>BNCR01000018.1:20160104-21587604 GCA_014656515.1 Oryzias celebensis | reverse complement strand
TGGATGCACCAAGTGGACCCTTGTCCGGGACCAGTAACTGCTCTATGACACATCTTTCGAGATGGTCTCGGTTCGTTTACAATCGGACTAAGTTCTGATTTGCTCCGGGTTACCTCAGTTGGAATACGCTACAAGCTTGGAGCAGAACAACTGGAGGGGAGACATGAGAATGGCTGGACATTTTGAGGGAGGAAAGGAGAGGTAAGCACAGGAAGCTGTGGTAATATTTATGTCCTCAGAAGTCAAGTGAGCTGCAAACACATCCGTCCTGATAAAAATGGATCAGTGCAAAACCAGCACAGTCTAAATCAAAGGAGGTTCAAACGCAAACTCTGCTGACAGTTTATATGTCCGGGTAAAAAAAAGTGCAAAATGAATTGAACAATTTTATTTCACATTCCAAAAAAAGTTCATATAACATATTTCTTTTCTTTCTTATTCTTCATGTTCTAGAATGCATTTCACATGAAGTTGTCTTCAGGCTGCAGTTATCTCTGTTGCATCTTTTATTTATTTGATTATTCTTAGAGACAGCACTCTGTGAATAAACAGCTTGCTTAGCAATGACCTTTAGTGCACTGACCTTCCCTCTCAGTGAAAGATGTTAATGACTGTTGTCTGGACATCTGTACAACAGGTTAAATCGCTTTTTACAATATTCTTATTGTCTGATTTAAGGTTTTTTATGACCTGTAAGATATAATCATCAAGATTTTAAATATTTCCGACCATGTGCAAATATTCTATAGAAAAGTGATTATTTTTAAATTGACCGACAAAAACGTTTTTACAATGTTTTATTTGTTTAAAGAAGTTTCACGAGTGTGAACAGTTGCAAAGAGAATATGTAGTTTAGATCAGTTGCATCATTTAATATGGTCATGCAAAGTATTTAACTAAACAGCCATAGATGCCAAATTTAATACTAACAAGATCACTTTTCCTTTGTAAGATTTTTATGAAAATTATATAGTTTTTTAAATTATTAAATCATTTTAAACAGTCTTTATTATTATTTACTATTTATTACAGTCTTTATTAGTCAAAATGACAGAAAATATTCTAATATACTCTGTCATAAGTAAGACATGGGAAGTGAAAAAACCCTGATTAAATGAATTCCAAGCTGTGCGACTGTTAAAATTTCATCAAGCAAATCCGGAGAATGGAGGCCATATGGCAAATGGATGAGGGTTGAGCCTTTGTTTTGGAAGGCTCCACAACGCTGTCCTTCAGGAACTACACAACAGAAACTGCCACAAATCATGGCAACAGTTGATAATACTCTGAAGGAAATGGTGCCAGGAAACAATGAATAATGATTACGGTCACCTTTGTCATTTATCATCAGCGGAAGAACATTTCTTTGATCAAAGTGTCAATGTGAAGAGCTGACAAATTTCCAAAGATTTGCCTCTTTTATCTCCATCCTCCTCATCACCCTCCATAATTGCTTGCCAAGCCAGAAATGAATGTACGTTTCAGCAACCCAAACGCGTCTTTGTAAATTGGACCTAGCAGGTTGACCGCAGTGAACGCTGAGTGATGACACAGTGAGCTGTGAGTCTCACTCCACGGAGGATGACGCTGTCAGCAAACAAGGTCAAGCTGGTGGACATTTGCCTGAATGTTAGATACATTCAATTAGTTTCTCTGCAGAGATGACCATGAGTGAAACCAAATAACTACTGTAAGTCTGAACACCAGACGGATTGATTTCCTCTCTTTTGATTTGTTCAGACTTTTACAGGACCTGGCAGCATTCCACCTGTCAAACAGGGGTACTGCATGTGCTTCCCCCTGAAGGTCACAGCAGTAGACTACAGCCCCACCCACACCCCTCGCTAAGATAAATGTGTGCCAAAGTGACCTCTGGGCATGAAATACGACCTTCAGAACCAACAACTTCTGTTAACCCTGGATGAGTTCACTGTCAGAGACAGGATGCTCTTTCTCAGAGTAGAGAGATCAGCATCACACGAGCTCAGCTCTCTACATGTTCAATGAACAACCAAAAATGAAGTACTTCAAGGGGACACAGCCAATCAAACTGATATGTGTACACATCCAAGAATAGAATTAAGCAATAGGACAAAAATGACAGAAGAAATCCCATCCGTTAGGAAACTGTCCAAATTTACCCTCAGGTTTTCACAGATATCCAAATGTTTTCAGGGCCGTCATATCTATCTGATATGATTTTACAGTATGTGCCCTCACAGATCTTGATGTCCTCTGGTACAAGCCTTCTAGTTATATCAAAAGTTAGAACTCTATAATACAAACAAACAATAATAGGCTTCATTCAGTTTTTATGGACCTTGCCTGTGGAACAGTCTCCCAAAAAGCCTCATGTTTTTAAAGGCACGCTCAAGACCTTCCTGTTTAATCTGGATTTTAGCTCAAATGTGGGAATATTTTTTTTATATTTAGTTAAATTATTATATATTACTTTCATTTTCACCTATTTGATTTATTTTTTTTTTACTTTACTGGTGGGGGCGTCACTGGTGTGGACAGGTTCCCAAAATATAGGTTCCCTACTAAAGTATAAGGCTAGATTTCTATTTCCTGAGATTATCAATGTCTCATTTGCTGTTTTCATTTCATTTCATGCTGTGTGTGAGTGGATGGCCATGGTATTTGCTTTATAGCTTTCCTTTTTTATCTTGCTTTTGATTTTAAAAGTTACTAAAGCTACTTTAGTTGAAAAAGCCCTATAAAAAAAGTATGATTTGATTTGAATATCTACCTGCACTGCTGGTTTTCTGCAAAACCAAGTCTGTGTGATGTTCTTAAAAAATCATAAAATACATAATAGGATTTAATGTAATTGTGAAACTCAATGTGGTTTGCAAAGCTGTGGAAACATTTCACAGATGCGTGAGAGCACACAAGACTAAAAAACATTCACCTTATATTAACGCAGGTTTCATGTTTCTGCAGTTAAAGGCTCACTTTTAATGAAACTGCTGCTTTCATTTGAATCAATGTGTTAAGAGATGAAGAAGATCCATGGTTGCATCTTCAAAGGTTCCAACCCTCGATGATGAGGATAAAAAACAGCATAAATTCTCAAAACGTCACTCTTCATTTATGACCTTTGACCTCCAGTTTTTTATGGTTAGTCAACACGGGGCAGTACAGGTCAGAAGAAAGGCTGGAAACAGAATGAGCTGAGCCATCACTGAAGAGCAAAGCATTTGACAAAGTGTGAAAACACAGAACAAATGTCAAACTGAAAGTTTTAGGCATGTTGGAAAATTCCAGTTCAGTAGGATATAAAAGAACTCAATCATATGAATTTTTTGTGTGCTTTGGAATCATGCTTGGATCTGATTTGGGGGTTAATTTTGACTTCTTTTGTTCAAACTCCCAGCACATATAAGAATATTAACAAATAATGAACAAATAACAAATGAGGAAAGTGTTATTCAAGCAAAACATTTGAAAGGTGGATGCATTTACAAAAACGGAAAAGATTCTCTTTGTTCTGCATTGATGACAGCCACGTTTGAACAGGAAACATTTGGGAAATGGAAACCTGCTTCAAATCCCACTCCAGTCATCTTTTGATGCATTTTCAAAGCATTTCTAGTGGTCTTTTAATCATAAAAGGCAGTTTTTAGCCAGAATAAACCTGTGTTATCTTCTAGGACAACATTTCTGGAGAAGTCCATTAGAAATTTGTCTCCGAGTTGTTGAAGGGATCGTTGGGGTGGATGAAGCCCACTCTACTTCACCCTACAGCCCCTCACTCCTTCAACCTAACATTCTCACTACAACAAAAATGGTGAGCATGGTGCTGTCCAGTACAGTATGGAGCCAGATGCCAGCTCAGATGAGGAAAACTAAGACAGATCTAATCTCCTACAAGCGGATGGATCAGACTGTAGAGGAGCAGGAAGCTTATGACTCCTCCAGCATAGTTTCTACATGACAAATAAGCTCTTTTTCAAACGATCTGACTGAAGATTATTGTGGCTTTTTTTTTAATTGTCCACCATCATCAAAAAAATATCACAAAAACACAATTTTCATTGGAGTGGGACTTAATCTGTAAAACAAATTAATCTGATTGACCAATAAGACTAATCACACACCATCATCAAATTTGTAAAAAGGACGACATCTGACATGTTCAGTTTAGAAACAAGCATGTTGCTATGTTCCTGAGTAAAAGTTCAGATCAGTCACTCATATTTTCTTCAAACAGCACCGAGAAATTCTGGAAAAACCTTTGAGAACACCTTGAAGAAGTGTTGACACACAGCTTTAACAGCACGTAGTGATTTGTGCGCTCAGGGCAGGTTGTGCACCACTTTCATGTCTAGCTGTGCTTTTTGGATTCTAAATAAGACAAATCCCACTCCTGCCACAGCCTCACACATCCGCCATAGTTTACACAACCACAAGAAGGCTTTTGTCGGGACAAGGTCAGCCTAACAAACTGCTTCACTCAGTTGAAGGTGATCCTGTAGTGTTCAAATAAAACAGCACAGAAGCCTGCCTCTTCTGAAAGCTGCAGTCAAGGGAGAACTATGACTGACTCTGCAGAACCGGGAGATGCTCATATACAGATAGAGTTCCCTTTCTGAGGAGAACCACAGCATGAATGCCCTCTCTGTCATTTCATCTGGGTTTTACAGAGCTGGAGGAGCAGAGCGACTATTAGAAAGTTACTGCTGCGTAATGATGTCTGGAGGCTGTCAAAGTGAAAGCAGCCGCTGAGAGAACGACACATCTCTGAAGAGGAGAGTGTAGCGCCAAATACAAAGGCTGAGTGATGCTGAGCAAGTGCCGAGCCCTTCTGAAGCAGCGCAACCTGCAGGACCGCAACCTGCAGGACCGCCTCAGGATGCCAGCTCCTCATCTGGACCAAAGCAGAAGTTCTGCAGCAACAGCACCCAACACGAACGGAACCACGGGCTTCTGGTACATGGCGGGTAAAGAAAAGGAAAGGGCGCGCTTTTCTGGCGGTTGGAACAGCAACTCAAACTGGAATGAGGTGACTTAAATAACACAAAGGAGTGAGAAGTGCCAAAACTCTGCCCGACTTCCTCCTTACCTGAGCGGCATCCCCGCCGTGACGCAGCGGCGCTCCGGGCGCGCAGTCAGAGGCAGCTGCGGGGCTGGTTCCGATTCGGATCCTCTGTTTTGTACGTCAAAAAACAACGCGACCAGTTGTTTCACCTGTGAAGGTTATGGACCAGAACGGTTCAGTCACTCCTCCTGTAACAGCAGGTCCAAAGCAGCGCTGCTGCTGGAGGAAGCTGAGAGGCTGCAGGTCGACGGATGGATGGATGAAAGGGGCGTGTTCTTCAGGGGGTCGAGGGAGGAGCGAGGGTCGACACACGAAGATGCTAAGTGAAAAAGGAAAGTGAAGAAGTTAGGGAAATTGTCATCAGTTTATCTGCCAGGAAAAAAGTGGAGTTGAAGGCATGAAATGTTCCATAAGGCTTCACATTCCCAACAACCATGATGACTGCTGCTCTCATCAGAGTTCAAATGAACATCTTAGTCATCAAATTTTGTTAAGAGAAGGCATTAAGAAGACGGCAGGATTGGCTGTGTGTTGGAGAACACTGGAGAACATGTTTACATCTGGAAAATAACAGCGTCTCAATGGGATGACATTCATTTTGCTGGTCGGCCACAGGGGGGCAGTGTTTCTGAATGTTTTACACACATTTCTGTTGAACTCCGAAAGAATCCTAAAAATGTAAAAGTGAGAATCAAACTATCATCTGACACATAATAAAAACTAAAAATGCTGTGACCTCGCCTCTGGCTCCTTCAGCAAACCCAGCTGTTTCCACAACTGGATGAAGCCCATCTGCTACTCTATTCAAACATGTCTTTGTTTATTTAAATATTTAGCTGTTATCTTAACTTGTAGCTGTTTCTCTAGACGTGTTTGTTTGTTTATTAGACATATACTTGTTATTCAACCATGTAGTTGTAGAAGGAATTAAGCTCATTTTTCTTTAATACTTCTAGCGCATCACCTGTCCATCCGGGGTTGAGGATCTCTCCTTCATGTGGGAAACCCTGAGGTTTCTTAGTTTTTTCCCCCAAAAAAAGAGATAGGGTTTTTTGATGAGTTTTTCCTCACTGAGAAGGAGGGTTTTAGGACAGAGATGTTTGTTCAGCTTAGTCTGGTTAAAAACCAGCTATTGTTTACTTTTACATGTTTGAGTTTTTTGTTGTTTCTTACAATATTCTGATATCAGTCCAATGAGACGACTGTGGCTGTGATATTGGGCCAAAGACATAAAATTGAATTGAATTGAATTAATTTACCATTCCACAGTGGAATAAAAATGTTAAATAGATTCATATTTTTTTTTTTTTTTTACAAAAGACTAGTATTTACTCGCAGCGCAAACACGTAAAGACACTTTATTACAGTTTACCTAATTTCCTTAGTTTGCAATCACTTAAATGAATGTTACCTGTTTCAAGTTACCTCAGCTGGAGAGGCTGCTGGTGTCTTTGGGTTTAGGTGGATTCTGTTTTTACAGTTGTGCCATGAGACCAAACCAGACAATCCAGGAAGAAAAGGTTTTAACACCAACCAAAAATGGAGGCAGCCATTTTTTAGGGAAGGAACAATAGACTAATCTAAATTATGCTTGTTTATTATGCATTTGGGTTTCTAATATTCGCTTACTTTTCTTATCTAATTAAAGAGCAAGTCTCATGTTCAGGTTTATCTGTAGTCTTTGGTAAATGTTATTTTAAGTTTCCCTGTTTTTTTTTTTTTTTTGAAGTGGTCAACCATAACTATACAGATGTTCCCCTTGTGTGTTTAGTATGCAGTGAGTTTGTGGTAGATCATAAAGTTACAGATTCGGTTCCTGATTTGGTTCTATTTCTGTATTTTACAGAGCCAAATGTTGTATATTTTTCTATTTTTGAAAAAAAAAAGCATCTTCATATTTTGAAAAACGTGTCTTTACTGCTTGGTTCCCACCACAGACGCCTGGCTGTTTTCTGTGCTGACACCTCCATTGGTGATTTCTTGGCTGGTTGACCAAACTTGTAAAAGTCTCCATTTGTCTTTACCATGAGTTTTCTATGGATGAGTGAGACCATGAAACAAAACATTTTCAGGATGTAAAGAAGAGCTCGGTATGGGGCTTGTATCTTTGAAAAATATGAAAAATATTTCTCTGCCAGACAGCTTACTTCTGCCCTTTTTAGTCCTTCTCATTGTCTACTCCGTGTGCTTTGCTCTGCTCTGTCACTGTGTGGTTTCTACTGTTTAGAGTCTCGTTTTTTGTCTGATAAGCTCCAATGATGACTACCATACTGTACATCCCGCACTATAGGGCGCACTGGATTGTAAGGCGCACCATCAATGAATGGTCTAGTTTCAAATTTATGCCATACAACAAGCAAGACAAAAGAGTCAGAGACAAGTCCATCAGACTTTATTAACTGCATATACAGTAACTCTAGAACTTGTTTGTAACACACTACAAGTTACCCATGTTAGCATTTTCACAATACATGTAACTCCTAACCTTGTTCGCAACACATAAAAAATAGTGCTGTCAATCGAATAAAATAATTTATGAGATGAATCACACTTTTGGATTATGATTAATCACGATTAATGACCATGTTTCACAAGGTAAAGTTTACACAGCAATATGCAGCTTTTGAACAAAAAAAAAAGGCCAGAAAGACCAGTTGTACTTCATTTTTACTGTTTGAAATGTCTTAGTTTGTAAAGTGTCAACTCAGACATCCCAGAAATGTAATTTTGCTCAAAACACATTAACAGTAAGATAATCAGAACTCTAAAGAACTGTAAAGACTTTAATGTTTGCAGTATTACTCCAAGAAAACAAAGATGCTGACATACAGCCATAAGAAACAAACATTGTGTTTCTATTTTAAATGGTAAATACTCAGATATGATTGGCTGCTGGGTGTTGACATGCACCTTAAATAGTAGGTCTCTTTTACAAGTTCCGGTCACAAAGCTGAAATGTTCTATATCACTGCACAGGTTTTTTAAAGCAAATTTCTGCTTCATCTTCTGGTCAAAAACAAGTGGTAAAAGGTGAACTTTCTCTAAGAAGTGATGCTTTATTGAACCTGTCGATACGATCAGCACATTTATCGCTTTCCTTTGCCGATGCAGTCGAGGTCTGCCGGCCCAGTGATGCATTCAAGTGTTACTGTGACAATGGGCCGCACCATGTATGAAATAGTCTGATTTTTTGTAAAAAAAAAAAGAAAAAAAGAAAAAAAAAGCAATCTAAACCTCAAAAATAGGAAGAATAAAATACAAAAAAAATTGAATGAATATTTATTTCTTTTGTAAGTGACCATGGCATAAGTGGAATTACGCCCGACGCGAAGTGGAAGACCGTCGCTTCTGACGTGTAATTAACTTGCATTAATAAATAAAAGCATGTTAACTTTTTTAAAATTAATCATGTACGTTAACACGTTAACATTGACAACTGTAGTAAAAATACAGACTTGACACAGCTAAAAAAAATGTTACTGTGACTACGGTAACTCTCAACAAAAACCAGTCCAGCACAGTTACATGTTAGCCACGTTAGCGTCTTTTCAATAACATCCAACCTTGTTTGCAACAAAAACAGACCCTCCAGATTATAAGCCGCATTTTTTTAAACAAAATGAAGGGAAGTGCATTTTATAGTGCAGAAAAAAACAGTAAACTTGTTTTCAGTGACGGAGATGCAGCCCTTTATAGCACTGCCTCCACCAGAAACTGCTACTCACATTTAAAAGTCTAAAGACCAAGAAGCCTTTTCACAAAGAAATGATCAATTAAACACAAAAATCTGACGCTGGTCACTGTGCTTTAAAATCAAAACCTGAAAGACTCAATGTTAAATCATGTTTTAGGTCTGCATTCACAGGTTACAGCATTCAGAAGTCATCATCGCATGTTACTAAAAGGTCTGACATTACAAATCCATGTTGTTTATGGATTGAAAAAGACATCATATCACATCGACACTTAAGCTCTGTCTCTGAATGTCAGCATCCTGTCAGGGAAGCTGCTGGTTTGACGCAGCGTATTTCACACGGCTGCAGAGCAGCTCAGGCTTTCGTCTCAGCAGGGGTCCTGCTGCCTGATCCAGCGTGTGCTGCACTGTAACCGTTTGAGGGAGTTCATGCAGCTGGATTTGGCTGCCAGATGGTCCTGCATAACCACATTGAATTATTCAGCCGTCCTGCAGCAGATTGAAGTTGTCATGTGGAAGACGACTTGGCCGGCCTCCTCCTGCTCAGCAGCATGTGAGCACAAACCTCCTCAGCCTGTGGATGTTTGTGTGTGAACATGGCTGCACGGTTGTGTCCACATACAGGTCAAACTCATGCCTAATTTGCCTCCAAATTCACTGCAGCGATGGATAATTTCTTGCTCTGATAGTTGTCTGATCAGACTAATTCACAGACTGAGATGAGCATCATAAATTATTCACCTTATCCAGTTTTAATGTGCAGATGCTGAGCTCACAGCAATGCCAGCTTAACTCACAACATGCAGTGAGACGTTTTCTCATATCCTTACTATCTGTGGTGTTCACTTATGCGTTGCATTAACTCTGACAGTGTCAAGCACAATTATGGAAATGAATAAAGTTGGTTAAGAATGTTTAAGGAGCCATAAACCAAAAACTGGGTGATTCATTTTCCTGAAGACATAATGTGCCTCCTTTAATGTGCTACAATTAGCACACTGGCCATTAGTGATATTAGAGTGAAGCTTTACTGATGGCAGGGGTCATGATTGGAGCCGTAATTCCCAGGAATAACGCCTGTCACTTTAACACAGCCATTGACACTTTGAATACATGTCATTTCAAAACACTGCAGTAAAATAGATGAGCACATTATAGATGATGAATGAATCCTATTTCTCCTCCTTCTACTTTCATTCACCTCTAGACTAACACACACACACACACACACACACACACTT
The DNA here is from genome assembly GCA_014656515.1 of Oryzias celebensis. Taxonomy (NCBI): domain Eukaryota; kingdom Metazoa; phylum Chordata; class Actinopteri; order Beloniformes; family Adrianichthyidae; genus Oryzias; species Oryzias celebensis. The sequence continues at coordinate 21,577,625 of BNCR01000018.1, read as the reverse complement.
TGTCATGGTTGAGATGATCTAAACGGATATGTTTACAGCATGAAGAGGAAGTCTGCTCCTTAGGGAGCGGGGACGTGTTGCTGTAATCACCCTGAGAGTGGCCCTTTCATCCTGCTGGAGGTTTTGATCTCCTCTTAGCGGCTCTACATTGCAGCTCACCTCCTCACTAAGAGCCACTTCATATAAAAGAGGAGGTGGTGCTTGTCAATGTGTACCTGTGCCCTGAGCACATCGGCTCAATAAGTGATCTAGACTCAGATGATGGCCTCTCTGTATCATGAAAACAAGGCAGTTATGCACTCCACAGAACAGCCTCTCCCAGGTTCCTCCACTCACATGGCACACTCTGTGGTCTTTATACATTTCAAGTGTTCTGGGCCTTCGAGAGCCAAATTAGGGATAAGATGACTGGATTTTTGCATTTCTAGTGTATCTAATTTTTGAATTTATCATGTTCTCATCTGTGTTGACAATCATGCTTAGAGAACTGGGGTCAAATCAGGATAATCTTAAAGTAAACAAAAAACTGATTGTAAATTTAAAAAAATAGACGGCAAAAGTGAAAAAAGAAGATTGTAAACTTGAAGGAATCTTAAGAATGGGAGAAACAATAAAAATATGAAAAAAAATGTTTTTGAACCTTAAAGAAATATTGGAAATTTAAAAACCATGAATTTGAACTTGAATAAAAAAAATGTAACCCAAGTTTTGGTAAAGCAAAACTGTCACCAAATGCAAAACAGTCAACGTTTCTTTGTTTCTTTCCCTCTTTGATGTCTGTTCTCAGTTTGTAGCTTCAATTTAGAATTGTACCTTTTGCTGCTGAGTCTAATTTTCCGTGCGGGTGAGACTTTGAGTTGGATTAATTTTTTAAAATGTTTGCTTCAAAATGACACTTTCAAATGTAACAATTTCTATTAAATCTATTTATTTTTTCATTTTTTCAAATTTACAATCTAGTTTTTCATTCACTTTGAGCTGATCCAATTTGACCCCTGATTTTTTTGTCTTGTTTTGTCCACAATTTATGCTTGAAATAAACCAGATCAATCAATCAATCAATCAATCAATCAATCACAATCTGGGTTAATGTTCATGGTTTGATTCTCATGGTGCTTACACACCAAACGCGATTCGCGCGGCGGAAGTGGCCAGTTTCAATGTAAAGTCTATGGTTTAGACGCATATTGAGGTTCTGCAGCGCGTATTGAGCAGCGGGCGCGTCGCAAAAGTCTGGAAACAGCACAAATTCATGTATTATTGATGACCTGCGATCTCCATGGAGACATGATCACCAATATTGTTGTAGAGCTCTTCGAAAAAGGAAAAAACTGATCTCCAAACATCATCTTTATCTTCCATGTGTTGTAAATGAAATACAGGCAAAGCTTCAAGTAGTGATCAAAAACATTAGCTGCTGGCTCCTCCCACACGCCAACGAAGCAGCGAGCTTAGAAGACACATTTTAGGCCACGCGGCGAGCAACGAATTCCCGGCATGGCGAAAGAGAGGCAGGCCACGCGAATAGCGGTCGGTGAGAACGCACCTATAGCTGCATCAGTTCTTAGAGAAAGTTCACCTCTAACTTTAGCTGCTGGTGGCGTTAGGTTAAGCTCCTCCATTGCTGTGTGAATGATCTAAAGCAGTTTGCATGAGTCTGAGTACCAGGAAGAAGAGAAGCAAATGTGGAGCTTTCCGTCTGTTGGATGAAACATTCCTCACATGGTTTTAGATTCAGACAGTAAACAACAGTCTCATTATGGCACACAAATTGACACCTGCAACTACAGCAGCCCAAACATGTCAAACTGAAGGAGGAGATGGGGATGTGGACTCCTGCAGATGCAGGAAAGGGCGAGGCGTAAATATTCATGGTGGAGTTGTCAGCGTGTGCTGCCGCTCTGCTGGCTCCTGTCATGCCATTGATCTCTCACACATGACATTCACGTCAGATGATCGCCCTCCTTCACTTCAATCATGTGAGCTGAAGTGCCCTTTCTCTGCCTTGTTGGATGTTGCTCCTCCGGGAAGAAAGAGAAGCTCAGGCCTCCACTGTGTGCTTGCTCATCTCACCCATTATTCTCATGAGCATGGACAAGAATCTCTTTTCACATCTTTTACCTTTTTCAAAAGTTACCTTACCCAAACTTCATTAAAAAAAAGGTCTTGCAAAAAAAGACTACAAAATAACCACAAAGAATTTAGAGTTCAGCTTATCTTCAAATAAGTGATTGGGTTAACAGATTTGGAGGTTAGCTAAGACAAAGAAACACCCCACGTGCACCACGCCCCAGTTGAAAGTACCGCTCCCAGCCGTACATTTGATTCTGCACAGTTTGATGTTCTGATGTCCCACATCAGGTGCAGAGATCACACATCAAGACACCAATTTAACCTGTCCATATGTCTGCGGTCAGTATTTACAAATATATTTATGCTATTTATTGACAGATTTAAAAAAAAGAGCCAAGCAGTGTAAAAGTTAGGTATGAGCACAAAGTGCACAAAGTGAATGAATGTCTAGGTCAGCTGTCTCCAACCCTGTTCCTCGAGGGCTACTGTCCTTCTTGTTTTGCAGTTAACCCTGCTTCAGTAATTGCTGCTCACCTGGATCAGGTGTGTTCAGTCAATCAGAAACTGCGCTGATTCAATCCAGCTAATCAGCATCTACTGAAGTAAGGTTAGTTCACTGGTGTGAACGGGAAGTACGTTGTTCCTAGGGACTTGTGAAATGATGACCATTTATTCTAAAATTCTTCAACCACTTCAAAACAAAAAGATTTTTAGATACTCCACAGAGCATATCAGCTAAATAGATGGATGTCTTACTGGAAGTCCAGCTGCTTTACAGGTACATTAAAGACACACCGACACTGAGCTGAATGAGAATCACTTTTTTGGAGCAGATATTGACGCTTGGTTTGTTTGAGGATGTTCTGAGCATGCCTGATGAAAAGGGAAGAGGGAGGACCCACCTTTGTTTGCTGAGAGGATGAAGATGGTCATTATCCTCCATCAGATATTCCTGTCACACTGCAAGTCTGACTCTTTATTGCTTTAGGAATTTCTCCAAACACAGACGAATCTGCTTCAGCTGGGCTGATGCAAAGTTTGCACCGTGCGCCATGTTCTCTGACAGTCAAAGTTTCCTTTCTGAGCTCCTCGTCTTTCTCCAGTTTCTCCTGTTCCTTCTTCTTGATGTTACCATCTCTTGGTACTGCCGCATCCACCACAACAGCTTTTCTCTGTTCTTTATCCACCACCACAATGTCTGGTTGGTTCGCCTTTACCATCCTGTCCATCTGTATCTGGAATTCCCACAGGATCTTTGTTCTCTCATTCTCTACCACTTCTGGAGGTGTTTCCCATTTTCACTTTGGGGTTTCCGGTCCATATTCTGCACACATGTTCTTGTATACTATTCCAGCCTCTTGGTTGTGGCGCTCCATGTATGCAGAGATCTGAATGTAATTATGTTGATGCAACAGAATGTATTAATGTTACTGTAACATGATGATTGCAGCAGATGACCTGACCCTGCTGCTAGTGTCAGGAAATGGTGGAGAAGAACCCAAAAAGCAGGAAGAAACAAAGACATTTAATAAATACAGAAAAACTGAAACAAAACAAACCCATGAAAAACCAAAAAGGTAACAAGGCAGAGCAGAGGAGCAGAAAACCAGAGATAAGATTTAATTAAGCAAAAATCCTTCAGAAACAGAAGAAACATGGAAGTCATTTTGATATTAAACTGATGTCAGTTTGATGTTTAACATGTAGTCATCGAATTGATATCAAAAGAACGTCAACTATATTACCCAGCATTCTTTGTTTTTGTCTGTGAGATTGATTTTCTACTGTTCATGTAGTTCCCACACTAAAACAATGACGTAAAAAAAAAGTCAAAATGACGTTGTCCACTAATTGGATCAAATAACGACCCAATTTTGACATCAAGCAGACATCAAGGTGCCTGCTGGGAGATTTCAGCAGAACTGTCCTCTAGACAACAGAACCATCAGCTTCAAAGAAACAAAACATCTTTCAGAATCCTGTTTCAATAAGGAAATCTGTTGGAAACTTTAGATAACAAATAAGTGTTTGCATGCGGTCTCAATGGGATTTGTGGATGTCAAATACGCATTGAGCAGCTTTGATGACTTTGACTTGATGAGATCCTATTCTTGTTGTGCCATGACTCCAAACAAAGAATTCCCGCTCAGCAGCTTTAATAACATGGATGACTGGACAGGGATTTTTTTAGGTCAAGAAAACATTTGCAGCTTTTTCCCCCCCCTTTTTTCTTCCCTTTCTGCTTTTAGCAAGCAATCAATGGCCAATTGCAGTTTTAATGTCTTCTTCAAGTTTCTTGCAAAAAGTCGGACAAACTTCCCCCTTCTTTATCCTCACAAATGTACAATTAATAAAGATTATGTTGGTTGAGTAATGATTTCCCATTTTCTCTTCACTTGTAGCCTGTGGTGGAAATTAATTTTCGTTACACTTAGAAGGGACATTACCATGATTAATCTAAGCATCGAGTGGAGGAAACAGTAAGATTGCTGCAATAATAGGATTACAATCTATTTTGTTTGATTTGAGTATAGCCAGGTATAAACATTTATGAAATTATGCCAGCCGTCTTCTGCTCTAGCTTTGAAAAAAACGCATCCGTTGTTTCTAAATGCCTCACGATACTTTCACTAATGAAAATTCCTTCTGATTTAGGACAAAGTTGAAAACGTTTATAGTAAAGAACCTGTTCCATCAGGTTCCTGCTTTTGGAATGAAAAATTGTCTGACTTTAATTCCATATTTTCTGTCACATTCAAACTTTTTAACAGTCTTTTTTTTCTTATTTTATTATTTTTGCGTTTAAGCCACAAGAATGTGAACCTGTAAAGATCTGAATTTAGTGTTTCACTTTTTTCTTGCCCTAACATCAATTCATCATTTTAAGTCCTTCAAATTCTTTTTTTGCAAAAAAAACAAAAAAAAAACAACAAAAAGGTTTTACTATTTGCTTGTGTGGGTTTTTTTTTATCTTGACCTGGTGCTGGTAACCAAGATGAGCAGCTCTTTCCTCTCTTGGCTTTGGAGGCATGAATGCCACACGAAGAGTCTTTGACCTCACAGTTGTTCTGTCCCAATCGGTAGTGACCAAGCTTGACTGATTAAAATGGATGGATCACATCTCTGCATGCTCAGGAGCTCTGCAGCAAACCCAACAAAGACAGATGAGCTCTGCTATGAGATCATTTCAGGAAGCTGTGTGTCCCTCCAGCCTTTAAGAGCAATGAGGGGAACAGGTGGGCTTTCTTGGATTGTTGACTTCAGCTTTTGTCCTCAGACTCTGTTACCAATCTTCATCAAACAAGCTAGCTCATCCTATAAGTCCCAGTCTGGTGGATTTGTGTTGTGAGAGGTTTGTGAAGGATCTCATAAACTTGCTCGAGAGGGAGACTGATGATGATTGTTCCTCTCAGATCCACAGTGGAGGAACAACTGATGTAATACTAATAATAATAATAATAATAATGGATTGGATTTATCTGCACTTTTCCAGACGCTCAAAGCGCTTAAAATGTATATTCATTATTCATTCACACTTGGTGATGGTAAGCTACTGATGTAGCCACAGCTGCCCTGGGGCAGACTGACAGGGGCGTGGCTGCCCGTATGTGCCAAAGAACCCCTCTGACCAACACTGGTACATTCAGAATGTGAGTGTTTGATGGAGAGTTGCCATCAGTGAGAGACTGGAGACAGCTTGGAAAGAGTTTGGAGATTTAGGAGTAACTGTTTGTAAATTAAAAAACAAGTTTAATTTTATTTACTAAATGTGTTGTACAATAAATAGAAAATATAGTCAAGACATTGACAAGGTCAGGAATAATTATATTTATTTGAAATAACATGTTATTCCTTCAACCTTTCCCGATCTTTGTCATTCTAGCTGTTAGTGTCAGGGTTGGCGTGCGGACACAAACGCAGACGGCAATTTGCAATGAAAAGTCTTTCATTTATTTGCTCGAAAGGACCAGTAGAACTTTCCTAGAAGGAACAGAACCACCCGACAACCTGTGTAAAGGAGACGAGGACTTATAACAGGGAGAGAGGATGAGGTAACTACACACAGGTGTTCCAAGAAGTAGGGAGGGAACACACACTAGGAGGGAAGTGTCAAGTGACCCGAAAGGCAATAGTGAACACAGGAAACACAACAAAATAAAACAGGAAGTGATATCAAAATAACAACAATTAGTGTCCCACAGTTAGTTTGTTGAGATAATCTGGAGACACGTTACCCCACTCCTCGAGAAGCCTCGAGAGCTGTGTTTTGGGTCATTGTCCTGCTGTAGAATGTAATTGAGTCAAATCAAGCACTGTCCACACAGCGTTGCAAAATTGAGTGATAGCCTTCCTTATTTAAAGTCCCCTTTCACCCTGAAAACCAGCACCAACCCCAGACCATCATGTTACCCCCACCTTACTTGACAGATGGCGTCAGTAGTTCTGTCTCACAAATGTTCTTCTTCGTGATCCAAACATCTCAAACTTAGTATCGTCCGTCCATAACACTTTTTTCCAATCTTCTCTGTCCAGTGTCAGTGTTCTTTTGCCCATTTGGATCGTTTTCTTTCGTTAGTCAGCATCAGATAAAGCTTTTTCTCTGCCACTCTGCCCTGAAGAGTAGCATCTCAAAGTTGCCTCTTTACTGCAGATGTTGACGTTGGCATTTTGTGGGTTCTATTTTATAATGCTGCCAGTTGAGGACCTGTGAGGTATCTATTTTTCAAACTGGAGGCTAACGTTCTTAACTTCTCTCTCAGTTGTGCAGCAGGGCCCCTCACTTCTCTTTCTACTCTGGTTAAGGCCTGTTTGTGCTGTGCTCTGAAGAGACTAGTGTCTCTCATTGAATAACTTTAATTTTCTAAGATCAACAACAGAATGCTGAGTTTCACATAACAGTTCTTTTTCTGGCCATTATGAGCATTTCCATAAATGTGATGCTCCAGATAATAAACCCTCTCAAAGGAAAGTCAGTTTTATAGCTTTTCTAACCAGCCAAACTGTTTCAGCTGTGCTAACATGCTTTCACACTCTTCAGGTTCAAACCAACTGATTTTTGCATCCAGTAGATGTCCTACTACAGCAAATGAAGCTGAAAGAAGCATTGCACTAGAGCAAACCAATTGGCTGAAAGGCTTGAATCCTTCATGAAGCTTCATCTGTCCATCACTAGACAAGTCAGCTTGCATGTTTTGGAAGGAGCGATTAAAGCTGTAAAATGTATAAAGATCTGGTGCAACATTTCCTCCCTGCCACACAGCACCTGTCATGTGGGAAAAAACGTTTTCTAAAACTATATACTACTGCTATATCTACAGTATTCCTTTGTCTTCTCCCAGCCTGTTCATTCTTTTCTCTTCTTTGGACAAAGTATAACTCAGACAGATTTAAGTGCCATACGGAACAAAGTGCAGGAAGCTTGACAGAACACAGAAGACGAACCACACAAGGTTCATGTTGTCATTTTTCATGTCAGGGTTCTCTGGCCGGCGCTGCAGCTGCTTGGTGCGCAGAACAAGGACGCTGGGAAGGGAAATTGATTTTACCCATCACGCGTCGTCACTTCATTGCAGAGTTGTATTTCTCTGTAGCATTGTTGAATGACAGGAGATCCTGAAAGGTGAGTGATGGGCTTAGAATTCCAAATGTTAAATATGACAACACCACTTCTACAGAATTCATACCTATTATATACCTCATTCTGACATCATCAAAAAAAGAATTAACAGAGAAGTTTCATACTTAGAGCAATTCAACTGTGAGACTCAACCAACAACTAACACAAGCAATAAGACCTGGGATTCAGATCCATCTTAAAAGGTTTTAGACACAACCACCAGAAAACCTCCAGGTCAAGCAAGCTTTACCATTGGAACATAGTTCATGTTCATGAGATCCCTAACAGTAGCTCATGCCTCATGCTGACTTTTCTTTGGTTTAATTCAGTTTTGACTGATGATTTGCTAACAACAAATCCCATACAGCTTACATTTTGAAATGAGAAAGCTTGTACCATTGGTAAGAAATGTCATTTGGTTTGGATTATTTGGTCTGGTGGGTTAAATTGTTAGGGCAAAATAAGCTTCTTTTTAGTTTTTGTTGTTGTTGGTGTCTCTTCATCATAAACAGTGTTTTTACCTCCTGAGTTTGACTTGATAATCTCACCGCTCACACCACTGTGTAAATCACTGTCTGAAGTGTGAAATTCCTAACTACAAGTTTCATCTTATTACATATTAGGAGATGTATTTTTATTAGACACAATACTATATTTATTAAAACAAGTCACACACAAAAAACATAATTCTACATTCATTACATGACAACAAACTCTTATAACTCTTTTTTTCTAAAAAAGCAAAACTTTTTTTCTGTCATCTGGGATTTCAGCAAATTGAAAACAACAATTTTGGGGATCACTTTAGATTTTGATTCCTACATGAATAAAGGGGTGGGGGGGTGGGGGGCATCAGCACCTTGTGCATTTTTTCTCAAAACATTGTGTTTCATATGAAACTAAAATTGAAAAGATGTGCTAGTTCGTCAGTGTGTTTATAAATCTCCTCCCATGTTTCAATGCAAAATGCAAAAGCCCCTCCTAAGAACAATAAAAGCAAAAAAAAAACACAGCCAGCTCAAAGTCAAGGGGATGTGACCAAAACAAACTAGACCTGACTGGTATAAAAACACAGTTGGACCTGCTTTAAAATGACGAACATGACCGAGATCTACAAGCAGCCTGCCTTTTGATAGGAGAATGTGTCAGACTATCCTCCAAACAAAAGTTAGCGGCAAAAGATGAATATTTGTATGTTTGTTTGTGTGTTATTGTCTTATCAGTTTATTAATTTCCATTCCTCCTTCCATCATTAATGAGCTGGTGGTTGATTTTTATATTACTGCTTCTAACAACTGTGAGTTTGGAACATTATAAAATTGTTTTGACTGTCGTGCCTGTGTCAGTATAAATAAATGTTCGGAATGACAACACTTCCTGATGAAACTCTTTCACAAATGTGTGACCGCAGGCTGTGACTGCGTCATTGAACATCTTCCCTCCAGCCGATTGCACGACGCTGTGAGGGCTCATCAAGGACGCAGACACTTGGTTTGGCCTCGTTATGTCTGAGTCCGGGAAATGGCCATGATCTTGCCTCTAGCTGGATGAGAACTGCAACATCCACTTCTGCCTGAGCCAATTTTCCTGTTTTGCTTATTGCTGAAACATCACTTAACATTTCACCTCAACCCCTCAACTCCAGCAGTGTTATAAAAGTGACACATATTACCTACTGAAGGGAATGGGAGGATGAAATGGCCCACAAATCATAACAAGCACCTCCATCTCTGGAAAGACACAGAGTTCTTCTCTAACTTAGGATATTATGACTTGCTGAAATTGCATGTGTGAGGTGAAGGGTCAGGTGGAGGCGCCAGAAATTTACAGAGTGTTTGTTGGCAACATTGAAAGACCAAAAGCAAAAAGAGAAATACAAAGAAAACTGAATTTGGCAGCATTTTTTATGTTGTGTGAGGATGAATGAATGAATGCACACGGATGTGGTAATCAATAAGCCTGTGACTGGTAATAAGTCAAACAACAATTTAACACGAATTGCAAAGTTCATCTGGGAAGCTTTAGAAGGCTATAAAAAGGTAGAACAAACTCAAGCACAAATGCAAACACAAACTCCTAGTCTCTCTATTTTTTCTTTGAGTTTTTTAAGGTCAGAGGGAAAAAAATACGGATTTACAGGAAATTCTAAGTCAATGGAACAAGGACAAAAATGGGATCCAATCATAACATAGCAGAATCAATCAATTGTCAAGTGTGAACAGATAGAGATACTGGTAATGGTCTTGGACTTCTGTCCTTTGATGCAGATGGAACAGAAAAGTTGAATGCACCCAAAAACAATGGGAACAATAAAGGAAAAGTCACAAGAAGCTGGCTTTGTCTTTAATTGTTTTTAACAAATACCTTTTTCTGGATCACATTACAGAGGTCTTCAGCCCAAATGTCTGGTCACAGTTCAAGCTGTGATGCTGGACTGTAAAATGTGCTTGAACCAGCTGCTACGTTTGAAACTGCGTCCTGCTTGGAAGCACAAATGTTTCTGAGGTTTGGAGGAATTTCGCTTTCCAAATTCATTTTAGTTGTCTGTTTTCTGAATATTCCAAGACAAACAAAGTGATGTTAAGTTTGACAATTATATTAACATAATTCAGGACTGTATTGCTGCAGTACTGATTAAAGAGGCTGAGTTTGAGTCTCTGCAGCTTTAATAAAAAGTAAGAAAAAAAAATCTAAATAAAAGTCAAAGTTCTAAACGTGTATTTGAACGTCTATTCAGAATTGCCCCATGTATACCTATGTTCTTAAGTTTTCAATCATGTTGGCAGAGCCAGGGGTTGGCCTTCAGGGCTTAAGCTCTAAATCCGAGTACAGCAATTCAATGCTAATGAAACACTAACTTACTGGTATCATTTTAATATGTTGTTAAAAACATCCTTAAACGTGTTTGTGTTGCTGACAGAAAAAACTTTCCGCCAAAGCATTAATGTGACTTCACTGTTGTGCATCTGCTCTTTCCCGCTCTTGTTGTATCACAATTGACTTTTTCGTGGTCTTGCTGTTTCCCAGATTCTTTCCATGCAGTCTTGCATGCTTGTCTTTTTGTATTTACAGCACACAGTGTTCTGCATCCGGACTGGCTAACAGTTGACATTGGCAATCAATCTCTTCCGTGCCATGTCTGCTGTTGACCCGTGCAGTTTTCCAAATCTATATAGATCTTACAATCAGATCTTTGTTTTCATTCTGAAATTCCTGACTTATTTTTCTATGAAGGTTTGAACTTTGAGAGTTTAAACAGGAGAGACTGCAAAAGGTGAACCGCGACATAGCGAGGGACCACTGTACATACTTTGCTGAGCACGGGGATGGAAGCCTACGGTTCACTTAAAATCACATTTAGACATGCTGAGCACTGCAAATATTTGAAATGTCAATCCATTTGATAATGTCACTGGACCCCAAAAGGTTGACTTTGCATTAAAGAGAGTTCTAGCTGCTGGATCTGAGCAGTTACCCCCTCCTTTTTCCTCCCTTTTTTCTGTTCAGTAATTCCCCTCTAAAGCATTTTCAGTCCAAGTGCAGAGTGAAAGGGGTCAGCCACACATGACCATCCATTTCCATGAAGGTGATATTATATAGCGCATGATATGCAACACTTTAAAGCAGTGAAGTGTTTATGCAATCAACATAAATCAGCTGATTCTGATGCAGAGAATATAGGCTTTGCATATGGGCTTTGCGGCTGCATCTTCATGGGAGCTGAGGTGTGTCTGCAGTTCCCTTGAGACTAAGTGCATGGAAGACACCAGTAGTATTCCCAAACAAACTACACACTCTGATCGTGTCATTTCCTCATTTCTAAACACTCCAGCTCCACATAAGAAGCATGAAAGAAGCATGCATTAATCATGTAACCAGCACTCATGAGGGCCTTGCACAGTCTGTAGGGTTTTATGAAAAGCCTGCATCTCACCTACTTCACCCTTACTTACCCTTGCGTGTTGTACAGTTGTTCACTGCGACCTATTGCTCGCTGCATGCCCGTAGAGAAATGTTTGCACAAACCCCTTTTTCACTACACATTTACAGAGTATGTGTATGAGGTTGCTATGTCATGAGGGGCCACCTGCGTAGCCCGTACAGGTTTGCTAATTTTTCAACCTTTATCTAGGGGAGACCGGGGAAAGTTGTAACCATTTTTACATTTCTGTCTCTAACTTGAAGCTCATTTAACCCGCAGTTTTTTTAAACTTCTAACCAAACTAGCTTTATGCACATGCTGATAAATGATGCAGTGTGCCTCTGTAATACAAACACAGAATACATGGCTTAAGTGCAAAATGAATGAGTTAAACAGCACTGAACTACCAAGAACAAACAGGTGTTTATCCAACACTAGTTTACTACTTTTTTACCTTAGAATAACATTTTACCTTTTAATGTACCTGTTTTAGCTGGAAGACAGTTGTTTTTTTATATTCAGACTAGTGACTAAATTGAGCATGTGCAGTGTGAATCAGAAGACTCTTACTTGTTCCTGAGGGTAGTCGTGACAAAGGCTTTAATAAAACCTCCAACCACAAGAGGAGACATCAACAGCTGAAGAAGAGAAAATTGTGTTTACTTAAAAGAATGAAAGTTCAATGTTTTGTACCAAAACATGACCATGAACGAATCTCAAGGAAAACACATTTGATAAACTTCAGTTGGTGCTTGGTTAATACTTTTTAAAAGTTCAATCTGTTAGCTAAAACTTTTCACTAGTAAAAATAATTAGTTCTATTCTCAGTTGAATGTACAGTATCAGAGCAACCCAGCTTGCTATACATACTATTCCTTTTTTAATTGTCCAACAAAAAGTGGATCACCTTTTACTAATTACACTTTTTCCTGATTTTAGCACATATGTTTGGTTGTCATCATCGATAACTGAGTTCGGTTTGGGGAAAGGTTCACTCTTGGTGCCACCATGTTCTCACAAAAGCATCCTCATCATTGCAGCTCTACTGAGTATTGAAGTGAGTAGAGTGTGAGACGGCAGACCTGCAGACATGCTGACTCCAGCAGCTTGAAGAACCGTCTGCGGTTTGTGACATGATTACATTTATGGAAATGATGGTGCATGTTTCCAGAAATGGTTCAACAGATAGTGTGCACCAACTGGCCTTCACATAGAAGACCAATCCATCACTTCACCACCAAATATAAAGTGGATTCAGGGAGATGATCTCTTTTTTTGTCTCCTCTGATGAGAGGTGTTCATCAATCAGCCTGAACCACACAAGTAAACATCTTTAGAGAAAAAAAAGTTTATAATGCAGAAAAACCTGTATATGTGTTATACATATTAAGGTACAAAAAATACAGATGTGATCGCGTCATGTTTGCAAACTGCCACAAAAGTATTACAATATAAACATTCATCAACAACATATCAGTTTTCTCTCTTGAAATCAAAGGCATGAAATTCGATGTGCAGCCAAAGGTACTGCTGTGGTGCAGAGGTAGAGCAGTTTGCACTAGTCAGATGGATTAGGCTTTGTATTAGTTTGGTCTCCAGTCAGTGTGAACATGTGTGCATGGCTAAAAGGGACTTGTGAATGTAAAGGGTTTTAAGACCCTAATAAAGACAAAAGAAGGAATTAACTGCTGTATAAAGAAGGCTGTCGTTACTATTGACAGTCGCTATGATCAGTGGAGAAAGTTAAGCTTTGGTGCAATTTCAGTAAGATCTTCCTCACTTCCAGAAACGTTGGGTTGCTGTTACTTCACTACATGCTATTTACTTATCATTGTGCTTGCACTCACAACCAATAACTAAATCACCCACCTTTCTTCTAAGCCGCTCCATGGATGTTTTATGACCTACACCCTGTTCTCCAACAGGGACGATGCTTTAGCATTATCTGGTCCTTCACCACCTAAAATGTCTAGGCTCTGGGGTTCATTCACATGGTCCAAGCAAAAAAAAATAATTGGGCCACAACTTATTTGTTTCTGCACATCTTGCTCTTTTACACTTAAATCATTCTCTCATTTCTAAGATCTCTTCTTGCTGAAATAGCAGTGTGCTATAGTCGTACCCCAGTCACCTTTTGATCTATTTTCAACATGTTTCCAGTGGTCTTTTAATTATAATTAGTCTGTTTTTAGCTAAAATAATAATAATATTGAAAAGGTGTTGTTTTCTAGGACATGGTTTCTGCAGAGCAGCAGGAGTTCTAGATTACAGCCCCTCCCAACCCCAACCAAACACCATTCATGCAACAAAAATGGTGAGCAAATTTGGAGCTCTTCAGCTGTACAGTTTTGATCCAGATTCCAGCTCAGACGAGAAAAACAAAGACTTTGATGGATCTACTTGTCTCCAAGTGAATGTATCAGAATGGAGCAGAGCAGAAAACTCTGACCTACTGATTGTAGCTTTTGAGCAGCAAAAACAAACTTTTTCAAATTCAATTTTTCATTTGCTACTGATTCCTGATGATTTTAATTAAACAATTCTCAGAAATACAGTTTTAATCTTATTTTTTTCATATAGGATCTCCCACGTCATCAGAAAAATGCCACAAGACAATGCTAAAAACAAAAACTTCATCTTCTGAGTGAGTCTTTAAACTGCAGACTGCAGGATGGGCACATCAAAAATCACACATCAAAAAGAGACATTGGGCTTCTTTTTATTCAATTTCTTCCCTCTGACAGATCAGTGACAGTGGTGTGAAAAACAGACCAACAATGTTCCCTCAAGTCCTTTTTCTGTATGCATTCATCTGTTTAATGGAGGAAGAATAGAACCAAATCAGAAATATATTAAATCACAGAGCAAGAAGCAGATGTATGACACTGTGGTTTTATGATAAAATAGCCTAAGCAAATTCCAAAAGGGCACATTCTTTCTTTTTGCCATCTTTATGAAAGTCTGAGTTTTTTATTTGACAAACAATATTAAAACTATCAGGTGGAACTAGGCCCTCGGCAACGGTGGCCGTTTCCCGTGGGTGCTGGCTTCCTGGCTGTCCTTTCTCCACGCAGAGAGAAGTATCCCTGAATTCTCTGAAAAGAGCATGAGCCAGGGATCACATCTGAGCACGGGGGTGTCCATGTCCCGGTGGAGCTGGTTCTGGTCCTTGTCCTTAGGTAGTGGGCCTCTGTGTCTGTGGACAGGCCCCGCCCCTTTTAACTAACATCTACATGTGACAGTAATGATGATAAACTTCCAGCATCTTGTTGATGTGTGTTTTTAATCCCCCAACCCTACTTCTTTAATCATCCTCCAACTTCTTTAACTCCCTGTTTTCTCTACTTCCCACAACAAAAAACAAAAAAGTATACAAGCATAATTGATATAAATAAAGTTTAGATTTGTAGGATAAAGGGCTTTATGCAATATCTACCGTGCGTGTCAGCAGATTCATAACCCCCTATTGTAACAGTAAAATCTGTCTAATACAAGAAGCTTTCAGCTCTGATCTGTTTTCAAAGCTGCTGAACAGGACAAGTTGAAAAAATGGTAGGAAAATGTACACATTTCTGCAAAATTTTAGGACAGTTAAAATTTGAATATTACGTGTTAAAAATAAATATTAATACTTCGAGCTAAAATTTTACAACATTCACTGAACGTTTTTTTTTTTTTTTTTTTTACTAATTGCTCCCATCAAAGCAGAGCAGCTTTGCAAAAAACACTGGCAGCAGGAGGATGGATTCACATTAGATTCATGTGGACACAGAGGCCAGAGGCAGTCGGTCTCTTGGGCAGCTGCCGTGATTGGATTCAGATCAGGTGTCTCAGAGAGGCTGAGCTCCATGACAATGAGGGCTTCCTGGGAGACTGTCGCCGTGCCGATCCATCTCTTTTCTGCGAGAGGCCAAGTTTACACAGCAGCAGGACAGACAGCAACGAGGTCTCTGCGGTGATGCTGAAGCTGATCCTGGAGGCTTACTTCCTGTGATCACAGCAGTGTCTTTCCTAAAGAGTTACATTTTGAACATTTGTTCCACATTTCTAGCTTTAAGGAGTAATGACTTCCTCTGAATCACATAAAATAAGTCATTTGTCCTTTACCGCTTCTTGTTGTCATGCTCATATAATCTTGTGTCATGACAACATTCAGGACCAGATGAGTTCAAACCCAACTGAATTTGTTGACCTTCACTAAGGTCAAACTTTGAGCTTTAGACATTGTGTATCTTGAACATGTTTCAGCCAGATTGTACAATTTGTGCTGCCTGCATTTACACCACATAATGAATTATGTGGTGATGGTTATATGATGTTTTTATAAAAAAGGCAAAGTAAATCTCTGGGTCCTGACGGAAAGCACAAGGTCCCGATACAAGCAGCTGAAATGATTTTCCTCAGCAGGGAGGCTGGGCGCTCACCTGGAGACCTGGAGATAGGGTGAGAAGCTCGGTCACCCTGGAGGAGATCAGAGTAGAGCTGCTGCTCCTCCACATTGACAGGAGCCAGTTGAGGTGGCTCGGGCATCTGGTTCAGATGGCCTTGCCAGAGAACTAAGAGATCCATCTCTATGCGTAGGGAGAAGGCTGCCAGACACAGAAGGCCAACACCCAATAGACAAGGCCACCATTGCTGAGGGCTTGGTTCCCTTCGCCAGGGATGGGGTGGGACAGGAGATCAGAGGTCCCACCTGCCTTGTGTAATGTTTGTGTGTGTTGGGGTGTGTTTGTTGTGGTGTAAAGGGTGTGTGTGTAATAAAGAGTGCAGTTACAATTGGTGAGTAGGGCACTGAGAGGACATCTCCTGATTGCTCACAGTGAAGTGGTCTTTTGAGAACAACCTTCCCCTCCCATCACCACTACCACCACCACCTCAGCATTGGGTCTGAGTCATCTCCAGCACAGGAGCCCCATAAAAGAAGACCCAGCCCCCTCAGACCCCCCCACCCCACACAAGGAGAGAGGAGCCAACAAGGAGCCAGTCCCAGGGGCAAGCCCCGGCACCCGCCTCCAAGCGCTGCCCCGTAAGATCTCTGATCAGGCACTGGCAAGACGAAGGCAGCCCGAACAGTCAAGACCCCCAGCAATAGACTCAGTGGAGACCGCGACCTGCCAAACCTCCGAGGTCTTGTACCGATAGTTTCTCGATAGATTCCCCATTTCTACAGATTCTTTCAACTGTTTGGTGTTTGTGAATACGTGACATAGATGAGCTTTTGTGTAAAACAATGTCGGCTTCAATTAGCTAAAACTAAACGCGAAACTCCTTTATTCAATCATAACCTCTTTCCTGTATTTAAGAAATATTGTATCACAGAAGGTAAATTTGGTTAGCAATACTTACTAGTTCATAGTAATGCACCACATTTAACATTCAGTAATGGTAGCAACATAGTAAAAATGAGAACAGTGATGAATGAGACTTTATTCAAAAAGGACTAACAATGTTATTTTAAATGGTTTTATTTCAAACTATGGTTCTAAACTAGGCTGATTGTATATCTAGTGAAGCCTGCACCCATCAAAGGTTACATCCATTCTGCTCTTGAAGAAGGAAAAAGGGACCATGTAGTCTTCACAACTTTGAAGGGTATTTTCCCTGCTGAACAAATGGTCAATACTCTTTTCGTTTTATCAGATGGGAAAAGTCTGAAAGTATCGGTCCTCTTTAACATGATCCTCAAACACGTTCTCTGTTATGTCACTTTCACTGTGAAAGCTACTATTCCAAAGCATTTTTCCAGAGAAAATTTCAACTGCAGGCTGCAGCTCACAGACCTCAGTGAGAAATACATGAATAGAAGGAAAGCTGTATTTGTTTGTTCCTGTCCTTGTGGGAATAGTCTGCCCTCACCAGGAAAAATCTGTTCTACTTTGGCAGGTGTGAATAAAGTAGGTCAGACACACACACACGCACACACACGCCTGCACACACATGCACACACGCAATGTCCACAGCTTTGTCCCATGACAAGGAAAGTTCCCCCTCCCCTGAGCCACATTAACACCAAGCTCCCATCTTCCATTTCTTGATGGCATCAAATGTTACACTTCCTCACTGGAGGCCAGGTGCAGGCTTTTTTAGGAAGTCAAATTTCAAACTAAAAGTATACATATGTATAGCCCAATGTACTTAATCTTTGTGTTTGTTGCTTAATTTTCTATCCATAACAAATAAATCATTTCAATTTTATAATACCACAAACATTTGCATAATTAGGAGCACAATTTTTTATTGGCTGGCAAGTGGACCCATTCAATCAACAAAAATGTTATTTACACTGTTTAAAAAAAAAAGAAAGAAAATACTTCACCTAAAGAACTCAATGTTACACCAAGTCACTCACACGTCTTTGCAATCAAACTGTCTAATGAGGAAGCAACACTGACTGGAAATCAATTTTACGAGCTTCTGTACAAGTGGAATATCCAACAGGTGGAAATAATAGCCGATCAGCCAGAGACCTTCTGTTAATGAGTGGTTCTGCAGGTGGTGATCAAAGACAATCAAAGACTTCTCCATTCCCACGTTTTCTAGTTGGTGTTTTGGTGACTGTTGAATGCTGACAGGGCTGCACGGTGCCGCAGGGGTTAGCGCTCTTGCCTCACAGCAAAGGTTCCCGGTTCAAGTCCCGGCTGGTGGACTTGAAATAGTGTTACCAATAGGGGACCTTTCTGTGTGGAGTTTGCATGTTCTACCCGTGCATGCTTGGGTTTTCTCCAGGGACTGTGGTATGAGGGCCCAACGTCCACAGGTGAAAGTTGTGCTTACAACCCAACACCGTGCAAGACGTTTGGCATTTGCTAGAGATCACCAAGATTGGCAAAGTAATCTAGTGCCCTGTGCTCTTCACAGATGACAGATGACAGCAGGTTCACAATGAGCACATGTGACAGAAGCAACAGAGTCTGGAGATGCCGTGGAGAACACTCTGCGGCCTGCAACATCATTCAACATGACAGGTTTGGCAGTGGGTCATTCATGGTTTGTGGCAGCATTTCTCACAGCTCTCCATGTGCCCACCAGTTGAGTTTCTCAGACCCTTTGTGAGACCATATACTGGTGTGATTGCTTTCCTCTAAATGCAAGACAATGTTAGACATCGTGTGGAGTGTGTCAGCAGCATCTGCTAGATGATGGTAATGAAGCAATGTACTAGCCCGCTCATTCCTCAGACCTGAATCCAATTGAGCATATCTGGGAAATCATGTCTCGGTCCATCTACCAATGCCAGGTTGAACCAAAGACTGCCCAGGAGTTGCTCTGGTCAAGGCTTGGGAGGAGATCCCCTCTGGAGATTGTTCGCCATCTCATCATAATCATACCCAGGCATTGCGGGGAAGTCATACAGGCATGTGAAGGCCACACACACTACTGAGCCTCATTACATTAAAGTTGGATAAGCCTTGGTTGTTTTTTCCGTTTTCATTTTAAGTATGATTCCACATCCAGACCTCCACAGGAAAATACATGTAATTTCCATACATAATTATTGTGTGGTTCTCTTGTTAGCAACATGCAACTATGTGAAGAATAAAGCATTCAAAAAGTATGTTTGTTCAGAACCCCCTTTATGAGAAGAAAAATCACAGATTCAGTTACGCCGCCCGAATCCACAGACTCCATCCCACAGGCCCTGGTCAGGTAAAGCCCAAAGGAACGACTTGGGATCACTCTCCAGTGAGCCCACCACCCACAGGAGAGCTCAAAAGGGACCGGTGCAAAGTGGTTTTGTTGGCAGTTGAAGGCGGGTGACTCTGCGGTCTAAACCCAGGTCATGGATCTTGGCTTTTGGGACAATGGAGGTCATCTCTCTGAGGGAAGGAGCCTGAGCTTATGTGGGAGGTTAACAGGTACCAGCTAGATAAAGTTTGACTCACCTCCACGCACAGTCTGGGGTCTGAAACTCAGTCTCTCAAGAGGGGTTGGACTCTACCATTCTGGTGTTGAATGGTGACAGGCTGGTGTGGGCTTACTCGCGAGCCCCCAGCTGAGCCGCCAAGTGTTGGAGATCAATCCGGTGGACGAGAGAGTCGTGACCCTTCGTCTTCGAGACAGAGAAAGCTCTCTGACTGTGGTTTTGGTTGATGAGCCAAATAGCAGGTTGGGGGACCTGGCCTTCTTGGTGTCTTTCGGAGGAATACTGGAATGTGCCTAAACGGGGGACTCCATTGTCCTCCTGGGGGACTTCAATGCCCACGTGGGCAATGTTAGTAACAGCTGGAGGGGCGTGTTTGGTAGGAATGGGTTAAACCCCAGCAGTTCCTCCAGGTTCCTGTCATTAAATCAATAATATTTGGCCCCAGCACTTTCTAAGAATTACAATTTCTTGATTGTGATTGGCTAAATTAGATTATATGTCGTTGTAAACCTGTGGCAATAAGCTGTGGCTACTTGACCTTTAGAGGCTTAAGGGCCAAATGAGAAGAAAACATTTCTTTGTTTATTTGATAAAAATCACAGTTGTTTGTACTCAAACACTGTTTTTTGTTTTCCTGATTACATTTTTAATTTTATTAATTTACAGAGAGAATTTAATTATTATTTTAATGTAACATTTCAGGTGAAGCTGCTATTAGTTGACATTAGGGATTGTTTCCAGGCAGACTTTTTGTCAGGAACTGGATCTTTTGACCTGTGGATCATGTCATTATTACGCTAACCTGTTACCCTAAGTATTTAAGGATAGCCCCCTCTAGCGCCTTACTGCCAGTGAGTAACCAGCCTCAGTTACTATCTAGCTCTTCTCTCACAGTTCATGTTTTGTCTGGTTCTGGTTTTCTACCCTTGCTACGTCCTTGGTTCTACACCACCTGTCACGTTCCTGTCTGGCTAGGGTTAGGATCAGGCTTGTCAATTTGTCTTGTCTGGATTTGACCTCCCCTGTCTTCGTGAGTCCTCAAATGTTGCCTTGCCTTTTTGGTTCCTCCACCTCACTGACTGCTTTCCCGGTTTTAACCCACGCTCATGTTCATGTTCCCTGGTTGCGCCTTTCGCCTCTGCGGGTTCACACAGATCCACATCTCAGATTCAGACTCTTCTTGCCAGACATTTGACTCTTCCGGACCTGGTTTGCATGAGCGCCCACAGCAAAGACATTCAGCTCTCCTTCAGCAAAGACATTAACCACCATCACCTTCCCAGATTGGTCACTGTTGCCACCAGGCTGCCAAGTGTGAGTGTTTGCTTTTTGGAGTTCACCGGTCCTCACTTAACTTGACATTTTTTGTAAAATTGTACTTATAGATAATTTTGTTCTATGCAGAAAAACAAAAACGCATCCCATTGCAAAGAAATTGTTATTATGCAGTTCATTTCTTGTAAATATTATTTTGTCAAGGGTTCAAACACTGCAGAGGTTGGCCCTCACACATTTTCACCTCACCTAAGTTGCCTCTCTTTCTCGTTTGGACACCTCTGACTTAGATGTAATCTAGTTGCAAACGTTGGCTTTCTCACTTTGGGAAGATTAGGTTGCTCACATCCTAAAGGTCATAGTCATTGTAATCCTCACCCCCAAATCAACACAAAATATCAACCTGCAAGTGTGGGGTCACATGTTAGGTCATGCACATATTTTACACTTTAATTCATTATAATTGATATCAAAGGGAACTTTTACATATTTAATTAAAATTATGATCAAATAGGCAAAGCCCTCAATAAATGACGATAACACTAACTTATTGTGAGTAGTGTACATCTGACCTGTTTTTGATGTAAATTTAAACTTGGCTTATTGAATGTTTAAGTATCCGTGCCTGCAGTGATATTCAGTACATCTCCAGTGCTGTGTTTGGTGGTGGGAATCGGATGCTCGTTCACTGCCTTCTCGCTCACACCATCGCATTTGTGCTTAAGAAACCATTTTGACTTCTCCTGGGTCCCCTTCTATTTTGGGTTGTCTATCCATCAACAAGGTAACTACTCATGTTTTTAAATGACTGTTTTGTGACCAAGGCAACAGACAAGCCTTGGAGCTCTGCCTCTGCTTATGGGGTGTCATGAGTGATGAGGAGATGGAGTCGCTCGCTGCAGCTGTGGGACGATCAACAGGAGGTAAGAACAAATCTGTATTAAGTGACAAGTCAATCAGGTCCTGATGTCCTATTATCTTCCCAATCAGTTGGAAGATACGTGAAACATCTGTGCTGCATCAAACTCAGGCTGAACTCTGTGAGCAGCTCAGATTTTCTAAATGAACACTTCTTTAATGCAGGAAAATGAACATAACTTTAAAAAACCGTGGCGGGGTTTGTCAATCAGCTGAAATGAACAGAGAAAATCAGTCTTAGTTCTTTTCTTCACAATCAAGTGTCACCATAAGCTGAAGATATGGTTATGGCAGTTTTTTTAAGTCAATGGTACAGACGCGATCTGAGGTCCTGCAGTGGGGTTTGAGCAGTGTGATTTGGGTGGCGAGGCCAAAGCTAAAAAAATCTTGGTGAGGATGCTACAGCCAGGGACTCAACTTTGGACATGTAACATTCTCAGTGACTGTGGGTGGAATACACATCCAGTATTGTTGATTGGTCTGATTGTTCTCCTGAACTTCCATCCATCTATCTATTTTCTTAACCCACTGTATCCTTTTCGGGCACAGGGTTTCCAGAGTCCATCCTGGCTACTGCTGGGTGAAGGCAGGTACACCCTGAAAAATCTGTTGCAGGGCCCATGGAGCTGGAGCACTCGCGCTCGCCATGCTGGCCTCCGGGAGGTGAGCTGGTGGCTAGACAAAGACCCAGTGCGGCATTGGAGAGGAGCATGTTTTGGCCTCCTGAACTTTTTGATACTTTTCTTATTTTCTTCTAGATAATAAAAAAAAAAGTTCCCCTGATTTTATTCTTGTTTTTATTTTTTCCCTCTCGGACTAATGCGGGAAAGCAAGGGTTGAAACTCTGTCAGAGAGAGACGGATCAACAGCAGAAGCAGCTGTCATAGAGACACAGCTCTTGCAGCAGTGAAGCTCACTGTACTGGGAGAATCTCTGAATGATCTCATGAACCCAAACATGGAGACATGATTACCAATGACTTTGTTGAGCTCTTCAAATTAAAGAAATCTGATCTCTCAACATCATCTGGGTCTTCCACGCACTATACATGAGATGAACACAGGTACTGCTCCATGTAGCATTCAGGCTAAAAACGGTGGTAGCTGGTAGCTCCTCCCACACCGGGCCGGGGCGTCAAAGCTTAAAGGAACACATTTGTGGGCCGACAACGAGCAGAGAATTCCCAGTGCACTCAAAGAAAGGTGTGTGATGCAAATTTGACACACAAATTTGTGTTTGAATGCAGTTTAAGACACTTGCCGGTCTTTGCACAGAGCAAAAATGTAAGTACATTTGTGCTTGCTACTATTTGTCATAGACAGATATTTCAGATCAAAGATCCGAAATGTTTTCTAAAAACACAAAATAATCATTTCTCTCAAAGATTGATCACAAATCTGTGATAATGAGCCCTTCTCCTTTGGTGAAATAATCCGTCATACCTCAGAGGTGTGCATTATCAAGAAGTTGATTAGGCAGCATAATTATTTCACAGGTGTGCCTTAGACTGGCCACAAAGAATGGGCACTTTAAAACATGCAGTTTTATTTTGTTAGGGGGGTCTGGGGACTCAGAAAAATGGTAACTGGCGTGACCACCTTATCCCTCATGCACTACAACCCATGTCCTTGGCATACAGTTGTTCAGGTTGTGGATTGTGGCCTGTGGAATGTTGGTCCATTCCCCTCCAAAGGCTGTGTCAAGTTGCTGGATATTGGCAGGAACTGGAACACGTTGTCCTAAATGCCAATCCAGCACGTCCCAAACATGCTCAGTGGGTGACATGTTCAATGAGTATGCTGGTCATGAAACAACTTGGAAGCATGTAAGAAAAGCTTCTCCACACTAAAGTTAATTAAACAGGCTGTGGAGCATGCTCAGTTGGGAGCACTTGCAGGCATTTATGCTCATGGCAATAGAAAAAGAAATTCTCATGTCCATTGACTAGGACAAAATAATAAAAAAGATTGCAGAAACTATCACACTTAATAGGCCATGACTTATCCTGTAGATTCTGGAATCTGCAGTTATTCTGTATGCATGGTTTTGTTTGAATGGTTGTTGTGTTTTTTTCAAATGTTAATAAAAAGTTCAATTGAGCATTTGTTTACATAATCATACTGTGAAATATTTCAGTTCAACCACAACTTCTCATTATTATCATTTTTTTACTTTTTTTTTTATTTATGATTATTTTCTGTCCTGTAATTAAACATTTATATTATGTGCTAATTACTTGCCTAATTTTTCATTTGGCTAAAAATGGCCTGGTCTTGGCTATGACACACCTGTGCAATAATCATGCTGTCTAATCAGCATCCTGATATGGCAGATCTGTGAGGTGAAGCGGATCATTAAAGCACAAAAAAGTGCTCACTATCACATATTTAGACAGATTTGGGAAAATATTTTTAGTGTTTTGTGTGTGTTGGTATAAAATGAGCTTGAAGTTCATCACTTGGCAAATGGGAGCCAAAAAAAGTGTTATCAAGTTATCAAGTGCGTATAGATATTTTGTTCAGTGTAAATGAAATGTGTAAAAGATCCAAATGGTTTCACCAGGAGCCTCATCATAAACTGTTTTGTGTTGCACTGACAGGATGCAGCACTATCATAAGAAATTAGGCTGGGATTGTGTTTACCATGAGGTGAATGCTGCAGGCAAGGTGGAGCCTGGCAGCTCCATTTACTCTCATTATTGTGAGTGTGTTAAGCTCTCAAAGGTGTCGGGAAAAGTCTGCCAGCCTGTCTGTGCTCACCATGCACTGAAGCAAAGCGAAGCTGCCGACTGCCAGCAGGAGGAAGTGTCGACACAGACAGATGACAGCCTTTTGTTCTGTGCTGGGGTCCTGCTGCCAAACAGGTAGAGGGAGAGAATGACTTCATGAGAGCTAAAGGGGCAAACGGAGCACCTCTGGGACCCCCTGTTCTGACATTACATCTCATCTGTATTCTGCTTCTGAAAAATAAAGCTGTGCTGGGAGTGATGGGGGGGGGTAAGAAACCACAAGGAATCAATATGAGGAAAGCAGATAAATAGATTTTCTATTCAAACGTTCCAACAGAAGCTCTGCTAATGACCCCAAGGGCTGTAATTGAAGGTGTCGGACATGGGAATGCACTCACGGTGGTGGGGACTATGATCAAATCATGGCAGATCTCTCTCTGATCACATTCTTTAGAAACATTTTGAGCAGCCATTAATCTTCCTCCCCAGTGCTGACACACTCCTTCCTCTTTCCCATCTTTGCAGTAGGTTCATCCTAAATGCCTTTGTCACTCAAAGAGAAAAAACATGCTCTGGTCTTTCCATTAGACCAAATAAAAGGAAGCCCAACTGGGACAGCTGCAGCTACAGTTAATAGATTCTGTAATTCACTGTTTTGCTGAAGCTTTTAGAAAGTGAAATGCGGAGATTGGAGGTAGGGCTATTTTTTTAGAGTCTTTTTTATTGCATGATGTTCCTTTAAAGGCCAACGGCCTTTAAATTGAATCAGATATAAATACATTTCAAAAATCCAACAAGCTTTAATGCATTTAAATATCCCTGTTAGAAAGCAAGAACACTATGCACTATGTACTATGCAAGAAGTGAAATAAATGAATTGAGTTCCTTTGAAAGTGTTTCTTGATGAGTTTTAAGCAGTCATACTGTCTTTTCTGTGTCATTAATGCAACTGAAGGTTCAGTATGACCAGCTTCTGTTTGTCCCCCACAGTTTTGAATGAAAATCCTCTTCTATTAACCAGGTGTCATTTGTTTGGAAGAAGCCGTTGTTCACCTGAGAAACAGCTGGAACATACCAGCACAGCAGGGACATCACACTGTTGAAACATGTAAATGCACATCTGCATAGCGCTTGTGGTTCCAGATCTATTGACTGTTGATTAGACCAAGCTCCACAACTTCCACTGCTGTGTTGTAAAGCCACACATTTTTCCTTCCTTTTTCCTCCAACACTGAGAAACATTTTTTGTTCAACGTTTACCATCAAAACATTTGGTTTCTTACAAGTCATTTTTTTAGATAAATAGTTCAGGTGGAATAGTTTTCATTGTAGAAGTGCAGTTACCCCAGAATCACAGTGATGTGTTAAAACCTGGAAGCATTCTTTATAGCATGTGCTGAAGCAGCATGTTCAGTCACTAACTTTACTGTCACATGACATGCGCGTTGAGAGTTTTGTGACCTCTCTAGAGAAGCAAAGAATCTTTTCTGCATTTCTCCTCTTCATTTCCAGCACTAAAGAACGAGGAGAGATGAGGAAAGAACAGCACCAGCTGCAAATCTCCTGTCTCATTAACATGATTCTACCTGAGCGGATTCTCCCCATCTTCTATTCCTACTTCTTATCCTCTTTTTGCATTTTGCCATCTGTCTTTTTTGCCTCTGGGCCCTCTGTGTGTGTCTGTGTGCTAGGTGCTTCAGGTATATGTGCTTTTATATGTATATATATATATATATATATATATATATATATATATATATATATATATAAATAGAATTTTAGAATAGATGTTTTTTCTTTTTACTATAGACTTTTAAAAACTCTATATTTCCAAATGAAGCCTTTCAAACCTTCGCCACAGCCTTGTCAGTATCACAGTTTTATCCAGCTACATCATGGATTTTGCTGGATAAAACTGTTATCAGTGAATCCCATTTATGGGTGTGGTGGGATGATTATCAGTAGGACATTTTTGGGAATTATCAGTTTGACATTTCTGACCCTGTAAAGCTGATGTGCGTGTGGACTCATGGTCTTCAAAGGTTCACTGCTGAATGTACCACATTTCCTGTTCATGAAAGAAAAGTATATTTAGGCAATTTCTTGTACTTACAAGAACCCTGGTTCTTATGGGCCCTAAGCCCCATAATGGATTTATTCTCTGACAGGGTGTCCATCCATCCCAGCTACTGGTTTAAAATCTTTCCAGGGTTTTGGCCAATGATGTCTTTTCATTTCAAAGATCGTATCAGATAACATGACCAAGGCATCGTTGAAGATTAACAAGAGCACAAAGCAGTCTTGACATTTATCTTTGATGTTCATTTACTTAGAGACAAAGTTTTGCTTTTTTAATAGGATTCCTAATTGTCAGTGTAACAAACATATGAATTGTAATCTAATTTATAAGCATAATAGGTAGTTACAATCCTGTTTTAGTTAAAGGTATAAGTCATTTTACGAGGTACCCTGAAATATTATCAGCAGTGTATAAAGAATGATGCTTTGAATCCAGAAGAAAGTACTGCTGTAGTAAGTCAGTTGGGACTGGTACTTTTTGATTCAGTGTTTGTTTTTTTCTTCAGTCATTGGCCCAAAAGAACTTTTTAATGAAGATCATGAAATGGTGGTATGATGAGAATCCTACTTTTGCCTTCATTTCATAAAAAATAATTTAAAAAGTTGCATAATGTTGTATAAGGCTGTTTTGCTTCCTTGTATTCACAAAGGACAGGTATTTACTAAAGGTTTATTAAGGAAATTGATTGGCGAGAGTTGAATCTTTGTTTTTGTGAAGGGGGCAGTGGAGGAAGGCTTGCGAGCCGAGGAAGCGTCTGTAATCCAAGCAGAAGTAGGAAGACAATTTTTCTTGTAGTTCTGCACAGCTAAGATTGTAGAAATGCATAGACAGCTGTGAATGTGAAGATGCTGGATGAACAGAGTGGGAACTCATGACGACTTGACTGAAGACGCGAACTGGATTGATTCTTCATGGGGAATAGATCATGTATTGAAGGAATGACCCATTCGTTCACTAATGCTTTTGTTTTTAACATGTTCTTATGACAACATTGGATTGTATTAGGCATCAAACCTTCCGGCTTTTACAGATTAGGTTTTGAACTAATTTGCATATGAACAACACAAAATGCAGCTGCATGACCTCCA
The DNA here is from genome assembly GCA_014656515.1 of Oryzias celebensis. Classification (NCBI taxonomy): domain Eukaryota; kingdom Metazoa; phylum Chordata; class Actinopteri; order Beloniformes; family Adrianichthyidae; genus Oryzias; species Oryzias celebensis. Next base: position 21,550,060 of record BNCR01000018.1, on the reverse strand, counting down.
GGCAGGACTCAGTGGTCCACCACAGATTTTAATCCCTCTCCTTGCTGAAAGCACTTTTTTCTATTTCAATAAGAGAGGGAGACTGGACTCTATAACAGAGGACAGTGTCCAGTTCCAACAGGGTAGAAAAATAAAGCTGCCTGAGGAAGTGAGAAAAATCCTCTGACTGTCCCCGGAGTGTGCTGATCTGGCCGATGAGGGCAGTGTCCTCGAGCTGTTGCAGACATGCTGCTTTATTTCACTGTGTATGTGGGGAGATTCTCTTCACGACAGTCTTTTGAGTGTCCATCAGACTGAAAACTCCTCTTGGCATGGGGAGGAATGGCCTTCTCCATGCTGTCACAACAGAGGCTGAAACTCACAGACATGACCTCAATGCCCTGCAAGGGGCATTTATTTCTTTGCTTTTTGCAGATTTTTAGACATGTTTTGAAGGGGGGGATGACCCTGTCAGCAACAGAGACGTGAAATCTGCCTTAACCTCTGTGTGGGAAACGGCCAAGGCTGATTTAAAGGTCATTTTATATGGTCATGGTGTGACCTTGTCTTGAAGTTTCTTTAAACAAGAAAGACAAATGTCACAAAAGGTCAAAGGTCAAACATCTTCCTCCATTCCATACCAAAAAAAAAAATGCAAGATTTGGATGACTTTGAAAAAGAGATCTGCTTTTCAGAAGGATGACTGGAAGCGTGATCAATCAAAACTTAACTCCAACAGACAGGAATTACAAGGAAGTATGGCTGCAGAGGCATGTACTGTCAGGATATTCTACCCATTGACACTGAAACAATGGACAAATCAATGTGTTGATGTCTTCCATATAAATTCCTTACCTCCAGCTCTCCTGAAATGAAGCCAAAACCGTCACCATTGCTTTCTGATATGTGTGCTGTCATTTTGAAACCAGTCAACAGTGATTGGTCCAAGTCGGTCTGAGTCACGTTTTTTGGAGTAATACAGTTGCCAATCATGAACGAGCTTGTTTGAAGTCCACACTCTTTCCACTGAAAGTGGGCTCGAGAGAATCTGTCAATCAAACGTTCGTGGTGGGGCCTGCGAGCGCAGCATGCTATTAATGAGGCATCTGATTGGTCGGTTTATAACTTGAATAGAAAAATATAGTGAAAAAAAATAGGACTAGAAGAGAGATATAAAGAAGAAGTTTCCAGAGCAAGAATGGTTATTCTGACAAATAAAATGACTAAGTAATAACTGTCTAATTCTCAATAAAAGTTTTTGGGATTTTGACTTCTTGGAGCCAGCAGGTACTTCCTATTTAGGAACACGAGAGCAGAGGATTTGCGTTGTCCATAGTTTTTACAGTCTATGATTATACCACATTGTTTCAATTACACAGATGTGCTTTGTGTAAAGTTTTAGTCTGTGCAAACAACTTCTTCTTAGAGGTGTGTAACTCTCACACAGCACATCTAATACCCCTGTATGTTGCATTTATGTTTGTGTTGTTTGCTGTCGTACTTGTACTTGTACAGAGTTATGTGCATGTAGTTATGCAGCAACTGGCACTGTGAGTCCAAGACAAATGTCTTTTGGGACAAATAAGTGTATTTGATTTGATTTGATTTGATTTGATTTGATTTGATTTGATTTGATTTGATTTGATTTGATTTGATTTGATTTGAATTGAATTTGGCCACCATGGGTCATCGTCCAGTCATTGATTTTGAGAAGCTGAGCTCTTAGCCTGTTATCTGGAGGAAAGTTGAATACATTTGATGGAGAAGGGTCTGAGACAAGTGTTCTCCACTCAAAAGTGACCTGGGAACTTTCAAAAAGCAAAGTCTTTTTCCTCCATACTCTTGACAACTGAAATACTTGAATTCATACTTAAAAAACTCAGATTACACAGTCATTTTTGATTCAATTTGATGATGTTGATTTAAAGTTCATTTTTCAGGAATAGAAGCTAGTGTTAAATTTTAAGATATTTTATGATTAATCAAGAAGGGCCAGTTCGCACTCAGTGAATCACTTCCACTTATTACACTAATTTTTGCACTTTAATCAAAATAAACTACAATTAGGTACAATGAACATTCAAAAGATACAACACATTTGCTTATTATTGAGCTTTATACCGTTCAGTTTAAAGTAATTAAAGTAAAGTAAAAAGTGATAAATCATTTTCATGCTATCTAGTGATTTTCTTCTTAAGATTAGTGTTCTTTTTCTATTTTCAGGCTCTTGTTTAGCCTCTTTATGCAGTGTGTAACTTACATTAACCTTACCAATACTTTACTAGATTCTTACCACACGCATGATCATACGCTCCCCTTAAGATGCAGCTGCACAGCTCTACGACCCCCAGCGGGACCGACTACCCCACACACCTACAGCACCTTTATGGGTCAACTACATAAGGATGCACATGACCAAGACATTAGATGGGGAAACAAATCCAGGTTGCCAACTCTTTATTTGCAATTCTTTATAGTTTATTAAATAAGGGGACCTTTAGGGCAATTTGCATTCCACTCCTCGAGCAATGAATCATATTCTGAAAGGCTCTTTTTTTTGTCAGCTGACAGTGAGATATTTCTATGAAATATGAAAATGTTATTTATTCCTGTTATTGTCAGTCTCTCCTTTGCACCAGCATCGAACTGAATGGGACTTCTAAGAAAAGCCTTTTCAAGCAGAACAAACTGGTGCATTAATCATTCAGAACTGGCTTGCTGTGTCTCTGGGGATCCAATTGGACTCAATTCAAAAAAACAAATGGTTTTGGAGATCCACCAAAGGTCAGGAAGATGAATAAAGTGATAAAAGTCTGATGAGATTGAAGTCGAGCGCATAAAACCATGGTACCTGGAGTGGAAGCCTCATTCCTTTTTGACCTTTTCTGAGTGTTTAAAGAAAATATATTTATAACTATAACTATATCTAAATATTTTATTTGTTGGCTTGCATTTGATTATTTGCAAACACTTCTAAGTTTTTGGTTAGCTGAGAAATACTTTACTACTATTATAAAATGCTATGACTCTCAAATAGTTGAGGTATATTTATAATATGTCAACTTCTTAAACAACCATGTAATTACTTCTAGCATGGTTTCCTGTGTGGGGGTGTGGACATTAAATGATGTCTCCTTATAGTCTTCACTTTCTCACTCATGTTTGCTAATGAACACTGCTTGGCTGAGAAGCTCTAATGGAATTACAATCTAATGATGTTTGCTCATGGCATAAATGAATCCTATGAATGTAAGATTGTTTCTGTGGTCTCACCTCCTCCACACAACATTTTGTAAATCATAAAATGCCATCTCCCGTGATGAAGCTCCAGCGTACAGGCCGTGTCTTTGCTCTGCTGGGAACACTGCAGTGGGTAGCATTTCATTAGTAACTGACTCAATGAAATATCAGCTGCTCTATCAAAGTCCTGATCTTTAGCTGAATTAAGGTCAGCTTCAGGCAAGGATCAGAGCTTAAACATCGTTTGGTTCCTGTTCTTCTGGTGTTTCGAGTAAGAGGGATGAGAATTTCCACGTGCACAGTTTGTGACAGCAAGAATCAGAAACGAAAGACCCTTTAAACAAACATTTGTTTATTATGCTTTCAAAAATCCAACAATGATTGGTGTCAATGATGACCAGTGTGATCAGTGTGTGAATGTGTGTGTGCATGAGTGAATGGGACTGTGACTTTAAAGCACTTTGAACCTTCTAAGAAAGCAGTAAAGCAGTTTATGCCATTTTCCATTTACCATGATGACCATATGCCCTGACAGGTACAGTCCATCTTTGTGGAGTGGGCCATCACTACTGCCCATGTCACACAGTACCGGCCCTTGCAGTCTTTTCTTGCGGGTGGGGGCGTCGAGGAAAGGCTTTTCAAGCTGAGCCTGGCTGTACCATAGGACCCTGGTAATGGCTCTGGGGAAGGTGTCAAACCTTCGATAAGGGGAATTTCCACCTGCCCTCTGTGGATAGTTGAGGAGCTCCTGCCTTAAGTTGAAGACTTTCAGTATCTTCAAGAGAAGGAACGATGGACCACGAGATTGACAGGTGGTAAGTGCAGCGGCAGCAGTATGCAGTTGCTGTACTTTCCGTTTTTGTCAAAGAGCTAAGCTGCAGGCAAAGTTCTGGATTTACTGGTACAATATGTTCCAATCCTCACCTATGTTCAGGAACGTTAGGTCATGACTGAAGAGATAAAATACAAACGGCTAAAAGGATTTTTTTATTTTGCAGGGTTGCTTAGTGCTTCCTTAGAGATCAGCTAAAGAGATCAATCCCCCAGGAGGAGATCATAGAGCCGCTCCTCCTACGCACTGAGAGAGGCCAGTTAAGGTGGTTTGGACATTTCTTTCAGGTGCTTCCAGGATGCCTCCCTGGGGAGGTATTGTGGAGGAATGTCCCTGGGAAGACCCACTGAAGAGACAGTTATTTTGACTCTCTGTTTAAATTCATCATATCTGTGTCCATTTAGGTTCTTTTTTGACTCTAACATGCGTTTCCTCTTTTAGACCTGCATGGCGGTGTAGTGGTTGGCACTCTCCAAACATGTCTGGGTTCTTTCTGTGCAGAGTTCACATGTTCCCCTCATGCATGTGTGGGTTTTCACCAGGAATTTTGGTTTCCTCCCACAGTCCAAAAACATACTTCACTGGTTAGTTGGTGAATCTCAATTGTCCTTAGGTGTCCATGTGAGCGTGTGTGTGGCCCTGCACTAGACTGGTGACCTGCTCAGGGTGTGCCTTTGCCCAGCAGTGGCTAGGCTGGCTCCAGCAACCCCGTGACCCTGAGAGGGATTCATCAGGTTCAGAAAATAGATGAATATATTTCTTCTGGTACGGTTGCTCCTGTTTTGCTTTCTTTGGTTTTGTTGTTTTAAGACGATTCAGCCTCTGAAGTTATATTTTAACTTTCCTAATTTGTGTTTGGCTGCTTCAGTCTGTTAGCAGGAATCAAAGAGCAACAAGCAGCCTGAGGTGGTTATCAGCTGCCCACATTAATAGTGAAGATTCCTCTCATGCTGCTGCACATGAAACACATCCCCGCCTATGCCCTTAAGCAAGACAAGCAAGAGCATAAGGTTCCATAAATATTGCATTGTCCTACAGGCCAAGCCGGAAAGAGAAAAGCCCTGTGCTGTGAGCAACAGCAGCAACAAACACATGTCAGAGTCACAATCTGTTCTCCACATGTGTTTGTTGCTGAACGGTTCTATTCATGTCACATTTCTTACAACTTTTTAAAACATCTTTTAAGTTTTCCTAAAGTTTTTTTTTCATTCTTTTGCAAAAAAGTGGTTAAAAAAATCTGAAATGCCCTTGAGTGGATCAAGTTCATCATGGGGAGGAGGCCTGTTTTTGAGAATCACAAATTTAGAAATATCCATTTCACCTTTGCCTCTTTGAACTATGACATCATTAAACTTTAGCAGATTTTTTGTCCAAGAAGCTGCCTATTTTAGTCTTTAATAGTTCAGGTATTTTAAAAATTGATCTTTTTTCAACTTTCAAATATCTCAGAGGGAAATGTACCATCAGAATGATGACCAGCAAATACCATTGTAGGGTAAATTACTTCTAAAAAGTAATAGTTTACTTTACTTAGTTAATGGATTAAAATCTTAATTAAATTATTTTACTCAATACCTATTTGGAAAAGTAATTCACTACTCGTCATTTCTTTTGCACTCATATTTAAATTCTCAAGGGAAGAACAGCTTCACACAAACAAGATCCTCTAGTCTTATATTTAACAGGGCTCCTTTGAAAAAGAGATTTTTAATTTCAGTAGGACTTCTGTGGTTAAATAAAGGTAAATAAATAAATAAAAATTAAATTAAATTAAAAAAAAAGTTTTTTAAGCAGTAACCTTGTGCAAGGTATGAACAAGGTTCAAGACATAAGTTACAAGTTATAAGTTACAAAAAAAAGTTACAAGATACTGTATGCGGTCAATGCGACTGCTCAGTCAAATGTGGAAAATACTGTACAACCAACCAGTTTTGAAAACACAAAGAACAATTAAATGATTCCATGTTCATTTTGGCTGAAGGTATGTATTCCATTACAATGAGGTGCACCAGACTCTCTGTCTCAACATCTGCCTTTTGTGCACAGTTCTGCACTGCTGCGAGTCCACCGAACTATGCACCCCCCACCCCCGTGGAGCACAAACCTCATATTCACCACTAGTCACATGCAGAGAGACAAAAAAAGTAAGAAAGAGTGAAGTATTACAGAAAAACGGCTCCCAGGAAGGAGCCGGCTTTTGTCGCTCACACCAAAGAGCGGCTTTAGGGTCGTTTCATTTCTTACCAACACATCAGAACACAGGGCGGATCTCTGCTCTGCTTCTCCACGGGGATGACAGGACTCCTTGCAGCATGTTTTTTCATCTCATCTTTGAGCCAGTTTGGAAATCACTATGACTGCAGCAATGAGGACATGTCTGTACTTTGACCGTTCCTCAGCTCTGCGCACACATGCATGCATGTGTGTATGCAGCAGTTACTCCGTTTGTTTTTAAAGTCATCTCTGTTTCATTTCATTTAATCGACATGTACTGAAGTACTGAGGGTTTCTATAATCCAGTAATTGTAACTAACTATTGAAATGTGATTGTAATTTGTTACGTTACTCTGTTACTGACAAAAGTAATTAAATTACAGTAATTTGTTACTGTGATTGTATATTCTACACAAACTCAACTCACAGAAGTTTGAAACATTCTTTAGAAAGCAGACACAAAGTTGTTAAGTATGCTCAGGGATGATTACAAACTCAATTAGACTTTATTAAGAAGAGAACAAAGATGAGAAAAGCTGTGGGTGGAAACATGAACATCAGCTTGTTGTGAAGAAAAACCTGGAGACAAATTCTGAAATATGATCAAAAGCAGGACATCTTTCATTTTATTTAATTTTTTACCATTTTTTTTTCAGATTTCTCCAATGATGGAAGCGTGCACATATTGATTTAATGAAGGTGTTTATGAACCTTGTTAACTTTGTAATCAATAAAAGTGCTAAATAAAGCATGTTTTCTGTTCAGACAGAGTTGTAAAAAGCTCTCCTGCAGCTTGTAAACAAATCAGCCAGCAAAATTTGGGTCAATAACTGTCCGTATCACTTCAGCAAATATTGACTTGATGGATTTTAAGTTACAGCTGAGACACAGGCTTAATGAGGGCAAGCATTGAGCAAAAGAAATGCCAAGAAAAAGAAAGTTAATCATGGGTGTCTTTGAGCTGCACTTTAGATATGTTTAAAGCAAAATTCCCTTTTATTTAAAATGTTTGACTTTGAAGCAAAAACCATCCAAATTTTTAAGCAGTTTTAATCTAATTTTTAATGAGTAAAAGTAAAGGCATGAAGTTATTTGAACGGAATCTAGACAAGTCATTGTTTTCCTAGACACCCAGTCATTCCCCACCACCACAAAACTCACTGATCTTTTGGGAAAACCCTGAATACATTGCAAAGAGCACATTTCAAAACCAGCAGTCTCAGCTCCGCAAAGCAAGTTTTTTGAAGCACTGCTTCTTAAAAGCTCTCAGTTTTAGTTGCTCTTTGGTTTTCTGGATGAACTGTAGAGTTTTCACACTGAAGTGAACCACATCAGAGCTCCACGAAATTCGGATGTGGCATGTGAATTGTGTGTACTTTGTTGGAAGAAGAAACCTCCACCCTCCAGTAGAACCAAACTTATGAGATGAGTCCTGCAGAAATCAGGGCAGAAAAAAAATAACCAAATGTAATGCGAGCACCAACTCTCTATCCTCAGCATATCCCTACCACAGCAGTTTTCCAATGGTGCAAGATGAAAGACAATAGAACATATCTTAAATGAAGACATCCATTTGAAGATCCCATACAGTCTCCTTGGTGGCCATTTGGTAGAAACCAGACTGTTTGTTTTCTATGATGTTCTTTTCAAAGAACCAGGACTGGCGTGCACCAGACGGATGATTTAAAAACATCTAAGAAAACGCCTAACATCTAGAGAAGACATCAAAACTAGTATTATGTGCATTAAAATGTGAAAGTAGCACAACACATTTTAAAATTGAGCCATGCACCCGAGGGGGAAAGATGTGCCCAACGTTGCATTATTATCAAGCAGGATTAAAGCAAGTGCAGAAAGAAGTAGCTGCAGCATTCCTAAACTTATATGATTCATCCGATCAGGCCTGGGTAATCTGTCTGTGTCAGATTTTATCCAATGCTCCTAAACACTTTGCCCAGCTCCCCAACTTTCCTGTCTCCCATCCTTGAGAGCCAAATCCATCAAGCTTCTTCATGCAGAAAAGTGCAGAAACAAAAAGACAATGAAGTGAAATGAGGGAGAGCAGGATTGATGGCATCAGGAGCTTTGGAGACAGTTTTCCAAGAATCTCTGGGCAGCAGTCTTTATTTACAAGCTGTGAAGAAACGCCACTCTGTTGAATATGCAGATAAGCTGAATCAAAGCACTACAGTCAGGCTTTGGGAAGAACTATTCTGATGAGTGATTGTCATTCTTCATTTTCAGGAGAAGACAAAAGTCCATTGCATGAAGCATGCTGAGATGAACAATTGGTTTATTGTTCATCTCAGCGTGGTTTCAGAGTGAGGCAAAGGGAAATTCTGCAAAGAATACAAGAGAATGGACCGTGCCTGAGAGATTCATGATTACAGGTCTTCTTTAAAGCATACGGATGATGGCGTTTGCATCATAAAACAACTCACTGAAAATTCCTACCAGTGAGGTCGATGAAAATCAAATTTGGCTTAAAAATCTGTGCGTGAACCTGTAGAGCTAGTTTTTCTTATGGAAGTGAAGCAGATTGGAAAATCGGAGTGCTTTATTGGCCAGCCTGAGCTGTGGACATGACTGTAATTGAACACTGTTTGATAGACTTGGATGTCTGGCTTAATGTCAAGGTGGCAAAGTGGATTCTTAATATTCCAAAGGTGAGAAGGGACATTTCCAGCTTTTGTTGAGGCCTTTAATTGCTAGAAGAAACAAAAGCCTCATGTTAGGTTAATCTTTTAAGCGGGTGCAAGTTGATCCAAACTTCATAGAAAGTGAGAGCTCTAGAAGCTCAGGCGGACAAACTGCAGTGGCCCTCAAGTTGTGAACTAACATTTACTGCATACAGATTATTGTGATTGTGAGAAGCAGACAGAAAGATAATATGATTTTAAATTCATGATAAATGTAACTGTGTCACATAAATATAAAGTTTGTCTAATTTAATACTGTCACATCACTGTTTTTACTCTGTGCTCTGTCTGAGTTTCAGGCAAAACACAACTCAAACTATGTTGTGTGCTAGCAACAAGTGTAGAGCAGAGGGATTCTGGGTAATCTCTTTTCATAATAGTTAACACGCATGTAAATAAAGCATTGCAAGATGGTAGGATTAACAGAAATTTAAGTCATTATAACGTAGTTGTTAGTGATCAGCACTGAGACTAGACTAAGAAGCTTCTTTCATGTTCCCCTCCACCTTTAGGGTCAATTTTGCTCAGCCATGGTGGTGGAATGAAGAACAGAATGTGTTAAGAGGAAAATGTTTACTGAGATATAGTAGAAAACTAAGAGGACAGAAGACAGAAGTACAGGGAGACACACAGGAGGGTGAGATGGAGAAACAGAGATGGAAGGATGTACAGCAGGTTAAGGTGATCAAAGTCAGCGATGGAAATGTGTTGACAGGTTCTACAAGCGTGATAGAAAAATGGAAGGAGAACTTTAAAGAACTGATGAATGAGGAACATGTTAGAGAACACAGAGGAGAAGAGGTGGATGTTGCAGAGCAGGAAGTAGTAAAAATCAGTAAGGGTGAAGTGAGGAAGACATTGAAGAGAATGAAGAATGGAAACATGGTTGGTCCTTAGAACATTCCTGTGGAGGTTTGGAAGAGTTTAGGAGAGGCGGCTGTGACTGTTTAATAAGATCTTGGAGAGTGAGAGGAAAATGAGGAATGGAGGAGAAATGTTCTGGTCCCATTTTGAAGAAGGGAGACATTCATAAAAACTCCAGAGGATTTAAGCTGATAAATCTCAATGAAGTTAAGGGAAAGAATAGAGGAAGCCAGACTGAGATCAGAAGAGAACATTCGTAAACAACAGTATAAGGCAGTGTCTCGTGTCTCATCTTCACCTGCCTGGTGCGGAAACAAAATACACCTATGATGTAAATTACATTTCTTGAAGTAACTAATTTCAATAATATTCAAACTCATAATCTCTGTAATTTGTGTATTTCCTGTTCAGTTACAGCACATGCTGTGAGGTGAGGTAGCACTGAGATCTGCCTCATGTTCGATTGAACAATCCTACTCAAACTGGATCGAGCGCATGACGTTTGCCAACTCAGCGTAGCCTAAAATAATGCTTTATTAAAATGTTTGCTACATTGCAGACATTTGTCATAAATGTACTTTCCATACTTTCCATGTGATATGTAAAGTATTTCATGTTTGTTGTTTATTTAGGGTTTGGATCTGACATGAAACTGCACTGAAAAAACAAAAAATAGCTCATTGTAGAGCACGCTCAAGGGCCTCACATTCATCTTCCACAATGGGGGTCTGTTGTTTCCAGCATTTTACTCTGACTGAGTGCAAAAATGGTGGATGTAATATCTCAACTCCAATATTTCTCAAAATCTGACGTTCAATCAAAATGTGAAGTTTTATAAGAAATGTTGGACAACCAATGCCTGTCAACACATCTTTATTAAGACTGAGAGACTTCGAAAACTAAAAGAAGATAAGGAATACTTCACAGAGAGTTTTGTCCACAAGGAGAGGCGTATGGACTTTATTTACAAGTAAAGGTCAGACCATTGTGTGGATTCTTTGTGAGTCAGAGCATGTCTGTAGCATTCACATTGGTGTCGTACTGAAATATGCAATCTTTCTTGGTCCAATATGAATAAGTTATGTTTCTAAAAAAGAATGTTGATTTGAAACACAATCAATAGTTAGCAAATTTGCTGTGTTTGTAATCTGAGTCTGAAAGAGTCAGTGCCTCACCAGCTCCAAACCTCCACGCACGTCACTAGTCCATATAAATAATATCTTCAACTTCCAATGACAAATTTAAGAAATATTAGATCAACAAATGAAAAACGTGAAACTAATAAGTAATTGTTTTTTCTTCAGTATGGTAGCTTGTATGAAGGTGTCAAGGAGTGAGAGGAGGCTTGGGACACACTGGAAAGCTCTGGGAGAAAAACAAAGCTTTGCTTCACTTTCAACATTTCTAAACAGGTGTAGGGTAATGGCTGGCAAGAAAATTGAGTTCAAACATGGAAGAAATGCTTCATTCTGCTAACTCAATCCCAAAACGAGAGAATGAGCAGAGGAATTGTGAACTACCCACAATTATGCAGTTTATCCTCAGTGTTTCATTCAACAGCAGCATTATTGGGAAATGAAAAGAAATCCATTTCCAGAATAAGAATAAATCTTTAATGACCCCGGACATGAAATTGGCTGATATCTTTCCTATTAAAATGCATAGATTTGTATCTTTAATTAAGGCTGGGAGTGACAGGAACAGACTCTGCTCATGTTCAAACAAGGGACTGTCTGTGGGTGTGAAGAATTCATACAATGAGTGAGTTAGAGTTGAGACAGCTACCTCTGTATCTGAATTCATCAATCACATCATAAATCTTTAAAGCTTCTAATAAGTGGATGCTATGTTTAACTGAAAATCCTTCTTTCTCAGAACCACCTATTTGTGACAGAAGCAATGCATTCAGTGGATGGTGTGCACTGTTAAGCTGCTGCCAAATCATCCTGCAAACACACAGACAAATGAGCTACAAATGAGCAAAAAAGCAACACACCTGGAAAAAAACTAAACCATAAGACAAAAAACAGTCCAGTGGTCTCAAAAACAGGAAACATTCAAAATGTACAAGGAGGAGTTAGTCATCAGTTAATGCCTCAGTCACACGCCCCCATTGTGGGGCTGACCCGTGCGTGTTCTGAGGATGATTGGGTTGTCCAGGTCCGTGGAGGGTCCTAGAGCTGTGTCTGAATTGTAGTGCAGATGTAACTTGCAGTTCCACTGTGGCTCATACGGCCACAATACAAACACAAACACAAATGCTATTGTTTTGTGTGTGCTAAATGTACAGGGGCTTGCAAATGTTGAATTTGTCCAAATTTTCTCATATTATGACCACAGACACAAATATATTTTATTGGAACTTTATGTGAAAGACCAACACAAAGTGGTACACAATTGTGAAGTGGAAAGAAAATTATGCAAGATATATTTTTTACAAATAAAAACTGAACAGTGCAGTGTGCAAAAGTATCCAGCCCCCCTGAGTCAATACTTTGTGGAACCCCCTTTAACTGCAAATGCAGCTGCAAGTCTTTTGGAGTTTGTCTTTAAACATCTACAGACTGAAATCTTTACTGTTTTGACACAAGGATGTTTTTTATTCACTGTTTGCTGTAACTCCAAAACAACTCCACTTCATTACACGTTTGGAATAAATTCAGTTTGTATCAGTGTTTTTGTTAGAGTTATCTGCACTTAATCTAGATTCTAAATTCTATTGTCATCCATTTGCAGGACCTACAATCAGTGTCTGAAACGTGATGATGCTTCACAACGAAGCAACAGCTTTGCACGCACGCAACCAGCCAGCAGCTTTCGCAATTGAAGAAAAGCTTTGCACACAAGGGAGAGTTCGTAGATTCTCCTATTATTACTGTATTAGTGTGTTAGAATGACGTGGCTTGCTCTGAACCTGTGCAGTGTGCTGTTTTGCTTATCCTGAAGGCCTGTGTCTGCGAGGCTGGCTGTGGGGAAGATGGTGAGACACGTCAGAGATAACCTGCTGAAACTGAGTAGCTGACGTGTGTTTGTGTGACGTCTATCTCCAGGTGCAGCTATAGGTTTTTGTGTTCTTTCTCCCTCCTTCAGAGCTGCATCTGACTGTAACTAGGGCATTCCTAGACCTTAATAAAAAGAAAGGGACTGGAAGGGGGGTCAGAGGCGGTTGGAGCGAGCGCCTCCTTCTGTCTCTCCTTGCAAGTGAAAAAGAGCCAAACTGTCTCTGTCTCCTTTGTTTTTCAGAAATAAATGTTCAGGTTATTTGAACCTAAAAATGTTCAAGTAGATTAAATGTTTATATTAGAATCATGTTAGCTTCATGGGCAATGTCTTCATCTTTTAGAGCAATTTTGAAATAATACAGCTGTTATAACAGCATTGTGCTAACCTCATTTGGCATCTACTGAGGTTTTATACGCCAGTTTGGCAGGTTTTTTTTGGTGATTTTTGAAATTTTATGCAATTTTTGTGATTCTTTAAATTCTTTGTGCATTTTTGAAACCTGTGCAATATTGGCCTTCTCCAGGCAGAAGCTTTCAGCTTCATTCAATAAACTTGGCTGTGGAGTGTCCGTGGTGCAGAGGTAGAGTGGTCGACCTCTAATCAGTGGATTCCAGGTTGAGTTAAGTGTCTTGCCCAGTGTGCTTGAACCCTATAAAGCTCCTGTTGGTTATAGGTTGACAAAAAGTGGACAATAAGTTGTATCTGAAAGATGAAATAATAAATCTTTAGATTGCAGTGATACTTTTAGAACTAAACTCATTATGTGTGTTGATTCAAGGATATCAGAGGGTTAAATAAGTCATTATTTTCACTGATGTGATTGTACACAACATTCTTTTACAAATGAGGATCTTTAGTTGAAATCGTGCAGCTACAATTTTCCACTTGCATTAAAAAGAAAATGATGTGAGGTCGCTCAGTTTCTTCGCTAAAGTAAGATTGAGTCTTGCACATGCAGTTTCATGCAGGAGCGAAAACGTAGAGAACCATCTGCAACCTTTGATTGTGTTCCTGTTTATCTGCATGCAGCACTGCTTCACTTCATTCCTGATGCTTACTGAGGATAACAAAATGCTGTCTCATTCTGAACTATCACACGTCTTATTGTCCTAATTTGATCTCATTCTGGGGTTCTGCCTATTCTGCTCCCCAATCGAGTGAAGATAATAAGATAAAGAAGTACTAATGAGGGGGTCGTGGCGACTGTGGCTTTGCTAATTAACTTCTATTTCCACCAACATTCAATCTCAGCAACAGTGAGGCTCTTACTGGTTCTGCCAGCTGATGCACAATGGAGATGTGGCGGTTCAGAGCTGGAAAGGAGGCTGCAGAGCGCAGGAGCAGGTCATTCATCTTTGGGAAGATGTTTCCCTGCTGGTTTCTGCTTGGGGCATTAGAGCCCGGGGGATCAATGTGAGTTGGCTCGGAGGAGTCCATCCATCATGCCCAGCAGCCTTCTTCAACTCCAACGGAGATTACTTCTGGAACCTCCCCTAACCCATCACCACAGTGTGATTAGACTGTAAATCAGACTTTCTCTCACTAAAATGACCCTGAAGACATTCCTGCAGGATCATGACAACAAGGACAAGACTTTGATGCCAGATCAGCGGCACGAACACCCACAGAGAAGGGAAAGCTTCAAATCAGAGGGCCGCTCCATTTGATCATTTTTACTTGTTATGAGCCGTTTTGGAAAAGAACTGAATGAAAAAGAATTCATCCATCCGTCCATCCATATAATTTTATATATAAATTTAAGTTTATATAATTTATCTAACATTTTTTCCTAATGTAAAATGCAATGTTGATCACTTTAAGCTTCATAAAATATATTCAAATCCTCTCCTTCCAGTTTCAATGAACGCTGGCACGTTTGGGCATTAATGCTCTCCGGCTCTAACCATAAGAAACGCCAAGTTTTTCTTCTGGTGTGCAGTAACTTGGACATTATTGACTCCAAGCAATCGTCTGGTGTCTGCGAGAAGTGGACAGTCTTGCCCGTCTCTGTGTTTCCATTTTCATCAACAGAATGCACTGTGTTCCATCTACCTGGATCACCCATAACTCCTAGTCTATCCCCCCTTCCAAGCCAAACTGTGACTTTATCACTGAGTTCTCCTTACTCCTCGCTGCCCTTTTTGAGCTCTCAACCAATGTGATCCTGCTGGGGGACTTCAATATTCACATGGACAATACTAACCACCTGCTTACCAGAGACTTCTCATTACTAGACAGCTTTGGTTTTCTCCAGTATGGTAATCCTCCTACGCACATCAAGGGTCACACTCTGGACTTAATTTGCTGTTCTGGCCTGACCTCTTCCAACTGCAGAGCCGTTGATCTCAACATCTCTGATCTTATTCCAGTTAATTTCACAGCTGCCGTCCCCAATCTCCCCAGTTAAATTTCCCCGTCTCAGTCATTTCCGTACTATACTGGTCATTGACGTGGTCCATCCTCTCTTCCAGTATCTCCAATATTGACCCCCACTGGACTCTTCATCACCCCCTGACCTTCCGGCTCAGCATTACAACACCACCTTACATAACTTACTCAATAGTATTGTCCCAGTTAAGACCAGATCGGTTTCTTTTTCTAAACTCTCCCTGGTTTACACCTGAGCTGTGCTCCATTACAGCACAAGTCCGATAACTTGAGCGCCTTCACAGGAAAACCGGTCTCGCCTTTCATCTGGAACTGTAAAGACAATTGTAAAGGCCACATCGCTCAGTCTAAATCAGCATATTACTCTCATCTAATCAATTCAGAGACAATCCCAGGATGGTCTGTTTAACAGCGTTTTTCTACCACATAAGTCCCTGCCCCGACATCTTCTGCCCACTGACATCTGTGAACGTTTTCCAAACAGAGAGTTGTTCAAATCCACCAGCAGATCAGCTCTGATGCCCCCCTTCCCCCGCGCACACTGAATTTGCCCCCCCTCGCAGCCGTTGTCCCTTTTCCAACTTCCCAGCACTTCTGCCATCTCAAACCTCATCCGGAAATAAAAACCCACTACATGTTCAGTCGACCTTCTTTCGATGTCAAATCTCGTCAAATCCTGTCTTCTGGCTCTTCTTCATCTCATCTGTGTCATCCTCCACACCTCCCTCTCAGCTGGAACAGTTCCATATGCTTTCAAAACAGCAGCTGTAACTCAGATTCTCAAGAAACTTGGTCTCGATCCAACCAACTTTAACAACCTTCACCCCATTTCCAAACTTCCCTTCATTTCCAAGACTCTTGAAAAAGTAGTCGCCGAACAACTCCATTCTCATCTAACCCATAACTCACTTTATAAAGCAATCCAGCCCGGCTTCCGCCCCATCGCAGCACCGAAACCACTCTGGACAAAATCACTAACGAACTGCTCCTTGCTGCTGATTCTGGCCTCCCGTCGATCCTCATCCTGCTTGACCCCAGCGCAGCATTTGGCACCATCTCCCACTGCATCCTCCTGCAAAGACTTTCCTCCATTGGGATCACTCACACCTCCCTTGACCAGTTCACATCTTACCTGTCTGGCCACTCTTAGTTTGTTCAACTTTGCTCCTTCCTGTCCCAGCCCTTCCCACTCACCTCAGGAGTGCCCAAAAGCTTTGTCTTTGGTCCTCTCTTTTTTATCATCCATCTTCTACCATTGGAAAGCATATATAGAAAATTCAATATACAGTTCCATTACTATGCCGATGACACCCAACTTTACCTGTCAACTCATTCCTCCTTCAGCATTCCTCCTCCTTGCCTCATAGCTTGCCTTTCTGAACTTTAATCTTGGTTTTCCTCAAACTACCTGTAGCTCAACAGCAATAAAACTAAACTTCTTCTCATTGGTACCAAGTCAACGCTCTAAATTCAGCTCCCTGACCCTCTGTGCTGATAACTCCATTGTTACGTCCTCCAAAGTGAAAAGTTGGGTATTGTTCTTGACAGTTCTTTATCCTTCCAGTCCCACATCAGCTACATCACCCAGTCATCATTCTTCCATGTGAAAAATATCAGCAATTTCTGTCCCTCCCTCATCACCACTCTGTCTCTATCCTGCTCCACAGTCTTGTCACCAGCTGCATTGATTGCTGCAACTCTTCGGTCTCCCCAACAAATCTATCCACAAACTTTAACTGGTTCAGGTGCAGCTATCATTTACAGATCAATTCTGCTGCTAGGAGCCTTGTTTTGATCAGTTTCATTCTGTTTTAGCATATGCCGGTTCCCCTGTTCCAACTTTTGCTTTACATTCTGGAATCAGCTGATTGAGAAGATCTAACACTTGTGAATTCCATTTTTACGCTTTTATGATCCTTTGTTTCAGTCAGCAGCTTTGTTTCCTGTGAATCAGAGGCTGCAGCAGCTTGATGCATCCAAAAGCTTTGCCTCTGTGACGTTGCTATTTTATTTTATTTTATTTTTTCACCGCTGGGAGGCAGTGTTGTATAGTAAATCAGTGAGTGTGTAAAGCAAAGCGAGAATTTAGGTAAGATGATGCTCCAATACAGTACCTGTTACTGCTCGGGTCTTCCTTCTGTTTTTTTCTTTTACATCATCAGGGAAGTAAAGATAAAAAAATGCTTTATCTCTGCTATGGAACTCTAGTAGAGACAAAAAGAGCAGGTGCTGTATTGTGTGTAAATGATGCATTTAGATCAGATGTGATCCGACTGTGATTAGATGTGCGTCTGTCCTGAGAAAACCCGGAGCAGACAAAGGGGAAGGAGCCAGAGCATATCCACGTTGTTGACATCTGACTTGCCTCTGAAAACAACACATTCCTCTCTGCTTGTTTTGTTTTTTTGCAAAATGATTTAACAAAGGAGAGCAACCCCCCACCCCCACACCACCCCCTTTCCTCACAAACTAAAGCACGTCCTATGAAGGATTCTCAATCCTGCACATTCTGTAACTTGTAACTGACATTCTGTCAGATTTTCTTCTTAGAAGACATTGATTATTGTTACTGCAGCCTGTTTAGTTTCTTATTAGTTACCTCAGTGTTACTCATCCTATATATTGTTAGCTGGAGGTCCAACTGGAACATAAGGAGCTCGGAAAGCAGAAATGAAAGAAGTGTTGGCTCCATCGTGTGGCCACTCTGGGAATTGGAACTTGACCTTTCTTCCATTTTCATCTAAAAAATCTGCTGCTTTTTTCATGGGAGTAACAGGGCTCGATAAAGAATGTTTAGTGTAGAAATGAACATGAGTCTTTCTAAATAACTGAATCAAAGTTTTTGAAGCTCTGAACTCAGAGAACAGAAATGCAGCCGTGTTTGAACAGAGGACTTCATGTCCTGGACCAGGCAGAGGGGAGGAAACTTTAGACTCAGCGCTCATTTTTACAGACAGAACTCCTCTGACTGGATCTACAGAACCAAGGTTAATTTTGATTTTTCTGCCTGTATTAGAGCAAATATTTTCTGACAATAAATCCAAACATTCTGATTTTTGTTTTGGTGATTTCCATCCATCTTCAGAGCCCACAGAATCATTTTGGAGTCACTGGATTTTTCTGTCTTTAATGGGAGTTTCTAAAAACGCTCAAGATTTTTTTTCAGCAGTTAGAGGTACTGTCCAAGTTTGTCTTTTCTGTTTTGAATCCCAAAGTAAAAGGATTTTGCTGCTCACCAAATCTTCTGCAGGACTCAGTCCAGTCCTGACCTTGTGTTGATTCAGTTATTTCAGAGAGCAAAGGCTATTTTCTTAAGTTAGTGTTTCTTTTTTTTTTTTTTTTTTTTTTGAAGGTTTAAGGACCAACATTTCTTTGTAGGAATGAAATGCAAGGATTGTTAGAAAGAAATGTGGACTATAAAAGGGTTCAGTAGGCCGTTTTCTCCCCTATGGGTTTCCAGAGTATAACAGAAAGAAAATTGTCCAAACATTTAGATTTAACATTTGACATGCACAGTGAGGCAAAAAAGTATTTAGTCAGCCACCAATTGTGCAAGTTCTCCAACTTAAAAAGATGAGAAGAAAATCACATTGTCTGATTTAAAAAGTAAATTATGGTGGAAAATAAATATTTGCTCCCCTACAAACAAGTATGATTTTTGGCTCTCACAGACCCGTAAATTCTTCTGTGAGAGGCTTCTCTGTCCTCCACTCGTTACCTGTATGAATGTCACCTGTTTGAACTCAATATCTATCTAAAAGACATTTGTCCACAACCTCAAGCAGTCACACTCCAAACTGAAAAGCATTCCGAGTTGCATCCAAAGAACGCCACACCTAGTGTAAAGCATCACACTTTAGGGCTATTTTTCAGGAAAGGGACCAAGACAACACATTTGTTTAAAGGAAAGAATGAATAGGGCCCTGTATTGTCATAATTTGAGTGAAAGCATCCTGCCATCTGCAAGGGCATTGACTATAACACATGGCTGGGTCTTTCAGCAAGATAACGATCCTAAACACACTGCCCAGGTCACGAAGGAGTGCGTAAGAAGCATTTCAAGGTCCTGGAGTGGCCCAGCCACTCTCCAGATTTTAACCCCATAGATCATCGACGCTAATTTGGTAAAATGTAGTTTTTGCTTGGAAATGCAGAATGACTGTGGATTTTAAGTTTATAAACTAAAAACAAGCTGAATGTGCAGCGCTACTATCCCCAAAGGTAAATAAATCTTTAAAAAAAAAGCTACAGCTACTCATAACAGCTTTGCAGTGAAATGCAATGCTGTAGAAGGTTGTGTTGCAGAACTGTGAGGATAGAAAAACTGGAGCACATTATCAGTATTTGTTGTTAAATGACATAATACAACACTGATGTTTATGTTCTGTTTACTGCTCAAGTAAACCATAAAGTTGACCAAAAAAAAACTTGTTTAAAGTGACAAACACTATTTCTGTCTAAATCTGTTTTGATCCGTTTTGTTGATTCTAATCTCCTTTCTAAATAAAAGTCTAAATGATGGTGATTTAATGCATATTTTAATTTATACATCCAGTAAAAAGACAGGCAATTATGTATTTTTTTGTCTTAGCATATAGCTTACACAGGACCTAAAAGTTCTGTAAAAGGATGGAAAATGGAAATTCATGAACTACACAATTAAAACTTCATTTTCTTTGAATGCACCATACACCGAGCATTAGCAGCACCTTACATGACACAAGACTCCACGGTTTGAGTACCAGCACTTTCACCTTTGGTAAAAAAAAAATTTAAAAAGATGCACATCAATTTATGTAAACAATAATCGTTGACTAATCCAAAAAAATAATTTGTGACTAATCGACCACAAAAAAATAAAAAAAATAGTGCCAGCCCTACTTTGGTCTGTTGCCCAGCTACAGTCCTCAAACATCACTGCTCTAGAGGAGATCTGCAAGGAGAAATGGGTCACAATACCAGCAACAGTTTGAGAAAATCATGTAAGGAATTTTACTGTATTGCTTTACTGGATTTTTTTTCTCATTTTGTCTCTCACAGTTGAGGTATGAAAATTACAGTCCTCTTATATTTTCCATTTTTACACAATTGGTGGTTGTCTAAATACTCGTTTGCTCCACTGTATACCTTATAAACATTTGTGTTCTGATTATGTAGCAAGGCTCCAAATAAAAACCCAACCATCTCCTGCTCATTAAAAGTCATTTAATCATATTATGGTAATTAAGTTAAAAACTTTTTTCTTATAAACACTTTTCCAGCTCTCATACACAATTAAAGATTTGTCCAGAACTTTAAAAACAGAAGGCAGCAGGACTGGTGTGCTGGTTGTGTGAAGGCAGCATTCACACACAAATGAAGCATCAATGGTGGGTGGGGCGCTGTGGTGCAGTGGGCAGACAACATGTTTTATCAGTGAGTTCACAGGGACTGCTGTCACAGATGAAGCACAAAGACGGAAATTCACCTGAACTGTCAGTTTCATCCAAATCGAGGGATCTGATCATTAGCCTCACAAAAGGGCCACATCCATCATCATAGGAGAATTGATCAGGAATTTCTTGTTCGGTTAACATCAATTCAAGAGATTCTTTTTTTCTGCATGATTTTGTGTGGAAAGAGCCAGTGCACAAACAGTTTGAACTTTAAAGTGAACCCTGCTTTGATTCTGTCAGAAGGCTTCCTGAAGCCGCCTGACTCATCACCAGTGGAAAGAATGTGCACAATGCCAGAAACCAACAGAACCTGTCACTCCAGATCCACAGACAGTTTATGTCGATATGCTTCAGGTATGGGAAAGACATTCTGTTGTACTGGAACTGCATTCAGCTTCTACATAAGAGCAGGAATGCTGGCATGAATGATTTGTTTAACTAGTCTGTATGTCAGATTCAGCATGAATCCTTATATCCTTCATCTTAAATTTAAAGGAGTGTCTGATGTGAACCTGCTATAGATTTAGGCCAGTGGAATTAGGCCTTTGGGGAACTTCATTAAGAATAACGGGTAGCATCAACATAAGAGTTCATGTCCATTTCAAAGAAATCCTCCAGTTTCCACTGAAGGGTCTCAAACGTAGGCCGCTCCTGATCGTTCTGCTTCCAGCATTCCAACATGATGTTGTACAGGACGCTGGGGCAGTTGGGGGGGCATGGCATCCTGTAGCCTGTAGCAATTACATTCATCACCTGCATGTTGGACATTCCTAGAAAAAAGATGGGAGAACAGAAGTAATAAAATTAATTCCCAGCAATGCTTCTCATGTGTTTCACTTGATGGAACTTCGACAGGCTGAGCAGACGTCAGACAATGATAGTAATTAACCCTTTAACACCAAAGATGTCACAGGCAACATCGAAATAACACATGCTCAAGCTAAAGCTGCTGTGTTAAAGGGCTAAAGCCAAGTGAGTTTGAAGGACACATGGCGGGCAGCAGGGGAGGGTAGTAGACAAGGGTTTCAGAAACTATGCCAACAGATGAGACGTCTGTGATGTCATTTGAACTTGTTCTGAAGGTCTTACCTGGGTAAGGCATCTGCCCAAATGTCATGATCTCATGTAGCAAAATGCCAAAGGACCAAACATCAGACTTGATGGTGAATCTGTTCTCACGCATGGCCTCTGGTGCGGTCCACTTTATGGGGAACTTGCCTCCCTCCTTGGGCTCATACACATTTTCACTTTCTTTCTGAAAACACACAAAAAAAAACAAAAAAACAAATGAAGCTGCAACAAAAAACAGTAAATATATGAATCACCTCTGAAAGACTGCTGAGGTCTGTAAAAACCTAGATGTGGGTTTTTACAGAAATATCTGAGCCCTATATGCTTCCACTCAAAATCTGGTTTCCAACTGGGGGAACCCACCATGAAGACCCTGGCAAGGCCAAAGTCTGCCACCTTGCAGATGTTGTTCTCCCCCACCAGAACATTCCTGGCTGCCAGGTCTCTGTGGATGTAGTTCTGCTGCTCCAGATAAGCCATGCCTGTCGCCACCTGAGCGGCCATCTCAATTTGGTCTGCTATAGCCAAAGTGACACCTTTATCTCCTACAAGGAAAAAAGAAAACAAGGCACATTAAAAATGAGCTTTTCACATGGTCCTGTAAAAACTGGACCACATTGTGTCAGCAGTGATGATGGGAGAACAGGAGAACTTCCTGAAATCAGACAGGGTAGTACCAAAACCATGACTGGTTTGTCAAACCAATCACGTTTTTTTTAAATAACTTTTGAGGCCAATTAATGCTTCCAATCAGAGCTCCTCACCACCGCTACGGCTACCCT
This sequence comes from Oryzias celebensis, assembly GCA_014656515.1. NCBI lineage: Eukaryota > Metazoa > Chordata > Actinopteri > Beloniformes > Adrianichthyidae > Oryzias > Oryzias celebensis. The sequence continues at coordinate 21,527,553 of BNCR01000018.1, read as the reverse complement.
GACCATGCACTACAGATTGGTTGGTGACCGGAAAACAAGGTCGTTTCTTTTGACTGTGTTAACATAACAGATTCACTAAAAGAACATTGAACATACAGTCAAATATAAAACCAGAGTACATTTGGTTTTCTTGAGATCAATGAACAAACTTTTTATTGATCAAAAGTTCATTCAGATTAGAATGAGGGAGAACTACTTTACATTTATTTCCACTCCTGAAATGTTGTTGCATTTTATTTTCATTCAGAACATTGTCAAACAGATGAGATCTGTCTGACAATCTGTGCTAAAGGTAGCTCCACCCCCTTTGCTGCTCACTGTGAAATAAACCGCTCACTGCTTAAGAATGTACAGAGCTGCAGAAAGCACAACACTCTGAAGTGATGTCAGATGACAAGTCTCTCTCAGAGCTGTTGACATGTGGGCGTGCGCTGCATCTACTGCATCTTAGAAAAGTGAGCTCCTGTGATTCTGTAATGGCTCTGCACCAGGAAATGTTTACCACCAGCACAAGATTACAAAGACAGACAAATGTGGAAGAACTGTCAACATCAGCTGACAGACAGATGTCTGGAGCAAAATCAGAAATAGTCACAAAATTCTATTTACCTTAATAAAAAGTGTCACTTTAGAATCACTGCCCTCACTGACTGAAATAATCACATCTGACATAGAACAAAAAAGCTCATCTATATTTCTTATTTACTGGAGGAATGAGTGGCTGTTAACAATAAACAGGAGCAGAAGGAAAATGGTAAATTTGAATGGATCAACGGTTTAGGTCAAATGCTTTTTTTATGATTATGACTTACAGCTAAAGAAAACCAAACATTCAATATCTCATACTTTGAGAAGTGAAGGCCAGTTAAAGACACAAAAGTATGAACTTTTAGAGAGAGAAGACAATCAAGCCTGAAGACAATATTGGGCACAAAGCAGTGAAGTCTGTGGCTGACCTGCTGGGCGCTCAGGTTGTGGGTGTGGCCAACTTTGTTGCTTACAGTCTGTTCTTTTTAAGATATTTTTTAAATTATTTTTGATACTTTTGTGGCAGCATATTACACTCAATTGAAAAAAGACCATTGTTTTTTTTTATGGAATGCAATACGCTTCCATAAAGATTAGTATCCATAAACTAGTGATAACTAATACAATAATTACTTTTTTTTTTTAATGTCATGCATTGAAAACATGCATATGTTGAAAATTGTGCAACACTTTGTCTTAAATTGTTTGTGTTCTCACAGATCAGTGTGTTGTAGTTGCAAGTCTTGTAGCAACAAGTATGTGTGTTTTGGCTGAGACCACTGTGAACAAATGCTAGAAATTACCAGTGCACCTGAATGCAGCAATAGCGAGCTCTTAATGAAAGCACGGAAATTCCACGAAGCCCCTGAACGCACCAGCTGCTGCAGTGAACGTGAGGATTAAATCTGTGCAATAAAATCAGAATTAAATGTTTGAACAAACCCTGGGATGTAAGTTTGTAGTGGTCAAAGGGGGAGGGAAGGCAGACAGTTTGAGCCCCATGTCAGAGATGAGGAACAAAGTCTCAAAGTTTTACCTGCATTTGACTGGTGGGCGGGTGTTAATTTAGAGCCGTGATTATGTATATAAAGTTATATTTTAACATTTCGAGATCACAATAACTTTGTGATTTACAACTACAATAAAACAAACGAACAAATAAAAAAAATATTGTGCAGTTTCGTGTCGCTGGGCTTTCCGCCTGTTGACACATCAAGTGCTGTCAAACGTTTCTGAAGAAGACAAATGCTGATCACCTAAATAGCACAATGCCAGATGAAAGAAGTTAAAAACGTTTTCGTATGTTTTTGAGACATAAAATACACTTCAATTGCACACTTCTCATTTATTTTTCCAAGCTACAACATAAGGATGAAAGAGCCGCATGCGTCTCCGGAGCCGCGGGTTGCCAACCCCTGATCTAGACTCAAAGCTTGATTTAAGAAGAAACTAACACCTAATATAGCTGAACAGCAGCTGAGATATGGTTATCCTAAATCTAACTACTGTATATCTTCCAATAGTGTTGCGTCTCCTATAGGCGCTGGGTCTAACATGTGCTCAATACTGTTAGAGGCCAGTCTCCAATAGTGGCGAGGCTCCTTTAAGATCTGCCCATCTTCACAGCACAATGAACCATTCAGCCATCACCATTCTGTCTGTGATGGAATAAACATCAGTCTCCAATAGACGCCTGTCTCTATTAAACACTGGGGCTACTCCTGGAAGACATATATGGTAAACCCTCTTTGACATCTTGGTTGGTTCTGAACATGACTGAACTTAGGGGATGTGATGGGTTAAGCCTGTGTCCTGGATACATCTGGATCTTGGACTTCCTGAATGTGAGTCTTTATGAATCTTTACAAATATCCTCAATGTTTCAAGATATTTAAGGCTGCAGTTGTTTTGGGTATCAAATGTTTTCCCTTTCTTTAAACTCTTCACAAACATTTTTCAAGACAGCACTCTGTGCACATCCAGCTTTATGTTCCAAGGATCTTTTGGGTCTATGCAGGGGTTTTACATTAATTATCTGATTGATCTAAATTGTCCCTTAGTGTGAAAAATGTGTGTGGTTGTGTAGTTGTGTGACACTGCAATAGTCCAACAGTGACTATAGGCTCCAGCAACCCTGTAATCCCGTAAAAGAATAAAACAATTATAAAAAAAACGGAATTATGGAATTGAAGGGCTAAATTTTGCAACTTTTGCATTTGACCTAGTTATGAGGATCAAAATGGCTCTGAAGATTCTTATTTATTTATTCTTAAAACAAGATTTCTGGGTAAAATCATTCACCCCACTGAAATATGTTTGTGAGTTTAGAAATTCTTGACTTTTTAGTACAGGATTTACTTCTCATGTAAATCAATAAAAATGTGGCACATCTTGCCTGACGTTTTTACCCGTCTGCACACCTATTGATTTTAGATTGAAATCTAATCTAATTTTCTCACACAACTTTCCTCATTTTTTTATTTTTTACCAGCCTGTCTTATTCTCTCAGTATCCAGTCTGTGCAGCATCCCATGATGCAGACTGAAGCGCAGCTCTGAACCTTGATCATCTAACAAAGCACAAGCAGCTTAGAAGAAAGTAGTCTTACTCTTCAGATAATCCAACAGGCTGCCGTGCTTCATCAGCTCCGTGATGATGTAGATGGGCTCCTCCACTGTGCAGACCGCGTACAGCTGGATTAGCTTCGGGTGCCGCAGCTTCTTCATGATCTGAGCCTCCCTCAGGAAGTCCTCCGGATCCATGGAGCCTGAGAGTTGGGAGCAGAGTTTCTTTAAAACAGGTCATGGATCTGAAGTGTGCTTTATGGGTGAATGTATTCTTCTCTACCTCATGGAGGACTGACTGCTTATGATTTCATGTTCAGACAGTAAAAAAGTCTTCATCAAAGCCTTCATCTCTAAAATTATAATACTATAAAAGTATCAAACTGTGAGGAGTTCTAACCAAAACCAGAAGATCAAAACTCATCACTCCTGTTGAAGTGTTCAACCAGACCTCTGATCTGATCTCATTTGTGTTTCATATCTGTTGCATATGAATCATCTGTTTTCTTGGCAAATTTATTTGTGACTTTTCCCCTCATTTTTCTAAAGAACTTGCTTGATTTCTTAATAAAAACCATAAACGGTGTGTGTATATCAAACGTTGTACATTAAAGTGATAGCAAAAGTTCCTTATTGCCATCATGTGATAACACCTGACCAAACTCCATGAAAACTGAACAAAGTTCATTTGGATTTGAACTTCCTGCTTTCTCGAAAAAAGCTGTTGTTCCTTCTCAGCCTCTTGCTTTATGACTTTTGCGGCTTAAACATCTAGATTGATCTTATATGCTGCTGGGACCAGTCTGAAAAACGAAATTCTGTTTCACTATCAATCCACGCAGAAACAAAAGGGAGAACGTCTTGTGTACCGGGTTTGAGGGTCTTCACAGCTACAGGTGTGGTGTTGTTCCACAGGCCCTCAAACACTTCTCCAAACTGGCCGGATCCCAATCGCTTCTGCATTATGATGGAGTTGCGATCGATCTCCCAGATGTCCACTGTGTTGTAGGACAGCCCAAAGGTCTGCGGGGCCTCCATCTGCACGGATAGGAGCCAGTCTGGATGAACTGAACCCTTTCAGTTTGGGGTAATAAAAGTAAAATAAACCTCACCTTTTTGCATGGCTGGCCCAATCGTACGCACAAGCCGTCAGGCTGTTGGGAGTAATATTCCACCAACTCTTTCAAATTGGGAAAGGATTTGGTTTTGGACACAAAGACGTTGCCATTAGGAGCGTTAATCAGCTTGTAATGCTTCACCTTTCCATTGTCCAATACTGAAAAAAGAAAGAGGTCAATGATCAGCTTTTTAAAGTAAATAAAATGATTGACTTAAACTCTTTCAGATTTGGGAATTCTTAAAGCATCAACATTACAATTTGAAGTTTTGCATGATTGAGTGCAGCCAGCATCTTTTGGACAGTTCAGTTTGACTGAAACAAGCTGACTGCTTTTAACAAATAGATAAGCTTTCCCTTAAATTATAAAGAAAAGCTTGTGATCTGTATCAAAGGAAAAGATGCTTCAAAAGTACATTCAGCTCAAAATGCAATAAAAGTAAGAGAAAAACCCCACCTCAGTATAAAATGTTATTTATGAGACAATAAAACATTTCAAACTTAGTGTTCCTTTGTCAGTCAGGCTCTATGGGATTCATTTATGAAGAACTTTAAAAAAATATACACTAAAGTTAAAACTAATAAATACAGTTTCATTCAGACTGTGTTTAAATTCACTTCAATCCATTATTCATAATGACACCAGATGGAATTGAGAAAAAAAACAACATTTTGGTTTCTGCTTGAACAGGTCAGTGAACTTGAACCGATGTGGAGACATCTGATGTGACTTTCATCACCCATGTGGATTTGAAAACTGCTCCTGTGTCTGCACATAGTTTGCTCGTCTTCAAAACAGCAAGCAGTTGAGGAAGAGTCTGAAACTCCTGAAGATGTGATGAAATGTGTGAACATTCTTACAGCCGGGAGCATAACCAAGAACCAACAAAATTACAGTCAGGAGACCAAAATAGAAAGAGTCTTTACTCTGTGACATTTTTGAGGGATCATGGAAATAGCTCATTTTCGCTAGTCACATTCATATCTATGAATCATCCTGACGACAGTGGGTGTGAGAGGAAACAGCTCATGAACCGGTCTATAGTATGAACAGGCTCAGTATGTGGAAAGAACCAGGCCACACAGCTAAAGCTGATTATGTGACAGATGGATAAACTTATTGCCCTGTTTTTATGTTGTTGTTTGGCCCTAAACTGCCTGTCATTACACTGCCTGACTTGCACACTCCAGCTTCCTGAAAAGATAAAACGGTGTGGTGTGATATACAGCTCTGCTGCTGAAACGAACATAAAGTCTGATCTTTTCCTTTAACGGGAAACTGACCTGCTGGGACAGTTATCCATCTATAAATGACGTTCTCTGACTGACCTGAGAGGGATAGCTCTCCCTTCTGACTTTCACAGTCCCTGATGAGGAAAGATCCATGCGAGTTCCCTTCAGCCAGCAGCATCTTCTCAGCATCCAACCTCTTAGTGTCTGGAAAGTACCACCTGCAAGATCCAGAAGAACACGTGAAATCAGAGCATCAGAGCATCCATTCTAAATGACTTTTGGCCTCCTTTTCACTGATAGATCAAAGATGTGTTCTAGACATAAGAAAACTTTTATATTTAAATGCTAAATTAAACAAAACTGATTTCAGCCAAAACATCAAGAAACTCAAAACTACTTGTCATTAGTTCACCTCTTTCGGTTTCAGATAACCATATGTCTTAGTCTGTCATGTAAACAAGACCACCTGAGTGAAAGTTTTTCTTGCTTAGCAGTGAAAAAGCAGCCAATCTTTAAAGCTGTTCACAAAGGACAGCTGTTGATGACAACATCTGAAAGAGGAAACCAAAAATACCAGAGAATTTACTTCAACAAGAAACTGTTATTCATAATCTCCTTTATTTTTGAACTGGCTCTTTTTCTGAAACAAAGCCGTTTACCTTAAACTAAAGTAGCACGAGACAGTTTTACAAATACAAGCTTCACTATCTGCAGGATCAGTGTTTAAGAAATCATAGATTTAGTGCATAAAAGCATTTCCTTTTCTGGAAATATATTTTTTAGTAAAAGTACAGAAATTATATTAAATAAAAACTGTTGTTTTCAGTCAAAATAATTAATAAAAAATGTATATATTTATATATAAAGAAATAAAATGATAAAGCTAGCTGGAGAACAGACGGGTGACGGGAAGTGGGGGTGGGCTTACTTTGCGTCAACAGTCCTACCCACAACTCAGGGGAATTTCTGATAAACTCCTGACGCTCTGCAGAAACTAGGTCCTAGAAAATGACACAGGTTTTGATTATGGCTAAAAACGGCATCATCACATAAAAGACCACAACTAGATTAAAACGGAGAGGGAGTTTAAATTGTTTATTTATTTAGAACTGTTTCCAATCCTCAAATGTTTAAAAAAATATATTAAACCTGTGGGGCAAGCATTTTCCTTTTAACTCTGGAATGCTTCTGCTAACTGTTGCAACAAAAGTTGAAGTTTGAGTTGAAAAATTGTCCAAATCGATTAAACAAATATGATTTATAGAGAAATACTGAAATATCATTGACTGAAAGGCTTTGGCTGTTTCTTTGAGATGTTAAGAGCCTATAAAAAAATTCCTGAGTTTCCAAATGTGCATCCAGGAATGCTGAGCTCTGCAGTCAAGAGTGTTTCACGCACATGAACTGAGCTTTTCTGAGCAGACCACAGGTCACAGAAAGGAAAGCGGCCCAGCCGTCCAGATTTCTATCTGCCTCTCACCTTAAGGCTCCACTTGGACATGTTAATAATTAGCCGTTAACCAGGAAGTGGACAGTTTCAGCTTAATCATTTCCCAAGACACTGGAACAATCACTGCGAGAGGCTCACTGGTAGCCTGTGTGCTGCAGCTGTTTTGTGTTTGATTCCTTCCATTTGAAGAAAGGTGGAAACAGGTTTTCTGACACTTTTGTTCAGCAGCTCTTTGTTACGCAGCACTTGGAGGCTTTTGATGATCTGAGATAAAGTGACTCCGCTTATTTATGAGCTTCCTAACTTAAGGGTCAGACTAAAGATTGGGGGGGAATCCTCCTTGGTGGGTAAAAGATGGAACCTGTTCCTCCTAAGCTGGTTTTTCCTGCTTTGTTTACAAGAACAAACAAACTTCCTGCTGCAGTTTGAGCATTTTTTCCATATTTGTTTCACTAAATAACAAATCTATCAGACGGCAGAAAGATGTCACAGCAGGGTGGGCAACCAGCAGAAGACTTTTTTTTTATTATTTCTAAAGGTAGGCAGGGCTTTTCATTCTCCCAGATTGCAAACATTGTTGGGGCAGCTCCAAACCCACCACTGTGGAATGATGGATCTGCAGGTGACCGCAAAGTCTGGACCTCCAGCATGTCCTGATGATGTGGACAAAAAAAATCTATCCTGTAATACAGCGTGTTACATAAAAGAGACTCATTCCACCTGTGTCACCTGGAGTTTGACAGAGCTCCTCATTGAGGAAGTTTCTGGAATTCCCACCGATCTGCGTCATTCTGTTTGGAAATGTGCGCACCAGCTGAGCGCGTATGGACGGTGGGCAGTACTCACGGCTCTGCGTTGATGCTCTCCACAGGGGCCACATAGTTGGCGGGGATGTAGCCCTGCTTGGAGGCTGAGATCCCGGTCAGGGCCCTGGCCAGCCACCATTCCCCGGATCGTTTGTCCAGCGCCTCGAGGGTGTCCCCGGCGTTGAAGCTCAGATCGTTGGCGGTTCGCGCGGGGTAATCGTACAGAGCCACATAATACTCCGCGCTGGTCTTGGCCGGCAGGGGCGGCAGGGGTTTGTCCACGTGAGAGCTCGGTTCTGTTTTGAGAGCGTGGCGGTTCTGTATCACTATGCCCTCTTCGCGTTCGGGCGCATTTTCAGTCTTACCCGGCCTTTTAAAACAAGCCAGAAAGTTCTGCCAGCACGCGGACAGCGGGCTCTTGCGTTCCTCCATGGTTGACGCGGGGTCAGCAGCTGTGCGGGGCTGTCATCACAGGTGAGGCTGGCGGGAAAAGCATCCAGCTTCCACGGAGGTTCACCGGCTCCTCGACGCGCACAGCAGCAGAACGAGCGGCCGTGACAAGCTTCCCGACTGAAGGCGGTCACGGTCCGGACTCCAGAAATCACATGCACCTGCCCGGAATGAGGAGCGCCGCGCTGACGTCACGCAGGTATGGCAGGTCTGGCTCCACCCCCTCCACCAAAACAACAACGACGAACGTCAAAATATTTCATTTAAATTCTCAGTCGGGATTTTTGTATGTAAAGCAGGCAAAACTGCGATTTAAACGCTGCCGTGTGGTTTGATTTGATTTATTTCAAGCACTAAAACAACTGAATATTGCATTCAAGACAAAAACTGTCTAACCCATTTCAAACATCATTGATTAGAATATAAAGACCAATTAACGGAGAGCTTAGAAATGAGTCCATCCTCTTGACGGAGTAAAATACAATAATACTAAATCATACTTTTTTAAAAACAGAAATTCAAATTTTGGCGACTTGACCATGCAGGCCATTTTTCCTCAGGTGCCTGCTTATGATACATCTGAACTCCTCCACACCACAGTCCTGGATCACAGCTGAAGTTATTTGTGGGTTTTTCTTTGCATCTCTAATGATTTTTTTTAGCTGTTGTGGCAAAACATGTTTTATAACATCGGTTTGGTGTTAACAGAACCCCTCCCTCACCTTCCACTTCTTGATCAAAGTCTGAACACTGCTGACTGGCATTCCTAGTTCATTTGATATCTTCTTATATCCCTTTCCTGTTTTAGACCAGTTACCCTTTCCCGTAGTTGTCTGACTCTTCAGCTTTCCCCATAACTCAGGATCCAGAAATGTCAGTGCAGCACTGGATGAAGGATGAAACGGGCTGTTGGGAGCCCAAAAACCCCAAGACTCTTTGTGTTTGTCTACTTGTTCACCTGCCTGTCAGTCCATTCTTATGTTTTTTTTTACCCTTTTTCATTTTTTGTATTACTCTGTATTTTATGTGGTGTTATTCGTTTGTTTGTTTTTGTGTTGTTGTTTTTTTTATTTTTATATCTGTAGTTGTAGATTTTTGCGGGCCATCGAATATGTTGTGGGGTGTCAGTTGCTGCACTTAAACTCTACTTGACCATGCCTATAGCTGGCCTTGTGTAACAGTATTGTTAATTCCTATGTTTGCTGCATGTGGAAAATAATCTTAAAAGTTATAAAAATTTACAGTAATTTAATTAACGAGGACAAAACTTCTTTGTTGTTCTTTAACTTGGAGAATGGGCTTGCATTGCAGGTTTTTTGTGCCATGTGACTCTTTTTGAAATATTGAAATGATGTACAAACCATGGTTATAACATAACAAAACGTGATTATACAAATAAATGATGTAAAGTAAAACACGTGTGACAGAACGACAGTAAATGAGCATTTTTGGTCTCAGATAGAAACAGGTGAAACCACCTGCGCACTTCAAACTCAAACCGTTTCGCGCTGCGCACCTACTCAAAGGTTTGCGGTCGGGTTCAGTCCCTGCTCTCTGGCGCCATCTGCTGGCACAGCGGAGTTGTCCATCTGGATTTCTATCTGAACGCTAAACTTCACTTCCTGACGCTCACCGTCCGGTTATTCCTGTTTCGGATTTTGTTGAAACAGACGCGTGTGGCCGGCGGTGCCGCAGCAGAGTCCGGTTCTGGTCCTGATCCCGGTGCCGTCCCCGTTGCTGTCACTCAGTGTCATTTCCGCGCAACGCGTGTCGTCCTGCCCCCGCGCACGGAGCGCCTCGTCCCCCCGCATTCTGCCACAATGACCGAATACTTCAGCCTGTCGGACTGCGACGTGATCGGCTTCGACCTGGACCACACGCTGTGCCGGTACCACCTGAAGGAGACCTCTCGGGTGAGTGGGATGGGCGCGCTTCCACGGCGGAGCCGCACAGCCGCGCGGCGGTCGTGACGCTGCGCTCTGCTGCTCGCTCGGAACAGAAATAGGTCGTGGGCGCTCCGCGGTCACTCGGCTCGCTGTTTCTGCGTGGCCTATGTGGTGAAAACGCGCGTGTACGCGCAGATGTGAGCGTCTTCACGCTGCACCGGAGCGACGGTCGCCCTGCGGGACTGATGGGATGCGAGCGTGGCGGGCGTTCAGAGATGCTCAGCATCCTGCAGATTCTCCCACGCTGTCATGAGCCAGCGCAGACTGGCTGCATGCATGCATCCTGTGACACGCAGCTGCTGCACGTGTACAGCCTGCATGGCCTGCGGCTCTGCAGGCCTGATAACATGTATGGATTCTCCTGTCATATTCACCCTGTCCGTGCAGGCTGGAGATACATGAGAATGCAGGAGCACTAAATGCATCATGCACCGAAAATGACGACAGGTTTCACTCCCAGACCTAAACTAGAGGCACCGATGCTGAATGATGAGGCATGCTCTGTATTTTATGCAATAAAATGACACAGCTGTGATGGTTTAGCACAAAGCCGTCGCTCTTTTGAGGTTTCAGGTTTTGTCATGTTTGCAGACACGCATTGATGCTGTTCTGTCTCAGCTGCTATCCAGAGAGGGACAGCAGCCCGAATTCAACCTCACAAGTTCAACTTCTGCATTTCCCTTTATAAACTTGCTGCAACTGTTTCAAATACATCGATCCATTCCCACCATCGTTTGATCTATTTTCAAGCCATTCCCAGTGATTTTTAAATACGATTGTGGTGTTTTAAGCTAAAATCAAGTAAACTGTGTAGTTTTCTACACAGCAAAAACTAGAGTGTTGAAATTTCAGGATTTAACAATCCAGAGTTGATTTCCACTCTTGAAGTGTTATTTTAACACATTTCGATTCAAATAGTGTTCAGTGTTGGAGTAATTTCTAAGAGTTAGCCAAACTAAGCTAATTAACACTGTGGAGAGGTCTTGTTTACACTTCAACGAGTTAAGGTCCCTGGGCTTCTGCCTGGTAAACCCCACGCAAGAAAGTACCAGGTGCACAGAATGTTCCATGTGCTTCCAAGGCTGGTTTCATTAGTGCTGGAAAAAGTTTTTCACAGATGTCAGCAGTTGATTTCACATATAAGAGGTGACCATGGTTATTATGTTATTATTCTGGTTAATGAACATTGCCATGCTGTTGAAGTATTGAGTACCAAGGAAAAGTGTTTTATTAAAACAGCAGAACTGAAATGCCACAAACCTTTTGATGTCCAAAGCTCATATGGAACTACTGATTAACGTTTTTATGTTATTCCGTCATGTATTGTGATTTAATTGACTGCATGGAGGTAAAATGTTGAATAAATGTTTTGAAAAATGCATTTTTGGGGGAATTATTTCATTGCCAAATAAAAATTTGAGAGAACAATCACAAATATTAACACTTATTTAGGTAGTTGTGTTAATTTAGCCCAATTTATTGAGTTAAGAAGGAACTCTGACAATGTTAATTTTACTCTGTTCAGTGAGTTATGTAAAAAATAACACTGACTCCATGTTAAATAATTTAACTATTTTGAAAGTGTTAATTTGACTCCGTAAAGTGTAGAGCTATATAAACCCTGAAAAACGTGTTGAAATGAACTCTGTGAGAGTTGAATCAACTCTCCACTTTTTGCTGTGTGGGACATCGTTTCTGCAGAGCAGCAGTAGTTCATTAGGAATTCACCTCTGAGTTGTAAGTGGGACTGCTGGCACAGAGTAAGCCTTATTGGACTTCCCATGATCCCATTGTTTACACTACCTACAGCACCCTCACACCCACAACCTAACAACACTGGTGCAACAAAAATAGAGCAATATCTGAGCTATGACACTAACCCCATATTTCCCCTGATGGTTGTCGCTTGGCGCCAGTGTTCAGCAGCTGAGCCGCCATCAGCCTCCGAATGTGTGTGTGAATGGGACCGTACAGCGCTTTGGGCCGTCAAGGAAGGTAGAAGTATACGCCATTAACCATTGATGATAGACGGATAACCATAGTTCAGCTCATACTGTAGTGTTCAACCCATGATTTTTTTTATGTTTTATGGTTCATGGATCTTCAGTGTAAGCCACCAACTGATGAACTGGTTATTTAAGTAATTCTCAAGAAAGCAAAAAGGTTGAGGAAAAGCCTAACAGTAGTTGTGAGTTGAAGGAAAGAAGCTGTAGCATCTTGTCATTAAACCAACATGTCTCTTCCTTCACCTTCTCTGTGCTTACAGCTCATCTATGAGAGCTTTGCTAGGTATCTGGTGGAGTACAGAGATTTTGACAAAGACCTGCTGAATCTCACTCCAGCCACCTGGGATTTCTGGTGAGTTTGACACAGAAATGCATCATCTAAACCTGATAATCTGTCATCAATTCCAAAAATGGTTTCCAACTACTGTTTTAAGGCTACACGTCTTGTCTTTTTTTTTTCTCATTGTTTGTTTTAAGTCAGCTATTCCTGTTCAAGTAAAATCTATCTGGACTCTGGAATCAGGAAATTCTATAATTTACTTTCAGGATTTAATCTATTAGTCTTTATTATGTTTTTATTGTATGTGTCCCTTGCTCCTTCATCTATCTGTTATAGGACTGTAAATAGCTTAAGTCAACCCGGATTCTGATTGGATTTTATGAGTTTTCGTTACTGTTATTTCCTTGAACAGTTATTAGGTTCAGAAAGACATACTGCTGGGTATTGAGTGTTGGCCATCTGTCATTGTGTTATACACACTTCTTTTTTGACTTATTGGACAGATAAATACATACAAACCACATGTCTGAAGTTTGTCTCAACTGTTACCAAACATGTCATATTTGTCCAAATACTTACAGTCTCAAAAGAGGCAAATCACCATCTATTAAAGTGGAGTCAGACAGCCAGAGGTCAATGTGAATGGCTGCCCTCACCCAGGGCTCAATGAGGACATTCAGGCTTTATGTGACACAAGTCTGGGGATCTCTGTTGGGTTGTCAATCTGCCTAGTTTAGGCCAGTTAAGGATACATAGATATTTTCTAATGTATGTAGAAATAAAACAATATCAAAGAAAACTTTTAGTGTGGAGTTTTGCAAAATAAATTGTTTGATAGATGAATGTTCTCACAACCGGTGAACAGAAGAGGGGCAGAGCTTTGTTTTGTGGGTTTTCCATGTGATGCAGATGAAATGATGAACTTTCAAAGCTGCCTCACAACCACCTGACTTTTGTCTTCAGTTTTAAAGGGTTGGTCGTGGACCTTGAGGATGGAAACCTTGTGAAGTTGGCTGAGGATGGAACTGTCTTAAGGTTCAGTTTCATCAAAATGTTTTTATTAAACTCAAGTAAAAAAGCTTGAATAATGTTGTTGATTTTTTTTTTCTTTTTTCTTTTTTACAAATTAGAGCGACACATGGAACCAAGGATCTCAGCACTGAAGAAATCATCAAACATTATGGTCCAAAAAGGGAGTGGAAGCACTTTCACAGCCTGAGTACCTCCTTCACTAGATCTGGTAGGGTGTTTATGCACTTAAAGTGAATGTAATGGTTAATTTTAGCTCTTTTATGAAAACAATTGTTTTATCTGACAGCAAAATACTACTTCTATGACAATTACTTTGACCTTCCCGGGGTACTGCTGTGTGGAAAAGTTGTGGACATGTTACATAAGGTGACGTATACTGTAGGATTGTGTACGTATGCTATCTTACACTGGAAAAGCTGAAACTGGTCTGACAGCATTTTTGCTTCTTTTTTGATAGCGAGGGAATGAGGTGAATTCCGACTTTTGGAAAGACATGGTGGCTGCTATCGATCACAATTACAACACATCTGCGTTCAAAGGTATCCACGCCATCACAAACATTACATTCATTTTTCTTTGCACTGACAAGAAAAAGTCATCATGAAAAAACTGTTTTTCAAGGTCGAACTTTTATTCCATGTGTTGTTCAGTAAATGGTACATAACTTAGCACATCATGTGGGACACAATTTTACAAAGATCTGTTAGAATTTATTCTATTGTTCTCCTATTTTTTGTTGATAAAAGTGCATGTGAGACGGTTCTGATCTTAAATAATTTATTACTACAGTTTTTCATATTGTTTGAATCTATAGTACATGGAATTTCTCTAACAGACAGTGATAAAGGCAAATAAAAATACAAAAAACATGCTTTTAATATTTTAGGGAGTTGTTCAGCACCATTGAAGATAAATTCCAAAATCATCCAGTTTATTGTTAAAACACACAGTGAGTGAGGATTCTCAGAAAAAGTCCTTGACTTTTGGTGATCATATATATCCTTTTTCATCTTTTAATATTTTCGTTTAAATGAAGCATTGGCGTGTAACCAAATGACACTCTTAATTATGAATTTAGTAAATGTATTTAATTTTCTGAATAACCAAATGACTTTTTGAATGGTTTTGAGTTTTACTGGGATTTGTGAAATCACGTTGAGGCAATTAGGAACCCAGAGAAAGCACCGTGGACATTGTCTGCAGCAAAAATGCCATTGCTTTCCTCATCAGGGGCCTGGATGAAGACTCTGTCACCTGGATGAAGCAAAAGAACAGCACTGCCTGACATCTGGTCAAGGAAGCCTTTGTTGTACTCATCATAGATGAAAACAACTGGCTCCTGATTTTTATAGAGGGCAACCAATGCATTGGCCCCATTGACATGCAAGTGGAAGCTAAAATAGTAAAGGCCTGGCACTTGGCAAGTGAATACGCCAGTGTGCTGATCATAATGATGCTCTCCATTGTACAGTACTTGGTTGAACTGTATTGGGGTTCCTGCTTGGGGGTAGGCCATGGACAGAAGAGCACTAAAAGCTGACATAGGAGCCTTGATCATTTCATGAGGAAGTACAACCTCATGGGATTTTATTGGCATGCTCTTGTCATGGTGGTAAATAATCTCTCCTGGTGGACCGGGAGGACCAGGAGGACCGACAGGACCAGGAGAACCATCTTGGCCTCTTTCACCTGGAAGTCCAGGGGGACCCATAGGACCAACAACTCCCTTTGCTGTTACACCAGCTGGGCCAGGTGGGCCTGGAAGGCCAGGATGACCCTTGTGTCCGGCAGGACCTGATGGACCAGAGGGGCCAACTGGTCCCATAGGTCCTGGTCGTCCGGGTTCACCGCTTTTACCTGGTGCACCAGGGGGCCCTGTGTGTCCTTTAAGTCCAGGTGCACCATTTGATCCAGGGAGTCCTGGCACACCTTGATGGCCTTGTGAGCCCTTTGGTCCCTGAGCACCATTATGACCGGGAATACCTGGGGGACCTACTGCCCCAGGCATACCTGGTTTTCCAGTGAAACCCTGAGCTCCCTGCTCACCTTTTGATCCTCTTGGGCCTGGTGCACCAACCATACCAGTGTCACCTTTGGGTCCGACTGGACCAGGCTCACCCTGGAATCCTCTGGCACCCTGTGGGCCAGCTGGCCCTATTGGACCAGGAGCTCCTGGATGACCAGTAAATCCCGTTGGACCGGGTTCTCCTTTCTGACCAGTTGTTCCTGGAGTTCCAGGTTGTCCCCTGCTTCCTGGTATTCCTGGTTCACCTGTTTTACCAACACCTGGCATTCCAGGTGAGCCTGGCTGACCAGCAGGACCTTGTGGACCCTTTGGTCCCATTGGTCCAGGCATACCAGGTGTACCATTTTGGCCTGGTTTTCCTGGTGCTCCTACACCTGGAGGTCCAGTGTGACCCTTCATTCCTGTAGGACCCATTGGTCCAGGAGATCCATCCCTTCCTGGCATGCCAGTCTTACCAGGTTCACCTGGAAACCCGGGAGCACCAGACTGTCCAATTCCAGGTTTACCTGGCATACCAGTAGGTCCCATTGGTCCTGTTGCACCTGGTGGTCCTTGGGCTCCATGAATCCCAATACCTCGCTCTCCTTTGGGGCCAGGAAGTCCAGGGATGCCAGGATGTCCCTTCAGACCCGGTTCTCCTCTTGGACCCATTGCACCAGGAATCCCAGAAGGTCCAGGTTTTCCAACAGCACTGAGTCCAGCAGGTCCAGGACTTCCAGGTGTACCAGGTGCACCTCTGGGACCCATCGGTCCAGTTGCACCAGTTGCACCTCTGTCACCTGGAAGACCAGGGGCACCTGGTTTTCCTGGGCTACCTGGGGAACCAGGTTTACCTGCTATTGTGTGACCAGGAGGACCAGGGGGTCCAGAGGGGCCTTTAGGTCCTGGATAGCCAATGCCCCTTTCTCCAGGAGGTCCAGGTGGTCCCATTGGTCCTGGTGGACCTGGAGGACCCTCAGCGCCTGGTGTTCCTGCAACAACTTGGGGGAAAGGCAAATGGATCAGTATTTGACAGTTAATGAAAAAATGAAATGCCTTAGTTTTTGGAAACAACTTTACTACTTTCTCACAATTAAATATAATTAACTTGAACAACATGAACAACATAACAAATTTAATTAAAACATATTTGTCAAGTCTAATTTTGATGATCTAAAAATAAAGATGATGATGTCCTAAGACAGTGGCCTAATATAAAGTGTACACTTCTTTTTTAGAATGCAAAATAAAAACATGTATTCTTCTTTCTTTCTTCCCTTGAAAAATCTAAGCTGCTATTTTGCAGTCCACCACAGCCTAACAAAAAAAAAAACACTGCTCCCTATGATTGTGTGGTCATTTGTGGTTATAGCATCACTTTTTTTTCTTTTTGGTCATTGTAGGAACGCTGATCTGGTGTGATGTTCCCATCAAACTCGAGTCTAGTGGTCTGGGTGCCAGTAAACCAGTTGTGCTCCCTGTTTTGTTTTTATTGAAGCACACCCTGTAAACATTTCCCCTTCAAAATAGAGGGAAATGTGAAATACAAGATTATAAGATTGCAGTTTGCACTAACTTTATAAATCCTAATGTATATCTTTTAATTAAATGAAGAAAATCAAACATTGAATTTTGGCTCCAAAAACACATATATGACTTAAAGTTATTCTGATAAACAAGATTCTTTGTTGGTTGAAAGAGCTTTGCACTGAGTTTGTTTGGTTTTGTCATTTTAGCTGTGTATCTAGTCCAACATTGCTTTTTTTTCTTTGGTAAAATCTTTTTTTTTTTACTTTTAATTTTGTTCTGTCTGCACCACCAGGAAAGATTCATTGCGTGTGTGCTAAAATCTTCTAGAGGTATAAACAGGTCGAAGAAGTGTGACTTGTAAATCTTGCCAAAGATGGTTTCCTCTCTTTTGAAACAGCCCTTCTGGAAAAAAAAAGACCACGCTGTCATTTTCCAGCCACATTTGAGTTGTGCTTGAATCCCCACAGGGGATGTTTGTGCCAGAGCTGGACTTTGTTGGCAGTGAATCCAACCACAAACTGAAGGTGACAATGCTGGCCACAGTGGCTGACCCTGCATCTGAACTCCGTGTGGGTCATAAACCCTTAGTCCTCTCATCATTGGGTGAAGTGACCATATGCATAGTTTGGTTAAAAACACTCCTTCTGTCTGCTTCTGCCTTGATTCAAGCACTATTTGCTGTTGTTTCTATTCTTTTATTACATATAAATGTGTGTCTGTGCCACAGAGCAGGCCTCCCGTAAATCTGTTGTTTATTGCCTCTCACTTGTGTTTCTCTTCATCCTCTCTGTTTTATTTCTCCTCTCTAATTGTGTGATGGGATTTTAATCCTACAGTGCCGCCGGGTTGGGCGTGCCTGCAACGTGGTGCCAGCATCTGTTTTTGAGATATGCTGTGTCCAAGTTCTCAGCGTCTCTGTCCCTCATGCGGACACAGACAGCAGAACCACATCAGAACATTAGAACCCTCTTTGGTTTAAGAATCCGTTTGCAGCGTATTGACTGCAGTGTTAGACATCATCAGATCACGTCTTCTTTCTCCTTGTGCAACACTGACAACGTTCTCTTTGACCTTGGTTTTCTTGAGCTCTCCACCCATCTTTCATGCAGTAATGCACACATGTAGCAGCTCAGTAGTTGTGCTTGATAACTTTTAATAAAGGAGGGTGGTGCTTTGCAGCTCTCACTTACTGACGTTGTAGAGCTAGCAGTTTGTTCAGGTGTATCGAAGAAGGGCATTACTGGTGGAGACCACGAGATGATGAGAAAGAAGTTAAGAACTTGCATTTGCACCTAACTTGGATTCATTTATTTTGTTCTCAGATAATGAGGTTTAAGTTGATTATTTTTCACTTTTTTTTTTTTTTTTTTTAATGGAGATTATTTAATTTGCCTGTTTAGCTGGGAGCTACCTAGAAATGTTTTGTTAGGACAGTAATTCGTTCATGTTTTGTCATTTTATGTTGGATTTTGAGTTTTTTTCTCCTTTGTCAGCGTAAATCTGCCCAGTGATAAGTCAATTTTAGAGTCTTTTAATTCTGTCCTGTAAGGGAAAACCGACTAAAGAGCGTAAAAACCTACCGTTTGAAATGTTCAGGAACTTGGACAATAAAATGTAGTTTTCATAAGATTTTTTAGCAGCACTGGTTGGCCGTTTCTGGAGCTGATGGAACATAATGCAGTACAATGGCAGTTCTACAGTACAGTTGATGACTCTTTGAGCTGAACAATCAACATGAGCTGAATTAGCACACCAAAGATAGGTAGAGGCTACCAATTTAGGACTTCCTGCATTTCCTCCAAAACAGGTGCAGAAGCTGTTAACTCACCATGACTCTTGACAGGGTAGGCAACCTTGGTCACTTTTGATGCGTAGTGCCTGTCTGGGGTTGCCTCAGCCAAAGCCAAGAGGGCAAAAATGAGGCTTGTTACCCTCAAATCCATCTTCTGAAGCTAAACCTGTAAATGCAGGAAATGGTTCAGTTAATACATCCAGCCTTGATTGATCTTGCATAATGATCCAAAAGTCAGAAACATGTCCCTCTCCAAGGATTGAACAATATGAGTTAGTTCATTTCTAACCTTTCAGTGTTAACTCTGCTGCAGGAAATTCAGAAAACATGTACTAGCCCATCAAAATTCTGCTCATGTGATTGAATTTTCTCGCAGTGAAGATAAAAAAGCGGATTTTCAGGGGACACAGATTTTGGCTTCCATTCAACGGTCGCTCTATGAGCCAAACAACATTTATTGTACCTGCAGCCCTCGTCACTTTAATATAAACCAGAGTCCCTCTCCCAGCACTTACCGCAAGGGTTTACGCTCCAAACAAACAACAGGGGGAGCCGGGAGGCTGCTGTCCACCACTGCACTTGTATATCCTCAGTTGTGAAGTCTGTCTGCCTCTCTCAATGGCAGCGGCTGCTTCCCAGAGCTCCCAGCCCAAGGTTTTTATACGGAGCAGCTGTCCAGCATCGTTGGAGGATCTACCTCGTGTTGAAGGCCCTCCCTGCTCTGATGTCACTGCTAATGATGGGGGCCACTCTGAAGAAGCCTGTCACTTTTCAGGGATGGTCCTCCTCCCCTCCATGCTTCTCCTTCTTTCTCCAGCTGGTTCCTTCAATCCGTGAGGAGCAGCACAGACGTAGCTCCCTTTGACACTCTGAGTGGCATTGAGTTGATAGGGTGTATTAAGGTTGTAAAGAGTGGCTGTTCAAATCCTTCATTTCAGTCATTCTTCTGCACTATCACATTGATTTTGCAGACTGTTTAAGCTGTTTAAATGACAGGAACTCACATGGGAACCCAAGCCCAGGTTGTGGTAGGATGCAACATGTTTTATTTTAGATTTTTGATTGGATTCAGTGCAATGGCAATTTGGATACAGGTTTTGTGATTTCTTTGGGGTTTTTCTGCTAAAAATGACTTGAATTGTGATGCAGTGTTGCAGTGCAACCTCTAGCCACCAGGCGGCACTAAAAGCCTGTTTTTTTTACCACGTGGCCCATAGATGGTTTTAATTGCTACTTGAATTAAAGTGGATTTTTGCGGCATTCAGGAATAAATATGCACAATAAAAGCTCACTAAATGAGTTAAAACTTCAGAAGAGCTTGACCCTTTTCTCAGTGTCTGGCCTTTTTTCCTGTCATCTCTCCGTCCTTCTGTAAAAGCAAAAGAATAAAATCTACTGTGACTCCTTCAGTGCAGATTAGCTGAGTTCAGACCAAAGAAAGTTTTTTTTTTTTAACAATGCTAAGATGGATCACATTTTTTTTTTAAATTACGATAATGCACTATTACAAAATAAATATTAAAACATTTTTCTTAAATTCAAATCCCATCACAGTTCCTTCTGAGTGGAGATTGCATGTTCTTCTTTTCTCCGGGTACTGCAATTTCCTCCCACAGCCCAAAAGCATGTTTTGTAGATCGAATGGTGACTCTAAATTTCCCAAGGTGTTTGTGACCCTGTGATAGACTGAGTGTAAGTAGTTGGCATAGACCTCAGCAACCCCATGACCCCAAAAGGGATTAAACGAGAGTAAAAAATGGATGGATGATATTAACTTACAGTTCTCAAAATCAGGAAGTCCAAAAAATGTCAGCTTCCCAAACAACCACCAAATGACCTGCGTTATTCCTTTTGGGCTCATGTGGTTGCCAGAGCCTGACTTTGAGCTTAATACACTTTGCTTTTTTGACATGTGTCCACACTAATGCTTTGGGGTTTTGGGTTGTCTGGGCATGTAGAGGGTCGTAGAGAGGAGCTGCTGCATCTTGAGGGGTGTGCAGGTGTGTCTTGCAGTCTCCTTGAGGCTCATACAGCCACCTCGGTCATAATGGACTGTACCATTGTCAAGTGTGTGGTAGGTGTATCATAAAGCATTTGTAAGGACAATGCAAGTTGCACGGTTTTATGATGTACAGCTGATGCTAGCGTTGGGTGACCTTGTGCCATACTCTTATTAGTAGCGAGTTCTTTACTGATGCAGCGTGAATGTCGCATGCATGGGCTGTGCATGCGATAAGTCAGGTGCACACAAGGAGTACGCAAGGAGCACGCACCTATCCATGAAAGGGCTTCTACAGCAGTCACTCTGTGAACAGCCAGTTTCTTTAGCTGTGACATCATCCTGCATGAGATCAGTGATTGGCTTCTTCTTAACGCCGAGTCTGCTGTCTTCCCCCGATCAAAATGACAGAACATTTAATGACTAGTTTAACTTTTCTGTATTCAGTGACTAATCTGATAAAAAATACTCTAAACATTTGAAAGACAAATGAATTAATATTATTTACTCAGTAAAAATAAACGTTCATGTCTGTGTTCAAAAACGTTTTGGCACTTATCTTTTTTTGGTAAAGGAGAGACAGCGGTTGATAGCTAGCTTTCATATGCCTTCAGGCAAAATAAGTGAAACCAGGCTGAAGCCCCTCATCAGAGTCCTGCCTGCTTCATTACTTGTGCAGTAAATCTGGTTCCGGAGACGCCTTCCTCTCCTTCTGAGGCTGCCAGAGCCACAGATGAGTGCTCAGCAGGCCACGGGCAACCTTGGTAAACTCTGTGAATGAAATGATAGAGCAGCGTGGGGGTGGAGTCGTCCTTAACAGCTTTCTGAGCTGCAGATATGCCACTGCACGTCACCAGGAACGTGGCTTCAACCACAGCAAGGCCTCTTCTTATTTCAGATGGATTTTTTTGTTTCTTGGTGTGTCAGAATTATTACCTCTGCATCTAAATCTGGCCTGAGTGAGGTTTAATGTAAACGGCTACTTAGATTCACATTTTGTTTTTGGGTAAGCTCGCGCTTTGCATGGCAAAAGACACCGAGGAGCATAAACATGTAATTAGAAGGGCAGATGAGCTTCATGGAAAGCTTGCCTGACGCTCAGCCGCGTGGAGTCCTCCTCACTGTTTTCCATGCGTCCTGATGGCGGGGTGTCTCGTATTTATAGGAGGGGTCTGCTGAAACTATTGTTTTGGCCTGCAAACATGTTGAGGTGCAGCAGCTTCACTCCAGACGTGACATAATGCTCCTGCAGTGACTTTAATTACCTCTAATGACCTCGGAGCTCCTCCTCCATTGTGCTCGACTGTTTTTCACATCAACCAGAATGAAGTGTTTTCTAAAGAGAAAACTTTTAACCTCAGAGGACAAAACATTCACATTGACTAAACACAGTTGCTTACTAATAAAGTCTTTCATGCTACTTCTGCTTTGTACACAATGTTTATTTTTATACTAAGAACACTTCCTGAATACCTAAAATACACGCTCCAAATCATGACAGCCATGTATCATCTTCTTCCTTTTTGTAACTTTTCAAACACAACATGCTTTACATTTGGCTCTGGTGTCGAACCAGGGTTGTGTGCGGCTGGGGCTCAAAGGTAGGGTTTCCCAGCTCGTAAGGTGGTAGTTAAATTTCTCATTCACACATGCATACTGTTCTTGAAAAAAACTCACAATCCTAAAATGTCTTTGTTGGGTTACGTCAAGCAAAATGGCTGCTCTCCCACTGATGTTTAATAAAACCAAACCAAATAAAAACGTTGTTCCCTTTAGGTTTAAACTGAAACAATAAAATTCTCTTCAATGGCAAGTCGGAGGCCAATATAAAGCTGATTTATGATCTTTCTAAACTTTCTTTCTTTAACTTGCTTACAAATGCACAACACTGAAGAACCCGTTTATCTAACTTCATGCACATTTTTTCTTATCAAATCAGTTTGAAGACATCTGGACATGAAGGTCAAGAACTTCAAAACTTTTGGTGTTGGGTTTGCACTTCGGCGCCCCCATTAGAAAAGTTTGACTTTGAACTGAACACCGGTAACCTTCTGGAAGGTCTTACTCATGCGTCAGTGATGATTGATTTGGACCCGTATGGATACAAAAGCACTGTGTTTAAACACCACTTCATGACAGAACACGGTTGGGATTTGCAGAAGGAGCTGATGGTTGTGTTTGCTCACAGAGAGAGGGTTGCCTCCATTGAGAATTTGTTGATGGTGATGAGTGATACTATTA
This sequence comes from Oryzias celebensis, assembly GCA_014656515.1. Lineage (NCBI taxonomy): Eukaryota > Metazoa > Chordata > Actinopteri > Beloniformes > Adrianichthyidae > Oryzias > Oryzias celebensis. The sequence goes on along the minus strand of BNCR01000018.1, from coordinate 21,504,574 downwards.
TCTTAGGGCCCTAAGGAAATGGGCATCTGATACCCTTTTTGTTTTTCCAGTTTTCTGAGAATTATACTTGCACTGTAGATGAGGGTGTGTGTAAAACCTTTGACATTCGTGAAGAATGTTTTTAAAGTGTTCCACAATCTCTTTGGACTGTGTTTCACACTCAGATTTGTTTTTTTAATCTCTTGCTCTTTTAGTCAATTGCTGCCTTTTTGGCAAATACTTGGAGGCATAAATTAAAATGAACTCATTTTTGGGATAAAAGTGTAAAATTCCTTTGTTTCAGCATGGGTTATGCTATGCATGCAGTCATGACCAAAATTATCTGCACCCTTGAAGGCTGTCAGAAAACAACACTTCTTGGAAAATTATTCCGATTGTTGAACTTTAGGTTTGCAAGAGTTTATTGTTTATGTTTAAACTGGGACTAAAAGGGAATAAAAGTCAAGCCAGTCGCAGAACTCATAAATTGGAGGACGAAATTATTGGGACCTTGTCAAAATGTAAGAAATACCAGTACCTGCTGTTCAAGCACGAGATGCTTCTGTTTGTAATCTGACATGCCTGTGGGAGATAACAAGTGTGAGCAACTAGATAAAATAGTGAAATGGAAGACACAACCTTTGCGTTGTATCACACTGGGGATGGAGAAAAGAAAGGAATGTTTAGAGGAGTCTGATGACTTGAGGGAAGAAATTGGGAAAACATGAACAACTAAAGGCTACTAGTCCATCTCCAAAGATCTTCATGTTCCTGTGAGCAACAGCATCAAGAGGTCCACAGCCCATCAGTCTGTAAGAAATGATTGATAAATAAAAATCAATCCACACTCAATATTCCTCACAGAAACTACCGAACATGAAATCATAAATATCGTCAATGAGTGTAAAAATGAACAATCAACCGACTGCCACGACGTAGACATGGCACTGGTGAAACATACTAGTCTAAAAAAATGGTGATTAAAAACAAGTATGATAATAATAGACCAATTTTATTATTGCCACAGTTTTCCAAGATTCTTGAGAAATTATTCATTTCACATTTAGAAAAAAATAATGATAAACATTCAATGATCAATGAAGGACAATATGGAAGTACTACTTCAATGGCTGTAATTGATGCCACTGAAGAAATCGCAAAAGTACAGGATGGAGAAAAAAAATGCAGCTGGGTTATTCATACACAGTGAAGCATGGTGGCGTAAAAAAATGGCCTTTCATGAACCGCCATCATAACGTGATGGAAGGGTTTGAGTGCTCGAGTGATCCCAGGAGCTATGCTGTCTGGGGCTTCGACTAGGGTGTCCCATGGCAGACAGGTCCTGGGTGACGAGCCAGACAAAGAGCGGTTCACAAACTCCTTCATGAGAAAAGCCCGGATTGGCGTTACCGGGGCCCCCCTGGAGCCATGCCTGGGGTTGTGGATCTCAGGCGAGCGCCACCACCACCTACAGGAGGCCTCAGAAGGGGCTGGTGCAAGGTGATTTGGGTGTCAGTCGAAGGTGAGTGTCTCAGCGGCCTAAACCCCAGTCATGGAACTTGGCTTTTGGGACATGGAACTTCACCACTCTGGGAGGGAAGAAGCCTGAGCCTGTGCAAGAGGTTGAGAGGTACTGGCTACGTATAGTTGGGATCACCCCTATGCACAGTCTGGGCTCTGAAACTCAGTCTCTCGAGAGGGGTTGGACTTTACCATTGCACATGGTGAGGGGCGGCGGGCTGGGATGGGCTTACACGTGAGCCTCCAGCTTAGCCACCAAGTGTTGCAGTTCACCCCGGTGGACGAGAGAGTTGCATCCCTTCGCCTTCGGATGGGGGGCAGTTCTCTGACTGTGGTTTCGAACAGCAGTTCGGAGTTCTTTGTTTTCTTGGTGACTCTTGGTGTGAGATCGACAGGCAGGATTGGTGCGGCGTCCACTGTCATGCGTTCGCTGCACTGGTCTGTCGTGGTGAAGAGAGAGCTAAGCCAGAAAGCAAAGATCTCTATTCGGGTCTGTCTACACTCATGAGCTCTGGGTCTTGACCGAAAGAACAAGGTCACGGATACAAGCAGCCGAAATAAGCTTCCTCTGTAGGGTGGCTGGGCGCTCACTTATAGATAAGGTGAGAAGCTCGGTCACCTGGGAGGACTTTGGAGTAGAGCCGCTGCTCCTACACATTGAGAGGAGCCAGTTGAGGTGGCTTGGGCATCTGGTTCGGATGCCCGCTGGACACCTCCCTAAGGAGGTGTTCCAGGCATGTCCCACTGGGCGGAGACCCCAGGGAAGACCCAGGACACGCTGGAGAGACTATGTCTCTCGGCTGGCGTGGGAATGCCTTGGGGTCCCCCAGAGGAGCTGGAGGAAGTGGCCGTAGAGCGGGAAGTCTGGCCATCTTTGCTTAGACTGCTGCCCCCGCGACCCGGTCCTGGATAAGCGCAAGAAAATGGATGGATGGCATAATAAAATGTGGAAGAATCTAGGTGCTGTGAGTACTTTTTGGATGCACTGTATAAATGCTTTCAAGTACTTTGTTTATGTTTTATTAAATATATGTTTTGAAGCCTTTAAAAAATGAATTGTAGGTTTTCATCTTATTTTGTCCTGTTTTTTTTTTTTCTTTTTACTGATTGGAAAAATTATCTGAGCCATGACTCTAAAGCTTTGACACGATTAGAACCGTGAGTTTTGCGATCTGTTGCACCCCTATTTTTTCACTTAGTTATTCTTTTGGTTTCCCCATTTCAGGGAGCAGTCCTTGCCACCAATTCTGTCCAAATGTGTATTTGTATGCAGTGCATACTTTTGAATATATTTGCTTATATAAAGCCGTATAAATAACTGCCATAACAGGGTTATGAGAGGCAGGAATTTCTCTTTCTTTTTGAATTACCATAGTAACACATTAGATCTGTAACTAGTTTGTTGTATATTATTTATTCATGGGGCTGGATATTTCCTAAACTGATGAGATGCTTGGTTACCTGGCACCTAGCTGCTGGAAGTGGATTTTCAAAGACATTTAATTTAAAGTTTATTGCTGCTGCAGTTTACAAACCAGCTGCTGTGGCTAGTTTGTGGTCTGTCCCTGTTCGGACTGTGCATTTAACGCTCAATACTGCAGATTGCTGAATATTATGGAGGATCTCCAGCTCAGTTTCTTGCCATTCTGACTTTGTCTTTGACTGTAGTGGCATAACATATTTTTTTGTTCTATCAATAATTGTTGAACTGCTTAGTTCTTGATAGGGAAGTACTAGAAATGTAATCTTTGTGTGATTTAGTTCGAATGACCCTGAGGAAAAAAAGGAACTAAAGTTGTATGTTGAAAAACAGATGCTTACGAGGGAGAGTTAAAAACAGGATCTAAGCATTGCGTCTGAGTTGGGAAGTGATGATGGCTTAGATTCAAGCTTTTAATAAACCAAATATACCACTAAGAGGCACTTAGAACTTTGTGAATGGAAGCACCAAAGCTGGACCTCCATTGCAATTACAGGGATAAAAAGACAAAAATCCTGGTTGAAAGCTTCACTACCCTGAGGCTAAGCGATAGTCAGAAAAGCGGCGAAAGCCTTCACCTTTTTTTCTCCCTTTTTAAATTATCATGAAATGATGGAAAGGCTGGTCTCATGTCAAAGCAGAACTAAAATCAAAGACACTGCTGAACTCTTGTGTTACCAAATCAGATTGCTCTTATTTAGGATTTATTCTGGGAGAAGGTAATAATTTGCTTTAAAGCTAACTATTCTTTATCAAACCCAAATAAGTGCTATAAAGAGCTTTTTCGTTTTTACTGTACCTCCCTGCTTAGCTCATAATCAGCAACTGTCAAAATGCTTATGTTGCAATCTGTTTCTGAGTAACAAACTAAAAGTCTGCACATGCTGCGCTCTGATGGACCGAGGTGGGAATATAAACCAGCATCGGGTGGTTAATTAGCAGAAAGTAAGAGTGGATGTAGACTTGACTTATCTTTGAACTTTGGCTTGGCAAATGCACCCTGTGACTTTTTCCCTTTTCAGCCATTGTGCTGTGCATTTGCTGCTGTGTTTAGATCACTGTCCTGAGCAGGCAGCTGAGAAGTTGTCAGGTTTCTCCTAATACAGTACTTTGATCTTGTCTTTTAACATCTCTTGTTTCCAAAATTCTACACATTAGTCTCCAAATCCAGCTTCAGTCATTGGCTTCTGTGCACTTTTTCTGAGACTTTTTCTATTCTTGGTCAAGCATTGGAGGAAAACACCTCTCCTGAGTGTTTTTGTGTTTACATATACACTGCATACTGATACACCCAACTCCATCTAGCATGAAATTAATCTTCATCCTAAAATGTTCAGTCTAAAAGTTGGCTTATTTCAAATTTCTGGGAAATGTTTTAGATTTGATTGATTGGTTCATTTAGCATTTAAAAATTAATTTAAGTAAATGCACAAAGGTCAGTTTTTTACAACTATGTATTAATTATTATCATTTTGTTCATGTCTAAAATTATTTAAAGTAAGTTTAATAAATGTTTTCTTTTTTTTTTTTGCAGAGAGAAATGTTGAGTTCATTGAGTTTCTATAGATCTAAGATAACATTTCTTTAAAATGTTTGACACGTACTTATTTAAAATGAGTACAGTGATGGAAAAAAGTACAGTTTGGCATCCCACCATCTTCTCCTCCAACACACAAAGCACATAATTTTTCTAGTGCTTAAAATATCTGCAATGAACCTGTACCACTGGACTGAACTGTCAGTTTGAGGGAAGCTCTTTATGGTGTGTGACAAGGTCACGCTCCAAGGGTTTAAAACTTCCTCAGCTCCTCCTACCTCACATTCATTTCTATGCTCACTAGTGTCTCTGAGTCGTAGTCAGAGCTCAGTCTGTGGAGACAGAAAACCAAATGTCACACACACCCCAAAACTTCCTGTTTTTTGGAAGTTGTCACAGTGAGTATACCTTAATTACAACTGCCCTTGCTGATGGATATGGGCTGTCTAAAGGCAAACATTTGCATAAACCTGTACAGGACATAAAAGTGGCTCACACAAAAAAGCTGGTGCATTGAGCCCATAAAGCAAAAATATTATTGCACACTTTTTTTGTTAAACTTGTCCTGTTTAGCAGCTGAGCAAACCGATCAGAGCTGAAAGTTTCTTGTGTTGGACATATTTTACTGTGACAATGGGGGGTTACGAATCTTCAGACACACAGGGTGTATATTTGTATAAACCCCATTTGCATTTGCGGTTAAGCTTTATTCATATTTCCTATGTTTGTATACATTTTTTGGGGTTGGACCGAATGGAAAAGAAGAAGAGAAAAGTAGAGAGTGGGATCTTAGAGATGAAATAATAATTATGATAAAACCATAAAGATAGAATCATAAAGCAAGTAAGCAAGTCACTGGAGGTTTTTTCATCATGTCAGGTTTAAATGTCAGTCTAAAGGGCAGGGCCTGTCCACACACACACTCATTTGTCACAAACATACAGTACTTGTTGGCTTCAAAAATCTTCCCATATGAACAAGTCAACATGCACACAAAGCAACTACACCTCACATGCAAATACTCATGCATACATACTAACACATGTAAACCATTACATTCTGTCATGCACACCATTTGTGCAAATGTGAGCTGTGACCTGTGCTCAGATGAGTATTTATGTTCTACTGAGGTGGATGATGGAATGTCAAAACAGGGAGAGTGCTTGGCCACCCCCGCGGCGAAGCATCAGCAGTAGCCAGGGATACCTGACACCTGTTTGGGATAGCACATAGAGGATGTCTGCCCTCCAGGCAATCCCGTCCAGGGAGCAGGGAGGCACACGAGCATGGTGAGTACCAGCTGTAGCCCAGCCAGAAGAATAGCACCCCACCGCGGCAGTGGAACCAGCACAGGACCCTCCCAACCAGCTCCCAGTTCCGGGCATCACCTCGCCCCAAATCCAGGCACAAGCCAGGCCCCCCCAAAGAAGGCCCGCCCCACACTCCAGATGACCACCCGCCCACCCTGCAGGAGGTACAGGAGAGAGCAAGGTGGGGGCCACCCACTCAAGAAGAGAATGGCCAAGAGGTCCCCAAAAAGCGTTGTGAACATGTGCTGAACAGGCTCATATGCTGGAATTTTGAAGAGACCCAGTGCTCAAGGGAAAGGACCAGAACCAGAAAGAATTGAAATCATAACATCCCTTATATCAATATTAGGTCCTCTGAAATTCTACATGCATATGCAAGTATTGTAGATAAAACAACAACCAAAAAATAACATAAATAAAAAATAAAACAAAATACAATTTCAACAACAAATATAAGAAAGCAAATGAGAAACACTTTAGCTTAGAACCGACGTGTGAATCCTTTCCTTTATATTTCATCATCATAGTGGGATTATCGGATCTCTGTTTACACATCTATTATACCTCTATATAGCATTTGTACACTACATGCGTTCAGGCATTTACTAGTTTCACCCACAATCAGGTCTCAATTGTCTGATCTGTCTTTGCCAACTGTCCCAGATGTAGATGAATTTATGAATATCCAATCGAAGTGAAAATGTCACTTTCTCCAGTCTATAGATATCGAGCATCACCTCAACCCGTTCTTCTACTCCGGGTATTACCCCACTTAGCCACCTGTAACTGTGCTTGCCGGATTATCATATGTTTGAAGTTGCATTTATCTACAAACTTGCCAACACTGGATTTCTGCTTTATTGCTTATTTGTCCCTCCCCTGGTAAACGTTGATGGTAGCTCCAGTTTTTGCTTAGGCAAGGCACTTACAAAAGCCACCACTGACTCTGTCCTCTGCCCCTTCTTTAACACCACAAAGGTGTATGTTTTACTCTCCTGGAGCGTCCTTCTTGATCAATAAGTCTCTCCTCAAGTTTCTTCTGGAGATTTATCAGCTCACATGTTTCCAACCTGCTCCTCTGTATTCACAATGTACTGCTCTGTTTCATCAATCCTGCTATTAGTTTTCATAATTTCTTCTCTTAGGTCTCTAAGTTTGTCCGCATTTTCCCAGCTGAACTGTCTTATTTCCAGCAGGACTGTCTCTAAATCCACTATGCTTTCAAGCACTTGCATCGTTCTGTTGTGTCCCACACCTAGCTGCCCCCTGCTGTATGGGTGTGACTAAGGCATTAAGACAAGTTATTAAGTTAGTAGGACAAAAAATTTGAAGAGTGAAGTGAAGCACAAAAGCCAAAATAACGACAGCAAACACATTTAGGCATTTTTTAAAACAAATTTAGATTTAAAGGGACACACTGTGGTTAGAGCGAGGAGCTTAAGTGATCATTCATGTTGTTTTAATTTCACATTCAAAAGGTTTGCATCTATGGCGTCACATCTCTGCCATTAATCGAAAGATGCGCATTTTATAGTTATAAAATACGCGCCCTTCGATTAATGGCAGAGATGTGACGCCATATGCATCATTTGTTCTGGATAATGTACTGAAACACTATGCAACAACTGGCCATTAATTTTTTTTAATATATCCAAATTTCTATGAAGAAACAAAATAGAAGCATTAAGCCTGCTCTACCATAAAACAATGGTAAAGCCCCAAAATAAATTTCCAGTGCATTCCAGGAGTGATTTAGATGATTCTTTTTGCTTATTTTGTTTTTAATTTAGAATTGTGGTTAATATTTGGTTCTGACATTACCCTTAAAGATACATGCAGCCAAAGAATTGAGAGACATTTCTTTGCTTTCTTGTCTTATTCTCAATGGAAGTTTTGTTTTGATGTGATAAGAGATAAGCACGCCAACAGGAAATGAGATATTTGGGAGTAGCTGGTCAACTTCCCTAAGTCCAAATTGCTCGCAAAACAATGAACCAAATCCATCAGCTGAGTGGATGAAGTAGACTTGAGGATGTAAGAACGCAGTGACAGTAGAGGAGGAAAATGGAACTGTAAACACATCCACAGACAGAAAAATCCCCAGAAATCCTACAGTGCTCAGAATAAATGGGTAAATTTGCTTTAAAAAGTACTAATTTAATCAGGAGCGTGATGTACAGAAAGACAATTTTCAAACTTTCCACAAGGATGAGTTTTATCAAACACTTTTTTAACTCCAAAACATGAAATGAAGGTGAATAATGTAACTTAGATCACAAAATCTCCAGTTCTACTCAAATTGATAAAGCAAAAATGAATACACCCTGCATCAAAAACGACTACATCCAATATTTTGTATGAGCACCGTGATTTTTAAGGACAGTACCAAGTCTTCTCAGCATGGAATGAACAAGTTGGCAACATATTGCAGCATCTTATCTTTTTCCATTCTTCAAGAATAACCTCTTTTAGGGTCTGGATGCTGGATGGAGAACTTGTCGCTACAGAATTCTTCGTATGTGTTGATTGGATTCTGATCAGGCACCGATTCAGATACTGACACCGATATATCGCACATCCCTACACTCAGTAAAGTGCCTGGATAGTGTAAAGGCTGATATTATGTTGTAAGACAATTTAGCTGAGAAACACAACTTGCGATCATGGTATGTGGCACAACCAAAGGACATATGCTTTGTGTGCAAGTCTTACTGTTTATGTTTCTATAATTGGAGTGGCAGCACCAGACGATGTCTATCTGGCCGGGCTGATGAAGTTGTGAGCTAATGTACGAGGTCCTTTGATGTTATTTTTTCTTTTTTGAAATTCAAGTGGATTTTCTTACACTTCTGTCTCTCACTTTGAGCCAAATGTCCAGTTTCATGTGGTTGCTGTGATCAATCTTCTCTGTGCATGAACAGGTCCACAGCACAAAGGCCGGTTTTCAAGAGGTGGGTCAGAGCACTGCTGACAAATGGACTGTGGAGCGGATTTTAAGTGAATGCGACCCGATTGCTGAAACAGCATTTAGACACTATTCCATCTGGTACGTCGTCTGCGGAAAGCTCCCCAGCACAAATCTGAAACTTATCTTAGTTTACAAGACAAACCAAAGTCCAGAACATAGAACCAGCATTTTGCTGTAAAAAAAATACATTCTATGCAGAATATAGAATAAATTCTATATTCACAGGGAAAATAAGCTTGAATAAAAAATTCTTCTATAATTCCAACAACATAAATTATTGAAGTTTTCTTGTCACGAGTAGAAATTGCAGAGTTTACTTGTTACAGGTACTCCAGTTATTTTAGACTAACGTTTTTTGAAACACTTCTAACAAAGTAACGAATGTTCTACCTACAGTAGTAATAAAAAATGCTCTATATATGTCCTGGTGCACTCTACAGCTAAATGAATCTGTTTTTTTTGGTGGTTTTTGGTGGAGTTTCTTCATAGCTCAGGTTTATTTTAGGTGCTGGGCAGGGAAAGATGGCTTTGAACCATTCCTTGCTTGGTGGGAAAAATGCATTTGGATGTTTATATGAAATAACGGTTCTGTTAGATTTTCTACTTCACTGCAGAGAAATCCAAAGTCCTCCAGCAGAAAAATAGTATCATTGCAAGAAGTATTTATTCCAAAGCAGTTTAAAATAGGTTGGTTTAAGTTTTTAGCACAGCTGATGAAAAGATAGAAGAAGCTGGTTTGAACCTGGATGTAATGGAAGCTATTACACCCATTAGAGAGACCTAAACGAGACTGAGTGGTTCCAGTGAAAACACTTCAGAATTAGCCAACATCTTTTTTTCCAGCTGTTCTACATCAGAAGAAAGTCAACATGTGAAACCTTCAACAGCACATCAGTTCTTTATCTGTTTTTAATTGATATTTTTATGCATTGTTATATTTTCACACTTCATTTGGATGCAGACAGTTAAAACCATAAAAGAGCAAGCTGTTTACAGGGGTGCTAGATAAAAAAATGAGTGAGGTTGTGGAGGAATGTTAACCAGCTAAAGCACCACAGGCCTGCTGTCGCGCTGAGACAGAAAACACAGTGTTAAGATTGCTGCTCTTCTCTAAAGCTCCTGCAGGCCAGCTTTGTGGCCTCAACCTTTATGACAACAACACAGAGTGCTCTGATTTACAGGTCTGAATCAAACTGTCACCCCTGTCCTCCACTTTGCGGACTTTTCTAAACTATGTAAACATAAATCCAGCAGGACTGGATGAATTGAAAGAGATGAGGCAGGAGACGAGTTAAGCTGAACATTAGTGTTCAGAATGCTACATTTAAGCCATACCGTCGGATCAGGTCAGACAACCAGATTTGGGGTGGGGTGAAAAACTTCCCATTGGTTCCTGTCTCTTCAAGAAGAGAACAGTTATGTTTGATGCATGACCTTTGGGGTTTGCAGTACATATCACTCAGTCAGAGTTTCCTTAAAAGCTCCAAAAGCCTAAGAGCTGTCAAAAACAAACAAACAAACAAAAACAATCATTCAGTGTAGTTATTTGAGAAGTTCATATTGATGCTGACATTAATTAAAACCCAAATTAAAAAATAAGTTTCATTAGGTAAAACTATGAATCCAGTTTGAATGGTGCTGGAGCCTGCAACACCCTATATTCATTAAGAAAACTTCCTTAAGTTAATAGTACCAATAAATATTTTAAACTAAACTGAACTTAACTGAATTTATTCAATTACATTTTGAAACAGAGAAACAATATTGTACTTGGTCTTTGGTTATGGTGGAGTTGTCATTGTATATGTTTACACTTTATTTACGTGTACACTCACCGGCCACTTTATTTGGTGTTCTATTGGATTGAGATCTGGTGACTGTAGAGATCATTTAAGTCCAGTGAACTCATTGTCATGTTCAAGAGACCAGTCTGAGATGATTACAGCTTTATGACATGGCACCTTATCCTGCTGGAAGTAGCACCACAAGATAGGACATTGTGGTCATAAAAGGATGGACATGGTCAGCAAGAATACTCAGGTACGATGTGGTGTTGTAACCATGCTTAGTTTGTACTAAGGGACCCAAAGTGTGCCAAGAAAATATCCCCCACATCATTACACCACTACCACCAGCTTGAACCATTAATACAAGGCAGGATGGATCCATGCTTTCATGTTATTGACGCCGAATTCTGATCCTACCTTATGTCACAACAGAAATCAAGACTCATCTTCTTTTGTTGAGTTTTGGTGAGTCTGTGTGAATTTTAGCCACAGTTTCCTGTTTGTAGCAGTGGTACCCAGTGTGTTGTTCTGCTGCTGTAGCCCATCTGCCTCAAGGTTGGACGCGTTGTGTGTTCAGAGATGTTCTTCTGCAGAGCTCGGTTGTAACCAGTGGTTATTTGAGTTACTGTTGTTTTTGTATCAGCTGGAACCAGTCTGGTCTTTCCCCTGACCTCTGGCATCAACAAGGCATTTCTGCCCACAAAACTGCGGCTCACTGGATATTTGTCTTTTTTTGACCATTCTCTGTAAACCCTATTGATGGATGGAATTCTCAGTAGATAATTTCCGTTTCTGAAATACTCAGACCAGCTCATCTGGCACCAACAATCATACCAAGTTCAAAGTCACTTCTATCACATTTCTTCCCCATTCTGATGCTCAGTTTGAACTGCAAAAGATTAACCATAAATGCCTACATGCATTGAGTTGCTGCCATGTGATTGGCTGATCAGAAATGTGGGTTAATGAGCAGCTGGGCAGTCATGCCTATAAAAGTAGCCATTGAGTTGAAATCTCCTTTGACTGGATGAAAATTGAAAGTGGAGAAACTGGATCACTTTGAGCAAAAAACCAAAGTGAGTATGGCACATCTTCATCCTGTAGTCTGTTAGCTTCTGACAATTCATTTCATCGATTTTTCTGTTCAGGGTTTTTATGCAAAAAAAAACCAACAACAACAAAAATCTTGAAACAAAGAAAGATGGATAAACACAACTCTTAAGGTGCATCCACTCGGCTGGCGCGGTAGGGGCGTCAGGTTTCAATTCTAAGTCAATATCAGCTATGTTAGCCAGCTGCCTTGTGGCTAGCTTAGCAAGCTCAACTGCCCAGGCTCCAACAGAGCAAGCGATCGCCGTTGCCCAGGCGCCCGACAGAACTAGCAAGGTCTACGGCCCAGCCTGCCAGTCCCTGGCTAACAGAGCTCGTTATGCTTGTGAATGCAGCATTAGCATTAACCTTCAATATCAACAGAACATAATCAGCTGATGATGCCTTATTGCTTTTACGACTTCTTGTTGTTTTGCGTAATAAAAATGTATGTGTATTTGATTTTATGTTCAGCACTTTGGCTGCCTCGGCTTTTATAAGTGCTATATAAACAATAAATGCATAGATTTATTGATGGTGAAGTGCACATATGAACTGTACAGCCGAGCCAGAGCTGTTTTCTGTTGTGATGTTTCATGTTTCGGGTTTCTTTTTAGGTTTCAGTTGTTGGAGGTTTTGCTTTTTTTGTTTTTGTTTTGGTGTTTCAATGTTTTCTTTTCAGTTTTTGGAGCTGTGTGTTTTGTGTTAGGGTAAACCATCCCACTGATGCAGCCCACCTATTCAAGTTGTATGCCATACTTTACATGCTGTGTTAACCCTCAGAGATGTATCTCCAGTGTTGATGCCCCTTTAATTACAGTAATTTTTGTCTCTTTACGCAATTGGCATAATTCCAATGGATTCTGAAGCTGTGAAATGCATTTCTACGCAAGCTGCACTTCACAGCTTTCAGAATCCATTAGAATTACAGTAATTGCTTAAACAGTCGAGTTTAAGCGATAATTCAAAGAGTGTGCTAAGTTTCCAGTGACAGTTCAAGTGTTACAAGGCTTTATCCTGTTATTCTAAGTATTTCAGAGTAAACTATTTCCATAAATATGATTATAGATTATCTTTATCACACCAAAGAACACAATTATTATGAAACATGAGTTTTTTCCTGAGCTCTTTTCAAACCTGGAAGTAAGACAACTCCATCTTTGAGAGACTGCGGTTTGCTCCCTGCTGCCCATTTCATTACGTCACCCTAGAGCCGGCCTTGCCAGTGTGTTCACCCACAAAAACAAACAACATTTGAACTTCTGCAAAGATGAATGAGCATGCGTGGATTTTCTCCGGGGACTCCGGCTTCCTCCCGCCGTCCAAAAACATGCTTCTGGTTAATTGATCACTCAAAATTGTCCCTAGGTGTAGATGTGAGTGTGCATGGGTGTGTGACTGTGGCCCCTGCGACAGACTGACGACCTGTCCAGGGGTGTCCTCTGCCTTCACCCAAGAGTGGCCAGGTTTGGCTCCGACAGCCCCACGACCCCGAAAGGGACAAAACAGTATAGAAGATGAGTGAATGAAAAAAAGGATGGGCATAAATGCATATAAAATAAAAGTATTTTGGTGATAACTAGTAGCTCTGTGAAGAAAGTGGGTGTTTTTGTTAGCCTGGGGGTGGTGCTGGCAGTGCAGACTCTTCCTGGAAGGGGTTGTTCCCCACTTTGTGATGTCACAAAACGAGGATCCACTCATTTTTATGGATTGGATGGAGGGGCCAGTCCTCAGAGAGCAGGGCTTTAGACGAATTAGAGATACGTGAATAGAACAAACTACCACTTTTGCTCTTTTGGGTTGTTTTAAGATTTTAATACACGTAATAGCTCAAAAAAGTAGATTTTTCATGGTACAGTCTATGGGGTAAGATAGCTGTCAAAAAAAGTTGTATTAATAAAGAAAAAATCAATTTCGTAAATACAAATTTGTGTACAAATGTATATTTTGTTCACAAATTTACAGAAAAATAAGAATACAACATTTAGTTTTATGTTTAACATGTCTATTTTGAATACAAATTTTCTTTTTGTTGAATAAATTTTTTTTCTGCTAACAAACTGTCAGGGTTGTCATGAGGACACAAAACGGCGATTTTAACAGAAATATCTGTAGTATAACATTTATTTCAGTCAGACAATAGAAAGCCGCTCAACTCGTGCTGCAACCAAAACCACCCGACAACAAGTGCAAGGGAGACAAGGACTAATAAACAGGGGGAGAGGATGAGACAAGTACCAATAGGTGTTTCACATTAGAGAAGGACAGAGCACAAAAGAAGGGGAGAGTCAAGAGACCTAAAACGAGAAAAAGTGAAAATACAGGAAACAGACACCAACAACAAAATAAAACATGAAATACATAACAAACAAAAACAACCACCGTCTTGGGTCCAATACCCTACACAAACTGTCAAAAATATGTCACGGGGTCACAGGCAGATACATCAAGTCCTGGAACATTGATTCTTCAAACTGCGCTTGCGTGTTAAAGTTTTATTAAACTAAAATGAAATACAACTTTTTAGAATGTTTTTGATCCCACAACGAGAAATTATCTTAAGAGCCATAGCTCTGTTAAAAATTGAGTAAAACAGATCAAAATACAGAGAGATCCGACCACATTTTGTGGTTGTAAGGTTACAACAGCCGATTGTGTGAACAACGATGCAGCGCATAGTTTTAGACCCAGAGGTGGTAGAAAACAGCCCAAAAGGGAGCATCAGACATGCCACTCGACTCATTAGGTGTAAAAAAAAGAAAAAACATCTAAAATATGTCTGTCAAAATTGGTTTATTTTATAACAAATCAGCTAAGCTAACTCAGAGCTAAAGTAGGCTAATTGTCAGCCGACTGTTCCGGCTGTAAAAAAAAAAACAAAACAAAAAAAAAAACAAAATTGAAAACATCAGTAGGACAAGAATACTCAATTTCTTTCTGTTTCTGATTTTTCTCTCTTTTTAACCATCACTATGGTCAGCTAATTTCATAAGATAATTTTCCTGCAATGGGATCAATAACATTCTAAAAAGTTTAGTTCTATTGTAGTTTAATCAATGAGTCGCAATGCACAGGCGCACTCAGTTCAATCATTGTTCCAGGACTCGATGTGTATGCCTGTGACCCTGTGACATATTTTTGACACTTTGTCAACAGGAGAAATACATATTCAAGACAAGCAAAATTTGTATTCAAATCAAAGACAAATCGTATTCAAAACAAACATGTCAAATCTAAAGCTGAATGTTGTATTCACATTTTTCTCCAAAGGTTGTGCACAAAGTATTAATTTGTGCACAACTTTGTCTTTATGAATATGTTTCTTTTTGAAAGTAATCTTGTCCCGTACAGGCCTCTTAATGGGTTAAAATGTCTAATTTTACTGCAACACAGATGTGTGGATGACTTTGTTGAACTGTGTATGATGACTGCTAAAGCCTCTGGACTAAATGGACTCTGGTTTACTTTCAGATTAGGAATTGTTGGATTGCACACAACTATCAGGGCATGGATATAGCCTACTTTACTGGGTTGGGCAGATTATCCACCAGTCATTTGGCAATGGGTCTATTTGGTCTTTATGGTCTTTGTAAAAAAACTCTTAACCAAACATCTCCAACTGTAACCGTTTGAAAGATGCATTAAATAAAAGACAGATTTTTAAAAATTAAATAGTAATATGTATATTGTTAAATATGTTCTGCTCTAATCAAACTGTGAAATTACTCAATGTACATTCTGTTGTGTTCTGTCTTATTTTGAAAGTTTTAGCGCCTTAGCTTTTTTCTTCTATTTAAAGTTCTGGTTTATGTATAAAATGGGGGGGCTTCTTGTGGACCTTTAACAACCACTGGTCAGGTGACCTCAGTCCGTCTTCTTCCACACTGTCATTACCAGGAGCTTTATTAAGACCAGTTTTCACTTCTGAGAAAAATAATCAAAACTAAGTTTCCACCACATTTAGTTGTGGAAGAAGCAAATGGTTTTTCTGAATCTCTGCAATTACTTTTCAATTGTTTTTTATAAGTCTTGTGACGCGTCATTTTCTCAGTGAAATGGGAGGGAGGCTTGGGCACACCGCCTTTTACGGTAACTCTAAAAATAAGCTGCTTGGTTTCATTTCAAACAAAATACCCAAAAGGTCTGAAAATACAGCACTTCCACTGCTATCCGTTTACCTCAACTTCCTGCTTAATTACATCCTGACTTACTGTTTTGAGAACGACAGCAGATTCTTACCACTTTATTCAGCATTGTTTCTCAAATCTAGATTTGTTACCCAACTGCCTAAAGCCATTCATTTGGTGCCTGACTTTGTTGTTCTCAAATGTCTTCCTTCTTTGTGATCATCTTCTTTTCAGTTTTTCATTTTTTTCTGCTTAAGTGATTTTGCAACCAAAAAGCATATGCAGCTCATTTGTTGACTACAGTAACTGTATCTATGCTTTTACGGAGTCATAAAAATCCTAGATAGACAATGAAGTCATCTGTGCCACAAGTCGCTGGCTCAATTTAGCTGGCAAAGTGGCAACTGGAGTTAATTTTATGTCTTTGTTTGCAGTTGCAGTGTGCCCACAACACTGGCTTTGAACTCCAGTAATGATCTCAGTAACAGGAGCCCCAGAATGAAGAGTTAAGGACCAAAGTAGGAACCACAGTTGTTTAAAGGTGAAATGATAAAAGTCGTAAACATTTGCCTGGAGTTTTTGAACTCCAGCTGTGCTGCTAGAATTATTACAAAGCTATAAGGATGCCTTTACAGCTTGTAAGCAAGGTTGCTGTTGTTTTTAAGAAAATATGGTCAGTCATTATGCGATTGATTGGATCTGGATCTGTGATGTAGTTATGTTAAAAAATCAAGCGTTTATTACTGGTTCCTGTGACAAACAGCAACTGATCTAAAATCAATGTTTTCCTGCTCTAAGATAGACCCCTGACTGACCCCATAAGATTGACTTTATGGCTTCAAACAGCCATAAACAAAAGTTAAACGACCACAGTGTTGTCATAAAGATTTAATAATAAAGAAAGTTGTCGCTCTCCTATTTACATGTTGAAATCTAACAATACTTTTTTTTTTATGCATTAGTCGTGTTTCTTGGCATAGTTTGGTCAGAGGTGAAGCTTTTACTCAGGTGCGATTTCTATGTAAATCTTTTCAAATGTGTGTATAAGTAATCCAGAAAAAGCAGCTCTGGCCTCATTCAATTGTGACACAGAGGATGAAGAATTCAATGAATTTAGTGATTTGAAATGGCATACAGACCTAAGTTGACTTGTTAGCATGTTCTTTATGCTATGTATGGTTATCTTAATAATTGCTCTTATGTTGCTTATAAGCTAGACAAGATAGTAAGTTAGACACTTATTCAAGTCCTCCAATGTTTAATGAAGCCAAGTACAGTTACAGTAGTGAAGTGTGCATTTCATACTCCAGAGTGACTTATATATTATTTCCCATCTTTATTATGCATATTTTTTCTGCTGCAACTTTTACTCCGCAGTGACTGAATATGCAGAAAGACACAGTAATCAATAGATTGTGCTCATGTTGGGCTTCTGGTTTTCTTTTTATCCAGCTTTCTGTATATTATACATTTGAACTCCGGTCGTATCGGGTTAAATTGAACCAAACATAGAGAAATCTACCTCCAGCATATTTGTTTGCTTGATGGATTGGAAGATCTGACCAAATGAGACATATGTGTGTTTATGTGTGAAACATTTAAATTCACCCCTCCCTGTCTCTGAGGAAGGAGCTTGAATGAGTCTGTAAACAGTATAAATCCACACGTGACACATAAGTGCCATTTTGCCTCTTTTGGTGTATGTAATGATCTGCTGAGCATTCATCTGCTCCTGTCGTCCTCTCAGCTCTGCAACAAATGTGTACATTAGCTCTGCTGCAGGACGTCACTCATCAGGGGGCGGATATGCACTGTTATGTCTGCTCTGCTGAGTGATGTTCTCACGCTGCCTGTGCTTTGATCTGCTCTATGATTGTGCCCCGATAAGCTAAAAACATGTTTTGCATGCAGCAATAACACAAGATACCAAGAAACAAACGTTCTGTCTGGATGAAACGGCACAGTAAAGTAAGTAAAAAGAAAAAAATACAAACAAAAGAATTGTCAGTTAGCTGCTGTGGAGCTTTGATTTCGACGAAGACCATGTGAAGGAAAAACATCAAAGCTCCCTGAAGCTTTGTGTCAGAGTCTTCAGGGTTCAGTGTGAAACTGAAAAGCGACAATTGTTTTGTTTTGTTTTTGTTTTTGTTCTGTGTTTAAACTAATGTCCCATCAGCACCCAGGTGTGGAAAATGTCTTCTTCACAGTTGACACGTCACCTGAGCGAGCTGCAAGCTGCAATTTGGTGGTTTAATGCCCTAATCAACCCCCTGCTGGGTGTCCAGTAGAAAGGCAATGGGTCCCATTTTTAGAGTCTTGGAATGACTGGACTGTGGTTTTGAACACACAACCTCCCATTTCAGACTGGACACTTTACAACTACTGTAGGCCACTGAACTGGTCCTGGTCCTGCAGATAGAGATGTGATCATTATTCCTTCATCTCAACATCTTACACACACTAGTCATTTGTAAGGTGTGGGTACAGCCTCCTTACTGATGGCACCCAAATGCTGCACACATGGGGTGTGCAGATTATACATAAATTCCCTAACAGGGATGAGGTCTAAAGCAATTACATTCTGTAACAAATAGAAGAGTACCTTTGCGTCAGTATGGGGCCTGTGGAATGGATTAAGTAAGAAACATTAATGAAGATTTATAAAAAAAAACAAGTAAAAACAAAAGACTGTTTGGTCTGGGATGAAGGGGAACAGTAATGTTGAACACTGTAGATGTAAGGTTCTCATTCTTTGCAGTAAGTGGTCAACCAGCGGTCATTTGGTAAACTGAAATGTATTCATTTGTTTTGAATAGTTATGTTTGGTTGGAGCTTGCCCCTCCATGAACTGCCACCTTAACGTGGTGGAGGGGTTTGAGTGCTCGAGTGATCCCAGGAGCTGTGCTGTCTGGGGCTTCCACTTCTGGTAGGGTCTCCCATGGCAGACAGGTACTGGGTGACGAGCCAGACAAAGAGCAGTTCACAAACTCCTTCATGAGAAGAAATACCATAGATCCAGTCGCGTCGCCCTGATTGGCGTTACCGGGGCCTCACCCTGGAGCCAGGCCTGGGGTTGGGGCTTGCATGCGAGCACCTGGTGGCTGGGGCTCCTCGCACGGGCCCTGGTCGGGTAAAACCCGAACGATCGACGTGGGATCACTCCCCAGTGGGCCCACCACCTGCAGGACAGCTCAGAAGGGGCCGGTGCAATGTGGTTTGGGTGGCAGTCGAGGGCGAGTGTCTTGGCGGCAAAACCCTGATCATGAAACGTGGCTTTTGGGACATGGAACCTCACCTCTCTGGGAGGGAAGGAGCCTGAGCTTGTGCGAGACGTTAAGAAGTACCGGCTAGATATAGTTGGGCTCACCTCTACGCACAGTCTGGGCTCTGAAACTCAGTCTCTCGAGAGGGGTTGGACTCTCTACCATTCTGGAGTTGCACATGGTGGGAGGCGGCGGGCTGGGGTGGGCTTACTTGTGAGCCCCCAGGCTAGCCGCCAGGAGTTGAAGGCAAGTCAGCTCAAGTGAGACAGTTTAGGTGCAGTGACTCAGGTAAACCGGTTTAGGCAAGACTGCTCGGGTAAGTCTATGCAAACTCTTGACTCAGGAAAAGAGCAGTTTCGGAGATTGATGCAGACCCTTGACTCATGCAGGACAAACCGCAATTATGAATTTCTGCATGATCATGTTTACAATGGTTGTCAATTCCGTGTTTTTAAAGGACTCTAACGACACCTCACTACAAAATTTGAATCCCTGGCTGGTCAGAGTTCAGCTGTTTGAACTTTCAGCATGCGTTGTTCGTTAGTAGAGCCTGAGAATGGACTTAAAAACGTGTGCAGCAACGGGTGAACTCGAGGGTTTTGAACACAGAAGCCAAAACGCGTTTATCAGCATCTACATAGACTTTTTTATTGAAAGTGGCCACTTTGCTGCAGCCAGTGTGAACTTAGCTTTAGGAGTGTAGACCTCTGTAAAGGCAGACATTTTGTCTGTCTTTCATTCATTTAGAATCTTGAAGTCCACCATGGCACCAACCAATTGACAGTGAATGCTAGACAGAAATCAGGTGATCAACAACCACAAAATAAAAGCAGCAGCAGTTCTACAAACAACAACACCCCACCCCCCGATCAAACTAAATAAGATTGGCCTTGTTCAATGTTCTGTGTTTTTTCTATTCTTGTTGTTCTTTGAATTGCTCTTCAGAGAATTGTTGTGCACCCTGTTATTGTGTTTAATATATTTAGAGCTGAAGAGCTTTATCTCAGGTTTTGATTTCAGTTTAAAGGATATTTTTGAACCAGCACTTTCCTGGTGCACCTAACACGCTTTGGCTCCCATTAAGGTATTTGAAGATGATCATCTCAAGTTGAGCCCTTTGAAGTTGGAAATCTCACAGTTTTCTCAAGATAGCTCTGGCTAAATATAGCTCTGGTTTGGTATAATGACAGATTGCAAAGTTCCTCACGTTTGGTCTGAGGAGAGAGTGACTGTGCAACTGGCGTCACTGTCCCCCACAGTGATCTGCGCATTGCTCTAAAAACCACTGGCCTTGTTTTCTCTGCTGCCATTGTTCTTCATTCTCTCCTCCACCACTCTTTTAGTAGCAGCTCTTCAACTCTTCAATTCTTTTTGTTCCTCTCAAAGTGTTTATGTCAAAATGCAGACTAGCTTTGGTAAATGTGCAGGATATTTGTGCTGATTGGCTGGATCTCTTAATCAGTGTTCTTGAAAAAATGTTCCTTGTCCCAGTTAGAGATTTTATCAAAGTTCCGCCAGAAGCTCTTGGTCAAACACCGTTAACCCTGTAATACTGGTGACAACTTAACAGTGCTGCTCTTTAACCATTTATGTGATCAACATGAATCAGCTGATTTTGACACTGAGAAAAGTGGCTTTGCGGCATTATGCAACATGTTACTTTTCTCCACAGCAGAATCCACTGGAATTGCGTTAATTGTGTAAAAGGTTGAAAAGTTGCGGTAGTTGAAAGAACGTAAACACTGGAGCTAAACCACCAGTGATGAAGAGTTAATGGCTCCTTCAGCACAGTTAGATACCAGTCAGGTTTCTACCATTGTCTTCAAACGTAAGACTGCATGAAACCACTTTAATCCAGATGTTGGGCCACCACATGTGTGGAACACCCATGACAGTCCGGGGGGTTCACAGGTACCGACTACTCTGAAGTCCAGTTTACAATTACCAGGATGCTGTTCAGCTGATAACATACCAATGCTGTCAATACTGGATATGTTTTATATCTAATGAACATTCCTCTCTTTTTCTGTAAAACACACATACAAACATACTCCCTCTCATGACATGCACTCATGCATACACACGCAAGCACGGAGACACATGCACACAGATGTGCACACTCACACAGGCACAGTCTCACTGACACACACAAAAACCTAAAAAAAAATACTCACACACACAATCACACACACATGGGCAAACAAACATATCCACTGACTCAAACAGGAACAGCTTTGGTCTCAAAAAAGCTTTTCTTTTTGTAGCAATAGAAAACAGAGCAGCTTTAAACAGCATCTTTCATGTGACTGCAGCAGTTCAAACGTCTGGCAGCTGATCGGCCATGGAAACCCATTCACCCATTGGACTGGAGTTGGGCTAATCTGAAGGTCACATGACGTTTGGAGCTCTGTAACAATTGACTGTGCAGAAAGTGTGTGACCTCTGTGCTCTATGCTCTTCAGCATCCACTGACCTCTCTCCATCAGTTTGAGTTCCACCACTTGGTGGTTGAGTTGCTGTTGTTCCCAAACTCTTCCATTTTGTTCTGATAGAACTGACAGTTGCCTGTGGAATATTTAGGAATGAGGACATTTCACTAATGGATTTGTTGCACAGGTATCATCCTATGACAGTTCCACGCTGGAATTCACGGAGCTCCTGAGAGCGGTCCATTCTTTCATAAACGTTTGTGACAACAGTCTGCATGTCTGAGAGTTTGATTTTATACATCTGTGGTCAAGCCAGGTGATTAGGAGACCTGATTCTGATCATTTGGATGGGTGAGCCAATACTTTTGATAATACAGCGTGTTTTGTGGTTTTAAAAACTTTAAACAAGACTTCTTTTTCATCAAATTGAATTCATCCATTTTCTAAATCAGCTAAGCCCTTTTGGGATAAAGGGGTTGCTGGAGCCTATCTCAGCCGCTGTGATGCCAAGGCAGGGTTTCACATGGATGGTCCAGATTTAATACAAGTTGGTTTTAATAATCTAAAGGAAAAAATACTAAAAGTTCAAACTTAGTTTTCAGATTTTTGAATATTTGCCTAGTGCCATCCAATTATTTTTAATAAAATCAAAACAATTCTAGTTGTATTTCCACAAAACTTTGTGACTCTTTAAGCTCTTGTTTTCTTTAGTTTGTCTTCAGTCTAATAAATATTTGTCCTGTTCAATAATTATAGGGACTGGGGGCTGCAAAGGCGCAGGAAGAAGGGCCCCAGTTCAAATCCTGGCTGGGGGACTCAAAACGACATCATTAATGGGGGACCTATCTGTGTGAAGTTTGCATGTCCAGAAACGCGCTTTATAGCTTAACTGGTGACTCTAAATTGTCCATGGGTGTGTGATTGTGGCCCTGTGACAGACCTGTCCAGAGTGTACCCTGCATTCACCCACAATCAGCCAAGTTAGGCTCTGGCATCCCTGTGACCCCAAAAGGGACAAAGCAGGTTTAGGAAATGAATGGATCAATTTCTGTGTTTTATAATAGAATATATAATAAACAGTGGGCTGCCTTTGTCTGCCTAAAAGACAATTTACACTTCTCTCCTCATGTGCATTTCTAAAGTTGAAGCCTGTTTGACCCGCATTGTAAATTTTGAATTTTGAATATTGATATATTTGATATATTTTGAATTTTTCTCTATGATTGGTGAAGAAATTATGTCAAAGTCAATGAGCGCGACATCAACCAGGCTGCAAAAGGACTTCATGAGGCCTAAATGGTTTCAATTCTGACATTTTTTCCTCCGAAAATGTGACTGAATTGTACATATTAATAAAAGTCATAACACAAGCAAAAAATGGGGAGGTCGCATTGAACAGAGTTTAATCCACCCAACTCAAAAACTTTCCGAATGTGCATTTGTGCTTTGTTTTGTCAACTCATGCATCCACCCATCTGCCGCTTAAAAAGAATACCCCCTGAAGCGCAAAACATCTGAGGAAAAACTCCCCCTAGTTTTTACAATTAGGAAATAAACATCAATAACAAAACAGTGCAAACATTTAGTTTTGGCATAAAGTGACTTTAACCTAAGAGTGGATGGGCAACTGCTTCCTTCTGACAGCTGTCTAGATCAGCTCTGGGTGGGACTGCAACATTTGGTTATTCCTAGTTACATTGTGGACAGAAAGGTGGGGGATCTGTAACTGCTGGTCAGCCTCACTCTCCAGCCTCCACATTGTGAACAGAACGCCCACGTTACTTCAAAGACTTTAAACCAGAGGCGCCATTTCACCTTTTTTGGGCTCTTCTGCTGTATCATGAGCTCTTTCGCTCTTTCTGGCGGAGGACACTCAATTATTAGTAGCTGCCTTTTGCTTTTTTAAGATTGTGACCTTTGTTAGGCTAAATGAACAGAACATGGAACAAATAGCTGTTCCATTTTAACTGTATTGTTTTATTGGAGGTTTGTTTTTCAGTCTGCAAAGTTTTTATCAAAAACCATTAAAAATCAGGAGAAGGTTTAGCATCACAGAACCCTTTCACTTTTCAACCAACGCCAGAAATCAAACCACGCCTTTTCTATTTGGCAGAACCAGAACCAACCTCTGACTGACACCTCCGTTCTAATCCAGTTCCTGCTTGACCGGTTGCAAAAAAACACTTTTAAGCTACACATTAAAGCTAGGCTTCCACTCCTCCCACCTTACCCCCTTCCTGGTTGTGTTGACAGTTTTACGTGGTAAAAACTGAAAACAATTGTCATCTTTAAGAGCTGTTTTCTCCTCTAAGTTTGTGTTTAGTCTTCCTTTAGGTGCAGTATTACTCTGCAACAGGTGTTTTCATGCTAACAGCAGCAAGTATGTTCTGAGTATAACATATGAAATGTGACCTAGACAGTTTTGTACAATGATATGCTGCTGGGCTGAGTTATTCTTATTTTATCACAAGTTCAGGATTTCCTCCTCTGTCACTCCAAAGACAGAAAAAACACTGCGTTTCAGGAGGGACATAATGCAGCAATTTTGTGGTCAGTCTGCTAAAAAAGGAAAGTCCACAGACCGAGGTCCTGGCCAGTGTTTTCCACGTGGTCCAGACAGGTGCTGGAAACCTCTGCTTGAGACCATGCTGGAGATTCCAGCTGTCCCTTCACACGCTCTTCATGTGTCATCTGCCACACACACAACCGCCTGCTCTCTCTGAAGGAGTTTTTCTTACTTTCATTTCTCCCTGCTGATTCCATTAAGGATAACGTGAATGCGTACCTCTGTCCCTTCATCACTGCTGGTGTGGCTTTTTATAAAACACTGCTAAAGCTGACCCTGGTTGACACCACAACTGTTGATTTTGTGCATCCTGTCAGCTACTTTGATGTGAAACATGCTGCTTCTATTGTACTTTCTCCCCAAAAATTGGGCAATGGTCCAGCTGTCCTGAACAATCCGGTGCCTGGCCACAAGCCTACTGGCCTTCCGGGCGCTCCAGGCCTAAATTCCCAGCTGGGGTCTGCAGAGGCACATCGTTCTGGGCCCATGCCCAACCAGAAGCTGTGTTAAAAGTTCCCTGTCTAATGACACATTGGTAAAAATAGACCTGATGGTGTTCTTTCACTGAAAACTGAGAAAATGTTCATGATTTTATGTTGAAGACAACAAAATCAAGTCCATATGGGAGCCCATCTGCCAAACACTAGCGAAACGTCTGGCAACATCAGCCACTGTCCTGACATTTCCACTGAGTCTACTACTTCCTGCAGAAAACGCAATGCAATTAAATATCATCTGTTTGGGATCACATGCAAGACATTTTACGTTTTTAGAATAATACATTAAAATACCAAAACATGGTGCAGAAAGATGATCGTGTTCCCACATGGATCTTCAACTCTTCTTTGTTCCATCCTACACTGTGCATCCTGGTTTGAATGGATGGGCCTGAATGTTTATGACAGTGTCAATGTGTGTGTTAGCATCTTAACTCCAACCAAACCTCACCTCCTTGACTCAGAGTAATGATGCAAAACGGAGCCGGATGATCAAACCTTGTCTTTCTGTTTAAAGAGCTCCAATTATCTGTAGACACAAATAAGACTTATGATCAAACGTCATCCCACCAAATATTTACATCTACTTTTTAAATGATGTAAACTTTTGGCCCCAGATGAAAATCTCAACCTTTGCTCATGTGACGTTGTTGCCATCTTTTGGTTGGAAACTAAAACTTTAAATACGCACGTTTCCCCTACTTGTTTAAGTGTTACACCTCTAGAGGGCAGCAAGCTTTTGTCTGTCATGAAACAAGACCTTTAAAAAAAAAAAAAACAACGGAAAGGCTTGTTTTCTTCAGGAAAAATGTTGTTGTACTTTGTAAAATTACAATAATTTTGCACAAAGTTATCATGAAAGATCATCTGATGATGACTGCTACTGTAGTCTTTCTAATGAAATATGACTGCATTCTACAATAAAAGGAATTTATTAGAAAGCTTCTTTAGAAATGTGAACAAACTCTTTTAAGATCCAACACCCCTGAATTATTTTGTAAAAAAAAAACAAAAAAAAAAACATATATGAAATTGAAAATCAGTTTTAATCAACATGTTTGTAAAAAGGGTTGATTACTTGAATTGCTTTCATAATATCAAGAAATAAGAAAATACTGCTTCATCCTGTGAGTATTTATGACATTTGCTTATTTGCAGCTGTGTTTCTAACACATGAAGGACTTTAGAAGAGTTTGATTAAAGAGACCAGTGTTGTCTGAACAGACTACAGGCCACTAAGTTGGACTTCTGCTCATTACAATCCCAAGCCACAAGAGGTCACTGTTGTTTTAATGATCCCCGTCAGTGAAAGCTACTGAGATGTTGGAGCATCTGGTCAGGACGTCTCCTTGGGGGGGAGTGTCATGTCCTATAATTTGCAGACCTTTAAAGAGCTGATTCTTACGGAAACAAGCTGTATCTCTCCCAAATTCCCAGAAATGTTCAGTTGGAGTGAATGATATGGGTCAAAGGTGATGGTTGCTGGGATTTCCTCAAACATTTAGGGGGTCCTGACTTTCATTTCTGGACTTTGTAAAGCCACAAATTGTTGTTTTTGACTTTTTGAAAAGATACTGAAATGTATCCCTTGTCCACATTTAATTGTGTGTTTAGGTTTTTTAGTCATTTTTCACCATAAATATGAAGTGAGAACATTTGCTATCCCAGATGAGTCTGTGTATTGCGTAATGATTATTACTGGTAGCATTTTACCAGTCTTCCTTGCTCATTTAAAGCATTGTAATTTGCTGTCATGTAATTCACTGCTTCATTGGAGACACACTGTTAGGTTGAATAATGGAGAGTTTGTGACTGGTGCTGATCAGAACGGGGCTTCATGAAACTCAGAAACATTTGAATCATTTGTGTCAGACTTTCAAAGCCATATCCAAAACTTGTCTCCACGGTGACATCTTACTTTAATCAAATGCTTTCAAGCAAACCGGAAAGGCTTTCCAGAGCAGCTGTCAGCCGCTGCTGGTTTGGTTCTAATTCACACCAGTATGAAGGAGGTTGGTTTGGATGTCTGAGGATAGTGTGAAATTAATATATCGGAATGTTTTGTTTCCTTTTTTGGTTCTTATTTCTGCAACATGTGTTTCACTGAGACACTGAGAAATAACAGCTTCTATTTGGGCATCAAACGCCTCGTGTCTACCTATTGTAAGGCAATGGGTAAGCTGCTTTTCAACAGAAATGATTCAGTTTCACTTACTTTACCAAGTTCTTTACCAGGTTTTGTGTTGAGTTTGGGGTTTGACTTTTCATTTTGAATGCTTGATGAGCATTCAAACATTCACACTTTGCTGAGTGGCTAAATTCTTTCTTAAATGTAAGAAATTCCAGCTCTTGTGCTTGTGTTTCTTCGCAGAGGATGCGGGGACTTACTTCCCCAGTGTGAAGCAGGACCCGAGCCGGTACCTGCAGCCATGCTCCGACTCGGTAAAGTCATGGCTTCGCAGCATGAAGAGCGCTGGGAAGGTTCTGTTGCTCATCACCAGCTCCCACAGCGACTACTGCAGGCTCGTCTGTGAACACATCATAGGGTAAGACCCATTTGAACCCAGTAAAACAGCATGAGCTTAGTTTGCATCGCTGACAGTAAGTCAGACTCATTTCCAGGAAGAGTTGGATTTTTCTAGGGCTTCCCTTTTTCAGAGTTTCAGCTATTTGCAGAGGATGCGTTTCTGTTGGGTTCCTCAGGCCAGGAGCTTCAGCTCCCATTAGAACAGTTTGCACCTGAGAGAAAAGCAGTTAGGATTAAACTCACCACCTCCACATCTGAGAACACATCATAGTTTTTGGCTGAAAAGGAGAAATGTCCCTGGTTGTTGGGTATGAAATGACTTTCCCAGGCAAAAGCACTTTGCGGCAAGGATGACGTGTGAGATTGACCAACGACTTGCTGCTGCATCTGCAAACTTTGTGTCGATTTGCAGTGAAAGGAGCTGTGTTGGAAAGGCCTGTGGAGGGTCTGGGAGGAACAGCTGCATCTTAAAGAGAGCCTCCTTTAGTTCAGTTCTGAACTCGTTTTTTTTTTCTGGTTGATGCAGGAAGGATTTTGAAGAACTGTTTGACATCATCATCACAAATGCCCTGAAGCCAGGGTTCTTCTCTTTAGTCCCACACCAGAGGCCCTTCAGGACCCTTGGTGAGTACTGAGCAATCAGCCTTTAGTCAGCCAGAAACTTTCCAAAGCACAAAGCTGTTTTTTATGTCCTCTGCCATCACTTCTGAGTAAGTTATAAAAAACCCTGCACTCACAGATGAATGTATTATGTGTCTTTATGCTCCAAACAACAGGACTTATCAACATGGGGATATCCATCCTCATCATAAACGTTATGAAGATTAAAACAAAGTCTGTCTCTGGGAACTCTGGATTTTCTTTGGGAATTTCCTTGTTTTGTCTGCCTTTGTTGCCCAGCCACAACCAACCAAAATGACCTGAAGCATAAATTTGACCTTTTGAAAAGTTTAAACTGTGAAGTGACTGTTCCAGCGATGGACCACACTGACGTCTATCTCTGAAAGGTTTTTAAAGATCCTTCAAGCAGCAACAGGAGCTTCTTGTTCATCTCTGAGTAACTTAAGGCATGAGCTGAGCTGATTGGTTATTACCTTTCAATCCAGAATGTTTTGTTGATCTCACTTCTCTGAGAAGACTGTGCTGTGAAAGGCTTTCAGGCTGCAAATCACAGCTGAAGAGTTGTTTACATCTGTTTGTGGCTGTAAACAGTAGAAATTGATCACATGAGTCAGGCACAAATGGAAGGTGAGAGGTGAGCATCTTCACAAAGCGAAGCTAAAAGGAAACAGTATCAGTTTGGTCTTCTTCATCCTCCTGGCTTGTGCCATTGTTTTTGTGGTTGTCAACGCTTAAAAGAACTTTACCTCAGTGATTATGCATGAATAGCTGTTTTTCGCGTGTGGACTCATGTGGATCACACCCTTATTTTTTAAAACAACTTTGGCTGCTGTGTCAAAATAAAGCTGTAAATATTACTCCCACCAGAAGCACCTGCAGCTTATTGAAAAGAAGCTGCAAGTCATTTTCTGTGAATGTTTCAACTTTAGCCAATTGGATCAAAAGCATTCTTTTGAGTTCTTTTTCTTTTGTTGGTTTTGGAGACCTGTCTCGTCCTAAAGCATCGGGGGCCAAAAAACATAAGGTGAGATTATCTACAGGCTCCAAAAGGTTCAACATTAAATGTAAAGAGGGGCAAGATTCTCCTCACTTCTGCCACGCTGACAGGAGAAGCATTTGTCTCACCTCTGCTCTGCACTCCTCATTGGTAGCAGCAATGATTAGGATTCTTCACATTTTTTATTTTCTTTAACAGCCAAGAAAAATCAGTGCTGAGATTTTCTCTCTGGGAGTTTACTGCACAGAGGCCATTTTTAAATTCAAACTAAGCAGGATCACAAGATCACTGTCGTAAACATCCAAACAATGAACTATTTTAGAAAAATCAGTATTTCAAACACTCATATTTGAATAAATATCAATGACATGACACGGTTTCAGGCTATTCTTTTGCCTGACCATTTTCACCACGTGTCCTGTTGTCTGCTTGTTAAGCTGATTATCAGGTATATGAAGGAAAGTAGAAAGTAACTAGTGAAGTACAAGAATGTGACTTACCTGAAGGATAGCAAACAGATGTCAGGTTGTTCCTTTTTATTTAAATTGGACATTCCAGCAAAGTCGGAACTTTATCCCAGATTCCTCAGATTGAATGCTCTACTTCATAGTCCATGACAGTGACAGAAGGCTCTAGAAGTCTTAAAAAAATGACTGGTTTGGGATCGTTGGAAAGACTGGATTTTTGTTCTGAAAGTCATTCAGGCCAAAAAACTGAGATTTAGGATTGGATTCAATTAAAAGCGTTAAACTTCATTAGTTCAGGATCATATAATCTGACTTTATCCCAGTTTATAAGTGCTCTGCATTCATGTGCACTTTACGGTGTTTGTCTTGGCTTTAGTGTCTCACACTTTCCCCAATCTGTTTGTCCATTTATCTCTTTTTTCTATCATCTGAACCAGATCTTTGGTAAAATATTTGCCCCCCCCACCAAGTCCTCTTTTTGAGGCAAAGCCAGAGGAATGTCCCATGCGATATTTAATCTTTCTCTGGAGCCTGAACAATAACTGCATATTTAAGCTCAGTTTAAAGCGGAGGACGTCTGAACTCTGGTCTCAAAAGCACAAAGCCAACTCAGACACAGCCTGAGATTAAGGTTTTTGTTTTGAACCCTTATAAAGAGTCCTATCATAAACTCATACTTCATTTATACATTAATATTTCTACTTCCAAAAACCTCCCATTTTAAGCAGTTTGTTCCCAATAACCTGAATTTTGTAAAATAAAAAAAAAATTAAATAAATAAAAAAGGACTGAAATATTACAGAAATTGGAAGTCAAATTTTCTATTTTTTTTTTTCAAATTAAACTTTCAGAGTTAATAGAAAATGTGAAACATTTTAGATTACTTAGTAAGTACGTTTAATTTAAATAGCATCTTTCACAGATAGAAGTCACATGGTGCTTAACAAGTTAAACACATAAAAGACAAAAACTTTAGAAGATAAAAACATAAAAGACAGAACTTCAGAAGTTAAACACATAAAATACAAGAACACGTACCACATAAAACAATCATCTCAAGCCCAAATAAAAACAGTTTCAGTTGAAATACTTAGCAAAATAAGAGCAAAACGTTTTGAGTTGCTTTTAAAAGAGTTTACAGAGTCCAGGGAACGCAGGGAGAAAAGGAGCTCATTCCAGAGTTTAAGAGCAACAGCCTGGAAGGATATGTCTCCTCTGGTCCAAAAGAGTGTGGGAGGGACCATCAACAGGTTCTGATGGAGGGAGCGATCAGATCAGAGTCATACAAACCGTGGAAGGCTCTAAAAGTCAGCACTAATATTTTATATTAAAGCGGTAAACGACCGGGAGCCAACGAGGAGCTTTGAGGATAGGGGAGTTGTGAGCTGTTCTCTTAGTACGAGTCAAGATGCTTGCAGCCCAGTTTTGGATCAACTGCAGATGAGACAGCTCCTTCTTATTCAGACAGGAAAAAAGACTATTACAGTATTCTAGCTACATAGATAGATAGATCTTTATTTGTCACAATTTTCCTTAGTTTAGAAATATTTCTCAACTGGAAGACATAGTTCTTTACCAGCTGTTTGGAGTGCTGCTTTTTTTTTGACATATCTTTGTCAAAAATAACTTCCAGGTTTTTAAGGCTGGGCTTGACAGCCACGGCCGAGAAAACGTAAATGCACAGATAAGCAAAGCTCAGTCCAAGAGAAAAAACAAATCCAGAGTGTGGCCCTCGTGATGGGTGGGGTCAGCGACATGCTGCTCCAAATTAAAAGATTTAGTCAAAGATAAAAAATTCCATGGCAGAACAGGGATTTACATGAAGGTTAAAATCCCCAAGAATTAAAACTTTTTCCAGTTTTATAACTGAAGACGGGAAGTCACTAAAATCCTGTAAAAAGGGGGCAGCAGGACCAGAGGGGGCAGAAGACCAACACACAATAAAATGGATTTGAGGAATCGACCTTGAATAACAGAGATTCAAAAGAACAGAAAGTTGGGAAGTTTATGATTTTGCATGTGAAGTTGTCTTTGTACACAAC
Source organism: Oryzias celebensis (assembly GCA_014656515.1). Classification (NCBI taxonomy): domain Eukaryota; kingdom Metazoa; phylum Chordata; class Actinopteri; order Beloniformes; family Adrianichthyidae; genus Oryzias; species Oryzias celebensis. Next base: position 21,473,367 of record BNCR01000018.1, on the reverse strand, counting down.
TGCAACTTCGCCACTTGGGGAGCAAAGGAAAAGCAAAACCGGCGTGACATGATCCAGAAATAAACAGCAAATCTTTGCAGGTGCAGGCCACGACTGGGTAAGATGCAGTTTGGTTCCCCATCCTCACCGCTGTTAGGTTGCTATAAAAATAATCAGGAGAGAAACCACACTTACCAAAATGTTGTCAAAAAGAAGAAAGGCTGACGTGGTGTGTTGAGCTTCCCAGGAAAAATATGTACTGTATTTATTAATGTGAATGTTTATTCAAGGAGCTGAATGCAAAACCTACGTGCTTGGTATGTAACCAACAGGTCGCAGTGCTCAAAGAATACAACATTCAACACCACACTGAGACTCACCATAAAGAAACATTTCATCAATTGTAGGGTGACTTAAGGAATGAGAATATTAATCAACTATGAGCTGGACTGAAAAAACAGCAGTCTGCTTTTACTGCAGCCCTGACGCCAATGATGGAGCAGTGAAAGCTGGCTACCTTATTGCAGACGAGTTGGTGCAAACATCCAAACCATTTGCAGGTGGTGAAAATGCATCCTGAAGGCTGCAGAAGTCATGTGCCCCAAAAAGCAGCCGACCTTTGCCAACAGAAGTGTTTCAAGGATTAGGATTGCAGATCCAAGATCTGTCAGGAGACTTGGGCAGCAAAATATTTTATATTCAGAGATATAGAAGCTGAATAGAGAACCTGAGGTGTGTGGGCTTCAGAAAGAGACCATTTAACTAGAACTAGAACTCAAAACGAGCATCAACAGAAAAACGACATTCCCACAATGCACCTCACCCACTGAATCCCCAGAGTGGATGAAGTCCTTTTCATTTCTGTAGTGGTCTATAATAACAATGTATTTACATATCCAGTCCATGACTGGATGGGAACAGGTTTTTTGATGCTCATCAATAGTGACGTCTGCTCTTCAAACTCACAGACAATGTTTTAACTAAAGCAAAGTAGATGTTTGAACTCATGATGGTGTTGGAAGAGTTTTCCCAGAAGAAACTGGATTCCAAGACTGTATTTCAGCTAACCAATGATTGGAACTTTGAGTGGTTGAAGGTGTGGCTTCCGGCATGTTCAGAGGGTGACTGTGAGGTTTTGGGAGTAACGCTGGCTGGTATGTAGTGCATGGTGCAGACTGGACCAGGACCAGAAGGATGAGCCAAGTCTGAACATGGCCGTCAGTACTGCTCATGCTCACAGATTGGTTTTGACCTGTACAAGAAGTTCAGAGAGCAACAGAAATGAGTGCAGGTACAGGCACAGGGTCACACAAATACCAGCAGAGGCAATTTATCATACAAATTGAAGCAAAACTCTTAGAAAAAAATATGTTTTCCAACCCTTATGACCATGACCCTACAAGGAGATTTTAAATAAAATTTCAAATACAAGTTTGATGACAAAATATGGCTTTAATTCAACCAGTGATAGTTGATTTTTTTAATAAATCCTTTACAACTGGAAGTCATTGTATGAGCCTTATTTTGACATGAACACACTTTAAAAGAATTAAGAAGTACTATAGTACTACTATAGATTCTTGTTTTATTTTAATATAAAATTATTGAAAAAGATTCAGTTGTACTTTATGTTTTGTTCTTTCCATTAAAATCAAACAATGCTTTAAAAGTAGAAAGTCAAGCAGACGTTTGAGGATCAACAAACCAGCTTAAGTTCTACTTGCCTGCTTTTCAAGTGAAAGTTATTTATTATTGGGTCTTAGGAAAACCTTTGTTTGAATTGAAGCTTTGTCAATGTTCTTGCCCGACTTGTGTCTGCTTCTGCACCAGATCTCTGCTCAACCAAACTTTAGTGAGGATTCAGTGTCATTTGTCTCTTCAGTGAATGATGTGGAGGAGAGTGAGGGGCTGCCATCGCTGGACAAACCCGGCTGGTACTCTCAGGGCAACTGGCCACACCTCCACAACCTGCTGAAGGCCATGACCGGGAAACCAGAGCCCAAGGTATGTCCGATCTCTGCTTTGAAGGCTATCTACAGCTGGCTTTCATGTTGACTCCAGCTTCAGATTTTGGCAGAGACTGAAAGAGATGAGGTCTGTGATGGACGTGCTCAGGGAGAGTTACACTGGAGAGGAAGAACAGGACTCTCGGTGTTTACGTGAACCGGGTAGCTGTGGGCATCAGTGTGAAAATCACTGACACACCAGGCACAAAGCAGCTCCTGAAAACAGCAGAACGTCCTTAAAAAACAGCGGCTTCTTTATTAGCTGTTTGCAGCTCTGGTTCCTTTTTCTGCACTTCAACATTTGTCTGATCTCATAGTTGAGGACTAAACGTCATGAAATTTTACTTCAACACACCAGAAACTGTTCAATTTCCCACCGATTTAATGTCAAATGTTTGAATTGAAAAGTGTCATTTAAAAGTTTATTTTTGATTTGTGCTTTTTCAGGTCAGCCTTCTTCAGGGTTCTAAATGAGCTTTCATCAGCGTTTAGACTTGTTAGCACTTTCTAACTCTGGAATGTTTCCTCAAAAGCTTCATTTGTAAAGACGTTTGCTTTTCTCTCTTTGAAATTCACTTATATTCCCAAGAGAAAAGTGTCTGAAGTTCAGAAATCTGTGAAAACCTCATGAAGGTTTTATTTCACCACATAGAATAGGTCCAAGATCCAATGATATAATTGCATTCTGCTAATATTATCTGTGGAAACCAATTATTTGTAAACATCTTTATTTATTTGAAAAAAATTGTATTTTCTTCCCTTGACGTCTTTGAAGTTAACTCCCCATATTTTTGTGGTTGTGACTGTATTTGTAGATGCTAATGTTGTGGTTGTTCTGACACAAATCAGTCCAACTTTTATCAGTTTTTCGTTGGGTTGTCACCTGCAGTCATAGTATCCCAAGTCATGATCCTACTGTGATCCAACTGATTCTACTCTTGTGGAGCGCTAAGGCGGTTGACCTCTGATTAGAAGATTACAAATTCAATTCTCACTTTGCCTGCCCAGTTGTCCAATGAGTGTGAATGAGACTGTGACTATGAAGCACTTTGGGCCTTCAAGGAAGATAGGAAAGAGCTATAAAAGTATACGCCATTTACCATTCTCTGGATAAGCTGGGATTCAAACTAAGTTACCATCTAAGAAACAAACATTGCAGGTGAAAACCCTACAAATTCATTTTTATAAAAATCCTAGAGCTAACAAAGATGGCCTCACAGAAAAAAAGATACAATGAAGAAAAAGTCATGCATGTCATATCATCTTAGAACAGAGATTTTAGAGGTTTGGCTCTCTGAAGGAGCACAAACATGCAATACAGGGGACAAGCACAGAAACTGCTATGATTTGTCAGGAACAGGGTTGCTTCCACCAAGTCTGAGTCTGTCATCACCCTCCTACTCCATCCCCATCTCCTCCTCCCATCGGCTTCTCAATGCCCCTTCTGTCTGTCCCCCCGCCCCGTGAAGGAAGCTCTCATGGAATCAATCTAGGGTCTACCTGCACTTAGAGCTGCTTTGAACAGGGAGACTCACTGCTCTCCACTTTCACTCACCAGACGGGGTGGAACGCTGGTGGTCTGAGAGCTGGCGCTCAGGGTAGACTGCAGTACCTGAGCTTAGTACTAAAGGCAATGTGGGTCACAGGGTGACGGGGCTGGATCATACAGATCCACAGTACAAATACCCTCTCCTAAACCTTCCTAACTGTCATTAGAGAGTAAGGTGTGGTTCATTAGTGTTTTTGGAAGCTGGTCTTAGCAGGAGATTATCATGAAACTGCACGTTCTGTTATCCTAACACGGCAGAGGCTTTGTAGAATCCTGGACTAACAAGAAAGCAGCGTGTTTTTTTTGCTAACATTAACTACCATGTTTGCTTTTCTGTGAAAATCTCAGAGTTTTGTTTTTGCTCTCCAATACTTGTACATTACATTAAGCATTGAGTCATTTTTGCATTCATCAGCATTATTTCTTGTGGAAGAATAAACTGCGTTCACATTGAATGCAATTCTCGTGTCAGTGGCATCCATTTTTAAAATTAATTCAATGTGCAGGCGTGATCAAAGATCCTGCAGCGCCAGTTGAGTGTTGTGGCACGTTGAAAGTTCAAAAATCTGAACTTTGGCAAAGATGTGTTGCGTCAACCAATCAGGGACCCAGCTTTGGCCCAAGACACGTTGATAATCAGCAGGTGGAGGCCAAAATCAACATGGTGGAAAATCTGATCATTCTACTCCTAAACTTTGTAATATTGTTCTTTCTCCATCAAGACAATAGTAAAAAGGTTGTTTGATTATTTTTTTAAACATTTTTTTCTCCTCAAACTAATGCTGGACAGCAAATCACCAAACTGGGTCACAGAAAGACAGAAAGAAAACCAAAAGGGGCCGTACTTCAGACCCAGCTCCTGTAATAGATAGTGAACTTCACCATACCGGGAGAGTTTCTGAATGATCTCATGAACCCACACATGGAGACGAGGTTACCGATGTTTTTGTAGAGCTTTTTTAAATAAAAGGACTCTGGCTGTTGCTTTGTTTTTCGCTTGATTCCATTAAATACAGAAACAAGGACTTTTGGTTCTTCGTGCAAGGCTCTTTTGAAAGCATCCATTAACCGTGTCTCTCATTTGTGATTGGTTGTTTCTGTGTCGGAATCTGAGGCCTCAATAAATATTTACCCAAACAGTTCCATGACCCAACCCGGCTCACTTCTGGGAAAGTCTACAGGAAATGTGAAGCTGTCACTTTGAGGCCTACGTTTGCACATCTGTTTATATGTGGAAGGTCTAACCAGAGGCCTAAAAGAGCCTTGAGAAGGAGAATGGAGTAATTGCAAGGCCCTCCACCCCCTTTATTTGTAGCATGGCAACATGATAAGCTACTAAAAAGTAGAAATTCAGTATCAGAACATTTTCCATTGAAGAAGAAAGATTATCGTGTCATTAGTTGATTCATCTGAACCCACTCACAGGTGACATTTCTTTATGAAGCACAGTGTTGACAACTGCACCAAAAAGCATTTGTTTATCTTCAGTCAGAGTGAAAAACGTGTGCCTTAGTCCTAGTCTGTATTCATCCAGATTAGTCCTGCAGCTGTATTCATCAGTAGTCCCATACCAACTATTCAAGGAAGAGAGTAAAGATTCAGCAGACTTCTGGCACTAAATAGGTGGCTTTCTTTGGCATGTCCTGACAGTGGAGTTGACTTTATTAACAACTTTCACATTTTCTGAAAACACAGACATCTTTTAAAGAAAATGGATTAGTTTAAACAAGTCACAAGAGCTAAACTTTTCTCCTCCAATCTGTTTTACAACCTGCGTCATGCCAAGACTGAGATATACAAAGACTTATCTCAATGTCAAGGCCAGACACAGACTGGATTCACGCAAGAGATGGACTCGTCGCCACTGGAAAAAAAACGTCAAAAATTAGAAACACTTTTTTTTTCCTGCCTTCCAACCCCTGAATAGCACAAACAACAAGGACGACGGATGTTCTTCCCCCTCGCAAACACCACCATACCCCTAAAACCCCAGACAGGTCCCCCTCTCCCCCTTTCCCCATCTTCCTCACGCCTGAAATTCTCTGAACAGATGATGGAGAGAGTAGCTATTGGGCTTAGATCTACTCTCCTGGCCAATCCAGGAGAGTCAGATGCCTGATGTGTGGAGGGTCCAGGCTGTGAAGTTACCAACAGTCATGACTTCCTCCAGAAAAATCTGGGACTCTGTTCATTAGAAAGTTACACCATCCCTGTGCTTGTTACTAACAGGAGGAATGTAGCTTGGCCAAATCACAAACAAAGGATTTTAACTGAGGTAAACATGGGGGTTGGCGGGTTTGCAGTTTTGTTCAATGAACTATTTCAGTGTAAGAAACCATATTTTGGAAGCTTTCCATGTTTTGAATACATGGCTCTACAGCTGATGGCCTCATTCAAAAGCACATTAAAAAAATCTACTGGCCCCCCAGATTCTGTGCAGATTTTAACCATGAGTTTAGTGAACTGCTGACTATGATCTGTGTTGATTTTAACTGTATAATCATTTCTGGAGATTTTAACATCCATTCTGACAACTCTCAGATCAAAGGGACTAAAGACATGAAAAACACTCTGGAAATGTTTGGGTTGACCCAACATGTAACAGAGCCCACACACAACAGAGGGCATATTCTGGATTCACTGATTTCCAAAGGTCTGAACATTTCCTAGATTACTGTATGTGATTTAGGTCTGTCTGATCACTGCTGTGTTTTCTTTGAAAGCATAATTCCAGGACACAATGTTTTGAGTACTTTGAGGAGTTTTTTTTTTTTTTTTACCAAAGTTCTACAACTTTGTCAGTGCTAGTTTTTTTGGATCTTAGCATTTGATACAGTTGACCACATTATACAACTGAAACGACTGGAAACTGGGTGGGTCTCACTGGGCCAAAGCTAAACTAGTTCAAAACATACTTGGAAAACAGGAAATATTTTGTGTCAATTGGTAACTTCACATCAGCGCAACAGAAATTACATGTGGAGTTCCCCAAGGCTCCATCCTGGGGCCACTTCTATTTAACATCTACTTGCTCCCACTGGCTCAGGTAATAAAGACCAACAAAATTAGTTACCAAAGCTATGATGATGACACACAGATATATATTACAATAACACCAGGAGACCGAGGTCCTGTACAGTCTCTTGGTAAATCCATTGAGGACATTAATGACCGGATGTGTCACAACTTAGTTCAATTAAACAAAAACAAAACTGAGGTTATCATCTTTGGGGCTAAAGAGAAACAGTTGGACGTCACTACAGAGCTTCAATTTATTCATCTTAACACCACCAACCAGGCCACAAACTTGGGTGTAGTGATGGACAACGACCTAGATTTTGATAAATAAATTAAGGCAGTGACAAACTAACCCTACTATCATCTCAAAAATATTTCAAGGATTAAAGATCTGATGTCTGAGCAGGACCTGGAAAAACTAGTTCATGTGTTCATCTTTAGTCGACTTGTCTACTCTAACGGTGTTTTCACAGGACGACCAATAAAAATCAATCAGGAAACTGCAGCTTATCCAGAACTCAGCTCCTCGTGTCTCACAGGAACCAAAAAAGTAGAACCACATCAGTCCAGTTCTGAGGTCTTTACACTGGCTGCTTGTCTGCCAGAGAATAGACTTTAAGATTATGGTACTGGTTGAGGCCAGATCACCAAAGTACATGACTGACCTCCTGACCCAGTATATACCAGCCAGACCTCCGCTCATCTGCATGGGGTATTTTGTCAGTTCCTAGAGTCAAAACTAGACATGGAGAATCTGTATTCAGCTTCTATGCTCCACAGATCTGGAACAGACTTCCAGAAAGCCTAAGATCAGCTGAAACACTCAGTGTATTTAAATTCAGGTTAAAGACCCACCTGTTCTCAGCTGCATTTGATTCATTTGGATTCAAAAGTTTACATCTGCACTGTTTATCTATGCTTGTTTTAAACTAACTTCTTTTAACTATAATTAAATCTTATTTTAATGGTCACAACTTTGATGTTTCTTTTGACTGTTCCTCCCTTTTATGTTTTATGTAAAGCACTTTGAATTGTCTTTGTAGATGAAATGTGCCATGCAAATAAACTTCCCTCGCCTAATTATTTCTTACAGCCTTTATTAAACTGGATTAACGTGTTTTTCTTATCCTAATTAACCTCCTTACACATCCGCTTTTCTTATTTCATCACTCCTTCCTTCGTTTCTCGTCATGGTCTTGTTTAAACATTTCATGCAAACGTGGTGGATTAATAGTCTTCAGCCTTTTGGAAAGTGAGCTCTTGATTGTTAGTGCAGGAATGCAGCTGATCTAAACCTGTTCCTTCTTGCTTTTCTCCATGTGTGTAACAGTTATGTAATGGAGGTGGAGCAGACTTCTGTGATGGCTGAAGCTCTCAGCAGAGCTTCTTTTCATTCATTTTCCTGGCTTCCCTGCAGGTAGCGTATTTTGGGGACAGCATAAGGTCAGACATGTTCCCTGCGAGGACTTTTGGTGATTGGGAGACGGTGATGATTGTGGAAGAAATGGAGGGGGAGGGGGTCCCAAAAAGCGAAGCTGCAATGGCCAATGAGGCTCAAGCGGAACCTCTGGAGAAAAGGGGAAAGTTTGAGGTAAGTTCAAGGAGGCAGCTGTTTCAGTTTAGCTGCCCCACCCCCAGCCAACCCTCAATCCCCCGGGCCCGGCCCGCTGCCAACACATGTCCTGAGTTCTGGCAGATACCTCCTCTGCCAAACAGTTATCTGAAGAGTTCACATCTGTTTCCAAACCAGTGTCCTAAAAGTACTCTGGACGGTGAAAAAAACCAATGCTTTTAACATTTAGGGTCATTTGTAAGTCCCTCTGTGTTTGGTCTAATGGACGCAGGCACAGTTACACCGAGACGGGATGAAGGACGGACTGTTGCGCCACATGATAGCAGCTTTTCTCCAGAACACAGAAGCAAACAGGAAAGCGAGTGACGTGCAGGAGGCTTGGGCCACACAGCAAAGCGTCCCGAGCAGCAGGATGTTCGCTTCAAAAAGTTTGCAGTCAGCGGTTCTCGTTGCTCGAAAATCTACGACTTCACTTCCTTTTTCCCCAAGTAGAGCATGTTTAACATCCTGTGCTTTTGTTAAATTATCTGTGCTATGTTTAAAAACCAACTCATAACAAACCCTTGTTTTTCTGTAAAATAAGAAATTCAGTTTTGTGTTCCAAACAATTGACAAAGAATTTTAACTTTTAAATGAGATTTTTAATACCTCTAAATCCTCTGATGTTGCACAAATGATTGAAAGGAATGGGGATGATTCTGAGTAGAAATGATTTGTTACAGTTGTAATAATAGTTCTGACTGTCCGTGAACTTTGCAGGAGCAAGGCATGAAGTCACCCTCAGCTGTGTCCAACCAGTGGGGGTCCTACTTTGTTGACATGCACAAAAATGATGGAGATGATGAAGAAGCCCAGAAGCTGACCTGGTGCTGCCACTGCATTCATAAATACAGCACCATGGCCATTCCCAGCGTGGAGCACATAGCAGGTTTGTGACAGGAGGCCTGAGGTGGATCTTACCATCAAAGCAAAGTTTGGAAAACAAATGAGAAACAAAACCAGAAAGAATTTCATGGATCTGTCACCAGAGGGTCATTTGCTCATGAGTATTACATGAGTGACTGGAAATTTAACCCAAAAAAAAAGATTAAATGTATTTTTTTGTGGGTGTCTGTGTGCTGTCCAACAACTCTGTGGCAACTGAAGGAGTGCTTGATCGGAGACTGATGTTAAACACGCAGCAGTTGGAGAGAAACTCTCATAAATCCCCACTTCAAACACTCGGCCTACTTCTTCTGCATCACAAAAACATTAGTGAAAATCAAAAACAGCAATTGTGTAAAACGCAGATGTGGAGTCAGACTATGGATTAGTTCCAACCCTGCAGCTCTGAGCTGCAAAATGCCATCAGACTTATGCAACAGTGAGCTTCAAGCTTTTTGTGCCACATTTAGCTTACCTTCCTGAACAAAACCTTCTTCTTCACCTTAATTTAAACTTTATTGTTCCCGGGGATCTGACTGGCCTTCCTGCACCATTAATTGTCCTGGAAATAGAAACAACTCGACGCCAAAGACATAAAGTATATTAAATTCAGTAAATATTTGATTTTGAAGACATCAGCTTACAGTTTGTATAGAAGGGACATTCTAACAGCATTTCTTTTCATGCTGTATTTTTAGGGAGGCAGTGTTTATATTATATCTAGTCATAATCCCAAAATATGACAAATTAGCCACAAAACCATCCAGAAAGAAAACACATAAAATTATTCTTTAGCTGTTTGCTTTAATTTTCTCTCTCTGCTTTCCTCCATTCTACTTTGTTTCTTTGAATTCTGTTTTTTGAATATGTGTCTGTCCCCCTTCACTGTCACCTCCTTTTATTTTTGCATTTGATTACATTTGTGTTGAGGAGTGATGACATGAAACACTGCAACAGGCAACCCATGACATGAATGCGCAATAAATCCTAGTTTGGTGCTTCTGAGGCTTTCTTCTGATGTTTCACTCATGCAAGGATGTTCTTAGTCTGAAGGAGAAACCATCTACACTGAACTGTAATTAACGTCATTCGGACACAAGGAAGTAGGGGTGTAACCATTCACTTTAACAAGGATTGGATTTACATCATTGGTTGCTGACACGTTTCTGCAAAGAAGTGAGTTTGGTGTAATCAGATTCCTTTACACACTTTTTTGTTACAGTAAATTGAATGTTTTCTGTACACATGACCTCTCTTATCCGGTGTCCGTGCTTTGGACCAGGATGTCAATCATTCCTTTTTTCAAAAGTTCTCAGAAGAATCTCACCAAATAATGAAAAAAAGCTGTTTCCACACATGTGTTTGGAGAAAGCTTTTAGGTCCATAGAGCGTGAAGTTGAGGTTTGTTTACCGCCATTACTTCCAAGCTGCAGGCCGATCTCTTTTCCTTCCAGTAATGCAGACGGTGCACAACCTTGACCTCAACAACAGCATGTCTCATCAAGGATTAATGAATGTTCTTGGTCGCTCTCAGCCAGACTTAGTCTGAAATAAATTTCCTCAGATTGTTTTCCTTTTTTTTGGAAGGATCCAAACTGGTCTCAGGGATGGCGATGTGCTTAACCCTGTAAAGCCTGAGTAATTAAATAATTGTCTTTGAATTCTGAGCCTTTATAGCTCCCTCTGAACAAACAAACAATTTTTTTAAATACATTTATATTTGTATCATATTTGATACTTCAGGTCACACAGTTAAATATATATTTTTTCTTGAGCTAACAAAAACATTCAAAGACCAAAAAGAAAAAAACATAAAAATTGTATTTCCATTCCATCGCTCTTGTGGAGGGCTGACAGACTCACCTATCACATTTAATACCTTCGGGTTAAAAGGGTTAAATTTGAATTTGTGCTGGTTGTTTTTTTTTTTTTTTTTAATTTTTGGTCATGTTCCTTTAATCTAAGTACTTGTTATGTTTATCATAAAATAATTTACACTCAGCTGTCTTTCTTTGTTGTTACGCTGTCTAGATCTTCCTCTGGATTACAAATTCCCCAGGTTTTCCCCAGACAAGCCATACACCACCGGCTACTACCCCAGACCTCCAGATTCTGTGCTGAAGAGGTGCAAGAATGCATCATAAAAAGAGAAGAAGAAAAGTTAAAGAAGAAAGTCCCCCCAATCCCTTTTGCCTCAGGAGTGGAAGATGCCTCTTTTTTTCTGACTGTAGTTCTGTTTTTTTCATGTGACCCCCACCATCATCTGTGGAGCACATTAAGCATGTGTTCAGAGGAACCATGTGAATGTAAGCCACAGTAACTGTAATGAAAGTGTCCCATACTCCAGTGTGTCGTACATGTGCGCGTGCTGCATTCAGTAGTGGTATACACTTCGCTCAGACTTTGTGTGTGTGGTCATCTGTCGTTTAAACTCTCTGAAATGAAGCGTTTTACCTAAAGTGATTACCTCAAGAGCAGAAATCAAGCAAAGCCAGTCAAGCTGTTCCTTAGTGTATTTCTGTACAAGACTCTTACTGTGAATAATTTTCTTCTCATTATTCGTCACTCGTACTTTCTGATAACTCTCCGCTGGTAAGCCCTCGTCATGTTTGTGGATCTTTGCCGTTGCTAAAGATTTAGCACAATATCGTCCTTTGTGTTGGGTGTTCCAGAAAACTTTGGGAAATTTGTATTAAGAATAACAAGAAGAAGAATGCAAACTATGCTAGCTGTTCTCTGTGTTACTTTTGATGCAGCTGTTACACGTGTTCTGTGAGTGAATCTTCAAACCCTTGTGCTACATTCATGCTTTAACCGACTTCTGAATGGTCCCCTGGTTGCTTGGCGTTGAGCAGTTGTGCCATCACTTGTGGAGAAAGCTCCATTTGTGAAGGTCGTCTTGTTGTTGTCAACACAGGTTAAAGTCAGTTTTCATCTCAGTACATAGTTGCAGTATTCCACCAGGCTCCACATAACTGACTGAAGTGTTACAACAGAGATCCACAACAAACGGCTCCTTAAAAGACTAATGAAGCTACTGAAAATGACTGAGGAGCTTTCCAACATCTCAAACATAGACAGATTGTATGGTTTCTTGCTTTAGGAAAAAATATTTTTGGAAAAGAAACTCCCAAATATGGATTGGTGAAGTCTGATTTGGAAAAAAAGAAGAATAGAACTTACAGCTTTGTTTGACATTAAAAAAGGATAAAGAATGATTGGTCATATAGAAGTGAATTGGTGAGTCACGCAATATAAATCTACTTGTCTACAAAACAGAAAACATGGGCTTTAGTGGGATAGGTAGCACAAGAATATACTTCTGGACTGGAAGAATGGAAGCATCAAAGTAAAAACAAAATCAATACATTGGTTGCTCAGGTTCAGTAATGTTACTCAATTTAAAATTGGGGTTTTCCATGACAGTGTTGTCATGTTTTCCAAGGAGATGATCGTTTGGCTGAAACGCACTGGGAGAGGCATGAAAGTTCTTTTCACGTGTGGCTCACAAACAGTTCAGGCTTTCATAGTAGATCCTCTGACATGTCATTTTACGTGATTTGATGAGGCTGAACTTGGGTTGACCTGAGGTGTTTAGATCAAATTTGATTTGATCTCGTTTACCTCAAATGGATGTCTTTGAGGGTTGGTGTCCAGCTGGTTTTGCAGAGATGTTTGCACCACCTGATGATTGTCTGACGGGTCTGATGGGTTAGTTCACATTTGCAGCAAAAGGCATTGGGATGGAATGTCTAAAAGACGACAGCTGTTAGTGTTCCTTTAGAATTTTTTTGTCCCATAAACTGATGATCTGAGTGGTCGCTGTCCTGCAGTGATGTTCAATCCGCTCTGTTTGAATAGTGTGATCCACTGTACAGAGTGCTACATCCGTAGCATTCCGATTTTGTCTTTGTTCTCAGCTGCTTTCATGTCACATCTGTCTCTTTACGAACCTCACAGAGATGATTCCACGTTCTTCTTTTGATGAATCAGATTGAAATGTTCCTTCAGAGGGACCAGTGACTTGTGTGGAGACAAGCACCTTGACAGGAAGCAGGGCGAGTGGGATCGGAGATCCAAAGTCAACAGTGGCTTGTACTGTGTGTGCAGGTTTGTGTGTGCATACAGTTGTGATGATTGTACTCTTTTGTCATCTGACCTGGAACATTCACACATTTGCCTTATGTTGGATTCATCTGTGGTCTTTAAGATCTTAAAAAACAGGGAAACTTTGGTTCTGTGTTCAGTGATACTGTCAGAAAATAAAATGTTTTATGATTTTCTTACTTAAAGTTTTCTGGTCTTGTGTTTTCTTTAAATTTGAACGCCACTGACTTCACATTTAAGAACCCTCAGCACAGGTATGAGGTCGTCATTAAGAGTTGGTGAAGCACCTGACACAAAAAAAACAATGACTTCAGTCATCTTCTCAGCTATGTGCAAACTCTGCAGATTCTTTAACCATCAAGCTAAAGTACTAAAGTCAACATCACCGTGCAGCCAAAGAGCATTCCTGCCAGCTCTATTTGAACTGAAAAGTTTAGATTTTAAAAGGTTGAAAATTCTCCATCAACCAGACAAACAAGATGGCTGCTGTTTTGTCAGCAGATAAAACTCTCTGACCTCAAGAACAGTTTTGTCCTACATAAACTTGACAGTAAAATACTTTTGGCTTTTTGTCTGTGACGTTATCTCTTTCTGCTAAATGCTGCATAAAAAGCACTGACTGTGGAGTTTGTGACAGTTTGTTTCTCCAACTGTGATTTGTTTATTTTGGCTGCCTAAGTAAAAAAAAACAAAAACATGCGACTCCTTAGTTATTTTATCGTATTGTGATAAACATTAATACTAAATAATGTAAGTTATTAGATAAAATACTGCCTGACCTACAAAAAAAAACAGCTGATTAGTTCTATGCTTTGGGTGAACTGAGCCAGAATGCAGCCTCCGCACAGCAGATCCATTTTGACCCAGTTTATTCAAACTTGACATGAAGGAGATTTGAGGTAAAACAGCTACGAAAAAGCAGCTAATCTGCTGTGAAAAGGAAGATTTTTGGTTAAAAGTAACTCAGGAGTAAAATAAGAAGAGGAGAAATGAAACTAGGAAGGAAATGAAGTCTTTAAAGTAAAACAACTGCAGTTCTGTTGCAACCAGACTGCATTGAGGTGTTGGTTATGTCACTTGTTAATCCAAATCAAACATGACCTTCCACTTCATTGTTACAAATGGATGATGGGGGATCAAGAATGAAGATTAATCATGAAGAAGGATCCTCAAGAGTTAGTTTTCTCAAATAAAAATGAAGCCAAATGTTTGATGAAATGACTGGGGAGATTCTTTTGAGCTTCAGTGGTTTTTCTATTGCTATGTACAGGTTTAAATGATTAAAAGGTCACAGATAAACTGAGCTGAAAACGCTGTGACGAAGTCATACTTTTATCAGAGAAGAACTTTTGAGATATTCATAGAAAACACCAAAACTCTGAAATGATTTTAGAGTTTCTGTGTTTTCACTTCAAACTTCAGTGTTTTGGTTACATTTAAAAAAAGATCCTTTGACTTCCTAATCATCACTCCAGTTTACCCTAAAGATTGTTTATTACTTTAGAAGATCTGTCCATGGAAGTCCTTACTTTTTATGTTGGTTTCACTATAGCTGCAGTGTAGGATAGTAACATATAACATAAGTATAGTATAGAAACATGGAGTAGGATGGCTTTCTTGCTAAGCCTTAGCAAAAAGTAGTCTATTTAAGCATACTGATGTAAACTACATTTCCACTAAGCGTACACTAAGTAAACTAAAAGTGAGACAGTATATTTGAAATGAACTTTTTGTATACTATCTATATATTGTAGAATTTTCCAATACAGTATGAAGTATTGAGTTGGTATACGTCCTACACTATACGTACATGTCTATAGTATACTTTTTATACTTATAGTCAAGTATAAGTATATTTTTATTTTATTTTATTTAACCTTTATTTAACCAGGTGAGCCCATTGAGATCAAGATGTCTTTTTCAAGGGTACCTGGCCAACAGGTCAGCAGCAAATGTCACATAGATAGGTAAAGTTACAGTATAAACAAATATAAAACAAAATATAAAATGAAACAAAGAAGTTTAGGTGCAATGAAGTGACTTACTGATTTTGAAGGCAGTATGCATGAACAATAATTTTGAGTGTACAAAAGTTAAGAGCAGTATGACATTAAGAAGGAACAGGGCATAAAAGGTGCATTTGTTATCAGCGTAAATTAGAAACATGGGCATTGATGTTTTGTTTTCTTTGTCTGATAGAAGGATCGGAATATTCTAAATGAAGCATGATCGGACCAGAAGGCTTATTTCCCAAATTCAGTTCGAACATGGGGAACATGGAGGAGAAAAACATTGATATAGGCCTTCTTGACAAGGGGTTCTTTGAAGGAGTAATCAGACATATGAGGGTGCCAAACCAAGCAGTGTCTTATAGATTAGGGTCATCCAGTGCATGTGAATTTGCATGCTCAGAGAGGGCCACTCAGCTATGGCGTACAGTTCACAGTGATGAGTGAGACGACCACAGTCATGAACCTCAAAGCACAGTGATACACAGTATTCAATGAAGACAGGTGAATGAGGGATTCACGTACAGGACATCGCCATAAGCAATCAGAGGCAAAAAAAAAAAGTAGCTGCTACCAGAATTTTTCGAGGTCTAAGTGAGAAGCAAGATGTATTTCTAAAATAAAACCCAAGCTTCAGTTTCAGTTAAAGTAAAGTGGCAACATGCATTTTAAAGGAAAGCTCCGAGTCTCGCACAAAACCCAGGTACTTGAAGCTGTCTACTATTTGTCATTGTCAGTTTTTAGAGCCTGAGTGATCTCCTGTAACTCAACTTTGTGTGAAAATATCATCACTTTGTTGTTTTTGGCATTTAGGACTATTTTCAGTTGTTTCAAGCAGGATAGAAGAACATTTAAAGCAGACTGAAAGAACTTAAAAGCTTGTACTATTGACTGTAGGCAGCAGTAAATTACATTGTCGTAAACAAAACGATGACATGATGCATTTGGCAAGTTTTGACACAAGTTGTTAATGTAAATAGAGAACAGAATGGGATCTAGAATTGGACCGCGTTGCACACCTTTCTTGATCTCACAAGCTGGAGAAATTGAGCCAGATATTTGTATGGACTGGTATTTGTTTGACAGATAATCAACACAGCTTGATTGTAGAAACCAATATTGACCAGTATTTCTACCAGATGAGTGTGATACACAGTGTCAAATGCTTTGGAGAGGTCAATAAAGAGTGCAACACAGTATTTTTTACAGTCAAGGGCCTGAATAACATCATTCAAGGTTTTCATAACAGTACTCGGCTGTTTTTGAAAGCCGAACTGAAAATCATGTAAAATACAGTTTGATTCTGGAAACTCCTTCAGTTTTTCACTGACCAGCTTTTCAAAATTGTTTTACTAGGATGAATAATTTGGAGATTGGCCTGTAATTATTTACCTCTGAGGGGTCACCTCGATTATGAAGGGAGAGTACATAAGCTGATTTCCAGACTTTAGGATTTTCTTTACAGCTGAAGTTTGGGTTAAATATTAACAACAGCTTTGTAGTTTGCTGCCAACCTCCGAAAAAAAAGGGTGCAATTTGTCTGGTTAAGCCGCCTTCCTGGTGTCCAGATTCTTCAACTCTCTGAGAACATCAGAGACAGACACTGCAGTAAAGTTAAATGTGCGGGTGCTCGGGCATTTGGTTAGTTCTGCAAATTCAGAATTCAGAGAAATGGTTCTAAATTTGAACAATCAAAATGAGACCCAGCGGAAAAAAAGATCATTAAAATAGTCAAAAATGGCTGATTTATCTGTCTGTGTTTGCCATCTTTAGTTAAGAAGTTAGGGAAACTATTTGCTCGTGCAGGTTCACAAATGGATTTCACTGTCTTCCAAAACTTCTTAGGATCATTTAAGTTTCTTGATGTTTCTCTAAGATAAAAATCCAATTTGGCTTTTTTTTTTTTTAAATAAAAAAGGACATTTGTTTTTTAGCTGGCAAAATGGTACTGATTAAAGTCCATGTCATCAATAAGAGAGATTCTTCAAGTGTACTCACCTTTTACTAAGGGAAAATGCAAATTTAAAAGACTACGTTCTTAACATGAGCTCATTCCTCATGAAGCTATCAAACATTTCTTTATAGTTCCGGGTTTTTCTCTCTCTAGAGGATCTGTTTATGTACATGTTTGCACATGATTTTAACATTCTGTGACTGCAAACAGCAAAGGCGGGATGACAGCTGGTGGAAGATCTCATCCTCGGATGAGGAGGATGAGGAGAAGAGGAATCGTGCAGAAACCAAAGCACATTCACAGGCGCGTCAGTGAGGAGCCTCTCAGCAGGAGGTGGAGGAGAAGGAGGATCAGCCTTCATCAGGCCCCTGAGCCCTCCCCCTGCGCCCCTCCTCATTCACGGCTGCTCTGCTGCTTCCTCGTTTCAGAGAAAGTCTTCTCTTATTCGGACCGAGGGTCTCCTGAGGCGCTGACCGCGCGGGATGAGGGCCGCGGAGGCCGCAGCACGCATTTGGGAGCTGCGCTGGTACCAGGTAGGAATTGCAGACTGTGCGCGTGCGTGTTTCTTATAAATCCAATCGAGAAGTGAGAACTGTGTGGTTGGTTGGTTGGCGGAGAGACTTTTCTTACCGAACCTTCATGTGAGTAACAGATGAAGGCAGAGGAGGAGCCCCACAGCTCTGCACTTTGGAGGCTGTCTCGTTTCTCTCTCAGAACCACGATGAACCGGTTTTCTCATAAAGGAAGAGTCTAAAAATGAACAATATGAAGGGTAAACCCGATGAGGCAGACTCTCCAAACACCCTCACCCCATGTCAGACACCTTTAAGTTCAGTCCGGGCCAATTGGAGTTCGGTTTAGTTTAATTCGTCTTGGACCCACGTGACCTGAGTGTGAAACATTATTTTCTTTTGTACTTTGGCGCAGTGCTTTAAGTGGACAACAAGAAGTGGCGGTACTCTCTTTCATGAAAGAAACATCAAAGAAAGTAACAACAGAGAATCTTGAATGTAAATGTTGATCAATCAGAAGTCTTTTTTTTTCTGTGCGTCATTATATGACATAAGAAAGGAGCTCAGGTCAAGTCTATAAATAAAAGTAGTCATACATTGACTGCACATAAATTATTAGAAATGGGTGAACAAATACAATATGGATTTTCATTTGAATGAATACTAAGTAAAAAGGCAACAAACAACAGTGTAACAAAAAAACTAAAATTTTCTTGAAATGGAAAATCGAAGTGATCCTGTAATTAAATGAAATATGCTGATTAAAAGAATGTTAGAATATATTCATAAAAATAATGTAACTAAAAACGCTAGTTGACTTCACTTTTTGTTAAAACATACATAGTATCAGGTTTTAGCACTGTCTCCCGCTCTCTGGTCACCTTTGGGAGCCATCTCCAGGATACTTACAAGACTTCATCTCCCATCAACCCCTGAGCACAGTGACTGGATGCCTTACACCTGACTCTGACTCTGTGGCTATTCCTGATCTGATCACCTGAAGCCTGACCCTGCTTCCTAGCTGACCCTGCTAAAACCTAAATGATTATCGGTAGAAAAAAATAAAATAATGAAATAATTTCTAATGATAAATTAATCTGAGTGATGCTGATTTCAATGAATGCAACCATTTATTTAATTAGAAATCTCGTTTATATTTTTCATCAGTGATTCACTATTTGCAGAAAGAGTTACAATATATACCAATTTCCTTCATTGAGAGTCTGAACAGTGTGTTTTGTAGTCATCCAGCTGCACTTGCCTAAGTAGATGCCTTGCACCCGCCCCTTTCTCCTGGTATTTTACGATGATTGATATGTGACGTTGAAGCAAAAATTACCCAGTATGCACCACACACCAGTCGATCTGCGCAGTGCTGCATCCACCTTGATCATCTCAAATACGTTAGATATATTGGAATGATGGTCACAGACACTTGGCCTGCTGTCAGATCTGGCAGCGCAAGGAATTGTGGGATACCATTCTTTTTGTTTGTCTGGGAGGATTGGGGTTTTTGTCTATGTGTTTTGTTGTCTGGATGTTTTACTTTGTTTTGCCATTAGTTATTTTATCCTGTTATGTTTATTTCGTTCTACACCATGAGTGAGAGGGAAGAGAGGCTGATGACCCCCTTGTGATAAAAGAGGTGTGTAAAAATGTACAGCCAGTGTGCATGTTACCTGATATCACAGAAAGATGGTTGACACCCTTTGCTGTAAAGCAAGGGGGTGCAGAATGGTCCAGAAGACTGCTATACTACTTTTATGTTTTTTATCTTAAGAAACATATATATATAGCTTGTTAATGCACGCGATTAATAAAAAAAAATTAACGCATTCATAAAAATTAACACCGATGAATTAAACTCCACAAAGCAACCGTCTTCCGCTGATTCAGGCATCTGCACTGATTTAATGAAGCATCAGTTAAGAAAGAAAGTTCACCTCCTACCGCTTGTTTTGGGACCAGAACTTCTTCAAGAACATCCGACAGAGAAATACAGAAATACAATGTTTGTTTCTCATGGCTGTAAATCAGCATATGTGTGTGTTAACTCACAAGTTTATTTGTGTGCACAAAACACATCATCAGGAAGATAAACAGAAGACTTTATGTTTGCAGTATTACTCCAAGACAACAAAGATGCTGATGTACAGCCATAAGAAACAAACATTGTGTTTCTGCACTTTAAGTGGTCCGGGTGAATACTCAAATCTGATTGGCTGCTGGGTGTTGATGCGCATCTAAAGGAAAAGTTCTGGTCACATAGCCCAAATGTTCTGCATCACTGTGCAGGTTTCTTCAAAATTAACGTTTTGCTTCATCTTCTGGACAAAAACATACGGTAAGAGGTGAACTTTCTCTCTGATGCTTTATTAACCCTGACTGACACAATCAGCATATACATTGCTTTCTTCTGCCACTGCAATCGATGTTGCCGGCCCACCAATGTGTTCTGATGTTACTGTGACAAAGGGCCCCATTACATATCAAATTTCCCGATTTTTGTGAAAAAGAGATCTAAACCAAAAAAAAAAAACAATAGGAAAGTACTAAAAATTAATTGAATATTTACTTATTTTGAAAGTGACCATGTTATAAGTGAGATAGTGTCTGACAAAGTGTGCATTTTTAAGAAATTAACTCACGCCGTGTAACCCTGAGCTGTCTGATTCAAGCTGAAGACTGTTGCTTTTGATGTGTAATTAATCTGTGTTAAGAAATATTGTATATATATCTATATCTATATATAGATATAGATATATATAGATATATATAATATATATAATATTTTTTATCTA
This sequence comes from Oryzias celebensis, assembly GCA_014656515.1. NCBI lineage: Eukaryota > Metazoa > Chordata > Actinopteri > Beloniformes > Adrianichthyidae > Oryzias > Oryzias celebensis. The sequence continues at coordinate 21,452,935 of BNCR01000018.1, read as the reverse complement.
TATATCTATATATATAGATATATAGATAGATAGATATATCTATCTATCTATATATATACCCAATCCATTCTAGGAGCATTTAAACGCATCACTTACGCACGAATATTGGAGACGTGAAAAGAGTCTCACATTAGATCTATGTATAAATGCAGTTCTGTGGGTGTGTAACAAGTGATTGGTGCGTAATTTTCAAAAATATTTGCGTGCAGTTAGTTTCAAGCTGTTGTAATTTTAAGTTGTGCATGTGTACATTGTACTTTGTATTTTTTGACTTTTATTTTTTGACTTTATTAATTTTTGTACTTATGCACAAGATGTATTGTATGAGTTACAAATCAAGAATTACACACGCACAAACCCAAAGCTACACACAAATGAAGAATTATGCACTGTTATATCCCCCTCCAGGGAGAAGGGAGAAAATAGGCAACATAAAGAATAATGATTAAACCTGGGAGGATTTTTGACTGGCTGCACAGCTGTTTATTATAAGGTGGAACACAAATAGGACATGAACAATATCTTGTGTAAAGGGACAAAATTACATTCACAGACAATATTCAGCATGTAGGCAATTAACAAACTTATATGGAATGGAATATTTTTGCGCAGAGCTGTGTGTGTTGAGATCACTCATAAATCAGAGCTTTTTCTCATTTTAAATCAGGTTAACATACTCATTTCATTCATACATTTGATTATTTTTACATATTTCATTGGAAATGTAGCACATTTTTCAGTCATTAGCCGCAGAAGTGCTTTCCTATTACTATTTTGCTACTATTTATCACATGCTATTTTTGGCAGTATTTGTTTATTGTTTTTTTAGGGCAAAAATCATAGTATTGAAGTTTTTTTTTTTAAGAAAAAAAAGCCTTTCCATTTTAGTGAAATTTTACCTGCCGCTTGTGTCTGATCTGAATTTAAAATTAGAAAGGAATCATTCATAAAATATGCAGTTTTTTCAGTGTGGCAGACATGGGAGCTGGAGCTGCAACGACAGTGGCTCCGTCGCTCCCCAATGGCCTGCATCAGCGTGGAATGCTATAGCATCAGGCCTGCAGCTGCTTCTAATTATTGGAGGAATGTGGGTTTTTCGTAAGAAAAGACGGGGCAGAAAATGGACTGCCTCCTTCAAATCCTTTTCCAAACCTTCTTTTCTTTTCTTCCTCCTAGCTGAACTCAGGAAATGCTGCAACCCCATCTCAGATGAGACCATGAGAGCCCACACCCGTGGGGCGCCCACAGTCTTCTTTTTACTGTGGGCTCTGCTTGCTCCGGCTTCCTCGGCAGAAGTAGACCCCACCGGGGGAATTTCCTTCATGGGAGGCAACTACGATGGTCATCCCATGCTGTACTTCAGTAGAGGCGACGTAGAGGAGCTGCAGTACGCCGCAGTGGGAAGTCACCGTGACATGGCCCAGAGAATCCGTGAGGCTGGGGAAGCCATGCTTGAGCACCCAGAGGAGTACCTGCCCCCCTGGAGCCCTGTGGAGTTCAGCGCTCGCTGGAATGAGGTGTACGGAAACAACCTGGGCGTGCTATCCATGTTCTGCCTGCTGTATCCGCACCGGGCCGGGGCCCTCCACCTGGCCAAGGACTACATGGAGAGGATGGCGGCGCAGCCTAGTTGGTAGATTTTGTGTCTTTTTATTATTTCGTCTCTAGGATTTTGGAAATAACATAGGAGAGCACTCTTTCTTTTATTGTTTTAAACAGACTCTCTCACCTTTTTGAATCTAACTCCACTGAAAAGAGAAAGGCAGCATCTGCAGATAGTTTCTGATATCTTTGTGTTCCATCAGCTGCTCACTTAAACCCTCCGCATTCAGTCCGTCTGACCCACACAGGCTTTCCATCTGTCCTCATGGGCAGAACTCTGGTAGAATGTTTGTGACCTGATAAGCCTTTACCTCAGGAAAGATTTTTAGCAGCTGTTTTCTGAGCGTGCCCCCCTCCACTGCCCCCAGGGAGAGGAAATGAAATCTTCAGATGTGAACAGTTCAGAGAATTTCAGGCACCAGTGAGCTGACGATACTAAGGTTTGCACTGATCTGACAGGTTCCAGAACCTTCTAAGGCCTTGCAGGCCTCCAGAAAGCTCCCTTCACATTCACTGTGAGACTTTTTGTATTTTCTTGTTTCCACTGAACTCTGAGCTCAGTTTTCAGAAGGATGAGTAATTGTTAGTCAGCGTAGGCTAATACAAGCTGCCTTTGTGCACTTTGTGGTTTTGCTTAGAGAGAAACATCTATCTTACAGGGAAAAACCTAGCAAAGCCATGTGCACATGTGTGCACATCTGGTAGTTTTTGTTCCTGACAGTAGGACAGAATGCCTCAGTTTCTCGCCGGGCTTCCATCGTGTTCTTGGAGAGCTCCTGTTTTTTTGCTGCTTGTTGAATGACGTATTGCAGCACACGGGGCCAATTGAGCACCCATGTTCAGGACATGACAGCAGTGGAAATGTAAGAGGTCTGCTATGAAGATGCCCTAAGAGGAAACGATGGTTTGAAAACGTTTCTGTCTGAGGGCTTTTTTGTTTTAGAGCTCTGTGGTTGGTGGAATGCTCTAAAAGCAGTTAAAGCTAACTGATCATGGAAAACCTAGCAAGCATTTCTTTTTTTTTATACACCTTTGTTGTATAGACAATGACGAAGTATGTTTAAATGCACTAGAGACAAAGCGAGCGGGGGCTAATGGAGAGCAGGTTGCTGTTCTCCCCACTGTAGGGGTTGGAGTCAAAAGCTGCAGCACTTATTTTCCAAAAAGCCCTTGTATCTTCCGGCTCATTGGACACACCTTATCCAGGTGACCGGGTATGGTGAGGGCGTCCAGAAATCTCATGTGGAATAACGCTAACATTTTTCAGCCCCCAATCCTTCAGGTTTTATCAGATTCCTTTTTTATTGATTGATTGATCAAACTTATTTCAAGCCATAATTGTGAACAATGCAAGACAAAAAAATCACACAGCTTTGTCAAACTTCATTACAGAGATAATGAAATGCATTGATTAAAAAAAAGACAAACTTAATTCTCATTTGATTCATTAAATATAAAGTTTATCAACTTGTCAAGTAGAGCTTGATTGATTGCTTGAAAAGAAGTGGGAAGAAGCGAACTTTTATAATCCCACCTCTACTACTTAGTTTTTTCATTTTTTAGATTTGCATAGTTTTCATAATCCAGTTCTGATCAGATCAAGTGCAGATTTTTTCAAGTATCAAAATTGAGTGCTTATTGATTATTGATTAATTGAGATTTTTTTTCAGGATTTCAGTAAACAGACATCATGTAACAGATATGTAATATCTTACTCATTGATTATCCTCAAAACACATGTCAAATAATCATTACTACATATTTCAGATCAAGTAAAGAAAATCAATAGCTTATTAAATGTAATTAAACCGTTTCAGTAATCATTATTGCTCATTACGCAGTGTATTACTCATTGCTTGTAATTAAAAGAGCTTTAATTACCTCACCCGATTCAAGTTAACACATCCACGTGTTTAGAATTATTCAAACACCAGTTGATCTTAAACTCCCCATGTCTTTGTATTGTGAAATTTGAATTTCTTCTAAACATTTTTTTACATACCCTCCTTTCTCATAGGATGACTTATTGGGGTTGGGGGTGGGGGTGGGGGGGGCAACTTTTATTACACACATCCTTTACACCTCAACAAACACACCCCAACACACACCCACACACAAATACATTACATAAAGGAAGGTGGGACCTCTGACCTTATGTCCCCTACCCCATCCCTGGCGGAGGGAACCATGGTCTCAGCAGGGGCAACCTTGTCTCTTGGGTTTGTGCCTCTTTTGCCCAGCAATCCCCTCTCCACGCAGAGAGAGGGATACCTCAGTTCTCTGGCAAGACCATGAGCGGGGGATCACATTCTATCTGAGCCTGGAGGGAGTCTGGGCGAGTTCTGGTCCATGCCCTCAGGTGCCGGCCTCTCCAAAATTCCAACATCAGGTGATCCTGGTCGGGCTATGTTTTCAACACCCTTCGGGGTCCCCCCATTTCATGGTCTCCCCTCCTCTAGGTGGGGGTGACTGACCCCCACCAGATGTCATGGATTTCCTGCGGTTGCTTGGACTGCCAAGCGGGCGGATGTCCTCTGTTGACCCTACAGTACGGGTGTGGGCGGTGCTCTGGTCCCCGCTGCTGCTTTAGCTGAGGTCTTGGTGTGGGGATGGCCGGGAATTCTCCCCTTCTTTTTTATTTTGTTTTTTTTTACATTCCATCATCCACCTCAGCTTAATAAAAACATTCACAGGTATTGGCTCACGTTTGCACCATTGGTTTACGTGACAGAATGAAATGCTTTACATGTGTTGGTTTGTATGCACAGGTGTGTGAGCTGTGGTTGTGTTGTGTGCAAGTTGACAGGATTGTATGAGAAGACTCTTAGAACCAACAGGTATGTTTGCAAAATCTGAGTGTGTGGACATGCCATGCCAATTTTAGACAAACATTTATACATGACTTTAATGATTACAAACTCTCAGCATCTTGTTGCCTGTTGTTTTATGGACACCCCCCCTCAAAAAATCATCCTCCAATTTCATTAATCCACCCTTAGTCCCTGTCTTTTGTACCATTACACCCCCCCATTCTTCTCTTTTTTACTTCTTTTTCATCCAGTCCAACGAAAAAGGATAATAACATAATTAATCTAAATAAAGTTTAGTTTAAATTACAAAAGAGGTTTTTACGAATATACACTTTGTGTGTCCGAAGATTTGTAACCCTCGACTGTAACAGTAAAATTTGTCACAACACAAGAGGCTCTAAGCTCATACCTGTTTGCGCAGCTGTTGGACAGGACAAGTAGAAAAAAACTATTCTTAAATTTTTGGATGCTTGAACATTGTTTGAGCTCATTATTTAACCTGTTCCAAAGTTTTGAGCCACACACAGACACTTTTTTGTAGTTATTTTCAATTTGATGCTCAACGTTCTACATCCCCTCAGTTTGTAGCCTCCTTCATTTTCCAAAAACTGTTTTTATGGCGTCACATCTCTGTCAATTAATGGCAGAGATGTGACGCCATATGCTTTCGGATATTGTTTTTTCACTAGCTCTGCATAGAATTTGCGCAGTGTAAAAATCAACAAGGTCATACAGTTTTAAAAGTCTGGATCAATAAAATTAATTATTTGTATGATAAAGATAGCCAGCCTTATGTGCAATTCTGATGGCTCATTCATAAATAAAAAGAGAGTATGTGGTGAACTTTCATAATTATTACCCCAAATGTATTTGCAGAGGTGAAATATGGTAATATTGAGGAGCAGTATAATAAATACTGTATATACAGTTGTGTTCTAATATAGATTTAGGTTTGTTTATGATTGAAATAATTTTTGAAACTTTAATTTGTATGTGTCTGATGAGTAGTTTCCAAATAACAGTGTCTTATGGGAAGCTGGAAATATTGAAATCTATGATCAATGACAGTCCTTAAGAATTTGATTTCTGTAACACTTTTGATTACTTTGGATTTAATTGAGAGCTCTGTATTGGCATTGTAATTAACCCAAAAACATCACTTTAGTTTTGTCTAGGTTCAAAAATAGTTTTTTGTAATCCGTCCATGAACTAGCTCTGTGTCGTCCACCACAATGATAAGTTCCCTTGAATTGCTTTAGAATTGAATATATTTGTCGGCAGCGAATAAAATGAGTTTTAAACGTTTTGAAACATTATATATGTCATTTATGTAAATATTGAACTGAATCATTTCTTAACCTTCTGTAGACTGGTTCCTTTTTTACTTTATTTATTTATTTATAGTTCTCACATTAATATCAATTAGTGTAAAAACTGATAAGTGATCAGTTATGTCACATATCATGAGTCCACTCATATGAGTACGATTTATACTATTTGTAAATATATTATCAATAAGAGCAGCACTTTGAGCAGGGATTCTGCTGAGTCTTGTTATGGTTGGAAATAAACTCATACTGTACGTTCTGCTAAAGCAGGGGTGACCAAATCCAGGCCTCGAGGGCCGGCCTCCTGGTGGTTTTCCAGAAACTCTGCCTTATCTGCTGTTGATTACCTGCATGTGTGATTAGTCAAATAAGGAGCTTCAATTGCAGGTTGGTTGGAAAACTTGTTGGACGCTGGCCCTCGAGGCCTGGATTTGGGCACCCCTGTGCTAACGTCATTTGTTGCTTTGTGTTTGCTGGAGTTTATCAGATCTATATCGAAATCTCCACTGATGAACAATATTTTGTTATTTTGAGAGTGAAACATTTTTTCCATCCAGTCACTGAACACTTCTAAGCTTGACCCTGGTGACCTACATATACAGTTTAAAATGACATTTTTCCCTGATTCATTACAGATTTTAATTGTAATACATTCCAGTATTTCATCCACTGTGACTGAAATTTTATTAATTACTCCACAAAGATTGAACTCAACCAGGATTTAAACCAGGACATTCTTACTATGACTCAAAAATAATACGGTATTTGCAGATCTAGACATAAAAAAAAACCTAATGTCATAAGATTTTTCATTTGGTCATTTCTGGTAATTCCTGAGGATTCTTGCTTTTCTTCTCCTTCCAGTGTTGTTTTTTCAGTTCAGTAAAGTTCGCAGACTCTGGTTTCTGCACAGCTGGAGTTCATCATATCATTACACCATCCAGGTCAGGCTTGAAGCCTCCTTTACTAAACTGTTGGAGCTTTGTTCCACTGCATTGGTCTAGTGGTTTGATCATAGATTTGCTTGTGTTTGGCACAGATGTCTACAACTTTTAACTCTAAAAAGGGCCATGTGGTCCTGGTTTTTACTTACCAAAATTTGGCATAAGCTGCAAAGCCATACTTTAGTGTTTAGAAACTTTGCCTATGAACAGCAACCAGTTGTGGAGCAGAATATGTTCTTTTTAATGAACATCTCTGTCAGTATATCAAACCTTTTACCAACAGCTATCTAGACTATACATTTGAAACAGTGGTAAAGTACACACAAAGCCTCTTGATTTAGTGGATCGTGGATTTAGTGGTTGTATCATCACCTTAGTTCAAAATACGGTTTAAAATATTTAACAAGTAAAACAAACTACGGTGATTTAAAGAGCCCATGCCATCCAAAAGCAATTTTTTGAGCTTTTAAGTGTGTTTTATTCCTCACTAAAAACAACCCAAAAGCGATATTTTGTTTTATTCGCTATCTCTGAGCATTCCTTCTAAAAACCTGAGCACCAGCCTCTCCCAATCAACAAAAACAGCTAGCCTTTCACATTGTGACATAGACAACTGGGGAACAGCCCCTTCCAGGAAGAATCTGTGCTGCCAGCACCGCTCCCAAGCTAACACACACCCGCTTTCTCCGCTGAGCTACCGCTGATCAGCAAAGCACTTTCATTTTATATGCACAATACTGACATTTGTCTTAGCAAAAGTTCGTTTGTTTGATGTTGGTTGTTTTTGTGGGAGAACCACAGACACACTGCCGAGGCGAGCTCTAGGATGACGTCATGATCATGAAAGGTGGGAAAGGCGGAGCCTTAGAGATCGAGTTGTGATACTTCTGGGTAGGAAAAGAGCTCACAAAATAACTCATATTTAAAAAATAATGTGTTCTTTATTGGGTCAAAGGTAATCTATTATTATATCACAATTTGGACGTGGGGTTTGTTAGGAATATAATCGAATGTGTGGTAAAATTCACATACATTTGTAACCAGTCTGGAACATTTACCAGTGAAATAAAAAAAGTAAAGGTCATACCTTTATTTAAAGAGATCAAAAAATATAGGTTCACTAATTACAGACTATTCTCTTTGCTTCCTCAGTTCACTTAAGTATTAGAAATTTATTTATATTAGATTTGACTCCTTCATCAATAAATATAATTTTTTGCATGATCATTAATACGGCTTTAGGAAAAAACGAACATCTTCATTTGCTCTCATAATTTTTTTTGAGAGGTATAACATCTGCAATAGAAAAAAAAACTATGTGGTGGGAATCTTTTTGGATTTAAAAAAAGCTTTTGGTACTATTGATCACGATTTCTTAATAAATAAGCTGCACATGTATGGAGTGAGAGGACTGGCTCTAACTTTGCGAAGCAGATACACAACAGAGTTTGTCGAAATAAATCAGGTAAAATCAAAATTATTGTCAAGAAAGGTTGGTGTCCCTCAAGGTTCAGTTTTGGGGCCGTTATAATTTACCTTGTATAACAACGGTCATTGTGAAATCTTGAGCCTGTGGTAATTTCAAATTCTTTGAGTTTAATTTAAATTTAATTTAAAGGGTGGAATACAACATTTTACTGTTTCCATCTCTGGCATGATGTTGACCATGCATCATCAGTAACAGCAGTGATGGTTTTCCACTGGAGTTTTCTCAAAGTGAAAGGACAGGCTGTGAAAAGCTTGGAAACAGAACCATGTGCAGCAGGAGAAGCGCATTTCTTATGACTCAGTGTTTTCACAATGTCGTTTCTGGTCACCTGGCTGTCTATCTGGTTGATTACGGATCTAAAAGATTATAGCTGTCACGTGTCTAGTGTCCAAAAGCTAACAAAACAAATTGTATTGATTTAACTGCATCGTTTAGTCTTTATTCATTTGTTTGAAAGAAAGGGATTAAGGGTATGATTGAAAACAGTAGTCGGTGAAAAAACTGTGCAGCAATAAATGAGAATTCCATTGATCCTTTGTCTTCGTTAGGGTCTTATGGGAAGCCTGAAATATTGAAACCTGACACTTTCACAGCAAATTCACAACTCGTTCATGAATGTTCAAGTTCTGTGGTTTCAGATGTTCAGAAATAAACAGAAATCCCTTCATATAAATCTGTGGCTGTAGCTGATTGTGGAATCAAAAAAGGGGGTTGAAACTGAGACCTGTTCAGAGGTCTGCTGTGCAATACCTCACAGGAGAAAAGCTGTAGGTTCTGGAGAAACACCTGGAAAATGATGCATAAAATGTCAAAGGAGGAGCCACAACTTTATAAATGTGATTTCTATTAATGAAAAAAAAGTATTTTTTGTACATTTGATGCGGTTTATGACGTCTCAGATTGCACACAGTTCTGCTCAAAGTGTCAGAAAAGAAACCGCTCCTTCACAGACAGATTGCTCTGTTTTTACATTTCTGTTGTTAGGATTTCCCATCTCAAGGGATCTCTATGAAGATCTGTTTGATCTTTACAGTCCTTTCTTGCTCGTTTGATCTCTGGTGTTTCTGCTCTGCTTTTTTTGGCTTAAACTCAGCGAGGTGTTTATGAAAGTACTCTCCACTTCATGTCCTGAAACTCACTGAGCCACACTCTGTTGTGTGTTGCAGGTTGGTCAAAGACGCCCCGTGGGACGAGGTTCCCTTGGCACACTCTTTGGTTGGCTTTGCCACGGCCTACGACTTCCTGTACGAGTACTTAAACAAGGACCAACAGGAGCGTTTCCTGCAGGTCATCGGCAATGCTTCACGCTTCATGTATGAGAAGTCCTACATTCGAGGGTGGGGGTTTCAATACTTGCACAACCATCAGCCCACCAACTGTGTGGCTCTGCTCACAGGAAGTCTAGTTTACATGACCCAAGGTAAGCACCTTTATTTCAAAACAATGCTAGCTTTTCTTTTTTTTCCTAAAGAAAAAAGTCTTTGGTAAACCTGGTCAACTATCATGTCCAGCACCTGCAGAAATGTGAGACACTGCTGATGTTTATTAGTTCAACTATAGTTAAAAGTTAAGTTAAGTTAAAAAATATTTTTAGAATGACTTTCAGTTTACTGTGTGCCTGCCATGATAGAGGATGATGCAAATATAAACGAACAATTATTTCAAAAAACTGAAAGGATTTAAATAAGAAAAAAAAATCTTCTTTGACTTAAACAACAAATAAAAGCTCCAAGGCGCAGCACGAAGTCTGACCATATGGATGCTAACCAGTTGCACAATCAGTTACCTGGGTCCTTATAGTTTTTTTTTCACATTTCTGCAGATAACAACGGAAACTCAAGTAACACTCGACTTCACAACTAAAGCTACTTCATGTTACCTTTTTATACAAATGATCAATAGTTAATGAAGCTAAATGTTAGCCTTTAGAGCTCCAAGACGTGTTTAATTTGAAAATGGCAAAACAAGACAAAAAGTTGTTTTGACATTTCCGTTTTGGTTTGTTGTTTTGGGATTTTTCAATTGTAGCTCCAGCAAATATCTAAAGAACTTCTAAAGGATTGTCTTGCTTTTTATTAACAAATAAACAAATTTTATTATCAAGAAAATTCAGAAAGTTGTTATCTGAGCATCAGAGCTGCATACAATTAAATTACCTGTTTGTTCAAAATTCATCTTTTATTAAGATGAGTTTAGTTTCATTAAATTTGTTATTTAAAGATTCTTTGCTAGGTGAGTTTATTCAAGAGAAAGTGTTTGGAAAATGTAAAAAAAAAACCAAACATTTAAATTACAGATGTAAAACATTTGTTTTACCCCTTTGAAAATTGTGTTTTTGAACATGTTTTTGTGGCATTTTTCTCATGATGGAGGTCATAAAGAAAATGAAGCTTAAAATAGCACTTCTGAGTATTTCTGTATATAAATCCTAAGGCTGGTTTATACTTCCACGCAATTCATAATTGCTGGCATCGCAGTGGTCGCACCGAGCGAAATATCCCCAGCCACTGCAGAATGTGACACATGCTGGTGACGTCACCCAAGACTGGAATTTTACGCTCGGAGTGCTGTCGCTGGTAAATCGCGTCATTTAACTTGAATTTATTTCAGTGGTTAGAGTACGCGACTAAAGAGGAAACTCACAAAAATGTATTTTTATCACTGAAAAGGATGAAAACTTACTGAAGAAGTGAAATGACACAACGAACACAGAGAAACACAGAGGCAGAGAGTGAGGACAACAGAATGCAATGAGCCCATTTTTATTTTATTGTATTTTTTCGCCATCATACTGTGTGCTTCTGTGTAGTAGATGAACACACCACTTCCTCCTCTGCCTTTCATAAACCTCTGTGTTCACAGACACAGCAAGTGTATGAGACAGATGTTCTACACATTAAAAATAAACGCTGGAGACGATCACGCCATTTGAAAAGTATAAACATCATTCAGAGGTTCATCTCAGTTAACGACAGTCGCAAGCAAGACCAGCCAACATTAGTATGACATAGAACACGCTGATGCGATGACCAGTCGCTTTAAAGTACAAATAGGACTTAAGTGAAACAGGAGCAGATGAAAATCTGCTGTGTGTAAATGGTAAATGCCATATACTTTTACCACTACTATTACTTTTCTACCTTCCTTGAAGGCCCAAAGCGCTTCACAGTCAGGGTGCCATTTCCACACTGATGGCGGCATCCTGATGCATCCACTTGCAGACAAATAGATCCATGTACGTCTTTGTTTTTTTCGTCTGAGCTGGCATCTGGATCCAAACTGTAAGGTTGGCTAGCTCTAGCATTCCTCACCATTTTTGTTGGACTGCTAATGTTAGCTTGGAGGTGTGAGAGGCTGTAAGCTAGCAGGAGAGACTGTATACAGATGAATGTTGGGAAATGAAGCCAGGCTAACTCCTTGCCAAACATTTCCGCTCACTACCATGACATGACTTTCTGATGAACTCCTGCCGCTCTGCAGAAACTTTGTCCTAGAAAATGGCAGTTTTTTTGTGCTAAAAATGGCATAATCATTTTTGAAAGGATCACTGGGAACACTTGAAAATAGATCAGAAAATGATCGGAGTGGCAGTTTAACTAATGACTTTTGAACTTTCTGTTGAAACTCAGTGAACTCTCTGTGAAGATTAGTGTGACTTTTCTTTGGTAACATTTCTTTCATTTCTACTTTGTTGTAGACATTGGTGTTGCCATTTTATTTTGAAAATAAAAAAGGTCAGCTCTCAGTCCCACTGTGTAAAAAACCTGTGAAAGGTTCAGGAGCTAAAAGCTGCATACAAAAGCAAAACGCAGCTCAACAGGAGGAATGTCATTAGTCTGGATTTTACTGGAAAGTTTTAGTCGCACATTCACTGAAGGCTGATCCTGAGGATTTCCAGGGAGGGGCTAGCTTTAAAGCATGATTCTTTGTGGACTAACTGCTGTACTTTAAAAAATAATTGAGTTGTTCTGCCTCCTTGTGATGCTGGGTGCTGGAGCAGTGTTCCCCACCATGTTCTTGAACTGCTGTTGACAACAGCCAACTTTCCATGTTTTTTGCATTTCTTCTCAGTGAGCTGGTTGAAGTTGGCTGGAAGGTCCAGTAATAGGATTTCTCTCTATGGAACTGCCAGAACGTGTACCAGAAGTGGACTTGGTTTTGAAGAAAGCGTCTTAGCCTGATAGAGAGATGCCGTACAACAGTCTCTCATTATGGCTGCTCCGTTTGTGTAAAAGTGGTGTTTGTGTGTGCAGAGGTCACATTGCTGCTCTGTACAAGCTGCTCTGCGGTTTCCAGGCTCAAACCAAACACTGAGGGGTTCACAGCAGTTGGGGAATAGCTCCCCAGATTGGGTGTCGGCCATCCCGAGATTCTTCAATGAACTGTGGTTGTAGTGTTTATGTGTTTGCCTGTTCTCATAGTAAACCCTGTGTGTGTGCCACAGTGGGAATATGCACAGAGCAGTGCAGCACAACAAGCTGTTTTTTTGCTGCAGGTCCATGATTTAAAATATGTGGGAGGTTTGCCAGATTCCAGTGGGTAAAGGGGGACCACTCTGGAACAGAACTCACTGAGTTATAGGGAACTAAAATGAACAGAAAACAACTTTTGACAGAAAAACTCTAAATTAAGTCTTCCTTTTTGGTTTTCGCTTTAAAAGATTTGCTTCAGAGAAAACTTTTAAATTTATTTGGGTTTCAACTCCTACAACTAAAACACCAATAGGCACTGATGGGTGGATGGATGTGTAGATGGTAGTCAGTTATGTGGTAATCTGGCATTAACTCATTTTGAGTTTTAAATACATTTTTTTTTAAAGTTGGTTAATTTAACACCCGATTATTCGTGTTTGAAATTGGTAGATAGATTAGGGTTAGATTAGGTGTGTCCTGCAGTTCTCTTGTGGCCACCTCAAGGGACATCATGAAAATGGAATATACAATTTTCATGTGTGGAGTAAGTGTATTGGGAAGTATTCATAAGAATAATGGAAATTGCACATATTTATGATGTACGGGTGATGCTATCGTAGAGTGCCCTTGTACCAAACTCTAGTCGTTTGTAAGGTACTTGCATAAGGTACTTGTGTACTTGCTCCTTACTGACCACACACAAGTGCTCCACGCACTAGGTGTGCATGTGATGCACAAGTGCCCATAGGATGTTCACACAGCGTGCAATTATCAGTAGAATAGCACTAACGGGCTTCTTGTGCAGTGCACAGGATTTATGGGGATTAAAAAACAAGAAAAGTCGTACAACCTGCCTGCATCTCACCTAATTCATCCTCACTTATCTTTAATGCGTTGTTTAAAGTTCCACTCCAATCATCTTTGTAAATGTGTTCTCAGTGGTCTTTTATATATGATTACGCAGTTTTTTTGTCAAAATAAAAAAACCTGTGTTGTTTTCTAGGACATTGTTTCTATCTCGGAGCAGGAAAAATTAGAAATTTGCCTTTGAGTTGTGGGTGGGACTGTTGGTGTAGATGTAAGCCTCTATTTACAATAATTGCTTTGTTTACACTGTCTCCCACTGGCTTACAGCCCCTCACAACCCCTAGCTAAGATTAGCAGTGCAACAAAAATGGCGAACAAAATTGGAGCAATCAAGCCGGATATTTTTGATCCAGATACCATCTCAGACGAGGAAAACAAAAATGTACATGGATCTATTTGTCTGCAAGTGTTTATTCTGTAGACCGGTTTTCTGTATATTATGTAAATAATACAAATGGCAAACTAACCCAAAAACCAATACCAAGGGGATGCAGCAGAAGGGAGCAGAACAGGGAGCTTGATTGTAGTTGATTGTGGTTTCTACTTACAACTACAAGCTTTCTCAAACTGCATTTTTTTCTGCCTGATCCTGTTTCACAATGGTTTGAATAAAAAAATGTAGTTTTAATCCTAATTTTCTTTATAAATGTTCTTCATCATAATATGTCCCCCAAAAATTCCACTTTTTGTTGGAAGAATACAAATATTTTGATACAGCAACATTTGGTCTCATTTCCTTTGTGTTGCTTTGTGTGTTTTGATTGTTGTTGTTCAAACCTGTTTGAATGCTCCTGCTTGTTGGAGACATGATCATTTTAACCTGGGTAGGTTCATTCTGAAAAGAAAGCCCTAAAATAGACCTCTTTAAGAGGGAATTAACCCAACTCGAGCTTCTGTCTTCCAGGTTACCTTCAGGAGGCATACTTGTGGACCAAGCAGGTTTTGTCCATCATGGAGAAGTCCATGGTTCTGCTACAGGATGTGACAGATGGCTCGCTGTATGAGGGTGTGGCCTATGGTACCTACACCACCCGCTCTCTGTTCCAGTACATGTTTCTGGTGCAGCGCCACTTTGCCATTGGCCACTTTAGTCACCCCTGGCTGCTTCAACACTTCGCTTTCCTCTACAGGACCATCCTTCCCGGTAATTACCACCCCCTCTGAATGGGGTGTTCATGAATTTATGAGTATTTTGGACTTTCTTTTCAGCTGAAATTCATGAGATTAGGCAGCAAAATCTCCAAAACAAGTCTCCAAAGATCTGTTAACAGTGGACATTTCCAGATTGTTCCTGCCATGCTGTGTTCTGGCAGAACCAGCTAACTTTAGACCAGAGGAGAAAAATGGCTCAGGCTTCTATATAGCAGTGGAGTTGTACCCGGTGCTGGAATGGGGTATGCATGCATGGAGTTATTATCCTCTCTGGTGGCACTCAAAGCTGTGCTGAGACCTGCAGGGATCTGAGGTCTCCTGGAAGAAATGTTGCCCTCGGGTCAGGGAGAGGGCAGCAGCAGGGGGAAGGGCCCCCGGGTCAGTCTCTGACATGTCACAGCTCAGTGCTGGCAGTTTCAGATTTAAGCTGAGAACACAGACATGTTTCACCCAGAACGGGAGATCTTAGTTCGAGCAGTAATGGCAGAAAATTGACATTAGACTTGTAGACAATCCAGTATGATTGAGTTTGTCTGCAGAACATGCTGATGGCTATAACTGGTTCTAATCTTATGCAGAATTCTTCATTGGAAAATCTGCTCCAGAGCTTCCAGATGCACAGAACTAACCTGCAGAAGGATATGCTGCAAAACACAAATGTATTCAGTTAATGTTCAGTAAAACTTGGCTTAAATCACACATTTTCAACAAAGTGTAATTGTTCCAAAGAAAAAGAGAGGAAAAAATGTCACCAAATTATTGTTTTCTGCTCGTGGTAAGCCTCTTTTTACTGAACTTTTGATGCTCTTTTAGACCTTGTAGTTTGCATTTCATTTTTGTGTATATAGAAAAAGTCTTAAATCTGGATGTTCATCACTTTGTAACTCATTTGTTGACAACTTAAGCAAATGCTATAAATCGAACAGTTCTTTTTTAGTCCTCCCCTACGCGAATCCCTTGGAAAAGGGGGCTAAATGGTAAGCAATGTCCAATCATGTCGTACTACTTTGCAAAACAGCAGTAATGAAACAGTGTTTTTCCAAACTTTAATTCTTTTACTATTTTTATAAATGTGTTGGTTAATGTGAAGCTTTATGCGTCAGCCACAACTGTCCTTATGGGTAGAGGGTGGCATGCTGCGGGCGTCAGGTTATAGTGAACACTTGAATAACACAAAAGAATAAGTAAGTAGGTGAGATGCAGGGGTGTCTTACAGATTTTATCCCTATCCCCCCTAAATCCTGCACACTGCAACAGGGAGCCATTAATGCTGTTCAAGGAAAAGGTGCACGTCCAGTACATGCAACCTGGCTGATAGAAATAAAAAAAACTTAGAATATCAGAGGAAAGTTTGTGTGGACATAATACAGGCATCTCACAAGCATGTGCTCGTATCACATGCACATCACGTGCCCGGTCAGTAAGGAGCCAGTACTGAAACCTTATTAATGATCAGTGTGGCATAAGGGCACACTACAACCGCATCACTTGTATGTCATAAATGTGTGCACCTTCCATTATCTTTACAAAACACTTAACATGACCATCATATGCTGAAGGGTTGTAGTCAGATGTGGCTGCATTAGGTTCACTTGATGCTCATACAGCCACCTTAAAGGACTTAATGAAAATGGAACGTACCATTTATTTTATCTACTATAACTGTACTATTACTAGGTACTGTTCAAGTACCACTGCAATCTGCAAGAATGTTCCTTTCTGACCAGATAAACAGAAACTAACTGTTAAAAACCTGAGCATTGTTGAGAGAAATTCTGTATGATCTTATGCTTATGCGTATAACATGCTTCACATATTAAAAACCATTGAGTTTCCTAAGATGCTACAAAAAATGAAGCTAAAAGACAAAAGTTGGAGCAAAATTGCCAATCATTTTCAGAAAAAGGGTCTGTTATCTTGACATCATGGAAACTAATCCTTCACAGAAAGTTATCCAACGCTCTGATTTCCTTCCTTTCATCAAACCAAAACACTTCAGAATCACAAAGTGTTTTCAATTAATTCACAAAAAAACAGATTCATCGTTGTTTGTTTTTTTTTTTTTTTTTACTTTGAAATATTTGTCCTTAAACTGGTTGTTGAACCTTCTACCTGCTGCAGCCCTTCAACTGCTGGTGCTGATGGGTAGAGACTCGGTTCCAGTGGCGTTCCAGTACCCCCACCTTTGCTTCTCACTGGTGTCTTCTGCCAGGCTCCTCCCCAAAGTTAAGAGAGAAACTTGTAGTACTGGATCCAGAGATTCTCCCTGAGTGTCTCAAAACTCCAAGCTGTCTTGTTGCATATGTATGGAAAGCAGTGGCAGTGAAAGAATTCAAAGTATTTCCTGTATTTATGTCGAGAAGATGTTGGAAGTGATTCAACTGTGAGAAGTTTCTGTTGTGAAATGTCTTCCTCTTTCTTTCTTAATGAAAGACAATCAAAGCATCTGTATATTTTATACTCATGTGTTTTGTGTCTATGGGGCTTGAAAGGTTTGCATTAGTTAAAAAAATTCTCAGTTTGAGTTGTACTGTTTTGCGTAACATTTAGAATGTCTACTCTGACATTGTGCTGCCTGCATTTTCACCATCTGAACAGGCTTTCAGCGGACTGTGGCCATTGCGGATTCCAACTACAACTGGTTTTATGGTCCAGAGAGCCAGCTGGTGTTCTTGGACCGCTATGTATTGCGTAATGGAAGTGGAAACTGGCTGGCAGAGCTGATTCATCAGAACAGAGTGGTGGAAGGGCCTGGTCAGCCGGGAAAAGGCCAGCGATGGTGCACACTTCACACAGAGTTCATCTGGTAAGCTGTTTCTGTCCAACCATCCCATGCGTTGGTTGGGTGAACACTTTTGTTGATTTAGAATACATTTTTGTTCATTCTTCTGTTTGATTGCTTTTGTATTTGTCGTTGGATCATGTTTGGCTGAATTTTGTGTTTGGAACGACTTGTTTCCAGTTTGCTTGACTTGAAAACTATTTCATCTTTAGTCACTCTAGTCAGCCGAAAGATTTGACCTCCACACCCAAAAATCACTGGTTCATGCTTTGCCCTTCTGATCTTTGCTTCACATTGTTCTGCAGGTATGATCCAGGCCTGATCCCCAAACCTCCTTCAGACTATGGAATTCCTCAGCTTCATTACTTCGAGGACTGGGGCGTTGTTACCTACGGCAGTGCTTTATCTGCCGACTCCAACCACTCCTTTCTGTCCTTCAAATCTGGAAAACTGGGAGGACGCGCCATATTTAATATTGTTCACAAAAGCAAGTACAAGGAGTGGATCAAAGGTTGGAGGAACTTTAATGCTGGTCATGAGCACCCTGACCAGAACAGTTTCACGTTTGCACCCAATGGTGTCCCATTCATCACAGAGGCACTGTACGGCCCCAAGTACTCTCTGCTGAACAATGTTTTGTTGTTCAGCTCAGGCCTGTCAGGGAGCTGCTTCAGCCCTTGGGCTGGTCAGGTTACAGAGGCCTGTGACTCCAAGTGGTTGAAGTACAAGGTGGGCCTCGCAGCAGATGCCCAGGGCAGAGTGGAAGCTGCTATGAAAAGAAAGGGAATGGTCTTCATCCGAGGTGAGGGACATTCAGCTTACAACCCGGAACTGAAGATCAGGAACTTCCAAAGGAATTTGCTCCTGCTTCACCCGCAGCTTCTGCTGTTGGTTGACCACATCCACCTGGAGCCAGAGAGCCCAGCCACAGCCATGAGTGCCTTCTTCCACAACAGAGACCTGCCTTTCCATGGTATAAAAGTGGATGATGTTTATGGAGCATTTATGTCCCATGGGGGGCTGAAATATAAGATGTTTTGGATGGATGACACCAGTAGCAGCAGCAAAGGGGTGGTGGGCTACTGGAATTATCCCAGAGGCTACCCATATAATGGCTCCAACTATGTGAATGTCACAATGCCATTACGGTATCCTCACACAAGAATCGCTTACATTTTCTTTGGACCTGACATGGATGTACAGAGCTTCAGCTTGCGTGGGGACAACCAGCGGGTGAATGTTTACCTCACCACTAAAGACCACACCTACACTATCTACCTGCTGACTGGAGAGGTCATTACTAAGCCTTTATTTGCTATGGTGCTGAAGGACCAAAAGAAGATCGTATTTGAAAGGGCAGCAGCGGTTCCAGACGGGTCACCGCAAGAAGTAGAAGAATATGTCAATGTGGTGGAGGACAACCTCCAGCATGTCAAACCTGTCTTCCAGCAACTGGAGAGGCACATCCTTGGGCGGGTCCTCAACAGTGCCAGCTTTCGTAAAACTGCAGAGCGCCTCCTGCACTTCTCCTACAAGAAGAAGACCGAAGAGGTCATCGAGAGGATGTTTGCTATGTCCAAGAAGCAAAGCAAAAGCAAGGGGGGTAAAAAGATGACCTTTGGGGAGAAGCTGTCTGAGAACATGCCTGATATTTTTGCTCAGGTCGAGGTGAACGAAAAGAAAGAGAGACAGAGAACTTCAAAGCGTACATATGAATACAGTCCTGAGGAAGGAGACGCAGACTCACGGGCTTTCATGGATTATACAGATGGCCGCAAGAACAGAAAGGGGGGCTTTGTCAAGGGTCGCAGATTCAAGGAGGTTCATTTGGGGGCCACAGCGGGGAGTGAGGGTCTGTCCAGCACAGCCTCTTACATTAGACTCTTCCTCCTTTTGAATACCACCACCTTCTTCCTGCTGCTGGCAGTGCTGCTGACCCGCTTCCAGAGGGGCCGAAGCCTGCACACACAAAGGTGCTTCTACACCATCCTTCTGATTGACTGCTTCATCCTGCTGTACCTCTACTCCTCCTGCTCCCACACACAGTGCTAACACCAGGAGCTTCTGCTCCGTCCGGCTGTTCATGATGAACGGACTTCACCCCACCTGTCACTTTGAGTGGCACTTAGAGCAGCATAGCCACTGTCCAAAAAACATGTCGAAGTAGACAGAACACGCCTGTCTTCTTTTCCGTCTTCTAAGAAAAAGAATCTTATTGAAAAAAGTTTTTCAAGAGCAAAATGATCTTATCTTAAGAAGACATGCCCTAGTGACCAGATTTTTTTGTTGAAATATAAAGTCTTGGTAAGACCATTTATTAACCCCATTTGCAGATGTTTTGCTTACCGTATTTAAAGAAAATTTGCCAATGGGATAAGAATTTTTGACTTATTTCTAAGGGCTCTGTTTTTGCAGTGTTCATCCATGAGAGCAGTTTTAGAGTACAAGAAGAAAGTGACAGCATTTAAAGACAAAGATGATTTTTGATATTTTAACCTCAGATCTTGTGTTTGAAGATGATTGTGAGGAAAAAGTTTTTCTGTAATAATTATGACACTGAAACCCAAAAATCAAAAGCATTAAGTATAGTGACTTTTTCCAAAAGTCATTAGACTGCTGCTGGTATTTCAGTTTAAGAGTTTTTTTACAGCTTTGATCATTATTGTTTGATGTAAAGATTCATGTTCAACTTGAAATATGACCAGAAAGAGCTGGTTAAGTCGTTTATTCCAATTTTCTGAGCATTACATGCTTGTTTTTTGCTAAGAAGACAAGAAATCGAGGCATTGACTGTATATTACAGCTGGACTGAGTGACCCCTTCCCCCTGGCATTCCAAACAGGAAGTACCCGCTGGCTCAAAGAAGCCATAAACTTCTATAGAGTAATAAACAGCTGTTACTCAGTCATTCCATTTGTCAGAATAACCATTCTTAGTCTCATACCTTTAACGTGTTCTTCCTCATTTTGTATATGTTTCTTTAGTGCAAGTTATTCAAGTTACAAATTGGCTAATCAAAAGCCTCAAGAAAAGTAATTGGTGCCTGTTGGCCCCCCATCTCCAACATTTAAGACGTTTGACAGATTTTGGGTCAGTCACTGCTTACTGATGTCTGGCTCCAACATGGTGGCGTTCAAATTCTGACTGAATTGACTTGATTTGGTTAGAGCTGGAAGTAAACCATTTTCTATGGGTGACGTTACAGTTGGTCTAGTTCTCTGACACAGTCAATATTCAGAAGTGATACGCAAAATGAAGTAGTCGAGTGGGACCTCGGCGTTGCCTACAACATCAGCTGTCAACTCCATGCTTTGAGTTGCTGGCTTGTGAATTAAATTTTAAAATATAAATTTAACTTTCAAGGACAAATTTTGAATCTTATGTTTTTGCTAAGATTCAATTAAATTAAAATAGCCTCAAAGGGAAGTTTTAAATATTTAATCTAGCAAATCTTGACCAGTTATTTTGAATATTCAGGCAGTTCGGAATCCCTTGATGCAAAAAAGCAAAAATCTATATTTCTTAGCAGTCTGAGGAAGGCAAATGTATGAAAGACACCAAATACCGTTTAAATCTCAACTTGTTCTGGATGAGTGGCCTTTTTTGTTAAAATCTTCCAACTTAGTGCTTGTTCAGGATAACACATCTGATCCCAGGTAGTTAAAGATGGCGAGTTGAGGTGAAGTCAGACCATAGTTAACATTAATACCTTCTGCGAAGCTTCACATGGCTCTCTGTGTTTGAAGTTAAGCCACTGAAACCCCATCACTTCATCTGATGGTATCTGTTCTGCAGGTCATAATGACACATGCAAATGTAAATATCTTAAAGCAAGATCTATATGTATATTTTTTTGGTCTCTGTTTTTACTGTCCATAAATAAAATGACAAGCATATACATGTACATTCAGGACTTTTGTGTGTCAGATATTCTCTGAGACTCGTTCTGGACATTGATTCTCTACAACTCTTGGCACTGAGGACTACAGCTCCGTCACAAATTCATGCTTCATGTTATGAGATCAGCTCATTTTAAAGGTTTCCTTTAAAAGCTAATATATTGCTCATCCTAAATATTACTGTAAAATGTCCTTTAAAGACCCACTTCAATGAAAACTCTCTGAAGGGTTTTTAACATTCATATGGCCTTTTTTTCTGATCATGGAGTACTTGTATAAAGAAAATTAATATTAAAACTACTTTTCTAAGTTTTTCTTTATTCAAATTGTTGTGAATCTCTTAGGACTTTATGTCCACATTTGTTGACATTTAATCGGTTTACAATTCTGAAAATATTGTATTTGTGACAGAAAATACACTGTGAGGGCCACAGCTCCCTGCTGCGCTCCATTCTGATGCATCCACTCCGTCTTTCCGAAAATCACGTCTTTGTTTCCTGGTCTGAACTGGAATCTGGATCAAAACTGTACGGCTGTATTGCTCTGATATTACTCATTATTTATGCTGCAGCACTAATGTTAGATTGAGTTTGTGAGGGGCTGTAAGCAATAGTGCGTGTAACAGAGAGCTCTCAGTAACGGGGAGAGGAATGGGGGGGGGGGGGGGGGGGGGGGGGGGGTTTCGCACAAACAGTCCAGCCCACAAAACAGAAGAGAATGTCTCGCGAATTCCTGCAGTTCTACAGAAATGATGTCCTACAAAACTATGGCGTCACATCTCTGCCATTAATTGAACGGCGCGTATTTGATAACTGAGTGAACGGACGTACAACTGCACCGTGCAGTCCTAACTGCGCGCGCGCGCAGAGCTGAGTGATTTACACGAGTAAAACGTACTGCACAAAAAAACACGCAGCACTTTCTTATCTTGTTCTTGGTCATTCGTTTACGTTTTAACCCTCATGTCATCCGCCGTTTTTTTTTCTATTAAAGCGGATTAAAAAATGAAAGTCCCGCTCGCTGCCTCGCCGGATTTGACCCGAAATGTCGGCCAATCAGATCAACCAGAGAGGTTACCGCCCCCTGAGTGACAAAGCACCCCCTGAACAAAGTGCAAAGAAAACTGAGAGCGGTCAGTCAGAGCTCTGCGCATGCTCAGTTTGGACTGTGGGAGCAGTTGTAAGATACGCTCACTCAGTTATCAAATTAAATTAATGGCAGAGACGTGACGCCATATATTTTAAAGTGCCATTCCGATAATCTTTTGTTCTATATTAGAATTATGATTATGCAGTCTTTATGCAAAATCAAAAAACCTGTGTCGTTCAATTAATGGCAGAGATATAACGCCATAGAAACGACACAGGTTTTGAAGACTGTTATAAAATCGAACAAAGGATGATCAGAATGGCACTTTAAAAGAGAAGTTGTACTTAGAAGGCGCACATCCTGATGCTTCATAATAATAGGTTTCCGTCAAGGAACAAGTAAAATGTGTTATTTGGCAGCGCAGAATGAACATCACTGTGACTCATCCGTCATTAGACTGCAGGCTTACGAGCAGGCATCATTGCTGCATTCTCATTTTGGGGATGGAAACTCTGCTACTAGAAGACTGCTTTTTTATGTTATTTCAACACACCAACTGTAGGCAGAGCTCTTAAGTTTCTGGAGCTCCTCTGATAATAGCCTTTTTTTTTTACTTCCATCCTTTGCGGAAAAGACCAGCTTTTGTTGTTGAATTCAATTCAATTTTATTAATATAGCCTAATGTCACACAATACAGTTGTCTTAATGGGCTTCACATCAGTATTTATGCAAAAGAACATAAAGTTAGTCATAATAAAAAACAAACAAACAGAAAAAAATGATAGCTGGTTGCAAAACTAAACTAAACAGACAAAGCAAAGCTGGCATCCTTGCCCTCAGACCCTCCTTTCAGTGAAAAAGAACTCATTTAAAAAAAAAGAAAAAAAACCCTACCTTGAAGGAAGAAAATAAGAAACGTCAGGGATTCCTACATGAAGGAGAGATCTTATCCCAGGATGGACAGGTGATGTGCTAGAACTGTTAAAGAAGAATTACCTTATCTACGTATCTCTACAACTACATGTTTAAATAAGCTGCAGGTGGTAGAAGAACCAGAAGCGAGGTCCAAACTCTTCATGGGATTGTCAAGCACAGCCTACACCTCAAAGACTGCCCCAGCAGTCAGAGCTGCAAGAACCATTGACTGTTCCAGAACATGGGCTTCATCTCATGGTGTCAAACCAACTATAACCTCTTCACGACACATGTAGCCTATATTTGCAACATACCATTTCATCCAGGACTTACTTTTATTGAACATGCCTGACACTGGTTGACAGTGAAGATACCAGGCACTGGAGTTAAAAATACTAAAAAGCTGGAGACTGCCAAAGCTATGATCTCTGCTGTGCAGCAGATGATTTTTCTACACACTTGCATACATGATTGCAATTATATATGTGTATTTCTTCAAACTATACTATAAAGTGTATGCATATGAGCAGTTATGTCTGTTTATTATTAGGAGCAATTATTATGTCAAGAAGATAGCATCATTATCTTTTATTTTATTTATTTTTAGATTTAATTTTTTTCAATGTATTTCTGGGTTTTGTTGTCTTTTTCACTTACATTTACAACTGAAATTGCTTCAAATAAACCAAATCAATCCATTTCTGCATAGAGGCTGTGGGGAGTTTCTTTATTTTGGTGGCCCAACATTTCTGTTAAATTCTCTTTTGGTTACGGGATAGGTTACAATACCCTATACTGAATTTGGGGGGTTGTCTTTTCCTTTCAGCATAAAAAACACATTTAAAATATCACAATCTGTGAGTAACGAATC
The DNA here is from genome assembly GCA_014656515.1 of Oryzias celebensis. Taxonomy (NCBI): domain Eukaryota; kingdom Metazoa; phylum Chordata; class Actinopteri; order Beloniformes; family Adrianichthyidae; genus Oryzias; species Oryzias celebensis. The sequence goes on along the minus strand of BNCR01000018.1, from coordinate 21,428,775 downwards.
TATAAAACATGACTTTCGAATAACTTTTTGATCTTTCTTGTTAAGGGGGAAATTAAAAACTAAAAGTCTTCCAGCCAGACGGGGGCGCTGTGATTTTCTCCAGCTAAAAGAAGAACTTCCAGTTTGAATAAACTTTATTGATATCTGACAGGGAGAAGTTATCCAACATGGGAGCTCGGGTCGCACGGTTATTCCGAAACTTTAACCTGGAGAATCGAGTCTTCAGAGAGCTTTCTAAGGAGAAGCCCACGGCGGCGCCCCGACACGCGGTTCCAGCGCCGCCTCCTCCCGGTTCGGACGGTGAGTGGGCCCAGCCTTCCCTGCCCCGTGCGTCCGTTCCCCTCGGGGTCACGGAGGAGCCGCTCACCTCTCTGCTCTCCTTCCAGTCGCTGAGTCGGTTCGACAGAGGAACGAGCCGCTCCACGAACTCCTCCGGTCCGTGTACGTGGAGTCCACAGACCCGGCCGCCGCAGCAGAGGTCAGAGCGTCTGGTTCTGTTGGTTCTGACCGGTTCGTAGGATGGGCTTGTTAAGTGATCAATGACCGACTGAGACGAAGAAGAGTCAGACAAACATGATTACTGACTAATAGCCAGGGTTCGGTATCACTGCCACCTTATGGATCCATTATGTTACGTACATGATTGTTCTTTATTTAAATGTTATGTCTACTAGTTTTCTTCGATGGAGGCAAATAATTTTTAGTGATTTAAAATGAAAAATCAAACAAAGGAATGAGAAATGAGTTCAAGGCCAATTAGTTTAGATGGAGTTAGTGTTTTCCTCCTGAAGAGAGTAGTTTTTAGTTGACAGAGCTAAAATATTTAGGTGGATACTTGATCAGACCTGTCACTCCTCCAAATGGACGACGTGCCCCCTGAGATGGCGTGGGCATCTGTGGGAATTCTCCATTCCAGCGTTCCAGCTGAAGGAGGACCACAGCAGACCCCAAACCATGAAGACATTGCAGCTCTCAGCTGACCTGGAACCTTCTTGGGATCTGGAAGAACTGAGGACAGTGATGGAGGTCTGAGCTGCCTCTCTGAGACTGCTGCACCCACATCCTGAAGCCAGGAGAAGTGGAAGACGGCAGATGAATCATCAGCTCATTTAAACCCAGCACTCCAACTCAAACAGCTTTGGAAAGTTAACAGAGCAAAAAAATAAATAAATAAATAAAACTCCTGATGAAAATGTTCCAAATAGATAGAGGATTAGAAATCCTTTAAAATACAGAGGGTTAATAAAGTTTTTGAACTGTGTCATCATCTCAGTAAAAGTTGGATTGCATATTTTAGGTAGATACTGCAGGAAAAGTGGAAGTGTGGTAAAGGAGGTATAAAGTCCAACTCCGATCATCTTTGGATCTATATTCAAAGGGTTCCCAATGGTCTTTTCATTTTGATTATGCTTGTTTTTAACCAAAATAATAATAAAAATAAAAACTGTGTTGTTTTCTAGAACATGGTTTCTGCAGAACGGCAGGAGTTCATAAGAAATTCACCTCTGAGTTATGGGCAGGGCTGTTGACATGGAGCAAACCTCTGCTGATATCCCATCATCCCTTTGTTTACACTCTCCTGCTAGCTTACAGCCCCTCACAACTTCAACTTCAAGCTAACATATATAAAAGATGCGGTGAGCAATATCCGAGCTATCCACCCGAACAGTTTTGATCGAGATACCAGCTTAGACGAGGAAAACAAAGACGTACGTGGATCTGTTTGTCTGCAAGTGGATGCATCAGAATGAAGCAGAGCAGGGAGACTTTGGCCTGCCCATTTTACTTGCTGCATTACAAAAGAGACCATATGTCCTCCAGCATGAGAAAAATGCTACACATACACGTGGAGATTGTGATCAGTCAGCATCCTTAAATGTTCAGGTTACATCCTGCTGTGATGTGAGGAGGAGAAAAGAACGAGAACATTAATCACAGAAAAAGACACTTACGTTATTTTCTGTCCAACCAGGAGCGTTTGGCTCCCAGAGGATCATTGATTCTCTGAGAAAACCAACCAGCCCGTATCTCTGCTTTCTTTTTTCCTCACAGGCATTGAAGGAAGCTCCTGAGGGTCTGCAAACTGAGAAGAGGCCGATCCTAGTCAACATTCCAGCATTAGCGTACGGCCTCAGGGATGTCACAGACGTTCCCAAAGGCAAACTGACCATCGCAGAAGCCGTCAAGGCTCTCGGCAGTCACCAGCACCAGCCTCAGACATGGACACCTGAAAAGATAGCGCAGGAGTATTCTCTGGACTTAAAGGACACAAAAGCTGCTCTGGAGTTTTTTGTCCCCTTCAAGGTTGAGATCATACCTCCCAAAATGCAACCTGCCAAGCAGATCAAGGCGTCTTAGGACGAAGTGGAGGAGAAACTTTGGCCTCATTTATTTATGTCACTCAGTGTTTGGTGTAAGAAATGATTTTCCTGAGTACTTGAAAGATTTCTGACGAGTTCAGGCATCAACCTGAGGTCACAGCTGTCCTTTGTAATCCTACTGGTTCCCCATGTTCAGAAATAAACCAGTTTAAACCGACAGGAAAAACAAGCATCAGAAGCTGCAAGGCCTTCAGGCATCGTCCAGATTAGACTTCATTTTTTCTGTTCTTTCCATCTCCGCATGAATTTTCAGGGGTTTTTTTTGTTTTACTTGTTTTTGTCAGGCCTTTTTATGTCTTTGTTTTTTGCTTGGTCCATTATTTTTGTATTTAATCCCACCCAACCGTTCAGAGAAACTTCTGCTCATGTTCATCTGTTCAGTCTCCTCTGAGTAAGGTTTCAGGGCTGAACTGGTTCTTTTTGGACCCTGTCTCAGCGTGAAAAAGAGTGGATGACTACAAATGTAGTGCAGTTTTGCGTTTAGACAGGAGTTTTTGTGCATAATAGAAGTCTTGACTTGTTTCTGCAGCAGTTGTCCAGAACAAAGCTTTCACACTACTGCTTCTTGAGCTTCTGCTCCACATGTATGGATTATGTTAAAAGAACATTGCTGAAGCAAGGAGAGTGCTTCGTTCTTGTCAAGGCCATGTTCGTGTCAACAACTCGGGGAGAAGATCCTGAGTCTGATCCATCTGCAGCTTCGGTGCATCAGGATCTTCATGCAGCAAGAACTAGCAGCTGCTGCAGATAAATTTAGGCAGGAAGGAGAGGTCGTCTAAAAATAAAAATGCTGGGAGGAAATGTACAGACCAGGAGGTTTTCATCGCATCGGCCTGCTGAATGTACGCACAGTTTTTCACAATAAAAGATCTCCGATGTGGGTCTTTTTCCTGTTGTTTTGGAGTGATCTGTTGACGTGTCCTTATAACTGGTGTAAAGCAGATTTTGGAGGGAGCACTCAAGCACAGGTGGGTTTTTCTGAAGTTTAAATTTTCCTGAAAGAAAATCCCAAATTCAAGAACCAAAGAACTGTGGAAACATAAAGAGGGCTGTTGGAAAACAAATACAAGAATCAAATGGAATGACAGAACCCATTCAAGACATTACTTTGGTAGAAGGTGTTGGTTTTTCCAAGGAATCAAATTCCTAGACATGAAAAATATCTTAATACAGTTGATGAAGATGAAATACAGAAGTAGAGAATTATGTTTGTAAACAAATGTACATTAATTATACAATTTCTTTGTCTAGTTTAATTATCTATGACCTTTATGTGATGTATCAGCTGATAAATGGAGTTGGTGTTTTTTCATCTGTGCTTTTTAAGTCTCCACATCTCCATTTCCCATCTTCTGCAAACATCCGCACTTGCCCAAAAGGAGCCCTTCCTCCAAAATAAGTCACTCCCGCCAGAGGACCGCGTCCTGTCCTTTGGAGCATGCGCAGACACGGATGTTCCCTGAAGACCCGCACTGCTGCCAGAGCCACTGGCTTCTGGGGGTGTCAGTTATCACGGAGCGCAAAGGAAAGAGAAGTTAGAATGGGAGGACGCACTTATGAGCGGAAGCTTGGAACGTCGATTTCAAAGTAAGACAATTTCAAACAAGATGACAATGGTTTGACATTTATTAATGTCAATCATTTTACATGTTTTTGGAATGATCTTGATATATACATTATTTTGATGAATGTAAATGCATACTACCTCAAATAGCTAGACAACATTTATTTTCTTTAGCACATTTACTTTGCAGCTCTGCCTCTAGAATTGTTTAATGCAAGTTGATTTGAAAGTGCGTTTAATTCTTTCCATTAAATCAGACGCTGGACATTAGGTTACACAGACAAATTCAAGTAGGATTAGAGCTTAAAAGAAAAATCTTGTGCAACTGGAAAGTACATTTACGTTTTTTTTTAAAATTGAGATGCAGTTTTGTTTGTGAACTGCAATTATTAAAATATTATTTAATATTTCTTTTTTTTGTTGTTGTTGTTGTTTTTTGTTTTAGTCATAAAAGTTCTTGTAATTCAAGCGCACAAGAAAAACAAGAAACATTTAGGTAGCAACAAAAAGCTCCAAGGAGCACCTAAAAGCATGAAAATACAGTTGTTTATAATAAATATAGGGGGAAAACAGGAAATATGGAGATGACAAGCTCAAGGACAGTCTGGAAAGTGCATTCTCACAAATAGTAAACACAAATGCATGAGTTGGGGTCTGAACAATGGAAGTTTTGTACTCTTATTTTTAGAGTCAATGCAACAGCTTTATCTCATTCCTTTTCCTTAATAGTGATTAATAGTGATTTCAGTTGCTTGATTTTATACTATTTTATTAATGAAAGTTATTTATTAATGTAGTTGAATAGTTAGATGATTCTAGGTGTCCTTTTTGTATTAAAGTCAGCATAAGTTTACTTTTGTAAGCATTTAAAATGTTTTTTTCCCCTGTGATTTATATTAGGTTTAGGAGTGACCGCCACTGACATACGATTAGTTTTGCACAGTTCTGATGCTGTTAAAACACTTTGTTTTTCCAAATCGAAATATTTTTGTGGTTGTTTTATTTCGAAAGTCCAGTCAGGAAGTGAAAGTCGTTGTTCCGCGCCTGCGTCACAAACACAGTCAGTAGTTTGCAACAATGTAACAGACAGTCGGAACATGAAAGGCTTTTGCTGCATTTGATGTTGGAAGTCGGCTCGCGCGTCTCACGTGGATGAAAGAAAACAAACGACCTTGTTATTGTTTACTCTTTGATGAAAAGGCGGATGAATTTGCGCCGCAGGACGAAGCAAAGGCGCAAAATGCGAGCCCGGATTTCACATCTCCGGTTGTGTAGGTGGAGACACCCGCGGACGCCGCTGCGTGCCTAAAAAAATCACACCTAAAGGCCCAGATTCAGGATTAGAAATTGGATCATTTCGAATTGCAACATCAAATGGACGTCTTTCCCTTCTGAGGGCGGAGGAGGCTGCTGCTGGTGCGGCATGTGGGACTGAGCTTCAGCGGCTTCCTCACATCCAGCATGGGAGACAGAAACAGGTATCGCCGGGAACACGCTGAACCGAACCCGAGTCATCTCCCGCTTTCATAAGAAAACATCTTTCACGGTTGCAGATGATAATCTGATAAGAATCCGAGTCTCATCCATGTTAGTTTGACACCCATCAAATTATTCATAGGATGTTGTTTTTTTTTTCTTTTCTTTTTGTAGATCAGAGCCCTTATTGGTCCATTTGAACACATATAAACAAGTTCATGCTCATCTCACAGTGGTCATGGGAAAATGCCCATCCATGATCAAGAGCTTCCTGGTTTTCCTCTGGGATGATCTATCTGAGAGAATAGTGATCTGTCAGACTATGAAGCCCTAAAGTGTCAGGTGTTTCTGCTTGAGCTTCAGTTTTCATTTAGTGTTTTTTTGTTTTGTTTTGTTTTTTTGCATCTGCTGACAACGAGTTTGTCCTGAAAGTGCAACAACACCACATTCCGGAATTGACTTCATGGCATTAGAAAAACCTGCGCTTGCCTTTTGGTCCTGTTGTATCCACTTGTGAGACTATTCCCATCTGGGGGTATTCTCCAAACATCTGTGAATGACTAAATTGCTTGATAAAAGTATAATCTATGTCCATCCAACCATCTTCTGAACCCCTTTTGGGTCACAGAGTTGCTGAAGTCTTTCCCAGCGACTGTTGGGCACAGACAGCGTACACTCTGATCAGGTTGCCAGTCTGTTGCAGGAGAACACACTCAAATGCAAACCTTCAGAGGTCACCAATTAACCATGTTTTTGGTTACTGTGGGAGAAAACTGGCAAAATCCCATACATGCACAAGGAGAACAGTCCACACAGAAAGGTCTCAGTTAGGATTTGAACCAGGATCTTCTTGCTGTGAGGGAAGCGTACCAGCCACTACACCACTGTGCAGCTCATATGTCATTTATTGAAATAGTATTTCTCTGATGTTGAATTACATGACCTCATATATCTGCATTTATGCTTTTTATTGCAGTTTTACTTGAAACATATGATTTATTTAGGTCTTTTTACATGACCAGCTGTTCCTGGTAATGTTTTAGGAAAAATCTGTAGTTTCCTCACCTTCAACTTTTCTAAGTTGGCAAACCTAGGAATCAATGGTGCCTCAATATAGATTACTTTAAAACTGAAGTGTACACTATTATATACATGTAGTGTGCAGTGACAATAGGATCCTCTCGGTGATGGACTTTTGTTTGTTAGCTTTGGTTTTTCCTTCATTTACCACAGAAAAATGAACAACTTTAGTTGCAGAACAACTTTTCCAAAGGTTTTTCCTCTGTTAGACGAAGGCAGAAAGCACAGTCCAGTCTGATGGTTGTGGGTTTTTTGGAAGACTTTGCATTTCCAGAAATCTGACATATATTCCAAAGAAAGTGGTAACAGTATGTTTATGTAAAAAATTTCTCTCTTTGAGTCGTTTGTTTTGAGTCTTTTGTTTTCTGTCCATCAACTTAGGATATATTCAGAAGGGAAAAGTCATTTGTTTCAGACCGGGTCTGCTTAATTTGACATTTATGACATTTAGGTTGTCAGGAAAACATTGAGAAGCAATGTATATCAGGTTAAAGTTGTTTTAACCAGCCTGCATTCACCTGACCACATTTCAATAAGTTGTTGACAAATGCTTTACATCTGTCCATGGCTCACCGGGCGCTTCATTCCTAATCTGTTTACACCGTGTGACATCTGGCTATGGTGGCCGTTTTGGTCCAGTTATTCTGCTCCGGGAGCATTTTGTATTCAGATTGAGGAATCTCAAAGTGAACCGAAGCTCAGTCCGATTTCAAACAAACCAAGACCACCTTGAAAGATGGGTCCGAGGGCGGTTCCTGGTACCGGACCAGGGTTTGCTTGGGTGCATTCAGACTGAAACGTTGTTCTGGATTACTGGGGGAAACAAACTTTGGTTCACTTTAAGCGGACCAAATGTGTCCAGTCTGAATAGAAACAGTTTAATCTCAAACAGTCTTTTTATTCATCCAAGTCAAAACTTATATTCAACATGTAAGAAATGTTGTGCAAAGTATGAATTTTATTTTCTAGAGACTGACTTCCAATGGAGTGTCTGGAGAATCTTTAAACTCATCGTTCATGGTTGTTTTTTGGACTACATTATGAACTTTTTATTATATTTTTTACAACAAATCCCAGGTTTGCTGCAGGTTTTTTGAAGGAACTGAAGGTCATGTGTGTTTCAGAGGAGTGAGTGTGTGTGTGTGTCTGTGTGTGTGTGTGTGTGTGTGTTGGTGTGGGTGGGTCATTTCATTCAGCAGCTTGTGATAACTGCAGCTAACCTTTAGACTGTCTGGATGGAGCAAGGTTTTTCCAGCTCCTCAGCTGCTGGCGTGTTTATCCAATGCCTTTTGTCTTGTGATTGTCTTGCTGACATGACAACACTATCAGTTCAACAGCAGCCTATCCAGGTATCACAGCAGCAGTCGATCAGTCTTTGGAGCATCCGTTAGGTCTGGTCTCCTCCAACTCTAAAAAAACAACAAAACAATTTCTTAACGTTAATCTTGTCTTGTCAGCTATTATTTCGAGCTGTTGTAAATACTTAACAGTAGGAAGTTAGAACCACCAAAGTTTGTAACAGTAATAGGTGGGCAATTTTTATGACAGGATTTGAACGAAGTCCTGCATTCTCTGACAGCTGGACGTGTTCCCTCCTTAACATGACCACTCTAAAGCGTTTGTAGTTAACCTGTTACACATTCAAACTAATGTGGCACAATGAGGTGGACACAACAAGTTCATGCACAGGGATCCTTGTTTAAGTGGGACTTGCGTTCTAAAAATGATAATATAAAAAAATAAACAATAGAGAAAATCTGCAAAGTATTCATTTTTATTTTTACAGTTATTGATAGATGTAGATAAATATAGATACAGATAGATATAGGTGTTTTAAGGCTTTTTTTGTTTCACTTTTCTTAGACAGACATGAACAGTTTCTTTCTTGTTTAAACTTTGGAAGTTCAAACCTTCCTAAAAAAGCGAGGCCAGTTTTATAGAATAAAAACTAAGATCTGATCGCGATCGAAGATTTGTTTGGTAGAAAACTTTCTGTTCAGGGTACTTGGCAGGGAGTAAATTGATTGACAAGTGTCTACAACCAATCAGTTTACAGAGCACAATGCACTGGGAAAAAAGGGGTAGCAGTATTACACAAAAAAATCTGCCAACAGTAAAACTGCAAAAGAAAAACTGGGTTATAGTGAAGGAACACTAGTGCCTCTCCTGGCAAACCTTTTTTTTCCTCCAAACTCTTCGCCACCTTGTCTTTTCAAATGTATCTGTGCATTTGCTCGGGAGGATGAATCAGAGCATCTCATGATAAGACACATGCACATTTTAGTGTTTTTAAAACCGTGTTTCCTAACCCTGGTTCCAAAGCACACTGATCTGTTCAAAAACACCCGATCATGTTTATCAGCCTTTGTATAGACTTTTTAATGGCTTTCTACAAAACCAAATGCATTTGAGCAGGGTAGCATCAAAACATGTGCTCTGAAACCAGGTTCGAGCACGTTTCTTCATTTATGTGGTTAGCACCACCATTAGGAAAATGTATAATTCTGAATCACTTCTGTCTGGACATGATACATTGTTACCAGATTTTGATTGTACTGTTTTGACCTGTTTTTATCCTTTTGACTTGTTAATCACAAACATTTCTTTGCTTTCTAGGATCTGGTGACCTGTACCAGAGCACCATGGTGGGCTGAGGTTACCACATCTGCTGCATTATGTCCAGCAACGGGTCTCCAGTGAAGATGCCGGTGTGGGAAGAATGGTTTACCCTCTGGATCTCCTCTGTTCAAAAGCACTGGGCAGCAACAACAATCATTGCTGCTTGCTTGTCACCAGGATTTTGAGCCTTCCCAAGAAGCTGCTGATGGAGGACGTCTCAGTGGCAAATGTTTCTATGGGCTCCCTGTCTCCGCCAGTGGCGATCACCCCAACAGCTCAGGCCCAAGATATCCACCATAGCGTCAGCCTCCCCCTGCAGATCTTCTTCAGTTTTGTGATGATCACCATCCTGCTCGTTGCCCTTTCTGGAAACGTGGTGGTGTGCCTGATGGTGTACCAGCGGTCGGCCATGCGCTCAGCCATCAACATTCTGCTCGCCAGCCTGGCGTTTGCAGACATGATGCTGGCCATTCTGAACATGCCGTTTGCTCTGGTCACAGTGGTGACCACCAACTGGATTTTTGGAAACCTATTCTGTCGCGTTTCAGCCATGTTGTTTTGGTTGTTTGTGATGGAGGGAGTAGCTGTTCTGCTTATAATAAGCATAGATCGGTTCCTCATCATCGTCCAGAGACAAGACAAGCTCAGTCCACAACGAGCAAAGTGTCTCATAGTGGTCACCTGGGGACTTTCCTTCATCATCTCCTTTCCTCTATCTGTTGGTTTCCCTCCTCTGGACACCCCCCCAAGGGCCCCCCAGTGTGTTTTTGGTTACAGCACTGAGCCTGGTTACCATGCCTATGTACTAATCCTCATGTTGGTCTTCTTCTTCATTCCATTCTTGGTCATGCTGTACACGTTCATGGGGATCCTGAACACCATCCGGCACAATGCCATTCGTATCCACAGCCACCCGGACGGCATGTGTCTCAGCCAGGCCAGTAAGCTGGGCCTGCTGAGTCTGCAGAGGCCTTTCCAGATGAACATCGACATGAGCTTCAAGACCCGTGCCTTCACCACCATCCTCATCCTCTTCTCTGTATTCACGGTGTGCTGGGCTCCCTTCACCGCCTACAGCCTGGTGACCATCTTTAGTGATGACTTCTACCACAAAAACAGTTTTTTTCAAATCAGCACGTGGCTCCTGTGGTTGTGCTACCTCAAGTCAGCCCTCAACCCACTCATTTACTACTGGCGGATCAAAAAGTTCCGTGATGCTTGCCTTGACCTGATGCCCAAATACTTCAAGTTTCTTCCTCAGCTGCCAGGCAACACAAAGAGGCGCATACAGCCCAGTGCTGTGTATGTCTGTGGAGAGCATCGCTCTGTGGTTTAAAGGGAATTCCACTTTAATACTGTTAGCACATCATGCTCCTCTGTGTTTTGGACTTCTCTGAGTAGTTCTTCAGGCTGAATGTGACACTACATTGGCAAAGGGCGGAATCTTTTGGGGTCCAGAAACTGCTTTTCGATCTGTTGCAAAACCTGCAGTTTGAGCCAAATTAGACTTTTTTTCTGGTTATGCTCTCAAAAACACCTACCTGATAAATTTCTGACCTAGATAAACTGTTAGAATTCCTACTATTTATCTAAACAAGATTCAAAAATAGTTATTTAGAATCGAAATTACTAAGACATTACTGGAGAATTTTATTCCAAATTTCTTTTCAACCAAAACAGATTAAGTATTTCAAAACTTAAAAAGAAATCAACAAATACTTTTTTTAAAGATGTGCTTGTTTATTCCTACTAAAGCACAGGCTCTTGGCACATGGGGTTTTGATGTCATAACTTCCATTTTCAAAGATTTTCTTGAATTTATTTACATCAGGGATCTTGACTTTTTTATCTTGATTGTTTTTCGCAGCTGTACAGTAAACACTGGATTTTTTTTTTTTTTGAAGGAAATCAGGAGCAAACTCTGCTGAGTAATCTCTACTTAAGGTTCAGAGTTTGATGTTTGTTTTTTTTTTTGGTAAGTTGCAGCTTTTGTCCGGTCTTTAGGACTGTCTTGGCTATTGACTAGTTGGTCGAACCTCCTAACACACATTAAAAAGATTTGGATTTTTAGTAATGTTCAGTTGCTACAAAAAGCTTCAGATCTTTGCTCTAGCATGCTACTTTAGTATGATACGTTAGTTCAAGCTAAAACAAAAGAAGCAGCAGTGCTGTGAAGGATTTATCTACAGTTAAACTGATGCAAAAGCAGAGAAAGGCTCAAAGGCTTTATTCTCCTCTGGATTTCACACTGTTGTTCAGAATAATCTTCCAACATGAGCTTAGTATTTGCTAAATGGTTGTTCTTCTGTGGGTCATTTGCCTTTTTGCTAATGGGGGTCTTTGAGGGTTCAACCCCTAAGGTCAACAGTCACTCTGTCTTTGGCCAAAACCCCACATCGTTTATAATGAAACAGGTTTTAGTCAAAAGCATCTGCTAACATCTGGTTTTGTGTGATGTTTCAGTGGAATATTTAGTCCAGGGACAGGCAACTCCAGGCCTCGAGGACCGCATACCTGCATGTTTTCCAACATGCCATGCTCTGGCATGCTCTAATTGGCTGGACACACCTGAACCAGGTAATCAGTTATGAGTAGGGCTTGGATATCTGGAGATTATGCAGACACTGATCCCCCCCCTTCCCCAATACAATGTAGTGTTCAAATCAGTCTGAGTTACTGCTGCGGACAAACAGGGTTTTAAAAATATGTTTTATAAAAACATAGGAAAATCTGGGCTTACCTGGTCTTCTGCATCATCAGTCCACATCCTGACTCAGCACAAATCATTAACAGCTTTGCAATGCTCAGTGTATATTTTATTTTATTTTGAAAGCAAGAAACATTTTCTCCAGAGGATACTGGTACACTCAGGAGCGGGAGCTGGCACAGGCTTTCCCTAGAATGATTTCTCCAGCCCACAGACCTTCTGTAAAGATGGACACCTCGCCATGTTCTCACAAAAACTTGCTTTCAAAGCTGCACTGATGGGATGGCAGTCAGTCAGCAGTGGGGCGAGGAGCCGGTATGGTTTTGTCAGAGAAACTGTTGCATTTGAGGAGGATGACCTGTCTGTAGGCTGCGATAAAATGGGATTCTGGCATTCCTGTTTGTGGAAGAAAAAAAATGTGATGCCAGCATTTTTTGGATATTGGTTGAAAACAAACATCTTTGAACACAGTGTGAAAATTCAGGAAGTTCTGAATGCCAATTTCTCCTTTTGTACAGGACTATCTAAATTATGGGCCAAATCTATTGTCAGAAGAAACATAATTGGAGAGCTGATGGCTCAAAGGTGAATATTTAACAGTCTGATGAAGAGCCGCGTCAAACCCATTGATTAGTTTGTGTATGGATGAGTTAGGTGGTCCATCTTTACATGTGGTGTGTGGGACATTCTCATGCTTTTTTGAATCTTGAAACCTTTAAATCGAACAGAAGCCTTTTTATTCTGAAAAGAAAAATATTTAAGCCATCAGGGCTAAAAAATTATACAAAGAATGGCACGCCAATGTGGCTGTTTTTTACCAAGAAGCCATGAGGAGATTTTTGCCAAATTCACTTGGAATTTTGGCAAAATGTTTCTGAAATCAGAAGTGACTAACTCTGATAAAGAATGACATCCATATTTATAATGCCAGGTTTTGTGTTTTAAATTGATCTTGTTCTTTGTTGACTGGAGTCAACGAGCTCTCATGTTAGTTTTGCAGATTTTGCCTTCTGCCTTTTTCTCTGACAACAATTAAATGTCATTTATTGACACAACAACCTTTAAATGGAAGCTTTTTTTAGAAGAAGAAATGCAATGTGGTCATAAATCCTGACATGCGCTGAAAATCAGAGTGTGGGATTCATTTATTTATTTTTTATTACTTGGGGGCAGGTTGTTGCCTCATCTCCATGTGAACAGATTTCATTAAAAAAACTTGTTAAGTTCTGTGAATTCAGTTTTAAGGCATGTAAATCAACAGCTTAAGGTTGTGAGGAGGAAGTGGCCATAATAACCTTGACCCTGTATCTGTAATTCAATGTTTTGATTGTGCCTATGAATTAGTTTATTATTCAGTCAGAATGCTGCTACATCTGGTGAAATGTGCAATTCAGTGTACTGTACTGTTGAAAAGAATAAAAACTTAGACATTTCTTACATTGGTAAACAGCCTCAGATGCAGTTCTTGCACGTGTGTGAGTGTTCTGGAGGTATTCAGTTTTATTTTGAAAGTAGTCTGTTTTTTGGCACTACTTTCCCTTGTAGGGTAACATATCTTATATTCCACTTTCTTCCTTTGGTCTAACAAAAATCTTTGTCTTTAAAAAAACCAAAAAAAGGAGTTTAAAGAATACTTTCAAAAATGGAAGGGTTAACAACAGGGGTGTTTCCTGGACCTGGAAACATTGGGGGATGAGCCCACTCCCTCAAAAAAACCCGGTTGAATTTTCAGAGCAAAAAAAGCCTTTTATTTAAAGTTTCTTGAGCATAGTGGCACCTTGTTTAAAGACAAATACTGCAATATGTACTTCAAAACATATTTCTTTTTTAAACTTAAACACTGACATGTAAAGAATATCTACATCAGTACTGATCTTATAAGGAAAATGAAATGATCAGATTTGAGATTACAGGCAATACTTTGTTTTTTTTTCCCCCTTATAACCAAAAACGTTATTTCTGTGTCAGGTTGCATGGTGGACTTTTGTGTCTGCAGCTGATTTTCATCCAGTATTGTGCTGTTACCTTTCTTTTTCAATGCTGCTTTCTTTCAATAACATTTTCCGTCTCATTTTAGCCTCTTTCCTTCTTTCCCTCTATCACTCCACTTTTCCCTCTGCCTCCTGCTATTATCATGTCACCATCTATTAATCCTCATTTCTTTCTGCCTCTTTCAGTTGCAACCTTCTTTTATCTTTCTTCATCATCGTCTAATAGTCTGTTTAGTTCTTTAAAAATTGAAGTATTAGGTCAAAGCAGAATCTGACTTTAGTGGTTACAGACTATTCCAGCCACTCAAATGTTGTAAATCGAGTTGATTGAAATATTCTTTTCTGCTTTCTAAACATGCTTGATAGAAAACAGTGGTCCTGTATCGGCAGTCCTCAAATCACTGACTTTAACTGGGACGCTACCTGTTGTGTTCCTCATTTGACTCGTGTTCACCTCCTTCTTCCGTCTCCTTCTTCTTGCTGTCTGCTGCTCTGAAGATTATCATTCAAGTGCCAATTAAATGGTAAACGGCGTAAGCTTGCTTTGTAAGGCCCAAAGTGTTTTACACTCACAGACCCATTCACCCAATTAATGAGAAAGTTTCTAAATATTACGATTTTAATGATGAAATAGAATAGATGATACTTAAATGTTAAACAGTATTAACTCTCTTCTATCTGGATATTCAGACTTTATGCCTTCATGCAAACACTTTTGTAAATGACAATTAGAAAATGCAAAAATGACAAAAAGTTCTATTCACCTGATTAAACATCTCCAGCAGATCTTAAAAACATTGTAGGAAAAGTTAATATTCAAATAAAAAACATTATATATTCAAGTGTTATGTTTCTCTGAATAACAAATGTTATAAAAACACATCACCTTCTTCTTAGTGGCAATATAGAAAGTCTGGACAATTCTTATTTAATGGATTTTTATCTATGAAATAGCTTTTCATTTTTATTCTGAGCCATGAAGATAACAACGGCACGGTGGCCTTCAGAACCTTTCTGAGCAGAGAAACATTTTTAAAACTGACTTTCGAGAAGCCACTTCATCACAACAGCAGTTCCTCGTTTGGAGAAAAACCCAACAGACACGTTAAAAACCACGAAAAATAGTTATTGTTGCCATGGTCACTTGTTACCATGGCAAGTTTTTGGAGCCAACGATGAAGCAGTGATGTTTTAAATCAAGTTGTTCAACAACTGCAATATACAGACACTTCTGCCCTACCTGTTCCATTCAGCCGCCCGCCAAAAAAACAAAACAAAAAGGACCTGCTCGTGAGTTTAGTAAAACATTTGCTGAATCTCTTAGTAGAAAACCATTTGAAATGACAGCCTGTAACACCCTACCACAATAGTTAGGACAGGCTCCAGTAACCCCATGGTCCTCAAATAGATTCATTGGGTTTGTAGGATAGATAACAGTTTGCCCCTGAAAATACTGCTCTGCTGGTAGGAATGGGAGTAAAGAGGATACCTGTTGCCAGTAAAAGCTGTGAACATCAACAGATTTCTTCTCTCCTTAATTTTTACCATGAAGGCAAAGCAAGCTGATAACCTTATATAGGAGAGGCTCTGTTCCATGGAGGAAACACATGCTGCTGGATCACAAGGTTTTCTTGAATCTGGTTCCTTTTGCAGATTGAATTACACTGTTTTTAGCAGTATTCTCAATGTGTTTATTGTAGCTTCTCCTTTGATGCACAAATGTCATAAAACATGAAATATTGTTTTTTTTTTCAGCAGATAATTTATCTTTAAGTCCAGTTATTATTCAGTTCACTTTCTAAAATTGTTTCCAGGCTACACATCTAATATCATATTACAGACAGAGACGGGATGCGTTCAATGGCTCCAAATGTGTGAGGCGTCACATTCAGGGGCAATGTGAGGCCTCTCTGTTAATTACTCTTGTCCCAGTGTGTCACTTGCATCTCATTTGGTCACCCAGGGACCTCACTTCCTGTCATCATGTACACTGAGTGCACTGGTGGGGGTGACATGTGTCCTTTGTGTTTACTGTGCCTCCTTCCGTGACAGTTGCCTTGACTTGCAACAGAGCAGCCAGTCTTCAGGTCCAGGCTGAGTGGATGTTGCAGATAAACACGGATGTCAGGGAGAAAGGTTCTTTGCCTAACAACCAACCTGCAATCTGACATTTGTGTTTGTTCTGCACAAAATCAAACATTCACTCATAAAATCACATACCAGCTTTTAGCACAGCTGAAAATCACACAGAAATGCTTGATTTTATTTTACTGTAACAAGATAATATAAGGCATTACAGATTAATATTAGTTTACTAATAGTTTACTCATTTAATGTAAAAGGATTTATGTTTTACAACAAACAACAAGACCAAAACACCAAAAGTACTACAGATTTTGAAAAATAACAAAAACAAATCTCATTGCTTTTGTTTCTTGCTAAAATATCAGTCTTTTCAAGATACTTTTCTGCCATTTATGGGCGTTTTTGCTCTCTTCTAGGATTTCTGCAACCTATAGTTTTTCTGCAGTTCAACAAAATGTCAGCTTTACATGACAAAGGCTCTTTTGCACCTTCAAATGTTAACATTTCAACAATTTTGCCTGAAGAAACTTCTAGTTCTGCTGTTAAAAGTTATGCAATTAAGCAATTATACCAACAGCCTTCCACACTTACATATTCAAAACTTCAATCAAACCTATTTCCACAGAAAATGTCGTTTATTAAGAGGCATCTGTCTGACTGGCTTTGGTATTTTGAGTTTTTGATTTAAACTGGTTTTTAATAGACAACATATGAGTGCACATGAGTAAGGCACGACTTAGCTAGCTTTGGGCTTTGCATTTAGGGGTCTGAGCACCTACTTTAAGAATGTTGCAGATGTATTAAAACGTGATCAAGAAGAACAACTTGACATGCGTCTAAGAGTTAGTCGTGGTGGACAGAATCCGGTAGTTTTCAAAAAAAAGAAAAAAAATTCCTTCCGAATAAAAAAATAAACAAAATGGAAATCTCTTCTCCACAGCCCAGTGCGAAGAGCCCTACAAACCAGTACCAGTCAGTGGGGCACTACTGTCCTACAACCTTGTTAAAAAGGATTTCTGAGGTTCGAGAGGATTTTTCATGCGTTTTCTGTAAGTTTCTGTTAGCGAAACAGACAAACATATTCACACTTTGAAAGTGTGTCGAGAATCTAAGGAGCCATAGGATTGGCTGAAAGCGAATTGTTTCGAGGATGAGTTTGAATGACAGATTTATTATCCAATGATGACATTTGTAGACCTGCTAGGTTAGGCGAGTCTCAAAATTCACCACAAGGATTTCTCTCACAAATGTGGGGATATTTCATGCACTTTCTGCATTTTGTGTGGTCTTTGAGTTTATAATAGAAATGTACCTAAAAATTATGTTTGTGAAGCATTTATTGTGCTTTTGTGGAACATTTATCGTAACATTTCTGAAAGATTTATTGTGTACCTATGAGACACAGCGTGTATATTTGTGAGACATTTATTGTGTGTTTCTACATTTGGTTTGCAATAGTGAAACACAATGTATGCATTTGTGAAACCAAAACATTGTTTGTATTTTGTTTGCATTGAAACATTGTGTGCATTTCCAAATTTATATTGCACGTTTGCATTAAATTTTATTTTGTTAATCGGAGTGTGTGCATTTGTGATACAGACTTTGTGTATTTCTGAATTACGAGACTGAACTGACTCCATAGAATTTAAAAATCAAAATATGAAACACTTTAATTCACTATGTTTTCTTCTAAAAAAAATACTAAGTTCAATTTACCAAAAATATTAATATTTTGGTCATTGTAATTTTAAGTAGATTCTACAGTGTTTTTCTAATGTTATTTAAAACAATTAAGCACAAATAGCTTAAAATATTACATTTCATATATGCTACATTTAATAAGACTATGCACAAAAATATTAATTTTCTTTACTATCAAAAAGAAAAAAAATCAAGGAAGTCACTTGAAGAAAAGTACAATCAACTTACTATATCTGTGTTTGTAGTGTACTCGTGTGCACATATGTTGCTGACTTTCTATTATTGATGACTATTATTCCCCAAAAGATAAAAAAAAACCAAACCTGTCTAACCTGAAATCAGCAGCTCAACTGACTGCTGGTTTACCAAACAGGGACACCACAGTCTACATCCACCGGCATCTATGTCAGCGCGGTTCATTCCTGGTCCTGGTGAAACAATTCTATTATTGTTACTGTACCGTCTAAGTGCCTAAGGACCACGGGCATCGAGTGAACCCTACATGTAGAGATTTCTCCTGTTTCTCTGCATTTAACATTAAGAAGATGAAATGCAGACAATAAAGTGTGATATTATACCTGCTTTTTTTGAAAATCCTGGATAACATTAAAGCCAATTTAAGTCAGTGACCCTTTGAAGGCAAATGGTTTTAGTCTCAAAGACACATCTAAGACAGGTAAATCTGTGAACTGTGACACATGAAAGCCAAGCAAATGATGCTGAAGGTTGCCTCACACGACAACCTCTTGCGGCCCACAGCAGAACAGCAGAACTGGTTTTCCTGATCCACTTTTAACTGGAACAGAACAGTGTTTTGTAAGCGGAATCATAGTTGGGATTTAAGGGTCCTGAAGGGAACTATGTTGATGTAACACTGGACAGCAAGCAGGAAATAAAACGAGGAGTTGATTTGGAACTGTCCTGTGTCCGAGTCATCCTGTGACCGTGTGATTTGGTAGCAACAAACGGTAAAAACCCAATGACCTGCTGTCATAAACAGAACCAGCCAGCTCTGAGCTGAGTCAAATTTGCAGCTCAACGACAACCATAAAGGACAGTGCAGTTAATCGTTTTCCTCCCTGGGTTTCATTATGCAGTCTGCAGAGAGTAATGAGCGTACCTGGAGCTTTGAAGCTCACTCTAATCAAAGAGCTGCACACTATTACTAAGCAACAGGAACTCACAGATGTCTCAGGAGGTGATGGTGGATCGAATAATGTTCTCTACACAGATGAGATAACAACAGAGAGCCACTTATCAACCATGTGACCCTGTTAACAGTGCACCTGAGATGTGGACAACAGACAAACCAGCTGCCATTTGTCCTTTTACAGCCAGTACCAATGAAAGCCACTCAATTGTGATATGGGGGAATTTCAAACAACTCTGTATTAAGCTGTTGCTTATTCGGGTTCAGTGATTGCTGCAAAAAGGCAGATTTTCAGTTTTAAAAAGTCATCATAATGTATACCGCCATAGTAGTTTTCTTTTTCTTTTTAAAGCATCACTTAAGCTTCAAACCAGATTTTGATTTGCAAGCAAATCTCTGGTATTTGCAAGAATGTAAAGCTAAAAACCCTGCCTTTCCTTTCTAAGGCTAAATGTTTGGATCAGGCCAGTTTAGCAGTTAGTTTTGAAATTCAGTTCAAAAGTATCAGTCCTATCCTCTTAAGACCCAAACTAATATTTGAGCTTACCCTCTAAAACATTTAGTCACAGGGCCTCAGTTAAAATAATTAATTACTGTGGTAATATCACCCAAAATGTCCACGCACGTGGACGCTAGGTCTTCAGAGGTAAAACAAGTTTGGACTGAGCCCTTGATCTAGTAGTTTGGGGGGCCCAAGTGTCAATTTGGAGTTATCCTCATTTCAAATTAAATTAGTCTGAATGAAGTTTTATCACAGTTCACAAGGGATGGTCAGTGGTGTAGTGGTTAGCGCTCGTGCCTCACAGCAAGAAGGTCTTGGTTCAAATCCCAGCTGGATTGTTTCTGTACAGAGTTTTGATGTTCTCTGGCTTCCTCTTCCAGACTGAAAACAGGATTGGTTACTCAAAATTGTCCCACGATGTGAATATGAGTGCATGGGCCTTTGACTGACTGGTGATCTGTGCAGGAGGACCTTGTCTGAACACAGCAGTAGCTCGGTTGACTCCAGCAGCCCATTAAGGTTGGTGGATAATCTTCCTGGAACTTCTTTTGTGTCTCTTACTTTAAAATTTGGTTTTGATGTGTGGGATGAAGCCAGAGCATCCAAACAAGAGGCCCGCGCAGGAAGAAAGAATGGCCAGCAAAGATCAACCAGGTTAAAATTGCAAAGGCAATAGTGGAACAACACACAATATTGGGGGCAGCCGTGGTGCAGTTGTAAAGCGGTTGACCTCTGATCGGAATATTACAGGTTTGATTCCTGCCTTGCCCGCCCTAAGTGTCCTTGGGCAAGACACTGAACACCACATTGCCCTTGGTGGAAGGTTGGCGCCAGTGTTCGGCAGCGGAACCACCATCAGTGTGTGAATGGGACCGTGACTGTAAAGCGCTTTGGGCCTTCAAGGAAGGTAGAAAATCACTATACAAGTATACACCATTTACCATCATTCACCCCCCCTACTCTAGCTGCTGAGGACAGTAGGGGACAGAAGGCCACTGGTGTTCATGCCTCTTGTGCAGCGAGTGTGTGGTCTAATAAAATTAAATGGGCTTTTTTTAGCTAACAACATAGACTGCCTTCTTTTAACAGAAACCTGGCTCGGTACTGATGCTCCTGTTATTCCCCACCAATTTTAACTTTTTATTTTGTATCAGGGGAAGTAAGAAAGGAAGTGGCACTGCATTGATTGGTTATTATTGTTATTATTGTTATTATTATTATTATGGATTGGTTTGTGACTAAGACAATCAAACTAAACACTTACTCACATTTGAGCATCATGCACAGTTTTAGGGGAACTACAGTCCAGTTCTCAGGCAAACGGTTCGTCTCAGCCGCCAGATGGAATTACTTTCACAGCCAAAATGTTCATATATTTATCATTAAAGTGTTATTGTCATTGTGGTAAAGGTTTTTTTTTTCACCTTCTATTTAGAGCAGTGATACAGGAAATGGGGCTGACCCACCTCATAAGTCCAGCCAGAGCAGCCAAGAAGTGGGAAAACTTAAAGAAAACATGTACGGTTTGTGAAATGAAGGGCTAGACAGTTCCTTGTAGTTTTAATCAGTTCTTTGTTCACTAGTGTCTGTTTTGATATTTGAAGGAACTTATAAAGCCTGCCACAGGCAGTGGCAGGGGAACCATCTGCAGCTTCGTGGAAGTGGTTCTCCCTGATGAATGAGGCCATTGGCAGCAGGGCATCTGTGAGGCCTCCATATCTCATTGCCTCATCCGTTGTGGAGAGCCCTTCCACATCTGCTGCGCCATCCCCTGCCTCAGTGCCACAAGACCTGGAGCAGACAGGGGAAGAGGAGGAGACAGTAAAGGCTCCTTCTGCCAAGAGGCCACGGCGTGGTGGCCTAATCACCCTGTTAGAGAAGGCAGAGAGGAGAGAGGAGGAAAGGGCCAGGATAGAGAAGGAAAGGGCCAGGAGAGAAGAGGATGTGAGAGGAGAGGCTCCTAAGTCTCTTTGAAAAAATTGTTCAAAAAATTTGAAATTCATGAAATACATTTACAAAAACTAATAATTTGCATGTCTTATTTACATATAATGATGAAGGGTAACCATTTAATTTTTTCTTTAAGATTTTTTTTAACACATTAACAATAATCATGGTCCTGAAGAGCCATTTGCCTCACAGTTGGAGCTGACAGGAAAGCAGGGACGCCACTTTGCTGGTTCCTGGTACTGTCCTCCTGCTGTGGCTCTACATCTGTGGGCTCCAAGCACTCCCCTTCACTCATGCACAGATTGTGGAGGATGGCGCTGCAGGCAATTATTTTAACTGCAAAGATTGGCTTTACTTCCAACGCCCCTAGAAATATTGCTCTCCATCTTGTCTTCATCATCCCAAATGCTCTCTCCACCACAGAGTGTGCCCAGACGTGACGTCTGTTGTAACGAGTCTCAACAGCATTCCTCACAGGGTGTCAGCAGCATGATGGGATGTGAAATGCAGGGATACCCACCATCACCCAAAGTGATGTATCCTTCAGGTGGGTATGTTTTATTAATGAAAATGGGGCTGTTGCGCAGAACTCGTGAATCGTGGATATCCAACAAAAAAAAAATTGCCATTAGAATCACATACAGTTTGCATTTGAATGGACTGAAAAAGCTTTCTGTTGAAATAACAGGGTGCATTTTCTTTTGGGGCTTTTATTCTAATGTGGCAGCCGTCGATGCTCCCCACAATGCTATTGGAAGGCAGCAGATCCAGCTGCTCCAATCCAACGGTGACTAATGGCAGTTCATCCACTCCGGGGACCCGGATGATCCTGTACATCAGCTGGAGGATGTGGTCTGCTATCCTGTGGACAATGTCACTCACAGTGGAGCGTGGCATGTCAAAGGCCCTGGCTACCACACGGTAAGACGTGCCACACGCCAGCCAGGAAAGGAACACCAGGACCTCAGTCCTGTGCCCACCCGAGTGTGAGGAACTTGAATCTGCTCCACTACACCGTATGGTCCTGCGGGTCAACCAAAAATCTGGTCTTTTGTCAGACTGACCGTCAGCGTAGAGGGCCAGGGCAGGCACCAGAAGGTTTGCGAAGCAGCAAAGACATGGAAGATCATGTTAAATGTAACATTAATCATTTAATTTATGCTTAGTTTTGGAATGGGTATGTTTATTATGATGGCTTACATTTCATTTTATTAATAAATTAGTAATGCTGGTAAATCTCATGTTATTTTTTTGTTTGGCTGGGTTTTTTGATTTTCTTATTCCTTGCGTGTTTAAAATATTTTTGTAAATAATCTGATGAAAAGCGCTATGTGTGGAATGCTAAAATGGTTTGAAGAAAACAAAAACACACTACACTTTCTCTGAACTCAAGAGAGTGTTGCACTTATTTATAATGTGTAAATATATTACTCATAATTCAGTGTTGGAATAATGCTTACTATTTTGCCCAGCAGATGGTGTATCCCTGAGCATAATTAGTGACAAGTGCTAAGAATTACCTCACAAGTTGTCCATCTCTGGCTAGGGCAGCCAGAATAAATCTTCTAAAATGTCTGCTTTTCCTCCTGGCCTCCTTGTGCCTCATTTTGTGCCTCATTCTTATTACAAATTCTTAAAATTATTGCTAGCAGGAACACAGAAAAATTGACATTTGAAGGCATTTTTAATAAGCTACACGAAAAAGGTACAGGAAAACAAATGCTTACTTGCACCAGCCCGTAAATGGTTCTGTGACACGAAAATAAAAAATAACATTGTGATGGATTCGTGATTTGACAGATTTTAAGTGAACAGAACCATTAAATATCACCGCAAAAATGTGTGTAATTATATTTTTTTCAAACCAGACACGGCTGTAGTATTATAAAAACGTGTTCACATTTCATATCGACAATGGGCAGAACAGAAAGTCTGGGTAAAACCTGACTTTGTTTGGGGATTATTCAACAAACTTAATTTATAACTTCATAAGTATTAGCGGCTGTGACAATAACGTGACCAAAAAACAACTAAGTGGTCATAAACGTGTGTAACAGCCTCGCACTATTCCCACTCGCTCACGTTCCATCCACAGACATGCGCTCATATATCCCCACCTTTTAAGGAGAGAAAATATGCACAAATTGTATTTTATGAGTTACAAATCAAGAAGTATGCACACACAATTTTTTTCTATTAACTGTGTGTATTTGCAATTGAGTAGTCACATGTATAAAAATTACAAAATACAAAAACATACAATTTACACATGCACAACTTTAAATTACAAAAGCCTAAAACTACTACTGTAGCGACTAGGCTCGGCCGTCTGGATCGATGTGCAACAAAGTTAATAGCAAACAAACAAGATAAGAGAAAGGCAGGACGAAGTCAAAAGCCAGGCAGAAGTCAATACGTGGAGCGAGACAGGGAGTCGAGGAACAGGCAAGGGTCAAAACACTACTAGTTAATACAAAGGAATAATGCTTGTAATTGATTGCAGGGCAAAACAACACTTCTCATCAAGCAGGGTTCAGAGAGAACATTTATTAGGTAAAGCTGACAAGGATGATGCGAAGCAGCTGGTGAGGAAGTGACTGGGAAAGCAGTACTCAGTCCTTTACCTTCAGTCTCATGCAGGCAGGAAAGGGTATCTGCCTTCCCGTTCTTGGAGCCTTTTGGTGGATTTGATGTATTCCATGTTTTTGTGGTCCGTCAACACCAAGAATGGCTGAGATGCCCCTTCCAACCAATGTCTCCACTCATTGAATGCCTTCTTCATGGCGAGTAACTCCCAATTACGTCATAGCTCCTCTCTGTGTTGCTAAGTTTTCTGGAAAAGTAAGCACATGAGAACATCTTGAGGAGTTGACCATGACGCTGAGATAACATGGCCCTGACCTCTGTGTTAGAGGCATCCACCTCTACGATAAACTGTACAGACGGGTCTGGATGATGAGGGATGTGTGAGTGTGAGGAGTGCTGTTTGAGGGTTTGGAGAGCTGGGTGGGCCTCTGGGGTCCAATAAAGGCTCCTGGGTGCTCCTTTGAGGAGGGAGGTGAGAGGAGCTGCCATTGAACTGAAGCCAGAAAGTGGTGATAAATTGGCAAAGCCGAGGAAGAGTTGTAAGTTCTTCACAGGGGTGTGTTTAGGTCACTGCAGCACCGCTTCTACCTTGCCTTCATCCATGGCTACACCCTGAGCACCAATTATGTAGCCAAAGAAGGAGATGGATATCTTGTGAAAGTCACATTTCTTCTGCTTGCCATACAGATGGTTATCGATGAGCTGCTGAAGGACTGTAGTGGTTGAGAATACCGTTTTCCATTCGACACCTTCATGGATACGAATGAGATTATGAGAACTGTGCAGGTCCAACTTAGTGAAGAATCGGGCCTGACACAGTTGTTCCAGGGTTGGTGGCTCCAGCGGTTATGGGATATTTAAACTTGTCTGTGCTTTCATTGAGACTGTGAAAGTCGATGCAGGGACAGAAACCATCTTTCCTCTTAACGAAGAAAAACCCAGCTGAGGCAGGTGACGCAGAAGGTCAGATAAATCCCTTTTTGTAGTTCCTCCTGGATATGGGCCTGCATAGCTTCAGTGTCTAGTTGTGACAGAGGAAACACCATTCCTCTCGCTGTTGTGGCCCCAGGCAGCAAGTCTATGGCACAATTGCAGGATTGGTGAGAAGGTAGAGGTGTGGCTTGTTGTTTGTTGAAGGCCTAGATCCCAATACTGGGGCGGTACAGAGTCATGTTTAGAGGAGGAGTCGCCCATGGTTATCTCTGTGGTGGATTGCTGGTCCCATGAGAGATCTCCTGCAGTGCTGTGCTGTTGAATACGGTGACGTTGAAGGCAGGATGTCGACTCAAATGTGAGTACTTTGGTTTACCATACAATATCTGGATCATGGGTCTCAAGCCACAGCATTCCCAGGGTAACAGGACAGCGAGGGGAGTCAAAAATGAAGAGACAGATGACCTCCTGGTGTTGAACGTTGAGTCTGAGGTCTGGTCATAGGGACTTAATCCACCCTGAGCCGAGGGGACAACGATGTAAAACAGAAACTGCCAGCCGAGATTCGCAGGAAAGCAGAGGAATTGAGTTAGCATTGCCAAATGCCAAATCTATGAAATTTCCTGGTGCCGAGTAAATTCTGCTTAGGAGTGGAAAGGTAGGGATTTCCCCCAGACCAAACCGGAGGTAACCACTCCAGAGTTTCTCAGACAACAAGGAACACAGAAAAGACAGATTGTCTTACTCTGAGAGGCACAGATGAGGTTGTTGGTGAAGGAAAAGCTGACACTGCATAATGAATCTGTTGTATTGTTGAGGTTTCCCAGTAAACTTGTCCAGCAATGAGAGACGTGGTTCGGACGCTGAAGTGCTTGCGTCGGAAGAATCCCCTGATCCCGCTGGTGAGGGAGGTATGGGTTAAGCTAGTGCTTAAGGCATTGGATGCGTTACCAGGTTGGCAACAGTCACTCCATGATGGCGTTGGTAGCAACCGTCAAATGGTGGAGTTGTCTGCTGTGTTCCAAGAGTATGGCTGCAAAACCCACTGGATTAGCTGGTGTAGCTTCACCCATTGCTGGATCCGAGTCTGGCAAAGTATTCTGTCACGATGAGTAAAAATTATGCACAAATCGCCTGACACGCACAAAAACACATTCACACACAAATCTGATTTAAGACTCTTCAAATCTCCAAGATTTGTGTGTGAATGATGCTTTTAAATGCTGCTAGAATGCTAGGTCATCAGAGTTTTCTGATCAGACACTTTGAACTAAGACTGTGAATAATATCTGGTGAAAACTTGACATTTTTCCACTTTCTTAAACAGATGCATCCCAATAATTAAAATAAAAATATGTGTTTTTAAAACATTCAACAGTAAAGTTTCTCTGTTCTCATAGCTCCCTCACAGCTGTGCTTTCCCTACCAGTGCATTCGCCACGGGGCTCTTCCGTGACCGCTGGTTCACAGTCGCAGCAATGACGGGCGCCATGGGGTCCGCCTCAGCACCCAGGGAGCATGGTGGATCGATCCGCCCTATGTCCTGTATCGCCTTGTTGGTGTTGAGGGGGCCTCAAGCTCCCTGGTCACTGTGGCTGGGGGCCAGCGCTCTGGGGGGAGCTCTGTGCTTTTGCTGTATAGGAAGCAATGGGTTCTGGAAGAGTTTAAAAAAAAAAGGTGAGTATTTTAAGATGGCAGCGCTGTGTGAATACCTCAAACAGTCACACTCCAAACTCCACTATGGCCTTTACCAAAGAACTAAGAACACCAGAAACAAAATTGATGACTTGCGCCAGGCTGGGAAAACTGAATCTGCGATAGGTAAGCAGCTTAAAAGCTGAAAATCTCCCTCAATTTGAGGCTGACTGCAAGATCTCACCCTGTGGGGTCAAAATGATCACAAGAACGGTGAGCAAAAATCCTCGAACCACACGGGGGACTTGTGAATAACCTGCAGAGAGCTGGGACCAAAGTAACAAAGGTTACCATCAGTAACACACTACTACCACCAGGGACTCAAATCTTGCAGTCCCAGACGTGTCCCCCTGCTAAAGCCAATACATGCGCAGGCCTGTCTAAAGTTTGATAGAGAGTTATGCCAGCGGCACAACATATCCCAAGCCCATCATTCTGGAAAAAATACATCCCCCGGCTGTTTTAAGATAGCATCATGCTAACTGCATAAACTTGTGATGCAGATTACGAAAACACTAAAACGTGTGTGAACTGTTTTCAAAGTTATCTATACTTATTCAAACACTACAAAAAAAACTTACATTTTTACTTTGGGGCAAAATGTGCTTGCATCTCAAACTATCTGTCTCCCTTCTTTGGAGGATGAGTGAAATCGATGCCCGTTGAAAACTGTGTAGTCAAATCACATTCTTCTGTGTGATTTTTTTTTTTTAATAAGAGGGGTGGCACTAATTGCCCACTGACACAACTTACCCCACTCTCCCCTGCTGGTCAGTGTCCCTCAGCATCTGTGTGGACTTCCTGTGCAGGAATGATTGTCTGGATGTCAGCGGTTCATCCTCTCAAACTGCCGTACAACAGATATGAAGAGCTGCTGGTTTGCCTCTTGCAGCTTCAGCACTTGTGGGTTATGATGTTCATTGCGCTTTTCATTATTCTTCATCACAGCTGCTGCTATCGTCTGTCACTGTACTGCTGCTGATTTGATCAAACAAGCATGTACATATTTTTCTTTGCCCAGCCTACTGTACATTCGACAAGTTTTTGCAAGATTGTTGACAAAAAAAGACAATCAAGTGCGAGTGGAGTGGTGCTCCACCTCTGACCATTCTTATAAGAAATTAATGCTTGAAAAGATTCCTAGGTATGTTGAAAAGTAAATTGACCGGGACTGAAGGAATGCAGACACAAGAACGAGACGGACAGTGTTGAGGGTCTAATACATTTATTAACAGTATCCTTGTTTAACAGTTTGAGTAGTCTTGAGGTTGAGTCATAGCCACTGGACTTAAGTCTAGTCTGCTCAAGAGTATGTGGTCTTGTGGGGAAAAAAAATGGGACTTATAAAATTCCCACACAACAAAATAGGATGTTTAATGAAAAAAAAGAAAACCAAGTCGAAGCGGGTCTCTTGACTCCCTGTGCCCCGATTAACAAACCCAAAACAAAACTCAGCGACACAAGAAAACTCACACACTACATTCATGCACTCATCCATTCATTAAAACTAGATCTGGAGCTTAAAAAATAACAATCTGAAGTCGTGCCAGCTAGCAAACCCCTGAAAACCACAACTAGGTTACCTGTGAGGCTACCCAGAAGTGTTCAAACAGGAAGCGGGTGGTTCCAGAAGCCAAATGATGCCTATGATGGCAAGTGGGTGCCCTGGCGTTTTTATAGCGCTCCAAGAGGCCCACTACACCTGAGCCATTTAATCCTGCTACAAGTACAACACCTGGATGAATGAGAACCTTCAACAGTTTGAGTGTTTTGCAACCTCCTAAAGTGTGGCCTATTTTGTTTGTCACAAAACAACCACAAAGTACAAAATTTGACAAGTCAACTTTATATCTTTAATCAAAGCCATTAGTATTGTGGATTTACACTGCTTAATCCTATACAAGTGATCTATAGGTGGTTTGTGAAGATGAACAACTACTTGGTCACACTTTAGATTGGGGGACAACAAAACATTCAAACTGTTAGCAAGAACACGATAAGTACATTTATATTAACTTACAAAGCATTTGCAGAACATTGCAAATGTTAAAAAATGTTTTATAGATTGAGAAATGCTAATTAATGTCTTTATAAGTAGCTTAATACCACATTCCTAACGTTTGTCAATGTCTTATAAGTAGTTTTGTAAGGAATCTTACTATAAAGTATTTCCAATTATTCTTTCATTTTACCAAGCTGCTGTTTTTGACATTGTTGTGTGATGCAAAAATTGTAGTATCTGGAGTTTTATAACCTTAAGTAACATAAGGTTGGTGAGTATACTCTTCTGAGAAGTAAAAAAAGAGTAAATTAATTCGAAGATTTAAGGCATCATTCATCAGTGATGCTCTGCCGAGTCTTGGATCAACACTGTGGTTGCTCATGCTTGAACACTCGATGGGGAATTACTTGTGCTGCACACATCATGCAGCATCGTGCATCCAGTGTTTCTCTAATAATCAGTACAGTGTGCACAAAGGTGAGTGGAGAAGCAGCTTTCAGGGTTTTATATAAACAGCATTGGTTGTAATGACTGGATAAACACTGATTATTCTGACTGTGTGAGCCACTTACGTGGTCCTGTTTAATTAAATGGAGAGAGCTGTCACTAATGGATGATTCCAACTGAGGCCAAATGGGACTCAAATGGTGTTCTTAATGCACAGATAAAAAGTCCAGCTTTGAGCTCCGACTACTGTTTTGAGTCTAAACAACTATTAGACCCCAGTCTAATAGTCTAAATTCCAGCTTAGTTTTTTGTGGTACATCTTATGTTATTGTGAAATTGGCCTTCATTTTTATGCTTCCCCAAGTTAGTAACATCTGTTATAGTTTCCTTGTAGATTCCTTGATAGATTGGACTGGTGGCTTCTTTACACAACTTTTCTTGTTTTTAGTTAAAAGCTTGGAGTTTTGTTAAAATAAAATAAAAATGAAAAAAAATATTTTTTATGCAGGGAACTTAGATTTTGATGTGCCAAACACATGGGCTCATACAAATGGATTACCAGAGAATAAAAAATTAAATGTTCTTTGTTTTTGAGTTAAGCTAATGTCAGTGGTATTTGAGTTCAACACAACAGAAAAAATGTAGGTTTTTGAAAGTTGCATAGTAATCATAGATCCTCCAAACATTGTAAAGGTTTTGCAGGATGTCACAGCGTGGAGGTCAGGACACCTCAGGATTTTGCAAATGGGGGTTATTTGATTGAGACACTGCTTTTATTGATGTGAGGGAATCTAAAGGATATAGAGCAAAATTAATCTCTTTTGTCTTTGTGCTTTTTACTGGTTAACAATCATAATCTGCAACTTGTGTGCAAAATAATAAAAAAAAAAAATCAAACAGTTCAATGTTTTAAATAAAAATAACATAGTCTGGGCTGGTTTCTATCCTAAATGATCATTTATTCCATATGTGAATCATGTTTTGAGAGTAGGCGGACCAGTTTTCGATCATCTTGTTTTAGAATGAAATTCCTTCTTTGACATCACTTGCTAAACCCACAGGCCTCTGTGGAAAAGCCAAGAAGAAAGAGGAAGAATCCGGCCTCCACAAGGAGATGCTTGTTTCCACGGCAACAAAGATCCACGTGCTTTTGTATGTGGTGACCTGGAGAGTGCATATCCGTGCTGAGCAGCCTCCCCCACTGCAGACAGTGTGTCTGCCTCCACACAGAAACCAAGCGCAGTCAGATGTGAGGCAGGAACCAGTTTCAAGCAGATGTTCAGGCTCAAACCACGTTTCAGAACACAGCTTGAATCACATGCTCTTCTCAAACATCTATACAGTTTTAATATTTTCAGTGTCCTGAGTTCCTCTCTTACTCCTACTCCCCTCTGACATTTTTCTTTTAATCCACTCATTTACTTCAAGACACACTCCAATGAAAATTGTGTTTTTAACTTGTTCTTGTAGTATTATTATCGTCATATTGGAGGACATATAGGCCTAAAGAAATCTAGGCTCAAAATTGGATTTCTGAGAACTTCTTTATTAAATCTGTTGTGAATCAGGTGCAGAGGAAAACATGTATGGAACAGCGTGTAGTTGCAGACTACAATCGGTGGGCCAAAAGCTCCCTGCTCCGCTCCATTCTGATGCTTCCACTTACAAACGGATCCATGTAAGTCTTTGTTTTCCTTGTTTAAGCTCGAATCTGGATCAGAACTGTATGATATTTTTCACTATGTTTGTTGCACTGCTGATGTTAGGTTGGGGTTGTGAGGGGCTGAAATATTGAGAGAGTGAAAACAAAGTGACCAACAAACAAAGGAAATGAGTACTGGCTTACTCCATGCCAATAGTCCCGCCCACAACTCAGAGGTGAATTTCTAATGAACTCCTGCCGCTCTGCAGAAACTATGTCCTAAAAAGCGACATAGGTTTTGGCTAAAAACGTCATAATCACAAGTAAAAGACCACTGGGAAGGATTTTACAACAGATCAAAATACGATCAGAGTGGGTCTTTGAGGTCAATGAGTTTCTTTGATATCCACCTAATTCTGTTAGTTACTTTCTTTTCTTTACTGTGTCATAAAAATATTTTAGTGTGTTTCTGATCTGCATAAAGTATAGTTCTTCATAAATCTCTGCATTCTGAATCCTTTTATACAGATTTTAGCACATTTTTACAACACTGACATTGTGGCTGTGTGTCTGATCACTGAACTGACCTTTGTCTTACTCCGCAACACGATGCTTCCTTTTTTTCTAAATTACTAAAGATTCGTTTTCTTTAGAGGGAAAAATATGATTTTTGTATGCAGTCAGTGAAAAACGTTAGCTGAGAAAGACCAGCATCTGCAGCACATTGCAGATTCAACTGCATCATAGTACTGGAATGCAGGCTGTAGTTGTGACATTGTTGGTTTACCAGTGAACTGCAGTGCTTTAAGCACAGCATCCCAAACATGTTGGTGTTTAGTGGGTCTAAATGTTCATTTGCAAACTAAAATCTGTCTGTAAAATTATTATACTTTAATTAACATGCAGATGAAAGAGAACCTAGACTGACACCAGCTAAAATCCAAACAGCTGAAGGCTGAAGTGGAAACCTCTTGGAAGCCTGCTGCTCTGAATTAGAATCAGAATGTTTAGTGAGTAATTCTAGCTGACGTGGTGTGTTGTAATCTTCCATTAAGATGTAGTCAGGACTGACTTCCGTTCGACTGCCAGCTGTTTCTTCGTGAACTGAACCAAACCTTCAGAAATGGGAATGCACACAAAACTGCTGGTCTGGGTTTGAGCTGCAACCAGAATTCTGCTGATATGTTTTAGCATTTGAAAATAAAGGCTGAAGGAAGCACACTCAAGGCTTTTGAAGCATCGCCCCGAGTTTGCAAATGTTTGTCACAGATGATCACATCCTAGTAAACCTGTAGAGAACTCTGGGAGGGCTTCAGTTTGCTGCTACTGCCACCAAGTGTTAAAATGAAGACCTCCACTCACTTCCTGATAAACAAGCTAAGGTTGACTGTCACGGACCAAGGAGTGTGAAATTTGCACTCTGCTTTTGACCCATCCCCCCGGGGGAAGCAATAAGGTACTGGGTCCCATTTTTAGAGTCTTTAGTATGATTTGTTTAACCTTTCAGTCTCTGGGTGAACACTTTACCACATAGCCACTGAGCTGACTGTTGGAATCATATGAGCTTCCAGAGAGGTTGAATTAGGGTCCACCACCATGCAGGCTGCAGTGGTTAGCACTCTCTTCTTACAGTGAGGAGATCCTGGTTCAAGTCCCTACTGGGATCTTCTGTGAGGAGTTTGCATGTTCTTGTGTGCGAGTGGGTTTCCTCCCACATTATAGAAACATACTTCATAAGTCGTTTGGGGACTCTAAAGAGTCTGTAGGTGTGAATGTGAGTGTCTGTGCGGCCCTGTGACAGACTGTAGCCACAATAGTAGCTGGGATAGACTCCAGCAACCTGGTGACCCCAAAGAGGCTTGAAAATGGATGCATGGACATGTAGGGCACCGTTTTACTTGTTGGTATTTCCAGAGGTTTTACATGACTTCAAATGCCAGACATGTTCACCCACCAATGGTGTGCCTCTACTCTACTGATTGTGGGTCTAATGTCCTGCCCATGGACACTAATATGAGACGATCATAGATGGGGTTTGAACCACCAAGTCTTCAGCTAATAGATGAATCTATCTGCCCTTCTTCTAATAAGTAGGAATGATTTTCCTGATTTTTGTTTTAAAATCTTCCTCTAGTCGTTTCTCTAGATAGATTTTCAGTCATTTGCTGAACTTTTATTTACCCTTCAAATTTAGACCTTTTTCTGTTGACATTTTCTTAAATTCCATAAACCTAAATGTAATAATTTGTTTTAAAGCGGGAAAACCTTCCTGGTGGGTTAAAAAGATGCCTCATTTATGATTATTTTATCAGTGCTAACTAAAAAAGTAATCTGATCTCAATCCTGATCCACAGATTCTCCTGCTTTTGGAATTTCTTTTGTGTTTAAACTTCTCAGCCTTTGGTTTTCTTCCATCATCAGTCATCTCTTTCTGCACCTCCAATTAAAAAGACAAATTATATTCCTAACAGTTGAACAGAAAACACACTTTTTTAGCCTATGCACAACATAACGCTTTGGGTTTTTGTGGGGTCTCACTGCTTCTCATCTGGTAACACCCCCTATTGGCCAGAGCAGCTAAAACTAAAAATGTACCCAAATCTATTTCTACCATTTAGTCTAAAGCCCTTCAGAGTGCTTGTGTGTTCAGGAATACAAAGAAGCATCAGCAGAGGGCATTTTAATTAAATTATGAAAATCTGAGCCTCACCGAGGACTTGAATATCTTCAGAGACATTTCTCTGGAACTCTCTTAAATGATTTCTCATTTTTGTCCAAAATGTTTGCACACCCAGTCATTTCTCCCACGTTGAAGCCGTTTAGTCCTCAGAGACTGATGGCTTCTTCTGCGACAGCACCAAGTCCTTCACTCGGGGTGTCATGGCAGCCAGCTGTGAGCGCACGCTGTGATCCTCCTCCTCTTGCTCCTCCTGCTCCCTGCCTGGACTCTGGCTCACCAGCTGCTTCACCACCAAACTCTGGTAGGAGGACAGCAGTTGCTGCTGTTCCTGCGCAAACATGCACACGTCCAGCAGCTCAACACACACCAAGGATAGGAGCACTCACACAAATATACAGTGGCTGGCAAAAGTATTCATACCCCTTGAACTTCTCCACATTTTCTCACATTATGACCACAAATATAAATATATTTTATGGGAATTTTATGTGAAATATCAACACAAAGTGGCACACAATTGTGAAATGGAAAGAAAGTTTTACAAGAGTTCATTTTTTTTATAAATAAAAATTGAAAATTTCAGTGTGCAAAAGTATCCAGCCCCCCTGAGTCAATACTTTGTGGAACCCCCTTTTACTGGTGTGAAGATTCTACAAAAACACCTCTCTGATGACATTTGTGTGAATATGGTTCATCAGTCACTGCGTTCGCATGAAGGATTTAATAGTTTTCCTACCACAGGTATCCGGGTGGTGAGCGTGCCGATGATATGTGGCACGCAGCGCCCTGGGGCGTGCAGCATGCAGTGGGTGCTGGCCTGGAACAGCAGCACACTGGTCAGATGGAGCACCAAGGCCGGGTCCTCTGCCTCCTTCAGCTGCTCGGTGAGGGCCTGACGGTGCAGGAACAGCGCCTGTCTGGAAGACACGCATTAACATCCACCAAAACAGATTTCCAGATGTCAGTGGAACCTGTCCTTCGGTGAGGTTTACCTCTCCTTCTTTTTGTCCCCCTTTTTCAGCATAAAGCCACAGACTTCAGCGGCAGCCTCCAGGTTGGTCAGGAAATCTTCAACACTCTGCAAAGAGTCACCCATCATGATCCATTTAACACAGCAGTTTCAAGACCACATCCGATCTTTATCAGCCTGCTCCATGTTCCTGTCTGAAGAACATCAGGTCAAACCTACTTTGCCATTCAGAGTGTTGTGCAGCTTCATCAAAGGTCCTCTGGTCTCCTCAGACAGTTTCCCCAAAATCTTCAGTCTGACCTGCAGCAACACATCAGACAATATGCATGAGCAGCAGGCACTTAGTCCTGGGCTCACCAAACAAAGGAAGACCGACACACCTCGCTGGTGATGGTGCTGGGATTCTCCACAGACATCATCAGGTCGGCAGCCAGGAAGTTCACCAGGATGTTGGTGACATCAGCGCACAAGGTCTTCAGGACGTGTTTGGAGATATGCACCTGAGTTTCATCTGAGAAGAAACAACACGCTTCTTTTATTTGAAGAGGGAATTCCCTTTCACCTCTGCAAGCAATTTATGACGGAGCATCCTAAAAAAGGAAAGCAGTTTTTAGCTGAACACGCATCATGAGCTCACTTTATCCACTTTGCTTTTTCTTTTTTGTACAAAGGAGCTCCGTTCAGAGAGGAGTGTTGTTTCGCTTTTACCACCCACAGTGTCACACCTGAGAATGGGAGAAACACTGCTGGGCATCTGTCTCACCCATATGTGATCGTGCCAGACTTGAACTAACGGCACCCCAGCCAAAGGTCCATGTCTCTAACCTGTGGGTGATTGCGGCTGGAGGAGGCGGACGTACCAGAGAAGAACTTGGTGCCTTTTTCAAACAGCCGGATGTTGTTGTGGAGGCTGCTGATCTCCTCCTGCAGATCCTTCATGCTCTTCTTCTTGTTGGTGCCTGCGGAAGAGCTGGTGGAGGACATGAAGACGGTCCGCAGCACCTCCTGGTAAGTCTTAGTCAGAGGCCTGCAGAGACATCCTCAGGAGGTTTTTCCTGTTGTCTGCACACAAACCCAACTCTGACAGGAAGCCGGATTTTACCTGACTAAATTCTCTGCCAGCTCAGAGAGGATTTCCTCTGGACAGTCGCTCAGTCTCTCCTCTAGAACCGCCACGATCTCCTCCTGGGTCATGAAAGGGGTTTCGCTCTGTTTGCTGCGATCTTGTGAAAATGAAAATACAAGTATTTAGTCCCACTGTGAAGCCCCCTCCTGCATGAAGACGAAACTCTAGCAGGCTCTTGCTGCATGAGAAAGGCTCACTGAGCATAATGTTCAGACTGAGACTTCATGTTGTCACCACAGAGACAAAGCAGCTTTTGGGCATACTTGGCTGTGAGGGTCCGTTCTCTTCATCACTGTCATCATCTCTCCTCCCTTTCTTCTTGGTTTTACGGATGCGGATCTCCCGGGCGTTTCCTCCCCCGCCTGACTTCATGCTGCTCTCTGTGGCACAGGCAGATGAACGGCACCAGAAGCATCAACTTTTGGAATTACTAGTCACAAACTTGGACTTTTCTTCTGCTTTATAAACCTGGACAAAACCTCTTCATGAGATATTTCTGGTTGGTCTAAACAAACCTGCCGCCTTCTTCCTGCGCTCTGCATCCTTCCTCTCCTTTTTGGAAGGCGCTGAGCTTTCGGTCAGAGCCACAGCTTGTTTCAAATCCTCCTCTGTTATCAAGAAGACCGGGTTGTTCTTGAGTTCCTGATGAGAACATGACAGAAGATGCTGAAGCTCACATAATGAAGAGACTTCAGAGGCCAAAGGCAGCTGTACCTTTTGAGCTTTCTGCTGCATGGCCTCATCAAACAAAGAGAGGCAGTTACTGATGAACTTCTCGCTAATGACCACGGTTCCGCCCAGAACTCTGGCAGATGACTGGATGTTGGTGTTCCTCATGGCCTGGCTGATGAGCATGCCTACATCCTCACTAGAGAGGCAGCTGGGCAGGATGGGCTGAAACCAACAGAGCTGATGAGAAGTTATTTTCAAAGAAGCATCGTTCACAAATGAAGACCTCTGACCTGGAGGTCAGTCCACGTGGCAGAGTTGACCGCCTCCTCTACCGAGGCCTCCACCTGGTCCACCAGAGCCTGACCCACACAGGCGGCTCGAAGAAACAGCAGCTTGCTGGATTTGAAGCGCTTCCTGATATAGCTGGACGAGTCTGGAATCCCGAGCCGGACCAAAGCATCAAACTCTGCAAGAAGGAGACAGCTTCAGCTCCAATGGAACATTTGATGTGTCAGGGCAGAGGGTCCTGTTCACTGTGGGGGGGCAAAAAAGCTCTGAAACCAAACCCTTCACTTTCATCTGCACTGCAACTTGAGGAGCAGCATCTTGGGTTTTTGAGCCTCAGCCCAGTATGAGGCTGAAGCTTCATTATTCTCAAAACTCACAAAGTAACAGCTGTTCTGGCAACATCCCAGTAAAAGATCCTTTTGAAACTCAGAAAGGTTCATTTTGTAGATAATTAAAGCTGCTTGTAACTCCAATGAAGCTGCCGGTAGGAATGAGGTACAGGTCATACCTAAATATCCGTTTTGCTGCAGGAAGGAGTCAACCCAAGCGTTCTGCGTTTTGGCGTAAATGTCGGGAACATAAACGGCTTTGTCCTGCCGGCCCCCAACCACACTTCCTTTCAGACGTCCGGTGCTCACCTGCTCCTCCAAGACAGCTGACAACAACAAGACGCTCTCAACACAACAAACAGGGCAGTAATCAAAACCAGAGTAAGGTCCTTACAGTACAGAAGATGCTCCTGAAACCCAAAGGCACCAATCATGCTGCTGACCAGCGTCGGCCTGAAAGATCCACAGAAACATAAAGCATCAATGCTGAGCAGCTCTATTCTGAAGCAGCTCTAAGTCTACTGTAGCTCTACTGCGGGGCAGCGTTAGTCTGCAGCAGCTCTATTCTGAAGCAGCTCTTGTCCATGGTAGCTCTACTCTGGGGCATCTTATGTCTAAGCTCTACCTCTACTTTGTAGCAGCTCTACTATGGAGCACTTTAGTCTGCAGAAGCTCTAGTCTACAGCTCTATTGTGAAGGACTTTCAGTTTGCAGCATCTCTGGTCTGACGCAGCTGTTGACCGTGGTAGCTCTACTTTGGGGCAGTTAAATTCTAACCACTAGTCTGCAGAAGCTCTAGACTTTACAGTTCTGTTGGGAAGGAGTTCCAGCAGTTCAACTGAGTAGCTCTAGTTCAGCTTCAAACCTCAATTTTGGATTTTAGAAATGTACTTTCTACAGTTTTTTTGAACTTTGTTGAGCAGTATAGTGATTTCTGCAGGTGAACGCTGTCCTACTCAGCATGTTAAAAGTTTCCATGTCAGTGGAAGTTTTTTTTTTTGTTTTAGAAAGAAACAATATGACTCTTGATCATTGTGAGTTTTACCATATTTTTCTTAAAAAGAATAGAAAAATCACAAGCTGGAAATCTCCCGTAGTACCTTGTGATGGCGCTGAAAAGTCCCCGTATTCTGGCTTTGTGACGAGCGACAAATGCTCGTGTGAATATGACCCCTCTGTTGTGCTGGTCGATTTCTCCTTGGATGAGCTTTCCAAGTCGCTTTGATAACTCCTGAAGTGAACGGGAAAAGCGCCGTGACACAAGCACAGACAAGCCCAAGGGATCAAAGTCTCAGACTGCGAAGAGGAGAACGCCAACACACCTCACTGAGGAAATCTCCAGGGAGGTCGTAGGTTTTACATAGCTCTGCAATGCTAACCAGACCCGCCTCCTGCAGCTTGTCATTCACCTCCTCGGCCAGGCGGTCCAGATACGTGCTGAAGAACACGAAACACAAAATCTCACTGTGTTTTTGCATACTTTATGGTTCGAATGTCTTTTTACACTTGATTCAAGAAAAAAATATAACTTACGAGAAACTTTTCAGTGAGATGTAACAACTTGTTTAAAGACAATAAATATTGAATATTTTGCTGAGTCATTTGATCTTGAATACAACGTATTTTTAGCTAAATCTTCATTGAAACATGTTTGGATTCACTTTGCATCATATTTTTAAGCAGGTTTTATTGTGAACGATCTCAGAACAGTTTCATACCATTTCTAAGACAAATTCACCTTAAAATTAGTAAATTTAGTCTTCCTTTAAGACAGGCGTGTCAAACATACGCCAAATGGTTTAATCTGACCCAGTTGTAAAGAGAAAAAAAATATAAGGATGTTTTTTTTTTTTTTTTTTTAAAAAGGACAATCCTATCCCATTACTGTGATGAGTTACAGTTCTTTAAGGAAATGACCGAAATGCGCATTGGCATGGGCATTTTCCCAGTGCGTGTTTCTGCCACAGCTTCACATCAAAGACTCATTTGTGATGAACTTCTTGAGTCTTTTGGAATGCTGGGAAACATTAAGAGGATTAACTTAAGAAAATACAAAAACAGCATTTTTGACAGATGCACATTGCATAACAGCATTTTATCGGTCATGGAGATGAAAATGAAAACATAAAAAACTGTTGAAAAACAAATTAAACAAGTACATAAAAACTCTGCCAAACTAAAGGGGAAAATAACACAAGCTATGTTATAAAACAGTGTTTTGAAACTATCATGTGAGACTGATCTAAAACCGAAATATTCTAAAATGAAATGATAAAGAAAATTCAAACTGTGTTTTAGGCTTTAAGACTGAAGAGGTGTCAGATACGTCAGGATGAGCAGCTCAGTGAGACCCAGACTGGATGTTTTTGGTTGATCCAAACACTCACTCCTCAATCAGCTGTCCCAGCACCAGCTGCACTCCCCTGTCAGATTTAACGATCTCCGCGGCTCTGCTCTCCACGTGGACCCAGTCCACATTGATGATCTGAAAGGAAAGCACTGAGGTTCCAGTCTGCTTCACACAGCTCCACACTCTGGATCAGGACTACACCAACCTGCTGCAGGTCCACGATGTTGATCCGTCCTGCAGAACAAGCACAGGTCTTATTGTTGGATGATTGTGGTCAGATTCAGCGCTGCTCTGCTACAGACTGACCTCTGTGAACGTAAAGCTCGTCCCGGATCTCCCTGCTGATCTGCGCGGGGGTGATGTACTCCTTCCCGTCCAGTGTGTGAACGACGTCGAGCTTTTTGTCCTGAACCAGTTTGGTGATGATTTCTATGCAGTTCCTCTCTGAGAGCCTGTCAAAACCCACAGAAAGAGGTGAGGAGCTTCATCTCTGCGGAGCTTGAACTCTCGACCCGCAGCTGTTAGCTTGTACCTCTGCACCGTGTCCGCGAACTGAGCCCGCTGGAAGTCCGCGGCGAGCCGCCGGATCTCCTCCCAGTCAGCCGCCATCCTTGCCGGTCGAGAGTACAAGAACCAGAACTTCTATAGCAGAGAACGGAGTCTCGGGAGCCTGGTGCTAACAGCTGGCTAACTTCTTCCAAGCCACACGTCAACATTCAGTGACGTCAGACGGAGAGCAAGGAGGACCAAACTAAAAGCCGCCACCAAATCGACTGTAAAAGCGATGGACATAGCAACCCCTCCCCTCTCCTGTTCCAAATGGGAAGTAACCGCTGGTTGCAAGAAGGCCAAAATCCCATAGACTTCCATTGAGAAAAAGACAGTTATTACTCAGTCATTTTATTTGTCAAAATAACAATTCTTGCTCTGGTACCTATAGAGGTTTAGGAGGGACAATAATAAATAAATATAAACGCCATGAAATAATTAAATAAAAGTGTTGTTCAAAAATTTAAAATGGGAATTGAATAAATAAATGTTTAAACATATGTGGCATTAGAATCTTAAAATTGCCATTCAAATTACATTTGCATATTTAATGACATATTTATTTATTTCATTGTCCAATGTGGGCTGAAAGAGACAAATTGAAATACATATTTTTAATATCAAATAAATAAGTGTAATTAATTATTTAAAATTTGCATTAAATAATTAAAAGTGTCATTAAATGTGTCAATATTTCATTAAAATTCATTTTTTTAATGATTTAAAAAAAACATTTATTTATTTCATGATTTAATGACACATTTCACAATCTGGGTCACACCATTTCATTACGTTATATGGCCATGAAATAAAAAAATAGATATGTCATTAAATGTTTAAATGTGCTTTTTTAATGGCAATATTAACATTTTAATGCCACACATATTTAAACATGTATTTACCGATATCCAGTTATTTATTGATTTCCAGTTTTAAATATTTAATTCCAATTTTAAATAACTAATGACACTTTTATTTAATGATTTCATTTCGTTTATATATATACAATATTGTCCCTCCTAAATCTCCATGGGTACCTTCTTATTAACTTGTTCTTTATAATCCTAATTTTTGAAAATATATTTTTTCTTAATCACAAGTTATTCAATTTATTAACTGACCAATCAGATGCATCAGTAAAAGCATGTGGTGGCGGATGGTCCCTCCTCGAACATTTGACAGACAGATTCTCCCGAGCTTGCTCTCAGTGGAAGGGGTGTGGAGTTAGAACAAGCCGGTGTTCTATAATTCCTTCCTACCCACAATTTTTTAAGGATTGGACTGGGCCTTTCATGGGCCTTTAGCACCACCATAACGCTTTTTTTCACCTTGGTCCAACACATTGTACGAAAAAAAAATGTTAAACTAAAATTGATATATATATTTTTACCATTGCTTTTATCTTTTATGCAGTTAGTTCAGAATAATCTCACCACCGTGCCCACACGTATGACCAGAATAAAATTTAGGCTAAGTAAACAAATGTGCAGAATTCAGGGTCCTGCTTATCTCATTTTTCCAAACTCTCTGATCAAGCTGAGGGCAGGATGCTGACTCCAAAACCAAACCACGACCTCCTCATCATATCGGGGTCATCAAAATTGCGAGGAGTGAAATTGGGTCCTTTTAATAAAAAGTTGGATCAGAGTCGCACAGAGTATCCTGGATCCTCTTCATGGCAGACAAAAACCCTGTAAAATAGACTCCACAAATATCCTCCCATACACACGTGGACAAAATTGTTGGTACCCCTCAGTTAAAGAAGGAAAAACCCACAATTCTCACTGAAATCACTTGAAACTTACAAAAGTAACAATAAATAAAAATTTATTGAAAATTAAATAATCAAAATCAGCCATCACTTTTGAATTGCTGATTAACATAATTATTTTAAAAAATAAACTAATGAAACAGGCCTGGACAAAAATGATGGTACCCATAACTTAAGATTTTGTTGCACAACCTTTTGAGGCAATCACTGCAATGAAGCGATTTCTGTATTTGTCAATGAGCGTTCTGCAGCTGTCAACAGGTATTTTGGCCCACTCCTCATGAGCAAACTGCTCCAGTTGTCTCAGGTTTGATGGGTGTCTTCTCCAAATGGCATGTTTCAGCTCCTTCTACAGATGTTCAATGGGATTCAGATCTGGGCTCATGGAAGGCCACTTTAGAATAGTCCAACGCTTTTCTCTCAGCCATTCTTGGGGGTTTTTGGCTGTGTGTTTTGGATCGTTGTCCTGTTGGAAGACCCATGACCTGCGACTGAGACCAAGCTTTCTGACACAAGGCAGCACATTTCTCTCCAGAATGCCTTGATAGTCTACAGATTTCATTGTACTCTGCACACATTCAAGACACCCTGTGCCAGATGCAGCAAAGCAGCCCCAAAACATGACTGAGCCTCCTCCATGTTTCACCGTAGGGACAGTGTTCTTTTCTTCGTATGCTTGGTTTTTGAGTCTATGAACATAGAGTTGATGTGCCTTACCAAAAAGCTCCAGTTTGGTCTCATCTGTCCAAAGGACATTCTCCCAGAAGCTTTGGGGCTTGTCAACATGCATTTTTGCAAATTCCAGTCTGGCTTTTTTAGGATTGTTTTTCAGCAGTGGTGTCCTCCTTGGTCGTCTCCCATGAAGTCCACTTTGGCTCAAACATGGTTTGGCTATAGAGGTACCATCATTTTTGTCCAGGCCTGTTTCATTAGTTTTTTTTTTTTTAATAATTATGTTAATTAGCAATTCAAAAGTGATGGCTGATTTTGATTATTTAATTTTCAATAAATTATTGTTACTTTTGTAAGTTTCAAGTGATTTCAGTGAGAATTGTGGGTTTTTCCTTCTTTAACTGAGGGGTACCAACAATTTTGTCCACGTGTTTATGTGGCTTCAGGCTAATGTTTGTCAGGATAGGAGAAAGTCCCCAGAGGCATTGATATCTTATATGGTTGTCTTCACCAAACCTCCTCTTGAGTGGTCAGGGTCAGTCTCCCTGTTACTGCCAGCAGAATAATTTATAACGTTGGTTTTTTTTTCAGTGGAAATTACGTGACAAGACCCTTGAAGCACCCACCTAACTGGTTTCAACTGGTCTGCAGCTCCATGTGGGTTAATGTATAACAAAATATAAAGGTCTAGCACAGCATCAAAGTACAAAAGCTGTCAAGTTGTACCTTCATCAACTGTTGTTGAACAGAGAACTTCCCACAATTCATCAAGACATGTTTTATTGTGTGTGGCTGCATGGTGGCGCAGTGGTTAGCACTCTTGCCTCACAGCAAGAAGGTCCCCGGGACTTGAAACAGTGTCACCAGTGGGGGAACCTTTCTGTGTGGAGTTTGCATGTTCTCACTGTGAGTTGTCTCCGGGGACTCCGGCTTCCTCCCAACGTCCAAAAACATGCTGCATAGGTCAATTGGTCACTCTAAATTGTCCCTAGGTGGGGATGTGAGTGTGCATGGGTGTGTGATTGTGGGTGTCCCCTGCCTTTGCCCATGAGTGACCAGGTTAGGCTCCGGCAGCCCTGTGACCCTAAAAGGGACTAAACCGAATAGAAGATGAATGAAAAAAATGAATTAATGTTTTATTGTTTCCTCAGCACTAGAAAAATCGCATTGCCCATTCATATGTTTTCCAAGTTTGAAAAGATCGTATTTGAAAACCGCGCTCACTACTTTGCTCATCATTAGAGGGAGGGCTTGATCTCCTAAATATTAGATATTATCAACTTAGTTCTCACCTATGTGGAATAGCTGAATGGGTGTCCAATGTAATTTGTCTGCTGCCTAAAATAACAGCAATTTCTAACCGATTGGAATGTGTAATGACTACAAACATGACAAGTACGTTTTATAAGTGCACAAGTCCTGCATGTTTTTCTGCCAGGTCACTTGGGAGGGGTGTGTAAGATCATCCAGTTTCTGCTTTAGCTGGTCCCACACATCCTCTGTGGTGTTGTTGTCAGAGGTCATTGCTGGCCATACCATGTGAGACACTCCCGCTCCCTGAAGTTCAACAGGGACAACTCCATCACCATGTGGTGGAGCATTATTATCCATGAACAGAAAGTTAAGGGTGTGCTGGTGGAATTGGGGGATAATGATTGGCTCTATGATGTCTCTGAGGTAAGAACGTGCAGTGACTGGATCATCTACAACCAAACCGGTAATGCCTACCCAGACTGTTGCACCTCCTTCAACACAGCCAACCCTGGAGACCATGTTGACTTTATGACCATCTTGACGACCATAATTTTTATGCAAGGTTACCCGACACTCATCAGTGAACAGGATGGTAGACCATGGCTGCATGTTCCAGGACACTTGTCCTGCATTGTTCAGTGCAAATGTTCACAGCGGTGTCTTGGTTTCACCTTCAAGTGATCTGTCAGTCAAAGTTGTGAATCAGTTATGAATCGTTTGTCTGGAAACCCTAGTGGCCCTCACATGTGGTAAACCTGCATGCAGCTGTGTGGCATTTGCTAAACCACGTCTCAGTGCAGAGGTCCTTAGGTACTGTTCATGGTTGTGGTCTGTAACTGGTAGGGCTCCAGTCCTGGGTCTGAAAACACTAAATGAGGTGTTTCTGCCACCACAATACAATTGTTTCCCCATGAAAAAATCTGTGGAGTGAAACAAACACTGTGTATACCACATCTACTTAAGGTTTTCATAATTTCCCTAACTTATTGTGAGTTGTATGTTTTGATAACTGGATGAGATACATTTATGAAAGAGTTGAAGAGTTATGGACGTCTAAAGCCCCGGTCACACAGCGCTTCACGGCTTAATCATGGCCAAAAAGTTCAGAAAATGTGGTGAAAATGGTCGTCAGTGGTAATTTTTGGTCAATTTTGGCTTGGCCGTGCTTTGTACAGAGTATTGTCATCGGCGGCTGTTCTACTGCTGAAGCACTGCCAAGTATAACAAGTCTCGTGTAAGTCTAAGTGTCAGTCTGCTCACAATCCAGTAACGCACCCGGATGTCCCATACCACCCCTCCTCCTCCTTGTCCTTCTTCTTCATGTTCTTATCTCAGCAAGGATATGTTGGGCCTGCATCAGTTGGTTCTGGACCATGAAGATGAAGACATCATGACGTTGAGGGTTCATCTAGACTGCAAGTTCCGAGGTCCTAGAAAATTACGTTATTTATATGCTTCAAATCAGAAGTGACACAGAAGTGATTAGGCAGTGATCAACTGTATTTAGAACTTGTTCGAGACGTGTAGCACTCATCTAATGACTGTGCTCTGCCTGTGACAGACTG
The DNA here is from genome assembly GCA_014656515.1 of Oryzias celebensis. Classification (NCBI taxonomy): domain Eukaryota; kingdom Metazoa; phylum Chordata; class Actinopteri; order Beloniformes; family Adrianichthyidae; genus Oryzias; species Oryzias celebensis. The sequence goes on along the minus strand of BNCR01000018.1, from coordinate 21,384,035 downwards.
CTAAACTGTTGCGTCTTTCCACGTCTCCCCAAGTCTTAATCACTACCAGAACACAGATTATCATGTGTTTCCTGTGTGTTGCACGTCTTTACTACCAAGTGTGCCGCCCATGGTTGTCTGCGGGCTAAAGTTTTGAGCAGTTCCCGTTCCCATTTTTCCCCACATCCTGCCACATCTATAAATCAACTGTAGCCCGTCATAAACTCAACATCACCACGAACAAAATCGTCTGTATCGCTGGAGACCCTTTTTTGACGAGTTTTGGCCGTAATTAAGCCATAAAGCGCAGTGTGACTGGGGCTTAAGATATGTACATGAAGTGGCAAGAGAAACTATAACTTTAACTTCTTAAAGATTGTCATTGGTGTGTGTGAGAAACCTGCTTATGAACACTTCAGCTGAACGCAGAAAAAGTGTAGATTTAAGCAGAAGCATGTTGTAATTTGATGTATAACCTCTGGAGAGCAGCAGTGTACAAGCTAACAGAAGGTTCTCTCTCACTTCAGTCACTTTATCTTATGGGAAAAGACCTGGAAGGGGAGAAATACTGTGATTACATTTTCTGCCAGCTGCACATTTGTATCACCGTGTGAAGGAGTTCTGCAGGTCTTTGTAATATTTTATTTTCTTTAGCTTAGATGTACAATATATTATAAGCCTTTGGTTAAAGTTAATCAGCGATTATAAGAAGCTGACAAGAAGAAGACCTTCAGGACTCCACATCCAGCTCCTCCATGACTGCAGCTGCTTTCCCTGCTTCATGTGTTTTAGAAAATAATCACAATTTCTGTGAGATTTGGTGAAATGATGCTGTAGCCTCGAGCTTTGAGAATCAGGAGAAAAGTAGATTTGTTCAAACTTCAGGACACATTTTTCTTTCTCCACATAATGTCTTCTGCCTTCAAGCTCAGATTTAAATGACCTCCTATGGGAAAAGAAAAGCAAGAGAGAATTTTTTATACTTGAGAGCTCTCATCTGTGCATGTAAGTTATTTATTTTCATTATAAAACAGATTCAAGGAGTTTGAGAAAGTCCTTTTCTGACCCATCTGAATATTAATCATTTGTAAAGAGGATTTGTACTTTTTTGTCTGTTGGAGAACTTTGGTAGAGTTTTCTCAGAGGCTGTTGCAGAGTTGATTCGGTGAGCAGAGTGAGGGACTTTGCATCCATATAATCTATCCACAATAGTGCTGCCGGGTTCAGAGGTTTATTCCCACTCTGGCTTCACGTTTCTGTGGCGGATCAGACTGTGGGAAAATGATTAAGCCCTTCGATTCAGTTGATAAAACCATCATCAGTGAGAAAATGGCACAAATTGAAACAGATAAAAAAAGTATTAAATGTGACTCACAAAATCAAAAAAGAAAAAAAATCTAGAAAGAAATCTTTGTGGGCTTGGATCAGGTTGAACTTCTGGGTGTATTTTGAGGGCAGCTGACACATCTGGACAGAAATCACATTTGGTTAAAGTTATCAACTTTGGAATAATACTTGTGCCATCCAGACAATGTTTTTTCCTTAAAGGCCTCTCATTTTCAAACCCGATTGCGTCCTAACCCAAACCCAAGAGTTCAGAAATCCTCCTCAGCACTATGAAGGAAAAAGGTGGGAAGAAGGAAATTATTATAAAATGTGGTTGCATTTCTTTTTAACAGCTTAAAACCTTGACTGGATTTATTCTACTCCTTTTTCCATCCAGCACTTTCATCTCATGTAAGATTTTAGAAGTGAGAAATAAAATGAAACTTGACATCTTGTTGATTTCAGTAATATCCCAGTTCAGAGCCAACAAAAAAAAATATAGGTTTCATTCAACTGGAGGCAGCTGGAGTGGATAAGGGACTGACTGTGTGGACCAGCTCACTGACAGACCACAGTAAGTAAGGCTCCATGACTTTGTGTCTGATGAGGTTGTCTGCACTACAGGAGCTTCAGAGGGCACTGTCCTTTCACCCTCCCTCTTCAGCCTGTACACATCTGACTTCATCTACCACACGGACCGCTGCCACCTGCAACGATGACACTACCATCATTGGATGTATGACAGTTGAAGATGATGAGAGGAACAGGAGGGTCATTGGGGATTTTGTCTGCTGGCCTGAAAACAACACGCTCCGAATTAAAGTCAGAAAGACAAAGACGAAACATCGACTTCCAAAGGAAGTCCCTCTCTGGTTCACGGGTGAATATCCAGGGAAAAGGCATTGAGACAGTGGACTCTTATTAATACCTGGGTGTTCACCTCATTGACAGACTAGACTGGACGACTATAAAAGATGTCCTGTACAAGAAGAGCGAGTCGACTCCACCTGCTGAAGTGACTGAGGTCCTTCAGAATTTCCAAGACCTTTTATGATGGCGTTGTTAGATATTGTTGGAGACTGCCCTCTTCTATGGAGGGAGCTGCTGGCAGAGGGGGATACGCTAACTTGAACAGGAAGAAGATTGACAAACTGGTGCGGAGATCCATTCTGGTATGTCTCCTAGAGTCTGTGACTGTGGTGGATGAGAGGAGGAGGTTACGGAAACTGGAATCCATTATGGAAAATCCTCAACCTCTGCATGAGACTGTGGGTGCACCGAGCAGCTCCTTCAGTCAGAGACTGAAACCACCTCACTGCAGGAAGGAGCGCTTTTTTAGACTCCACAAATCCTCATCGACACCGCATTGTGTTATTTATTGTATTTTACTGCTTTTTGGGAAATAATTGCAGTCCCCAATCCCAATCACAAGTGGGATTCAGCCGCGTAACTAGTTAGCATGCTGGAGTCAGAATTAACCAGACAAATCGCTCCACCTACTAAGAACCGCCATGCACCACCACCCACAGAATCAAGAAAGAACGATCAACCTGTCAAGTCAAGCCATGGGAACAAATCAATTTCCCCGTTGTGGGATCAATTAAAGTTTTATACCTATTCCTTTTCTAAATTTTATTTTTTTGTTTTGTAATTTGGTGAATTTAGTAAATTTAGAAAAATTTAGTTTAGTCTGCATCTATTTTGGGTTCGAAAAAGGTGCTGAAGTTCCACTTGTTTATTCTATCATTTTGTACAGTAAACTGCTTAAAAAATCATTTATTGGGCGAACATAATACATTTTTGCAAAGTGTTTCCATCTAAATCAAATATGTTAATACGGCAACAAAACATTTTTGTTTGGAGATCTGAATGCAATTATATTGGTTCAATATCATTTATTATAGATAGGAGTGCAGTTTAACTAGATTTGTGCAAATGATGGTAACAAAGCTACATATAATCTGACATAATCTTGTTTAGTTATGTCAACTTGAATTATAATGTTAGGTGTAATTTATTTTAAGGGGTACTTCTCAAAATGAAAATTTAAATAATTCATGCTAACCCAGAAAAAAAAGAAGTAGACTAAAAAATCAGAAACGGTTTAAGCTTCAATAGTATGTTTCTCTAGGTGTGGATGTGAGTGTGCATGACTGTGTGATTGTGGCCCCTGCAACAGACTGGTGACCTGTCCAAGGGTGTCCCCTGCCTTCACCCATGAGTGGCCAGGTTAGGCTCTGGCAGCCCCGTGACCCCGAAAGGGAAAAAATGGTTTAGTAAATGAGGGATTTTGTCATGTGTTCAAGCCTTTTATTTAAATGTCTTAGTTTTTGCCACCAAGCCTGGTTTCCTGCATTTTGGGTCCTTCTCCAGCGTTTCCTGACACTAGCATCAAGGTCAGGTCATCTGCTGCAATCATCATGTTACAGTAACATTAATAAATTCTGTTGCATCAACATAAATGCATTTAGATCTCCAACACAAATGTTTATTGCTATATTAACACATTTGATTTAAATGAACTACTTTCCAAAATGTTATTATGATCACTCAACAAATTATTTTTTGAGTGGACCTGAGTGGAGGTGTAAAGTAAAAATGTTCCAGTAAACGATCAACGTCCTTCTGAGTTCTGTATAGTCAGTGCTGCCTTCAGAATATTGAGAACGTTGATCAAAGACTTTTGCTGATTAAAAGAAAGAGGGGGAGGCCAGGCAGCTTTCGTATCCTGATTACAGCGTTTTTGACCTAATGGGGTTTCCAAAAAAACGTAGCGAGGATTTTGCTATGACAGACAGAATTTAAGACGAAGGAAGAAAGAAAGAATGGATGTTAATGCTGTGATCATGAAATTAAAGGAATTTTACCATGTTAATACAACAAAAGGCGTATTAATATTCAGGTAGAGTATTTGAGTCATACTCATAAAAAAAGAGAAAAAATATTGTGGTACAGTCTCGGGATACATTACCATGCAATACTTATTGCGAGATGCGTATCGTGATACTTGTTGTGTTTTCCGTTGATGACAACTATGCATCCAGGCCCTAAGGTAGCAAAGCAGCCCCAAACCATGATTCCTCCCTTCCCTATACTTCCACGTTTGGATGAGGTTTATTCTCATTAAAGATCAACAAAAATCTTAGCATGTAGAGATCTTAAGTTCCCTGAACATTCTCTGCCGTGCTCTTGCAGTCATTTTGACGGGACGACCACATCTAAGGACAGCAGCAACAATGCTGAACTTTTTCCATTTCCTGACAGTCTGTCTTAGTGTGGATACTTGACCAAGAAGGCTTTTTGAGAAGCTTTTGTAAACTTTTCAGCTCCGTGCTGGTCTTCAGTTTTTGATCATCTGACTTCAGAGGACTCACATCAGACAATTTTTCTTTAGGGCAACCAAATTCAAACCGGTGTGGATTTTTTTATAGGAGAAAGCAGCTAAAACCAACACATCCTATAAAAAGTACATTTCTGATTGTTGTGACTTAGATAAACATAAGAAAATGTTCTTGTTAATTCATGCAGAAATCCTAGGAATTCCAAAAGTTCACATACTTTTGCACACATTTGTTCACACTGGCACATACCAAAAATGCAAAAATAGACCCTTCTCAATAATACCAGCAACGATCCTCCGAATAGTCATGCAGTCATGAGTGTTTTTCTAAACTGTTTTTTGCTTCAAAGATATTTCATGTCACTGATTAAAAAATACCAGTAATCTACAAACACATTTTTTCATTCTACTGTGGTTCTTGGTTCTTAACTGTATTTAAAAGTACCTGTTACAGTTGGTCACCATGCGATTGGGGCATACTTCTGCTCATAAACTTTATTGAATCTTTATCAGCAATTTCATGCTCTGAAACTTTTCTTTTTTTTTGCTTGCAGCATCACTGCTCCCAGATTCAAAAAAAGGAATGAAATTGAGAAAAATGCCTTCAGCAGCTCACTTTTCCACTGCTGAACCAAGAAAATGTTGCTGTAATTGTTTTTGTTGAAACAGAGGCCGCTTAAAAACGTCCTTTTTTACTTTTACCGCTAGTTTCTGCTGCAGCAGCAGAAAAGAGTGCGTGTGAAATGTTTTATACACATGCAGACTTAAAACAAATGATCTGAGTCATGGGGGGCTTGTTCCTCACTGGAGCTTCAAGTGCAAAAACACACCTGGAGTCTTGTTTATTAGACTGTATTTGTGCCTGAAACAAACAGTTCTTGGATCATATTTCAGCATTATGGCCTGCATGATTTCACTGACAGAGCGGTTCTGTTTCACAAACAGGCTTCCACGGTGAAACGTGCTGCTGTTAGCAACAGCCCTTTCAGTCTGTTCACATCAGAGGCCCCTCAGTTAAATCGAAGACTAAAGCACTGTTATGACATGAGTGGGGATGTGGTTAATTGAGTCTTCTGAAGCTTGGATATTAAGAGTCAAGTGGAAAAAAAATTCTTCTGATAGGACGCCTCGGTCTAACAGGAAGAATAAAAGTTCCCTGGTCTAATTTCAAACTTCAAAGCATAGCTTCGCTGACAAAATTTAGGTCACATTTCCACAGTGAATAAGCATTGTGACTGCCTTTGTGAATATAAATCAAGTTGAGGTCTGTGAGTAAACACGTTTGTCTGCTCGACTCTCCTGTGACTTCAACCAGTTCAACTCGGAGACCCTGCTGCACACTGTTCAGCTGAATCTGCTTTGTTTCCTCCAAAGCAGGCAGGAAGTATCCAACTCCAAACAAAAGTGGATAAATCAGAAAAACACAAACAGTTAATCTATTTTACATCAAAGAAAAAAAGAAACATTGAGTCACTGTGAGGAAACAACCTGAACATCAGATTTGTTTTACCTTCCTCTTTAGAAAAAGTAATAGTTCTCTCAATCAGCCATTTTTTACCCTTTTCATGTGAACTTTTACTTACAAAAAGGGATGTTGAGCAATTACCAACTCACCAATTGTCTTGCTTCCCCCACCAGTGACAGTCTTGTGATTCTGGTCCTCTAATCATGTCCATCATTCTGTTCTCATGAACACATGCAGCAAATAAACTGTGCAAAGTAGTATATTTTGAATACATGGATATTAGTAAAGCTTTATTGAAAAACTCTTTTTTGGAGAGTTACATTAAAAAAAGAAACACACAATAGATAAAATATTGAATGTGGTCACCTTCATTTTTACAATAATTAAATGTTTTAACGCTCTCAAACTCATCTCTACACACTTTCTACACCTTTCTCTAACAGACACAAACATTTAATTATTCATTGAAAGTTTAAACTTTGAGTTTAAACTCTGAAAAACAAGTCCAGTATTGAAGAATGAAAACAAAGACCTGCTTGCAGTTGAAGATTTATCTAAATTTGTCAAACTCAATCTATACTACAGAGATTGACTGCCAGCAGTCTACAGCAATTAAGACGCAGAACACTATACACTGTATTAAAAAAAGGAAAAATATCATTTAAAAATCCACATATTTGCTAGACAGCAAAAGGTGAGCGGTTCTTTAGCAAGTGAACAATGTATCCAACAAAAAAAAAAAAAAAAGAAAAGAAAACGAGCCTGAACTTGGTCAGAGTTTACCCAGGGCTACGTCTTCAAACCCCTGGACTATAGGAAATGCCAGACTCCTAACATGTTTTTAAGTTAATTTGAATGTAGTTCCACAATCAGACAAAAAATGCTGCACACAACACTGATGACTCGGATCTGACAAAGGACACAATGGCTTGTGACAACTCTTGTGCACTGGATTTGGGCGGATTCTGGAAAGAATATAAAGGAAAGGAAACACACGTTGAACAAAGGTTTCCAAAATAGACATAGCACTAAACTCAATTAACTTTGCAGAACAGACTTGAGAGTAATAACCTGGATAACAAATAACAAAACTAGAACCTCATACATGTAAAGAAATAACAAGATACCTGTACAACAAAATGAACTGATATGCAAACAAAAATCTGTTCATTTGGAAGTGGCCCAAATAGTTAATGCTGATGCAAACAAATAACAAGACTTTTGGATGCATTTTGAACAGCTGAGTTGATCATTGGAGAGGCTTGATCATAATGCAGTTACTGCACCACATACAGAAAATGCACAGCAACACATTTGTCCAAAATGCTTGTAAAAATGTAAATGTCCTCAATTCAAATTCAGACAGTGTTTGCAGAACTCTGAATGGATTTATCCTTACAACTAGCATTAAAATGTCTCACTGAAACAGGATGGCATGGAACTGAATTCATGTTTTCAGCTCCATAAGTGCTGCATGGTCCATATCAACATGTCAGTCCCATTGTCATATAAACAGTAGACAAATCGAGGTGTGACATCACCCATAAAAAATATAAGCACAACCCCTCTACCATTGCTTCCTGATAAATGTACCACCACTTGAAAACACAAGTGGGTACCATAGGCTTTTACTGAGGCATCTGATTGGCCAGTTTAGAACTTGAACAATTTACGATAAAGATAACATGTTTTAAAATAAATTTGGATGAGAAAGAAGATGCTAGGAAGAAGGTATCAGAGCAAGAATGGTTACGCTGACAAATAAAATGACTGAGTAATAACTGTCTATTTCGTCTATTTCTCAATAGAAGTCTATGAGATTTCAGTTTCTTGTAACCAGATGGTATTTCCTATTTGGAAACAAAGGAGGAGAGGGGTTACGTTGTCCGTTGTTTGCACAGTCCATGGTCACTTCTTAATGCACCTTTTCTGCCCCAAAATCTTTTGGTTCAAGGAATTTTAAAACATGTTTAACAATGTACAAGTGTAGGTTATTCTATCCCCGAGTTATAATAACAGACTGCAGCATAAAGTAGGTCCTAATGAGCTTTGTGCTTATTTCTTCTAGTTTGTTGTTGTTTAGTCGAGCTGTGAAAGTTCAGCCAACTCAAATCTGACTCAGCCAGGCTTCCTGTCTCCTCAGACTAAAAATACCGCCGGCACAGAAGCACAGTTAGCATGAGGTCTGATACCGACACCAGGCAGCTCCAGGTGGGCTCTCTGACTCTCTGCCTTCCAACTGTGCAGACACCTCCATCCTCTGAGTCCTGGAGGGCTGTAGGCGGTGAGGGTGGTGCTCTGGCAGTTATTAGAGTGGTTGATGACCCCACGAAGCCGATTGTTTAGGCCAAACAGAGAGCAGAGGAACAGACACTTGAAATATGTAGGATAAAGTAATGATCAGAAACAAACGAGGGAAGAGCAATTCTTAGACCGCGTCTGTTCACCGTTTATTTTTGGGTTAATTTGAAGTCCTTTCATGCACTTCAAAAGGCAGTAGAGCTTAATGTTGGTTGCCCTAAGGCTTCATGCCCCAGTTTAATTTTGAATTAAGGAAAAAACCTCAAAGTGCCTTTAGTCTCTAAAACAATATTCTCTTCATTCTTTAGAATGAAAAGGTGTGTTTTGGTCCAAGCATTCATATTTAATGAGACTTTAATGTACATTTAGCTAAATTAACAGTGTTTTAATCGGTGGTGTCTGGAGGAGAGGGAGATCTGTAGTCAATGTGATGGAGTCCATCTGTGGCTGCAGAGGTTCTGCTCTCCTGCCAGTGTAATGACAGCACATGCAGAGGGACCAGCAGTGACTGCAACAATTCAGCTGAACTTTTTACTGTTGGGGAACACTGTCCCAACAATGCAAGCTTCTTTAAAGATTACTTATAGAATAAAGTGTGGATTTTGTGGAGCTTTTATTAGCAAGAAAAAGAACAACCTAGTTCAATCATTGTTTGTGAGGAGCTTTGGAGTATCCTGCTCCAGACCAAAGTCTTTTTTTTAACAGGAATATTATTTTGTTGTGGTTTGGCCTCATAATGTCTGTTCATGATTGGAAGAACCCATCTGTCATGTGTTTCCTGCCTCCTTAAACCTTAGATTCCACCTGCATCAGGAGATTTCACTGACTGCAGGTGAGGGTTGGTTAGATCACCAAAAACAACACATTTAGCAATAATTAATACCAATCATTAAGTTCCTTTGACAATTCAGTTCCTTTCCAATTGAAAATTTGGAACATTTTCTACTTCAAAAGTTCATTGTGTTACCAGAGGTAAAGATCTCTACTTTTTGGTCCCTGTGGTTGTAAAGATGTTGTGTTCATTATCTGAAGTTTTATAGGGTAATCACAGAAATTAAAGACTATTTTTTTTGTTTGCAGAATGTAATCATTATGCATCTTCATAACAAAGATCAGATCCAGCCTCTGGGTGGTTAATTGAGACAGCTGGGTAACATATGAAAGCTGCAACAGTGGTGTTACCTCGTCTTCTTTCTGTCCTTTCACTGCTGCAGTGACTTCCTCATTTTTGTGCACTAAAACAGATGTTTCGGAGATTTTCAGTTTGCCTGTTTTCATAAGGATGTGTGGTTCTCTCAATTACTAACACATGTGTTTTGTTCCGTAACACTTTGTTCTGGTTTAGTTTTCTTCTGCTTGCTGCATCTTACTTTCTGCAGTGTCTAACTTTTTTGTGTTCTACAAAACATGAACCAGGAATTTGATATTCTTATTATTTGCTGTGTCTTTTCTTATCACTGCGGTTTTTATTTGTTCTACTTACTAACTTACTAACTAACAAAGAAACAAATCCATCTAACTTTGATTCCCAGATTCCTGTGCAGGGTCACAAGGTTGCTGGAGCCTATCCCAGCTGCCTTAGGCCAAGTGAAGGTACACCTGGACAATTCCCCTGTCACTGCAGGATCGCAGATGACACAAATTAGTCATCAATCAACCTATGCAGCATGTTTTGGGGCCGAGGGAGAATTATTGACTTTATGAGAACAAGACTGAGTGACTCCTCCCCTCTGGTTCTCCAAACAGGAAGTACCTGCTGGTTCCAAGAAGACAAAATCCCATACATTTCTGTAGAAATAAACAGCTATTACTTATTCAATGATTTTAGAATGAGCATTCTTGCTCGGATACTGTTACCTAATATGTTCTTGATAGTCCTAAATTTTCATCATATTTTTTTTGTAGTTGAAGTTATTCAAGATATGAACTGGCCGATCAGATGCCTCCATTTAAGCAGGCGGTCTTCTGTCAAACAATTCAAACATTTGATTGACAGATTTTGTGTAGGCTACTTTCAAGTGGTAGGTTTGGCCTTCCAGCAAGCTCATTCCTGAGTCTCAGGAGTGCTTGCCATAGAAACTATAACTCAGACCAACCTGGATCAATCACTGCGGACTGACTTCTGGTTCTAACATAGCAGCGTCCCCATCTCGAAAAAATGACAACGGAATTGACTTTATTTTGTTGGAGCTGGAAGTAAACAATTTTCTATGGATGACACCATATTCAGTCCAGTTCTCAATTACAGTCAATGGGGAGATAGCCGGAGTGCCTGGAGAAAACCCACACATTTATGAGGAGAGCACACACTCCCTACACAGAAAGAACGCAGTTGGGGTTCAAACCAGGAAAAAGTTCTAACTCCCACACCACTGTGCCATCTTGCAATAGATGTTTCTGTGTTTGTTGTGTTTGTCTGTCTTTTCATTTCTTTTCAGACACAGAAGATGGAGATTTCTTCTTAGTCTTCTCTTTAGGATGAGTTTTCCTTTCCACTGTCACTTTTTGCTTCGTCAGTACAGGGAGCATACCAAGTTAATCTGTCTGACAGCCGGACTGCGGGTAATTCATATACAGTTTGTAACATGTGTCTTTATTGGAATTATTTGAATTAATCTGGATAATCTGTCAGAAATTTGTGTTGTGCTTTGAGTCAAGCCTGGTTGTGAACAGACACTTTACAAATAAACTGAATTTAACTTATTTTTCCACAGAAGAACAACATTGCAAGAACTCAACTTACAATGGCAGTTTCATCTGAGATGGTGATGGGAATTCCAGCTCTTCTTAGAAAACCGGCTCTGTTGGAAAGGCTCATGAAAAAGAGCTGGCTCTTTTGGCTCCCAAACGGCTCTTCAGGTTGTTTTGTTGCTTTATTCAATTTATTATCAACAATTAAAAAAAAATTATGCACACAAAGGAAAACTATTTTTTTTTTTTCATATAAGTGTATAATATGCATATGCCTTTATTTATTCCCTCCAGATAAAAAGTACAAAATAGGGGATAAAAACAACAAAACAAAAAAAAAACTTCTCAGTGGCCTTGTAGTTCAGTGTCTGCCCTGAGACTGAAATGTTGTGAGTTCAAATCCACATCTCAGTCATACCAAAGACTCTTAATGCCTGTCTGGTTGACACTCAGCTTTAAGGGATTGGATTGGGGGTTAAACAACCAAATAGTCTTCAAGAACAGTTGCGTCTACAGCTCACTGCTATGGACATGAGTCAAAGAATAAGGGACGATTTCACACACCTACAGTGGGGACCAAAAGTTTGGGAACACTAGGTAAAATGTCATATTATTGTGCATAAAGATGTCATTTAATATGTCAAAAAATAACCTTTATTTCCATTATTTACCCTTTCAAAACAGAAAACAAAATAATGGTGTGTGCAAAAGTTTGGGCACCCTGCAGAATTTATAGTATGCACCCCCTCCTTTGGATAAGCTGAGACCTGTGAGTGTAATGGATTATTCACAATCACCAGGTGATTTCAGTTTCAGAGATCTTAAACAATCTTAGTCATCTGACCGTGTCCCAACAATCAGCATCATGGGTTCTTCCAAGCAGTTGTCCAGAACAATGAAACTGAAAATAGTTGATGCTCACAAAGCAGGAGAAAGCTATCAGAAGATAGCAAGGCGTTTTCAGATGCCAATATTCTCAGAATATCATTATGAAATGGCAGTCAACAGGAACAGTAGAAGTTAAAGCAAAATCTGGAAGACAAAGAAAAATCTCAGACAGAGCAGCTCGCAGGATTGTGAGAAAAGAAAGTCAAAACCCACGTTTGGAAAAGGTAAACAATGGAAATAAAGCATATTTTTTACATAATAAAAGAATGTTTGATTTTCCAACTGATGCCTTTAGGAGATTTTTCAATCTTTCCTTTGGGTTCTTAATGCACAGTAATAAAACATTTTACCTGGGGTGCCCAACATTTTGATCCCCACTACCCATCCAAATCCACAGGTTCAGGCTTATATTATTTTTTAAAACAACATTTCCACAAATGGTAAAAAAAACAAAACAAACAAACAAAAAAAAAAATATTGAAGAATGTTGGAAAATATGTGACGAAAAGATATGGTTACCTGAACCGGTGGGATGTATAAAACATTTGAAAGAGAATAAAGCTCCTGGGAACGATTGCTTAACTGAAGAATTTTATAAAACATTTAATAATAATCTTTCTCCCTTCCTGCTAGCTGTATTTGAAGAAGCACTAGAGAAAGGTAAACTTCCACCGACTATTAAACAGGGCATTGGTCTCAAATAGCTGTGGACTTCATCACATGCTTCATACCTTGCTCCAAAAGTAGGACCACCATCTTGTTTGTGATTGATAGATTCTCTAAAGCCTGTCATCTACTTCTTCTGCCCAAGCTGCCCACCTTTCAGGAGACTACTGAACAACTTTTACCCATGTCTTTTGTCACTATGGCCTCCCCGAAGACATTGTTTTGGGCCGCGGTCCTCAATACACCTCGCACATATGCCGAGAGCCCTGCAAAGGCTTCGTCATCAATGTGAGCCTCACATCCGGGTACCATCCCTAGTCCAATGGACAAGTGCAGCGTCTCAACCAAGAGATCACTCAGTTCCTGAGAACCTACTAGTGCCAACATCAGGAGGACTGGAGCCGGTTCCTGGTCTGGGCTGAGTACCCCCTCTGATGATGGATGGCAAGGAAGCCTACCTCGTACATGAGATTCTGGAATTCTGGTGCCAGGGACTGGGAGGAGTATGACCTAGAAGAACGTTCCTGGGTCGCTTCAGTCAACATCCTCAACCCCTCCCTGATCTCGGACTTCCATAGAGACAGACCAGCACTTCAATATCGTGGCTGGCCCCATTGCCGGTGGCCTTCCCGCTCCCGGAGCCGTTCACTGGGGGGTGGGGGTGTGGTGGGTCTCTGTCAGGAACTTACCCATCCAGCTCCTCCTCCAATCGCCAAAGGGAGCCCTTGCTAGAGTTCTGATCTGCTTACTTCTTTAACAACTCATTCGCATCATCTCATCAGTGTCACCATGTTTGTTTGATAGAGGAATTATCGGTGAACTCCTGAAAAAAATGGTTTGCTCCTGTTATATTCAGAATTCCTTCAGAATTTCAGCTTTCCAGTTAAGAAGGATGCAGTAGTTTTTTAATCCCGTTGGTTAAATTCAGTTTCTGAAACATATAACATACAATAATTTTACTAATGAAATTAATCACATTTTTATTGGAGATATAGAAATTACAAAGAAGAGATAAAAATACCAGAAATAAAAATACCAGAAATCAAGCATCTTGTTTGGTTTCTCCTGCTGCAAAATTTTTTTGGTATTCAACCAAGGGTGCTCAAACTGGGGGAAAAAAGCAAATACCACTATGTATAAACAATATATTCATGTTAAACTAAAATAATTTTCACATAAAATATTACATCACATTTAAAGATACATTGAGGATATTTAAAATTAACATAGATGAGTTATATTGATAACTTTTTAATTATTCTTTCACTGTGTTTACACCAGAAAATTTGTGTGTGATATTGTAGACTTTATAATAGCAAAACTGAATGTTAATATAGGAATACATTTTTCTGATGTCATGTTATATTTTGAATCCCATGGTTTATCCAATAATTAAAATATATATATATATTTTATTATTATTTTGAGAAATTCCATATTCACGTGTAAATGATCAAATTCTTTTATTTTATGTGGAGTTTAAATCCTATTATAAAAAGGTAGATCACAACATTTAATATTTTAAAGGAAAAGCCTATTTTTGTACTTTTTTGAGTGTGTATGTATATATTATAACCCTCTGGTTTTGTGAATGTTGTGTGTCGATGTGCCATTTGCACTGTACTTGTAGTGTATTTTGTTACCTATTATTAAAAAACAAACAGAAACGTAGCGCACCTGTGCTGCTGCGCTAATGAGCTTTCACACATCCTCTCCCCCCACCCCCGCTGGCGTGGTGCACTGTGCGGTCTGAAAACAATTTAGTCCCAGAAGTTAAGTAGTAAGCTAGGCTAAAAGAGTTAAGTTGGCAAGTGTAGCAAGTTAGCTGCATTAAATATACAATTAAATGCAACCTAAAGTTACTAAAACAGCAAAAACAAAAAACAAAACAGTATAATAGCCACAGGAGTGCAGGGATAGGACAGAATTATGGAGGGTCTGCCAAAACGGAAAGTTATGATATAATTATGATGGGTGTAGGTAGGAAAAAATCACTTGCAGGAAGGATTTATAGAACACTGGCTTTTGTCGTTCACTCCAAAGAGCCAGCTCTTAGAGCCATTTTGTTCGCAACTGACACATCTCTGATTCTGAGACAAAATGTAGAAAACACCAACAAATTGATCTTTGTCTAAATTAGCTGAATTTGAAACTGGTGTGTTACTTAATTTACTATAACTACACAGATTTTTGAGACATGTTTCCCTCTAGCACTCCTTCACAGTTTGAACTACTGGACCGTGTCTGACTGCTGAAGGTTTGGGCTGACATGTTGGGACTAACAACTCCCTGAGAAGGTTTGACTGCTGTCTAAGGAAACAATAGTCTCCAAACCCCGCTGTCTTTGTGCAAGAGCTCCATGTTAAAAAAGTTCTTCAAATGTACTTTGAAAAACAGTCTTTTAATTGTTATTAATATTATCATTGATATTTTAAATATTTATCGTCTCCTCCATGCTTGATTATCTATAAACCAGAAAATCCTTATTGTTTCTGCTCAACAGGTGACAAATAACCTGCATGTTGGTGCAGTGGTTAACACTCTGGTCTCAAGGCGGTTAAAAAACCCTCGTTTGACTGGCTGCGACCTTACTGTGTGGAGCTTGCATGTTCTCCTCGTTCATGTGTGGGTTTCTCCAGGAACTTTGACTTCTTCTTACAGTGCAAAAACATTGTTCATAGAGTAATTGGGAATTCTAAATTGTTTCATAGGTGTGAGCGTGTGGCCCTGCAACAAACTGGTGACCTGTTCAAAGTGTTCCCTGCCTTCACTAATCAGTGGCTGGATAGGCTTCAGCAACCCATTGAAAGGTTTCTAAAGATTTTTGGAGTATGTTAATAATTCCTTAAAATAATTCCTTAAAAAGTCTGTCAATCACTTTTGACCATTATCTTTGGCATTTTTAATTTATTATTATCAATTATCATTATCAATTATTTGACCATTGTCAAACCCATGGTGGTCTTATTTTGGGGGGGATAAATGTGTAAATAATTTACCTGAATTACGTTCAGCCAGTGGTGTTTTTCTAGGGCACCAAATTCTGGCAAAATCTGAAAATAAAATTTACCAAAGAAGAATTCCCAAAAATAAGCCAACATCCAATTCCTGACACATCATTGACAAACTAGGGCTGTCCATTATTGGGTCTGTTAATGAGTTAACACATTAACACACGCAATAATTGAAAAAAGTAAAATGTTAATATTTATTAACGTAGACTAATTACACATCAGAAGAGACCGTCTTCCTCTTTGTGTTTACGGTTCAGCCTTCCATGGCACGTTATTTTCTGAAAGTGCACACTTCGTCAGACATTATCCCACTTTTAGGCTTACGAAAGAAATAACAAATAAGTCAATTTTTTCCAAAATATTTCAGCTTTTTCACAAAAAACAGACTATTTGATTGGAGGGGTTAGCCCGTTGTCACGTTAAAACGACAATGCGACTGCAGCGACAAAGCAAAGTAATTCATATGCTGATTGTCATGATAGGTTCAATAAAGCATCAGTTCATAGAGAAAGTTCATCTCCTACAGCTTGTTTTTGTCCAGAAGATGAAGCAAAACATTTATATTAAAGAAGCCTGCACAGTGATACAAGGCATTTGGGCTATGTAACTGGAACTTCTTTTTTAAATGCACGACAACACCCAGCAGCCAATCAGATTTGAGTCTTTACCCCGAGCATTTAAAGAAACACTGTTTGTTTCTTATGGCTGTGTATCAGCACCTTGTTTTTCTTGGAGTAATACTGCAGACATTCAAGTCTTTACAGTTCTTTAGAGTTCTGCTTATCTTACTGTTGAGGTGTTTTGTGAACACAAATTACATTTCTGGGATATCTTGCAATTTCAAACATTTCACACAGTAAAAATGAAGGAAAACTGTTCTCTCTGGCCTTGTTTTGCTTTTTGTTCAAAAGCTGCATACTGTGTATCATTTTCCTATTAAAACATTGGGATTAATCACAATCCAAAAATGTGATTAATCAGATTCATTTTTGAAAAAATTACAGAAAGCTTTAATGTGTGGTTCTACATCGTCATAGAACACACAAGGCCTCCAGAAACATTTGACTGGTCTGTTTTCAAACACGGCTTTTTTCTGCATGATGGAGCTTCAGTCAGCATCTGCAGACAACTCAGTGCTGGCCAATAATGTCGCAGCACAAGCATTCAATAGGGTTTGTTCCTGCAAACAGATTTCTGCAGGCTGTCTAAATCTTATGAAATGTTCTGAACTGTAGATGATGAGATTTGCAAAGACTACTCACCTTCTGTATGTCTTTGGTTTTAAGAGACAGCTTTTTCAAGAGATGATATGGACATGTTCGATGACTTCCTTGTTGCCGGAACTTCTCTCAGCTGAATGTCAGTTTAATGGCTGTTCTTTTGCTTTCCTCAGATGTGAAAACCAATGTTAACCTGAGCTGCTGATTTGCATGTGTTTACAGTAGGACCTGGGCTTTCAGCACAACCCCTTTTAGCACAACCTCTTCTGTATTCCAGACTCTTCTCTGGTCAAACGTGGGTACATCTGTCTGACAGCTGAATCGTGGCTGAAACGGTTTCTTCAACAGACTAAAATGAATGCAAAAAAAGCATCTATCTTTGCAACAGTCCACAATCTCGATCTCAACCTGATGCGATGCTGTGAACCATCAGAAGAAAACAATGTCATCTAAGTTCAATGAATCAAAGCATTGCTGGAATAAAGAAATTTACCTAACGTGATGTGAGAGGCTGATGAGTTCTACATGCTTGTCGTAAATTGAGTTCTGAACCATGGTGACTTTCTTTAGCCATTTCCTTGAGGATCCCAGCAACCTTCATGATCATGAAATCCATACAGGAATTATGGTCTTGTCTGCCTCTTGGTAAACCCTTCAAATCAGATATTGGTGCCCAAAGAGTGTAGGAGGAAAAGATTTCAGTGTCAATCCAGCACTTAACTGGCAGACTGATGTGTCTGAACTTCATCTTTTGGGGAACTTTGGTCTTTGATTAACATATGTTTTAGTTATTTTAAATGTAGTCCAGCTATTGGATCCATAGCACAAGAGGCAAGACATAACCGTGGTCAGAGTCCAAGCAGAAGTCCAAAACATAAAGGTGAGGCAGGATGACGGGAGACAGACAAAGGTTGAGACACAGAGAAGAACAAAGCAGGAATATAAAGCTCACACTGTCCGCGGGCAATACAATACAATACAATACAATACAATACAATACAATACAATACAATACAATACAATACAAAACAATACACTACAATACAATACAATACAATACACTAAACTACAATACAATACAATACAATACAATACAATACAATACAATACAATACAATACAAAGGTCTCAACAGGGCTTATAAGGATAGTGAGGCTGATGAGAAGACTAGACACAGCTGGTGGGGAATCAATATTCAGGAGAAGACTCCCTCTGATGGTTGGAGGTGAAGCCTGGCAGAACCCCCCCCCCCCACCACCCCCCCCACCACCACCACCACCACCACCACCACCACCGCGCGCACTGCTCCGGAAGCGAGAAAGCCGGCGGGGACGACCACGGGGTCGAGAAGTGGGCTAGTCCAGGTGGTTGTTATGGAAGTCGGAGATCAGGAAGGGATCAAGGATGTCATCTGTGTCAGCCCAGGTAGCTGCTGAGGACACTGTGACACCCACTTTTATGGCTGTTCGATGAACTGCATGGAATGGACTGGATTGAGTGCAGAGACTCATCCATTATGCTCCTGAGGGCAGGAGGCCTGCTCGAAAACTTATCTAAAGTTCCCATGAGTTGAAGTTCCAGGAGATTTATTTCACTAATGTTTTGAAAGTACTGTCAAATTTTGAAACTCCAAGAAGAGAAAATCTTAGATCCAAACCTAGCATCCAGTTCTAAGATCTGATGGATGAGTTTGCAGTTGTGAACAATGGCTATGATAAAATGCAGCTTTTAGTAATAATTTATTGTTGATTGACTTTTCTCCACAATTATTCCCACTGATGACATTAGTGTAGCCATTCTTGTCTGCTGCTTTTCAGTACTAATAGGGGGTTTCCTAATCAAAACCATGGTGTAATAGTTGTGTGATTTTAATTGGTCTAAACTATTTGGCAAACATGTCTGTGGATATCTGACTGAGTCACAGAAAAAAAAGTTTTTAAAACCAGACCAAGCAAGTAAGTACAAAGAAAAAAGCTTCAGAGAAAAAGAAAATCTTCATATACATAAAAAAAAAAAATCACAAGGAAACTCTAAACTGCAACAAAGAAATAATCATGACTAATATCTGAATGTTAAATTCCAAAACTACTTTAAATGCAAATGATGCAATAAAGACAAAGAAAGTTAATAGAAGTTTCTTACATCCATCTCAACAGTGATGTGCATTAGGCCTACCTAAAGAGGCATTGCAACTTCTGTGTCTGTGTAAGCAAATATTTTTGATTTTGACCTGGCATTTGTTGCCATGGCAACATTATGTCAAATATTCATTGATCTCTCTGTGGATGTTTTTTTGACACTTGTCAAAAATTCTAAAAACTTCTTCAAAGACTTTACTCTTGCAGGTAGTGAATGATACTCGTTGCCATGGTAGCAATAATTAATGCAAAAGATTTGACACCGTTTTAATGATCCATGTATGTGGCTTAATTTGAAGGAAAGAGATTTCTGTCTTTGGTGTGTGTTGCTGGTCCTGAAATTGACCTGTTAGGTTTCTGGCTTATTATGACAAACATGTGTTGCTGTAGGTGTTTTCTGCTGCTCCATTGATGGCATATTTTATTGTAGCCATGGCAACATTCCAAGGAATAATTCATTTTTGACCAGGGCAAAGTCACAAGCGCATTTTGGGATGCTTTTGAGCAAATTCAGGGTGTAACATACTCATTTTTTAATTAGAGCTGCCTCCTTATTACTAACAAGATGTTGGGGGAAGTGTATCATAGCAGAAAAAAAAGGAAATTAGTGATAAAGAAGAAAATTGTTCTTCCTCTTTAGAAGCGGGCCTTTGTTTCTGACTTTGGCTTGGTGATAATAAATACAAGAAAATGTTATCCGATTTCCCACAGCCAGCCAAAGGAAACAGTAAAAATAAGGTGCTACCTAATGCTCTATGACTCCTTCATGAATCACCAACATGGGGGGAAAGAAAACACTAAGAGTGAATTTATAGAAAACCAGCAGAGTCTGCATGAGCAAGATTTTTCCTCTTTAATTGGAGCTGTGAATCAATACCTGTAATTACTTTCACTAAGCTGCTTTGACTCCTGAAGGAACCACTTTGAGCTTCTCTCAGGCTTTGTTTTGCATGCTGTGGGGCTGCTAATGACACAGACTTTCATAGCAGTCTGCAAGTCAGTGTTCATTGCAGAAATATTTGGAAAAAGGCTATAATGTTGTTTTTCCCGTGAAGTTGTGACATGTGGAATTTTGGTGACCTATGTCAGTATGAACCCACTAAAGTTCCCAGAGTTTAACTTGACTGTGTTTCATAAAAAGGTCCCTTCTGCCCTGATGGTTGGGCTAACAGCACACACATTCCGCTCTTTCTATGTTCCAACTTAACGTATATTTGACATGTGGAGCTGCAGGCTAAGCGTCAGAGATGGAAGGTCAGCTCTCAGAGGTACTTTTGTTGCTCCACAACTCTCATATCAATACAGGGAAATGTGGCAATACTTTGAGGCCTCATGTTTATGTATGCATGGAGGACTTTTTCTTTTTTTATGGTGAGAAAAGCTGGTGTTCAAGTGTGTGCAAAAAGCCTCTTGGCTGTCCTGTGTGGGAGAAAGCCAGTGATCCTGAAAAGAATGTGAACCTTAAAGCAGTGTCGTGCCAGTACACCTGATTCACATTAAACCCATTATCTCTGGTTGTCCACTCAGCCTGCATCCATTTTTCATGGCTGTTACATCAGGCAATAGACTGGCAACCAATGTGACGCTTATTCTAAAGCAGGCTGCTCATTCAGTGTTGAAATTAGTTGCTTAGGACCCAAAGAGAAAAATACAGAATGAGAGTTAGAGGACTCTGTGTTTTATGTCTGCTAACATATTTTGTACCACCTAGAAAGTTGTGTCTTTTATAACCAGGTTCACTTTATTGAAAGCGCTCAGCCCTGACCCATTTCACAGCTGGATGGATACATCTGCTCATCCATCCATCCAGGCTTATTTGTTCCTGCTCCCTTGGTTGATTAAAAATCTTCACAGTCATGGAAAAAGCCCAGAATGCCTCCTGCTGGCTAAGGGTGCAGGTTGTCATTTTTGTAATCATTGTATCGATATCATCCATGTGCAAACTAGATTCATTAAAACATTAGTGGAACTTCAGCTCTGAGTTTAAAAAAGAAGGAATTCACTCAGTTCACTTTTTCTGGTGCAAAAACTTTTTTGAATTAAATCTTCAGGAACTTACGGAAAACCTTGACTCATCTATTGACTTTTGTTTTAGATAGTGTCAATCCTTACGATTGAGTCTTTATGGAATTATTACAATTATGCAATCAACAATTACCCCCAAACGCTTTATCCTCCTGGTTCACTGTTGTGCAAACAAGTATAGACAAGAGTATTATAATCATATCTGTTTAAATGACCTCAGGATTTGAATTTTGTGAGAAAAAAGTGTTTTTGTTTCTTTTATTTGCTCTTGTCTGGGCTTCTGGGCTAGTTTATTTTTGTTTGGATGTGATTATTTTGGTGCTTTGTTTGCTCTGCTGACCAGTGCTGGCTGTCATGATCACATCTGGTAGCAGTTGCAAAAACAGAGCTGTTTCCTGCTGTTTAATTGGCCTCATGATCAACAAAAATATCTTTGCCTGTCATTTTTTAAATGCACTATCTGGTTCAGTCATGTTTGAGTTTTTTTAAGAGATACTGTGCATTTTCAGCTTGTCTTTCATCACTTATAAATTCAAACTGGTTCAATACCTTGACATGACATGTAAAATAATACAAGTTAGCAAAAAAATGTAACAATATTGCCTTGTTACTTGAGGCCAGATCAAGTAACAGGAGGTATATCCAAGTATTTCAGGGATCTGGGTTCCTCTGGGCACATTGTGACCACACATCCATGCAAGTCAGACTCCGAGCGAAGGAGAAGCGGGTGAGGCAGGGGAGTTTGACTCCTCACTCAGTTCAGGAAAGAGAGAAGGCTCAAAGGGAGTGTGAAGAGTTCAATTTCTGATTTATTAAAAAGACACAGAGAAAAAAAAACGCCCACAGCAGAGAATAAAGGAATGCAGTCCCTGCTGAGGCCTGGAACCTCTACTTGATTTGCATTAAGGTCTGTACATCAAAAGTCAGGGAAGACCTCATTAAATATTCAAATGTGACTTACTGAAACTCCATGGGAGCGTTCTTAAAGTCTGCTGCAGTCTGGGAGAAAACTAGAGAAATCTCTTATTTTGCACTGGTCAGTTCTGCTGTTCTGTAAGACTGGCAGGCTGCTGTTATGTGTGCATCCCAGGAGAATACTGCTCTGACAAGTAACAGCTGAGCTGAGCATGACAATGGACGTGTTGAGGAAAATGTTTGCCCAATAATGAAAGAGCTGCTGCTGCTGCTGCTGCTGCGCTTCAGCCCGGATGGCAGAAAGAGCAGGAGCAGTCTTACGGCTGCTGCTGTAGTAGTCTGCATGCAACATGGAGTTTCTGTGCAGCTACATGTCAAAATATTTACAATACCTCAAAAAGGATTGACACTGACTGTCACATGGGACTTCACATGAGTCTGCCTCAATCCGCTTAGCAGTTTTCTCAGCTGTAAAAGAAGGAGTTTTCTGTAAAAAAATGGGTGGTTTGGAAAAGTGTTAGCCCGCATGGATTGTTTCAGTGTGCACATATGCTTAGAGGGAAGTGCAATAAATCAAATTAAAAAGTAATAATTCTGCTCTGTTTCAAGGAAAAGTAATCGCTTGCTTATAACATTGTACACAGATTACTTATTTATCATCTGATTGAGGGTCAGTCTTCCAATATCAGGTAAGAGCTGAGCTGAGACTAGCACTATAACTGATATTTGTACACATACTCTGGATGCAAATGACCTTTACATTTATATAACAACAGTAAAAGGTTTTTAATATTCAGAAACATGTCATTTTATTTGATAAAAAGCTTTTTTGCCTCATACCTTGCAGCAAAAAGAAATTCCTGACTGTGTTTTTGTCGTGAGGACAAAAACATAACAAACATGTTTCTTTCCTCACAACAAACATGTTTGTTCTCACAATGGCTAATAAACTAATGAGAATCTAACCTCTGTTGTAAACATGGTGGGTTAAAAACAACAAAATTAAGTCTGAAGAGATACAGGCAAAAAATTAGAAAATGTCTAATAAGTAGATAAAAGTTACATTTCTGGAGTGAGAACCTCAACGGAAGCGGAACAACTTCGAACATCACCAACAATTCCAAGTTGAGTTTAAAAAAATGAAATAAGTGGAAAGAATCTATACACTTCTGTCTGTCTCAAAAAGCAATGAAATAGTAAGTTTAAAGCTCTCATGGCTCCAGTTTCTCAATTGAGTGGAGCACCTGAACCAAAGTGTGTTACAGGTAAACTGCTGGGAGGCGGGGTCTAGACTCCTGTTTTTGTCCACAGCTAACTTCAGCAGAATAAAACATCAAACATTGAAATATCAAACAATTCTTAACAGGTCTGTTAAAAACATCAAGACCAGCTTCTGAAAAACAAGATTGATTAAAAAAACTATTTAAAAAATGTACTAACTTTATACAAAACATTGCTTAAGTTGGTGAGAGTGGCAGAGGAGAAGAGGCGGTGACTGAGTCTTCAGGCCTACCGCATGAAGGTCTCCAGGTACAGACTCTGAAACGGAAAAAAACTTTGAGTTTATGTGAAATGAAGAACTGGATGTGAGTATGAAATAGTACATGTGTATGTGTGGCAGAACAAGTAAAGCTTCAGAATATCCATGAGGGAAGAACAGCCTTCAAGAGAGGAGGAGCTTCTGACGAATCTGGAGACTCCTGCTCTGATCACATCCACCACCTGACTCCTCCATCATGGAAACACAAACTGTCATTGACTTCCTCTCTCAACCTTCATCTCCAGAACCAGTCCTCTTCCTCTTTCCCTAAAAACAGTTTCCATTTATACACGTGGACAAGATTGTTGGTACCCCTCAGTTAAAGAAGGAAAAACCCACAATTCTCACTGAAATCACCTGAAACTTACAAAAGTAACAATAAATAACCAACAATTTTGTCCACGTGTGTAAGTGTATTTGCAGTGACTGCACACACGTGTGTGTGTTTGTGTGTGTGTAGAGTACACATGAATAATTGTGAGCGCTGCTCCATCCATCTGCTTGAATATCTTTTGCTCCTGGTGGGCCTGCTGGAAGTACTTGTCCTTCTCCTCAGAAGAAAGTGATATGGAGAAAGACACAGTGGAGAGAAGATACACTGTCAGCTGCTGAGGAAACACTTGCAGAAGGTCTTTCTGAAAATCAAACATGGCTGCCAGCTCTTAGCCTCTCACCCAGGACTATGTTCAAAGCTGAGCTTTTGTTGACTTTTGCCCTCTGCTCCTTCAAGTAGAGCATGAAGGCATTTGGAGGCTTCTTTATGTGTTTTTCCTCATTCTTTCTGCAGAAAAACAGAACAGGAGGTGAGCTGAGAGTTGACATGTTGCCTCTGTGACAATCTGACTGCAGACTGGAAGCTGCAGAGGAAACTGAAAAAAAAAAAAAACAACAACAAAGCGGGACAAGAGAAACTTAAAAACATAATAATGTAATGTTTGTATGTAATTATAATATATATATATTTGAAATGTACAATACATACCCCCTCTTTTGCTAAGAATTTCCAAGGGAAATCACTGTTTTCAGATTTACTAATATCCAAACTTGTACAACCTGGCAAACCAATACCTGACAACACCAGTGTCTTGCGAGAGAGAATTCTCTAAAGCTAGAGAAACTGTTTCAAGAAAAGTGAAATCGCCTCAAGCCCTCCACTGTGGAAAAACTGTTGTTACTAGATAAAAATACTTCTGAGCTTTTTACATCCATATCCCCCACACCCAATTTGTACATTATATATATATATATATATATATATATATATATATATATATATATATATATATACACATATATATATATACACATATATATATATATACATAATATATATATATACACATATATATATATATATATATATATATATATATATATATATACACATTAATGGATATTATCGATCGATGATCGACTTTGTAGTTGTTTCAGGCAATCTTTGCCAGTGTGTCTTGGACACTCAGGTAAAGAGAGGGGCAGAGCTTTCCACTGATCACTACCTGGTGGTGAGCTGGATATATTGGTGGGGAAGGAGGCCGGAAAGACTTGGCAGACCCAAACGTACTGTGAGGTTCTCCACCTCCATTGTCTCTGCTGCTGTTTGGAGCTGTGGTCACAAGGTCGTGGCGGAAACCCCTGAACCCTTTGGTGGACAGCGGAAGTAAAGGATGCCGTCAAGCTGAAGAAGGAGTCCTATCGGGCCTGGCTGACTTGTGGGGACTCCAGAGCCAGCTGACAGGTGTTGGCAGTCTAAGTGAGCTGCAGCTCAGGCTGTAGTGGAGGCCAAAATTCGGTCCTGGAAGGAGTTCAGTGAGGCCATGGAGAAGGACTATCGGTTGGTCTCAAAGAGGTTCTGGCTAACCTTCCGGCACCTCAGGAGGGGGAAGCAGTTTTCTGCAGGGACCATTTTCAGTGTAGGTGGGGAGCTGCTGACTTCGACTGGGGACGTTGTCGGGCGGTGGAATGAATACTTCGAGGATCTCCTCAATCCTGCTGACACACCTTCACTTGAGGAAGCAGAGGCTGAGAGCCTTGGGGTGGGGCTGTCCATTACCCAAGCTGAGGTTGCCGAGGTAGTCAACAAGCTCCTCGGTGGCAAGGCATGGAGAGTGGACGAGGTCCTGACCTCCGCCCTCAAGTCTCTGGAGGCTCTGTATCGCGTGGCAGTCGGGAACTGTACCACTGGACTGGCAGACAGGGGTGATGGTTCACCTTTTCAAGAAGGGGGACCGGAGGGAGTGTTCCAGCTACCGGGGAATCACACTCCTCAGCCTCCCTGGGAAAGTCTATGAGTACTGTAGAGGAGTGTCCAGGCGATAGTCGAATCTCACACTCAAGAACAACAATGCGGTTTCCGTCCTGATTATGGAACTGTGGATCAGCTCTACACCCTGTCTAGGGTGCTGGAGGGTTCGGGGGAGTTCGCTCATCCTGTCCATATGTGTTTTGTGGATTTGGAGAAGGCATTTGACTGTGTGCCCTGTGGTGTCCTGTGTAGAATGCTTTGGGATTATGTGGTCTGGAGAGCCTTACTCAGGGCTGTCCGGTCTCTGTATGACCAGAGCAGGAGCTTGGTCCGCATAGCTGGCACTAAGTCAGACCTGTTCCTGGTGCTTATTGGACTCCGGCAGGGCTGCCCTTTTTACCAGTTCTGTTCATAGTCTTTATGGACAGAATGTCTAGGCGTGGCCAGGGGATGGAGGGGGTCTGGTTTGGGACCCACAGGATTTCCTCTCTGGTCTTTGCAGATGATGTTGTCCTGTTGGCTTCATTGAGGCTGGACCTTGAGCATGCATTGGAACAGTTTGCAGCCAAGTGTGAAGTGGCTGGGATGATGGTCAGCACCGCTAGGTCTGAGGCCATGGTTCTCAACCGGAGAAAAGTAGTTTGCCCTCTCTGGGTGGGTGGAGTGCTCCTTCCCCAATTGGAGTAGTTTAAGTATCTTGGGGTCTTGTTCACAAGTAAGGGAAGATCTGAGAATGAGATTGACAGGTGGATTTGTGGTGCATCCACTGTCATGCAGTTGCACCGGTCTGTCGTGGTGAAGAGAGAGCTAAGCCAGAAAGCAAAGCTCTTAATTTACAGGTCGATCTAGGCTCCAATACTCACCTTTGGTCATGGGTTCTGGGTCTTGACCGAAAGAACAAGGTCCCAAATACAAGCAGCCGAAATGAGCTTCCTCCGTGGTAGCTGGGCACTCACTTAGAGATAGGGTGAGAAGCTTGGTCACCCGGGAGGAGCTTGGAATAGAGCCGCTGCTCCTCCATATTGAGAGGAGCCAGTTGAGGTAGCTTGGGCATCTGGTTCGGACATCCCCTGGACGCCTCCTTAGGGAGGTGGTCCGGGCATGTCCCACTGGGTGGAAGCCCCAGGGAAGACCTAGGACACGCTGGAAAGACTATGTCTCTCGGCTGGCCTGGGAACGACTCGGGGTCCTCCTAGAGGAGCTGGAGGAAGTGGCTGGAGAGAGAAAAGTCAAGGCATCTTTACTTAGACTGCTGCCCCTACGACCCGGTCCCAGATAAGCGGAAGAAAATGGATGGATGGATTAATAAACATAATGACAATGCCTATATTCTATTTGTATCTGCATATTCACACATACTTCACTTCTACTACTTATTCTAGCATTGATTATACTGGCATTGGTTCGGTAACCTTTCGTTTTTTATTAAGTAACACCCTGAGGAGAAATTTCTGTCATGTTTTTAACTGGCAACTTGCCTAATATGTTTGCAACAAGTTGGGCCAAACATTTATGTCATTTTGTCACACATACCCTTGATAACATGTCTAACAACTGTATCTGTAACAAACAGTCTGAGGCAGTCGAAACTATTTGGAATGTTTATTCACAATTGGAGCGTGAGGGGTTGGTCTGAGAAGCGGTGGTCAGGCAGGCTTGGGTCAGAGACAGCATGGACTTGTCAGAGGCTAAAGCAGACGGTGGTCAAGGGCAGGCAGGATTCGAGGCATGCCTCGGAGAGGTAGAGGATCAGAACCAAGTCGAAAACAAAGAGATTGCAGGAAAGAGTGCTCAGAATTGTCAAGGCAAGCAATACTTTGCGCTGAATAGAGCTAGGAGCGCTGAAGAAATACTGTGGAGGGTGAGTGGTGAAGAGTCACAGCTATGGGACTCCTGGGAGTGGCTGCAGGGGTCGCTGGGTATTGTTGTGAGGTGAAGCAGTAAGTATTCAAAACTCTTGAGACCGGTAACACCAATCTGGGCAATGTATCTGGATCGATGATGGTCCTACTTATTGAGGGGGTTCTGAACCGCTTTCTGTCTTGCTCGTCACCCAAAACCTGTCTGCCATGGGAGACCCTACTAGGGGCTGAAGCCCCAGACAGCATAGCTCCTAAGATCACTCAAGCACTCAAACCCCTTCAACATGTTAGGGTTGAAGGGTGGGCCTACTCTGTTCAGTATCCAGTAAAGGTTGAAAGCCAAAATCTGTTCAGCCAACATTCATTCTAACCATTTCCAACAGAAAATAGATTTCTGAAGGTGCGTTCGCATCCAAAGGCGATTTCAGCGGCCAATTAGGGTGTCCTGCCCCTCCTTTGCCGCATGGAGAATTCACTGCTTGCCGCCTGGCCAAAAATGTGTTCCCTAAGCTCGCCGCGACCACATATGGGAGGAGCTACCAGGTAATGTTTTTTGCCGTATTGCTACATGGAGCAGTGTCTGTTTCTCTCATTTACAATGCATGGGAGACATGGATGATTTTAGAGATCAGGTTTATTTTTTTCGAAGAGCTCTACAAGACCATTGCTGATTACGTCTTCATGTTTGGGTTCATGAAAACATTTAGAGTCTCCCGGTAGCTACAGCAAGTTTCTCTCCTGCTGCTGTGTCTGATTGATGGCCCCTTCTGCATTGTTTCTGTCTCTCACTTCAAATGCTTACTGTCGCGCATTAACCCAGAGAGGGCAATAATAATAATAATAATAAAAAGAATAACATGAGAAAAGCTTTTTCATTAATGTCTCAGTGAAAATAAGAAAGACATTATAAAGTTCAGGAGGCCTGAGCAGACTGCTTTCCCATCCAGCAATGGCCCTAAGTCTGGCTGTGAGCTCCTCTTCCGGGAGACGGCATAGTGAGTGTGTCCACTACAGCTCCAAAAATCCTGCGACAGACACTCTAGAGCAGGGGCCACCAACCCCGTTCCTCGAGGACTACCATCCTGCTTGTTTCGCAGCTAACCTTGCTTCAGTAGAGGCTGATTGAATCAGCGCAGTTTTTGATTGACTGAACACACCTGATCCAGATGAGCAGCAATTTCTTTATTTGGCAAGGAAAAGGTTTTGGGCTGAACGCTAAATTTAACAAATGGTTTCATCTGCTGCTTCATGTTCTGTTAAGAGTCTTGTTCACCAAATTCCCACTGTGCTGCACAACAGGTCGTGCACCTGGATCTGCGGACAAGGGGGCAGTTAAAGCAAGGTACTACAGTATTGATTTCTGCTCCTTTTCATATTCTCTTCTATCTCAGCTTCTTGGCTGCAGGCATTTGTGGTCCTGAGCAGTCACAAAAGCAGACTTTGATCCCATTGGTGCTCTAACCCAGCTAACTATCTGCACCATAAACAGTATCTACTTCTTTTTCACCTTCAGAAAATCCAACCCTCAGTGCCTAATCTTCTAATGATGTCTGCAAGACATAAAGCGGGCGGTTCTGGATGAAAACAGATAACAGACGGAAGGACTGGCATCTTCCCGGCTTAAGTTAAGACTTTACTAGTTAGAGTTAACCCTTAAATCTTTGAGTATAAGTGCTCTCCTTTGCATTAACAGAATTACATTTGCGGCTTTTAATTTATTCTGATAATATAGCAGAAAATAATTAACCTTCTGAGTGAAACGAGCAGTACAGGGAACAAATTCAAATGAAGGATATTTTCCCCGGAGCCTCCAATGTCCAGGAAGGGGGCTGTGTTTCAATTGACCTCTTCTTATGATATATTAAATCAGAGTAGAAAAAAAGTTATGTTTTAACTGCATTTGTTTAAAGAAAAAAAAGGACAAAATGTTCATTGTGTGAATGTCTGCTTTACCAAAGGAGCTCCAATCACAAATAAAGCACATCATGAAGCATTGCAAAGTTTAACAAGGATTTTATTTGTCTTTTAACAGGAAATCTAAGAGAATTTTTAAACCTAAAGTACACAAATGACCTTATAAATGTCATTTCATCAACAGGTTCATTAAAAAGTGGAACGTCACAGTTGTGGCGGAGCTGCTGTAGCCACCCGTTAATTGGCAAAAAGTGATGACAACTAGATATTGATGATGAATTATAGAAAGCACCAACGTGGCGCTCATAAGCTAACGCTAATAAAGTAAAGTTTTTTCCTCTTTATGGCATCATTCCTCTTGGCTGCCCGCAATCGTCTTTCAAATAACATTGTATTCTTGTCATACACGATGTACCAGAAGTAAAGCAATAAAAAGAGGAGCTGCTGGATGACCATTGTTGCTTTTCTAGATGTCGCACTACAATGACACAGTGACATGCGGTCTACACCACACATGCGCCATGAAAACCAACAGCGCAGTAGAAGGGAAGCTTAACTGAGTGGAAACACTCGCCGGAATTAATTGGACCGTTCTGTACCACTTCTTACCGGACCGTACCGGACTCACCGGACCGCTCAGTGGAAACAAGGCTTAACACTTCTGTCTCTAACTTAGGGCTCCTTTAACTCAGTGTCTTCAAACACTTATACAAACTAACTTCAAGTGCCTACTAATAAATGATGGAGAGTTTGCCTCTGCAAACAAATAACCCCTAAATGACCCCATCATTAAAGGGTAACACAACAGTAAAACTTTTTGGGTTGCTTACCTATCCAAATGAGGCTTTAAAAGTGCTAACTTTGCCAATTTTTTTCCCAATTTAAAACAAATTTGTTTAATTCCTAAAAATATTGTCTAAAACCACCTGTGTGCTGAACTATAGAGGTCCAAACAAGGCAGTACATTTGAATTTTGTGACTGATCAGCTGGTTTCCTACCTTAACAACTGGAATTAAATATGAGAGAATACTTATAATTCTTCCTTAAAGGACTATCACCATCCAACAAAAAAAAAAAAAATCCCAATTAACATTAACTAGTACTAGCTAAGATCATGCCCTTGTTTTGTCGATTCCTTCATGACATTTGCTATATAAAAATAATTTTGAATTTACCGTGACAATCATTGAAGCCCCCTTTTTTCTGCAGCTTTGCCAATTGAGACATTCAGCACCTCTAGCGACAGAAATTGGAGTATCCAATGCACACACGTTATTCGGGGACAGCAGCTGGGAGTCTTTATGCTTGACTGTGCACGATCTACAAGGATTGCTACCGGTTGTGTTGGACTAGAAAGGTAATTGTTTATTTAGAGTATTGTTTGCCTTATTTGACATCAAATACAATTTAATAGTGTTACCAGGAAGTATACCAAGCTGCTGTGGTAAGAACAATATTATATTTTGAGCTTGTTAATGACGGTCCAAAGAAGGTCCAAGATGATGCGCTGATTCTAACACATTTAAAGAGATAGTGATAATAGCTGATAATTGGGATTGTCGTGCATTCTAAGTAAACTGCAACAGTTTGTATGAATTCTCACGTCTTTTGTATTTCTCTTTTGGTTGGTGATGGATGCTATGAAGATTCTTACCCCGTTTTCTCTTTTTTCTTCTAAAACATCCAACACTTCAACAATGGCTCTAGCGACCGGTCAGCATTGGTCCACACATGCTGCACGAGCATCATTCAGTCTGTCTGATCCTCCAGGCATCATCATCACTTTTGATAGTCACTTTCTTCGCCCTCTGAATATTCCTGTTCATACATATATGGTTGAACCCCAAACGCTTCAATATCATCCAAAAACTCCTCTTCTTTTTCAAAAAATTGACTCCTGTCTCCTTCTATGGCAGCCATTGTTGATCCAGAGTGATGTCACGTATCGACACAAATTTGAGCACTCTGACTTCTAGGTGTGTTGAACGCGAACATGGCGTTTTCCATGATTGTCGCGGTAATTCAAAATTATTTTTATATAGCAAATATATAATTTCGGTTCTGGTTCATGACAGAGCGAACATGTCTTTTTTGGCTCTCGATTCCTGACGTTTTTTGGAGCGATTTTTATGCTTAACAGAAGAGATTCTGCAATAGAGAGAACTGAACATGACACCGAAGGCTGAACTGGCAGAACTTAAAATTGCTTTAGCAAACATCCAAGCCAAACTAACTCCATTGTTGGCATTGGAGGCTAAACTAACACCTCTGCTGGAACTTGTGCAGGAATTCCAACAAGAAAAAGTATGAAATGAACAACGGGATAATCGGCTTGACCACCTGGACAGAAGACAGAACGACGTGGATCAACAAGTCAAAATGAATAATATCATTCTCACGGGATTTCAACTCAAACCAAGAGCTAAGCCTGGAGCATCTGAAATTAGCATGGAAGCTAGCTGGGCTGCAATGGCAACAGCTGAGACCATGGAGGCTCAAATCAGATCATTTCTCACTTCTAAAGGGATCTCCTTGGATTTGAATAAGGTTGAGATCTGCCACCCTCTTCCCAGGAGAAAGGAGTCAGATAAACCTACGATCCTTATCAGGTTTGTGAATCAAAAGCACAAAATCGCTCTGATGAAGCAAAGAAAACTGCTAAAAGGGACAGCGGTTTACTTTAATGATCGTTTAACAAATTTAACGCTTCATTGGCTAAACATGCCAGGCTCCTGAAGCAGAAGAAACAGATCCAGATCACATGGGTGCTGAATTCAAGGATCTATGTAAAACTACCAAGAGACAAGGCCGCTGCTACTGAAGACCCTGTTCCCTCCACTAGGGATGGGGTAGGAGACAGAATGTCAGTAGTCCCACCTTCCTTGTGTAATGTATTTGTGTGTGTCTGTGTGTGTGTTGTGTTTTTTTTCTTGAGGTTTAAAGGGTGAGTGTAATATAGGGTGCAGTTAAAATTGGCGACCAGGGTACTGGGGACATCTCCTGATTGCTTACAGGGATTTCCAATCACTCTCTCACCAAGGAACCCTAAATGTCTATGGTGCCGTTTAAACAGGAGGGTAGAGCACTGAGAGGACATCTCCTGCTTGCTGGCAGTGACGTCCAACTTAAAACTGAGAGAAGGGGGCGAAACTGTGCAGAGACTATGGGATATTTTGCAAGCACACACCCCCTTTCAACCTAATAGGTGGTCGTAAGAGGAAGGAGGGTAGGTAATAATTGCATATTAACTAGATATAAGACACTTAAACTGCATAATTCTCAACTGACTAAAAGTTTTGAACAGCTCAAAACTAAATTCACATCAAGACCCTTTGGCTGAGACCCTCAACGGACACCTGCTCACATCGACGAATGATAAATGCAAGAAACACATCTGAATTACTTATATCACGCATGTATCAAAGACCAATTATTATTTCCTCTCTATTTTAACAGCAGAGAATCAACATCCACAGAAGCAGAAACCTCATGTGTTCTTCATTTTGATTTCAACCTACTAAGGTTTCAGGTGGGCGGAGTAAATTCCAGATGACATGGCTGACCTGTATCTGCTTCATTTTAGCTGTTCCGAATCATATCGTTGATGTTAGAGTTCATTAGTCCAGTACATGCCTGATTTTACTACATGCTTTTGGGTTTTGAAAAATTGAGAGATGTGTTTCAGACCCATGTCATGAGTAGCATGCACTAAGTTAGCTAAAGACACAGGCTTAACCCAGTTTGAAAGGGACTGCATAATCAAAAATGAGAATAGCTCTGTGATCCCTCACAGTCTTCTTTTTTAAATACTCAAAATACAGCAATTTTGATGGTAAAATGATTAAATCATTTCAATCATGCTGAATCTGAAAAGATCAGTGGACAAATATTCATTTGCCTTCCCTAACTGTACAGTAAATCCCTGTAACATTCCCCTTGGTGTTTTTGGAGGATAATTTTTCTTCAGAACATTATGAACGTGCTGTATAATGGAAAGAATGTGGATATGAGATATGATACACAATCAGTAGTTAGCACATAGATTGTGTTCATATACTGTATTTGTGAATCAGATTCTGAAAGAGACACTGCCTCACAAGCCTCATTGCAGTTCACTGATACGCTGACTGCAAACATGATGGATGTTGAATGTGAGTCTTTGACCAAGTGGTTTCTTTAAAGGTTTATTGTAAAAACAAACTGTATTTAAGTGAAAGAAAACTGTTCATTTTTGAATATTGATTATGTGTATTGATTGAGATCTGCCTAGCTCATGTAACAACATGGCAAACCGGCCTGGATCAAGTTACTTTCATTTTCAAATGTGCTCCAAAGCAGAAGTTACGTGTATTTCTCGATTTATTGCTGCAGCTGCTAAAAGTCGTCATCTAGTCCAGTTCCAGTGTCTCAAATAAAACGACTGCACATGTCCAGAAACGCTTGAACATCCTTGTTTGAACTTAAATATTCAAAAGACATCACATAAGCACCTTAAAAAAATAAAAGATGTTTCAAATTTTAGAATACACTACATCCTACTGTTTTCATAAAAAGGACAAAAAGCATGTTCTGACATGAATAATACAAGACTTTCCTTCAGAGTAAATGGTGGTATTTAAAACAAAATGTTATCCAGGTTTGTTTTCTTTCTGGAGCACTGTGAAAATATTGTAGTCACATAGTAATTACTTTTTAATCAGTTGGGCCTGAGTAGGCTTTGGAGAGTGCCGCTGATTCTGAGCCCACATCCTGGTGGCACGAGTTTTGAGCTGCTACAATTAGACGTCGATGGAATTTTCTATTTTCTGCATCCAGGAGGGATCAGCTGACTCAGAGGAACTGAGTGGAGTGCAGCTGCAGTCTGCCTACTTTGAAAGCCCAAACCATAGATGCAAACGTGCAAAATAGAGTGAGAACACACCAAGAAATCTAAAGGAGACTTTTAAAAGGATACACTTAAGATGTTCAGCTAAAACACCGGTAGACATTTTTTTTTATAAAAAGACATTTTGGTGACATTGTCCTTCTTCTCCTTACCTTTGTGTCATAAAATTTCAAACTATCTACAAGCTGTGTGTTAGTTTGGCAGAGATGTATTCACTGAAGCATCTCGTCAAGCTAGAAAACTTCTGAACAACTGTTTAAAACCTAACTAAACGAAACAAAGCCCATGTGTTTCACTGAACCTGGACTTTGTATTTTGAATATTTAGTTTCAGAATACAAATACTTGAATAATCATAGACAGATTTGAATTTTTGTATCACTTCTGAGGAGACTCCTGTATTTACTTTTGTCGATTTTTTTCCATTTTATTATGTGCATTCATCTAAGTTGTCCTTGATTTCTGACAGATTGTCAGTGGTGTTTTTTTTCTGCACATGCTCAGTTTGAATCTGTTTGGACAGTCATTCAGTTTTCTCCTCTGTAACACTTTTTTGCTGAAGAAAGATTATCTGGCTCACCCAGGAATCTGCCATCATTTCCTCTAGCAACTCTTTGTGTTATAGACTTTAAAATGCTTCAGGCTTCAAAAGCCTTTAACATTTAACTCAAACACCAACCAGGCCAGAAACCTGGGTGTAGTGATGGACACAGAAATACATTTTGATAAATACATTAAGGCAGTCACAAAATCAGCCTACTATCATCTCTAAAATATTTCAAGGATTGAAGATCTGATGTCTAAGCAGGACCTGAAAAAACTAGTTCATCGTTAGTTGACTTGACTACTGTAACAGTGTTTTGACAGGACTAACAAAAAAAATTAAACCGGAAACTGCAGCTTAATCAGAACTCAGCTGCTTGTGTTCTCACAGGAACAAAAAAAAGTAGATCACATCAGTCCAGTTTTGATGTCTTTACACTGGCTGCTTGTCTGCCAGAGAATACACTTTAAGGTTATGCTACTGGTTTTAAAGCTTTGAATGGTTTATCACCAAAGTACATGACTGACTCCTTACACAACCAATACCAGCCAGTCCTCTCCGCTCATCTGCATTGGGTCTTTCGTCAGTTCCTAGAGTCAAAACTAGACATAGAGAATATGAATTCAGCTTTGATGCTCCACAGATGTAGAACAGACTTCCAGAGAGCCTTAGATCAGCTGAATCACTCAGTGTATTTAAATCCAAGTTAAAGACCCACCTGTTCTCAGCTGATCAATTTGGATTCAAAAGTTTGCATCCACACTGTTTGTCTATGCTTGTCTCAAATTCACTCCTTTTAACTTTCTTTAAATCTTACTTTAATGTTCACAACTTTGATATTTCTTTAGATTGTTTTCTTTCTTTCATGTTATGTAAAGCACTTTGAATTGTCTTTGTACATGAAATGTGCCATACGAATAAACTTGCCCTGCCATGGAAGGTGAACCGTGTTATAGTATAGTATAGTATACCTAATACCATATGGAAGCCATCTTTGTTTTGCTTTTTTCATTTTATATTTTAATTCACTGTTGCACATTTGTCAGAGGATTTCAAATGAAAGATTTTATCCTTTAAAATATTCCCCACTCAAATGGGGTTCAACTAATAGCTGCATCATGCATTATTGTCTGGTCCAGCCTGAAGCAAAACACTGTAAATGTTATCCTGACCTAGTTGTCTTGGTTAAAGGTCGGAGGTGAAAGTGCTTCTGGCCATGAAACTATTGTTTCTGCTCAGAGTGACACAAGAGAGCGGCCAGAATGGTTTCCTGTTAAAATAAGCAAAAGTTTCTGAAAACACCAGAAAAATAACTTGATGTGCATTTTATCACTTTTTTGAAAGTCTTCTGGTTTGGTCTGAAATATGCTGCGCTTAGCCACACTGTGAGTTTGGACTCTTTTATTGTTGGTCCTTTGTGCTCCAAAGCGTGTGTGCATGTCAGTGATCTCTTTATCTGTGTTTCTTTCTCTGATGTATTATTTACAAAGGACTAAATGTCAAGGTCTGATTCGCATGCATACATGCAAGCAGAAGGCAAAGAAATGAGTGTAAGATCAGAAAAATGGGGTGTTAATTGGCTGGTCTCTGGTCAAAGGCGGTCACTTTGTAAGTGTGCCAATTTTGGTTCCTGTCTGATTGATTTGATCTGGCTTTCCCCCCCTGCTTTACCCAATATGGATCAGATGAACACTTTGATTTTTCCATGTTTTCGAAGGCTGCACCTTTTATTATACAAAGGCTTTTGTTTTCTTTCTCTCTTATTTTTGATAATGATAGTGTTTGCAAAACATTATGTGATTTATTTCTTGTGAGCCTAAAAAACACATTCCAGCTGTTTTTTGCAGTCTGCTTATTTCATTTTCAAGAGCTCTATTTTGAATTTTCTTGTGGCAAATTGGAAAGGGAGAAAACAGGAGCATGTTGTGGTGTCTGTAATGGATACTGCTGCTGCCCCAGAATTTTCTTTGTGAGGGGTTTTAGCTCTTCCCTTACAAACCCAAGTGGAAGCAAAAGCAAAGTATTGAAATCTTCAAACCAGTCTTTCACACGGCTGACACTTAGAATGAGTTTCAGTTGAAATATTGAGTTTTGTTATCACCATCGGTAGTGCTGCACATGCTGTTTTGTAAACCTCAGTCCTTTTTCATTTTTTTCTTTAAAAAAAAAACAATGTATCTTTTATAAGTGTTTTCCTCCATTTTTTTTTCTGACCTGTTGCATCATGAACATGTTAAATACTGACTGAGGCCAAAATGAAGCAACTGCATTTTAGATGTTTTTCTTCTTACAATACTCCTTTGAACTGAACTTGCTAGGGTGTTTGTAAATGTCAACCTTTTTAATAAGCATTGTTCATTTAGCAGTGCCTTTATAAACCATTTTCCATTGTGAAGCATTGCAGCATCTGCTTCTCTAAGACTACTGAAGATCTGGGTCTCTCGCCCACAACTGAAAAACCTAATGGCTTTGCTACAATTGCCCTTACAAGTGCATGAGGACTGTCTGAGGGTGAGACATGGAAAAACTGAGCAAATCTGAACCTGGCTCACACAAAAAATGTTAAGATTGTAGACCACTTAAGGGTAGAGCACAAATGTTCATGCACATTTTTTTCTACAGGTATGCTGCAAGTGACAGGTCTTAGCGAACACTTCTAAAACCCATAAGGATAAGGTGAAGGATTAGGAGCGTTCAGTAAGGATTCAGCACTCACACCCTACTAATGCCTGAAAGGTGGCGTAAGGTCACCATATGACAGCTTCACCTATAGGCTATAGGTGCAAGCAGCTTACATTTTCCTTACAATATTTTCCCACCCCCAGTCCCAATTTTCTTTACATCAATTGTCATTTGCCAGTGCTGTATTTTATTTGGTTCATTATGCCTCTGTCTAGTGCAGTACAATTCACATGTTGTCCCTCGCCTCTGAGTCTTCCCACAACCCCAGCTATTTTACAACTCCACCTGGATGTAGCCCATCTGCTACACCAATCAAACAATTCACTGTTTATTTAAATCTTTAGCTGTTATTTTAACTTGTAGCTGTTTATCTAGACTTATACTTGTCATTCAACCATGTAGCTGCTGAATTAATGAAGCTCATTCTTCTTTAATAGTTCTAGCACATCACCTGTCCATTTGAGGTTGAGGATTCCTCCTTCATGTGGGGAACCCTGAGGTTTTCTTCTTTTTTTTCCCCAAAATAGTTTTTTAGGAGTTTTTCCAGACAGAGAAGGAGGGTGTTTGGGCAGGGATGTTTGTTTGTTTGTTTGTTCAGCTTAGTCTGTTTAACAACCAGCTATTGTTTACACTTTTTTGATTGACTTCATGTTCTTTGCAAAAACCAGTGTAAGCCCAATGAGACGGCTATGGTTGTGATGTTCCTATCGAAATAAAATTGAATTGAATTGCAAATACTCCACAATGCATTTATGAAAATTGTACTTTCCATTTTCGTGAGTTCCCTTAAAGTGTCTGTAAAGGCAAAGAATTACAAACCTCTGCCTCTCACATGGCTGACACTTAGAACAACACTTTCACTCGCTTAAAGACCCTTGTGGAAACACACCTGCACTTCCTTTAAGTGCTCCTCTCTATATTCTTCCATGGCCCGGACAACCCAAAAACCTGCAGGACCCATATGGGTCAACCCCTCATACGAATGCACAAGACTTTAAAGATCCACTCCATTGAGAATGTTCTTTTTTGTGTTTTAACATGTTCTTGTAGCATTTTGCTCATAATAGAAGACCTGTACAAAATAATTTAGAATTAAAACGGTTTCTGCGTATTTC
Organism: Oryzias celebensis; assembly: GCA_014656515.1. Taxonomy (NCBI): domain Eukaryota; kingdom Metazoa; phylum Chordata; class Actinopteri; order Beloniformes; family Adrianichthyidae; genus Oryzias; species Oryzias celebensis. The sequence goes on along the minus strand of BNCR01000018.1, from coordinate 21,345,281 downwards.
TTAATTCAAATCGTGGATCAGTAACCAGATACTGAAGGGGGATGCCACAGTCTCTTACCAATCCGCTCCTCCGCCCTTGTCCGAGCTGGCCTCTTGTTCCAAAATTTACAGCTGGATTAATCCAATATTGCTCGCCGTTATTTTTGTATCACTAATGCTAGCTTGGGGCTACAAGTTCGAGCATGTGCGCACAGACAGAGTTCCTAGTGACAAGAAGGGTAAGGGGGCGGGGTTGCTTTGAACCAACTATACTAAGCAGAACTACCTACTGAAATCCTGTTTAATCTCATGAAGCTGTCAAGAGGATCCTACAATGTACTGGCCCAGCAAGTCCCAGCATAATCAAATATTTGTTCGATTTTTATTTTCAAAGGATACATATTTCTAAATTTACACTCTAGTTCTTATGATTTTAAGATGAGACAGATCACAAACTATCAATCTATCAGCCTTCATGTGTGTCAGGAAAAGACCAATTTGTGGTTTGAGTTTAAGAAATGTGAAATATTTCCAGGAGTCAACACTGAATGCCTGGAGTTGGACTCCAAAAGGAGTCGCGAAAAGTTGAGAAGTCCTGTTTTCTTCCTAGAGTTCTCATTAATGTCAATTTCACAGCATTGCTTCGAGGCGACGCTCTCCCACAATGTGTGTCAAGAATATTGCAGCATTCTCAGAGCACTTGCAGACATCAAAAGGATTCTTGCATAAGGCCTTTTCTATACACATTCAGTTGCACTGATTGATATGAACTTCTGCTCTTTTGCACTTTTGACCTCAGACGTGCACCAAGACTGAGCTGAAGTCAGAGTTAAATGGCAAATGAAAGCTAACAATGTGACATGAATTTATATTAATACGCACTGAAAGGAAGTGATACTATTTTAGTTTGCAAATGAGCAGTAAAGTCGTTTATAGTAACTTTTCAGATTGGTGATTTGTGTCATCAGTGGCAACACATGGATTTAAAACAGAAGCCGTAATTATGCAGCAGGGAATACTTCAACTGAGGGTGAAATGTGGGTCATGAACAGCCTCTACGCACTCTGACTTTGGAATGAAAGTCCTCAGCTGCATTACGCTGCCACTTTTCCTTCTCCCCCTGTCTTTTTCCAGTCCACATTCTGACAGCCATCCCTGCTGAGTGCTCTCAAACATGGTTGCCATGGTCACAGTAAAGTTCAGATTCTTTTTTTTTTTTTTTTTTTTGAGCTTGTTACACTTTGGAGCTGCCATTTATCCTGTCAGAGAGGCTGTGACTAACTGCTGGGATGGAGGTTGACAGGCAAGCCCCCACGGAGCTGCACCCATCCAGCAGACAAAACGGATTTGCACCCAGCAGATTTCAAATTCAAGTAGATTGCAGCTTTAAGGGCTTTTTAGACAAGACGTGCCATCAGCCTGGTAATCATTCATTTTCAAGGAGAGGGCAGCCAAAGCTGAAGCACACGCACACGTCAGGCAAAGCTACACACAAGCTTGGCCTTCCTGCCCAGTCAGAGCTGTGTGCAACATGGTCCCATGGACATTAACAAAAGGCTCATGGCAATGAAGTTAACCAGAGTGCTAAAAAAGGAAGAAAAACTCACAAACTTCATAGTAAAAGCAAGATAAAAAAGTGCAGAATTGTTCTGCACTTTGTGGATTTTCGTAGTTTGACATAAACTGTGGCCTATCTCTCTGTTTCATCTGCTAGTTTTGGGAAATCTGGTTCAAATTGATCTGATAGTCAGTGAAAAGCCTTAAGGTCAAACCCCTTCAATGTATTTTTAAATGTTTGTACTTCCACCGTTTTAAGTTTAAGAATCAATTTTTTATTAATGCTATTTCTGCCAGAAAATCTTCTCTAGATCCAAATTATGAGTGCTCTGTTCATACTTTCTGAGACGAATTACTGCAAAATCATGCAGCAACTGTGTTATGACTGCTTCTGTGGTAACCAAATCTTCACCCACCTCTTCTCCCCACGCAGACATATGGTGCCACGAGTGAGAGGCCTCCTACATTTGACACGTTGTTTTCCAACTTTACTAAACTAACTGGCTGCTCAGATGCTCTGAGGAAACAATTCAAACCTAGTTTGCCTTACAAGAAGACTTAAGGTGCATTCAATTTGTGTAGCCCACTCCTCTCTTGCTGCGAATCCGCTGCTTGCAGCTTGGCCAAAAGTGTGTTCCCTCGTTTGTGAGAGAGGAGCTAGCAGATAATGTTGATCACTACACAAAGCTTTGTCTGTATTTCATTTACAATGCATGAAAGACATGGATGATGTTTAGAGATCAGTTTTTTTCCTTTTCAAAGAGCTCTACAAAAACTTTTCTTGATCACGTCTCCATTTAGAATGCGGGCCATCAAAAATAAATGAACTAATATATGAACAAATTCATTTCGATAACAATTTACAACAATTTAGTTTTGATGACTAAACGTGTAATGCATGATGACTAACTACATGTGCCACGAGAGCACCTGACCCATGGGAGGGTTTGTCAATTTATTAAGACAGCTACCCACAAAATGCTGAGTGAAAGACTCGCTCGGGTTGTCACAAAAGGATTTGTTCATCCATGGATTTTTCATAGTTTTTAAACAGGAATCGTGCTTCTGTTGTAACAGCATGTTGGTTGCATGTATGAGCACTTAAAATGAAAACTTCCCATTATTTTATGAGTTTTAAATAGCTCACATGCCAAAGAAATGTGAGCACCCCTGGGTTAGAGGTTCTCTCAGTATAGTGAGCTTCAGTCCTGCTGTGTCTGGATGACGGCCGCTTCTGTGGTGTTTCCGTCTCCCTCTGATCGTGTTAGAAGCAGACTGTCACCCAACTGTAGCTGGGATGGGTTCAGGAAACCCCACTGGCCAGAAAGGAACACATCGGGTTAAGAAAATTAATGGAAGTTCAAGAGATCTGATCCACCATATTGAATGTGTCACATGCCCAAAGTTGAGTTCCTGATTGGTTGACACAAACGTGCCGACCTCCCCAGAGTTCAGATTTTTTTTAGTCCGTCTGCTCAATTTGTGCCACAGGACCTCAATTCTCGTCTAAACCATGGACTTTACATTGAAACTGTCCGCCTAATTTCGTTTGGTGTGTAAGCACATTTATACCTCAGGTAACTTGTTTGTGATAAAGTATACCATAATAAAATCCTAATATGCTCATTTGCTGGAAGTATAGCTGAATGGACAGTTTCTGATTATCTTCTGTTGTATGACTTAAATTTTGTCATAAAGTTTGTATATTCGGCTTCGCTTGCCTCCATCTGTGAGCACAACCAGAGAGCAAACTAAGAGCAGAACCAACTTATCAATAACTTTTCCACTAATTGTTTAAAATTCAAATCGCTCTGTTGAAAGGCTACATTTAAAGCTAAACATATAACACAATTGATTGCAAGTGTCCCTATTTTGCAATTGTCCGTATTTTGTGTACTAAAGCCTCTTTTAATGGTTCAGTATTTTTGATGTTGGACATCACTTTTATTAATAAATTTTGACTTGCTTCAACCGGTCCTCCTGAGGTTGACCTCTTGAAACTTTGTTTTCCTGCAGATCCAAAGATGACCATGAATGAGTCTCACTGAGTTCTTTCTAGAATGTGAAGAACCATCTGCACCACCATAAAACCATTTCACATTTATAAATACAAAAATTAAGAGTTGGCAGCAAAAAGGGGGGAAGGTATATTAATTTAATCCAGTTTAAACACTGCAGCCAGTAATTAGTTTAAAGCTGAACATTTTTTCGGTCAAAAAAGATGGGAAAGAAAAAGCTTCCCCACCTCTGAAATCAATACCACCAAGAAGGGAGGTCTTCAAAGTAAATGTCTTACATCACATGTTCAGGTTAGAGTGTGGATCTCTACTCCACAGCCAAATCCCCCATCATTTGACCCTACTGATTACGGCTGGTCTTGTGATGAAACCACTAAAACGCTGACTCCAAAAACTCTCCCTTCAGATTTGGCCATAGCACCTCCTGAAGTGTTAGAAGAGTTGCTTCAATATGGATGTTCCACTGATGAACCATGTAGTTCACAGATATGCAGTTGTCAATCAGGACCCTTGCCATGCACTTTTGTTTGTGCCTGTCATGGAGAAACTAGCTGTCAAAATCAATACAAGTACAAGGAAGGGGAAGCAGACAATAAAAATGAAGACTTTGAAAGTGATGAAGTAGAAAATAACTTGATAATGGAGTAACAAAGGATGCTGACTTGATGAACAGGTCCTATACATCAGTACTATTACCATTATATAAGACAATACAACTTCAAATTTATACAAATTTGCATAAGCAAAATACTTAATTTGGTCTAGGTTGGTCTTACCAAGTTACCAAGTTGGGAACCTTTACAACAGAAGAGCAGAAATTTTTGCCTGCACGTCTTTTCAGGAAGGGGAATTCTGGCCAAAAAGAAGAAATTCCGGTAATATCGCCTAATTTGGATATAGTGCCTGAAAGATGGCCAATTTAGGTTAGAAATGGTAAAACTTATATCAGAGACCCTTAGACACTAGGGCTAGACACCAGTATCATAACTGCATTACTTTGAATTAGGCCTACAGAGTTACATAATGAAATATATTATAATGACCATCCTAATTAGCATATGATGCAGATGCAAATAGTCAAGTCTTTTTATTCTCATCAGAATCAGAGACGCCTAAAACCTAGGAGTAGCAACAAAAATGTCTCTCATATCTGGAAAAATAAACAAGTTATGACCTGAAAATAAAATTTCGGTAATGACTGCCCTAATTAGCATATATTATGCAAAATGTTCAAATGTGCCAAGCTGGCATCAATTGCATTCTGAATCAGTACCCCGCAAAGATATTTAATCTGCAAAGAACTGTATGGTGATGCCAAAACTCTGTTTAGCACAATACTGTTGGACTAAGAGGGCTGCCAGGCCCAGGAAGCCAGCAACCAAAGCACAAGGCCAACACTGCTTAGGTCTTAGATCCCCCAGCCTGTGATGGGGTAGGGTACAAGAGATCAATGGCCCCATCTTGTTTGTGTAATGTTTGTGTGTGTGTTGGAGTCATTTTGTTAGGCGATAAGGAATGTGTGTGTCAATCAAATGTATCGCAGCTTTTTCTATCATCATAATCTCTTAACAAATTCTACGCTACTCTTAATGGACAGAATGCAAACACATCTTATTCAAAGGAAGTGTGAGAGAGGGAACTTGCTTTTGTGATTACTGACAAATACTGGACACGTTGTTGGAGAAATACTGAGTGTTTGTAACAGAGTCAAAGCAAGTCAGCTGTTGATTCTGCACAGAGCTCACATTTCTCCCTATCAACGCCAACAATTTAAACGTGCCTCTTCTGCATTGTGTTTCAAATGCAGGACCCAGATCAGTGCTCTGATACACTGTTTTTGGTCATGTTCAAAAGTTCAGCATTTTTGGATCACCACTGGTCAGGAAATGAATACAGTCTTCTCTATTGACTTAAGTTATAATCCTCTGTACCTACTCTTGGGTCTGGTTGACCCAGTTAGTTATGATAAATATAACAGACAACTTTATAGAATGCTGACTTTCTGTGCTGGAAAGTGTCTCCTTCTGAACTGGATCTCTGAAGACATACCTTCCCAGTCAAAATGGCAGAAAGTCGTGCTGAACTGTATCTCCCTTGATTATCTGACCTATCGACTGCACCACAAAGAGGAGGCTTTTATAACGTCACCGGATCCTTTCTTAACATATATTGGACTGGATATTTGTCACAATTATTAAAAGAGAATTTGTGTTTTGTATTGTACTGTTTGAATACATCTCCTTGCACAGAAATTCTACATTTTATACATGGCCCAACCTTTATGTTTTATGTTTTGTTTTGTCAATGTGTAAAAAAAAAAAAAAAAGTATAATGTATTAAAACAATTTATCGATTGTTTGATATGAGACCACATACACATCAGAGCATCTGATTGGTCAGCTTAAAACGTGAATAGCTTACACTGCAAAAAACATTAGGAAAAGAATGGAGATTGTTAACGTTAAATGGGTATAAGAGCAAGAATGGTTATTGTGATAAATAAAATGACAGTAATAGCTGTTTATTTCTCTAGAGCAGTTTGGACCAGTGAGATGGTGAGGTTTACCATGGGAAATTACTAATTTTCACTGATCTAAAAATATTTACCATAGCCAGGAAATTAGCTCCTTATACAGACAGACCTTGATAAAACACTGAGTTGTTAGGAAAATAAAAGATCAGAAAATATTTTTTTTGTGTTTATTTGACTTTTTTAAAGACACTGATAAGAATGACGGTACCGCAATTTAGCAGTTTATTGAAGACTCCCACCCTTTTAACTGTTTCTGCCAATCGTTCTTGGAGGCTTAATCATACGTCATCAGTCTGACCAATCAGAAGTGGTTAACATTCTCACTTCCTTGTTTCGACTTTGCTCATAATGTCTCTCAAATCCAGCAAAAGTCACAGCAAAACCTCGTGTTTAGCGGTGTAGGATCCGGTTTCATACCATGGAAAAAGTGATCAAAATAATAAAGAGACGTGAGTCTGTCCGGCAGTTGTTGCACTACATCTCCTACGAGGCATTGGGTTAAAGTGACAGCATATGTGCTACATTGATTACTCTGTTAAGTGTCTTGAAGCTCAACGAAGACACAAATCAAACATGTTGTTCTAACAGTTTTCGTATCTTCTGGATGAAATCAGATGTAAACAGTTTAGTTCTCCTTCAAGGTTTGTGTTTATTAACAGACAGAAATTCCAGTGTTTGGTCGAAGTTAGGTTTAATTAGAAGTATTAACAAAATAAAAGAAACAAGAATTAAGGTGAAGTGCCAACAGACATATTTAAATTAAATTGAAACAATGTATTCACCCCAAAACATTTTTTTTGTTAAAGTTTAATTTTTAAGACAAAAGAAAAGCTTATAAAAAAAGCTACTTGTGTGAGTCTTTTTGTGGTAAATGTATCAAGTATGTTGTGATTATATAATTCTTCAAAAATTATAGTCGCTCTGGCACAAATAGTAGAGTAGAAAGTACAGAGAGAAAGAAAGCGGCCTACACTACTTTTATTTTGATCATTTTTTCATGTTAATGAGATAATGAAGAATATACTGCAGCATCCCACTCTCCCTTTCCCGTACTGAGACTCAGAGACTTAATCTGATTAAAGTCTTTATTTTGTGATTAAAAAATTGTTATTGAAAATATCACAACTTTTATTACAACTTTTAGGAAAAACAGCTGCGGATACTTCCTGTTCAGACATTGAGAGGGTAGGAGTCCAGTTCACATGTAAAGTCAATGGGTGTGCCCCGCCTTAAGGACAGGCTCCAGCAACCCTGTGACCCTGAGAAATTAATCTTTGGGTTCTAAAAATGGATGGCTTTCACCACAAGTTTCAAAATGTGGGTTTCTATGCAGATACGACAGCAGTCATAAGTATTACCCCATTAAAAGACATTTTAAAAAAAACAATCAGAAAAGAACACTTGCCATCAGGAGCAGAGCATCACCTACAACAGCAACAAAGCGAAGGAGTCCATATTAATCCTTTCAGGTAATGCAGAAATAATGCTGGAGTTAAAGTTTGAAGGCTCTCTAAAGCTCATAAAAAACATCAATTTTCTGTGTCAGTTTTCTTTACTGAAGATGGCTTCACTTTCATATAAAAACTGACAGTTTCATCAGTGCAAAACCACTGAATGTTTACAATCAGTCCTTCGCTGCTAAATATCAATGCCAGCAGTTGTCCCCCTTTGATCCATTCCCTGCATTCTCAAGGACATCAGAAGCAAAAGTTTTCACCCTGCTGCATCTAGACTTCTCTGTGTTAACCTGTAAATAGTTTATGTGGTCAGACTGAAAAGCAGTAAAATATTTAAGAAGGCATAATGTGTTTTTATTTTCTTCTGCAGCGTTGTCCTCTAATAACGGCAGGTTTATGCTGCACGTAGACTCAAAAGTAAATAAGTATTTTGTTTAAGGAAGGCTCCTGCAAGACACAGAAGTCTTCAAAGCTCCACCAATGTTATTCTGAAGGTGATCCAGCTCTTTCCAACGCTTTAGTATGCATAGGCTGAAAATAATCTGTAACTTGATGAAGCTCTACCTACTGTGACACCATGCATCTAATATACCCTGTCAGTTTCCCTCCCCTACAAGTCACACACACGCATGCACGCACACGCACGCACACACCCATAACACACTAGACTGTCTTTGGTTTTCATTTCTGCACTAATCTCTCTCAGCATTATGCAGGCCCTGCTGCTCACTTACCCAAGACTATCCCAAGGAGCTTTGCTTTAACGAGATAATCATACTGACGATCAGATTGACATTTCAGACACTCTCTCCACTCATTCTATCAATAGGGAACCCTACTTCTATCACTAGATCCATATTAGGCTTGGCAGATTATCATTTAAAGCAATTCAATCTTCATTGTGAAGTACTCACAGATGGGTTTTGTATTCAGGGTTGCAGACTTTCTAAGACCAAAATTAACACACATATAATTTGAATTCAATTAATTTCTCCTCCCTTTAATCCCACTGTGGGAGAGAGATACAGAGATTCTCCATTACTCTCCCTTTTTGTCAGTTCCTTGGTGGCAATGGCTTAGGAAGCAAATCCAATTATTTCACTTAATAGTCACTTTACTGTGCCTGAGATCCTGACTAGCTGTCCTTGGTTGTGGTCATTCTGAGAAGACGGTGGGTGCAATCGATACTTTTGTTTTTAAGGTTGGACCTCCTACTGTAAAGCGGCACCAGTAAGAACCAAAGAGAGTATCTGACAATTGTCTATCTTTGGCATCTTTTCTGTTTTTGACATTGATACTGTTGGTTATTCAGACAAAACAACTGCAGTTTTATCCATTGCCACTTACAAGTGAGGTGGAGTTTTGCACAACCATGACATGACCATCAGGTCTGCTCTTGAACAAGCAGCAAGTTAGTTTTTTGGATAAAACTTGTAATTGAAATCAAGTCAGATCAATTCTTCAGAAGCCTCTCATGTTTTTTCACGTTTTTCCTGGAAAAATAAAACATGTCACATAACTGATGTGGTGAAAAGTACATCTCCGTTTGAAAAAAATAATTAGTAATAAATAAAGATCAATCAAAGGGTAAAAGAAATGTTAATAATTTTGAATTTATACAAAGTGTCTCTGTGACATGTCACATTTCTACTTAAAAAAAGATGAAACAAACAATTAAGTCTAAGCCTTAGTCATATATCCGTATGCAGGTTTTCTGGATTGTGCAGGTCCGTGGATGGTCGTAGAGCGGAGCGACTGTACCTTAAGAGGGCAGTAGTGTCTTACAGTAGTAACTATGAGACACCCCTAAAGTTACTTGAGGCTCAAAAAGTCACCTTGAAGGGACGTCATGAAAATGGAACATAACCTTATCGTAGGTGTGGTAAATGTACAATTAAGTAATTGTAAGTCTAATGTAAGTTAAACATACTCATAACAAATAGGTGATACGACTGTCATACGGTGTCTACGCCACACACTGGTCATTAGTAGGGTGTGCGTACTGGCTCCTTCCTGATGTTACATGCGGGATGTGTATGTGACATTTTAGTGCCCATAGTATCCACACAAATTACGCACTGATTGTCTAATTTTCTAATTTCTAACAGTTAGGCTGCACGTAAAGAGCATGCATTTCTCACATGAACAGAACTAAGGAGCCCTTTGAACAGTCTGCAGGGTTTACGGGGGGTCAAAAGAAGGAAAAATCTGTTGGTCATTTCTGCGTCTTACCAACTTTACTCTTACATACAATTACATGTTCACAGTGTTCAATAGGATCTGTCGCTCACGGCATGCCTGTAAAATAAAAATATGCATGAACATTTTCTCTGTATGGGATTGTTGAACGCTCTATGACCTTGATATTTCATGGGGGCCACCTGACTGTTCTGTACGGGTTTGCCCATTTTCTATTCACAGACAAAAAAAAGCAAGAAAAAAGTGAAAATGAAATCTGAACTTTTGTCAAATTGTAACATGTTCATTAGTTCCATACAGTTTGAATATATTGGTTTTCTAATCACCTAAACATGTAAAGGAAGAAGGATCTGTCTGTGTAACTACACACATTTGGACTTCAAGTGCATCTTTTGATTAAGACATTCTAAAATGTGATATTTGCTGTTTAAAACATGTAAGCAACCTTTGCAGTTTTTACATTTAATGTTAAGAGCAGAAATGTATAAAAAAAACTCGAATGTAACCCGTGACTCTATACTGTGGCAACACGTTTGTTCAGATTTTTTCCATCAGCTGCCTCCCTGTGAAGTGAGCAGGAGCTCAGGCGACTGTGACAGCAAATTGACACTAACAGCTATTTACATCCATTAGTTGATAGCAGCCACTCCAATGGCTGCTTGGCTGCTCAAGTTGTTGCAATCAGATTGTGGAGACACAGCCGTTTCCTGAAGCTGATTGGCTGCAACATTGGTCTGTGAGTTGCTGCTGGTTTCACAGATTACACACACTTCATATGAACGCACAAGGCCTGTAATATGCTTGCAAAGATAAAAGGCCCTTATTCAAGAAATCTATCACAGAGATAAACATATGGGGGTGTGCAGGTCATGCATTTGCTCACTTACTTCTTTCCATTGTCTTAGATATGGAATGTAAAATAAACGGCATGTAATATAAAGGACTGCAAAGTGGATTTAATTACAAATATGATCACTTTATTATTAATCGGGTTTAAGCCATTCAATCTAAAGTAAAATAATCCATCACAAAATAGCCAACAGACAACAAATTTTATAGAGAGTTTTTAACTAAAATGAGAGAAGGGCATCATTTTACTTTATTAGGACTAGGGTTTGGCACCGAAATTCAGTAACCGTTATGACTTACGTGGTTCGAGCGGAACCAAAAGAAGTTGCAGCATTTGGTTCCTCATTTTGGTGCTTAGTTTCAGTGAAGGTTTATTTGTCTTAAGCCTGGACATGTCAATCACATGTTCTCTTTTCAGTACTATGAAGTTCTGCTCAAGCTCATAAAAGACCGGTGACTGGCGGGGAGAGTGCGCTTTCAAAATGAGCGCTTCAAGCGCTCAAAGGTCTGGCTGCATTTCACAGCGAAAACAGAAAATTCAGCGATGTGAAACGTGTGCAGCAGAATTATCTTGTGCGGCAGAGGTCAAATCTTAGCAAGCATTTGACAATGCATTAGGCTTCATTAAATGCTGAAAATTGGACAGCCTTTCACTGCCAGTAGGGAGAAAAAAGTGAAGCTACATCTGCACATCCTCCAAAGCTAGCATGAACATTTTGGGCCTTGAAGAACCTGTTGAGGAGGACCCTGGGCCTGAAATATCAGCTCATGGAAACAAAAGTGACAGCAACAGTCATTCTACTCTGGGTGAGTAATATAACATCTGTCTGCAGCCTCTGTCTGCAGCCTCTGTCTGCAGCCTCTGTCTGCAGCCTCTGTCTGCAGCCTCTGTCTGCAGCCAATGTCCTCGGCCTCCGGCCTCTGTCCTCAGCCACCGTCCACAGCCTCCGTCTTCAGCCTCCGTCCACAGCCACCGTCCACAGCCACCGTCCACAGCCACCGTCCACAGCCTCCGTCTTCAGCCTCCGTCCACGGTCTCCGTCCTCGGCCTCTGTCTGCAGCCTCTGTCTGCAGCCAATGTCCTCGGCCTCTGTCCTCTGTCCTCAGCCACCGTACACAGCCTCCGTCTTCAGCCTCCGTCCACAGCCACCGTCCACAGCCTCCGTCTTCAGCCTCCGTCCACGGTCTCCGTCCTCGGCCTCTGTCTGCAGCCTCTGTCTGCAGCCAATGTCCTCGGCCTCTGGCCTCTGTCCTCAGCCACCGTACACAGCCTCCGTCTTCAGCCTCCGTCCACAGCCACCGTCCACAGCCACCGTCCACAGCCTCCGTCTTCAGCCTCCGTCCACAGCCTCCGTCTTCAGCCTCCGTCCACAGCAACCGTCCACAGCCTGCGTCTACAGTCTCCGTCTTCAGCCTCCGTCCACAGCCACCGTCCACAGCCACCGTCCACAGCCTCCGTCTTCAGCCTCCGTCCACAGCCTCCGTCTTCAGCCTCCGTCCACAGCAACCGTCCACAGCCTGCGTCTACAGCCTCCGTCTTCAGCCTCCGTCTTCAGCTTCCGTCCACAGCCTCCGTCTTCAGCCTCCGTCCACAGCAACCGTCCACAGCCTGCGTCTACAGTCTCCGTCTTCAGCCTCCGTCCACAGCCACCGTCCACAGCCACCGTCCACAGCCTCCGTCGTCAGCCTCCGTCCACGGTCTCCGTCCTCGGCCTCCGTCTGGAGCCTCCGTCTTCAGCCTCCGTCTTCAGTCTCCGTCTTCAGCCTCCGTCTACAGCCTCTGTCTTCAGACTCTGTCTGCTGCAGTTTGAAACGCAGATATATTGATAATGAAATACTTACCATGTTGCTGTACGAGTGTTCTCTTGTTATATTTTAGAATTTCCCTGACGACATTAAAATCCCGGTTATCACTCTTTGCTAATGTTGGAGGAATGATGTGGTTCCAACTTCCTCTTTGTGTATTTACTTCTAAGGTCTCAATATGGGAACCATTTTATAAAGAATGTTCACGTACAAAAGCTCATCAACTCATCAGTCAGCTGGACGATATTATGGTTTAATGAAACTGTAGAGATCTGTTCTGGGCATCTCTTTCCTGCTGTGGGATGATGGGAAAAGCTTTAATCTTCTCTCATTGTAGAAATCCCAGAGCTTCCCCTGTGGATACGAGTGGGAGTGAAGCAGCTGCAGGTAGATAATCAGATGTTGTAACACTTACCTTCTACAGAGCAAGTCTAACATTGCCAGTCTTATCCTTGCATCGCATTGTTTGGATTCACAGTGGAGGTGCCTCCTTGGTTGCTTGACTCTTGAGCAGCCTTTTGAGATTGCCTGCAGAGATAACAATGATTAGCAGGCAGTGTCCTCTTTTAAGGCTTTAGGTCTCACCTTGATCTGAAATAGCTACTTAGCCTAAGTGCCCCTAGAAGAGTCGACAGCTTGGTCCTTCTGATGAACCAAAGGGTGAGGAAAAGTACAATTGCAGAGACAGGTAATTTGCTGATGAACCTTCCTCACTCTCTAGATGAAGTGTCTGAACCAAGCATTTGACATTATGAAGATGTCCTGTTTGCATTTTTCTCAAGATGCCTGTTTTTTAGGCTTTTCTATCGCTATCTGGCCTTATGCAGCATACCAGTCTCTGCAGAAAGGTCTCCTAGAACTCGGGTGCACGACCTGAAAGACACTGTTTTCTTCTCACAACAGCTATCAGGGAGCCTAATTTAAACTCAACAGACTTTACGGAGGTGGGAAACAAGAAAGGGGTGAAGATGGAGGCTGCAGCTGCCTGATGCTAAAGATAATCACTATTTGGCAAATGCTCAGAGCCATGTCAAATAAAATACAAGCGCTCAACACTGCTTTCTGTTTCATGTTCAACTTCATATTATTCAACTTTATAAAAAAAACATCAAGTGGTTTGTTAATGAATTTACAGATTGTTTCTATTTTAGAGTTAATTCAAGTAACAGAACCTCAAAAAGTCAATTAATTTCAGTTGCTGCCGTATTTGTCTGGTTTAACTTTTCCCAGAGTTCTGCCTTTTTCTGTCTTTCCTGCAGATGCAAGCCTTATTTTGATGAGTATTGAGATTGCTGCTGTTGATGTGTGAAACACCAAATGAGTGTTCTCATTTTAGATTAAACTTCCATCGAACACAAAACTCCCAAAGGATAGAAATATGTTTTTACTTTCTTCTTAGGGGTCTCTTCTGCAGACTACTCATCAAATTTGGCATTCAACATCAATGAAAACTGCTGGAAAACGTGTGGCTGGAATGCTGCTTTTTTCACTCTTTACAAGATGTGAATGAGACAGTTTCCCTGTTCAATTAAAGGTTTTTGCACCTTTGCTGCGCTATTTCCAAATCTAAAGAGCCCCTTCTGTTCTCCTCTTTGATTCCCTGTGAGACTGTCTGCTATTGGTAAAAAACTTAAAGCTACAATCTGGTTCAAAATGACATCTTTGCACTGAGACAAACTGAATTTTTATGTGATGTAAAGTAATGAGTTCTGATTCTAAAACATTTTTGGTTTTAGACTTTCAGGCTCAGCATCATTTTCGTTTCAGAAATCTCAAGCATATTTAAAAATGCAAACATTTTCAGTGTGATGGGAAACATGATAACTCTTTGGAGTTCATTGTTTCTTTCGGCTCTGATGTGTGAGTTTGAATGTAGGATTTAATTTAATAACTGGTACTTTGTTAAAAGAAAATACAAAATCCATAAATCAAAGCAATGTGATTAAAAAACAGATCTGCTGAACATGAGAAAAGCTCACAAACAAGATTGAATTTCTCCATCATGAGGATGACAGTGGAAAGAAATAAAAAAAAAATCACTGAAATCTCTCAACTGAAATACATTGATTTTTGTCACATAACTTGATATTTTTCTTTCATTACATTAACAGAGAATGTTTTTCCCCTTTTGCCTCTTTCTGTTCTCTTTAATTAAACCTAAAGATTGTGATTCTGTGGGTACGCTGTGTTGATGCATCTGTCCTCAAGGCGTCTCAAGGAGGCCGTCCCACGCTGGTTGTGTCGTGCATGCCCCCTCTGCTGCTGTGTCCTTGGTAGCAAACGAAAAACAGTCAATATCAGCTGCAATAGAAAAATCTATCAGTATTGGGTTAGTGGCTCCAGCGGCTCAAAGGATCTTTAAAGCTGCTGAACGCTATCTCTCTGAAAGCCATCATTAAAATTCACAGTGTTTTCCACAGAGAAGTGCTGAGGTGTTGCAGTCATCCTCAGACTCACTGCAATCATCCATTTTTTGCTTGAAAATGAGAAGAAGTCCCTGAAGTGAGCGGCAGCAGGCCGGTGTGCAGATCTATCTGCTGCAAGACCCCCCACCTCTGCGGACTACAAGGATCCCTGTTGGTTGTTTTTCTTACTCCACGCTGCTGAGCTCAGTTGTATTTGTTTCTATGAGGATATCCAGTGTGAGATATCCAAAAACTCTCATTATGGCAGATAATTCCTAACAAATGATCTTAGTGATGACACTGTAATCATAAATGTAATTTGAGGGAGAGAAATGTGGCCTGGAAGGCAAATAAAAACTTTCATTAGGGGGCCACAAGAAAACTACCATCAGGAAAGTAATAAATTAATGAACAAGTTGTGAAAAAGATGGGCCAAGATACACACACTAATATCAGAAAGTTTAAGAAGTTCTTTAAATATGTTTTTTTGGATTTTTGTAAGCTTTCCTTCGAATATGTTGTACATTTTCAGTAATTCTCTATAGATGGAAAGGAACAAGTTGACTTTTGTCCACAGCAAAGCTTACTCTGAAACAAAAACACAAAAAAATGCTTAAGGACTCTTCTCTGTTGTGATGACATGACCAGCACCAAAGCTCGATTTGATGTTTTGCTGGAACAACCAACAAATACAAACTGACTACCAGCAGATTTATCTTGTTGCTCAACAGGAGGTGTTTGCATTCTTATTCAGAAGAATGCCTTAAAGTTTTAAAGGGAATTGAATCCTGTTTACCTAACAGTTCCACATTTTCCGGAGACGGCACATTGCTGAGTCTGCAGGACTGCAGAATTTCAAAACTTGAGTGGGAGCCAAGGTCTTCAGCCATCAGGCTTCTCTCTTGTGGAACCAACCACTCAGTTTACTGTTTATGTATTTTTAATAGCTGGTTTTCTTTTTTTTTAAATTTTATTTTATTTATGCATAGCTGCATGGTGGAGCAGTGGTTAGCGCTCTTGCCTCACAGCAAGAAGTTTCCCAGTTCAAGTCCCAGCTGGGGGACTTGAGGCAGTGTCACCAATGAGGGACCTTTCTGTGTGGAGTTTGCATGTTCTCTCCGTGCATGTATGGGTTTTCTCCTGGGATTCCAGCTTCCTCCCACCATCCAAAAACATGCTTCATAGGTTAATTGATCACTCTAAATTGTCCTTAGATGTGACTGTGGCCCCTGCAACAGACTGGCGATCAGTCCGGGGGTGTCCCCTGCCTTCACCCATGAGTAGCCGGGTTAGGCTCCGGCAGCCCCAAGAGGGATAAAACGGTATAGAAAATGAATGTTTCTTTGTAGTAAGTAACTACTCCTCTTTGTTGTCTCACAGCACATGTTTGAATGTTTTTGTTTGTGTCTGTCCTATTGTTCATCTTCAGGCTGGTTCTGCTACATTAATAGAGGGTTATTTAGCAGATGACTTGACACGTACTAAGAAATTATCCTGTGCAAATTGTTAGAAATCTCAGCCATCTTAAAAGCTAGTTGACAAAGATTAGGTGTTTGTGCATATTCTTTTCCACCATGGAGCATCCCTGAGCTGAACTGTTGTCTGTGGTTTTTCTCTGGGTGGTGCAGACACCACCAACCTCCATTCATTCAGGTGGGAAAGTGCTGTGGAGATAACCAATCTCCATGTGAGTGTAAGGAAAGGAAACCAAGGCAAAACAATGCATCATCCATTCATCCGTTCATGCATCTATCCATTTTCTTGCGCTCATCCAGGACAGGGGCACAGGGGTAGTAGTCCAAGCCAAGATATTTGTTGTTCAAATGAGCCCTTAGGCAGATTTTAGACCATCTGCATACGCTTTGTGCTGCAGTCTGGTGGGTCTGTGAGAAGACCATTGTAGACATCAAGATTTAAACAAAGAGTCAGATCAAATAAAATTTGGAGACATTACTTTTCATTCATAAATGTTTCTAGTTGAGATCTCACCACAAAAACCATGTCATGCTGCTTTCTAACTTTGTAATGCTCCATTTCCCACAGGTCTGATTGATGCTTCTGACAACTCCTCTGCTCTTTTATTCAGCTTTTTGGAGGGTGCACAGGTCTTAAATGTTTGTTGGTCAGGCTAGACACTTCGCTTCTTACTTATCTTCCAAAGCAGCAGCATACATCATTTCTACTCATGACCCGTTCAAGCCCAATGGACCAGCCTAATGATGATATGTGGAGAAATGTCAGCACATTAGAGAAAATAAAGGGCTGCTCTGGTTGTTCTGTGAATATATGTAAACACAGATGTCAAGAGGTGGTCCCCTGGTAAAAGCAATTCGGTGCAAACAGCACAGACAAAGGAAAAGGGTTTTCTGGCTCCCTGTTCTTAATGCTAACTTCACACGGGACATCATAAAATCACAGAAACTGCAGCTACCTGAAGAAGAAAGTCATGTTTCAAGCTGGAGCTCAGCAGATCACCCAAGTCATCCTGAAAACTGCTTAGGTAAAGAAAAAGAAAAACATTCTCTTACCAAAATGCTGTCAAAATAATGTCGAACAAGTTCCAATTTTATATCTTCAGATTTGGGAAAACAGTCTTGTCTCTATGGGAGATGTGGTAAAGGTTTGAATGGGCCACTGAAGCACAGTAGAATGCAGGACAGAAACCCTTTTATTTTCTTGAATTAAGGGAATTGACAAAAAAAGTAAAAATGAGAACAGAACCCAGCACAGCAATACAACCTTTAAAAAATGAGACAAATATGTGACAAGGAGGTTTTAAAACTCTGTTGTTTTTTGTCCTAGTCTGTGATAAATGGGGGATCTTTCTGTGTGGAGTTTGCATGTCGCCCCGTGCATGTGTGGGTTTTCTCTGGTTAATTGGTCACTCTAAATAGTACCTGTGAGTGTGTATTGGTGTGTGACTGTGGCCCCTGCAACAGACTGGTGACCAGTCCAGGGGTGTCCCCTGCCTTTGCCCATGAGTAGCCAGGTTAGGCTCCAGCAGCCCCGTGACCCCGAAAGGGATAAAACGGTATAGAAAATGAAATAACATTTTCATTTCAAGACTGTAATTATAAATGGTTAATTTTCAGGAAAGAAATTGTTTTTTGTCTTGTGACAGTGAGAAAATATTTTTAAGCATCCCACACTGACAAAAAAAAAATATATATATATATATATATATATAAAATAAAAAAACACAGAAGTTTCTGACATGTTCGCAGACCTATTAAAAAAGAAAAACTGAAATATCACATGATCCTAAGTATTCAGACCCTTTGCTCAGTATTTAGTAGCAGCACCCTTTTGATCTAATACAGCCAAGAGTCTTTTGGGGAACAAGTTTTTCACATCTGGATTGGGGGATCCTCTGCCATTCCTTCTTGCAGATCCTCTCCAGTTCTGGGGTCAGGGCTCTGGCTGGGCCATTCAAGAACAGTCACAGGGTTGTTGTGAAGCCACTCCTTGGTTATTTTAGCTGTGTGCTTTGGGTCATTGGGAATATAGGGTCAACCGGATTATTCAGAGGGAAAAGAAAGTGAAAGTGATGATCAAAGTGATGATGATGCTTGGAGGATTGGACAGACTGAATGGTGCTCGTGCAGCATGTGTGGACCAATGCCGACTGGTCGCAAGAGCCATTGTTGAAGAGGGTTGGATGTTTTAGAAGAAAAAAGAGAATGTATGTATAATGTCCCAATGCACGACTGTGATGTATTTGTGGGCATTTGGATGAACCGTGCTTGGCACTTGATACTATCTCTTCAAATGTGTTACAATCAGCACGTCGTCTTGGACCTTCTTCGGACTGTCATAAAAAAGCTCAAAATATAATATTGTTCTTACCACAGCAGCTTGGTATACTTCCTGGTAACACTATTGAATTGCATTTGATGTCAAATAAGGCTGACAATACTCTAAAATAAACAATTACCTTTCTAGTCTAACACAACCCGTAGCAATCTTCATAGATCCTACACAGTAAAGCATGAAGAGTCCAGGCTGCTGTCCCCGAATGACGTTTGTGTATTACGCCATCAGCTACTCCAATTTCTGTTGCTAGAGGTGCTACATGTCTCATTTGGCAAAATTGCAGGAAAATCGTGGCTTCCATGATTTTCACAGGAAATTCAATATTATTTAAATATACCAAATGTCATGCATGAATAGACAAAATAATGGCATGA
Source organism: Oryzias celebensis (assembly GCA_014656515.1). NCBI lineage: Eukaryota > Metazoa > Chordata > Actinopteri > Beloniformes > Adrianichthyidae > Oryzias > Oryzias celebensis. The sequence continues at coordinate 21,326,291 of BNCR01000018.1, read as the reverse complement.
TCTTAGCTAGTACTAGTCAATGTTTAACAGGATTTTTTTTTGTCGGATGGTGATAGTCTTAAGTGTAACAAAAAATGTTTTTGTAACCTTGGCCAGATCTGTGCCTTTCCACAATTCTGTCTCTGAGCTCTTCAGGCAGTTCCTTTGACCTCATGATTCTCATTTGCTCTGACATCACTGTGAGCTGTAAGGTCTTATATAGACAGGTGTGTGGCTTTCCTAATCAAGTCCAATCAGAAGGTGTAGAACCATCTCAAGGATGGTCAGAAGAAATGGACAGAACCTTAGAGTTAAATATATGAGTGTCACAGCAGAGGGTATGAATACTTAGGACCATGTGATATTTCAGTTTTTCCTTTTTTAATAAATCTGCAAAAATGTCAAAAATTCTGTGTTTATTGTCAATATGGGGTGCTGTGTGTACATTAATGAGGAAAAAATGAACGTAAATGATTTTAGCAAATGGCTATCAAAGAGTGAAAAATTTGGGGGGTTCTGAATAGTTTCTGTACCCACTTTATATTACTACATTTCAATTTTTTCAGACCTATCAACTCTGTCAAACGGGTGACTAACCACAAAGCTCAACCTGTTTTCAGGATCATTGAAGAAATATTGATACTCCACTGTGAAGGATATACAGTATTTTGTTCACTCAATTTAACAATGACTGCAGCTGGGGACTCAACCCCTCCCACAGACAACTGACTTATATTTGTCTATAGATTTCTTCAGATATGTGTCCAGCCTCATATGGAGGAGAGAGAGGTACTCGCTTCAGTTCTTTTATCCTGAATTCTAACTCTGGTGAACTCGTGTGAACTTACCATTACTTTAAAACATTTTTTACTTAAAATAGAAATAAAATAAATAAAAAAAACAAGCATACACAATTAATTCAATCCGAAATTTGTTTACCTGTGTTACAGGTAAGGCATTCAGTGTTGTTACATTCTGCATTGCATTCTGTCCTTTAAAGGAAACAGTGGTGGAAAGCGATCTGTGATTGTAAAATAAAGCTTTGCTTAAACTTGGTAATCATCAAAGAGTCAGAATAAACAGCTAATCTTCAACTTGATCCAGGTAATCAAAGAGGTAGAGGACATCTGAGAAAACAGACAGTGTGGTAGATCTCTAAGACCAGGGAGGGGTGTTTCTGCTCTAAGATTTCTAACTTTTCTTCTTCAGCTCAATCTTTACCTCTTGTTTCAAAAACAGTAGTTTTTGTTTTGTCATTTTTCAAGCAATTTAAGTTTGACTGGATCCAGGGGTTCAGCTGCTCTGAATGTTGTCTGCATAGCTGTGATATGAAACATTACTAGTGCCCATGATCTGACCCAAGTAGACAATGCACAGTTTAATAAAAATAATAAAAAAATAAAATAATAATAATAATTATCAAATAATATTATAAGTGCCTTTTGTGATACTCAAGGTACACTGTACATAACAGTAAAAAGGAGAAGAAATATACATAAAAGCAGAACGCAATGAAGCAAAATCCAATCAGCCAGTAAAAGCTCCAACATATTAAGCTTAAAATCCAAAGGTCCAAGTCTTAAGCCTTGGGGAGTTCCACATGACATGGAAATTGTGATCACCAGTGTAAACCACGGCACCACTGCTGTTCCTGATCACCTCACTTATTTTTCCTGTTTCTGACACCATCCATGGTTTCTAAGGCTGCACTTTGGCCAAAACTACGTTTTTTTTTTTTTTCTTGAGTCAGCATTAACATGAATGTCATTTTGTCCCTAGAAAAATGTTGTCCCAGAGCTGTGGTTTTAAAAATTAACTAATTGACTACAATTTGTACTATCGATAAGCAGCTGTTTGTATTCAAGAAGTCAATTAACTGAATCAAAGCAGGTTTCTTTTAATAATAGGATGATTTTATTAATCGTCAGTCATGGAAGCTTACAGCTGCAGAAGCACTTGAGTTTCTAGTATGTTCGCAGCACTATAAACGGATGAGAGCAGCTCTTAAGAAAGCATGAGTTTGTGAGAGCTGGCAATGAGCTGCAAATGCAGGTACTGCATTGATTTCAACTATAAAAGATTAAGGGCATTGGCAGTTTATTTCTTGAAACGCTCATTGAAATGTCTGGTTCTGGCCTTGACAACAAACACTTCTTTTCACTGTGAATTAACCTGCTGGGGGTCCTGTCGAAGAGAATCAATTGTAGCGACTGTGTATTTTGGTCAACCTCAGTGAGCTGGGACAGTAAGTCTGCTTCAGTGTCCTCTTGCTGTTATCGACCGGCAGCAGGGTGTCTTTATCTGCTGCCATGCACCAAGCTCTGTGCTCTGGCAGGCTGACGGGCAGCTCATTGCTCTGGCACAGCATCACAGCCTCACTCTTGGAAAGAGCTCCACCATCCCGACACTCCTGGGTTGCATTGAACTTTTGACCCCCACTGTCTTGGAGACAAGTGTCACCCCTCTGTAATTCACTAATCCTATTCCGCCCAGAATTTTATTCAAATAAAAATATGACACTGCTGTGAAACAGGTGACGCACTGAACCGCCTTTTGCTGCAAAGACAGCCAAGTTTGTCTTAAAAAAAAACTCAATTTCGCCTCATGTTGCTGTGAAATGAAGTCAGCTGAATGTTATCTCTGCTTACCATCTGTTGTATCCTCCTCATATTGCCTGCATGTAAACTAAGCCTGTTTCAGCATGCAAAGCAAAGAGAAGCGACTGCGCTGAATGCAGCTGAACGAGCGCCGACTAATCCCCTTAAAACATGGGACGGTGTCGGCTCCAGCTCTAATTGATTCCCGTAAATGATGGGCCAAATCTGCGAGACGAATTAAAGGGTTGAGACTCCAGTGGGATGTGAGTTTAGCAGCTGCAGCAGCAGCAGTTCCAGCAGGTGTTGTATCTCTCCATCCACAATCAAGAAGTAAGTCAGGATGCAGTAATTAACATTTCCTTGCATCACAGTCGTTAAAGGCTGCAGACATTTTTCCAGCATCTGATTTTCAGAGCGAGGGGAAGTTTGACTCAACCCCCTACCCTTCTGTTATCAGCTCATATTGTATGATCTCCTTCAAGTGGCTGGGAAGGAGGAAAGAGACATTTGATTTTTTTTTTTTTTCCTGAGGACTGTCCTTTTAGCTAAACTTCTCCATCATCTCAATTTTTGGCATTCACACATCCCTCCTGGATTGGCTGTCAGCATCTCTCTTTCAGACATCTCAATTTGCACACATCTGACAGCACACTGTGAAGGCCTCATGCTGTGACATTCCTGCAACAGATGCAGCCAGATGCTGCAGAGAAAAGCAACTCAATATTGTAATATCAAATGATCGCTTGGCCTCAGAAATGGAAATGAATCCATCAGAGTGAGGAAAGAGCGTGTTTGCATTTGTTCATGTGCTTTTTGTTCTCTGCATTAACGGCTATGGATTGAGTTGTGAAGTTGCAAGCAACCTTTTATGAGCCTCATGCAAACACACAGAATTCATTGACCCACTTATCTCTTGCTGTGCTGAGTTGGATTTGCCCTATATAGCATACAGGCGGTGAGAGTGAGTCAGTGACAGAAACCCCACATCACCATCTCCAGTTACTCAAGTATTTAAAGGTTTGATTTCCGTTCCTCCTTTTGCATGACATTTGATCCTTTTGATCCACTTTTTGAGAGCAGCTGTGAAGGTTAGAAAGCAGCTTGTGTTTAGTATTGAAGAAAGACTTCTGCCTCCACAGAAAAAAATGTTCTTGAAAATTCTACATATGTTTATCATAAAAACACACAAGAAAATGTTGCTATATTTTTATTCCACTGTCTTGAGAAAACACCAAAATAAACCTAAAATCAATGAAAAACAATGAATGGCTGACTTGGCCGTTTGTATCTTCCCTAATTTTCCTCCTAATGTTGTCTCCCCACAGATTGCTTGATGTAAATACTGCTTCCTGTAGTCTTTTTTTAACATTTGTGAACATTTTTGAATGCAAACTTAATCTGTAATTTAAGCACAATGTAAAACTGATGTTAAGTTCTACGATGCACAAAGAGTTACCGTCGTTTTAGAATGGGTTTGGGAGCATGTTCTCATACCTGCATTCTTTGATAGCTGGACTCCATAAATGTGTTTGACCCTGGCAAGGACATAGAGAGAACAGATGGATAGGTGGTCACTTCATATGACTCATACAGAATTTCTATAAGTTTTCAGAGAAAATCAGAAAACATTAAACTGTAAAAATTAAAATAACAAAGTGACTGTTTCTTGTATAGTCTGACATCCTGCCTCTTTAGCACACTTTCACTCTGTTTGACCTGTGGCATGGTGCTTTAATTAAAATCCATTATAATGAGTAAGCGCAATCAAATTGAAAGCACCACAGCCAAACACAGAGGCGCACAGAAGTGGTCAGCATCACCTCAGAGGGACTAATGAGTTGAGTTATATTTCTCCTGTCCAGACACTGTCATGTACTCATAGAGAAAGACCAGAAAAAAAAATAAACTATGCAAGGTAGAGAAGCGCTACTCAAGAAAACATCATTTACCGTAACATTGCCAACAATACATTTACACAACAGAACAAGTTGACATGGGAACGATTTGCCCAGAACTTTCAATATTACACAATCAAATTCACAAGATTTCTCCTATATATAATTCTTGGTATTTTGTCTTTGTAATTGCTGCATCGTCATATTAGAGCATGAACAGAAACTTTCATCTGACCATGCAAACTGCTAAAACCTTTTAAATGTCTCACTGAACATCTGTGATATCAGCAAAGATTTTTTTTTCATGTAATGAAGTCCTGTACCATTAAAGCACGTTCAAATATGTATGCATGTCCATGTCTTCTTAATATTTTACTCAACAAATGTCTCCCTCTTGATCCTTCACAGAGATTTTCCAAACTGAAGCAGCTTTCATTTATAATCTCAACTTCAGATGTTTGATTCATCATGAAGAGTCACAGTGAACAATTTCACCTCTACGAGCAGTAAATAATTATTTAAATAATAAATAGGAGTTACATTTGGTGGATTAATATTAAGAGATAAAAAAATGTAAAAAATGTTTCCCCACTACAGCAAAAATGCATGTGCTGAAAGGTGTAGTAAGTAGGTAGGTAGTAGGTGTAATAGTCAAAATGGATTTTTCACGTGTGGGAGTCAACTGTACGAGATGTAGAATGCAGAGTCACATGAAGATACACCTGAAGATACACCAAAGGCAAAGGTATTCACTCAACCCTCCACATGATCAAGTTTAGGTGCTCCAGTCACTTGCAGAATAGTACTGTCAGAAGTCAGAGCTCTGTCTCCCCTCTGATCTCCAGCGGGAGCCATCTCCAGTGTACTACACACACTACATCTCCCAGAAACCCGAGCGCACACTCCCTGGATGCCACTCAGCTGACACTCACTCACAATCACCCATATGATACTTAAGCCCTGCACAGAGCCTCACTCAGGTGAAGAATTGTTTTGTGTCACCCTGCCTGCATTACCGAGCGGTTCTTTCTGATCTTCTGTTTCTGACCCTCGTCTGGACTCTGACATCTCTAGTTTCTTCTTGAATGATCCCATCGTAATGATCAAGTTCTGCCTGTCTGACACTGATTTTGCTTTGTGGACTCTTAATTGTGCTTGGTTTCTGTCTGAACTTATAAACCTGCTGCAAGTGGAACCAGGCGTCTGCACATGTGTGACAAGCATCGTACACAAATAAAAGCACATCGGTCACAAGGTGGTTGACATTGGGAATGTGGATAATAAAGTATACAGTGTGGTGCATAGTAATCACCAATTTTCAATTCCAACAGACCATCAAACTTCTTGCAGGCTGTAGATTGGTTCAAAATTATTCATTAGTCGAAGCTTTAGTTCAATTCCAATGGAGAGAATCTGCTGATAGCACATTGTCACTTAAACTCTCTGGATTTCATTAGTTCATGAGTACATCACTGCTGTGGTCCAACAGCTTTTCTGAAGATTGGCTGTGTTTTCCAGTCAGTCACTAATTTGGTTTCCTTAACTTTTCGATTTCAGTATTGTTTGTGTCTCCACACTCAAGGCCATCAACAAGCCCTTCTCCACATCATTCTCCTCCCTACGTACCAAACAATCAAAAGATCTCTGCTGTTGGTGTGCATTTTCTATCAAATCTTGTTTTCCTTCCTCTAAGATCTCTCTTTATTTAACTCTTTATTACAGGAAATGTTGCATAGGATGCACAACACCACACAATTGGAACTGCTGTAACTCTTCATCTGTTCACGCAATTAATGTAATTCCAACGGATTCTGAGGCGGAGAAAGACAGCTTTGTGCAGAACCAGCTGTTTCCACATTGATTGCATCAGCACTTTACTACTGTAAAATGTTGTGTATCACTGTTAAGCTGCTTTCCTCTGCTTCAAAACCAGTTGGAATCCCGTTAATTCCATAGTTGAAAAGTAACAGTAGTTCAAATAATTTTTAACACTGAAGCTAAAGCTCCAGAGTTAAAGGGTTAAACTGGTTTCATCTTTTCCATGTATCTCCAAGTTCAGTGCACTGTACCAGGACTCTTGCAGTGGATGCATTCTTTAAAGGACAAACCACAGTTCTCCATCTGTAACATTGATGGACATCTCTTGGTTTTGATGACAGTCATGAGATGAGAACAGTCTGACTACATTATAGTGTGAATTTTGGTGTGGTCCTACTGGAGTTGGACTTAGTTTATGTGAGACAAACTCTGATTGCTTCAGCCTTTGTGGAAATAGTTTGGTGATGGCCTCCTTACAAGGAAGGTCTATGAAGACATCAGTGATGAAGCTGTAATGGTTTCTGTAAAATATAGCAAAATACAACCCATGGATTATGAACAGAATGTCTAAGTAACGTTAGATATGTACGTGGTTGTGCCCAATTTATGACGAGGCTTCTGTTCCTGGCACGTTCCTGAATACTTTCGTAATCAGCATGAGAATAAAAAAACAACTGCAGACTATGTTTTAGTACAAATCTAACAAGGTACTTGTTTAGGTGTAACAACTGTAGTATTAAAGTTATTGATCAATACAAAAGGATAGAATACGTTGTTACAAAAGTGAATATTTCACTGTGGTGCACACATTACAGCCATCGCTGTCATTCCTGCTGGTTGGATCTTACACATGAAGGACTGCAGTTCCTCTGCTCCCCCTTCACAAATGTCCTGTCTCCTCTCATAAATCTGACCAAAATAAACTGCTGCCTTCATAAAGCAGTAATGTGAAAGAACGCAGGCCCATTACTCCACGCATAAACACGATCAGCGCCCATGATGCTGCTGAAAGGAGACACATCCGACTCCTCACAGTCCCAAAGCTTCATCTCTGAGAAGTGATCAGGTCTTCATTTTATCATGTACAGCTTGTCAGGGGGTGATGCCAGTGGGTGTGAACTCTTTCCTAGCCACAGCAACAGAAAACTAAAGGGTCCTTCTGAGGCTTCAACAACCTTCAAAGTGTAAAAAAAAAATGAATTATGTATTTTTGCTGCTTTTTAAAGAGGGTTTTTTCTTTATGATGGATGTTTTAATGTTTTACAGCTCTACAGAAGCGCTGAGTCCCCCCTTTGTCCAAGGCTCTCCCAGAAACTCAGCAATGATCACATCAAGCCTATCGTATGCATTTCCTACCAACACCATCAGCTGGCACGTTCATCCTATATCCTCACTGACTCACTTGTTAAGTTCTTAAAAGCTTATTCCACACTGATAAACACAGTCCTGAGCCACCTTAATTCCTTGTAGTTCACAGTTGAACAGTGTAGACCACCCAGCCTTCAACAAGCTTAGCTTTTTATCAGATTTTCAATCCAAATAAAGTAAGTGCCTTGCTCAGAAAGGATATCAAGCAAGTTGCTCAGAGTGTTCCAAGTTTGTTTGGTCTATAGCTTTCCTCCTGGAAAGCTAAACAACTGTTAATCTTCAGAGATGGGTCCCTGCAGCTTTGACTGGAAATAATGTCTTGATGAAAAGAAATTGAGCAGATCTTCAGCCTGGGGAAGTTTGAGCTGCTCTGATGCTGTGACGCAAATGTAGACTCCAATAATATTCTTGTGTTCTGCTAATTAAAGGTAAGATTGACTGCTCAGGAGCAATGAACCAACACAACCATGCTGTTAAAGCTCAATCCTCTTCAGTTAAATGGCATAATGTTACCAAAACTTGGTAAAAAAAGTGTTCCAATAGATCACAAAACTCATAACTCTAAAATGAATGCCTCATTAACTGTCACACACCTAGGTGTGAGGAATTAGGTCCTAACATTTAACCAATCCTCTGGGGTGAAAGTTGGCTGCAGTAACAGCCGCACCTCAGGATCATTCAGTGCTTCAACCCCCTCAATCCAACCCCCTAATGCTGAGAAATAAGCAGGGAGGAATCGGGTCCCTTTAACAGTCTTTGAAATGACTGGACTGTGAATTTGAAGCCACAAAAACTTTCAACATTCCACTCCACTCCATATCTACTTTTCTGGTCCTTGCCTGTACACCTGTAACAGGAATGCTGATTCAGCAGTGGTGACGTTTACTCACTCTGCCAGCCGTAAGTCACATTAAGGCTTGTTGAATCACCAATATGTATATTTATTATTTCCTTTTTTTCCACATCATTGTCCAGTCATTAAGTTCAATTAGAAATCCTATACAACAGGGGTGGCCAACCCTCATCCTTAAGAGCCTCAACCCTTCCTGTTTTCCACTCCTCCCTGGCCAGCTTGCTGCTGAGAAGCTGACTCAGATGATTCCACGTCCTGTCTGATTGAACACACCTGATTTAGGTTGTCAGCATCAAGCAGTCCAGGGTAAGCTGGAAAACAGACAGGGTTAAGGCTCTTGAGGACCAGGGCTGGCCAGTCCTGTTGTACTACACCACAGATTTTAGAATAAATGTGCACGTTTTTTTACTTTAAGTTCCCTGATTGCATCAGATATGATCAGAGATCATTTAGTTACTTCATGACAGAACTTCATTTTCATCATTTTTAAAGGTAATTTGTCTTAATTTGAACAGTTTAAATACAAAATCTAATTGATTAAACCAGTAAAATGCATCACAACATTCTCATCATAATAGCAGAGCAAACAGAGCCGAAAGCCTCTTGTGCCAGACAGATTTTACTGGTACAGGAAGGGGTTCGAATTTTTTTTTTATAAAGCCCATTTGTATTTGACACTAAACTTCATTTATATTAATTTAGTATGTTTACTTTGCTTTTGTTGGACCGGACGTAAAAAAAAAAAAAAAAAAAAAAAAAAAAAAAAGAAGAAGAGAGAGGGATGTCAGAGATGGGAGGGTGAAGTCACATGAGAAAGAGGTTAAGCAAGTTGGAGGATGATTCCAGAAGTGTGTATGTGTGTGTATGGGGGGGGTAGAATCATACAGCAACAAGCATCTGGAGGTTTCTCATCATTGCTGTCAGGTTTAAATATAAACCTGTAAAGGACTGACCACACACATGTTACAAACATACCTGTTGGCTCCAAAAGTCTTCACATACAAATCAACACATACACAAAACAACTACAACTTCCATGCACATATTCCTGCATACGTGCATGTAAAGCATTTCATTATGTCTCAAGTACTGTTCATGCAAAGGTGAGCTGACACCTGTATTCACGTAAGTGTGTTCTACTGAGGTGGATGATGGAATGTAAAAAGAGGGAGAGTGTCCAAGGCAAAGCAGCAGTGGTAGCCAGGTATTATGTTACAAGTATTATTCTGTGAGCTTGTCTTCAGAGTAAAGCAAACCTCCCATGACCAGAGCTTAGTTGGTTTTTTATATCTTCCAGTGTGAAGGCATCCTCTTTTATCCAGTCATCATTTGAAGTTGGAGATGCTACACATCACTTCTTTCCCAAAGCTTTCTTTCCTTCTTCCTTCAGTCACCCGCTGCTATGACAGTCAGAAGGAAATTGCCATAATAGGCAAAAATGTTGCAGCCTGACCCTCTGTACCCTCTTTAATAAGTCCTAGCACCTAAATCCAGGCTTTATGATGATTTTCTTATGCTACTTTGAAGTAACTAAAATCCTCTGCCTTCTTACTGAATGTAAAACTATCAGATGTCAAACTAATGGTGCTTTATAATTATTTGTCTCATTAATCTGGTATAAAATTTCAACTGTTTTGGCAGAACTATTTTTGAGAAAAATGAAAAGCTTTTTTTTTTTTTATTTTCTGATCACCTAAACTGTTGAACACTGTAGAAAAAGAGGTTTGTACTCTTTTTTAGTAATCAGTCCTTTTTTATTGCAGGTATTTACTTTTCTATCTTTTTTATTTTTCATTATCAGCTGTTTCTTATTATTAATCAAATATATGACATTCATGGATTTCCGTTTTATTTCATGAGCGTCAGTTGTTACTGGTTTATGAACTTTGTTTGTTTTTGTGTCTTTAAATTGGGTGTTTTTCTGTTTTCTTCATAAAACAGCAGCTCACTTAATGGTGTGTCTGTGGTCCAAGTCATCCAGCAATCAGGTGTCAAGCTTCTAAGCCAGACGCTGTAATATTTTCATGTTTTTCTTTAAGCTCATCTTCAAGATGCTTCACTTACTTTTTGTTCTGCCTGAGAACAAACGCCCACATTTACTTTGTACAACAGAAGCTTTCTATCTGTGTTTGCCAATGAACATGCAGAGCTGAGCCATGCTAAATCTGCATCACAAAGTGTGTGAGGAATCCAGCTTGAAGGACCTCATCGTTCCTCAGAGGTCACGTTAAAATGGAACACCTTGTAATTGTGTTTCCCTCCTCTCCTTCTGCCAGAAGCACTTGTGATATTAGAGGCTGAACACTTTCAGACCTGGCAGCTAATTGCAGGTTGTCATACATGACAGAGCCAAGAGAGAATAAACACCTTATATAAATAGAGACAGGCGGTTATAAATGCAGAAAAAGCAGGCCTTCACACCGCAGGTGGAAGATGGAATTGTTAAAGTGATTAATCCAACCTACAGGCCACCTGCAAGATGATCACGTTAGTAAAGTGAAAGTGGAAATTATGTTCTCAGCAAGCTTGATCCATGTGGGCTTTCTTTGTAAAAGAAAAAAAAGAACAGCTGAAGTGGTTCTTTCCATTTCAAAGTTGAGGCTTATGCAGAGTTGGAGCTGTCTAAATTATATCACATATGTTATGTCTTTCAAACCTGACATAAAAACCATGCAAAGGATTTCTTTGTGGTTGATGGAGAAGATGAGGAAAATGACTTCCTCCTGTTAACGTGATAAAAAACCTAAAACAGAACAGCACGAGTTTTATGCTGAACAAGGGCTCCCATGACAACAAAAACTTTTATCAAAACCAAGGAAGTGCATGTGTGTGTGTATGTACAAGTATGCACGTGTAAATGGTAAACGGCGTATATTTATATAGCGCTTTTCTACCATCTTTGAAGGCCCAAAGCGGTTTACAGTCACAGTCTCATTCACACACTGATGGCGGCTCCGCTGCCAAACACTGGCGCCAACCTTCCATCAGAGGCAATGTGTGTGTGTTTGTTTACAAGTATGCATTTGTTTGGGAATGTGAATATCTTTGCATGTGTGTGAGTGTGTGTTGCTAGATCTTGCAGTTGAGTGTGATGTATTTCAGTAAAAGGGCTTTTTTTCTGAGATTAAATTTCTGTAAACATGAGCATGCTTTAGCTCTGAACCATGTGCATGACAGCAGATCCTCATGGAGCTTTATAGCTGTCATTTCTTTAACCTTTTCCATTAGTGACCCTTAAAAGCAGGACAGCAGAGGTGAAAATTGGAGCAGCAACAAAAAAAGAACATTTGACAGAATGGCTAAACAAAAATTCACAGTAAAAGCTCAGTCTGGAGACATTTTTAGCTGAAAATTACATTTAAAGGCTTGAACAATACATGCAAACTATTTTTTATGATTAGTTTTGATGTCTCTTTTCAGTGTTCATAAAGAATAAATTCTCCATCCTTCATCCTTAGTTAACTAATATGGTTAGCATGGTAGCTGCTTCCAGCTTTATGAGATGGAGCTTTATCCTGCTGGAAGTAATGTCAGAAGATGGGACACTGTGGTCATAAAGGGAGGGGAATGGCCAGTAACAATACTCAGGCTGTGGTGTGTAGCCATACTCAGTGATACTAAGGGGCACAAAGTTTGCCAAGAAAATATCCCCCACACCATTACACCACCAGTCAGATTCATTGATACAAGGCAGGATGGATCCATGCTTTCATCTTGTTGACAACAAATTCTGACCCGAGCATCTGAATGTGGCAGCAGAAATGAAGACTCATCAGACCAGACAACATTTTTCAATCTTCTATTGTCTCATTTTGTTGAGCCTGTGGGAATTGCAGCCTCGTTTTCCTGTTCTTAGCTGCAGTAAAAAACCTGACAAAAAAAAGAAAAAAACTATACATTTTCACTGTATATTTACTTTCCACTGCCACTATAACTACACCTATTTTGACAAAGATATAGGGCAGGTGGTAAATAATTTCAAATTCAATGTTTTTTTAAGTATAGCTATTTGGTATGTTGAGGTTTTTTAAAATAAATACATTACATACATATCCTGTGATAAACAAAGTCTGTGAAGAAGGATTACAGATGTTTTAAGGCCGTAAAACCCAGCAGTGCACACTTTATACACTTTTCCCAAAAGGACATGAACATTTTCACACTTTTCTCATTTAAAGTCAAAGTTCAAACCTTTATAAAAAATAGGTCCAGTGTTATAGAATAAAAATAAAGATCTGCTCAAGATCAAAGATTTATTGAACTCTGGGAAACTGCTGATGCAGCATCTCTGTACAGAAAACACTCCACGGAAGAGAATGGTTGACAAGCTCAATGTCCAATCAAAACGCAGAACACAGTGCACGTTAAAAAAAAGCATGTGACAGAAAAGAATAATGAAACTGCAAGATCGCAAAAGGTGAACTGCGATTTACTGAGGGAACACTGTAATGCATGATGCTCAACTGACACTTCCCAGGATCTCAGAACATTAACCATCATTTTCTTTTCCATCTCCAGTCAAAACCCCGGAGACAAACTTTCTGTATGCTGCCAAACAACCATCCTCCTCTTAACTACCCTGACACAAGAGGGCAGGAAGTCATGCCTTCAAAGAAGAGAGGCAGAATTTCTACTATGAAAGGTGCTGAAAGTCCAAAACATAACCAGGTTTACTAAAAGAGAAATAAAGTTTAGAATCCTCAGGAAACAGATCGATCGATCAATCAATCAATCAATCAATCAATCAATCAATCAATCAATCAATCAATCAATCAATCAATCAATCAATCAATCAATCAATCGATCGATTGATCATTATTTGTATAGCAAATAGGGCTCGACGTAGGCGATAAAAATTATAAGTTCAGAAAGAGAATGGGGTACCAGTCCATTCAAGCATTTAAAAACCAGAGGTAAAACCTTTAAAAAAAACAATTCTAAAAGACACAGGCAGCCAGTGAAGAGAGAGGTAATATTCGATTGACTAAATTACTAAATTGACTTAAACAAGAAGAGATATTAGTGTAAAGATTGACTTGTGTCACAGAAAAATATGCATGAAATAAGTCCATAAACTTTGATGGTTTGGTGGATGAAGTTTTGCGTGCTTGAGATAAACTCATACCATTGATGTGTAAAACCCAGAGCAAGATATTGATGATGGTTATGAAATAGCCCTTTGCTAAACTTAACTAAACAGATTAAGCTAAACTGGCATCCTCGCCCTTAGACCCTCCTTCTCGGTGAGGAAAACTCCTAAAAAAAGTACAGATTTTGGGGAACAAAAATGAGAAACCTCAGGGATGTCCAGATGATGCAGGGATCCTCTTTCAGGACAGACAGGCGATGTGCTAGAACTGTTAAAGAAGAGTTAGCTTATCTAACTCTACAACTACATGTTTGAATAAGCTGGGGATGCAAGAAGAGCCAGGGCTTAGGTCCACGGCCAAAGACAGGAGCGTAGATGACCCACCTGGAATAGAGTGGGAAAGAGGGAATAACATGATGAACTAAATGAAAAAGAATACTGGATAAATGATAAAGAATAAAGGAGAAGAGGAGAGGTAATAGAGGACAGAACTCCAGTGCACCATACTTTCCCCAGCTTCCATCTCCTAGTAGCCTGTTACCATCTAATTGGTATTAAAATTGAATTCAAACATGTTAATGGTAAATTACATAAAATATGGCACAAATATGGTACTAACACACAGTAAAAATAATAACAATAAAAGAGAATCTGCAGTTTTAGCATGTCAGTACTAATATAACTATATAATCTAATCTGAGCCCGCACAAGCCAAATAAAATGGTGGCTCGTCTATGGCCATTGTTTGGTTTATCCAACCATCTTCCCTCTGCTTAGCTCCGCGGAGAAGTATGTGCAATGGATGTAATGAAAATTAGAATTATTACCCTAAACTTCATTACATTAGGTGAGGTAGGGGAGAAGTTAGTTAGATATTCTCTGATTACTAGCTAGCCTGGCAATAATCCTGTCCAAAGATGAATGTTTTAATCCTAACTTTGAATGTAGAAACTGTGTCAGCCTCTCTTACAAGAGCTGGGAGCTTATTCAATAAGACAGGAGCTTGGTGGCTAAATGTTCCACCTCCAATTGTGCTTTTAGAGATTTGTGAAAGCAGTCCTGCATCTTGTGAGTGAAGTGTCCTGTTTGGTTGGTAAGGCTCTATGAGATCTTTAATATAGGATGGGTTCATCCCATTCAAGACCTTATAGGTTAGCAGGAGGATTTTGAACTTGGTTCTAGATTCAACTGGGAGCCAGTGAAGTGAAGCTAACATTGGAGTAATGTGTTCTCTTCTGGTAGTTCCTGCTAACAATCTAGCTGCTGCATTTTGAACAAGCTGAAGACTTTTTAAAGAACTTTTAGGACACGCTGCTAGCAAAGAATTAGTAATCGAGCCTAGACGTAACAAATGCTGGATGAGTTTCCCAGCATCACTTTGTGATAAAGTATTTCTGATCCTGGATATGTTGTGAAGGTAAAAAACTGCAATTTTACAAGCCTGTGATTTGTGAGCCTTAAATGATAAATCCTGGTCAAATAAAACCCCCAGGTTTCTGACTGTGGAATTGAAGGCTATATTTACACAACATCCAGGGAGACCATCTGATCAGATAGAGCATCTCCCAGGTCTTTAGGACCTAGTATAATGACCTCAGTTTTTTCTTTTTATTGACAGTCAGAGTCGTACTCTATGAATGTATGTATCTGTGAATCTTTTTTATTATCAGTTCTAACAGAAGACACGCAAGAAAAGACATTTCATTTTGTCCTCTTTAGAAAATCCCAGTGGGAAGCAAATAACAAGTGGAATATCTGAACCAGTAATTATTTCAGTGCAGTGCAGTAATTACTGTCATCAACTGCTCCTGTTTGTCAAGTCAAACTGACTCCTGCGATGGTCTATTTTCCGAGGCAACTCCAGGCTAAGACCCACTTTTATCAAATTTGTAGATGCTGCTTTCTTTATTTCTGCAGCAAATTACTATATTCATGCACATAGGATGTTATTCGGACAGAACAGACCACCCGACACACAAGACAGTCAAGTTAGTCCTAACAAGAAAAACGTAAAAAAAGAAAAACATTTAGCAGGTCACTTGTCTAAGCCACAATGTGAGGACCTGCTCACTTTTGGTGAGTTGGCTGGTGCTCAGAGAATAGGATTTTAGACAGAGACGTGTGAATGGATCAATATCATTTGGTGATGGTTTTTGTGAGTGTTACAACATGCTGCTGTGCTGCACCTTTTTTCCCCATGCTCTGTCATTCTGCTCTAGTTATCTTGACCAGCACCTGCCAGGTTCTTAAGATAGAGGACTCCTCACCAAAGTGGACAGGGAGCAGAGTGGCAGGCCGGGGAGCAGCACACTGGGCTGGCCTGGGTTAGTCTTATACTCCTAGGTTTTGTTATTTTTGTTTGGATCTTGGTAGTTTTAGTTTGTGAGCTTTGCTTGTTTATGTTCAGTTGTTAGATTTGGTTAGGGAGCCTTAGCAGTGCAATTCACCGGTGGCTGGGTGGGTCACACACAGATGATTGGGAACATTTTTCAGTCAATCACCCATCTCAAGCTCAAATGTCTCACAAATCAAACCACTTTAATTCATCACACCAAGTTACAGATTACATTCACCATGAATGTACTTTTAAAACTCAATTCAAACCTCTCAAATAAAATAGAACAAGTATTGGTTTAGTCCGAGGCTGAACTGATACCATGATAAGCGGTAGTTAGAGTCAGAGGATGCTAACTAGCACAAAAAAAAAGACAAAACTATCTGGCCCAATTTAGAAAAAAGAGGAAAGCATTCCAAGAGAAATGTGAAAAGTACAAAGGTATGATATTGAGCATTGTTAATGTCATTATTTAAGCAAAAAACAACTTTACTTTGTCTCTTATTCTCAGTATTATTAGCATTACTTTGTGGTGGTTCCTCAGCTTGTTGACAGAAATTGATCTAAAAAATTACAGCTTCAGTCTTCTCTACTTTGGTCTAAATATATTGCAAGAATGTTCTATTTTTCTATTCATGTTAGATGCACTTCTAAAATATTTGTAGCAGATTTTTAGTTTCTACTGGGGTGGGGTGGGGGGTGGGCTCGCCCAGGGCGTCATTTGTGCCAGACACTGCACAGCAGGACTGAAGCTAACTATACCGAGAGAATCTCTAAAACAGGGGTGCTCCCAACATGCAAGAGAAACACATGACTCCTGTTTAAAACCAGCGAAAAGTCCATGGATGAATAAATCTCTAAGCCGAGGGGATTCTGTGGTAAGTTTTTTGTGGGTGGCTGTCTTTATTAAGTGATAAATTGTCATTTATACCAGCTGCTCTCATGGTTACATCAGTTAGTATTTGGCTTAAATTTTTTCTTCATGAGAAGACCACAGGTTTGAATCCCTCAGGAGCTTTAATCCTGTTGTGCAGCTTCGTAGTTTGAATTTTTTTTTTTCTATTAAAGTACTCAACATACATTATAAATATTAATCAAAAACCTCAGGATAATTCTCTGGATTTAAAACGTCATTAGAATGTCTATGAAACCCTTGGTTTCAATACTTGTTGCTGTTTTAAAAAAGATGGTTCGAGGAATTAAAAAAAAAACCTTCATGCCTAATGAAAGGCAACTAGATATTTAAAAGAAATAATGTAACAATTGCAGGATTCAAACCCAATTACTTTCAGTAATGATGATTCTCATGCACACGACAAACTCTGATCACTGCGACAGCAGTTGGTGTACATGAGTGTTTGCTGTTTGTGACAGATTTTTTTTTTTGAGTAGGTATGTGTTTGTATTTTCGTTTCTTGATTTTTGATGACCCGCAACCACGTCCTTTAGTCCCGTCACATCCTTCACGATCGACGTAATGAGCACCCCTGCTGTAAATGGTCTTATGAACCCAAACGTGAAGACCTGATCCCCGATGTTTTTGTAGAACTCTTCAAAATAATTAAACGTGATCTCCAAACATCATCTTTGTGTTCCATGCATTGTAAATGAGATGAACACAGACACCGCTCCATGTAGTGATCAGGCTAAAAGCATTAGCTGGTAGCTCCTCCCACATGTGGCTGGGGTCCCATTTTGGCCACGGGTATTTGCCGCGCAGCGAAAGAGGGACATTTTGTATTAATGCAGCTTTACTGGAATACCGGGAGAGAAGCAATAATCTGACAGTCTGTCAGGTAAATTCACCTGAACACTAAAGAAAAGACAATTTCTTTCCCATCACTGTCAAAGCTGCTTGATCAGTTTCAGTAATCTGTTGCAATAACACTAACTCGGCAAACAAAAAAATAAATGTTAGCTCTCTATCATGTGAAAAAAAGCAGTGAGTCTAAAGGAATTGTATGAGGAAGGAGGAATATTTTGGATTATAGCAGAGTGCAGAGGCAGACTCAGGTTTCTCCTCACATGATTTCATGGCTGACTAAAAGCAATTAACCTCTGAAAGAAGTCTGATAAGTCAAAGCATTTTGTCTCATTCAGCGTTAGTGGAGTGCAGGAGAATGATCTAATGTTGGTCTATTTATTCTCAAGGAGCAGGTCTTCTTACACACTTGGATAAAGGAAGAAATGAGAAAGTCAGTAGCAAGTTTGCATACATGTTAAATAGGATTGTACAGCAAATGCAAGAGTCTATTTTGAGATAATGCACTCTTTGCCCATGGTTAACTAGATGTGTCCACTTTACACCTCTGAAACCCCCCTTTTTTTTCTCCTTGATTTTTTGCCTTGAGGGTTAGGATAATGTTTCCGTATTCAATTTGAACTGGTCCAACGTTTATTGCAAATGTCAATTACTCTCTAGATGACTGAAAAAAAGTAAAATCAATTTTACAAGATGCTTTCAACATGTTTTAAACAAATAAGGATCTTATAAGGATCTTTTTTTGGCACATTAATCTCACAACTTTAAGTTAGACAACTTTTTGGTGTGACCTCAACATTAACTTAAAAAGTCAAATATTAAAAAGAGCAAAAATTCGTTTTGATATTAAACCTAACATGTCTCTGTTGGTGAAGGAGGAGTCAAAAGTTGTACATTAAACCTGAGACATCTTTATTGTTGTAAAATGTGAGTAGATGTTTCTTGACAAGTAGGTACCCAGACAGTGAAGCTTTAAGGGTTTAGAACTTTTACAAATCACAGAGGGGACAACCAGGGTGTAATAGGAATAGTTTGGCAAAGGGCTGCAGAGAAAGACCTGGAATCTTTTGTGCAGAATAACGATAAACTACAAAAGTAAGAACTGCTATAAACCAACTAAAAATAGTTTAAATATTAGAACAAATGTAAGGTTTTGATTGATTATCAATTGGAGCTCACACATATGGAAAAAGGAAATCACATAATGAAGTAAGTTTTCAGATAAAGCAGTGTGATGAAGGTTAAGATTGCACCAAAACATTTACAGATTCCATCCAGAATGATGTGAAATGTTGTAAAATACAAAATACAATTTTGTGATAAAGCTTCATTTTAGTAAAGTTACATAATTACCTATTTAATGTCATTTTGTTTCATTAATTTAGTCAATTAAAACATCGTAAGAGACTCTTCATTGGCATAAAGCACAAAATGCAGATGTCTATGGGTAGTCAGGGGTTTGAGAGCTGTAATGTTTTCTTTAAACATCTGACATTTCAGGAAAAAAAATGTTACAATAGTTACATGGTGTAAAGACAGTGGTGCATGAACAATGAAATACCAAACATCTTTAATGTGGAGATTTACATCTCAGAAGTCTGACATTCATCCAGCATGACAGCAGATTGAGCCGTTTCCTTTGCAATATTTTCTCCTCAAACACTGTCAGTTTGGTGGTTGATGTTTTTTTCTAACTTGAGCAACTTAAATATTTTGATTTTACTTTGATTTTACCAAAATGAATATATTAGTCCTGAATCACTGAAGCTGAAGGGGTTTCTTGTGTGACTTTTCAATGCAGTGTTTATGTCCCAATGGAAACAAACACCAAAAGTGAAGGTGGTGATGAAGGAACGAGTTTTTTTGTGTTGGTGCTGGTAACCATCACCTTAGAAGCTGGGATCAACATTTATCCCGGTAATTTTAGCACTGAGATAAGGTGGTACTGTGATGCATACATTTCACATCTTGTAGGATTTTCAGGGTCAGCTGTTGTACTGATTTGTATTGGAGCTCACATCAAATTTAACGACGTGTTACTTATGTAAGGATACTGCCTTCACACCTACATAGAAATGCCATAAAAAGCTGAAGTGTAATGCTTTGTTACGAAACAGCTGATGTTAACATGTCTACTAAATTGATCACATCAACAAGTGATGCAGGAAGTCTGAGTTCAAAACTAGAAATGCAGAGACAATACATTATATATGCTCAGTCTTAACAAAGATGGGGCTAAAAGGAAAAGTAAACTGACAAATAAACACAGAGGAAAACAAAAATGAAAGAAAAACAATGGACTTTTGTATTCATGAAAGATGTGCCTAACTTCTGTCAAGATGGTGAGTAGCAGAAACTGTGTGTAAAAGAGGTAAACCCAACAAATATTGACAAAATAAAAACAAAAATTGAAAGTCAGCCCATCAGAGCAGACATTTAAAACCGAATTTCCACAAAAACAAAGCAAAGAAAGAGAGAAACGCAGCTTCACGAATTCAAAGAAAAGATCTAAGACTCCAGAAAAAAAGACCGTTTACAAAGAGCTTTGGTGAAAAAAGGAGAGGGGTGCTCTCACAAAGTCAGAAATATTGCTTTGAGATGGAGAGCTATGGAAATTTCCATCACTTGAAACTTTTTACAGGTTTTTCTATTTCTGGGTAAGTCAGTGATTTCTTTATTGAATTCAGAAGAATAGCCTTTAATTTTAGGGTTTATATACTGTGAAAACATTGAAGGTTCTTCAAAAGGCAGATCATAAACAAAATCTTGAACTCAGATTGGTTTTCAGTCTCCTTCAAGCTGAATAACAACAAAGTAAAAAATAATGGCTTTAGTAATTACATTTCTCATAACAGCTTTACAAATATAAATGAGAGTTGAGGAAATGAGGTCACTGTGTTAACAACGCTTTTGTTGTTGGAGCAACATTAGATTCACAATTATTATTGTATTGACTCGAGATACAGATTCTCATCAGAGACAGGCATGATTTATATTGCTGCTGAACCTCAAAAAACTTTTATTCATTTGCAAGTGAAGCACAATGGATGGACAGGGTTGGGTTAGTAGGCTTCAGAGATGAGGTGACTGCAGGAGAAGCTCAGAGTACAGCGCCTATATCCTGACATAGACCCTGGTGAGGCGGTTTGGACTTCTGCTGAGAGTAGCCCCCGGAGGTCTTCCATGTGAAAAGGACAGAGCAACAAGAAGGTCCTCCAGTGCTGGTTCTTCTACAAGGAAGTACAAGGAATAGCTCTTGTTGCTCTTGTCAGTGAAAAAATGGATGGACATATTGATACTTCATATGCTTGAACATCTAAATTACTAGGGCGCATTACTTTTCTTCCATAAACAGACCCACAAGGTATGTATGATTAAAAGGAAGCTTGCTGTGAGTTTTTCACTGAATTATGTTCAGAATTTAAAGAATAGTTTATCTGTAATTGAACCTTTGCAGTTGTGTGAAACGATGATTGTTTTAAAGAGAAAATATAAAAATAAATGTTTGTTTTGAATCTGGATTTTATAGTGTGTGACAGTCACACTCCAGCACTCCCCCTGCTTCTATCAGAGGCATATACCAGGCTCTGTCATGAACACGTGGATGTAAAGTACATAGCCAGACTTGTCTGATTCATGGTCACGGGAAGAAACATTGCTGTTTCAATCACTATTGCATGTTGGCCAGTAGCCTCATACCTGCACATCAACATTCTGCAGTGAACGCAGGACAATAATAGAGTCTGCTATCTTTTCTGAGTCTACTCAGAACAAGGTTTTCTCTGTTTGACAGTCTGAAGTGAGCATAGAGTTATTCATC
This sequence comes from Oryzias celebensis, assembly GCA_014656515.1. Lineage (NCBI taxonomy): Eukaryota > Metazoa > Chordata > Actinopteri > Beloniformes > Adrianichthyidae > Oryzias > Oryzias celebensis. Next base: position 21,304,775 of record BNCR01000018.1, on the reverse strand, counting down.
TAACCATGTACCAGCACCACCAAGACACCCTTTTTGAAATTCAGTGGGTAAAACGGCTCAGATGCTGATAAAACCAAGCCATTACCTTGAAGTCTTCTGGCTTTCCTCCCCTGCTGCCTTGGATCTTTTCAGAGTTGGAAGGCTTCAATCACTATTTCATTTCCTAACACAAAATGCGGTCTGAGCTTTTTACAAACCACAACATAACAAAGAACAAATTGAAGACAAATGGCCCCCTCTTTTTCCACAGATGTAAATATCAGACATTAATGGGTCTCTATGTGGTGCTGGGCAGCTGGCACCAGAAATGGCAGGATTTCTTTGAAGGTTGGAATTGATTGAACTGTCTGCAGTGATCTGGAAGTTTTCTTTTCATGAACATCTCTGTCTGTCTTCTGCTCCCTGCATTATGAATTCAACACAAACTTTTATGCTCATGAAAAGCCATCATGTGTGCATATTTGGACTCTGGGTCACTTTTGGCACTCATCGATTACTTAAAGCATTACTAGGTGTGGGGATCTCCAAGTGTTTGAAGAGGCCAGGTTTGGAATTCTTTGTCACAAAACCCAGAGAAGTTGTAAAACTGTGTAACGTCTGGCAAAGAAGATTTGATACAGAATTCTTTTTTGCATTAAATAAATAATCAATATCAATTACTGATCATTTCAAAACACTGGAGAAACTCACAGAATTACCAAAAATATGTAAATGGTAAATGGCGTATACTTATATAGCGTTTTTCTACCTTCATTGAAGGCCCAAACGCTTTACAGTCACAATCCCATTAACCCATTCACACTGATGATGGCTCACACTGTTTTTTTCATTAAATGATTAGTAACTAATACTTTAGTAGAGTCCAAAACTGGTGATGTACAGGTATTATTATTTTGATATCTTTGTATAGATACTCCTAGTCTGTGCAGATGGATGATCTTGTCAAACAGGAGATTTCCACAAAAAAAGGTTGTTTGTTTAAAAAAAAAAGGTATTTAAACAGAATAAGGTTATTAGCAAGTTTAATGTAAATTGTGTGGATTATGAGGAATCTCTTTGGAATATTAGGCAGAAGGGTATGAACTGGTGCTGATTATATGGATTGGCTAAGGTTATGGAGTTAGAGTGTAACCCTAACACTCAAATGACTGGACTAAATCCTTTTACAGGGAAAATGACTATATTTCATTTTTTCATAACACTTTGTAAATAGCTGCCCTCCTGTGTCTCTGTGAGGTCAAGAACAAGGCGACCTTTGCTTGGCCATACAGAGAAGATTACTCTTCAACACAGATCACATGGCTTTGGCATTCAAACATTAAGAAGAGACCTGGACTTCTATGAACTGTGTCCCCTTACTGGAGTCAAACACTTTCTCCAAGCTCACCGTACATTTCTTCTACACTAATCAAGGAAAGTTTATGAAACTCAAACATGTCATAGTTGAATAGTTGTGGTTAGTGATTACATACAGTTTGTGTTTATTGTTGAGAACCTGTGGAAATAAGTGGTGTCAGCAACAAAATGAAGACAGACATTACAGTATATATGATCGTATGGCCCTCTCACCTGAGAATGGGACTTAATATTTAAGAAGTGATCATTTATAGACATATGCCCTTTGATCCATACATGCTTATCACTTTCTTGATTTAAAAAAAATAAAACAAAGGATATTATGTTCTAATGTTGCGAAGAGTTTTTGTAACGTTATAAAGGAATTTGTTGATAACTTTGATAAATTTTTAGAATTATTTTTGCTATAAATAGAAAAAACATTTTGATTTTTGACAGTTTGTGACCCTTTACTGACTGTTTCTCCAGTTCTCATTGCATTCAAACATCTGTTTGAATTGAAATGAGACAGACTTACCAATGCTGTTCTTCACAACTATAAGGACTCAAACGATCTGCTGCTGGTGTGATGGTACCAGATACCTGCAGGTCTCTAAAGACAACCACACCGGGACACCTTGTGCTGGTTTGTCAGCAAAGAGGTTCTCGTGAAGGAATAACATACAAATGTGCAACAACTGTGATGACACCCAATAGTTCATAAATTATCATCTGAAGATTTATTAGTGGCAAATAGTTGTAATTTTGTTTAAGTAAAAATAGGTTAGAGCCTTATACCAAGAGAGAAGCATTAATATGTTAGCTGTTGTAGAGTTTAGCTGCACAGATTGGGCCTCATTCAGAAGGGGGTCAGGACTCAGGACACCCTACTAGAGTTTAAAGATATCTGAAATAAAGTTTAAACATAATTTATTTAAACTAGAACATATGACTAGCTTTTCTGCACTCTATTCACAATGTTGACTGTAGCTTTGTTTAGCAGCAGAATGATTTGATCTGTGATTTATTTCCCTTTATATTTGATTGTGCTTTTTCTTAGATCAGCGCAGTGAGTTTTAAAGTTGCTTTGATTAAAAATGTTGGGCTACAAAGGGAACAATTGAATGTCATCTTTTTTTTGCCTGCTATTTTATTTATTTATTTTTTTTTTCACAGTTTGTGCTTCTAAAAATGTGTTGCTGTAAGAATGCAGTTAATGATAAGACACGCTGAACCTCTGGGAGATCAGACAGAAAGTAATATCTGTAAAAAAGCTGCTGTTCTAAAAGCAGCATCTTGTTTATTATGCTTGTTTATTTACACACCTCAGCAAGGCTCCGAGCTGCTCTGTTTACCAGTTACATCACTTTCCTCAGTTGTAATTAATGCAGTGATTATGTTTTCAATTTCTCAACAGAGCTACATGAAAATATAGCCATGCAGAGATGTAAACAAGGCTGAGGTTAAACTGAGCTCTTAATTAATCTGTTTTTAACAAACATAGTGTATTCCTCAAGTCCAATGTAATCAATGTCAGTTGAAATAGTGTGCAGAAAAGAAAACAAATAAAAAGTCTTCAATTGTAACAATCTGAAATGGCAGAGTTCTGTCAGGCACCCAAAGACCAGTTTTCACCTGTAACTTTGGCTTTAATAGCTACTGAATGGTCCCTCTTCTCCGCTGTCTTCACCTTCATTGCTCCAGCAGTCTCTGTGGGGTGCGACAGGTCATCTCCTTTATTTCCCCATTGTTCTCATCGCCATCGTGCGTGTTTGGAGGCCTCTGTGTGGAAAGATGCTGCACGTCAGCACTCAACAAAGGATTTACTTCACATTTTCACCAAAGATGGACAAAGAAAATGCAGAGATTGTTGGAATAAACAGGGATGTGGGCATTCTTTTGTCTTTGTTTTGCAGAGAAATAAAAAAGATGAGGAAAAACGGTGAGTCTTTTTGATCTGTAGTCATCTTCCTGCTCTACAGCTTTGGTGCTTATGCTCTCCATTGCCACGGTCGTCCAAAAATCTCCACATGCAAAATGAAACCACAGCTTTGTTGTAGTGCGATAACTCCTCAGCCGTCCTTCTCTCTCCAGTCCATAGCTGCTCCTCATTAAACTCATAAAAAGGCAGCAAAGTTTGAACGAAAAACGACATCATAATCCGATGCAGAATACAGACATCAACTTTTTCCTCTCGCAGATCCCCGCCACATCTTTTCTTTCTCCTTTTTGTTTGGGATTTCTTGTGAAGCTGCCACACTTCAAAGCTGTCAGATTGACAGCACTGCAGACTGAGGGCTTCTCTTCATCTGCCTGCTAGAATTATGCAGACATCTCTCTTGAGCACCACTTCAGAACCTCTCTCTCTTTACTTTATACACGTGGCCTCTGCGTGACACCATGCAACAAGCTCTAAATGCAGAGAGCGGTTTTTAGAGATAAAGAGGTTTTTAAAACAACAGGCTCACACAGGTTAAAATTCATGAACTATTAGCTAGAAGGTGAAAAACTATTATTTTGAAAGGAAATTCCTCTAGTTCCAGTTAGACAGCGTTATATAATCAACCAAACTACCAGCAAATGACAGAGGGGCTGACACACATGTCCAGCTAATTAATTTTGTGCCTGTCAATCTGTTATCCATAAGCAGGCCTCCTGCTTCAAAGTACAGTCAGTGCAGCAGAACAAGACACAATGAACTCATCATTTGAGCATGTGCAAAGCGACTTTCCAGCCCTGACCCCCGTTCACTGCTCACCAGGCTCCCGGTATACCATCCATCACTCCTGTCACAATCCTATCTGTATCACTATTGCAAATGAAGCCAGAGCCCAGATGATACAAAGCCTGTTGTCAGGATGGAGATGATAGAGTCCAAGCAGTCAGAGTCAGACAGTCATCAGCATCAGCACTTTACTGATCAGACCTTGTAGAGGAAACAAAGTGAGACATGACCTTACACTCAGATACCATCGTTTTTCTAGGATGAACAACCAAAAAAAAAAGCAGAACTGTTTCTCTTACAAGGATAATCTAAAAACTATTTGTCAAATAAAGAAGACAGCAGCCTTGCAAAGACATGGTTTTTGTACTGTGGAACTCTGTTTCACTATTTAAACCTGAAAGAGGCACAAAATTGTCCTTTTGGTGTTTTTCCATGTTCTTGGGGCCTTTTTCTCATGCTGGAGGACATATGTTAAGAGCAGAAAAGACTGGACTGAACTGGTCAGTCTGAACTTTTACAATCGTGTTTCTTACCTATCTTAAATTTTGATAACTAAATTTAGAAATGAATATTTTTTCTGTCTTCCATTTTACAGGATTTCCACTGGTAAGGGATGAACAATCCTGACATATTCTGCATTTGTTTTGGAATGTATAATGAATGTCATGTGCAAACCTTCACAACTTTCCATTCAAACCGAACTCACACCACACTGATCATCTCTCACATGACCCCGCTTTTCTGGAGACAAAAATGAAACCTGAAGTGACGCTGGGAAACTGACAGTAATTTACTCCACTCTTCACAATAAAGCTATGTTCATGATTCTTTGGGGTGGGACAAAGTCAGGGAGGATTTTGTTGGGTCCACCCATTTGAAAATCAATTAAATTTGTTCCTAATAATGACCCACATATGATCTCGATGTGATCCAAATACTTTCTTTTTTAAGTAGCATATTGAAATTGTTGCTAAACTGATGATATACTTTATTGATCCCAAGGGAAATGGGTTGTGGTAGGGCAACACTTGCAAGACATAATGCCCAGTGGTGGGCAGCACCCACAATTGGAACATTTCCTTTGACAAAAGCTATGCAATTTATTAAAGTTCACTGAAGGAAAAAATTAAAAAACATAAAAATTCTTCACATAGTTGTTTAACGTCTCTGTCAATACAGTCATATATGTGAATATTTTTCCACATTGAACCACATAGTGAAGTTTGAGCTACATAAAAACATTTAACAGTTGTCAACAAACAATAGAATGCTCTCTCATTCCAAATAGTCCACCTGTGACCAAACATTGTTTGTGTTGGAATGAAATTCTCTTTATCCCTGTGTTTGTAACGATGTATTGTAGGGTCACTCGGTCCCTTCTGCATTTATAGTTCAGCTGAAGAGTCCTTTTTGAAGTAGACAGAAGCTCAGCTGCTTTTTTTCCCCACATGCTGAGCCTGTTCAAAAGGCCTTCCACAAATTGAGTGTTCACTGTGTAAAAAAAAAAAAGTTATACAATGTTCTCTGGCTTGCGGTTTCCGTTTGTTGAATCGGTAATATAAAATGTGCTAGATTCACACAGTGATGATCCAGCTCAGGTAACGCTGAGACATTTTCACATTTAGTGGGAAACCAGAAAAAGACTTTGGAACATGAATCCAGTCATTTTGTTGTGTCTCATATCTCTCTGCAGGATAACATGCCGTGCTGCAGTCAAATCCACATCATTTTCAGACTAATGGTGCTTAACAGAGTACAAGCAGCAGTGGTGTGATGCTGCTGAGCTTGGAGTTGTGTTCGAGGTACAGGTGGAAATTACATCACATCCCTTCAGTGACACCCCCCCCCCCCCACACACACACAACCCTTTGCCCTCAACATCTGTTCAGTAGGCAAATGAACTCACAGCTCTTCTCCATCATCATCTATCATCTTTGACAGCTCTCAGTCATAATAAGAACTGCAGCCCATAATCATTGTGGGACAGGATACTCCCTGGTGAGAAATGCCAGGGCAGAGAATTACATTTATTTCATATTGACTAAGCTGGTGTACACTAAATGGATGTTTGCATTATTGTTCCTGTTTTTTTTTTTTTCAAAAGATAAAATGTGTAGTACATAGTACACAATTCATAGAAAACCAATCAATAGTTTGCATGGATTTCTGACTTCACTGTCCTAATTCCTTTTATCACACATCAAACTACAGAATTTTGTCTGTCACTTTGGTGAGTGAAAATATGACAGATTGTTACAGATGCTGCATCATTAATAAATCTGCCTGTTAAATAAAAGTTTTACTGAATTCAAAAAGCTAATGGCAAAACAGTGACATCTTTTCTGCAGTTATGCTAACTTTTTCTATTTTTAGACCATGTCTAATGAAAGTAGTGTTTTGGGTGTTTTTCTTGTAGCATTTTTTTGTCATGATGGAGAGCATAAGAAAAGAACAGTAAGACTAAAACTGTGTTTTAAGAGTTTTTCTTTAGCTGTATAAATTACACTTGGTGGGTCACAAGCTCCCTGATCCACTCCTTTCTAATGGATCTAGTTGTGGACAATTAGATCCATGTATGTCTTTGTTTTCCTCATCTGAGTTGGCATCTGGTTCAAAAATGTATGGCTTCATAGCTCCAATATTGCTTGCCATGTTTGTTGCACTTCTGATGTTATGTTGGGGTTGTGGGGGGCTGTAAGCAAGCGGGAGACTGTTTTTAACCAAAGGGATCATGGTAAATGAGTGCAGGCCTACTCAGTGTCAGCGGTCCAGTCCACAACGCAGAAGTGAATTTATGATCAATTCCTGCCGCTCTGCAGAAACTATTTTCTAGTGAACGACAAAGGTTTTTCTTTTTTTAACTGTGGCTAAAAAATGGCATAATCATAATTAAAACAACGCTATAACTGTTTTTACATGGATCAAACGATAAGGGGAGAGAGACTTTAAAAGTGATTTGATTGCACCATTTGGGTCTCATTGAAGTTGCACTAGAAACATCATCGTTAGTATAGAGTAAAATAAACTGCATCCAGTTAAAAAAAAAAAAAAAAAACAGCTGTCCAGCAGCACACTCCTTGATTAGCAGGATAAATCTAGAAGTTTAGGTGAGATTTCATTTGAGCAAATGCACAGTTTTCCAAAAGTAAGAAGCTTTGATAAAGCAAAGCACAACAAAAACAGCCCACCTTGTGTTTTTTATAGAGAAAGCCTTTTCCATTTGTTCATTTATTTCATAGTGCACTGAAGATACAACATGAAAGTTTTTTTTTTGTTGTGAATTTTTTTTTCTGCCTGAAGAAAAAAAATCAATTCTTACATTTTGCACTGTCTTTATTGAGGGACATTATTGATAGGTCAATGAGATGACACCATTCCTGTGCAAACATAAAGCACAAACATTTTTAACTTAGTATGTTATTGCGCATCCACACTTCATTGGAAATCTATACATTAAATTTAAGTCATTTCGACACACCATCAGGCGTCTTTCTGGTGCAGATGTGACCAGAATGAGGCATTGTGGGAGCTCTGTGCAGAACTTCTGAGGCTGAGGAGAGCATTCCTCAGATGTAATCTCCTTTTCCCGGATGAAAGGCCCAGTCATAACTGACCATCTCCTGCTTACGAGGCCTCTGTGGAGAAGGCCTGTAGCTTAAAAGGAGATTACAATGGATTTACCACTGATCTCACTTTCTCCTTGCGCTACCTCACCTCCATCAGAAACACACAACTCTATCCTCATAAAAGTACCACTGGTGTGTTATTGTGCATGGTTTGTCAAAGCTTTGTGAATCAGTGATTGATTTGTGATGAGATTGAAAGCTTTAAAGCAAAGTGGAAAACTTGCAGTGCGGTCAGTCAAAAAAAGCTGTATTCATGTCCAACACAAGAACAGAACCCTGACAAATAATGAGGCTTTCAGCTCAGGAGTTTGTAGAAATTTAGGTCACGTCATGATAATGGGCTAAGGATGCAGTCATAAGGATGAGGCCACACCAGGGAATCACTCAAATCCCACTCTGTTGATGAAAAACTCCTCCATCTCGCCTTCGAAATGCAATATAGGTCAGTCCTGCGAGGATCTGCATGCAGCACATGCAGAGGAAGGTGGCACTTGGGTTGATGATGAATAATTAATGTGAGGGAGATAGTTGGTGAAATAATGTGATGTTTGTGCACCACATCAACGGGATGAGCTACACCTAGCCATGCCTGTGCCACAGCTTGAAAGGGCGAGCATTCAGGGAAAAGACTGAATTGTTGGTGATTAGTCATGTTTATTACCTCAGACATGAGGAATTTGTGAGAAGGGATTGGAATTAGGAAAAGACAGAGGCTAGAGTTTCATTACATGGCTTCATGGGGAATAGGAGAATTCGTCATAATGACACATTTGCTCATTTATTATCCAGTGAATTTGTTATGAAAAAAATGACACTCATAATTAGTTATTTATGAAGAATCAAAATGTCACAATCTTAAAAAATCTAATCCAGACTTAGTTTTAGAAGCTGAACACAACTGGCTCATGCTTGCTGTTATCAGGTCACTTTCAACCAAATCAACCGACTCAACACTTTAGAAATTCAGAGAAGAAGAATTTTATAAATTATTTTAATTAAACTCACAGGTACATGGTTGTAATTTAAGTTTGTGGGTTTGAACCCAAACCCATTGACTGGATATGAGAATACGGGGTAAGAGAACTGTCAATAAGAAACATTTTCATAAAAAAATCATAAAAGATATGAATACAACATTTATTTTTACACTTAATATGTCTGTTTTAAATACAATTTATTTTATTTTATTTTATTTTTGTTTTGAATATGACTTTTTGTCTTAAAAACAAACATTTTCCTGTTAGCCAATTGTCAAAAACAGGGTCAAAATAATTCAATTTTAGTTTTAGTTCCAGTTCTGCTTCCTGTCTTTTCCTCAGTGCCACTGTCTCTAGGACAAACAACATGGCTGCTCTCACTACAGTTTAGTACAGTTTTCCTTTCATTTGAGCTGAAACTCTTCAATCACACATCACACCTCTTTTCTCCACCCATTCCAACCTGCCTACACTGAACTGTTGACCATAGATACTTCAAATCCTCCACCTTCTTTATCTCTTCCCCCTAGAAGCTCACTCTTCCACTCGGGTCTCTCATTCACACACGTATTCTGTCCTGCTGCAGCTAACATTCATTCCTCTATTTTCCAGGGCAAACCTCCACCTCCTCAGCTTTGGCAAGCAAAGTCCCTAGTCTCAGTCTAACACTCATGGCGATTCTCTTCCCTCTCTTCCTACGAATGTGCCTTCCTCCTCTCCTTCTTTGACCAACAGTAGTCCAATTTCCACTGGCACTCTGTTGGTGAATCGCACCAATAGTTGTTGTTGTGAATGAGTGAATGAAACAGTGACCATAAAGCGCTTTGGGCTTTCAATAAGGTAGAAATGCGCTATATAAGTATACTCCATTTACCATTTACCATTTGGGCCTTGACTAATTCGGTATGGCTATCATAGGTTTGATTTGCATGCTTGGTTTGGCGAAGATTATATGTCAGATGCCCTTCCTGACACAACTCTCTGTATACGCATGTGTGAAAATTCTTCTCTGCATTTGATCTGTCCCCTGTGAGAGCGGTGAGCTGCTGACACAACTGCGCTCGAGTACAATTTGGTTTAATTGTGGTTTTGTGTTCGCTTATTAGGAAAAATAACTTCTAATGAATTTCCAGAATTGAAAAAAAGTGTTAGTTTGGTTCCTATTGTTGCAACAGATTGATAGAAATTCTAAAGGAAGAGAGCAGTCATGAATAAATTACAGGTGAAAAAACATATATATATTCCCTCTGAAAAGTAGCACATTTAAAGTAAAATGAAAAAAACAACAAGAACAATCAGCAACATTTGACCTCAAACCAATGCAGCATCTTGAAATGGTCTGTGTCGAAAGCTAAAGAATAGTTTGTTTAAAGAAGTGGAGCACTCAATGACACTCCTGTGGCGACCATATTCATGTTGATGCTGCAAAGTTGGGATTTAGTTACCAATCCATTTTTTTATGGAGTAAAACATCTTTGTCCTATATGGGTTTTTCACCACAAAATCAATTTCTGAACTCTGTAAAGAATACTTGGGATTCGGTGGAGAACAAAATATCCAGCAGTCGCCCCCTCCCCCCATCATCAATGAAAGGTTGAGTGGGGGCTGAACGTGAGAAGTGCAGTAACTGAGTCAGTGTTTTCAGTCAGAGTTTAAGGGGAACCATGAAGCCATTAATTAAAAAAATAAAAACCTCCATGCATGTTGTTTGATTTGTTTATATTTTTGTTTATAGTTTATGTTTCAGTAAAACATTCTACATTTCTAATAGTAGAATGATCACTGGGAGAGCTATCAAGTATCACAAATATGTTTTTCTTTCTGTTGCGAGATTCAGACACAAAAGATCAGAGGCCAAATAAATCAAATAAAGTGCAGATGGAGAAAACATTTCAAAGATCAAAATTCAAAATGACCGAACACTAATGGGCAGAACAAAGCCCGAAAAGAAAAAAAGACAAGATCCAACAGCAATAAAAAAAACAAAAAACTGTGAACCTAACCAAACTTCACCAGAACAGTATTGAAACGAAAGCAAACCATGAAAATTGGAAGGGTGGAACAGAGAACTTGACTTTAAGATCTGGCATAAATCAAGTCTTAAGAGAGTCATTTCCTTTTCTTCATTATTTTTAAATTAGGAAACATCCAAAACATCCAAATTAGGAGCACCCTGCTTCTGAATGACAAAGATGGATTAGTATATTTATTTCCTCCTTCAAAACTGGACTACAGTAATTCTTTTCCATCATACTATTGTGGAAAAAAAGCATCCGAAAATATTTTACATGAACCACAAAAAATGAATAAATAATGAAAAAAGCTGGTCCCAGTGGGTTTCTAAACATTGTCAAAAAATGATTACCAGTTTTAGCCTCTCTTCACTGCTGGCTTTTTCAAACAAATTTCAATTGTCTTTCAACAGCCTTTGCTTTTGAAGACAGCCAATCTCTATCTTATCCTAACGAACTTAAAGTTCCATGTCCTGTGACGTTGTAATGTTATCTTATGACCACTAGCTTATGAGCACTGTATTGGGGCTTTCCATACAAGTCGTCATCACTTTCTACCAATCAATGGGTGACTATTGTGGCTCTGCCCCACAACCGTTCCATTCCACTTGTCTATGGACCTACTACCAAAGTGGGCCCTCATGAGGTACAGATGAGTACTGTTTCCAATTTACAATGGAAACGCTGAATCCCTGAATCCCTTTTGGGGGTCAAAGGGGTGCAGGGGCCAACCCAACTGCTGTTGGGTAAAGGCGGGCTACAGCAGGGTCACAAAAGCTCACACCTAGAGTCATCAATTCATCGATGAAGCATGATTTTGGACTATAGAAGGAAGCTGCAGTTCCCAGAGAAAAACCCACCCAAACTCTACACAGAAGGAACACTGCAATGATTTGATTTGTTTTTTTTAACTGAGCGGCAAGAGTGCTAACCACTGTACCACTGTGCAGCCCTCAATTTCACAATTAGTTTTCTTTATTTGTTATTGTGCCCCCAGACACCTGGTAATCACAACAGTCTAAATTCCAAGTAGTGTCAAACATTTCTACTAAAACCAAGTTGGGGTTAGAAGATTTCAGAAACACCAATCCAATATATTTATGGATATTGCTGTGATCAATAAAATAGGAGAGAGTCTATATATTAAGGTCAGGTATTATTTGGGTGCTTGAAATTGGATAAGTAAAGGTTGCATAAAGCCCCCAAGAATCCCACCCAGTTCATCCCCTCATAACTGTGTCAAGTTATGCCTTTTGAAGGGACGTGCTAAATATTGATCCTAATTGCTTTTATATTCAGCTATCTTGTAAACTAATTTTCATCAGAAAATACTGTCAATTCTAATGTCTCTTCTAACTGTCACTGAAAGCATTTTACTCTGCAAGCATGTTACTTATCTTAGGCTGTAAACTTGTTTTATTTCTCATGATTATTCAACTTGTTTTATCTGCACTTAAGAGCATCAGATAATGTTTAAATTGACAAAGATTATATTTTCTTTGAACAGTTTTGAATCAAACATAAAACCTACTTAAACATTGATCTAAAACTGATCATGGCACACTCCAAACCGCTCTTCTGTATAATTTGTTTTCCTTGCTTTTAAAGGTCTCCTCTAAATCAAATGACTCAGTCACTTCTGAGTGTCCTGATGTATGACAAAAGAGCATTTACTTGGTACGTAAACATCAGACAGGAATAATGATAGAATGAGCCAAAGCTGCCTGAAGAGCTCCTCATATTACAGATGAAATGAAGCAGACGACATGGCGAATTTATTCAAAATGTTAACTTGTGAAGATGGGCAAACATCATTGCGTCTATTTATCAAAGGAAACATGCATTGAAATCACTCCTTTGATGAACTCTTTTTGACTCAATGTTTCATCTAGTTTGATCTAGTAAAAGAGCATGTTTGCATCTGTCACTTCAGCGCAGATAAGGTTCCACACAGGCCATTCTGACACTGTTATTTACCTAAACTCAGTCCAGATACGCTTGCAGCATATTAATTTCAGCAGAAAGGAAGTCTGTGATGTTTTCACTTAGCTGCTTAAAATGAGCAGCCATTTCCTGACAATAGATTCCAGAGAGGCTGCCAACAGCTTCTATCTTGTTGTTATGTCTTCTATGAATGGGGGAAAGACTTTGGAAAATAATTTATAGATAAAAAATTGTTGTAGCATACATACTGGCTTTCCCGTCAGTCAAACTGAAAATGATCAAACTTCTGAACTCTTAATGAATACTCATTAGGGATGCAACGATAAATACATGAATCCATTTCCATACCCATAATCCAACCAGATCAATCCATCTAAGGCAGAATCAAATTTAGTTGACTTATTATAAAGTTATTATAAAATTGTTTCAAAAAATCAATGATAAACAATCTTGGAAAATACTATTTGGGTTGATACATGGTAGGTTTATTTTCCTATAAGGTAAAAACAACCAACAACCATCACAGCAGACAACACAAGTAATGCAGCAAAAAATAATCAACTGTTATTCCAGTCCAAAGTGTGGGAAACACTTTGAATTTAGCAAAAACGTGAGCATACAGTGCGGTAGAATGTTCTAATGATGTTCACTTTGGATTATTTTGATATAGAAAAACAACAGTGGACTGAACTTTATCAAACTAAAATGTGAATGAATTTAACATTCATTCTTGTTTACTTGTTTGGTAGTACACAATTCTTGTTTTACACTTGATTATCTTGCAAGAAATACAAGGAATCTGGAAAACTTCACCTGTGCTGTTTAGTACAAGATATTTATCTCTGAGTCACACTGGTTGAAGTTTTGGATAAAGATGTCCTGGATCCATTTTAGATCAGTTAATAAGATAAAAATGGATTGTTCAAAAAGAACAAATATAAACTATGAATTGGATATCAAACCATGAGTTATGATATGAATTGAATCATTGCTTAAACAATTTTATTTTTTATTACATCCATTACACATATTTCTCTGTGGAGCTAAGCAGAGGGATGATAGTTTTATGAACCAAGCCAGGGCGGTCAATTCCCTTTTCTCAGATTAATATTGTATTATTTTAATATTGACATGCTAAAAATAGAGATTTTCTATTATTGTTATTATTATGACTATCCTCCATTTGTGCCATATTACATGCAACTTATTTTTAGCATGTTTGAATTCAATTTCAACAACAATACCATTTATTTGCTAAAAGGCTACTAGATGTCAGAAGCTGGGATAAGAGCGGTGCACTGGGGTTCTGTCCTCTATTCTCATTTACTTCTCTATTATTTATCATTTTTTTAGTCTTGTTTTATTTAGTTTATCATGCGTCTGTTTGGTGCAGTGCAATGCGGGTTATAGGTGGCTCGTCAGTGTTCCTGTCTTTGGCCGTGGATCTCGCCTCCGTCTCGTCTCGCACTCCCAGCTGTCCCCCAGTTCCATCAGGATGAATTACATCTGTTACACTGTTCAAACATGTAGCTGTTATTTAAACATGTTGTTGTAGTGAGTTAGATAAGCTATTTTTTCTTAACAGTTCTGGAACATTGCATGTCCATCCTGGGAGAGGATCCCTCCTTCATGTGGACTTCCCTGAGGTTTCTCTCTTTTTTTTTTTTTTCCCCCTAAATCGTTTATTTATTTATTTGAGTTTTTCCTTACCGAGAAGAAGGGTCTAAGAGCAGGGATACCTAGCTTAGCTTAGTCTGTTTATTTTAGCCACTAGCTTTTGTTTATATTTTATGTCGGACTTTTTATGTGTTTGTACAAATACCGGTGTGAGGCCCATTGAGACAACTGTGTTCTAATATTGAGCTGCATAATTAAAATGGACTTGAATTGTTAAAAGGAATCGTTACAACCCTTATACTCACACATACACAAACAACATGATGATTAGGAACTACTGATCGGGAAATAAGCCATATTTTCAGTGTTGAGCTCTAATGGTTTTACAATAATGTTGATGGTCAGAGCCCCTCTTCTGCAGAACAATCCCTCCCAATGATAAGTAACAGTATTTAAAATGAGCAGAAGACTTCTTTGCTTCTGGTGTATTTTTAAAGCATGAGGATTCAAACAAGACTTTGAAGCAAGACTTTGCAGAGCCTCTTAACGTACTTTAGTCACTTTTTCTACTACAAAGCTTCAATAGATGTTAACATCTTCTTAACACGTCTTGTCTTGTTCTTGTTCACGTGTGATCAACCCTGACATCCTTTGCAATCAAGCCGTACTTAACATATCAGATTAAACCATACCCCCATACCCAAAGTGGCTGGTGGAGGGGTTAAATTACATATTGGACATCTTCTGATCAGTCGTCATTAAACAGACTAGGGTCTGGGGATTTCTACAGCACCTGCTCTACGCGCTGTAGGCCTTCAAAAAATATTCTGAAGGAATGCAGTTTTTGTATCCAAGTGAAACTGATGTTTGGGAGTGAGGTTTCAACACTTCTTGATTTGATTTTTTTGGACTGCCTGCTGTCTGAGCTAGAAATCATAGGTGGCCTTGAGCTAGATTATGTTCCACTTGAAAAAAATCCATCAATTGGTTTGAGAAACTTTGCACGGCAAAGTGAGCTAGGCAGAAAGGTCACCCTGAGAAGATTTGCCAGGACAAACATGTTTTTGGTTAAACAATGTGCTGAGATTCATGTCCTCAAATCTATGAAGACGTGGGAAAACAGACTTCAAGCGGTCTTCTAACTTTGACTGGGTTTGATTGTCAGGTTCCTGGTCGCCTCCCCCACACACCTGGCTTCGATCTGCCCACCTGCACCCCATTGCCTCATCCGCCTGGAGCCTTCATATGGACCTCCATGCCCTTCAGCCTGTGTCAGTCCGTCTGCTTCATGCGGTAGAGTCTACTGACCCCTACTATGCCTCAAGCAAAGTTCATGTCTTGTTTTTGTTTTATCATTTGCTTACTGACCTATCCTGTTTTACACCTTCGAGGAATTCTACGCCTTCACAACAATCCACGGCAAACCAACCCGGACTCCAGATCACGCCTGTCACCTCCTGACCAGCGGCTCACCCTCCACCCAAGCAAAGCAGCCAACTGTCCCGAACTCTCCACCTGGACCGGCACATAATGAACCACTTTTCAATCTACTTCAGTCTGTAGCCTGCTATTGGGTCCAGCCCCCCTCACTCCTGAGGGGGTTTGGAATTCTAAGAAGATCTTCTGTTTTATTCTGGAATAAACTGACCCTTTGAGCAGAAGTCTGACTCTTTTCTTGTTTTATTGTTCCTTTTTCCTCAACGTTACCTTGGTAGATCCTGGATTAAGTCTCCAACACTGTTCAAGGTAAGCCTGCCAGAACAGTATTGGCATGTGGTCATACACAAAAACTGGCTTGCAACATGTTTGTTAACTGGACACTATCAGTTTTAAGGAGCACAAATGAGCTAACATTAACAAACCAGGGGTCTGCATCCTTCAACACTGAAAGGCTAATTCAGGCTACTTTCTTGCTGACCAAAAACCCAGTAGGAGTTCCAAAGCGTTTCTTTGCTTTTTGATGAAGAATTACACTGCAATAGATAAAGTTCTGGTCCCCAAGGCCTGGGAGCTTCAGGGTCCTGTGCAGTATCTTTGCTGTTCTAGCACTGCGGTTTTTCTGGATTAACATGTCTGAGGTCTTTTCAGGGATCTGCTGCAGCCTCTTCTCCAGTTTGGAGGTTATTACCCCAAGTACTCCAATTAGCACAGACACCACTGTCACTTTCACCTTAATTTTTTCCAGGTTGTCCCTGAGTGCCCAGTATTTGTCCAATTTATTGTGTTCCTTTTGCCATCATTTAGTTTTGCCACATCCACCTATATGACTAGTTTCGTATCCAGCACTACCATAAGTAAAGTTATATGATACCTTATATAATCAGTAGTTCTGTCAGGTAACTTAGTCTGGGTCACATCTTCTTTCCAAAGTCACTGATAAGGTTTCAGCAAAGTTAGGTGGGAAGGATCAGTTAAAACAGTATAAAAAATGTGGCCTGTCAATTGCAGACTAGTTTGGAGAAACCCACACAAGGAAAAACAGCTGATGTGGTAAATCTGAAAACCTGACTTGGTGAATTTCCTTGAAAATTCTTGGTTGAAGTGTGTGTTTTGTTTTGTTTGTTTGTTTGTTTGTTTTTGAGGGGGGGTATCTATATCTCTATATTACATAAATACTTACAAACATTAAGTTATTTGATGTTTACATTTCCCTTTTTCGACTTATTTGTCTCTTTTAATATTGCCATGAATTAGCCCTCGTCTTTCTCTGGCATGTTAATGCACTGAACTTTTTTTTTCAATTATTTTTGACTTTCACTGGTGTCCATTGCAGACATGAAATCCTGTCCACTTCTGTCATTGGAGGGATAACATGCAAAAAAGCAAGGGTGGGGGTCATCTGGACCCCACAAGGTAGCACAAGTACTTGCGGGTAATGTTTATATCTTTTTAAAAAGGTTTTAAATCATGAGTACCGAACATGCTTAAATTATGAGAAGACAACTTAACCGTAAAGACGCCAACACTGATTTTACTCAAATATTGTCTACAAAAATCAAAGACCTTTACCAAAGGACTGTTATATGTCACTTATAATTTGATATCAGATACATAAATGTTTGCTTACAGAAGCACAACTTGTTTATATTGTTTGCTTTGTAAAGTGAAAAAACTTTAAAAGAATATGAATCGTCTTTATTTATTTATCTGAGCTCTGATCATCAACATCTACATGTGAAGACAAGAAAAATCCCACCTGGTAGAAGTAAGATATGACTGAAGATGAGGTAATCAGCTGTTCCGTTTTTCTCCAGGAGGCCAGTGCTCCATACATGACCCTGTACCCTGTCTATGTTCTCCTTTCTCCTTCCACAGTGGAGGTCAACCAAACTCCCTGCAGCTCGGCGTGAGTTTCCTCTGCAGCTTCCAGTCTGCAGTCAGATTTCCACAGAGGCAGCATGTCAGCTCTCAGCTCACCTCCTGTTCTGTTTGTCTGCAGAAAGAACCAGGAAAAATACATAAAAAAGCCTCCAAATGCCTTCATGCTCTACTTAAAGGAGCAGAGGGCAAAGGTCAAAGCTTAGCTGAACATGAACAACAGCTCAGCTTTGAACATAGTCCTGGGTGAGAGGTTAAGAGCCGGCAGCCATGTTTGAATTTCAGAAAGACCTTCTGCAAGTTTTGCTCAGCAGCTGACAGTGTGCACTTAAATTTGTTTTTGTTGAACTAACATGAAAATAATATGTACATCGGTTACACATAAAAAAATGTACGTTTACTGAACACAATTTTTTTGTTATATATACTTGATTAAGTATTGCTTAACATAACTATTCTATGTTAACTTAAGTTGATTAAGTCATTTTTAGCATATTAAACTTACCAACGTTTGATAATAATAACATTAATATGTTCTCAATACTAAATTTTACGATTTAATTTTTACAATTAAGGTATGTTAAATACTACAATAGAAGATTTTTTAACAAAAAATGATGTAGTCGTGTTAATGTTAAACTTTCCATAATTGAATGTATATTTTGAATTTGCTAAAGGATCACTAGATTTTTATAGGAAGCACTCAGTGTGCTGTAACACTGGCTAATCTGTGCATAGAAATCTTGACTTTTAGATCAATTCTGCACATCCATCTAACTAATCTAAACTTTCAACGAGTGGATTTTAACAATGTGTAAGATCATTTTTTTTAAATGATGACATACAGAATTTGTCCTTACAATGGTGTCTATTTTAAGAGGGGAAACATCACAACTGAAAATAGAAATGTAATCAAATTCAACAGTGCAAGAAAACCGCACCAATAGTTCTTCCTCAAAACTTTTCTGAACATGTCCAAATAAACCTGTGAAGAGTAAAAGTTGTTTTAAAAAGAAAATAGACTCTTCTGATGGAAAAAACCAAACATCTGCTTTAGAAATCACAACAACAATCTCATAATGAAACCTGAACATGAAGCAAAATAAGCCTGCAGAGAACAAAGAGCAAAATAGTCCACGCAGAGTTGAGACACCGCATCAGCAGTGCTCACTGACTGAGCCAGTTTTTCAGTATTTGGACATTTTATAGACGGTATCAGCATCCAGCTCTAACACAATCTTATGGGCCACTTGAAAAGTGCACTCCAGTTCAGAAGGGCAAGTGAGGTTCAGGGCACGCATGAGGTCAAATAACATGGCAGTTTCAGAGGCAACACTGTCCAAATCCTGTAGGACTAACTGACCTTCAAGCACAATGCCAATGTCTTCTGGTGTGTCACTGGCATCTGCTGATCTCTGGAATAGGATACAAGAACATGTGTGCAGAATATAGACCGGAAACCCCAAAGTCAAAATGGGAAACACCTCAGAAAGTTGTAAAGAATGAGAGAGCAAAAATCCTGTGGGACTTCCAGATTCAGTTGGACAGGATGGTAAAGACAAACCAACCAGATATTGCAGTCGTGAATAAAGAACAAATGAAGGCTGTTGTGGTGGATGTGACAGTACCAAGCAATGGTAACATCAAGAAGAAGGAACGTGAGAAACTGGAGAAATACCAGGGACTCAGAGGAACTTGGGAAAACTTGGAAGGTGACGGTGACAGTGGTGCCCGTGGTACTTGGAGCACTCTGGGCTGTAACATCCAAACTGGAGGAGTGGCTGCAGCAGATCCCTAGAAGGACCTCAGAAATCTCAGTCCAGAAAAGTGCAGTACTAGGAACAACTAAGATACTGTGCAGGACCCTCAAGCTCCCAGGCCTCTGGTAGAGGAACCAAGCTTGGAGTGAGGTACCACCCAAGGAGGATGACATGGGCGTTCATATGGAATTACAACTAAGAACAATAACTGAACTGAACTGAAATCTGAACTGATATCTTTCTTTTAAGGTTAGATCCCATTATTTTTCTTTTGACTTAAAAATGCAAACATTTTAAGTGATCAATAATGACTTGCTTTTAAGGCTTTATAGTTGTACTTACCACATAGACATTTTTTTGGGTCCTCGACAAGGTAGACGCACAGCCCTTAATTTATGCATTCTTGTCCAACAATAATGTCATCTTTATCACTAGCCAACGGGATAACCAGAGAAAGGCTTTGGTTACATTCTTGTCTTCTGATTTGTGTCCACCAAGCAGCATAGGGCTTTTTTCTGTCTTACTTGTAATATGGTTGCCACAGAAGTCTATTCCTCGTTTGTTCTCCTCTCTTTTCAAAGAGCTGAAGGAATTTATCAGATAATAGATCAAGCTGTGACAGGAATCTGGACTGAAGGGAATGGTGGTAATGTGCCCAACATCAATATCAATCTAGATAAAATACAGAGAAAATAGAAACTATTATTGCAGGTATATAAATACATAAACATTAATGAGAAAATGTATAAAAATTGCAAAAAATTAAGTAATGATGATGACCAGTGAGCTTAAATTACCCTAAAATATATGTTCCACAAATTAAGTTTATGCTATTTTGTTGTTTCTTTCTTCATAAATATTGTTCCTGTTTACATTGTAATCTTCCCCACTTCCCCATTTGTTGTTCCTTTTCTTGTTGTCTGAAATATCACTGGATACCTTAACAATTGGAGAAAAAAAAACATATACATTTCTTTTATTATTTTTAATCAAACCTTTATTGTATGATCACCTCTAGTTTAGCCATAAAAGATTCAGCTTTTGACTGTCTAGAGCGGGTGTCTCCAACCCTGTTTCTCGAGGGCTAGTGTCCTGCTTGTTTTGCAGCTAACCTTGCTTCAGTAGATGCTGATTAGCTGGTTGAATCAGCGCTGTCTCTGATTGATTGAAGACACCTGATCCATGTGAGCAGCAATTACTGAAGCAGGGTTAGCTGCAAAGCAAGCAGGGCGGTAGCCCTTGAGGAACAGGGTTGGAAACCCCTGGTCTAGAGAAACACAAATGCATGATTTCATTTGTACCTAATTTCTTATGGTGCATTCACATCAAACGTGGCTGGGGCATCAAATTTACGCTTACCGCCTCTATTTTGACGCTTGTCAAATTTACTGCTCAAGGCCTTATAGCCCCGGACGGGGAGCCACCATGGAAGATCTTCATTCGTTGTCCACATCATGGACTACATGGATGATGTTAAGCAAGTAACTTGTGTTCATTTGTGTTGGAGAGCTCTGCAGAGGCGCTGGCAAGCACATCACTGCGTCTGCGACAAAAAAAAGATCTTACTCCAAGACAACCTCTGGATCAAAAACTCTGCAGACTCGACGTTCTGACAAGGAGCTGCAGTAACGCCATGATAATCCTACAAAGAATTAGTGGCACTGTTTCCTCTAAGCATGTGCACAATTGTGCACTGGTTCCATGTCGGTTCCACACAGCAAATGAAAATAAACTTCTTTCTTTTTTCCTCCCTCCCCTGAGTTTTATATGTTCACAATGCTCAAACAAGCTCGTCCATCTAACTTAAAATGCAAATTTCACAGGAGTTGTTGTGAAGACCCAAGTCACACACACAAAAAATATATGAAAATAGAGAGCCTGGGGGGTGGAGGAGGAAATAAAGAGAGTAGGCAACGGCCATGCACAGGGTGGCACTCAGTTGTCCTTCTGGAGTTGTAGTCATGAGTTTGAGTTGTTGTGTTTGTTAAAAAAATGTTCTGGTATTTATGTGGAGCTTCAGAGAAACCTGATTTGTTTCTTATTGTGTTTCAATAACGGGTTTGTTAGTTACATTTTGTCATTGTTTTTAAGTTTAAGTTTAATGAGGTGATCTTATAATAATAAAATTGACCACTTCTGACATGACACTGAATTAAAAATTGATTGTGTTGCTGTCAGATTAGAAAAAATCTAAATTGGTATTTAGCCCTTTGAAAAATGTAACACTTATTACTTTAATCATTGTAAAAATGTAAAAGCTACATGATATAAATAGATGGCCTAATGACTGCAAAGAGCGTTTATTTTTATGAAAAGTATATTGATGTTTTGTGACTCTCACTCAGTTTGTCGGTAAGAAAGTGAACCAAATGGTTCTTTTATAGGTTCCAGACCTCTGATTTAGCTGTGGCATTAGCTGTGACATATTTCAAAGTACACAAACACACTCTCTGAACTTATATACGGTGTGTATACTAGCAGTGGAATATAAACAATGAATTAATGTCAGACTTTTTTCTTGTCTGTGGATGTTAAGCTATAATTATTAAGCTATAATTGATTGAATTTAAAATTCAATTCAATTATGGGTGATAAATCTGAATTTGAATTATTCTGCTCCAGATCTCAGCACATCAGTCCTCCCTGTGATTATTTCCAGGATTAAAGGAATAACCTTCAGGCTATTCTTCAGGCTAGGTTCTTAAAAGTGAATACATATAAAAAGAGCCAAAAGAGCCGTTCTTTTGAACTTATCAAAAAGATCAGGCTCTCTAAAAAGAGCCATAAATCCCATCTTTAGAGGGTAGATTGCGGGCCATCAAATAAATAAATAAATGAATAAACAAAAAAAAAAAATCTGTCAGCGAACAATTATCCAACCTTGAAGGACGTCACTTGATTGACGCGCAGATCACCTAATCGAACATCCTCTGATACATGTCACTGGACATGCGTGCTTCACTTCACTCATAGCCCATTCTGCTTGCTAGCAGAAAACGCCTGCTGGTTCGGCTGTGCACCGGGTCCCTGGCGGAGGGTCACTCCGGCCCGCAGGAGTGTTTTCTGAGGTCTGCAAGCCTCCTTGATCGAAAGCGAGACTGAGTCATCAGACCCAGCTGTCCTGCTATGGTGCAGGAAGCAGTGTCTCCAAGGAGGCTTCTCTTGCCCTGCTCACAGGCCAGAGACCACTGTTGGCTTAGCCCCCTTCCCTCTAATAAAACGCCTCATCTGTTGTAAATACTACAAAAATAATATTACGTGCAATTATCATACAATTTGTAGACGCAAATGAGCCCATCAACCTGGACAAAGTCGACAATCAATGGAGAAGTGAAGACAAACTGCAAAATCAGGTAAAATGAAAGCCCTCAAGCAGCAGTTTGTGTCATTTATCAAGAATTTTCATTTATGGATGCTAATTGTTAAATAACTTAAAGAGGTCATTTGTGAGTAGTACAATTGCTAATACAAATTATTCATGATTCAAAGTAATAAAAAAATGTCATCTCTAAGATGTGTACATGTCTCACATCTGCCAGCCCATGACCCCCACCCAGACCATAGCAGACTTTTTCCAGATCACAGCAGGAGCAGGAGCCACTCCTAGGACTAGAACTCCTAGAAAACAAACTTTTTGACTTTACATTGTTATTGTTGCAAATCACCTATATTAAAGATAATTTGATAAAAAAATTGGTGGTGTAATTTGATGTGTTTAATAAGCTCCATGACTTGTTAAGATCTGAAGTTTCAGACAGTTGAAATATAGATGTGACAACAGAGTCAACCCTCGGTGTTGCTCACTGTGGTCGAAGGAGCGCTCACTGAGTTTCTGGGTTTGCTCAGACAAACAAAAACTAGAGGGAACACTGGTCAGCGAGACCTGGAGATGTGGAGACCTGGTTACTGCTGAGCATGTCAACCAGTAAAGTGATTTCTCTTATGACAATGTCTCTGGTAAAAACCTGGTTAGTCCAGTGTTTCATGAAACACTCCCAAAGACCAGACGTTCGGAAGATTTGACCACATGCAGTCCAAGTAACACTCAAACAAAATCAATTAGGCTTTAAAAAAGTATTAACTGCCTGTTCATTTTATGTTAAAAACTTAAAACTATCCACCATCATAGTTTAAATTGTACCAATTTTATACTCATTTGCAGTTCTCACTGTTTTCGTTTTTTCATCTTTTTTGCTTGATCTTCTGTTCTTCACATGTTAAGACATTACTGAGATTGCACAAGACATTTTTTACGCCATGTGGGACTGCCATTACTGATGTTATCAACACTCCACAAAACTCACTAACACATTTAAAAACACAACTCACTTGAAGCCATATTTGCATGAAATTTGCATAATCATTTGTTCTAAATGCGTAACAATCTTTTCTTGTTTGTTTGATTAATACTTTTTTAAATCAATTTACAGAATGGACAATTAGTTTATATCCCCCTGCCCAGTTGTTCAAAGTGAGACCTGAAGTGAGACCTTTTTAACAAAGTTTAACAACAGAAACAATTAGATATTTACATTTGATTCCAGGCACGGGGCAAAAAACGTAACATCAAATAAAATGTTTCTGAATAATAAAAACTTTTTGCTGTTTTTTATATGAATTTAAAGCCCATTTACAGCCAGAGGATGTGTGCATTTTTATACTCTCACTGGCCACTTCATTAGACACAGCTGTCCTGTACAGAAAGTAGAACCAGCTGGTTGCAATTATTGTCTTTAAATAAATGTTTAACCTATAGACATCATCTTGCAAAAAACAGCAGCAGCATGAATAATGCATGCTGGACTGCTAACCACTGCCCTAAAGTTTGCTCCTCGTACATGTGTCTCAAACAACTTAACTACAGCAGTAAGTTAATATTTGTAGATCTAAGATTTTGTTCTTAAGAATGAATACAAAACTGAATCAAAATAAACAGTCTTTGTGCAATTGCTATAATTACACACATGATGGAGTTAGAGCTAAAAGTTAAGGTACTGTTATATATTTGTTACTTTGTGAACAAAACTACACAGAAAAAAGTTCTCTTTTACAGATCAATCAAGAACTGGGATTTAACATTTTGCACAGAGAATACTAATTCATGACCAAACAATTCAGGTGAAAACGAAACCAAACTTTTTTCTGTAGTAAATCCATTTTATTTTACTTAAAAACAATAGTAAACAAAAAGTAACAATGCATAGTCAGATATTCAAGGCCAGAGCAATTAAAAATACTGTTCACAGGACCTCACAGGACTGTCAAGGGCAGGACAATGTCCACCACATTAAAGACTCAACTTTTTTCACGAGACTCGCTGTTTTAAAATATTTTTAACCTATATTTTCACACAACAGCGTACTATTAATACTGCAAGGATTTTCATTGCATAAAGAGAACAGGTATGCATAAGTGGTTCTGCTAATCTGTTACTCCGAAGTTAAGATGTTGCAATTCACATTATGTGGAAAAAATAGGAAAATATCATAATTACAAAAGAGATCAAAGTGTAGAGAAGTCTACACTTACTGGAGCCAACCTGAGAGGTTCAGGGTCACCACGATGAACAACTGAAGCTAGGAATTTTTACAAGACCCAGGAGATAAATCTATGTTGCAGAAAAAAAGACCCCTTCCTGCTCATCTGCAGCATCATTTATGGTGGTGAAAACATGTCGGTTCTGCAAAGGGAAGCAGAGTTATGAGCTCCAGGATTATGACTTTCGTGGATTTAATGGATACATTTCTGCTGCAGAATGGGTCCAGGTGCATTTTTGTGAATTTACTGAGCAAAAGTCTAATTTCCTGGAAAGCAGACTCACTGAAAACACTTCTTTTATTATTTCATTTTATTCAGTTTAAGTTTAAGTTTAATGAGGTGATCTTATAATAATAAAATTGACCACTTCTGACATGACACTGAATTAAAAAGACTTGTGTTTTATCAATCCTCCAAAATGCACACGTCAGATGACTGAGTAAAATGATGATTAAATCTGTTACTCCGAAGTTAAGATGTTGCAATTCACATTATGTGGAAAAAATAGGAAAATATCATAATTACAAAAGAGATCAAAGTGTAGAGAAGTCTACACTTACTGGAGCCAACCTGAGAGGTTCATTGTGAGCTAAATTTTTGATTAATTATCTGCAGCATCTGTAACTTATTCTATCAAACGTCAGCTGAAGGTAGGACAATACCAACAAGTCACTTGTGGATCAACAAGGATTTCTGCAATATTCATTTTCACACATCTATGATTCTAAGTATTTGCAAAGACATTTTTCTACTCTGGCCATCCCCTGAAAAGCAGATTGCCTCCCGAGCTCTCTGTTAACATTTTCTTGAAACTCTGCATGATGAGAGTGACAGACTGTAATAGTCAGGAAATTGCTGAGTTTACAAAAAAACGTGACTCTTCCAAGAACAGCAGCCCCCTGTTTCCCCTGGCAGCAGCTCAGCAGAGGTTCCTCTAAGCTTAGAGGTCAGCGGTTCAGTCTGTTTGATACATTTTGGATTTTCGGAGTAGAGTCGCTCAAACTTTATGCAGTGAAGCTTTTAGAGGGAGGAGGTACATGAACACATTTGTGTCATTTTGGCTTTAATTGTGCTTTAAATGTTAACCACAACAGCAAAAGGTCTAAAAACGTCCATAGTTGAAATTAAAAATATGATCATATAAATCTATCTATAGATATATTTATAGATAGATATATAGATATATATCTATAGATATGTAGATAAATGTACATATAGAAGCAAATGTGCTTCAGGTTGCAACCTGTGTAAATTCGCAGTAAAAAAAATTCAAACCATATCACCTTCATATTCATATTCATTACCTGCCTGAAATTGCTCGGGACTGAGTAAAGCTTGCTGCCATGGCAACTATTTATTACACCAGAGAAACATACTTACACTCATAAGGAATTATGCCATTGTCTTCTAACTTGCAGGGCAAAGCCTTTTCAAGCATCAGAAGCCAGTCTAACATACCTGAGCAGATGACAGATGAAGGCCTGATACTTTTTTCTTGGCTTTTTTCCTCAGCTGACTTTAAATTAGTATTACCATGTGGATCAATTTTGATTAATTTCAAGGACAGAAACCCTTTTTTACCATATTGAAACATTTTATGGTTTTATGAATAATCTTTGTCTTGTTAACAGGAAAGCGAGGGAACATATTTGGAAATTTTGATCATAGATTTGTACCAATATAACATTAAAGGTATCCATAAATATGTTGAGAGTTTTTTGAAATACAGAAAAATATTAAAACTGAAAAATTTACAAATTGTCTAAAGTAAAACAAAAAAAATATGAAAACCATAAAAAATGTCCAACATTCACAAAAATGTCAAAAATCCTTCGATGAGCTCAAATTTACAAACACTGTTGACTCTACCATTAAGAAATGCAACAAAATGAAAAGGCTGCTTTCTTCAAAACATTTGTAAGATGTTAACAAAAGTAATGAACAGATGTATAAGACCTCAATACTAGTGATGAACTGTTCAAAAAGAACACGTGAGGTTTTTCTTTAAAAGGGCTTATATGTGCTGTATCAGAATGCTCAGCAGGAATGTGCATCCCTGACTGCAAAATTCAATTTATAGAATAGTGGCTTGCAAAAGTGTTCATACCCCTTAAACTTCTCCACATTTTCTCACATTATGACCACAAACATAAATATATTTTATTGGAATTGTATGTGAAAGATCAACACAAAGTGGTACACAATTGTGAAGTGGAAAAAAAAATATATAAGAGTTCAATTTTTTTTTACAAATAAAAACTGAACAGTGCAAAAGTACAAAAGTATTCAGCCCCCCTGAGTCAATACTTTGTGGAACCCCCTTTTGCTGCAATTACAGATGAAGTATTTTGGGGTTTGTCTCTTGCAGCTTTGAACATCTAGAGACTGAAATCTTTGTTCATTCTTCCTAAATAAACATTTCAATCTGAGTCAGATTAGATGGAGAGTGTTTGTGAACAGTGGTTTTCATATCTCGCCACAGATTCTCGATTGGATTTAAGACTGGACTTTGACTGGACTTTGACTGGACCATTCCAACACATTAATATGATTCATTTTAAACCAAGAGGTTTAAAGAGGTTTTCCTCCAACATTGCTCTGTATTTGGCTCCAATCATCTCTGACCAGATTCCCTGTCCCTGCTGAAGTGAAGCAGCCCCAGAGCATGCTGCTGCCACCGCCATGTTTGACAGTGGGTATGGTGTGTTCAGAGTGATGTGAAGAGTTCTGCCACACAGTGCTTTGCATTTAGGCCAAAAACTTCCATTTTGGTCTCATTCTGGGTCCCTCACATGCCTTATGACAAACTTCTTGTGGTTTTCTTTCACCAATGGCTTTCTTCCTGCCACTGTTCCATAAAGACCAGATGTGTGCAATGACTGATTGTTGAGTGTGTTCCTTACACTTCATGATGCTTTTTTCTCCCCAATATTCTCTTGACAAACCACAGAGACTGTCACAAAACAGCTGGATTTGTTTACTGAGATTAAATTACACAGGCAAATTCTATTAAGTCATGAAGTCAAAATTTGATCAGTCACCAATCATCAAGCAACTTCTGAAGACAATTGGATACACTCAGAGAAAAGGGGGCTGCATACTTTTGCACACTGCACTTTTTAGTTTTTATTCATAAAAATAACCGAACTTTAATATAATTTTCTTTCCACAAGTGTGTGCCACTTTATGTTGGTCTTTCACATAAAATTGCAGTAAAATATATTTATGTTTGTGGTCATGATGTGAGAAAATGAGGAGAAGTTTAAGGGGTATGAATACTTTTGCAAGCCACTGTATCACCAGATCTATATAATTACATAAAAAATGACAAAAAAATCTTATCATCACTGACGTAAGGAGTCCTGTACCTGTGACTAAAGGGGAGTGGGCTCATCAGTGCATGGGTAACCCCACCACTTTTCCGCTCACACCATTCGTCTTTATGCCTCTTTGGAGGTGCAGGTGTTGTTGAGTCTTCATCACAGCAGCTGGTGAGGTAACTGACCATGTCATGTTTAACAAGACTAACGACTCCTCCACCTGCTCATGGTCTCTCCTTAGTAGCGGAGGTTCACTTCTGTCAAGTTCTTTTTCTTTCTGTCTGTGCACTGTTGTGAGCCTCACTGTTACCCCATCTTATAACTTTTTAATACAGTTTGCGTGAATAACAGGTGTGCAACCAACAATGGATGATCAGTGTGGAGTGTAGCGCTGTAGTGATACGGTGCGCAGAAAAATCATGAAGGAAAGAAGATCCAAGTCAGTGTTATAAACCAGAGGTTAGGAAAATGAGCCAATGTAATCAAAGGCAACAAAGATAAAATTATGAACATCTTGATCATACAAAATGTTTGACTCATATTCTCCTGAGTCCTCTTTCAGAGAGGGGTGTGGATTTCCAACAAACTTACTCTTGATTCTTGAGAATAGTTGCCATAGAAACATTGACTCAAACTGACTCGGTCCAATCATTGCTTACTGTCGTCATCTGGCTCCAAATGGCAGCATCCATATTGTGGAAAAATGGCAGCTGAATTGGCTTCCTTTATGGAGCTGAGATTAAACTATTTTCTATGAGTGACATCGCACTCAGTTTTTTTAAACACTCAATGATCTGAACAAGCTGGTGATGTGGTACAGCAAACAATTACTACAAGTTGTGCTTAAATGTTGGTATTTCCTCATCCACAGGTCCCACTCTACATGCAGCCCCACATTTCAGGTGTGCACTGATCACAGGATTCCCTGATGGGATATTTAGGGCACCCACACAAAAAGTGTACATGCACTACAGCTCAGAGAAGCTGCAGCCTCTGTCTTACTTTTTCGAAGTGAAATAGCTCGAGTTGGAACAGTTCTCTGCTCACTGAGTCTGATTCTGCAATGAAATGACTCTGTGGTGAAAGTCCCACAGAGAAATCCAACCCAGGTGCCTCAGAATCAACTAACTTGAGTCTGCTAGAGAGGAAACCTGACCGTAAAGGCCCATGCAGTGCAAATGGTACAGAGTGTTGCATTAACAACTTCACATTTTCCTCTAGCTGAAGTGTATATGAAACTGCTGATATTTAAGAATCAGAACCAGTCTGGCATGCCGAAGTGTTGTGGTGGGCTGGGCTGGGGTGTGGGGGGCTGCAGACATTGAGACAGCTGGGGGCCCTTCAGGGACACAGAGGATTTTCTTTGAGGTTCCAGAACAGCCAAACTGAGAAATCAGACACGTCCTTCAACAGCACCATCTCTGCTGTTCTCAGAGGTGTCAGACAACCGGGTCTGCTGGGTATCCTGCAGCAGACCCGCTTGTCTGACACGGTAGTGTGCGTGTGCGTGGGGGGAGGGGGGTTACACACGTCTTTAAGGTTCCTGCTAATGCCAGTCTTTGCATCACCTTTTCAGCACTGGGCTCATTCTCTACACTTCACATTGATCCGCTCATTCGTGCCCCACCCCTCAACTGACACAAACAATTTGTCGAGATGTGTTACCCACAGCTGGAGGTGCTGCAAACCAGCTCACCATCCCCACCCGTTGTGTTTCAGCTGTCTTTCTGCCCCCAGTGTTACTGCTCCGTGTTGAATACAAGCATTGTTTTGGTTTTACTCCTTGCTTTTCTGGTATTTGAACACACAACCAAACAGAGGCGCCAGCCACACATGGACAAGCAGTTTTGTCTGTCTGACTCAGCATTCATGTGCACATTGGAGTCGAGAGAATTCATCACTGTGGGGGTCACTGCAGTTCACCAAGATGATACCTCAGGGTGTATTCAGACTAAACACTTTTGGTCCGCTTAAAGTGAACCAGAGTCCATTTCCCTTGATAATCTAGAACAAACGTTCAGTCTAAATACACCCAAGCGAACCCTGGTCCAGGACAAGGAATCGTTTTGTTACCCATCTTTTGAGGTGGTCTCACAGCTTTGGTTTGGTCTGAGATTCCTCAGTTTAAATACAATACCGGTGAGCCGCGAACAAAAGTAAACCATTGATAGTCGTGATATCAAAGAGAAAATAACCTGTCCATAATATGTCCATGTCTGAATACAGAGGAAATGCAATCTTCAGGACTCAAATCAGACCAAAATAAGAGGACTCCCAGGTCCGAACCAATGGACTTTCCCAGTATGAATACACTCTAAGTATACTTCATTTCAAAACCTTTTACTCCTTTTACTTTTACTCTCTACTTTTACTCTTTAACCTTTTACTCTCCAAAAGTCTTTTCTGTTTTGAGCATTTGCAAGTTCAGCTCTTTAACTTCCACATAAAGCAAAATAAATAGTTTTAGTAGAGCACTAGTGGAAAAAAATCAAAGGATAGGTTTTTTTTCTAGATTTTGTAAACATGCATTTGACAAGACAACTAGGTAAAAAGTCTGTTTCTTTTAGTCACAAACAAGGTTGCTGCTTTTGTAAATACAGGACATTATAACAACTGACATAGAAATTTGAGACTGTATTTTTTTGCTACTTTTTTTTTTTGACTAATGCTACTAACATTGTTAACATTTAGCATGTTACAAACAAGTTCTTGAGATACTGTGATTGCAGTTAATAAAGTCTAAGGGTGTCTTCAGACTGGAGACGTTTGTTTAAAGTGAACCCCCAATACTCCAAAGCAAATTTTTAGTATAAAAACACACAATCGGACCCTGGTCTGGAACCAGGAACTGCTCTCTGACCCATCTTTCAAAGTGGTCTTGACTCGTTTCCGATAGGACTGAGCTCCGGTTTCCTCTAAGTTTCCTCAGTCTGAATAAGTGGAACAACAGGAGTATAACAATTGGATCAAAACAACTACCACATTGTGGGACGTAAACACAGTTACAAAGCAATGGTGACACAGCAACTTACTAAAATTTGGTTGGATTAGTGCAGGCTCATTAAAACAACTTTTAAAGTTATACACATTGCTTCTCATAGTGTTTTCCCAACAACCTATCAGCCTACCGTCATAGCCGTCCCCTTCTTTAACCTCCTTGCAGCATGCCTCCACCGTACCAAAGTAGTAGTAAAAAGTGTTGTACCTCACATTGATACAGATGTTCCAAATTGGTTAGCGAAATATAAAGGTTGAGAAAGTGAACTATACTGACAAGAATTGCAAAATGTAGGACTTCCATTATTCTTTCTCTAGTTGATTGTTGTAGTTCTTGGCCAATGACTGAAGAGATATTTAGTCATGTGATTTTGGTTAAAAGCTTTGATTTGAAACAGTCAGTTTCAACGGCAGTCTGAAAATAGACCAGACGCAAGATTTGGGACTCAATGCAGACCAATATGAGTGAACTCAATCCGGACCAACAAACGTTACCAGTCTGAATACACCCTAACTGACTGACAGACTTATCTCTGACTCTTTTGTCTCGCCAAATGCTTCTTTTAGTTCGGTGAGCCTTCTGTATGACATAAGTTTGAAAATAGAGAATGCATTGGCGGTGTGTCTTATAATCTGGTAAAAATATGTACTTTTTAAATTGTATTTAGAAATCCAGACCAAATGTCAAAGATGCTTCTAATTAGATGGAACCTCCTACAACTTAGAAAAAATTATATTCTGAATGAAAAACGTCCAATTTTGTTTTTGATTGAACATACAGCAGAGGAGTATGTTTGCTTGGTTTCTTTTCTCTTCCCTGTCTTATCTCTGCAGGGTCCTCTGGGAGTCGTAGGACACTGCCCAGTTTTAAACCTCCAAACTTGAACCTTTCTGAAGAAGGTGGGTGGCTGTGATTTACGGTGTGCCAGGTCCTGAATCTTTCCCAGGGGGTGTGATTTACACTGTGTGAGGAGGCCTGAATTCAGATGAAAAGCAGCTGAAGTTTACTACCATCTCTGCTTCATTTCCTGTCAGCAGATGTTTCTGAACATGTCAACCTCAGCTTCAGACAAGCTGGCAGAGCCCCCCTGCCTCTGCAATAAATGGTATTCTAATTTACGTACTCATAACTGTTCTTGTAAATGTGACTGCTCCTAAATGCAGCAGCTCTTAGTTTTGTCCTCACACCCCCTTAGCAACATTTCCCCGTGCATAATTCAAACTCAGGCAGTCTTTTAACGAGGTGCTAAAAATCTGAACATGTGGCCCACTCAGCGTTAGATCCTGGAGCATAAATTCTTCATTGTTATTATGAACTACGTCTGGTTGAGGTGTTTACGTTTAATTCGAATCCTGAATTGTAACTTGGTGAGATAACAATGTAGGTGCTCAGATCATACACCATGAACAGCTGTTTCATTTTTTTTTCTCCTGACATAAAGATCAACACGGTTTCAGCAGCTCGCCTGTTAGCGATTAACTAGATTGAGTCTCAGAGACTGAGGGCACCCACTTTATTCTTTTATTCTACGCTATTTATCTGAATGCACGGTGAATTTGTGTCTCAATGCATTTTGATGCCCCCCTCCTTTTCGACAGCCGTCTCGCTGCATGTCTATACTGTCATTACACTGTGGTGCGGCTGTGAATATGTGGCTCATCAGATGGCTTTTCTTTAAGTAGCACATGTGTGGGTGTACCATCTCAATACAGCGGCAGAAAAAAAATCATTCCCGGCTCAGACACTTTCGCCTCCCGCTCCGTCTGAGAAACTAACTAGACAATATTGTCTGAGCTCATGACGACGGGCGGGGGGTCGAGGGCAGCAGCCTGCATGTCTCTGAAGCATGAAAATGATTCCATGTGCTACACGCTCCAGCGTCTGCCTGCGTGTGAGTCTCTCTGCCTTCAATAGAAGAGGGCATGCCTTCCACAAGGTGAGAGAAATGTTGTGACAAGTGTGTCAAGGCTTTTTGAGATGACTTGATCTGTGAGCATTAGATGTCCTCAACAGCAGCAAAGACCAAAGTTCTGTCAAAACAAGCTAGCTTTAGCTTGATTGGGCTAATAACCCAAAACTTATAAGATGTCTTTGACATGAATGCCAAGCATGGCTCAAAATCTTTCACGTTTTGTCTGGTGCTTGTAAGGTTCACCTTCCCCAATGGCTAGAAACAGGCTGTTTGTAAGCAAATAATGGAAAAACTTGCACATGAGTTGCAGGTGGCCCACACAGAATATCAAGGATCACTTGATGACCCTCTACAGCAAAAGTGTTCACATTTTTTACAGGCGTGCTGCAAGTGACAAGTTGTAGAAAACGCATACACACACACAAGGGTAAGTAAGAGGATCTAAAGACAGAACCCTACAGACAGACACAAAGGCAGGCTCCTTGCACACACTGGCTCTTTGAAAGTAGGATTTTGGACAATCAAAGCGTAGTTTGCGCAAGCGCCTTACGGGCAATTTTGTATCTTGTGTGCACCCCATGCATGTGCATCTGTACAGGATTAGTAGGAGCCAGTACTTGCACATTGCAAACCACAGAGTCTGGTGTATGAACACTGTATGACAGGGCTACCCTTGTGTCTTAAGTTCCTGCATCTTACATTATCCTTACAAATACTTCACAATGCACTTAGAACACCTATGACAATAGTATGTTCCATTTTCAACAAGTCTCAGGGGAACTGCAAGACACACCTGCACTCCACTTAAGATGGGGCCACAACTCTACAGCCCAAGAACTTGAAGCACCCAGGTACATGCGACCATAGACTTAAGGCAGTCCCATTGGAGTCACAGCTGTTTAAGGCCAAACCAAAGGAATCTGCACCACTTTTTGCCAATATTCATTGATCTGTTTCAAGTTAACGCCTTGTCATCCATACACTCATCCATACTAAATGCCATGTTTTCATGTTGTGGCTGAGTCATGCATGTGAGCAAAGTTTGTTGTTAAAAATAAATAAATAAAGAAGTAAAGAGCTGACACCACCTAGAAAGGAACGCTGAGTGTTTTTATATAATCCTTCCTATTCACCCAACACAGTGACAATGATCCATGATCCGGCTTTCTGCACATCAAAAGTGTCTGGAGAGCAGTTTCCCCTTTATTTCTCTCGGCCTGACTCAACTGAATCTTTGTTATAAACACCTGAGTCAAATCAAAACTGAGAAATAATGCTACGCTTGGCCCTTGGCCTTTAACTTTTTTAATGGCATTTATATTCTTCCACTTTTAAGATTAGTGAAAGTTAGTTGAAAAAAATGGTCTACAACCTGTTTAGTCATTTATTGTTTCTGTACATTTTCCTTGGTTCCATCAGTCAAGATGTTTCTTTGCCTATGAGCAATACTCTTGTGTAAAAGGGCATGAAATGTCATGTTTACCAAAAATAAACATGAATTCCTACATTTTTTTGTAGTAATCTGAAATCTTCCTGCTTTTGATGGTGACCACCATTACATAAAGTAAACAAGGAACTGAAACTCTCAGATGCATTCCAACACTGACAGACTTTACGCTCAAGTAATTGTTTTCTTTAAGCCACAGTTTCAGCACTCTCTGCAGTTGTGTAATCATGATGAAAAGCAGTAGTGCTGCAGGGAAACATGTAATCAGCATTCAGTTACCAGTTCCACAAGCACATAACCGGGATCGATCCAGGATAAGATGCTCTGACCCGACAGCAGTGACTTTATGACAGAGCTTTTCCATCTGTTAGCTGAGGTCATGGAGATGAGTTCCTGCTTGAATTCTATTGCTCTAGCTGTGTAAACACATTTTGCCTGCATTACACGCTGAAGATGTAACCCAGGAAATCCCCACTATCAGCCAACCTGTTTGGATGAGGAAAACTTGTGTTCAAACTTGAGAGTCCACAGGCTGGAGACACACTGAGCTGCAGGCGTGTGGTTAGACCTCCCTGCAAGGCTCTCCTGCATGATGTTTTCTCCTTTACTGACCTTTATTCTCTGTGTTACAGTGGCCTTTTGTCCTCCTTTGCAAAAAACGCAGATGGATTGTCATTCTCAGTGAATCCCTAAAAGTACTGCAGCTGCTCTGCTTCATCTGTCGTACGGTGATCAGCCTCCAAAAAGTCCAGCCATCATCCTGTGCTGACGTCAGTGTTCCCTTTCATCTTTCGTCTGTACAGATCTTTTTAGAGAGGATTGTTCTTGGCTCAACTTCTTCAAATGAAGATATCTGTGAAGATAGGCAACACCAATCTGAAGCTTCATGAAAAGGTCAAAAAACACTAAAAAGGATGAAAGCTGCTCTGTTGAATTTAGGAAAATGCGCTCTAACAATAATCAGTGGTGCTCTGAATGGTTTCTGACCTGCATGAGTGCAGACAATTGACTGAAGTGGAGACATTTATGCATGCAGCTGCTAACTCCTGAGGCTCTATTGTCATGCACAGCTTTGAAGCCCAGCTGCGGCCGTAATTTTGCCACTCAGCATCCCTGCATCCATTTACATGTATGCAATTGTCCTGGTCATGAGTCATAACCTGCAGGTAATTATGATTTAGACATTAAGAAGCCAAGAAACTGTGCCAGCACAGACCCTGTCACGGGTTAAGGTCATCATTAACATCAGTTTGATTTCACTGTGCCTAATAAACTTTTATTGAATCTTCTTCATTTATATTCATTCAGGGCATCTTCCAGACAGAATCGGCCATCAAAGCCCTGAGTTTGTTGATGGTTTAAAAAAGGAGCACATTCTGTCTGAATTTGTTTCTCTTTAAGGCGAAACACTGAAACTAAACCTGACAACCAGATGGGCTGCAGTCTGAATGAAGAAAACACTGGTGAACACATGGTCAAATAATCCCGGCTGATCCATCATTACAATATCTGTGTGGGAATTAAAGAATATCTACTGTAACACGTGAAATCTAAACATTGAAAACATGACACATGACTCTGATGACTGCTTTGCAGTATTTGTTTTGTTTAATGCTTACTTTTTGGAGGCTAAAGAAGGTTGATGTTTGAACTGAGATGTGGCTGGAGAGTCTTTTAAATTTAAAGAGATTAAAGTGTCATTTCATTTTTGTTTCAGCTGTGCAAAAACAGCCACAACTGATGGACCAATAAGTCCTTCATTGTCAGATACATGAATACATTTTCAGAACCCCCTGAATCCCTTTTGGGGTCATGAAGATGTTGGATCTATCCCAGCTGTTGGGTGAAGGTGGGGAACACTCTGAACGGGTCAACAGGCTGTTTCAGACCCACATATGAGCAGAACATGAAAACACACAGAAAGGTCACAGTCAGGATTTGAACCAGGAGCGTGAGGAGAGAGCGCTAACCACTACTCCACCATGCAGTCTTAGTCAAATCTAATACTAGGATTTAAAAAATTATGTTTCACTGATGCATTTTTAGAGGATAGCTTTGGTTTAAACTCGCTTTCACAACAGGATTGTCCAGTGGTTAAACCCGAGTTAAGGCTGATATATTTTTTATAACTTTGTTTGTTTTGCCTTTCCAAAAGGCATTCTTTAGATAAATTTTGATCAAATATAAAGATGAATCCATTTTGCAAGTCCTGTAACTATTAAATATATGGAAGCATCTGCTCTTCCTCACACCAAAATGTTTACCCAAAGGAAATGTTTCTCTTTTTGTGATTTACGCTGTGGGCGGTTTTCTTCTCTTCGCATTGAACTACAATTTTATCATCTACTCCTGAAAATTAACCTGTTTAAAATCTATGCCTCAAAATCTTCGCCTTGAATATTTTATTCTTTTAACTATGACCGAAAATGTCAGAAAATGTCCTGTGAATGAGTGTTTTTGCCTTTTTTATTCTGAAAACAGAGAATTTTCAATATCTATCAGCAATTCAAACTTTACAAGATCACAAGAAATTTTATTACATGTAAAAAAACACTAAATTAAAATTTGATTCCAAGACTTTCAGGAGAAAGAAAACAATGCAATTGAACATAAACACGTTTTTAGGTCAATCTGGAAATTCAGCTTGTCTAACATTGCGTCTCTTTTCCAGACGTTGCTCTCTCCATTGCTCCTTCAGCCTCAAAACCGTCTCTAAACCTCCATGAAGGTATTACTACTAGGAAGGATTGTCTTGCTGACATTTTACTTAATTTCTTTTGCTTGTAAATACTATCTTTATCTGCTGTTCTGTGTGTATCTCTCTACTGCTCAGTCCCCAAAACAGAAGAGCTATTCTTGGGCTTCCAAATGAAATTATTGTACCATATTGATTGAAAGGTGCTTTCAAAAACCATTAGAATCTTTCTGAT
The DNA here is from genome assembly GCA_014656515.1 of Oryzias celebensis. Taxonomy (NCBI): domain Eukaryota; kingdom Metazoa; phylum Chordata; class Actinopteri; order Beloniformes; family Adrianichthyidae; genus Oryzias; species Oryzias celebensis. The sequence continues at coordinate 21,267,316 of BNCR01000018.1, read as the reverse complement.
GGAGCAAACCGTTCGGTATTAATATGCTAATCCAAATCGTGCTCACGCATATGTGTCATCACTGACACATCTGGAATAAAAGGGCTAACTTCCCCTCTTTGGAATACAAAGAGTCGCTGTGCATTCACACTGAAATGACCACAGCAATATTTTTTTTTGCAACTAAACAGTCACATGTTCTAAAGTCCACTGGTTTGTCCAAACCAGAGTACAGGAGAACTTCCATACCAGCAAAGTAAAGAGAATAAACAAACAGAGGGAATGTTGCACTAAGACAAAACTCCAACAGTCTTTAGGGGAAAGTGTATTCATGGTGTCATAAACAGCAACAGCGTTTTCCCCCTCTGCAGTCTGATTTAAAAAAAAGTCAGACAGGCTTTAGAAAGGCAAAGTGCAAATCAATGTGACTCAGAGACTGAGAAGGAATCTGTGGGTTAGGAAAAACCATGGAGATAAGCTTGAATAAGGCTTCCTTGTTGAGGTACATGACACGTCTCCTCCTCGTGACCTTTGTTGCATGTCATCCCTCCCCTCTGTGCCGTCTCCGCTGTCACCGCCTGCTGTCGCTGTCCAGCAGAGCAGAAATGCCACCAAAAATAATCTAAGAAACAACTGAGGATTCCCTGTGACAAGTCAGTGAAGTGCTTCAGAAATGCTGCACATCACACTTTGCTTTCAGCTTTTTTCCCCTCGTGCACGGAGGGCGGTCGATGCATTTGTGACAACAACTGGAAGCTGATGTCTCGAGCTGCGACGTCTTGATACTGTTCAAATTAGCAAGGCTGATATCTGATTTCCAGGCAGACGCAGCCATGTGAAGTGTTGGCACATTAATTGGGCTGAGTGCATGCATGTCAATCAGTTGACTTTGAGCGAGTGCACTGAGTCATTAGTGTGCATGAACTGCATGTGTGCGGGGTCCTGCAGTCACACAGCAGGATGTGAGATGCATCGAGTTGAGCCTCCACACTTCTTTAATGATCAATCTTCTCAGTAGATAATGATTGCCTCTTAATCTTGCTTCAGCGGTTTGTAGGATAATTGATGCTGAAGAACTTCTCGGTGTTATAAGTTTAGAAGGAGGGTGAGCTGCAACATTTAAGTTATCAAGGCATCAAACAAATGTTTAATTAGACAAGTGTTGCTTGTTCAAACCAAAGAATCACCTTTCTCACTTCTTTAGCTACTCAGTTTTTTTTGACCAGAGCACAGATTAATTTAATTTTGATAAAAATAAACATTAGAAAAAAAAATTCAAATGAAAACAACTTTTTGTAATTCATCCTTCCTCTTTGAGTTATAGCGAGTCTTTGATATTATCCAGAAAAAAATACTTTAGAGTAAAGAGAAGAAAAGGGAAAGGAGGGCTGATTGAGCTCTTCTTAATGAAGGCTCTTCTTGCCCTCATTAGAGCAACTAGGGCAGTTGGTGAATATTGACATACATCACATTAAACAAGTAGAAAACAATCTCGCCATAAAACTTTTCACTGTAAATTTCCAGTTTTAAAAGCTGCAGTTTCACCACTAAAATACTGTAATTGTTACGGTGCAGCTTACTGTAAAATAATTCTAATAAGACTCTGAAAATTATTTTACAGTACCTTACTGTATTTTCTAAACTACAATCCATCACTGTATAATTGTTCAATTGATCGTCCTAGTGATGTACAATTCTTGACAGTTTTTTTTTTAAATTATTATGATGTATACAAGGTGTTAGCAATCGTTACCTTAATCACACTAATGAAAATGTTATGAAAAGTGAGCTGTTCTGTGTCTTACATACTGCACAATCCAAGCAGCTTTAAGTTCCAGAGGCACAATAAATGACTAACTTCAACATCCATAGTGATACTATTTCGTTTGCCTTTTTCCACTGAACAAGCTTTGACTGCAATCATTGAACCAGCATTGCACTGTCATCCCTTGAATAAACCACTAACTTGTGGTGCAACAAACACAAAAAAATTCCAACTTTGACTCTCAAAAGATTTTCTGCTATTTTCAGGGAAAAAACCCCCAAAACAAACAAAATAGAGTTTGCAGCTGCCAAAGTGAATACAATCATGCAAGTCTTCTATTTTTCCATAAAGTTCTGTTGTTTACAGTAAGTCAGTGTAGATCACACGATTTTTCAGATTTGCTTTTCCCACATTGTGTTACAATTTACAATATGGTACCGTACAAAATAAAAAGAGAAAAACACTGTATTTTATGCAAAGTGGGATTGGTATGTGGAAACAAATGTAACTATAAATCTATACAGACTCCTGGTTTTTCCTGGAAGCAGCAAATTTCTTTTAATTTTCCTCTATTTCCTAAATGGCTCTTTTCCCCCCAAAGAAAATGTTCAAATACTTTCCATCCATCTTCTTCCGCTCATCTGCAACCAGCAGCAGTCTAAGAAAAGATGCCCAGACTTCTCTCTTCCCGGTCACTTCCTCCTGCTCTTCTGGGGAACCTCAAGACGTTCCCAGACCAGCCAGAAGACATAGTCTCTCCAGCCTGTCCTGGGTCTTCCCCAGGGTCTCTGTCTAGTGGGACGTGTCTGGAACACCTCCCCAGGCAGGCATCCAGGAGGCATCCGAACCAGATGCCAGAGCCACCTCAGCTGGCTCCTCTCATGTGGAGAAGCAGCAGCTCTACTCTGAGCTCTCGGTCTCTTTTTATCTCTAATGGTGCTCACACACGAATGCAATCCGCATGGCAGAGGAAGCCAGTTTCAATGTAAAGTCAATGGTTTAGACGCGATCAAAGGATCTGCGAATTTAGCGGCACGGCTCAAAGATCTGGAAACAGCCCTATTTGAGCAGCGCAGTGCGAAGTGAAAAAAAATCTTAACTCCGGAGAGGTCCCAAGTCATCCAGACACAGTGGGACTGAAGATCACTTTACCCATGGAACCTCTAAATCAGGGGTGCTCACACTTTTTTGGCATCCTAGCTCCTTGAAACTCATAAAATAAGGTAAAGTTTTTATTTTAAGTGCTAAAACATACAACCAACATGTTGTTACAGAAACACTGTTTAAAAACTATGAAAAATCCATGGATGAACAAATGTTTTTGTGACAACCCGAGTGAGCCCTTCACTCAGCATTTTGTGGGCAGCTGCCAAACAGAACATTATGTCGAATGCTCTGGTGGGGAAAATGGTTACCCCCCAAGTGTGGTATTCTTTGTAATCGAAGGAACTCCTGCACCTGGCTTTGGTAGATTGTTGAATCTTTTTTCTTTTTTTTTTTTGCAAAATTACTTAAAAACTCATGGCTATAAAGAAAAGCATTCTAATGAAGTTTAATGTGTGTTGGTTTTTTTTGTAGTATATAGTTAGCACAAATGAATCGGGTCTATGAACTTTTGGTTTAAATATTCTTGTTGGTTTTTTCAAAAGATATTCCTAAGAATAAAAAGTCATGTAGTCTTTATGCTTAATAAAATGCAACTATGTATTTAAAAAATAAAAGACAACAATAGTGGTAGTGGAACTTGAATACGTCTGGATTCGATGTATTGCAAATGCACAACAAGCTGCTGTCGCCGCAAGAGCGTTTGACTGATGAGGAGTGTTTGCTATTTGATGACTGAATTGTTCGTTTCTTTCTTTACTTTTTTTGTGGGTAGATGGTTTATATATTCGTTGATTTACTTTTGATGGTCCACGATCTACATGGAGACATGATCACCAAAGTTAAAAAAAAAAAAAAAAAAAATTTTAATATCTGATCATCATCCGCGTCTGCCATGGATTGTAAATGAGATAAACACAGACGCCGCTTCAGTTAGTGATCAGGCTAAAAAAGTTAGCCGGCAGCTCCTCCCACAGGACGGCAAGTACATGCAGTAAGCATCAGATTTGCCAACGCGGCGAAAGAGGGGCAGGACACACAAATTGACCACACTAATCACGTTGGTGTGAATGCAGCAAAAGAGAGTGCCCAGCCACCCTTCGGGACCTCGTTCTTTTGGGTATGACCTAGAGCTCGAGACCATAGATGATCTCTATGAAACAGCACGTTTTAACTTAAAGCTCTGTCTGAACAACCCTGTTGATGAGAGGTTTGCTTGAAAAGTTACCAACCTGCAAACTAAGAAAGTGACACCAGCTCAATACAAATGTGCAGGATGGTTCTAATGGAGCAAAGAGCAGGTGTATGAAGACCAAGAAGAATAGTGTAGTACTTCCACATCGTGATACAGATTTATTGTTGTTGTCCAACTCCTTAACACTGAGGATGTTGCAGAGGACAGCGAATATCACAGGTTCTTTGAGCTGATGCATATTGTCAACCATTTATGTACTTAATGTAACTACAATTATGATAATTGAAAGAACTCCAAAAGTGGAGCAAAAACTTTGGTGTTAAAGGGTTTGAAGCAAATCCTTTAACTTTAAATATTACTCTCCCAACATTGTTGTACTTTAAAATTATTCCATCCAGAGAAGAAGAAACTAACATCGGAAGTGACAAATATACCAATATTACACTATGCGTACAAAACCAGCAACAATACAGATAACTGTATGTTGAACTACACACTTCTTTAGCTAGCACAAAAATTCAAGATTTTTTAGTCCTATGTAAGACAAAAATAAATTTACAAGGAGATAAAGTTTTTGTTTTTTGGGCATTTTTAGTTAATTAGCCATGACCATCAGTCACGGTCTCATTATTTCCAATAGTTTTTTTTGTGCCTTTTGACAAACAAACAAGAGTTGCTAAGGGTGTATTCAGACTGGCCATGTTTGATTTGCTTAAAAAGAACCAGAGTTTGTTTTCCCTGTCAATGCGGAACAAATTTTAAGTCTGACTACACCCTTGCGGAGAATGGTCTGGGACCAGGAACCCCTCTCTGACCCATCTTTCAAGGTGGTTTTGGTTCCAGTCAGACTGAACTCATTTGCTCTGAGTTTCCTCAGTCTGAAAAGACTCTGTGCTCGGAGCAGAACAACTGGCCTAAATGGCCACTGACATTACTGGATGTAAACAGAGTAGGAAAGAAATAATGATGAGCCACTGAGAAACGTGCAACAATGATGAGACACAACCACTCATTCAAATTTGGTCAGAGGAATGCAGAGCCATTAAAACAAGTTTTTAGGTGGTACACATTGCTTCTCATTGATTTTTTTTCTCTTGACACTTTGCCCCGCCCTCATAATTCCGGGCCAATGACTGAAGAGATCTTTAGTCGTGTGGTTTTGTCCACAAGCTTCGTTTTAAAAAAGAAATGTTCAGTTGAATGCAGTATGAATATAGACCAAATGCAACGACTCGACCCGGATCAATAAACTTTTGCAATCAGAAAACACCCTAAAAATGTAATGAGGAAAACATTATTCAAGATGAATCTGTAATGCCGGAAACTATTTTGTTACAGCAAAAAATATTTTGTTGCTTTTATACATTATGTTTATAATGAGTTTCCCCCAACACAGATGAAGTTTTTCAGTGAGGATCCAAATGATCCAAAAGGGCAGAAAACATAAATTATGAGTTTAAGGAAAACAGCAAACTATAGAATAAGGATTGAAACCTTCCCTTTCAGTGCGCTAACAGCTTTCATTTTAGCTGGGGCTTTTTTTTTTTTTTTTTTGCATCAGTTTGGCTCCTATGAAGATGGAAAATCGTTTTGCTGCCTTTGGGATGTTTGTGCTTCTTTTTCTTGAATCTGGCATATTTATTTATTCCAATCCACAACATGATTTGCATATGTGATGGTCCACTTGGTAGAGTAGAATTTCCAGCTACGTATCTTTAGACTTCATTGCCATGTTTTGATAAGATTAACCGTTGCTGTACAGGACTAGACCAGATGTTGACTCAAACAGCCTTAAAAATCTTTTAATTGATAATCAAGGAAAACAACAGGTGTAAATCCAAAGGTTTTAAAAACTCTAAATCAAGTGAAATGAAACAACCTGTCAGCCTTATGTATTCCGAAATCCAAACCTTACAACAGTGATAATTATTTAAGAAGCGTGGCTTAACTTTGCGATTGCACATAAAACATCATTCTCTGAAACTCAACAGGACAAAGGAAATATTTGCCGTTCACAATTTTTCATAAATACATAGTAGATGGAAAATTCTCTATTTGTTTTCCCACAATTGCTAAGTTTTATATTTAACTACCAGCTGCCAAAATATGAATATAATTTATTTGCTAAATCTCCACCTGTCTGAATCGATGAGTAATGCACAAAGCATGACAAGATGACATTTCTGGGAAACCTGAGAATGTCATGAGATACAGGCATGATTAACAGAATATCCCACTCCTGTTTGTTGCAAAAAAAAAAGAAATGGAAAAATGTAAATGGAGGATCTCCTGCCTGCTTTCCTTTTGCAATCTAACCTACGAGGTTCTGACTGCAGTGGCTGGGTTTGAAACAAATTAGCTCTGGAGGTCCAATGGAAAATATGCTGCCTGCTTCTTGACAACGCTTGATGAAAATGGATGCCTGGGTAGCCGGGATGGGACTGAACACCTGACAGTATATTGTCACTCCCCATCAGTGCACAGAAGTCAGCTCAATCCGGTCACACGTCCTACCTGATGGAAATGAAGATGTCCCTCCTAATGGGATGCATAATGGCTATGGACAGATGGAGGACACCTCGGCTTAGCCTCTGCTGCTTAGTAACGAATGTTCAATGTTAAATGAGAGGAAAAGAAGGAAATACTTGTTACACTGTTAAAAATCGAAGCGTAAACAAGGAGAACCAGGACAGCAGGAAAATGATGCATATTGCACAGTTTAATTCAGAGGAACTCCTGTCTGCAGCCTCAGAGCTTCAGGTTAATAGAAACTCACCCAGATGGACGGCCTCTTGCAGGCAGGTCATGTCACCGAGTGTAAAAATAGCAGCCAGCAATCCAATAGCTCTGATTTATGAAGCATGTCAATACTTGGACTGTAACAATGCCTGGGCTGACACATGATTGGTGCCCTTTCAGCTGAACAATAAGCTCATGCTCACTGGAAGATTGACACTTTACCCAGCACCACAAACCCATCATCTAAGCAGTGAGAGGACTCAGTGACTGATGGGTAACTTTCCTTTTGTTATTATGGTGTGAGTCTTGGTTTTTTTGCTGGAAGGTAAAACTCTGTGATGTGGAGCTGCAGTTTCTAGTCTGCATAAACCCACAGTATACGAATAATGGTAGATTTGTTCTTGTTTAGAAATAGAAGTCCTTAAGAGCTGCATCTTTAAGTAAAAAGGCTACACAACAAAAGTAGTGTAAACTGTGCTCCAATATGGTACTGTATGTTGTGCTTTTTTGAAGTTATTTAGATGTGCCCATAATTTGGTTTATGGCTTTAAGTCTGCTGTAATGGTTTTATAACCCCAAAAAGACCACAAAGTAGATATGAGACGTTCAAGAACGAATTTAATCTTCTGAACACTAGTCAATGGGAATCCAGTTGTTCTGTTCTGTTAAACGTGTTTTTGTGTTAAAATGTTTACTGCTTTAGGAGGATCTTTTTTTTACACTGAATTTCCTTTTGAAAGGGACTTGGATGGGCTGTTGTCAAATTTAAATTAATCAAAATTGCTATATAGCCTTTTTGAAATATAAAACTAATACAGTTTAACTTTTGTAATATTTCATAAGCTACATGCTATAAATAAATGGCCTAATGGTCACAGAAAAGTGTATTTTTATAAAAAAAAGTGTAATAAGATTTTGTGGCTCAGTTGGTTCTGTCAGGATTACAGATTTAGCTGTTGCATTAATAACATAATTTTTATACACAAGATGTGTATGCTGTGTTAGCTGGCACAGTAATTACAATGAATTCATGTTAGGACTGTGTTAATGTTTTGTCCACAGGTGTTGAATGAAGCTATAATTGATATTTTAAAAATCAGAATTTGAAATATTCTGCCCCAGATCTCAGCTCATCAATCCTCCCTTGGATTTTTTACAGGAATTAAATAAATAAACTCCTGGCCATTTTTTTAAAGTAAATACATATAAAAAGAGCAAAATCAGCCAGTCTTTTGAACAACTCTTTGAAATTAACTGATCCTTAAAAAGAGCCATAAACCCCATCACTACCAAAAAGTTTATCCCTGTAATCTCTATTTAAAAATGAATATCCTGCTTTAATGGTACCCTTATAAAAAATATCATATCATATCATATCATATATGGCGCTAAATATAAATATGTTGCAGTCAATTGATAAAAAAAATGCATCACATCTGGGTTGTGATTAATCATGATTACTCACAATGTCTTACTGGGTAGATTTTTTACAACAATATGCGGCTAAATTTCTCATTTATATTTTTTGTTTGAAAAGTGTTAACTCAGATATCCCAGAACTCACAAAACGCATCAACAGTAAGATAAGCAGAACTTAAAAGACTTAAATGTGACAATAAATATGCTGATAAAAAGCCTTAAGAAATTAACATTGTGTTTCTGCACTTTAAATGGTTCGGGTTAATACTCAAATCTGATTGGTTGCTGGGTGTTGATGCACATCTTAAAAAGTAGTTCCGGTGACATAGCCCAAATTGCGCAGGTTTCTTTCAAATAAACTTTTCCTTTATGATGTGGACAGAAACAAGTGGAAAGAGGTGAACTTTCTCTCTGATCTAATGCTTTGTTGAACCTATCGCGACAATCTGCACATACATTGCTGTCATTTGCTGCAGTGTAGGTCTGCCGGCCCAGAACCGTGACAAGGGACTGCACCATGTATATAATGGTCCACTTTTTGTGAAAAAAGTTATCTAAACCCCCAAAATCGCAAGAATATATTACTAAAAATTGATAGATGAAATATGGAGGGTTAAAGAGATGTGCAGCCACTCCTTAAGATGAGCACAGGTTTGTCGTGCAGTTCCCTTCGTACAGCTACCTTAAAGGAAATCATCTTAATTGCCATATGATTGTTGTGGGTGGTAAGTGTAATATGAAGTTTCTCTAAGGATATTGTGTGCATGCTAAGAGTGAGGTTATGCATACTAGCATCAAAACAACAAGCCCACAAAAACAAAATTACAAAATGAACTCAAATATTCAATGAGACAACTAATGCTGTCGTCGCACACACACACTGTACGGGGGTTGACCCATACAGGTGCTGAGGGTTTTTGGGTTGTCCGAGCCATAGAGGGTCATAGAGAGGAGCAGCTGCATCTTAAGAGGAGTTCAGGTGTGTCCTGCAGTTCCCGTGAGGCTCAAACAGTCACCTCAACAGCTGTCACAAAAATGTATCATAACATGTCATGTGTGTGGTAAGTGTATTGGATAATGTAAGCTACACACATTTAAAACATACCAGTGATGCTGTTGTACGGTGACTGTGTGCAAATGCTGAACTCATAGGGTACGCATTTGATACATAAGTGCTTAATGGTTGCCCATTGGAAGAAAAAAAAAGCTTTTTTTTTTAAAAAACTAAAGAAAAACTACATTTTCAAATATCTGTCATGTGTATGATTAATTGCTTGGCCGTCACCACTCAGATGATAGATTATATATATATATATATATATATATATATATATATATATATATACAAAACGACCTAAAGTTTAATTTTCAAAAAATTATTACCATAAGATTTAGCATTTTACAAATCATTCGGTTCATCAGTTCTCTCCTGCTCAGTAATAAATTGTGGAAAATCCTTTGTTTCAGCCCAGTTTTTGTCTTTTTAATCCCTTCAATCTGCAAGAGATAGAGTGATGAGAAGAAACTATCATAAATCTTGTAACGCAGAAGCCCCACCCCATGGTGAGCTGCAGAATGGAGTGGTGGCATCATTCCATGCATTATTCAAGAGGGTAAATTAACCCTGAGTAGACATACTCCATCAATCAAGCAGTACCGCCACGCCAGCATGTTGGTCGGAGTGCGCCGGTAAGAGAAGGGGTGGGGGATGCTGGTGTTTGGCTGGTGGTCTGTCAGATGGAGTGTAATGGAGAGGGAGTCTGGAGTCACTACTAGAATTAGCCACCCACTATTTCAACAGGTGGCCCTGACACTCACGCCTGGCGTGTAGACAGACAGAGGAATGCAGCCTGCAGGGCCACTACACTACATCCAAACCAAACCAGCCATTGCTTGTTAAAACCAAATTTAATTCAAAAATAGTTCAATTGTTATTAATGCTACTGCACCTTATTTTAAACATAAAAAATGGAAAAAGGCTAAAAAAAATAGGGCCAAAGCCAACAGTTAATTATTATTATTATTAGTCAGAGTCGCTCACAGTGTGGTGAGTTTCACCATTTTCTGCAGACAACGCACCTGGATGACGGCTGTTTGACTCGTTTCTTCTGTCTGTCTGTGACCCAGTTTGACAAATTTTTGTCCTGCATTAACCAGAGAGAGGAAAACCTGTTTTCTACCTGCTGATCGAGTCACTGAAAACGTCACTTGCCCAAAGCTAAGTACCTTTAGATTTAGAAGTCTTAGCGTGCCACTTCTGCCATCCAAATCGCACCACCCTGGTCAAATCGCACTTCTGCCAGACTGACCCGCCGTCCCCAACGCCAGAATTACACACAGGGCCTCAGACACCTCTGGACAGGACTTCTGTACGTTGACTTAACAATGAAACTCAATGCTACTGCTGCGTGAATCACATCCGGTGCGAATGCAGCTTTAGACACCAGTCCCTAATAGGCTCTCTTTAAGATCCCCCCAACCCCCCAGGTCATGCAGACAGCAGGCTGCTGTGGTATTTGTGTTGTGAGCCAAGAAACCCTAATTTGACTTAGCATTTTAAACTTTGAGCTGTGGCAAATGCCAAAGAACATTCAGGTGAGGAATTTGCACCACATTTGTGGAATAGATCCTAACTGTATAAACTCAGATAATTGTGTGAACAGATTGGCAAAAAAGGAGAAACAAGTGATTCCAACGATTTCCTGAAGAATCGGTTTGAACATGAATTACCGAGGAAAGACAGAAAGGCGTGCGTATCTCAAGGAAAATTATTGGCATGAAAGCGAAGAGGATTTTTGATACAGAGATTGATGACACTTAAAAGATGAATAAAAGGTTCCCAACCTGTGTTATTTAGAACATAATACAATAATCTCTTCATTTCAATAAACCCTGAAATGATAATCTGGTTTTCCTGTTGTCCGCATTTCTTGATCAAATTTTAGGGCAAAATAAAACCATTAGCCATCACCATTCTTAAGGTGCTTACACACTGAACGCGAATTTATGGGGTAAGGAAACTGTCAAAAAGAAATGTATTCTTAAAGAAAAAGTTGTATTCCTAAAGACAAAGTTGGGCACAAATTTATATTTTGTGCACAACTTTGCAGAAAAAGTATGAAAACAACCTTTAGTTTTACGTTTGACATGTCTTGAATACAATTTGTCTTTATTTTGAATACAACTCTTGCTTGTCTTGAATATGAATTTCTCCTGTTAAGGCACAGGGTCACAGGCATAAACATAGAGTCCGAAGCATCCCAGTCTTACTTTTTGACAGCTATCTTACCTCATACGAAGTTTCCCGCCGTGAATCAGGTTCGGTGTGAATGCACCGGGATGGCATAAACGCCGGTTTTATTTGTTTCTAATAAACGCAAGCCCAACTGCCAAAATTTTTGGAATAAACACAGAGGCATTTATTAGAAGATATGCCGTATTCACAAAAATCTGTGTGACTGCTATATTGTTTTTATCTTAATTTAATTATTGCTCTTTGAGTTCGTATTTTGCTGTTATATTATTTAATATTATTTCTTGCTTTCATTTTGCAATCATTTTAAATATTTGAATCTTATTTAATTTTTGTTTATAATAAATTAACCCACACACACTTTGAAAGGAAAAACAATAAGATTTTTGTAAAATAGAAGAGGAAAAATTCAGGGGTTTTTCAATCAAACAGGGGCTTGTCCAGTTTTTTTTTTTGTTTTTGTTTTTTACATTCAACACTGAACTTCATTTCTTTTTTCTGAATTTTGTATTTTTTTTCTTGTGCTGCAGGCCTGATCAATGCTCAGGTGCGTTGAGGCTAGAAACTGAATTGACCCTTTAGCTTGTGAAGCAAGTCGAAAAAAAAAACTCACGTAGCTGATGTTTAAAAATGTTGGCGGGCGGAAATGCTACTGAAGACCAACTCAGCATTATCCAGCTGGTATATGTAGGTCAGGATTAGGCAAGGCTAGAATCTCTGTGGCTTTTGGTCACACCGACCTCAGACGGTCAGCACGGTGCCCTTGGTCTTCCATAGGCGCTCGGACTTCCGCAGGGTCCAAAGAGACATGTCTTTGGTGCACTACACAAAAGTCTCCTTTAGTACTTCAAACTATTTTTTTTCTCTACTTAGCATAGTGAAGAAAAGCCCAGTACCTTAATATCAGCATGCCAACGCTTGTTGTAATTAGCATTTTTTTATACCTCCCGCATAACTATTTCCGCTAACATTCCTGAACTTGTTTCTCTTTCTTCCTTTTCCAGTATCCCACTACCTCCAAAATTTTAGATCTAATTATTAAATCTAAACCATCCATCTGCAAGCTTGACCCACTCCCTACTACTCTTGTTAAAGCTGCCCTTCCTCCTGTTATTCCTTTTATTTCTGCTGTCATTCACTCTTGTCGTTCCTCTGGAACTGTTCCCTAAACAATTAAAACAGCAGCCTTTTACCCCAATTCTAAAAACTCCTGGTTCAGATCCATCTAATTTTTAATTAATCTACACCCCATTTCCAATTTAAATTTCATTTCAAAAATGTTTGAAAAAGTAGCATTTACCCAACTCCAGGACCATCATTCTCAAAACAACCTCTCTGAGCAGTTTCAGTCCGGTTTCCGTCCTCTTCGTAGCACTGAAACTGCTCTTGTTAAAATTACTAACCTCCTGTTGCCAGCTGATTCTTCTCATGATTTTTTGCCGCAACCTCAATGCGGCCTTCAATACAATTTCCATTTATACTCTACTACAGAGACTGTCAGCTACTGGCATTACTCACACCACTTTTGACTGGCTAAGTCTCACCTCTCTGGCCGCACCCAGTTTGTTCAGGTGGATTCCTTCCATTCCCAGCCTTCCCCAGTCACCTCAGGTGTGCCCCAAGGCTCTGTCCTCGAGGTGCTCCCCTTTATCATTATCATCCTCCCACTTGGCAGTATTTTCAGGAGGTTCATTGCACAATTCCAGGGCTATGTCGACGATACACAGCTTTATTTATCAACTACACACAACTCTACACCCCCCCACTGTTCTCACAACCTGCTTATCAGACGTTCAATCTTGGTTCTCATAATTCATTACAACTTAATATCAGCAAAATGGAGGTTCTCCTTGTTGGCTCTAAATCTACCCTTTCCAAATGAAATCACCTCATCCCTCCAATGACAATTCAGTAGCGTCCTCCTCCTCCGAAGTAAAAAACCTTTGTGTTGCTCTTGACAGCTGCCTTTCATTTCACTTTCATGTCTCTAATATTTCCTGGCCATCAACTACGCAACATCAACGGTCTTTGTGCCTCCCTCTCTCCCCACACCACCTCCATTTTGGTTCACAGCCTTGTCACTTCTTGCTTAGACTTCTGCAATTCACTTCTCTTTGGGCTCCCCAGCAAACGGCTCCAAAAACTCCAACTGGGTCAGAACACTGCCGCCTGGACTATTCCCAGAACTCCCCTTTCCCAGCACATTACACCTATTCTCCAGCAGCTTTACTGGCTCCCTGTCAACCTGAGAATTCAAATCAAAATTATTTTCTTAACTTTTAAAGCCATTCAGAACCTTGCCCCTCCCTGCCTGTCCATCCTGCTAAGGCTTGCTACACCATCCCGCCCTCTGACATCCTCATCTCCACTCCACCTATCTGTTCCCTTGCATCCGCCTCAGCACCATGGGGGGAAGAGCCTTCAGCTGCTCTGCCCCCAAACTTTGGAACTCACTCCCAGCTGATATTAGGAACACAGACCATTTTATTTTATTCAAACTCAAAACTCATCTGTTCCAAATGCAGCATGGTCTTTAGTTCTACTTGCACAATGTCTTTATAATTATAACAATTTTAATCTTAGGTTTTTAATTGTGTATTGTTTCAAATTGTAAGGTGTCCTTGGGAGCCCAGAAAGATGCTTTTAAATTAAATGTATTATTATTATTATTTTTTTGCTTTATTCTGTAATTTGTATGAATGGTGCCAAACGAGCCATTTAAACACATCCAACTAAATGATTACTTATGTGACAAAGGTTTCCACTTTAAAAAAAAAGAAGTTGACTCTGCGTCAACCTAGAAAAAATAGCGGCAACCAACTGTTAAGCACCTCTGCACCATCATTGAAACTTTCTCGTACCTCTTAAAAAACGTCTACTTATCTCTGATTGGATGAAGCATTATACAGACAGGTAACATAACAAATAGAATTCCAGAATTAATAAATTTATACATTCAGGTTAAATAGTGGGGTTGATAGCTGATATTAAATTGGATTTGGGAAAGAAAATGTGACAAAACCATACAAGTGGCTGTAACAGTTTTTAAACAAGCTTACCAATATATTTATTTGATAACTTATTCATATTTTGATAGCATAGTCTAATTTTTGACTGGGCTACACAAAGACATACTCAATTTTTACATGATATTTTGACTTAGATGCCTCTTCTGAACACAGTTTAACAGGTTAAAATGTATACGTAGAATGCTGTCGTGTGCAGGTAGACAGTGTAAGTATGTGTGGTTGTCATTACTGAGTTGTATGGAGATAATCCAGTAGATCTGCAGCAGATCCGTGTCCACAATGTCTATCTGTCTGCTTGTTGAATATTTCCAAATCCATGAGGGCTTATGGATCAAAGCCACAGAATATAAATATATGCTGAAACTGCACTGCTCAGCCAGGGTTTAATTCACAATCTGTGCTCCCGTCTTTTAAACTGAACGACGTGAGCGTGATAGATACAAAAATTTCTTCAAAATGTTAATGTACACTTTTCCATCCTACTAAATGACCCAAGCTCCAAGCTGGGAACCAATGTCCTGAAGTGGCTGAGGTTCGTTTGCTTGTTTTTAAATCTTTTTTAGCTCTATAGCTAATAAACGAGATATTTATTGCATTTGTTCAAGTAAAAACACTTGTGCAAAACAAGGCATAGTCTGATAGTAGCAGATGTTGCTGTAAAGCCTAAATGTGCCTCCCAGCACATGTGACAGCTACCCTGGGGTTTATTACATCTACGCCCACACAATGTCAGATTCTCACTTCAGTCCCAAAACAGTCACTATTAAGTTTTATTGGTCATTAAACTGTCACATTTTTTTTAACATGTTCAACATTCCAGTGACGTCAGGATGAGACTGCAGCTCATGTGAGGGATTTTCAGATAGCCCTCCGAGACATTTTAGAATATTCCTGGTGAACAGAAAACAACTAAGCTCCAAAAGATAGAATTTTCTGTTTTTCAGATGCAAAAGGTTCTGGTCTCTTAATCTCACATACACAAAACTATTCTGCGTGTATAATCCTCAAACCTGGGTTTATTACTGTCCAGAGAAAGTATGGACTATTAAGACTTAGAGTTATGATAAGGCAAATCAGGGAAGTAGAGGAGAGGTCTTGATAACTTGTAGAAACAGGGTCATCAGCAAGGCTATGATCCAAACACAGCAGCAAATCCAGAACAGAAGAACAGAAAAAAATATGGATGTAATCACTGTTTAAATGATTCTCTATTCTGTGAATAAACCATTGTCTATAAAAAGAGAAGAGTCACAATTTGTGCAAAGCAATGTGAGAAACTAAAGTGTAAGATGAAACCTGTCATTTAGTATTACTGCGTGTAAAAAGTTTTACTTTTCTTTTAATGAATGCAGTCATTCCTGTATGCCTTGAGAGACACTGGAAAATATTTATTTGATCACACAATGGGACCATTTTTTAATCCTTTCTTGAAGCCACTTTAGTATTCCTTTCCTGTCTTCATTTCCTATGTGTGAAAGCAGAAGTCTGGAAAGAGAAGCAAAGTCTTTGGTTTGCTGGGTCACCACGGTGGACACTGTTGAGGTATTTTTGTCTGAAAGGTGGACGTTGTTCTCCATGTGACGGTCCACTAATATGAAAATATAACCCAACTTTTTCTTCACACCTTGGTACAGGAAATGAAGTTCTCTGAGAGGAACACATAATGATACTCCTGTGTATGAACCACATTATATATTCAAACTATTATTTAACAGAAAGAAAGGCTATCAACTCTGCTGCATTCCGGGATGAGGTCCAAGAAGGGTGAGAATTCTGGTTTGGTTTAATCCCCAGAAGAGTTTCTGAAATGGGGCTGATGCTTTCTTGCCATCAACAGGCGGAGGATACAGGTTTAATGACTTTCAGCACAGTGGTCCTGTTTGGGCAGGTGTTTGTTCAAAAGTAGAGTCAGTGCTGATAAAACTAGCAGAAAACTGCAAAAGCTGAGTTTGATGAACTGGAAAAAAAGTTTCTTGATGACGCAGGCTCAGTGTTTTCCTGCAATGCTCAGAGCTGCTTTCTTGTGGAAATTGACAAAAACTTCCTGTGAGCCCTAAGCTGTAAATTCTTCAACCATTTAAGATACACTGGCTGATACACAGATTGAAACAATTCCTTGTGACCCAAATTAGACACTATTTGAATTTTTGATTATTTGTTCCCACCATTTTTTACCCAAAAGGGAAATAAAAGACAACAGCAGAACACATTACCTTTCATTATTCCTGTGGGCAGCAGTCCTTTGTAACGGGGTATAATTGTTTTCCTGATCTTCAAGTTTCCTGTTCGATGAAACAAAAGTGCTGCTCCTGGTGTCAGTCAAATCACTCTTTGTCTACTTTGATTGATTTTAATAGAACTCAACCCATGCTTCTTGGATTGGTCACCTTTGGATGTCCTGTTTGTGTGGAGCACAAAAGGCATCTGGCACTGAAACCAATTTTTCTTGTAAGAGAAAAAAGTCCTCCTGCAGACCAAGTCTGTGCACTTTTCAAAAGAGGAGCCAGAAGCTCTGAGCAAAACAAATGCAGCTTTATGATGATCTGTAACACATTTTAAAAAAAAATTTAAATCAAAATGTCTAAAAGCATTTTTTCTAATAAATGAATTTAATTTAGAATAATAGATTGCCAAAAGATTTGTCTTTACGCCATTTAAAGACCCACTCCAGTAAAAATTATGTTTTTTTGTGTTTTTAACACGTTTTTGAAGCATTTTTTCTAATGATAGAGGACATATTTAAAGAAAATTAAGATTCAAAGTGCATTTCTAAATATCTGTTTATTGAAATCATTGTGAATCAGGTCCAAACAAAAAAAATCAGTTTGAAATATTTGTTGTGTAAAATCTACAATCAGCAGGCTGCAGGATCCCTGCTTCACTTCAATCTGATGCATTCATTTGTGGGGATGCTAAATAAGATATGATATAGATAATAAAGATATACACTGGATTTGTGTAAACCTTTTTTTCCACATCTGGCATCAATCCATTTTCAAACCCGCCACATCTCTTTCAGGGTCACAGTGTTGCTGAGCCTATCTCAGCTAATGTTGGGTGAAAGTGGGGTACACCGTGTATAGGTTAACAGTCTGTCGCAAGGCACACAATCACTCCCACACACACACACACACACTTAAGAAAAACCAATCAACCTATGAAGCATTGCTTTTGGATTGTGGGAGGAAGCAGCAGTGCCCAGAATTTTCCGGTATTTTGGTTACTTAAAAAATAGTATCTGTTCTGAACTGGTTTGTTTACATCTGAGGAGCTTTTGTTGAGAATATTTTCATTTATTCTAAGTCTTTAAGTTTGTTAGTTTAAATCATATTATCAAATCAAATCATGGTTTGTAGAATATCACACAAGTCATAGTGCATAGAAAAGCTGATTGTTATTTTTATGTTTTTTCTTTTACTCGTATTACCATATTTTTTTCATCTTTAATTTAACAGAATTTTCAGACACTATATTGCCTGTTTTTATGAAATAGTAACCATTGACATAGAAACAATGGACAGAGTGAGGTGTGACATCACGCATAGAAAATGCCTTTCCTCCGTCTCTCGCATAATGAGGCTAAATCCGTTGCTTCCCGATAAGTGCGCCACCATTTTAACCAGTTGACAGTGATTGGTCCGACTCAGTCTGAGTCATGTTTTTAGGGGAACTACATTTGCAAATCATAGGTGAGCTTGTTGGAAGTCCACACCCCTTCCACTGACAGCGGGGTCAATCATACGTTCGAGATAGGGTCAGCGGCCACCACATGCTTTTACTGAAGTATCTGATAGGTCATTTTATAACATAAATAATTCCCAATAAAGAAAAAAAAAAAAAACGTCTCTAAAAAAATTAGGATTAGAAAGAAGATGTTAAGAAAAATGTACCAGAGAAAGAATAGTTAATCTGACAAATAAAATGACTGAGTAATAACAGCCTATTTCTCAATAGAAGTCCATGGGATTTTGGCTTCTTGAAACCAAAAAAACGTTCTATTTGGGAACATGAGAGGGGAGGGGTTGAGCTGTCCATTGTTTTTACAGTCTAACGTGGTGGCAACCGAATGTGCAGACATTTGTCTGCACCTACTTGCGGCGGCTTCAAAGCAAACCCCAGCTCTGACTTCATCTCTCTGGGAACCGAAGGTCACAGCCATGCAGTTGTGGGAAGAGGCTAAATCCTTTCTGTGTGTGTGTCGTGGTGGGTGTGTGGGTGTGTGTGTGTCCAGAACAGTATAACTGAGTGTGGTTTTCAAATGCACCTTCAGTGTCCAGATTGAACGTAACCATCGCCTGTTTGCTCCTTGCCGCAATTAAATCGCTAAAAGATACGTTTCTGACTCTTGAGTCTTATTGAATCTTTTCATATGTCTGGAAAAGTGGGTACAAACTAACAACATTTCTTTACAGTCAGTTTTCAGAAAAAAAAAAGCTTCTTGACAGATGTCCACTCCATTTTCTCTTTCTCTTGTATTTTCCTGACATCAAAATTGTAAAAATCTTTTATGGTACAGTTTAAGAAAATTAAAAAATAAATCTGTCCATCATTTGGTGAAATAGACCAAAACTAAGCTGCACAATACAACACAATATTTAATTTGTTTAAACACATACATTACTGCCATAATGGCCAGTTGACCTGTCCTGACCCTGTGACCGTGAAAACTTTCAGCTGGTTTGCATTGAACTGATGTGTCAAATATTCAGCAATGCCTTTGTGGTTTTCTTCTCAGAAAAGACTAAGACTGGACTTTCATATTGTGAAACTGCTTGACATCATCAGCCACTGTGGTGGTGGGTGTTCCTGTCAAAGGCGCCAAAGGAGAGATACCCATTAAATCTGCTACCCCCAAAGCACCACAGATGGCAGTCATGTGGAGACAGGAATCCAACAACTGACACACAGAAGCGATGTAAGGCCTTCAGTTATGCTGACACGTAAGGAGGAGCTGCCCAGTCCTCTGTCAAGCCAACAGACATCTTATTTTACACTTTATAGTCCTGGGTTTCCTCTGCACCACAGACACGTTCTAGATAAACCCGATCTGTTTGGATGGGTTTTTTATTACCAAATCCACTAAGCCCAAAATCTGTGATGAAAACAGATTCTGGTCTAACTCCAGCCAGCTACAGATCACTTCTAGTACTGATTTGCCAAAACAGAATCATGATTGTGTGTCATTGCTGCTCTTAGTTGCTTTAAGTGTCATCTACAATGGATTCTGCAGGCTTAGTGAAAAGGAGAAGGAGTCGCCACAGCAGTTGGCCAGCCAAAGTCTGCTCACACATGGTGTGTATTTATTATCATAAAATGTCAGGTATGTGGTAACAGGCATTAACATATAGTTTTGTACGTTGTTTAAAAAAATACAACCTTTTTTTAAATTTGCTGTGATCAAATTTCTACATTTAGCGAGTGAGAATGTTGGGTTGTCTCCATGCCCTCCATTAGATCCTCTAAAGTCTGACATTGAAGCATGAATTCATTAGCTGTGGAAACAGAGGACCACTGGCCTGCCAGACTGACTGAGTGGTCTGGGAAAACTGTCATTTCCACTGGCCAGCTCCAGCAGACCTCAAAGAGTGGGCAGCTGAAGACCCTGACAACCTGAATGAAAGAGGCTGACAGGGCAACATACATGTCAACACAATAGCTCTGACAAGCAGGCAAGCTCTCCAGTGGGGAATTGCACAGTTGCTTGTGGATATGAAATAATCCACATTCTTTACAGTCCATCAGCACACTGACTGAAGGAAACAATGTGAACGCTTTCACCACCAGACACAATCTAGTAGCTTACTAAGTCTTCAAGTTCACCAGTGGGTGCATATCTTGATTTACTTTACATAGCAGCAGGACAGTACCTGGGAGACCCTCCTTATACAGAGCATTACACAAGCAGCCCCTGAGGCCTACACAGCAAAAACACGACTGTATATGACAACTGGAGATAGTGAGTGTATGTCACCCAAAGAAATTATTTCTGACAACAATCAAATTAAGCTAATTTATTCCTGTGATATACGGATGCCGCCATGTTGGAGCCATACGACGTCAGTAAGTGATTGATCCAAGTTGGTCTGAGTCACTGTATCTGTTGCAACCACTCATGCCAACCAGGATTGAGTTTGTTGGAAGTCCACGCCCCTACAATTTGAAAGCAGGCTACAAGAAATCTGTCACTCAAAGGTTTTGAACTTCGAGCGTGAAACCACATACAGTTATTAAGGTACCTGATTGTCAGTTTATAGCTTTAATAACTTGCAGTGCAGAAAAAATGTAATGGAAAAAAACAGGATTTTCAAGAACATGTTTAAAAAAAAGGAATCAGAGCAAGAATGGTTACTCTGACAAATTAAATGACTGAATAATAACTGTCTATTTCTGTATAGACGTCTGTGGGATTTTGGCTTTTCTGAACCAGCCGTTGCTTCCTGGTTAAAACACCAGGAGGAGGGGTCACTCAGTCCAGTTCTCAAATATATTCAATGGTCTTACCTCAAGATAAACCAACTAATACTAACTACGAGAAATCTCCCTAGTCTTTATGGAGGGCAGTAGGGATCATATCTTACATTAGAACTAGTAAGAATATTCAATCCCTGATTGTTGAAGGGTTGAGCCATCAGGAATAACTGATAAACCCACAACCTAATGACCTTTCCAAAAAAGAAAATTGATCTTTGCTTCCGGAATATTTTTCTCCAATTTAACTTGTTCCTGGCCAGTGCTTATTTTGTACATAGCCATCTACTAATGTTTGTATTCATTCTTAGTTCTAATTTCCATTATGAATGAAAGAATGACACATGGCAAAACAAGTCTTACAGTTAAAATCACATCTTAAATTTTCACTGTGATCTGCAAGAAATATGTAAACTTAACACCCACTTTAATGGGTACACCTTGCTAGAACCAGGTTGGCCCCTCTTTTGCCTTCAGAACTTCCCTAATCCTTTTTTGGCATAGATTCAACAAACATTCCTCAGAGAGTTTGGTCCATATTGACATGACAGCATCACACAGTTGCTGCAGATTTGTCAGTTTCACATGCATGATGTCGATCTCCCGTTCCACCACATCCCAAAGGTGTTCTACTGGGTTGAGATCTGGGGACTGTGGAGGTCATTTAAGACCAGTGAACTCATTGTCATGTTTAAGAAACCAGTATGAGATGATTCCAGCTTTATGAGATGTTGCCATATCCTGCTGGAAGTAGCCATCAGAAGATGGTACAAAGTAGTCATAAAGGGATGGACATGGTCAGTAATAATACTCGGTGACACTGTGACAGTATAACCATGCTCAATTGGTACTAAGGGGCCCAAAGTGTGCCAAGAAAATACCCCCCCCCCCAGTCTTCTGCTGCTGTAGTCCAACCGCCACAAGGTTTGAGGTGTTGTGTGTTCAGAGATGTTCTTCTGCAGACCTTGGTGGTTACCAGTGATTATTTAAGTTACTGTTGTCTTCTATCAACTGGAATCTGTCTGATCAATAAGGAATGTGGATATTTTCTCTTTTTTTTGGGCCATTCCCTGTACACAGAACCAGAGGTGTCATGCAACCTCCTCAGAGCATTGGAGAAGTTCACACTGATAAATTCAGTAGTCATTACTCCTGAAGAGCCCACTGATCTGGGCTCTGGTTCACAGCACGGTTCTCTTAAATAAACTAATAAATAAACTTTTCTGGTGAAACTTAATAATAAAATGATCTCGAATAAGTTCTGTGCTATAAAAACTTGGCCTTTAAAGAGTTTCCACATGAAGTGGTCCTTATTTCTCATCTATGGTTTCATAAAAGATAAATAGAGATCATATAATAAACAAAAAAACATGTGCCTTTGCTGGTGCATTCTTACTCTTTCTCCTGCATTGGGTGACTCAGCCTGGGCATCACTCTGCTGGAGCTGTGTGGGACACTTGTTTTCTAAGAGACAACTGCTCATTTATTCCATTTCCTGTAACCTTTCCTGCAACTTCAATTTATCGAGAAATATAATTTAAGGCAAGAAACCCCTTTTTATCCCTGGTCCAATAAGAGTCTCCTGATGCCTGGTTGGGTAAATAGCAAATCTGAGAGTCAGTCTCTGGGGCAGCAGATGGGAAAAGACACCAAACCGACCACTGGCTGCCCTGTGTGAGGGAGGAGGAAGCAGAGAGCTGCTGCCGATTTTTAGTCACATCAATCAGAGGAATGTTCATCTGGCAATGAGTCAAGAGGCGCTGGTAACATTAGCATCAATAAAAGGCAGGCAGACAGGAGGCCTGAAGGGATGTCACTGTTCCTCCTGGAGTCTGGACTGAATGCACACATATTTAAAGACTGCTGGTACAGCTTCTGTCCTGACGCCACACATTGTTCTGCATTGTAGGTTTTAAAAGGTGTTTGGCTAGAGGCCTGCATCTTAGTCCCAAACCTTTTTGGTAAAAGGGCCAAGTTTCTTTTTACCTTCATCACTGCAGTGAGTCCTGAAGAAGCACAATACGTTTTGTTTGATTTAAAAGTTGCATAAACCACAATATTACAATAGAAAAAGGCTGAATTGTTTTAGAGTTGAGGGCATTTTCCTCACAGAGAAAACCTTTGCTATCATCAAATGTCTTCCACAAAAACAATGTTTCTCACAAACAGAATTAAATACAATAGAACCTGAATAAAAACTTTGTAACCTTTTAGTCAATTTAAATATTGAAAAATGAAAAAAAAAACGTTTTCAAAGGAGAAAAGCAAAAAATGCTTCAAGTTTAATTTTGTGTCTTAAAAATAATTTTAGATTATTATTAGTATTTTAAATTAATAAACTTTATTGTATTGTTTAAGCATCCTACAATCGTAAAAAGTACAGATCAAATACACAAAAGTACACATTAAAATGAAAATACAAACAATTTTTGCTACAATGCAAAACAGAAACACAGGAAATAATTCAGTTTCTTCACTGGATGTACAAATCAACATAAAAAATATGTAAGACAATGTACAAATAATACATATTAAATAATGGCAATGCTAAAACAAATAAAAATAAAAAAATGTTTCTACAAAAAATGTTTATAAATTAATTAAATTATTATGAAACATTGTGTCAGTTAAGACACTTAAAAATTCCTACATAAATGTGTCTTTAGTTATAGGAATGGGAAACCTGTTGTGTTTGCTAATGTCTACAACATGTATGGAGGCTGAATGGAAAGCAAAGATGAGTTTCTTCAAAGAGTTTGTGTTTGTTGCCAACCAACTAGAGGACATAGTTTGAAAAATCCACAAAACCGGAGAGCACCAATTTCAGCAGAACTTTTGGCAACTATTGCAAAATAGATGAAAATCTGCTTGAACCAACTTTTTCTTAGGTTTTTTTAGCCAGAACACGTTTTCAGTTTCACTCCGGAGAGACTATGATTTGAAATATGTTTCACCCAGTGTTGTTAAAACTCTAAAAAACATGGCTGAGCAGGAGACATGTGAAATATGAAAGCATTCCTGCTAGACCTGGAGATGAGCGGAAAAATGCAGACTGACAAGAGAACAAAACTTGAGATAACCAACAATTGCCTCACTAATTTGGAATTATAAGACTAAATGCAAATAAAAGGAAAGATTATTCAGTGGGCTGTCTTAAACTTAATCCATCCAGTTTCTCCAACTTTTTTGTTGGCTTGTGCAGCTACTTTTTTCCGCTCATGATCTCAATAATTTTGCCAATTACATTCTTTAATACATTCCTTGTTGATGTTTTAATGGTTCCTCTCACCAGTGAAGATGTTTCGCATCTATAAGGTCTGGATCTACCCCCATCATGCCCCTCTGCAGTGATGAGCCAGCTCTGTGTCTCATATGCAAATCAAGTCACAAATCTCATTGGAAGTCCTTCTGAGGACAAATAAAACAGGGTTTGGACCATGAGGAGACATTAACATTTCCTACATTTAAATTTTTGGCAGCCAGCCTTCCTCTCTCCAGCTAAATGGAAGAAGTGTTTGTTTACTTACGTGTTTCAATGCTGATTAGAATAGTAAAACTCATTGAAGAGCAGAAGAGGTTTTGCACTGTGTTCACCATTCAAGATCTATGAGTTAAGAGCTTGTTAAGAAGAAAAGCTGTTGATGGTTTCTTTCAAAACCAAAAGCTTTTTGTTCCTGGACATTGTCTTGCTGCTGACAGCTGCTTGTCCCCATGAAGTTCTTGGGTCTCCTTGGTTGCAAAGGAGGATGTAGGAAAACACAAAGTGTTTAATCTGTTGTCCATTTATTCATCAGAATTAGCATTTATAGTACCTGTCATCCTTGATGTGTGTATTTTGGCTGTCATGTTTAGTTGTGGAATCGTGTCGTCTGCATAACTGACCCATGTTCTTATTCTTTTCTTTGAAGCTTTTTAGCCAAGACTTTTGGAGAATTTGCTGCTTTTTCATCATCATTTTTTTCTCATATTATTGTGTTAGAGGGTGAGCATCTGCAGTTTACCTAAAGCTTATCATTGATTTTCTCTATTGACAACAAATGCAAAAAAATACTGCACCTCACAAAACAGAGGTGACAGGTTGTTCATCATGAACAGTAAACTCATGCTGCAGTAAATGTTTGAAGCAACATTTTGCTTCCATTTGTAATCAGACTAAAGTCACCCCAAGATATTTCAATTTTTGCTGCTGGAGGAAGATGTTTTTTTAATAAAACAAGAAAAACATGTTTTTGTTTAAATATTTCTTTATGTTAAGCCATCTTCTAGCTTTCATGAACATTTGGTAAAGCTCCTCCTCAGTTGTTGTAGAACAGAGATAAGATTTGTTTGTTCGCTTTAAGGCACAATTTGTCAGGTGTCGCCACAGCAAATCAGCTTTCACTGATTCACACAGGTGGTTTGGGGACCAGCACAGTATGTGGCTACAAACTTAGGCAGTAACGTGAAAAGTTCTTGTCTAAGGACCCGGACTGGATGAAACTCATCGAATTCCCTGAGAAGAAAACCATGTTTTCCACCCACCACGTCTGCACCCAACCAACTAAGCCATCCAGCCGCTTTAACAGAGAAAAGATCATTTTAAAAGTATGATGCAACACAGATTTAATTTATTTTTTACTTTATAGAATCAAGAAACAATTTAAGAGTGATTGGAAGAAGACCATAAGTAAAGATGCTCTTTCAAGTCCTCACAGTTATGATACTGTGACCCTCGTATGTCTTTTTTTTTGACATTCTGCAAATGAAATAGGAATCTGCAGACTATGTTGTGGCTAGTGAAGTTAATCTGCACCATATCTTCATACAAAGTGTCTGGTTTCTTTTGTAAACATTAGGATTTAGGGAGAAATGTGGAAGGCTATTTCTCGATGTTTCATCCATTATTTTTCTAGGTGTTGAAGCAGCTTAAGAAATTAACTTGTCCATGTGTTTTTAAGTGAGGATATTCAGAGTAAAGATCATTACCGACACAGGTTTTCAGCACATTAGATTTTAGCTAAAGAAAAACATATTTTAAGCTGTTTTTGAGTTTAGCCGTTAAACCTAATTATTTTCTCTATACTGGAGGGTTTGGATAAAATATTCCAGGGGGATATGACAGATATAGTCATGACCATCATCATCTGATGGACAAATTAAGGAGAGCAATACTGAGTACTCTTTTGCCTCCCACTGTGTGTTGTAGCATTTGCCAGGTTAGGCTCCAGCAGCTCAGTGAACCCAAAAGGGACAAAACGGGTTTAGACAATGGATGTATGGATGAATGTCAGGTTTTATCTCATTAGTTTTCATTGGGTTTCATTAGTTTTTTTTAAATAATTATGTTAATCAGCAATTCAAAAGTGATGGCTGATTTTGATTATTTAATTTTCAATAAATTTTTATTTATTTTTACTTTTGTAAGTTTCAAGTGATTTCAGTGAGAATTGTAGGTTTTTCCTTCTTTAACTGAGGGGTACCAACAATTTTGTCTACGTGTGTATTGTATGGGTGTGTGATTGTGGCTCTGCAACAGACTGGTGCCCTGTCCTGGGTGTACCCTGCCTTTGCCCAACAGTTGCCAGGTTATGCTTTAGCAGCCCTGTGACCCCATATGGGATCAAACTGGCTCAGAAAATTGATAGATTTTAGGAGACAATGAGCAAGCAAGTGCTAGA
Source organism: Oryzias celebensis (assembly GCA_014656515.1). NCBI lineage: Eukaryota > Metazoa > Chordata > Actinopteri > Beloniformes > Adrianichthyidae > Oryzias > Oryzias celebensis. The sequence goes on along the minus strand of BNCR01000018.1, from coordinate 21,240,708 downwards.
CAACAAAACAAGTCCATCCATCCATTTGCTGTACCTATATTTCAGAGTCACAGGACTGCCAGTTAACCAGTCCCGGCTGCTGTTGGGTGAAGGCAAGATACACTCTAAACAAGTGTTCAGTATGTTGCAGGGCCATACAATCCCACGTATACACACTTGAACACAATTTAGAGGTCATCCATTTACTTATGAACCATGTTGTGGACATAGTTCCACTGGAAAACCCACACATGCACAGGGAGAACATAAAAACTCTACAAAGAAAGGACCCAGCAGGGATTTAAACCAGGGTCTACTACGTTATCCACTGCACCACCGTGCAGCCCTAACTAAAGAAGTATTTTACTATTTGTTACGCATGTTTTATTCAATTTAAATGTACAAAAAGTCATTTGTAAGTAAAGGTTTGAATGTTTGAAATATGTTATCAAAGCCACACCTTTTATTTTCTCACTACAGAGCACCTCTTTCTGTTACTGTAATAATCCAAGGAGAAGCACCTTTGAGGTGCTACACTATAGCATGCATACGTACATTTCACCCCCACCCCACAGTGAGAGAGAGAAGCCTAGAGGGAGCCAGTCCCAGGGGCAAGCACCAGCGCCTGCCCCCAAAAGCTGCCCCTGTAAGATCTCTGGTCAGGCACTGGAAGGACAGAGACAGCCCGACCAGAGCAGGCCCCCAGCGATGGCCTCAGTGGAGATGAAACCTCCGCCAAACCTCCAAACCTCCAAGGTCCTGTTCCGATAGGGTTCAAAGTTTGTGCTTACTGCCTCAGACATGAAATGTGCAGAACCAAGTTAGTTGATTATTCTTTCTTTGTAGCTCCAACAAACACAGGTAGACAAAATGCAGAGAACGAGTTCATGGCTGCATAATTTAAGGCTCTCGTGTCAAATTGAATTGCCTGTAAAGACTTTTGAAATGTTTATAAATTCAAGCCCTTTAGGAGTTTTTAGGAGCTTGTAGGAATTGTGCTTACAAAGGAGTAAGAAAATGTAAAAAACATTCTCTCAAAAATACAGAGCACAGTGAAAAGGGAAACAGGTAATGTTGAACAAAGCTGCTGTAATAGTACCACAGTCTTTCATGTAAATTCAAGGAGTTCATGTTAAAAGATTTGGCAAAATCATGACAGAGCAAGATTTTGTTTGGTTTTAGAAGTGTAGATTAAAAACTATTGCTCAAATGTACAAAGATGGTCTCTGCTTTAAAGTCTGTGGCCATTCTCAGCCATCTTAACTGTTAAAGTAAGACTTACAATGTTTTGTTTAGCCTCCAAGGAAGATAATGCATTGAAACAACGTCATTGTGAAGAAGAGTGATGGGAAAATGGCCAGGAAACCCCTCAGTGGGGGGGTGTCACATGGCCGACAGCAGGTTTCCTGCACTGTCCCATCCATCTAGAACTCTGTTCTGAAGACCCAGAGACCACTTCATCACGGCCTGTCAATGACACAGAGCTGCTTGCTGACTGAACTGATGGGGGAGAGAGTAGAATACTTATCAGCTTCCAAGGTCAACAATGTTCATGAATGAACCTTAGATATAACTACAACCCTGCGGGTAGATTAATGACAGTCATTAGTTCCATGTTCTAAAAGTGTCTATACCCTACATACCACAAACCGATACACATTCCATCCTCCAGGTTTATAAATAAATCCGTTTGTGGGGCTCTTCTGTATGGATTCTCATAAAAAAAATACTGATTGCATACAAACAGAGTCCTGTCATTAATTAGTTGCCTGTAAAAACACAGGCAGGCAGAAGTGCACAATGTCATTGGAAGCCAAGGAGAAGAAGATTCCTACGTTAATGCGTGAAACTGAGACACCCTCCAGTAAAGTCATCCAATGAAATGTGTTTGTTTCAGTTTCGAATTCTTTACTGCCTGTGGAAGAAAATATTTACAATGATCTATATCTGTCAGATCATTCTTTCATAAAGTACAGGGGCAGAGTTGTGCTTTTTCTCTGAACTGGACTTTGAGATTTAAACATTCGTGCAGCACCATGTCTTTTGGCTTTTTAGGAGACATTCTGGATGATTACTTGTGTGGGATGTAATGCTGCTCAATACACCGCACCTCTAAAATGGAAGCTTCTGAACACTTTTACAGGACTATCAGCAGGCAGACAGTCACTCTGCCAACTCTCTCTTTCCACATCTTTTCTCCACAGAAGGAAGCCATTACATTAACTTTACACTTCCTCAATTAGAAGAGATTCAATTGCCGATCAGATATACCAAACAACTACCACATTAAATATGTTTTAATGGTCACGAAATGTAGAGACTGATCTCTTTTTAGTATGCATAATAAACACAGATGACATCAATTTAGATTTTTCCCTCTTTTCTTTTTCAGATTTCACAGTTTGACTTCAGCTTTCTCTTGGAGGCTGATTGTATGTAGTCAGAGATCCCTGGCTTCACTTGCTGATATTTTCACAGGCAGCTTGCACAAATTCCAGCTAGAGTTAGATCACAATTTGTTCCAGACTGTCTGCGCAGCAGTTTGTTGGAGGAGCAGTTTGAGGCAGCTATTTTGAAAACGTGATGCTCTCCTCGGGCACTATGGGAGGTTTGCCACAAAGGCCGAGCTGTTTAGATGCACTCGTGGTTCTCACTCCCACGCTTGCGCACACACTTTCTTATGGTCCGGATAAAACAAATGATAATATGATGATAGTTTTTCTCTAGATTTTGGTGCTTTTATGGGTTAGGGATTCTGCCACATTTTTTTTTTCCCCAGCCAAGTCAGCCTCAAAATGATAAAATTTCAGTTCTGGTTTCATGTGCTGCTGAGCAGCATCTGTCCTGCAGAAAAAAAGCAAGTTTTATTTTTTTCCCCTCCTTTACAAAAAATTCCAACAAAAAAGGTAAAAAATAAATACATGTTATTGAAACTCTAAAAATCGTTGGATTTTCATTCACTCTGTTGAAAATGTTATTTTGGTATTTTAACATGTTCTTGTGGCGTTTTTCTCATGATGGAGAACATATATAAAGAAAATTGAGCTTAAAATGTAATTTCTGAGTATTTCTTTATACAAATCATTGTGGATCGGGAGCAGACAAAAAAAATTAACATTTGAAAGGGCTGCAGGCTCACTCCTCCACTCCATTTTGATGCATCTACTTGCAGACAAATAGAAGCACTTTGTGTTATGCTTCATAGGAAAAGTGCTATACAAATAAAGTTTGATTTGATTTGATTTGATTTGAATAGATCCATATACATCTTTGTTTTTCCCAAAACTGTATGGTCAGACACCTCCACTATCGCTCACCATTTTGTCGCATCACCAATGTTAGCTTGGGGTGTGAGGAACTGTAAGCTAGCGGAGTTTAAATAAAGAGCTCAGTAATGGGTGACAGGTAGGGGAGGTTGGTTCTTTTTTATAGAACTGCCAGCAACTAAGTGGTGAATTCTAATGAACTTGTGCTACTATGTAGAAACTGTGTCATAGAAAACACAACAGGTTTTTTACATTTTGGCTAAAACGGCAAGACCATTATTAAAAGACTACTGGGAACATTTTGAAAATAGATCAAAAGAAGATTAGAGTGAGACTTACAAAGTTTTGGTCCTGCGTGCTTCGCCTCGTCTCCAGCATCTGTTTGTTGCAGAAAGCTGCTACTATGTTATATTTTTACTGATGACTTTGAATGACACACGGACTACCTAAACCACATTGCACTGACATCATAAGGTACCAAATGCCTGTTTTTTTTTTTTTTAACTGCAAGTTCATGAATAGGACGTCACTCAAAACTGCCATAAAAGCTGCTGCTCAGCTAAACATAATAGTACGATCACCAAGATCTAAAAGAAAGTCAGCCTTGGAAAGCTGACTTTGGCTTTAAATATATGAAAATATTTTAAAGGTTTTTCTTGAAAGGTCAGACAGATAATTAAAATGTCAAGGATTAATAAACATGCAGTCTTTCTGGACGATAATTTCTGCTAATAAACCTGAACTCAACTGAAACAGAATTCAATCAGCAAAATTGACAGTAGTAAACTTTAATAAATGCAGGTTTTTATTTGATTGTCTTTCTATGAAAGCATAAGAAATTGTGGTTATCGAGTTCCTTTGACCGTTAATGTTTTCAAATGAGAAAGAGGCAGATAAGGAAAAAGACGGCTTTGTGCACAGAAATTAGAGAATTGAAAACAGATGAAATAATGTAAAACCACTAGCAGACTTCATTTTCGCTGTTGTTTTAAGAAAATCAGATTTTCATGGTTTAACAGACTAAATGTGGAGCCAAGTTTTTTTTGGGCAGTGTGAGCACAGACCTGGCCGTGCTGCCAAAAAACATTCAGTGGAACATCATGTGTGGACAGGATGTTTCTCAGTTTCCCCTTCAGACACAAGAAACTTTTTCAATCCTTTTTATGTTTTACATCACAAAATGAGGCTCTTTTTATAAGCAGTGCTGCAAATTTCCTCAGCTACCTCCAAGTAAGTTAGAATTGCAAGTGAAGGCTGCACAGATCAGCAGCTTGTCCTGGCTGTGCAGCTGCCAGACGTCTCCGACTCCCAACAGTCCAACCAACTGCTGCTTGTCCTTCCCTGCGGCAGATGCCTCTCTTTAAGGCGCCTCACCCCCTCAGACTTTATCAAGACGCAGGCAGGACACACTACACTGAAATTAACATATAAATAAATCACATAGTCTTCCTCCATCTGAAATTGCTCTCAATTTGACAAGTGATGTTTTTTTTCACGTGATGTGATTTTCATGGCAACCCTTTTCTGGCATCAATTATGAGGCTGGTTGTTCCCAGCTTGATACTTTTTGATCAACACAATCTTTGTATCTATGATCACAAAGTCCAATCACTCACACAGTCTCCATTGAAACAGTTTGACCGTAGACACGGCCAGAGGGTGGATCTGAACTCTCAGAGAACATATGGGGTCAATTAGGCAGAGTTTGCTCCTGGACGGAGTTCAGCTGGTCCACAATAGAGACCTGCAGAATAGGTGGTCTCAGGCCATTTGGCAAGCCAATTGTGGGCAGCCGGTGAGTTAGCAACATGAAAGTATCAGGTGTTAGCCAGCAAATGATCCAGGAAGGTGAGGCTTGGCCTGCAGATTGGCCGGTTGGGGTCTGTGGGGGAGGGCAACCATGCATGATGCACACACCATCTTAATGCTCCATTTCAACAAACGCACAATGTGCTTTCCAGACTGCAGTCGAACTGCCAGTTAAGTGATTTAGCTGAATAATGAAATCAACTGAGAAAGCAAAGAAACAGACAAAAGAAAAATCGGGATATCTTTGAAATTTCCATAACAGACTTTAGATTTCACAGTTTGACTCCAGCTTTCTCTTTTTTTTTTCTGGCAGAGCTATGGGATCAAGATAGTTTCCTGCTATGGGATAAATAACATTCTAAAAAGTTAAATTCTGTTGTAGTATAATAAATGAGTCGCAATGTGCATGCTCACTCAGTTGAATCAATGTCCCAAGACTCGCTGTTTATGTCTGTGACATATTTTTTAACAGCAGTTTAACAGGAGAAATCTGTATTCAAAACAATCAAAATTCATATTCAAAACAGACATGCCAAATGTAAAACTGAATGTTGTTTTCCATTTTTTCTGCAAATGTTGTGCACAAATTATTACTTTGTCTTCATGAATAAAGACAACTTTGTCTTTATTGTTTCCTAATACAGCAAGTTTCTTCTCCTTCTCAGCTTCTCAAGTTGAGGCAGGTATAAGAGTGTCAGGAGAGACTGATGACAACAACCCAACAACAGTCTAAGGGAGATGGCAAGCACATCCATGATTAGGGACAGAAGCATAGAGACAGAAAAAAAGAGACTTGTATATCGAGTGGGGCAGAAAAATCATAAGCAGAGACGGACGGACGGACGGACGGACGGACGGACAGACAGACAGACAGACAGACAGACAGACAGACAGACAGACAGACAGACAGACAGAAATGCCAATTATGACCATGCACAGCAAACTGGCAGACAGGGTAAAGAACTGTCAGGCTCAAATACGATGCTTCACAGGTGGAATTAATGAGTGGGATTAGGCAACACAGGTGGAAAGTGAAATCAGGAAATCAGCACTTTGATTAAAAATCATATAAGTCAGTCTTGACAGTCTAGATGAAAGCGACCCGTCCCAGTCCACATGGGTCATTGAGGTCCAATTGAATAGATTTCATTCATGTTACACATCTCGGCTTCATCTTCCAGGTTAATAACCCAACAAGATTGGGTTTAATCGATGATATTTTCATCAGTTCATCATGATTGTTGTTAAACAAAGATAGAGTTTGCCATTCAGTAAAGTGAGATCATGTGTTTGGCATTTGAAGACCCAAACACAGCATACATGTTAGTCAAACGATACAGCATTATGTAGCGTTAACTTCATTGTTAAGTAGTTTGACTTAGACTGTAAACAGGAAATTTCACATCAAGGTTTCACTGTCTGACATTTATGATCACAAAAACGGCAATGACCTCAGTTCCACCGAGTGAAAGCTGCTCCTTTCACAAACAGTAAGAAATGTTTCTATAGTTTCTGAATGGGACAGACACCAGGTATGCACGATCATTAAAAACACATACAGTAGCAACACTCAATGTAATTTTTCTTTCTGTGGTGGATGTATTTTAATTCAGAGTTCAGTTGAAGCCACATAATATCGTACACATGCATGTGGAGCCAAAGCTGGCAAGCATGTGTTGCAATTGAGGTTAACCTAGTTTTGAATGAAACATGATAATGTATTCCATGCAACTCCAGCCAGGCTGTAGAGCATGTTCTCGGGTCTCAGTGAACTGTGCAGAGGGAAGCACACGAGCGTCCATCTGTAAACACCACGACCTTCAGAAGAAAGTCTTCCAAGCTTTCAACCGAGCATTTCAGCTTTATGAGTCATCCTCAGTTTGGAGTTCGAACTTTGCTTTCAGGGCATAATGTGATTCAAAACCACAGTTTACAGTTCCCAAGAAAGCCATCAATCAGAAAAATGAAACCATAGATTTAGTCTTCAGATATTCACTTTGGTCTGGAGACTCGGTCAGAAGATATCTGCAAGTCATGTAGATCATGTAAAAAAATGGATTGAATCAACAAGCTTTATTTGAACTGAAATGACTCACAAGGTAACATAAATGGACAACAATATGATGAATTTTCATCAACTAAATATTGTTGATTCTCTGTACTTTTGTTTTTGCTTCATGACTCTGTCACCATGAACAAGGCTTATGTGTTTTCTGCAAAATAGACTCAAACACATTTACTGTGTAAAAAAAGATAAACTCTTTGGAGGATTACAGATTATGTGCAAAGAAAAAAACACATTTAGAATATTTACATGTTAGTTTCTTACTGATAGTAATGAATTTGGTTCTCTCAAAGAACTCTGTAACAGGATATTTTCCACACAGTTGACAGACTAAATCGAGCAGTAAGGTGAAAGAGGCTTAACATGCAAGTTTGATTACACGTTCTTTAACATGAATAACTTTTGAAGGACTTAAGTAAAAGAACAAGCAATTTTTCATTTCAAATATACTTTTTCTTTTTTTGAGCTTTTGCTTTGGTAGGACATGCTGGTCTCATTGCCCACATTTTCAGGTTTAGATTACAAAGATCAGCTGCTGGCTGGTTAAAGGCAGATTTAATCATCTAACTTCTTTAGTTGTTTGCTTCTTGTTTTTATTTTCTTAGAATCAAAGTATTCGTTTGATGAGTGGGATGTCATAACATAACTGAAATATGGCTCAAAGCATAAAAAAACCCTCTTTTGATCCAAAGTTCAGCCTAAGTCAAAGGCCATCACTCTATGAATGTGCCAGTCATTTCTGTAATACCTGTTGTGTGATGACATCCTGCATAAGCAACGACTGCTGCTTATTATCAGGGATTCTCAGGACGGCTCTCTGTGTCCGTATCACAGAGGATGACCTCTGAGAGAGAGCATCTGTGAGAGTTACAATGTACTTTCATTGAGCACTTTGAAGCATTTGCTTCTTTTTACAAGTTGGCATTTTACAAGCAGAGCTTTTGCCGAAACATGGCAAAAACCAAAAAAAAAAAAAAAAAAAAAACATTTTCCATTTAGGAAAATATCTTTTTTTTTTTATTTTGGGGTTGACATTTCCTCCTCATGCATCATTTATATGCCCCCCAGACAACCAGAAAACAGGGGAATGAGGAAAAGGATACAGCAGATGAAATTATCAAATACTAGCGCTGTTTGGATGAAAACTGGTGTGTGTGATTGTGTGTGTGTAAATGCAGACAGGCCCAATTCCTGTTGGAATTACTTCTCTTTGTTTTTGCGTAAATTCACATCTATGTGCCCAAGAACTTTTGCAGGAGTGTCCATGGATGGAAATGGGGCATTTCAAGCAACGTTGCAGGTCCTGTGTGTAATTCTGCCTTTCAACTGCTTCCCATTTATTTCATGGCAGCAGCACTGTCATCTCACCCTGGTTGGGATGAAAAGCATCGTTGTGTAAAGAAATTGAAATGAAAATCCTTTTGGACCCAGCAGGATGGGTGGGGGTGCTTTATCTATGACTCAATGGCACTTCTCTGGGATAAGATCTAATTCTGGGAGGAAAATTTCTTTATAAGGCCACCTGCTGTCATCAGCTTTGTCGCCGGATCACAAGTTGTTCTGGGTGACCGGTCTCTGGACACGGCGAGAGGAATGCACTCAGCTCCCCGCTGACATTTAGATCTCTTTATTTTCTCCTCCATTCAGTGGAGCTAGCTGGGAATGATGGGTTCAGTGGGAGGAGGATTGTAGGGGGGCAGGTTGGAGGTCCTGGGTGAAGAGGCTTAAGGATAGAAGTAACAGGGTCCTCTCTGTTTCAAAGCCCAACTCAACCAACCCACACTAAACAAAAAAAAATAAATGCTCAGTTCCAAAATACTTTTGCCATTTACCAATGAACAGAAGTTCTAAAAACCCAAACGTGTTTCAAACACATTTCGGTTTACTTGGGTTCTTCATGTTAAGGCTGGAGATTTATCACCACAGTCCCTCTGGGCTCCAGTTTAATGCATGTCAGCTTATTTTGGCAAACTCCATGGCTAACCACATTAGAGCTCTGGTGTGGCTTTGTCGTTCTCACCACCAACTCGAGAAGCAGCAGGCAGCTGTTTTCACTATGAAGCCTCTTTCAAATCAGGCCAGCTGCCAGGAATATAAGAAGCCATTTGAAGTTCCTGGAAATGTTTCCTTAGCCAAAGCAGCCATGTGCTTGGCACTACTGTACCAAGGGTAAGAAGAGAACAGGCTATTATTTAACACCGAGTTATCTTTTGACAATACTCTGTTGTTTATAGTGTCGTGCTTGCTTTGACATTTACTGTAACTTGTTAACTCTACCCAGCTCCTTATTGGTGTGCCTGCACAGAAAATCCATTCAAAATTAGGTAAAAAAAACATTTTTGCTAACAGATCGTTAGGTGAGAGAACTAACCATGGTGTGTTGGTGCAAAAAGCTGAAAGGTCAAGAATTAATTAGACACATCTTTTATTGTACAAGGAGTGTGAATGCATACCTGGCCATCTTTTCTTTAAAAAGATAGACCTGAAATTGGTCTGAAATCTGTTGCCCAAACCGTGCATGATGCCAGCACTAACATGGGAAACTTTAGTCACTGTACACAATAGAAAGCTAGTCAGCGTGTGTCTGACATGAAGATGGACAATATTGTCGCACAACAGGATTGAAGTTTGTGTTACAGGTAATGCTCATGGTAACAAAGGTCACATTGGTTGACAAAACAGAACTGAAGAATGGACTCTAAAATATAATTTGGGGTGATCAGCAGACAGAAGACAGCTGTGGATAATCAATAACTGAAACTTGGTGAGACTGACAAAACAGCTTAAACGCAGAGCAGAAAATGAAACAAATCAAACAAAACTAAAGCCTTAGTCACATCTACCCTTACGGGTAGATATGGGCTGTCTTCTCATTGGTTCTGTTCACGTGATAAGTGCTTGTGACTTGGTGACTTACTGCTAGAAATGAGGAAATCAGACACAGTGTAGTTTGTGTAGACATTGTAAGGCCATTCTTTGATACTTACATGTGTACACGTCATGCATGCAGAAATTTAGCACGGTCAGTAAGGAGCGTATGATTGCATCGTACTAATGACTAAAGTTTGGCGAAATGTCATTGTACGACATTTTTGAATTATCATCGGGAAAAAAGTATCCCTTCAAATCACAATACAACTACCACACACATGACAACGATACCTCCCATTCTTATGAAGTCCCCTGAAGTAACCACACAACCTTCAAGGGAACTGCAAGACGCATCTGCGCTCACCTTAAGATGCACGCACTCCTTGCTATGACCCTCGATGGGCCTGGACAACACAAAACCCAGCAGCACCTGGGTTAACCCCCAGTGTGAGTGCATGGGACTAATGCTTGCAGTACATACAGTACCTTACAGTTCACATCCAAACAGCAGCTCTGGGAGTCAATTCTGACAAATTCTGCAAATAAATTCAAGCAGAAACTCTGCAAAAACTCACAAGTTCAATGGATGCAAGAATTGTGAAGCTGCTACAAAATAAAGGTCCTATGTTAAAATGGAACTTGACCAATGGAAGTGTCTTTGATTGTCTTTAGATTTCAGTAAATATGACCTCCCAATGCAGCAAATTCAACAAATGACCATTTACAGTTCTTTACAATCTATCAAATGTTGTGGAACTTTGTTGCTTGTGATCATGTGGAACAATGCACTTGAAGGTTTTTATTTTTGAAAAAAATATTGTTATTGTTATCTCTGGGAGGTTTGTTTAATAACTTTTAATATATACTCTAATGCCGAGTGACTTGAAAATTGTGCTGACTGTCAGTTGCATTGAGTTTTTAGAAAAATTATAAAAATATATATCATTTTCACAATGATTTAGAAGGTTACATAAATAAACTATTTTACCAAAAGTATTCACTCACCTGCCTTGACTCACATCATCCCATTCCTAACCTATAGAGTTCAACATGTTTATCAGAATTTTGGACCGTTTTTTCAAAAGGTGCATTGGTGAGGTCACACACTGATGTTGGTGGAGAAGGCCTGGCTCTCAGTCTGCTCTAATGCATGCAGGCCAGTCAAGTTCATCCACACCGGACTCTGTCATCCACTTAAGCCTACTTAATGGCTTCATTGTCCTGCAGAACTGATTTGTTGCATCCAACCTCTTGGCCTTATAGCCTAACGTTGAGATGGAGCAAAACATCAGCAGTGAACTTAGAGAAGCAGATGGTGCTGGCCATCAGTCTGGGAAAGATTACCGGATTGTTTGTGAGGTCATCAACATACAATTATAGAGATTATTCAGGAGACATGCCCCTCACCCCCCACGCCCCCTCCTTAAGATCATAAACAGACATCGGTTAATGCTAGAGACTGGTTGGTAAAGCACCTGTTTGGCTTGTTTTATTTCAATTTAACAGATAGGGAAAAAAAGCAGAGAAATTCAGTTTTTCTTTCATTATTGTATAATTCTTATTTCATTAAACGTTGGATTTCTTTTTTATTTCTATTCTTCCCACATGGATCTCTTTGAACTACTCTCATCAGGTGCTTCTTCTAAAACTGATGACGTGGGTCTTTGACCTTTTCGCTAACTGGCTTTTCAAGGCCGTTTTTGCCCCAATCAACACCTCTGTCGTTTTTAGGGTGGATGGAAGCTATAAAAGCAGCTCTTGTCTGTATCTGAGTATGCTCTCCACATGTCTGCATCCACATGTGACTCTTTTTGTGTTCTTCTCAGGGTCTCCACTTTCACGGCAGCAAAACAGAGAGGTGTTTCTTCGGGAGAGGAGGCAGCGGCCAGCAGCCGTGGCCCCGCTCCAGGATCGCCTTACCCCGCACAGCTCGCCTTTGTTATCGGATCTACTAGGGCTGATGGACACGCTGCATCGTCTAACCTGTCCTAATGAATGCAATATGTCCAATCAGCAGTGTATTTGGTCTGGGCTGCCTCACTAGCCCTCCTCCTTGTGGGGCTTCACCATGGGACCTAGCAGACCCCCTTGATGATCTTAGGAACAGATCTGTTTCCATTTGCACTCTCATCCCAGGTTTTCCCCAGCTTGGGAAAGCTCACAGACACATAACTTACGTCAAAGTCATGAAATGCCCTTAATGGAAAAGCTTTATGAAACCGCAGTGTTTTATCAAGACACTTTGTAAGTGGATACCTTCATATCCTCAAAACAGTTTTTTTTTTTTTTTTTTTTTGCGTTTGTTTGAAATTAATTTATCAACAGCCATTCCTATCCATTGTCATCTCACAAACACGCGCACACACGCACACACCTGTTTTTGTTCATGCTAGTAATCAAAATACACATGCTCTGTTTTTTTTCAGTGCACATTCTGATCTGTTTGTCTTTCATGTGAGACAACAAAGTACAAGGATCCTAAAATCACATGATGGATGTGCAGGAACTTCTCACAGCAGGAAAAACTCTGTCACAAAATGACAAATGCCTGAAACTAGGACATCTGCTTCACTGACAAATTTCAAAGAAGAAAACTCCCACTGACATTCAACAAGAGAGGCAGGCTGGAAAACAATGCAGACCAGACCAGTTCAAAGCAGACTCATGGTCCAGTTGACTAAGGGAGTGGAATCAGTCAGAGGACAGGCAAAGCAGAGGTACCAAATTGACAGATGGAGGAAGCCCATCAAAGATGTTGGTTCTTAGTTATTCAATTGAAGGGAATTGTCTAAACCTAAATGGAGGATGACTCAACCAAACCTGCTGTTGTTTAACATGTTTAATTAATAAAAAGACTTTGGTTTTATTTTTCTGAGATCTGTTGTATTATTTTGAGATTCATAGAGAGAGAGAGAGAGAGCGAGAGAGAGAGAGAGAGAGAGCGAGAGAGCTAGATACTCATAGTAGGGCTGTCAACGTTTACACGGAAACACAATCAATTGGGAAAAAAAAATGTTTGCATTAATAAACATTAACATGGATTAATTTATCTCCACGAAGAAATTGTCTTCTGCTGGGTTACACTTCAGCGGCATCTATCAATTTCTTCAAGTACACACTTTGTCTGGCACTATATCCTGCTTTTACCATGGTAACTTACAAAAGAAAGAAATATTCAATCGAGTTTTAGTACTTTATCCTTGCTATTTTTTTAGCTTTAGATCACTTATTAGTCACAAAAGACTAACCATTATACATCATATTAGACATTTTTAATTCTGAATATTTTCTTCCAATGAAGAGCAGATTGTTACTTTGCAAAAAAGTTAACTGTCGTCTTCGTTTAATGATGAATTCATATATAAATTAAACAGAAACAATTTTAACAGCAAGGTTAAGTAAAGCAAAATTATTTTGAAAAAAGATAGATCAAAACAGCCAGTTTCTTATTCTGCCATGAATATATGCATTCACAGCTTCTGTCAGGAAAGATGGTCAGCGCCTAACCTCAAAGGACACTTGATGTTTTCAGCACATTGTTTTTCTTTCTAAACATTCAATCAAGAATACCTTTGGCTGATTTAATGTCAAATACAGCTTGAGTCCGTGAGAGAAACATCATCAATCAATTCAACTTTATTTATAAATGTAAAGACATTAAAGTAAAAACCCTGATGTTTAATTCAAGCCAACACTGTAATCTAAGGTTCTCCCTAAAATGTAGATTATTTTTAATAATATGATTTTATTTGTATAACCACAAATGTAAAGGTAATTTTAACATTTTAAATCAAATGTTAAATAAAGTTAATAAAGCCCTAAAGCCCTGTTTATACTTTAAGGCGATCACTTCGATGCGTCATGGCATAAATTACATCCAGAATCGCGTGTTCTATTTCATACTAATGTTGGCTGGTCTTGCTTGCGACTGTCTGCGTTAACTGCGATGAACTTCTGAATGATGTTTATACTTTCCAAGTGACGTGATCGTCTCCAGTGTTTTTAACGTGTAGAACATCTGTCTCTTACACTTGTCTGTGAACGCACAGGTTTATGAAAGGCAGAGGAGGCAGTGGTCTGTTCATCTACTACACAGAAGCAGGCAATACAATGGCGAAAAAATACAATAAAATATAAATGGGACGAATTGCATTCTGGAGTGCTGCAAGATATTGAATATAAGACATATCTTTCCAGTAACTTGCTCTATTTTCTATTTAGTTGTCCACGCCCTCCGCCTCTCTCTGTTTCTCTGTGTCCATGTGTGAAGTTCGGTATTTCCTTCAACTTTTTCAGTAATTTTAATCTTTTCCAGAGTTAAAAATATATTTTTCTGGACAGTTTCCTCCGTAGTCGTGTACTCTAACCACTGAAATAAATTCGAGTTAAATGACGTGATTTACCCGCTATTGCACTCCGAGGGTAAAATTCCAGTCTTGGGTGAATGTCACCAGCAGGTGTTACATTCTGCAGCGATTAGAGGGGTGCTGCTCTGATGGCCATGTGACCACTGCGATGCCAGCAATTACGAATCTCTCAGAAGTATAAACCGGCCCTTGCTCGGATTCAGTCCTTTGTCCTAAGTGTGAATGGCAGTGCCCTTCAATGGATTTAGACAGACAACAAGGGTCACTGTGAGTTCTGCACAGGATTTCCAGCTGTTCACCAAAGTTTTGGATGAGGCAGCTGTCACTGATGGATGGAGTGGGAACACTGTCAGCCAGCGGTTTGACATTCTGCCTGTCGAGCAACATCTATCTCGCTGCATCACCTGCAGCTTTGGAGAAGCCTGACGGAAAGGCTCTTCATGGTGAACTTTTATCTTTAGATGCTAACTGCTCTATCTTCTTCTTTGATTGAATAGTTCTAAGGACTCAGCTCAGCTTCTCTTATAAATCTTTTGGCAAACACAATAGAAAACACGAAATATGCCGGAAAACAAAGAAAAATACACTTGAAATAATGTGAATGAATAAAAAAGTAACCCAAATTTAAAACGTATAAAAATACACATTTTAAAATGGATTCAATCGGTAGCTTTTGGACAATGGTATGATAATTTTCAAAGAGCATTAAAAAAAATTTTAAGAATAATAATAAAAATAATAACAAAGGATGTGATGATTAAGAGCATCACCATCTTAAAACTAATGTACAAGATGAACCAGAGGAGAATATGAGACACACATTTAGCTTTTCCTTATTTTTCAAAAGGTTTTGCCTTTTATCAGTCATTTGTTAAAACAAATAAAGCATTTGTTAAACATAAAATGCAACAGCACTTCTTTTGTATGAGGAGTCTGAAGTAGCAAATATCCTTTTTCGCCTAGGGCACCATGCTGCCCAGGGCCGGGCCTGGGCAAGAGAAGACCTGGTGAACAGCCCAGCTCACGGTTCTGTATTGCCTTCAGTCAGGAGGCCCTGGACTTTTCTCAAGCATGTTAATGGGACTGAATAAGATATTGGAAAGACATGTTTTCAGACAAAGACATGTTTTCCTGATGTGAATAAACAAAGCTTCTGATCCAGCTCCAAAACAAATCACCTTTTTGATGATTTTTTTCCGCTGAAGCTTTTGTTTTTTTACAGTCAAATTCAACCCTGTTATTATAAGAATGGAGATGTTTTCCTTCCTGAGAAGAACCTTCTAACAACTGGAAGACATTTCCTCACCAGTCCAGTAATCCAACTCAGCCGCACATCCCTGCAAAGCACACAGAGAACTAATAAAAGTTGGAGAATCAATCATGCGCACACACTCTCTCCAGCTGATTAAGGGGTGAAGTAGACCATCAACACAGTGCACCGCCTCTCTCAGTCAGGTTCTGTGCCACATCAATCACCTGGGATCTGGCCAAGCCAAACAGAAGAATACCATCAAACTAGGCTTTGTTTTTTAAAACGAATGAGCACACTTTCCCCATTTCTGTAGCCAGAAGCAAAGAGCCAACATTATCAGAGGTTGTGTTGGGTTTCATTTACGGCTCCCCATTATCTGCTTTGTGCCTTTGGCTTCCAGAGAAGATGTTAATTAATGTGACAAATCTGAGTTGATTTCTCTAAATGCCTTAAATCCTTACACTTAGAATGCCACAAGTTCCCCACCACCACCCCCTGAGGTGCTTTTTACTGCCATCTTTGATATCCTCACAGCAGAAGATGACAACTTTCTTCAAGGGGGACCTCAACGTTTGTGTTTGTCTTTCCCAGAAACAGTTGTCTGAATGGTTTCTGTCCCTAACAAGCTGCTGTCCAATAAATGTCTCTGCAATTGTGCTTTACCTGCATGATTAACAAAGCCATGAAAAGTAGATTCTGTGAATTTTCCCTATCATGAACAGCAACTATAGGAAGCCAGAAATGCAAGTGTACATTTTATGTTTCCAAAGGGTTCACACTTAGCACACATTTTTAGAGCTTGCAGGTGAGGTTTCTGCACTGCAACACGTTTTAGTGAGGATCTTGAGTAAACAGCTGTTGCTGGTCCCTTTGCCCCAAAGTTTTTTTTTAAAGAAATATATATTAAACCATTTTCTAACAGAGGAAATTATTAGACACATAAACAGTCTTCCATTTGTTTTCACGTAAAGTAGAGAATCCAGCAAGTTCAGCTCATTTTTCCAGTCTGCAATTCAAACAGAACTAGAGTTTAAAACTGCAAAACCCAAGAAATACAGCTCAAGCAATTGTCACAGAGTGGTGGTGGCGGACCCAAACTGCAGAGGACCAGGCTTGGTATTTATTTCATAAATAAATTAAAACATGACAAAAACCATGGCGAACTACAGAGGTGGCAAAGCAGATAAACTGAAAACCAGACATTGAAATACACTGAGGTAGATTACCTACATGAGGACACCTGTCGATGATTAACCTGAAACTGGTGTGACTGACAAGGGCAACTCAGAACATGAACATACAGAATCCTTACAGCAACCTTTACACTACCACAGCTTTGTATCTTTGATGCAGTTTCATTTGGCTTGCTAAGTTGTGTGAAAAACATTTTTTGGTCCCAGTTTTTGAACTGCAGCAGGTGTGGTTACAGACTTTTGTTAAGCTGACATATGTGTCTTCAGTCTGCAGACAGCCATGTTTCATAGATGCTTTTATGATACTTTTTTTTCTCAGATGACATACTGAATACCGGTAACTCCCTAAGTGTAGAGAGAATATAGAACAGTTGTTGTTAAAAGGAGACACTGGGCCTGTTTACATCAGGCAACCCATACAGATTCACACTCTGAGCTTAAGTCAAGTCCCACAGTTACAAATATTCTGTACAGTAGGTCACAGTGTGCATTCTTTTGCTGGTGTACCATGCACCAATCAAAAGAAAATATATTTTCACCCCACTGAATCCGACTCTTGCTCACCTCTGTCTGCTGGATTCAACATGATTCACTTAACCATGTCTGAGCGTCGAATGAAGCTGTTATCAGCCAAATGAATTCAGAGTCAGGTACAATATGGATTGTCCAGTGTTATTACCTCACATAGTTCACCTTCTTTTTGCCACAAAATCAAGATGCTTAGGAATGTGAACACAGTCACAGGAAGAGTTTGTCTTTTTGTGTGAACTCACAAAAGAAAAGAAGGAAGAATAAAGACAGAACTTAAAATAAACCCTGGGCAATGGTTTTGTGAATTTGTTTCAGACTCTACAGTTAGCGTGGTAATAAGATAAAATAATTACAGTCAAAGCAGAAGACAACTAAATAAATATCTTTTGATTTAGAAGGATTAAAGGAGAAAGCAATCGCGATCTTCAGATAACGATGTAAAACATGCTTTTGGACTGTAGCAGGAAACCAGAGTCAGAGAACCAACTTATGAACGAGAAAAACAAAGTTAACTCCACACAGGAAGGACCTAGCCAGGTTTTGACCCCGGGGCTGGGATGCCAATCAGTCCGGGTGGCGTTGATGAAAGTCGCTGATCAGGGAGGGGTCAAGGATGTTGTCAGCAGCGACCCAGGTTCGTTTCTCTGGGTCGCACCCCTCCCAATCCACCAGATATTGAAGCTGACCCACCCGGTGCTGGGAATCCAGGATCTTCCTGATGTGATAGGCTGCCCTGCCATCAACCACTGGGGGGGCGCGGGGCGCGGGGGGGGGGGGGGGGGGGGGGGGGGGGGGGGGGGGGGGGGGGGGGGGGGGGGGGCTGATCTGTTTGATTATCTGAAATGGGCCCACGAACCTGGGACTCAGTTTCTTGTAGGGTAGCCTCAGCCGGATGTCACAGGTGGAGAAACAGACCCACTGACAGGGTGCCAGGCTGGGACTGTTGCGGCGGCACCTGTCGGCTTGCTTTCGGGATCTGCAGACGGCGTGCCGGAGTTGCACATGGGCCGCCTCCCAAGTCTCTTTGCAACGGCAGAATCCTTCATCCATTGTAAGCAGTACTGTAGGCTCCCGACCAAGAGAAGAAGAGAGGTTGGACTCTCAACACACACTGAAAGGGTGAGAGCTTGGGTAGAGGAATGAGTCAACAGGCCTTGAATAACCAATCGATGACTGACAGGATTGTAGTGTTACGTTGTGGGCAGGACAGGTCCATGAGGAAATCCACTGCAATGTGCGATCAGGTAGGTTGTGGTATGGGCAGCGGTTGCTATAGGCCGGGCTGAAAGTTGTCAGGATGTCTTGGCCATTTGACTGGATGCACATCTGGTCACGAAGTGAGCCAGGTCTGCCTGCATTGTAGGCCACCAGAAGATGTTTAACACCAACGTTTGCATCCTGGCCATACCTGGGCGTCTGGCTACTGGCATGTCATGCACCAGATGGAGGACCCATTGCTGATGAGAAGGCGTGATATATACTCTATAGGCCGGACAGGAGCTGTGGAGGAGGCTCAGGAGTGTTGCAGTCTGTCAGCTCGGTCATGATGACAACTGCACTGGGGACAGGATATGTGAGGTAGACACGATGGACTCTGGAGCCGGTTCTTCTGGGGTTTTGTGGAGCATCATGTAACCCAGGTGGGTTTTTTGCCTACCCTTCCTCTGTATTTTGCATGTCTGGTCACCTATTTTTTCTCACAGCGTGACATCATCTTGTCACATGGAGAGATTGGCCTATTATGGTCTTTCATTTCGTGACGTCGCTGAGCAGCTAATCACTTACATTTAGCACATGGTGATTCAGTTCGGTTAGAAGCGGCAGGTAAGCCAAATGAGAGACGAGACACAGGTCTGTTTTCAACCTCTTTTGTCGCATAACTGCTCCTTTCCGTTTGGTGTTTGATGCAGCGCATGTTATATTGTAGGAGCCCTCTAGCTGATCCAGAAACAGAGCACAGCTGGTAGCGTGTGGTTTTGGCAAGTTTGGTGAGTCAACCTAATGTTTTGCCATAGTAGCTTAGCCACCGCCATTGAATAACATAGGTGCGGTTAGAATTTCCTCTCAACAAACTTTGTGCCCATTTTAGTCAAACCCCAACAATGATTTACAGTAAAATAGTGTGTATATTGTGTAAGTAAGGTGGTGCCACAAATTATTTTATGTTTTTAGGTGTCTTTTGCTATTATGTGTATGTTTGTGTATAACAAATATATTGAAATTTGAAGCACTGTAGCATAGCACTCTTTGAATGAATGAATGAAAGAGATGTCATTGAACATTGACCTGAATCCAGTTTTAGCTAATAGCTAATATTGTAGCATTTTATGGGATGTGCTTGTGGTTTACCATGTATAGTACACTTTCTTTGCTATCCTCTTATGAATTTGTGTATACACTGAGCTGTGTATGGCATGTTAGCTTGCTTGATAATTAACGTGAGATTTATTGAGACTGTGGTCCTGATTGTCCAGGCTAGGTCCCGGATGGTGAGTTAGACCTCAGGAACAGGTACCATGTGTGGAAGAACCGCATCCCTCCGCCGGGCCGGTAGGGGAATCTTGGTAGCCTGTTAGTAAGAAAAGCACTCACACAAGTAATGTCCACCGAACTTTCTTCGTCCATATGCAAGAGTCCCAGTGCACACACCTTCCTCTGATGAACTGTGGGCGGGTTGAGTTTTGTGGGGGTTTTCTTCCTCTGTGTGGCACAACCAACTTTTGCTTGATCCTTAACACAGAAACTAACTCTTGCTGGACTCTGGATATTCCAATACAACAAGCCCAAGTTTTGAAGTGTTGTATAAAAATGTATTGATGGCCATTCACTTGTTTTGGTGTTTTTCTTGCAATTGTCAATCACAGTAAATCTTTGTTCACAATATATGGTACCAAAACCAACGTCAGTCTACTGCCGCTCCCTTCTTGAGCTGAACCTAGTTTTTGATCACTAGCCACCCACAATAATATATCAGTGTACTCTGTTTGGCACTAAGTGCTACAATCAGCCTTCCCATTCTTGCAGCCTGGGCAATATGTGATCTGAAACTAAAACCAAGAAAAAACAGGGGATTCAGTCATTTGGCAGGCCTGATGTACTCCAGGTTCTTGTGGTCTGTCAGAATCAGGAATGGTTGAGACGCCCCCTCCATCCAGTGCCTCCACTCAGAGAATGCTTCCTTCAAGGCTAGTAGCTCCTGATCACCCACGTCCTAGTTCCTCTCTGCATCATTCAGGAGTAGTATGCACATGGGAACATCTTGACATGCTGATCGTGGCATTGCAACAGCATGGCTCCAACCCCAGTGCTTGATGCATCCAGCTCCACGCTGAACTGCATGGATGGATCTGGGTGGTGGAGGATGGGCACCTGTGAGAAGAACTGCTTCAGGAACTGGAATGCTGCGGAAGCCTCTGCAGTCTACAGGAGAAGCTAAGGAGCTTCTTTCAGGAAGGAGGTGAGAGGACTGCCACCGAACTGAAAACCCCTGATGAGTCGCCAATAAAAGTTGGCGAAGCCAAGGAACCGCTGCAGCTCCTTCACTGTGGTTGGTTAAGGCCCCTGCCCCTTGCCTAGGCCATATGTAGCACAGGAAAGAAATTGAGGTTTTGTGGAACTCAAATTTCTCTCTTTTGGCATGCAGTCCATGAGAGATCAGTCGTTTTGGCACCTGCCAGATGTGGGAGACGTGTTCCTCGAAGGTGTCGGAAAAGACCAGGATGTCATCTATATAGACGATGGCACATCGCTGCAGCAGGTTTCGGAAGATGTAGTCTACTTAAGCATGGAAGACAGAGGGGGCATTGCAAAGACCAAAGGGTATGACCAGATATACATAATATCCAGAGACGATCAAAAAGGTGCACTTCCATTCATCCCCTGCTCATATGCAGATGAGGTTGTAGGCGCCCTCTCAGGTCCAGCTTTGTGAAGAAACGTGTTATGTGGAGCTGCTCCAGAATTGCAGGAGCAAGGGGTACGGTACTTCACAGTCACGTTGTTCAGGCTGCGGTATTCAACACACGGCATCAGACCACCATCTGTCTTCTTAACAAAGAGAAAACCGGCTGAAGCTAGAGATGTAGATGCTCGGATGAAGCCCTTTGCCAACTCCTCTTGAATTTACACCTGCATGGCATCCGACTCAAGCTGGGATGGTGGGAACACCTGTCCTCCTGCAGGCAAAGCTCCAGGCAGGAGGTTGATGGCGCAGTAATAGGACTGGTGAGAAAGGAGCTGTGTAGCAACCTGCTTGTAGAAGGCCTCCTGCAGGTCCTCGTATTGATCCGGCACCCCCTCCACCTCTCTTGTCACTCTACACTCCACAAGGGTGGTGGCTGTGATCGGCCAGGATGGTGCTTGGCATTTGGGCCTTTAACAAGCAGACTGGGAATGAATCAGCACCGAGGGGCCTCAGTGGCGAAGAAACGAAAGGCTTCGTGGTGTCAAGCCAGTGCGATGAGTGTAATGTCCTGAGTCAGGAACTGGATCTGGCTTGACCTCAGGGGTAATCTATCAAGGGTAGAGACTGCCACACGTGTGTTGCAGAGAAGCAAAGGGACATAGTGAGTGCGGGCAAAAGCCAAGTCTTTGAAGTTAGCCGCTGCCCCAGAGTCAATTATGGCCTGTGTTCTCACCACATGGCAATCAAAATGCAGAGTTACTGGCAGTGTAAATGTGAGCATGGGTTCACTCACCGGCTCCCTAAAGCACCATGGAGCTTGACAGGTGTTGCAGATGCGGCCCTGCTGATCACAGTAAAGACAGAGGTTCTCTTGAAAACACCTCACCCTCTTCTCTGGGGACAGCTAGGTGGAGCTGAGAGTTTTACTTTCTTTACCTATATTTTTGCCACTTACTTAGTGAAATGGGGCAATACTGTTACTAAAATGAAAGGATTCTCTGTTGGGTGGCCTGTAGCTTCTTCTTTGAGAGAATGTGTCACCAAACTCTGACATCCTTGAGAAGCATTCTCTGTGCAGGCAGCAGTTAGTGATCAAAGATCTTTGCAGAGTAAACTGGCTCCGTCTCTCAGCGTCTTCATTGTTTGTTGGTGCTAAATCACTGTGTGACATGTTGCACCTGAGCTTCAAGGATATCCTGTTACCTTTCAGGGGGACAACGCAACTTTAATGGGAAGATTCTCGGCGTGTGTTCCAAGTGCACGGTTGGGGTGTGTTATTTTAGAAAGTAGGAGAATTAAGTGGGCAGTTATGTTCAGGTAATGCAGCTGTGTTGACTTCAAAAGAAAGGGTTATAGTTTCTTGGGTGGGAGTGTGGGGTTCAGAATGGACAAAGATATCCCCCAAACAATAAAATAAATTAAAAAATTCTACATCACCGCTAAGGTCTAACTTGATTTGAACATTCCTTTGCAGGGGAGGGGACCTGTCTGTTGCGAACAAAACCTGCCCCCTCTGAAAACACTGTGCCAGTGTTTTCTAAAGACATGT
This sequence comes from Oryzias celebensis, assembly GCA_014656515.1. NCBI lineage: Eukaryota > Metazoa > Chordata > Actinopteri > Beloniformes > Adrianichthyidae > Oryzias > Oryzias celebensis. The sequence continues at coordinate 21,217,922 of BNCR01000018.1, read as the reverse complement.
GGGCTAGGTGGGGTGGAGGGAGTCTTAGTTGACTCAGAATGGAGTTAGAGAGCCAAATCAGAGTGGATGTCAGCCGTCACAGTAGAGAACACCATTTTTCTCAGACACTCCTCACTCAGCTGGTTGTTTGGGAGGATACCCTGATGTGATGCTCGGTTGCTTCCCCAGAACCAAGAGCCAAGAAGGACAGGAGCACATGTTTTAAGTTGCCTGTGTAACCGAGAATAAAGGCATGTTTTTCAATGTGTATCAATTTTCTTTCTTTCCTTTTTAACTTTTTGTTATAATTAAAAAAACAAAGGCGGATTGATTCAAGTGTTTTGCAGATCACAATCCAGCACAAAGAAAAAAAATGGGGAAAAAATGTCTTTAAAAGTTTGAAACCCCATTTAAATTTTAAAAATGCCAAATTTTTAAACAGCACATAGTCATGAATGGAGTTGGCCTTCTAACACATATGACTGGAACCCAGAGATGAAAACAAAGTGTGAACTAAAAGTAACCGTGTGCTTCTTGTCCCATTCAAATTTAAGATAGATCAACTTTCACATTCTTATCTAAAGGGTCAAATGAAAAACAAGTTTTTTTCATAAAATTTAGTGGGGTCTGAAATATATGAACCTGTACTGTTTGTTTAAAATTGTGCAAAGAAAATACATTACTTCTTTTTTTCTTTACCATCACATCTGTACACTCACCTGCCCTCTAATTTTGTTGATATGACCAGCTGAAGCCAAAGCAGCATCTTATACCAATTTGAACAAATCAGTCTCTTATTAAAATAAAAGTTAATCAATTTTTATTTTATGTTGGGAACATCTAGTTCAAGGTTGTGTTTTGTAACAAATCTGTGAAAGATTAAATGTGTTTTAGGTACAAGAAGTCATTGAAAACACACAAAGCTTCCAACTGTTGTCCCTGAATTTGACTACATCTTTCATTCAATTTTCTGAACACACTGAATCCCCTCTGAGGTCATTGTGCTGGAGCCTATCCCAATTACTGTTGGGTAAACACAAGGCTCACCCTGAGAAGGTTGCCAATAAGTTTTAGGGCCTCACACACACACACACACGCACACACACACACACACACTCACATTCACACCTAAGGTCCAATTTAGAATAATTGATTTATCTGTGAAGCATGTTTTTTTTAACTGTGAGAGAAAACCAGTTCCTGGAAAAAATCCATGCATACACAAGGAGAACATGGAAACTCCACACTAAAGGAATCCAGTCGGAATTTGAACTAGCACCTTTTCACTGAGAGGTGAAAGTGTTAACCACTGCACAACCCTGCAACACTTGAGTCAAACATGTAAGTACCAAATGCTGCTATTTCACCATAGTTCATTAGAGACAGTTTGCAAAAAGGAGCAACAAAAAAAATTATATATTTACAGCCTGGTTTTCCTAAACTCTTTCAAAATTATTTTTGCTTCATTTCCCTTTTTTTGTATCAGTCATTTGGATTTTGCAGGAGCCCAAATTTCTCTAAATATTTGAGATTTTTTTTAATAGGCAGGTGGTTTAAACCACTAGAGCTTCAAGCTTTGCTTTTCCCCACTTAGTAGTCATTATCAAACATGTTTGAGTTAGCAGTCAACTCAACAAGTTAAGTCAGCATCCCACTTCAGAATTAATTTTACTGTGGAGAATCCAATAGTTAGTATCAGAGAGGTTTAGTAAAATCTGTGGTCAAAATTACAGCATTGAGAAGCAGTGTTTTTACTTTAAAAAATAAAATAAAAAAAACTCAAGCAGAGGTCTAAAGCAGTAATAACCAAATAATGACTTTAGTAACATTTAAAAATTAAGTAAATGGCGCATACTTATATAGCACTTTTCTATCTTCATTGAAGATCCAGAGCGCTTTACAGTCACAGTCCCATTCACACATTCACACACTGATTGTGGCTTTACTGGTGAGCACTGGCGTCAACCTTACACAAGAGGCAATGTGGGGTTCAGTGTCTTGCCCAAGGACACTTCGACACATGGGCAGGGCGTGACTCAAACCTGCACTCTTCTGATTAGAGGACGTCTATACTGCCGCTGCACCACAGTCACCCCAGTGATGAAAGCTCAAGTAAAGAGTTAACAATTTAAATGTTTGTGAATTAAAGTCCAAAACGTGTGGGCAGACAATGAAAAAGAATCTTAAAATAATGGAATGAAGAGAACTTCTTTTTTATTGGCAAATTTTAATTTCATAAAAACATGGAATTTTAACTTGTAACTAAATACAATAAAGCTTTTCACTGATTTTGTTTTTAACATTTAAAGCAAAACTGTTGTCTCTCTGGGATTTCAATATCCTCCACATTCCAACAGATTGTTAGTGATGAATTTAGTGCGGTTTGACAGTCCAATACTGTATTGTCTTACACTGACTCATGCAGATATTACCTTTTAATGCAGTTCTATGCCAGTTACAAGAAAATGTAAAACGTTACTCTCATTGACTAATATCGTTAGTACTACTCATGCTGCACAAACATCCATGGCCATGAGCAGGTTTATTTGAAAGAATAATTAAGGAGACAGTTGAAACAATCAAGCTTTAGAGTTCAAATTAATTTAAATTAAAAATTTCAGTCATGATCAATTAAGATAAGGCTTTACTGGTGAAACCAATGAAAAACATTGGACTCTAAAATAAAAAAAAAAAAAATGATGTGTTCGCCTGTAGATGGTGATCCATGCGGGCTAGGTCGCAGGGACCCTAATTAAATCAGCATTACACTGTCAGATTCACTCCGTCCATGCCATAAAAAAGAAACAACCTTTTCAACTGTAAGTTATCTTTTTACCTTTACAGAGGCCATATGAAGAAAGACCCGAGCAGCCAGATAGATAAGCAAAGCCCTAAACTCTGTCATCAAATGCCAGCTGACAGTTATTCAATAAGACACCAGCAAGGGGTGTTAAAGATTTTACTGGGAAGGGATTTTCATTGAAGGCACAGCACATAAATCTGGACAAACACAGGGCCCCGCCTGTTGGGATGACACAAATCGCCCCCTCGTTAGGATCAATAAAGTGAGACACAATGCTGCAAAAGCACAAGAGCAAACTGTGAGGCTCTGGAGGATTCAATAGGCCTGAAGAATGCGTGGGAATTGGGAGCTCGGGTTAGACGAGAGCTTCAATCCCACCAACTCTGCCATGAAATAGAGAGGGAGGGAGCAATTGACCCATGAACCAGACTGAAAGAGAAATCACTTGTTCTCATAATGACTGGCTTCCACTTCGGCAGCAGGCCGGCGGATATACGCTTCTCAGTTGGACAACTGTGCTGAGAGGGCGGATGAGAAGAAGGGAGGATTGTCCAGCTCTTCCTGGCCTCCAGCTGGTGGGTAGAATGATCAACCTCCACAGCACTTTCCTCCACACCCCCCGGTCTTATCTAAACAGCAGCTATCAGATGAACACAAACACGGCTGCATCTTGTAAAATGAACCTGAGACAAATTAGCCAGCTCATTAGGCAGTTGAGGTTGGTTTCCTGAGTGGAAAGCAGAGTTAGGAGGATTTTTTCAGCTCTTGTTTATTTACTGAGAACAGCCCACTCATTTGCATTCTCCTCTCCAAGTGCAGGAAGGCTGAAGTGGGTACTTATGTCTTCAGTGATAGAGGAGTTTATGCAGATCTTTGTGGAGCATCTGTGAGCTGCTGCGTTCCAAAAGTCTCCACTCAGAAGGAGTCGCTTTATCTCTGGACTCAACATTCAAATGAAAACACCCACAGAGAGCAGAGGAACCAAAACAAAGCTGACAACTCTGTCAGACACATAGTTTCCTAACTTGTTTTTCCAAAGCAGGAAAACAATTGGTCAGGATCATTTGAATCACTGATTATCAAGATGATTTCAGAATTGGATAGAAAGTCGTCCCCCTTTGGCTGCCTCAGTGTGCAACAGTTAGCATATAGCTGAGAGAGGAATTTGCCACCTGATGGATTTTAAAAGCCTTTAACAGCCTTTCCATATGACTGAAGGCAGCTGCGGCGTGAAACTTCAACAGCTCACATGGGATGTCTGCAGAAGCAAAAACTACCTGCACCCTGATGCAGATCATACAGTTTTACAAACCTCACACTTTCATGGTATGATGTGAGGAAGAGTAAGCCTTTATCGAAGAGGCGTACATTTTGTTTTTTTCTCTGGACTGCTAGTCATTTTATTTATAAATTATATAAAGTTTTACTTTTTTTCTACAAAATAACCCAATCTAAATACAACCATCTTATTTTGGGATATCTGAATTTACAGTTAGTAGATGACATAATGACTCTCATAAAGTAACATTTCATCTTGATGGAAAGATATTTTCTGAAAATATTACATTAAATGTGTCAAATTGGTTCTTTTAGTTGATGCCCTGATAGAACAACTGAAAGACTTTTTAAGATTTGACTAAAACACAAGGTGTTCTATATAATAGATTTAAACCTTTTAAGTTATTGTCTCTTCTAGCAAGAATAGGAATATTGTGACCAGAAACAAGTCTAGTAAACTAAAGAGTGACTGAAGAGCACCAAGAGAGTTAACAAAAAGGCTTGAAAAACAAATTCTAACAAAATAAGGTTCAATGGAGAATTCCAAGACGCCAAAGTTGAAGTATGAAGGACACCAGGAAAAATGCTAATGAATCCAGCCGAGAAAACTTGCACAGTGATAGTGTTTGTGTGTTTGACAAGGGATGGCAGGCAGTAGTTGTACTAACATTAATATTTAATTAACAAAAACCCGAAGTGCAGTAAAATTTCAAAATAATTATTTAATGTATCTTCACAATTTCTCAATCTGCTGTGCTTTATTCTTATTTATTTATTCAAGAGGCATTTTAATGACAGTGATAATAATAGAAAATAATAACCATGTATATAAAAAATTACAACACAGTCCCTTGTCTCCTAATTGGATAACATAATTTTGAGGTTTATTAAGGTGGAAGCAAGAACTCAAAATGGCTGTGTTTTAATTTGACTTGGAAAAAGCCTTAAAGGCTCTGAGATAGCAGCAGAGATAGAGGATGGTGGTGTAGCAGTGTGGTGTAGTAGAAGTTTGATGATGTGATGGAGTAATGATGTGTCCAGCAGTGTCTGCGCTCTGCAACAGGACAAACAAACAGATTAATTGTTAATTTAGCTAATCTCATGGTGTTGAGGTTGTCCCGTCATGTGTTAAACTGGATTCCTTTCCCAGCACCCCAAGACTCCCACTTATGCTGATAAGCAGCATTATCTCCCACCCGTTGCCCCATCCCTCCACTCATGTCATCATGTTCTACTTGATAGGACCATTTCTCCTTCTTTAGACCCCCCGACTGGCTTTTGTCACTATGACTACCCCCTCCCTTGCTAACAGCCTCCTCCAAACGTCTGTTTGATAGTGAGATACCTCTAACCTGACCCTACCTCTTCTCACACACACGCTGGTCATTGCTGAAACCTATCTCAGGACAGGTTTCACAGACCTCTCCAAGTTACATTGACAGGCCTTTTTGGGGGGGGTGACAAGGTTAAGAAACTGATGGCTTGTGTGTATTTTTAGAGCTGCAGAAATAGATAGTGGGAAGATCTTAGCGAGAAAGATGCTGAATGGCTGAAGAAATGTTCGCGGTCGCTGAAAGTCGCTGAAGATCAGGAAGAAATCCATCACAAAGGTATCATTTCTGTGTTTCTGTGAAAGCCTCTGAAATCTAAAGCACTAAAACTATTTTAAAGCTAGCTTTAAAAAGGCAATAATTTATGGTAACATTGGTAAAATGGACTTTCCATGTAGTATAAATACTTCCATGTATGCGTTCACTATCTAAAAACACAAAGATTCTCAGCCTACATGACAATATAATGCCCTTATGAGAAAGTCTGCATCAATTATTCCTCCTGAAGCCAACGACAACTTTGAAGTCTTCCATAATTATATCTCTGACAAGCTTTAACACAGCCTCCACATGCAGATGGGAGCTCACGCCCTTGACAAAGACATTGTCATCTGACAGCCTCACAAAGAGCTAAGGAGAGAAGAAAAGAATATATCAGTCAATCCAAATATTGACCCGGACCCTTTATTGCAAATTAGCAGCAAAATTCTGATATGGAGTGGCAGCGTCTAATCTTCTCATTTCAGCAGCATCCCCCTCCTCCTGTTAAAATCTCAATGAAAATCCCTTAAGCTCCTCAAAACATACATTAATGCATGTAAGACTTTTTCATTTTTCAGTTTAAACATTCCCTCCAACAGCCTGCTGCTCAGTGCAAATAAAGAATGATATCATGTGATTTCATTTCTGACTACCTGTTCATTAATTCTAATAATTTGAAAAAAATCTTTAGGAAAAAGGTCTCAACCTTCACTTCGAGAAAATCAAGAACCAGAAATCATGAGAAGTCCTTACCACGGGTTCAGAGGTTAAAGAAAAAAAATTCCAAATGTCATCTTTAACAAGTAAAAACATAAAACAACTCACTTTGAAGGCTTTAAGTTTTCTGCATTCTTCTCCATTTTTGAAGTTGTAAAATGACAGTGATAAAGAATTACGGGAAAGCCTACCAAATGCATTAGTATACCTCTTCAATGTTTCAAAACATTTATTACAATAAAAAGATTACAGTTTTCTGTAGTCTAACTGCATACTGTCCATTAAAAAATGTAAACTATGAAGTAAATAACAACCCAGAAGAAATAAATCTTAAAACAGGTGGATCAGAACTTGTTCAGAGTTTTGAGCTTCTTCAGAAAAGTATGAGAAGGACGTAGTTTTGGTTTTCCTGTTCCTATATTGGAGATTGGAATTCCTTGAGCCAGCCGTATAAATCAAGCATTAGACTGCTGCCATGCAAGAGCCTGGAAACCAGATAACAGGACTAGAACAAAAAGAGGCTGATCTGATAAATGAGAACTTCACTTGAGGCTCAGACAGGATGGCGTACATGTTTTGTGTACATTCAATCCAGCTCGGCTTGGGGGAAACTTGAACGCAGGAATGTGGCGCCCTTCACTCGCTGGCATGTTTACTTCCAGATACGACTTGGCATGGAAAGGCCAAAGAGTCAAACTCTCCAGGGGAGCTTCCAAGAATAATTTGGAGGACAAGGCTGGATTTCACTCTGTAAAAGTTAAAAGAAGAGCAGAGGTCAAAGGTCACAAAGGGATGAATAATCAATTAAAAGGGAATCGGGTGTGTTACGCTTAGTTGTGATTGATATGAGTTCCCTGATTGAATCCGGCAGAAATAGACAAGGCAGGCGGCATCCAGCCTCCCTTCATGTGTTGAATGTGAACATGGCTGCTCCATAAAGACCAACAGATATTGAATGAGGAGATAAAAAGGCACATTTTTAATTTAATGTTGGGTCTGCAGCACAATCCACACCAGCCCTTTCAATTACTCACAGATGACTCGCGATCCACAGCTTTCAATCGTTTCGTTTTGCAATTTTAAATGGCTTCTTTTGTTACATGCCCTCACTCCGCTCAAAGTCAGCCTCTGCAGCCGCTCCAGTTAAATATTAATTGCGTTCCTGGAAGATCATCTGTCAGTCTGAAATCAAGCACAAGGGGGACAAATAAAAAAAACTTTCTCTGCACCTATTCTCATTTTACACAGTGCTGTTCCAGAAAGGTGATAAATGGAGGTTTTCTTCAACATGTGCACCAAAAACAACATTGCATGTCCTCTGGCTTTGAAATGAAGATTTAGGGTCAAACCAAGAGGAAAGTTTTAAAGTAAACAGGTTATAATGATGAGATAGGAGGAATCACAGCGAGAAGATTCTGACCTTCAGTAGAGCTGCTTTGAATGCCTCTCCTCCCAGCCTTGGTGGGTTTTTGGGGGGATGAGTTTGCTTTAGCTGTGAGTGGGAGATTGCAGGGTCATGAAGGTCAAGGGTTTGTGATATGGCAGGGATGAAATGTGCCTAATGAAACCTCTGCTGCTGGGATGAGAAAAAACAAACTCCCATACAGGGAAAGTGCAACAGACAGAAACATGTCAGTTCTGTCACTCAAACATGTACGATCAGAGTCTGCTTTGTTGCAAGCTGTGCATAAATGATGCAGGAGCGGCAGTAGTAACAGTAAAACATTGCAATGAGCTGGAATGAAAAGGTTTTCTTGAGATCAACATTCCAGTCTGAACTTACCCTTTCAGTCTAACCTTCCAACAAAGAGATTCATAAACAAATGTGTTGTGGTTTTAGTTTTGGTGCCTCTGCATGAAAAAGAGCTGCTTTCAGTGCATTGGGCATTGTTGCACTATTTGGGCTTTCAACAGAACACCTCAGCCTTGTTCTTCACAGATTAATTTATGTTTTGTACATTTTTAGCAGAGAACTTCAAATAGTTGCTTTTGTGGGAGCATACAAATTACCAAAGTGACCCTTGATGTTCCAGAAAAGGTATTTTTGTGCAATAAGTCAAAAACTTTCAGAGGGTTCAGAACAATAGAAATTAAGAGAGTTGCTTGGAATTTGTGGATGTTTGTTCGCGAGCTCGAAGATGACAGTGAAGCCTAACTGTTTTTGTTCTCCAACCAAGTCTTCCATCTATCTGGAAAGCAACACTGTAAAAAAGTGTTAAAAGTGTTGCCTTTTGCTGTCTGATGAACCAAAGCTAGAGTCCATTTAGTTTGCAAAAAAAAATCCTTTTTGAAAGTTTAAGAAAAGAATCGTTGGAAGACCCACTCTGATGAAAATAAACAAATTCTCAAGAAAAAAACAGCTTTGCACAAACAAGATCCTCTTGTCTTTTATTTAACACAGCTCTTTTGAAAAAAAAAATCCCAGTAGGACTTCTTTGGTAAATAAATAACATAACTATATTTTTAAAGGTATGAACAGGGTTCAAGACATAACCTGGTTTCATTTAAAGTCAGCAGCTCCACACCTGCACTGAAAACGTTGCCTGAAGAAAATGACTTTTCCCCTCTGAGGTGTTGGACGGTTTGCCAGAACCTCTTCAAGGCCAACATAGTCCTTCTTTATGTCTACACTGAACTCCTCCCAGGACCGAGTGTTTGCCTCCACTGCAGCCTGAGCAGCAGCTCGCTTTGACTGCCAATACCTGTCACCTGCCTCTGGAGTCCCACAAGCCAGCCAGGCTTGATAGGACTCCTTTACCAGCTCGACGGCATCCCTTACTTCTGGTGTCCACAGCTCTGAATAGCAGCAGAGACAATGAAGGTGGAGAACATGTTCCACTCAGACTTAGTTACCAGTCTCCCTCTGTACCTGTTTGAAGCTCTTGATGTGGGAGTTAAAGACTTCCCTGACAGAGGCTTCAGCAAGATGTTCCCAGCAGACCTTCACAGTACGTTTGGGTCTGCCAAGTCTTTCCAGCCTCTTTCCCTGCCAGCGAATCCAACTCACCACCAGGTAGTGATTGGTGGTCAGCTCTCCCCTCTCTTTACCCGAGTGTCCAAGACACACAGCCAAAGGTTGCCTGAAATGACTACAAAGTCGATCATCGATCTCCTGCCGATGGTGTCCTGATGCCACATGTATTGATGGACAGCCTTCTGTTCAAACATGGTGTTTGCTATGGACAAACCATGAAGAGCACAGAAGACCAACAACAAAGTACAGCTCTGGTTCAGATCAGGGAAGCCGTTTCTACCAATCAAGCCCCTCCAGGTGCTACTGTAGTTTCCTTGTTGTTGCCCACAAGCTCAGGCTCTTTCCCTCCCAGAGAAGTGACGTTCCATGATCAGGGTTTTTTTGCCGCCGACCACCCGCCTTCAACTGCCACTCAAGCCACATTGTACCAACCTCTTCTGAGCTCTTCTGCAGGTGGTGGGCCCACAGGAGAGTAAGCCTTATTGAAATATACTCAAATTCCCAACATTCTGACTTTTTCGGACTTTTTAAATGTTCAAGTGTTAATGCATGTCTCTCATTAATGATTTAGAGACTTAACATCTAAATGTTCACCGGTTAGTTTTTTTGTGCCTCAAGAATTGTTTGGTTCTCTCAGCTGCATGAAGTGTAGTTTTGACCCCAGAGTTCTGGGGCGTGTCCAGGAGCAGCAGAGATGGGGGAGGGAGGCATTCCTTTCATGGAAGAACAAATTAAAAAAGAAACAAAAAAAAAGCAGATAGTTGCCAGAAAGCTGATGAAGCATCCCAGAAGTGGCTCTCCTTAGAGGCCTGTTTTGGCTTGAAGACTGAGACCTGCTGTAAACTGTAGCAAAAACTTTATCAGGAAATGGTTAAAATCAGGGCAATTGACACATCTGACACACAGCGATGTGGGTATATTTTATTGATCCCTGCAGAGAACCTTCTGCTACCTCCACAGGGAGGTCAGGGTCACCATGTAGGAGCAGCGTTAAATGTGGGAAAAAAAAGTGCAGCATTGCTCAGAGACACTTCACTATGTTTTTGTTGCACTTCACAGGCAGACGTGGAATGAACACTATACGTGTCTGTTCACTTCAGTCCAACTGCTGATGGAGTTGACTGCGTGCCATGACAGGCTACATTTCTTCAGTGTAATTTAGCACGATGCTGGCGTCTTTTATGTGTTCAGTCTCTACAAGGTGATGAAATGAAAGGAAAGTTCAGAGGCAAGCAGAGAACATTTAAAAAGCTTGCAATGATGCAGATGTTTTCAACCTTAATATAACAACAGAATCATAAACCAAGGTTTGTTTTTCTGTAAACACACATATTGTTATTTTGACTTTTTCAGAACCTAAAGTATAGCTCTTTCCAATAAATTTCTATACGGCCTACTAACAAAACTGTCCTTTGACTGTTCTCGGACACTAAATCATGGAAAATATTTCCATCAATGTCAATCATTCAGACATTGAGCACATAATGAGTAATATGTCAATCAGATGTGAATAGTTGCATTTCATATTCTTTGAGTCTTTGATTCCTTGGAATAAACAATTTTAAATCAAATCAAATATTACCAATAAAACGCACATTTTGGAAAAGAAATTAGTCTTAACAGTGTTTTTATTTGTGTTTAAGTCAAGAATTTTCCTGTTTTTGTTTCCAAGCAGACTCTAAAAATGCATCATCGGAAATCAAAGATATGAAGATAAACTATATTTTTGTTAAATATGATATTTCATAGCCACCCAGCAAAGTTTTGATGAAACTTTAAAAAGTTAAAACATGTAGAAACATTTTGTTTGCTTTTCCGCTGAAAGTCCTATAAGCGTCAGATGTTTTTGAGTCCTTCATGTTTTATCTTTTGGTGGTTGAGGAGTTTACTGGCTAAAACATTCTAAAAAAATTGGAATGTCCTCCCTGTCTAATCCCAAAGACCAGATAACTAAATCTTTTTTTAGGAAATCAACCTATTTGGTAAAGGGATTATATTCGTGTGCATAAAAACTGAGTCATTTTTACTGATTTAACTCATCAATGCAATGACTGATTGATTGCTATGAATATAAGTCGTAGTGGTTAATGTTAGTTATAAGTTGACTATGTTTATCTTTAGTAACTCAGCAATCATAGATGTCAGTCTAAAGTTTCCAGTTTTCAAGCAAAAGCTGGCAAAAAAAAAAAAAAAATCAAGTTGATCCATACAGATGATGCAAGTTTTTGGGTAGTCTGGGTCCAAGAGGGTCATAGAGAGCAGCACGGGTGTGTGTTATTTGGTAAGTGTGTCGTGAAGTATTTGTAAGGATAATAGAGGTTGCACACAGGAAAAGCTGTAGTACGCCATACTCTAGTCGTTAGTAAGGTGCAAGTACTGGCTCGTTCTGAATGCACATGAATACTGCAGCATGGGGAATGCATACGTAAAGTCTGTAAGACGCCTGGAGGACGCCCACCCAAACTGGTTGTCTAATTTCCTTATTTGTAATGGTCAGGCGGCACACAAGGAGCACACACTCTATGTGTGAGTAGTACTCATTGGCCCCATGTGTAGTGTACAAGACTTGAGAGGGGTTTAAAAAGGAAAAATCTGTACAACACGTGTGTCTCATCCACCCCAACATTTTTTACCCTAACAGGTTATTCAACCTCTGACGACTGAATTCATTTCCAGCTATAAAAAAAAAATCACAAATGGTTTTGCTTTCAACAATATTTTTAATCAGGGTAGTGTGGAACACAAGTGTTTTGACGTGTATTTGCATCAATAGGCATCAATGGGTTAAGAATTGTTCGCTGCAACCAGTCACTCGCGTGTAGAACAAGTGTGCATGAATATTTTCACAAACAAGCTCACAGAGCAGTCTACAACGTTAATATTTCATGTGGGCCTCCTGCACGCCCCAAAAAGATTTGCCCATTTTTTTGCCCTGCTAGCAGCTTGTATCCACCTCTAAGGGCAGTTGTGACTTTGGCTTAACTCTTTGAAAATGCAGGTAAATGTAAGCATCTTGAAGTCTCCTTAAAAAAAATGTACCTCCTTCCAGCATTTCTAAATTATTTTACATATTTTTCATATTTGCTTTCTTTTATACCGTATAATAATAGCACTGTTTGTACTGGATCAGACTGGAGGTGGGCCCCTTGCACAGATGGGAGGATGGAAATGTGCTTCTATCAGGCTGAGGCTGAACTGAGTAATTAAAATTACATAGTCAAAACAATCCATAAAACATCACTGTTTATGAGGGCTTTGGGACAATGCTTCTTACTTTGTCTCTTAAAGTTCACTGCACATCAGTACAGTGTATTTTCTTTTGTGTAGTCCTTTCAGTGGCAGTGATCGGAGCGTTGTGTAAATTACAGGGGAGATTAAAGTATAAACTCTTCCTAGAACAGTACAAACATCCTAAATCCTTAGAAGACAGGTTAACTTTAGTTTCACACATGAAAGGACGTTTCCACCTTTGCCTCCAGCTCCACTGTGACAGACCTTCAACAGTGCACGTCAAACCCCTGAGTCTCATTTCGCCTGATTCAACATCATTAAGTGTTTTGTTTTGAGAGGACAATTAGTGCTGATGTGAAATTATAACTCCAAAGAGTGTTTGGAGAGTCACATTTACCGAGGCATCTGTCTCACACTGGCAGTTTAGCAACGTAAAGAAAACAGGCTGAGTGTCATTCAAAGCTGATGTATGTCCTCTTTGTTTGGATGGGACTTAAGAGGAATGCAAACATGCACTCCTTAAGTCACGTGTTAACTTGTGGAAGCAGGTAGAGGGAAGCACAGACAGCAGGCTAAAGAATGGGTTGAATTGCACATCAAGAGTATCCAGAGAGTAAGACAAACACAGCTCTGAGCACAAACTCAGGTTTTTATGTTGCCTGTGGCCTGGACGTTCATGCACTTTCCCTTCTCTCTGCTATGCTCAATCACAGGGCGGCTCAGACAGGCAAGCAGCGGAGCGTGAACATCACTGAAGTTTTTTCTCAGTCCTCTGGTGAAGGGCTGCAGTTCAGGGCCGTTGTTATGCCTCGCTCGTCCCTGGGATGCCAGACGGACACTGGCATTCTGACAAGCTGCCTCGCAGCATCCTCAGAATGAACATCCACCAGGCGTCCGCTGAGATGTAAGAGTCTGCAGCTCCTGGACATCAATGTGACTGCACTCACTCACACCAACACCACCAAGTCAGAGCAGCCAACCCAGTGTTTCACACATACAGTCTTTATCACTTAGTCTATATAGCAAAGGTATTACAGAAAAGTTTCACTTTAGGTTCAATAGACAACTCACAACTCAGTTTGTCTCAAAATGCTGCACAAAAAAATCCAAAGAAACCTCGAGCTTTGAAAGAAAAACAAACGGTGACCAATTTGTTTCAAATAGTTCAAGACTTGCATTCCAGTTGAGTATAGATTATTCCAAAAAGACCAAAGTATTTTAACATGTTTGAATATCACCTATCATTAAGTAACAACTGGTTAAAGTAAATGATTGTTTTATTTTTGTTGGAGAGGAAGCAGAAAAATAGAGTAAGTAACCATTAGCAGAACCAGACTTGGTATGTGCTATGCATAAAATAAAGATATAAATAATAAGAATAAAATTACCCCTCCATGAACCACCACCTTAACGTGGTGGAGGGGTTTGAGAGCTCAAGTGATCCCAGGAGCTATGCTGTCTGGGCTTTAGTCCCTGAAAGTGTCTCCCATGGCAGACAGGTCCTGGGTGACGAGCCAGACAAAGAGCAGTTCACAAACCCCTTCATGAGAAGAACGCCCAAAGATTCAATTACGTTGGATTGCCGTTAACAGGATTGGCCCGGATTGGCATTAACAGGGCCCCGCCCTGGAGCCAGGCCTGGGTTGGGGCTCGCAGGTCAGCCTTACTCAGGGCTGTCCGGTCTCTGTATGAGCAGAGCAGGAGCTTGGTCCGCATAGCTGGCACTAAGTCAGACCTGTTCCCGGTTCATGTTGGACTCCGCCAGGGCTGCCCTTTGTCACCAGTTGTGTTCATAGTCTTTATGGACAGAGGTTATAGGTGCAGCCAGGGGCTGGAGGGTGTCTGGTTCTGGAACCACAGGATTTCCTCTCTGCCCTTTGCAGATGATGTTGATATCTTGGGGCCTCTTATTCAAAAGGGAGGGAAGATCGGAGCATGAGATTGACAGGTGGATTGTGAGGTGGAGTGTGGCATCCACCATCATGAGATTGCTGCACCGGTCTGTTGTGGTGAAGAGAGAGCTAAGACAGAAAGCAAAGCTTTCAATTTACCGGTCGATCTACGTACCAATACTCACTTATGGTCATGAGCTCTGGGTCATGACCGAAAGAATGAGGTCCCAGAGATAGAGCGAGAAGCTCGGTCATGCGGGAGGAACTCAGAGTAGAGCCGTTGCTCCTTCACATTGAGAGGAGTCAGTTGAGCTGGCTCGGGCATCTGGTTCAGATGCCTCCTGGACTCCTCCCTGGGGAGGTGATCCGGGCATGTCCCCCTGGGCGAAGGCCCCGGGGAAGACCCGGGAATGACTTAGGGTTGGAGAGAGAAGTCTTGGCATCTTTGCTTAGGCTGCTGCCCCCGCAACCCGGTCCTGGATGAGCGGATGGATGGATGGATGGATGGATGGATGGATGGATGGATGGATGGATGGATGGATGGATGGATGGATGGAAGAAAGAATAAAAGTAAAAATGGTAGTCATATTATAAAAGCAACAAACCTCCAGACAAGACTGGAAGCCCTTCTGTTTATTCTATCAAAGTCAGTTGTTATTCTGAAATCACTTCCCAGTTGTCTTTAATTGGGTGTTGACACTAGTCAGTGATGAGTAAGTGTTTTTATTAAAATGTCATCATTTTTCTAATAAATAGATAAAATAATTGAAATAAAATTCATCTTTATTTAGGATAAACTTTTAATACAGAAGCAGTACAATGTGTCTTGTAAATTGTTTATTTCTTTTTTTTTACAAATGAAAAATGCATATCTACAAAAATAGCAAACAGATAAGAACACATTCAAACACAGCACAGACTACATGGAGCCCCCTAGCACAAGCATACATTCTGACATCTTGTTTCCAAGATGCGGAAGCATTATCTTTCCACACCACGATGCCACTTCAGACCACAGAGGGCATCTCAACACAGTGCAGTGCAGGGCCCCTTACCATAAAGACAAGGGCAATCCCCATGGCAACAACCACATCGACTGAACAGACATCATGTGTGGTGGATGTCTCACATAAAGACTGAACTGGAGTTAAAGTATTGTGAAGACATTTTGTTTTTTAACAAAATATTTTTCATTCACGCTCTGTATCGATGGACTTGTGAATGCAGGTCAACCCCATCTGTCTGACATAGATGTCTTAAATGCAGTGAAAACTGCTCAAGCCGTGAAGTTTCCTTTTTTATATTGCAGTACATATTAATCATGATGGATTGTCTGTGTGGGAAGAGTCATGACATTTTCAGCTGCAGTGTGAAAATCTCCCATCATTCTTGTGTCTCTTCCTCTCAGTGAGGAGCTGGATGTTGGCGGCCCCGCAGAGACGACCTGCTGCCATGCTCTCAGTGTTATGTTGGAGAGGGCGGAGGGAGATGCCAGGGGCATCTCTCTGACAAACAGAGCAGATGCCTTACACTAACAAACAGCCCGGCAGGGCTCAGGCGGGCCTCCCCATCAGCTTAGAGATGTGCTGAGATTTGCAGAACAAACTGGAATCTGCAATGCTCTGCAGCAGCACTGAAGCCCAGCGGGTCATCTTTGTCGGTACGCCGTCAGCGAGTGCCTCTGTCACCTGCAGCGCTGGGGTTTCATTCGAGCATGATTTTGGACACAAACACAAGGCTGCTGTCAGAATCCAGTCGTGTTTATTTAAAAACAGACACTATTGCTGATGCTAAGTTGAAGCTCTTGATTCTTTGTGGAGCTGCAGGAACTGCAATCTCCAGCTGCAGGGAATAAAGACAGATTGGGATTTCATTGTGTTTGACTTACATTTTTGATTGGGCTCGATTCTGAAAAGACTCCTCTGAACTGTTTGGAATTGTTGACTCCAACCAAGCTTCAAAGAAATACACGCATTCACCATGGTCAAATGTACAACCCCCATTCTGAATATCTGCATGCTCAAATGCATAATAGGAAACTACAACAGAAGCCAAAATGAGTTCTCATTATCAGGAGTTTTGGGTTCGGCCAGAGTGCATCCGAGTGCCATGGGCTTTGTTAGAAGATGCAAACAGAGGTTTAATTAATCCAACATGAATTTTTCATACACATACCTATTTTAAGCACTTATTACTATTATTTAGAGACTTGGGTCATGGATAAATTATGAAGAGAAGCAGGCCCAGCTTGCACACATTTTAATTAATCTCAAACTGCAGGGGAAGTTAACAAAAATGACTTTATCTGCTGCCAAGTGTTGGACCACCCATAGACAAAGAGCTGTATCTGGACAGAGCATCCTTCTTTCCTGCACTGATGCCTTTTCTGTGCGAAGTTTGTAATGCAGCATCATTCTGCATCTCTGCACTGCTGGTAGAAGGTTCTTTGTTTGAGGAGATGGAATTACTTTTAATTCTTGTGCAATAAATCCGTTATTTACATGCCAGACAGTCAACAATGGAGCTAGTTACACCCAGAGGTTTGTTAGCCGAGTATTTCACCCAGTGGTGGCAAATCCAAGTTTTTAGCTTGTTGTTACACAACGATAGTCATGAGGATTCAGTTCAAGTGGGGGGTGGAGGGAATGCTGATCAATGTGACACCTTGGTCTGGTTTGATTTGCTTTCACGCATGACACTCAGACAAAATCCAAAGTCTTAAATTGACTAAACAAACTGGAAAACCATGCAATTCCAATATCCTCCATGTGGGGGCTCTAGAGTTCAAATCAAGCTCTGATCAGGACAAGAAACAGTGAGAAGAAAAATATTGCTAACACCTCTCATCTTCTGATTATCGCACCCGCCTGGACCTCCTTAAGCTTTCATTTTTAACAGTCATTTGAAAGAGGCTTTTCCTACTTTTAAATTACCAGTGGGAACACAAAGAAAGGACTATGTTTGTTATGCCTGATATTGACATTGATCTGTTTAAATAAACAAGTATAAAAAACATTTGATTCCGTACCAAAGTTCAGATCACTGAAGGTAAGTCACATTACAGCCTGAAAACCACAGGATGAAGCTTCTATCAGATATCTGTGGGTTGACAATTTGAGTCAGAGGAGGTAAACTATTATAAAAAAATGTGTGTTGTCATGTGAGCAAAGCAGAGGAGAGCAAACTAATTCTGGTTGAAGGATGGCTCTGACTTGCCCTGGAGTCCCATGACCTGATGTGGAAACTGGCCAGCAAAGCCTTTCCTTCCCACCTCAGTTGATTGCAGCAAACCTTCCATCTATTCCTCTGACATTGAGCCATAAAGTCGCCCTTCTCCATTTCATGGGCGTTGTTCATTGGGTCTTCCCAAGTAACAGTTAGTTTAAGTAGCTCCACCTGCTGGCTTGACAGGGGCATCAAAAAATGTCTGACTGTTGCTAATTTCACAGTTAGAAATCTCTTACTGCTGCAAGCACAGCTCCCTGGATCTCCTTTGGGAAATGGGGCTTTACGCCTGCCCTTACAAAGGTGATGGTACTCTCTATTGATTTCAAATGCAGGTGCTTTCTCTTATTGTCCACTTGGCCCAGGACCCCTACTTGGACATGCTCGCCACCCTGTTCAAGCAAACTTCCTCCACCTCAGCATTCATCTCTTCCTGGATCATTATCCTCTTCTTTTTCTACTTTACTATATCTTGGTCTTAGTTTGCTACCCAACTCAGCCCAACCTATAGCTATTGTGCTCACCAGAATGCTGTGTTGCAACCTTGCTTCTGCTCATTTCACTGCATCCTGGGTGCATTCTGTCCCGTTCTAACCTCAACAACAGCTGAAGAGACCTCAGTGTTGGTGAAGTTTTTGTAGAGCATTACTTCTCTGGCTTGGGTGACCTTGAACTACTCTGCCAGACTGTTGATTAGAAGCTGCAGTTTGGTGTTGCACCCAAAGAGTAATAGTAGTCTATGTGGCAGGTCCAACCACCTGCCAAGAAACTGCTAAATCTTTCTCTCAAGGCCATCCATGAGGGTATTTGGGAATTTTTAGACAAGCGGCAGTCGGAGCAGATAAGACAAGATGTCATGTTAATATATCTAGGTTGTGAACATTAAAAGAACCCAGACGTGTCCACAGCCAAGAAGCACGTGTCAGGATCTCTGCTGGTACCTTGATGGGCCACAAAGTGCGCCAAGTCCACTGCTGCACTTGTTCACTGTGATTTTCCAGAAATGCAGATTCTGTTTCTTCCTAAACTGAATCGACTGTTGGCCTCTTTCTGCTTCTAGCGACATTATAAGCTTTCAGCCTTGTCTCCAGACAGCTTTTAGTTTTCAGGATAAAACTCACTTTGTTACTTTCTTCTCACTCTACTGGGTAAAGCCTGTTTTTTGTATTTCTGTCGTTTCGGCTTCAGTTTGTTACAAATTCAACAAGAGAGTTGAAGTTTAAAAAAAAAAAAAAAACACCAACCACCAATTTATAACAAAACAGCCATTTTTAAATTGGACTGATATGATTTATTTAAAACTAAATAAAGATCATCATAAATATGAAAAACTTTGAGAATTTATAAACAAAAAGATGGATTTTACTTTAAAACTAGTTTGTTTTTTGTTATTTTTTCAATTACACTTCCTTTATTCATCTTTAAATATGTTTCCCTTCAGTTATCAGCTTCTTTCAAACCTTAGTAAAGTTGAGTTGTGTGGGCGGGTTAAACTTCTTCAGTCAGTTCTCTAAGCTCAGGAGTTGTAAGCTGAGTGTTTCTTTCCAATCTGCCCAAATGAATCCAGATGTAAAAACGCCTCTGAACAGTCCAACGCTGAAGCAAATGTGCGCTTTCCACAAAGATAACCAATCCCCATTTGACACTGCCTGTTGTCTCATTTGCACAATTTAGCTGTCAGCTTTCCCACACGTCCGAGTGAAAACATGACAAACTAATCAAGAACCATGGAAATGAGCCGAAGCCTGGAGCCATCTGCAGCCGAATGACGAGCTAAGCTTCTCCATTCTCCACGCCTTGTTCTGTTTCTAATAAGTCTTTAAGAACCGTCCTGCAGGCCTCCTGAGCTGTTAAGCTCTTGCTCAAACAGGATCCCTGCCATGTTGGTGGTTTGCAGAACAATTGGTCCACTGGGGATGGTTAAAGGTCAGGCCGAGGTGCTTGTTGGCCCCCCTTGTTCTAACCCCTTAGACACAAACAGGCATGATGTCTCTAACCATGTTGTTAGCTGTCCAGCCCAGGTTCATTAACAGCTGCAACTCAATTCCTTAAAGCTGCACCTTGCTCAGTTCAAAGTAATAATGGAAAACAATAACAAAGGAAAAAGTTATCCAATAGGAACTTTGGCAGAAACTTTTGAAGGTTGACATTTCTCTGGCAACCACAAAAAAAGCAGTTTTGCTGGAGAACTTCTATGAAGGTTTTTTTAAACAAATGGTAAGATAATATGATCATTATGAATAACTTTGATTTTTCAAAATGTCTGAGGTCTTTCCAGGGATCTGCTGTAGCCACTCCTCCAGTTTGGGGGTTACAGCCCAGAGTGCTCCAATTACCACGGGCACCACTGTCACCTTCACAGAACTTTCCCTGGTATTTCTCCAGTTTTTTGTGTTCCTTCATGATGTTACCATCACTTGGTACTGTCACATCCAGCACAACAGCTTTTCTCTGTTCTTTATACACCACTATGATGTCTGGTTGCTTCGCCTTTACCATCCTGTCCGTCTGTATCTGGAAGTCTCACAGGATCTTTGCTCTATAAATCTCTACCACTTTCAGAGGTGTTTCCCATTTTGACTTTGGGGTTTCCAGTCCATATTCTGCACACATGTTCCTGTATACCATTCCAGCCATTTGGTTGTGGCGCTCCATGTATGCTTTCCCAGCCAGCATCTTACAACATCCAGTTATGTACTGGATTGTTTCAGGCGCCTCTTTGCACAATGCTCAGCTTGGGGGTTGTCTGGTGTGATGGATCTATCATTCTGGTGCTCAAGGCTTGTTCCTGAGCTGCGAGGATGAGAGCTTCTGTGCTGTCCTGTAGGTCAGCCCTTTCTAGCTATTGGTAGCACTTCTTGATATCAGCCACTTCAGTTATGGTTCAGTGGTTCTTCCCATGCAGGGGCTTGTCCTGCCACGATAATCTGTCCTCCAGCACTGCATCCTCTGCTGTCCGTTGCCTGAGACATTCACTGAGTATACTGTCCGTTGGGGCCTTGAGCTTGAGATATTCATGTATCTTGTATTCATGTATCCTGAATAGTGGGAGTACCACCTGCAGAGGGTGAGAGGGGACGTTTTATTTAGTCTTATATAAAAATGCAGGTGATATCAAGTAAAAGTAACGTTACTTCAAAAAATATTAGTCAAGCAGAAGTGAAAAGTAATTATCCAAAAAAATAGCTAAAAAAAGTGACTGATGACAAAATATTCAAGTACTGAGAAACAATTTGTCATGTGTCCATTCACTTTTTTAAAGCTTCTTAAGTCCTATCCAGGGTATCATGGGCATCATAGGGTTTACCCAGCTACAGCAAGGGCAGGGGGTACACCCAGGACAGTTAACTAGTCTATCACAAGGCCACGGACAGACACATACTCAAAATCACTGAGAAAAACCACAAGGAAAACATACAAACTCCACATAGAAAGGGCCCAGCTGGGATTTGAATCAGGACCTTCTTGCCATAAGATAAGAGTGCTAACCACTACACCACTGTGCTGCCCTGCAATCTAAACGTATGTGGCTTATATGCAAAAAGTTTGTTGCAAACGCTAAAAAATGTTTTTGAATAAAAAAAGAACTTTTTTACAATATTTAGTGACAACAATTTTCCTCAATTGGAGAAAACAAGAGCTTTTTTTTTTTTGAGTTTTCTTTTATACAAGAGAATCAAAACTAATTTTTTCTCCTCACAAATTAACAAATACAATATTGTTTTTCAGTTAAAAATATTATTTTTTAGATCAACAAACAAAATGTTTGGAATAACCAATATGTTTTGTTGACTGTGGAAATGAAGACACATCAGCTTTAGGAAAAAGTGGTGTCCATCAAATGAGTGCAATGCCTATGTGTCAGCTCAGCAAAGCAAACTCATAGTGAGAGCTCAGTGACCACAAAGAGAAACTGTGAATAAAGGGGGGAACCTGGGATTTCAGTTACATTAGTTGGGTCTATGCTTGTTTGTCTGAGTTTGTTTATCTCCAAATATGTTTTTTTGGGTTTAACAACAATGTTTACACTTAACTGAGTTTTCTGCAAAACCCAGAAACACTGTTACTGCCTGTGCAGCACAGGCCAGTGCAGGGGGGGCATGCAGGCCTCAGGATGATATTGCTGTTTTTGGGATCTGGATATCTTAGGCATCAGCACCCCCCACCCCCCACCCCACCCCAAATCTTTCTGTGATAAATGTTAAGCAGACGATTACGTTTTCATTTGGCGGGTCCTGGTTAGCCACCTAAAGGTACTGTCAGCCTTTACCCTGGGGAGGTTTGCTCCACAGGGTGTTGCGTGCTCAAGGCGAGGATTTGCAGCCCCCTCCTCCATGACAGTCCACAGCTGGGGGGTTTGATGCCGTGTCAAGGAAGGCTGCAGCGGTGGCTCAGCTTCTCTCAGCATTCCAGACAGGGCAGATCCGGGCTCTGACAGGCTTGGTCTGCGGGGAGAGGCTGAGTCCAGACGCTGCTCTGACCCCTCTGCCCTCCTGCATGTTGTTTACCTTCAGGTGTTGGCACCTGCTCAAAGCAGAAAAAACGCCATTGTCTGTTTCTAACTTTTTAGACAGGGATCAGAATCTGACAATGCTGGGGCTTCCAGCACCTTCAACAGACGCTGTGGGCCCTGTGGGGCTGCCAAGAACCGATTGGACCTTGACCACGGCTTTAGCAGATTCTCCAAGCCAAATGGACCTGGATTTATCTCTTACTTTGACATGAAAAAGAATAAAGTAATCACAGCTTGCGATGTTTGAGCTGAAAGTAAAAAAAATAAAATAAAATAAATAAAAGTCTGGAAAAATCTGACATAAAACCTGTTTGAAATTAACACATTTTAATGTGTAAAAAAGAATACACTCAGCTATAAAATCATTTGAATGAGTCTGACCTTGTTTCATTTCTATGAAATTGAGGAGAACATTTTTAGAATAAATGTCTGAGGCAGAAAAGCAGCTCCTTCCTCGTCATGAGCAGCATCTTTTTCTGGTTTTGTCCTCATTTACTTCATTTTCTCCAACAATGTTGCATCCAAATGAGAATTTGAAAGCACAATGCAAATGTAACTACATTTGTCCCTTTAAACAGGGGGTTAAAAAGACAGCGGTAATTAAAGTGAGCTTACATTCTCTCTGACGGTTTACTGCTCGCTGCTCTATTCTTGGTGAGCATTAGTGCATGAGTAATTATGGAGAATTATTCAACGGGAGCATGATTATGCAGGCTCTTTTAAATGATGGACAAATGTGTCGCATTAAGTTCATTGTTTTGCAAATGCAGTTGATGATTCTGTTATCTGTCTCCTGCGCTACAACACCTGTTTTGTATAATTAAAACAAACTTTGACATGGGATTATGACTGTGGCAATCAGCCGAATCATAAATGCTGCTCAGCCTCAAAAAAATGCTCTGATAATTTGACTTTACATCCGTTTGGACAGTTTGCGTCTTTGCCATGTGGGTGGCATTTGCTAAATTTAAATAAGTCCATCTTTGTGGCTAAACTTTATGCAGGATTGTTTTTGTGCTCCATAACTAGCAGTAAATTCGGTCCTAATGGGTTTATCGTTCTCCAGCAGCCCAGGAAGCTTAGTGAGATTTACCAAAAAGATTATTATTCAATTCTTTGATTTTTTTTTTTTAATTTTTACTTCTTATGGTCACATTGATGTTGTTTCCTTTAGTTTAGTTTAGTTTTACACCTGAAAGTTTTATTTTAACTAGAACAAATGAGCCTCGTTGTAAAAGCTTTTTTGTTCATTGTCCTCCTTTAGTAATCTCCCTTATTTATTCTTATTAGTGAACGATTTATAAAAGCTCTTTAAAATAAAACAGAAAAAACTTGTTTCCAAAAGATCAATTCTGTTTTGCAGAGTAAGTTATAATACCCTTAATAAAAAAAGCAACGATGCAGAGAAAAAAAGCATCATTTGAACTTCTCTGTATTGTAACAAAAATAACTGGATTTTATCTCGTGTGAACACCATTAGCAGAGGAAAAACCAGACAAAAGACTAGCTTATAAGTATAAGCTAACATTTGTGCAGGGTAAGTATGGGGCCTGTGCTTGCATCTTACAATCTTAATAATAGCCTTACAAACGTTTCATATTTACATTTGTCAGACACACTAAAATGGTACGTTGCATTTTCAACATGTGATTGCTGTACGAGCCTCAGTGGAAATGCAAGACACACCTGCCCTCCCCTTAAGGCGTGGCCGCTCATCTCTATGACCCTCCATGGGCCTGGACAACCCAAAACCCACAGCATCCATACGGGTCAACCCCGTTCATGTGACACTTCCACAGAATTTTATTGTGTTACCATTGGTTCTTTGCAGCATTCCATTTCACAATTCTGTTCTGCTTTCTTTCAACTTTAATGCTTTGGAGACATCTTAAAAGTATACAAACAACATTAAGGATGAAGACTTATTTTTTAACATATGTCCATGTAAAGGATTAACAATAATTCAGTTCATTGGAAACCTTTTCTATATTAAGCCTCATCTTGAATGTTATGATTAATAACTCACATTTTCATTTATATATGTGTTGGATTTTGGGAAAGTTTGCAGATGTAGTGATCATCAGATTATGTTAAACATGCCGACAGATTGAAGAAGTCTAGAAATGTAGATTATAATGCTTGTTAATAGGACTAAAGACCTTTTTTTTACTTTAGTGTCACTTGTTGATCTATATTAAATTGTGAAATGGAAAACAAAAAAAGCATGTTGTTTGTAAAAGGCGGTTTTCGAGAGTCTGCCCTATCTGTCTTCCATCCTTCTTTGCAAGATGACATGTTATTTTTGAAAAGTGTTTACAGTTCTGCCCTCCACAAAAGCCACATTAGTGGTGCCCTTTGAAGCCTCAATGATTCAATCTGTTTTTTCTGTATCAACCTTTTGGTTGTTGGAGCTATCCTCATAAAAAAGAATAAAAAAAATTGTTTGCCAGGATTTGTACACGAATATCAATGCCTCATGTAAGCGCCAAGCTATGAACAGAAAAAGTGAAAGAGGAAATGGCGTAGAGACTGTCTTCATCCTAAAACCAGGGTGATTAACTGACAGATGTCTGAACATGACTGATATATCGAGGCTGGCTGCAGGAGCTTGAATTAGCCCGTATATTAGATCAGAAGCAATCCCCAGACCTCATGTACCAAATAATGGTCAAAGTGGTATTTCTACTATTAAAGTGATAAAAGACAAATATACTGTTTTCCACCAGGGGGCTAAACACACTTATCAGAAACACCCTAAAAGGAGGGCAGAGGTGAAGGAGAAGCGAGCACTGCAGATCTGCCTGAAATACTCTATACTCAAAGTGTAGTGTGAATACAGTGAGCATCACCGTGTCTCTGCATATGCATATTCCCCTGAGGTCAAAGTCAATAACTCATTAGATGGATTAGAAGACCCGCTTTTGTCTCTCGTCCTTTAATAGCTTCTGATTTTATTCATTGGTTTCTTTCTCAAAGAAGTGTTAGGTAAAGTTCCTGTCAAATGAATTTACTATCTAAAATACTCCCACACAGAACCAGACTCAAGCTGCTCGCCAAAGCAACGGATGCCCTGACCCAAAAAGAGATGGAAAAATGGAGAAAACCTATCTTGAGGAAAATCTTAAACAGATGCATGGAAGCAGGAAAATCCCCCAGGAAGGTCTGTTATGGTGTGAACACCTCTATCTGTGGTTTGGAGCTGACAGAATAGCACCCTTTATTCAGCATGGGTTTTGCAGATATTCACAGTGGGTCTCGCCCACCCTGAATCCTCCAGCACGGGTTATTCACGCCATTTAAACCGCCACCCAGAAGAAATGAGATGAGATTCGTGGCTTCAGTTTTACATTTGATATCTTGACTCACGCTGGATGACATGACAACCTGTGAGCTTCAGCTTGTTTACTTTTTTCATCAGTGTTCCATCCAGGAACCATTTCCGTCCACATTTTCACCTCAAAAAATGTTAAACTGCAGGCCAGGATCATTTTTGTATCTGCCATACCTAACACGTGAGGGTTGCTTTGGCTCTACTTTCAAACTGTTGAAGAATTGGAAATTTTAGGTCTAAAAATGATTTCTAATGTGAAGATAACTAAGCTCAGAAATTGCTTGGATTGTCTAAAGGATTTTTGGCTTTTTCAGGGTGAAAACATATGTAGCTTTTTCTGGTTTTTCTTTGGTTCCGTGAGAACATTTTGTTTAAACTTTTCTTTTTAGGCTCTCAGAGCTTCTAAATGTGTAGTAAAATGACCTCTCTGTGTATGCACAGCAGCTAAAGCATTTTTTAACATATTCTGCTTTTAGAATAATCAGAATGCTGAAAACAAAACGCAGCAGCTTTACATATTCTCAAGAACAAAATAGAATGTGTCCTAGTTTATAATAATTATGTGTAGTATCTGACAGTAGATAGGCAATATGACTAAAATCTGCTATATATCTAAAAGGGATTTTCTTCCATTCTGGTTGGAAAATTCCACATTTCTGTGTAATATTAAATCTTTAGGGTCTAACTGGGTGAGGTTCTAGCATCTTACTGGTTCAAAGCAGCCAGGCTTTTAGTCAATAAGACTAAACATCATCTATCTTAAAATCCAGTCTTATCATTTAATTTAGATCCCACAAATGTATCAACATGAGCAGAATCAGTTTTCCAAACACTCTCTGTAGAACGTGAAGCTGAACTAAAGATGAAGCAAAACAAAGCAGCAGCCAGAGCACAACAGTCACTTATTGTGTTAGTATCCTTTTCTGGATGTCTTTTTTATTTACTATCCTATGTTTCCAATAAACATGAATTCAGGCATTTGAAGAAAAAAAAAAACAAACATTGTGCTCTAATTCTTTTTTCACTAATTCTACATCGGTGCAATAATCCACAGTGAAACACATCATAACTCTAATCTTGATTTCACTGTTAAGAGTTTTTAAAAATGAATTTTATTAAAAAAAACTAGTTGAAACATTTGTGAATCTGTGTTTTGTCGAACAGAATTCTGTCCGTTTTGGATTGTATCTTCTCTCATTCCAGTGTATTTAATTGTTATTTGAAGTTTCTCATCAGCCTGGTTTCCTGTGACCCTTCTCCTCTGGATTCTCACAATCAGTGTTCATTTTCTTGTGATTTTTCTGTGATTATTCTTCCTTTTTTCAATTCTTTCTTTTTTGTCTTGTTGCTGGATTCATAAGACCTTATGTCTGGTCTCTTCAGGTTCTCAGTTAACAGTTTCCATAATGTTGTCTTTTTTTTAAAACATATTTTACTGGCAGAACCTTTTTTGAGTCTCTGTTTTTTTCCTGTTTCCCTTCAGTGCTTTATTCTGCACCACAGTCATGGACATTAAAAACTTAAACTAAACGTATGTTGTGAGCACACACGTCTGATAGGCAGACTGTTGGGGCGCATTTGTTACGGTAGTGTGGGATGGAGGACCCAAATGCATAAAAGATGGAAGGAGGACAGCAGATTACATGAATGTGGTTTTATTTAAGCAAACAAGGGGCCTTGCAATAACAAAGAGCCTTAGGGAATATATAGCTTAGACACTGATGATGACAAAAAACAAAAGACATTAGACAAAGACAATGTAAATATAGTACGCAGAAATAACTTGTTTCAGAAAAATGACATGAATAGTTCCTGCAGCAAACATGAAGAAAATCTGGCTTTAAAAGATGTGATTAGCTTAGAGTGTTTTTAGCGCATATCAATTACGTTTTTAATCCGTGTGGGGAGTTTTGGAAAAATTGACTGATTCTAATTTTTCCCTCTTTTACTTGATTATAAATATTCAAAAAAATTGTGCTGACCAGAAACTGTATTGTCTTCCTGATTTTTGTAAACATTTAATGTAAAAATGATTGAAGTTAAATAATACAGGTGTTTCCTTTGAAGGTCGATGGTTTCAGATCGGTGTTGAATTCCAGTCCTTGTGCATTTGTCTCTGTTATCTCTGCTCCACGTGCTGCAAAAAAAAGTTTCAGGGTTGATGATGGCTGGAAATAAAGCGACTGACTTTTGAGAGTTGAAGATTGACACCCTTCAATCAGTAAATCTACTTTAAGTACCAGATGTTAGCTTAAGGCTGGGCCTATGAACTGTGTACCCAAACCTGAGTCACTGATCCAATGCGAGGAGTTCTTAGCTATTTAAAAGAAAAGGGGGAAGGAACGAGTAGGAAGTTTCTCCTGGATGATGGAGCAGACATTAACGGGGGCTCTGAAGTGCATAAACCAGGAAGTACATGAATCATAACCCTTAAATGACATGTTCATTATTTGAATATTTTTTTCTACTCTTTAATACACCTTTCCACTTGTTTGATTTGTTTATCTCAACCTGATTAGCACTGGTACATTTTTCCTTTTGTTTTCGTTAACTAAATTGTGAAAATTGGAACATTAAGATGCAATTATTTTCTCGGCTGACTGTGGATTAACTGAATAAAAACAGACATGACAAGAAGTGATGACAGGCTTCCATGCAACAATCACAGATTCCCCCTTTTGACAGCGGTGCATCTATAATAGTAATCGGTGTCTAATCAGTTTAAAACTTACGCCTTGTTCACACCGGACGTGGAAGCGCTGTGAAGCAGTAGGTAGGCGGAGTGCACGTGGTGTATCCTTACTTCCAGTTCACACCAGACATGAATTTTTCCGCATCAGTCGACATTCGCTTCTGCTCAGCTGTAGTTATTTACAGCTTTTTTTTGCCACTATGGGTAAGTAAATAATGTTAAAAAAATATTTACGCCATGTTTCTTTCCAACTGCTCTCTGCCTTTTTTTCATTGATTGTGTTTTTAAACACAAAACCACACCCCCCCATAACTTTTCCTGCCAGAATTGACACAGATCACTCGCAGCTCGTGCAAAAAATAGACCAGACGCGAGACTATTGCTGCACGGCCCGAGAGGACTGCAGGTTTTGCATCTGGTGGGAACTACACCACAGTTTAACAAGGGCGCTGAATGGAAGCGGCCTCTGTTCCGCGCCACTACGCAGCGCCCCCGTGTCCGGTGTGAACCAGGCATTAGCTGATCAGTTTTTCCATTCAGTGGAAATGTTAGCTGTCGCATTTAGATGGAGATGGATATCCTGGCTCCTGCTTTAATTTGGGGTAATCAAAAATTGTGAAATAATAAGAGCTAAATCATACATAATTGTATGAGATACTGGGTCAAAGTCTAAGGTACTCTTACAGAATTGAAATTAAAAGGCAATTATGTCATTACAAACAATGGTGAGTAATTTAGCTCATTAAATGAAAAATGGGAGCACTCCTTGCCAGTCATCCTGTCTTCTTGCTCTTGTGCTTGTTTTTGGATTGAAGTCCTGTTCAGCCAGATCATAATCTGTTTGGCAGGAAATTGTTTTTAAATAAAAATCTGCTTCCTGGACTGCAGATAAGAAGCCCTGAAGAGCTGAATGATTCTTACTCAACCTCGAGAAAGCAGCATTTCCTAAAAAAGCAACATATTTTTAAAAAAGGTAACAATAAAAACTAAAACAGGTGTTCTGCAAATACTTATACTTACTCACTTAACTCTTTAACAGCGGCGTAACTCTTCTATTATTTATGCAATTAACATAATTTCAACAGATTCAGAAGCAGAGAAAAGTACCTTTGCAGTGAGATGCAACACTTTACAGTAGTGAAGTGAAAGGGTGTAAAGTACTTGAGGAAATGGACTTCGCTACTTTACTTGTGTTTTTTTATTTTTTTATTTTTTTTGTAGCTACTTTGTACTTGTGCTGAGTATTAAAAATATAAGCAACTTTTTTCTCTCTAATCAACTACATTTTGATTGAATATTTGTACTCTTTACTCCACTACATTTCAATAGACACTTACTGTTACTCATTACCTTTACCTGAGTAAAAAGTCATACAGTAGTTTGAAGAGTTTACAGCCCCTCACAACCCCAAGCTAATATCAGCTGTACAAAAAAAAAAGAAAGGCGAACAATACTGGTACCAACTAAAAATATCAAACGTCCTTTTTTTCCCATCAATTCCAGCTTTACAACAATGTGAAGGAAGAAATGTTTATGTTTAATAATACAAAAGAACATACCTAGAAATAACCAAAAGTTTTTTTGCCTTTTCAGATCACAAACTTTTTACCCAAAAGTAATAAAGAGTCTAATTTAAGGACATGAAACATCAAGAAAATGAAAAATGAAAAATTTAAAAATACATTTAAACTTCTAATACATTCATGCATTTTACTGTCTCATAAATATCAAAAGAAAGAAACTGTAATGATGTAAACAAATGCTCCTCTTATCTGCAGCCATAACTGAAAGAAACTGGCTTTGTTATCCACAGAGTGCTCTTTTTTATTGAATAAATACATTCAAGTATTCTGCAGAAAAAGAACATTAGCAATTGATGTATTAATCATTATAACCTGTTGCAGCATATATGCATTTCTATCATAGCTTATCTGCTGCTTTGTTTGATGGGTACTTTTTGTGATGCACACAAAGAAATGAAATTGCAGAAACTTGCATTGCAAAGTTTTTCTTTCATCTACTTCTGTGGATTTTGTTGGCATTATGGATTATCCTCAAATGTGTGTGTTATTATCCAAGCAATCATGTGCAAACTTGCTTAGAGCAACACCAGCAATGAGTCACATTTTCAGACAAAAATACAAAGACAGACATCTGCAAAACATGCAAATCACACAAATACCACTTAAGAGAAAAATGAGTATTCAACTAAGTAGAACAGTGAGTCAAGAGGAAATCACACAGTTCTGACGCATCCTGGCAGCTGTGAAGTCAGGGTGAAATCCGCAGCCCAACTTCACGTGGAAGGCTTCACGTTGTGGGAAAAAGCTGATGTCATGGATTATGTGCTCGTCACATAAACAGGGTGCAGCAGTCTGGCTCTGATGACAGGTTTGAGGATGAACCGCTGAGTCCTGCTCTACAAAACACACGTTTCTGCAAGTTCATATAAATCCACAGCTCACTCTTAGGACAAACACATGGGAGGGAGTCTGAGCCGCGGCTGGACAGGGAGGCAAACTGGGCAGCTGGAGTTCATGGACAGGCTGTGTGAATTGAAGCCACGTTTTTCAAGCACACTGGTATTCCAAGACACTGAGCAGATATATAAATTATGTATAGTCATGAAAAAATGTGAAAAATGAAAATTTGATTTTGAGCCATGCAGGACAACTGCTTAGAAGTTAGATGTTTGAGTTCAATTGTGCAGACTTACATGTTGGAAACAAAACATGCAGATGTCAAGAGTCTATCTTTTGCATTGCGGGAAATGTGCTTTTTTGTTTCTTTCAGACTTGCGCTGCTTTCATTGAAGGTGTTGGCATGTGATGTCCACTGACAGAGGCACATTTAATTCATTTTGATAACCCAAAAATACTTTGGACAAGTCAGACCTTGTGGCTATGAAAACCTTGTGGTGAGCCTTTCTGGAAGCTTTTGCTTCACAGTAGACTGAGAAAATAATATGTCTGTATTGTAAAGAGCATTTCTCACATGTTTGGATTTTTAAATCAAAACATTTTTCTCATCCTTTCTTTCTGCTGTTCTGTCAGATATGCAGACTTTGGACAGTTTTTTTTTCCTCCTAATATTCGACTGTTATTAAAAGAACTTCTTGATGAATGATCTATATCTCAGTTATTCTTGCCTTGCTGAATGCATTAGCCACAGCTTCACTTATAGGTGAATGCAGGCTGTTGGTGGGTAAAAAAATACAAGCCTGTGCAGGTGACCCTCATGAAAAATCAAGATTGCTTGGTGAACCCTTAAATCAAAAATGGTCATACCCTTTTTTATCTACAGGTGGCTACATGAACACTTATACAACAAGAAAGGGTAAATAAGGGTGAATTAGTTCAGATACAGGTATGTTGAGCAATTTTTTTAACCCCCCAGAAATGTGCACTGAGCAAGAGGCCCATTAGTGATGTTCAAGTGATAGGTGTGCGTGCCTTGTGTGCACCTTGCAGGCTCCTTCCACACAGCCTGCTGTTAAAATGTAGGAAATTAGAAAATAAGAACATTGTCTGTGTTGTTGTCCTATGGATGCTTCAGTATCATCTGCACACCCCGTGTGCAGCATTTGTGTGAGCCAGTATGTGTACCTCACCTGCAACTAGTGTGGCATATGACAAAACCACTTGCTTGTCACAAGTGCATGCACCTTAAACATGAAAAGGGTGCATTTGATTTTCATGACATCCCATGAGCTTCAAAGCAACTTCAACACACACCTGTGTTCCCTTTAAGGAGAGGTCACTCCTCGCTATGACCTGTCGTGGGCTTAGACAACCCAAGAACCAGCAGCACCAGTACTGGGGGTTGACCAGTATTGTGCATGTGACTAAGGTCTAAACTAGAGGTTCCATTGAGACAGCCTTGTCAACTTACTTTTGTGACCAGACCTTCCCCAACAAAACTGGTCTGGCCTGTGCTATGCATCCAATTTTGTCAAGACAGCTTGAATTTTTTTGGGGGGTTTTTGGACTGCATGGTGGTGCAGTTGTTAGCACTCTAGCCTCACAGCAAGAAGGTTCCCGGTACAAGTCCTGTCCGGGGGACTTGAAACAGTGTCAGCAGTGGGGGACATTTCTCTGTGGAGTTTGCATGTTCTCCCCGTGCATGTGTGGGTTTTCTCTGGGGACTCCAGCTTCCTCCCACCATCCAAGACATGCGTCATAGGTTAACTGATCACTATAATTGTCCCTAGGTGTGTATGGGTGTGTGACTGTGGCCCCTGCGACAGACTGGCGACAGTAACACAGGTGTCCCCTGCCTTTGCCCATGAGAAGCCAGGTTAGGCTCCAGCAGCCTTGTGACCCCAAAAGGGATAAAACGGTTTAGAAAATGAATGAAAGTTGGAATTTGTTCCTTTCTATATGGGTACAAAGTGAGAGGCAGGTGGAGGACCACACCTTGGAGCCAAGACATTGGGGTTTTGCTGGGTGGACAAGAGGGTTGTCATTGGATTGAGAAAATGTTCTCTGGTGGAGTTGCTTACACCATGCCGGATTATTAATGTAAGAGTACCCAGCATTCTTGGAGCTCTTGGAGGATATATGGGAAGGTGTTTGTCATTCTGTAAGCATTTCAGGCTAAAATCCCTTGTCAGGTTTGTAAGTAACACAGAACAGTTAAGGAAAAGCATTTTATCTTCTGTCTTTCTTCTTTCTGACTTTGTATTTATATAAACAACACAATTACACATGTATGAAGGTAAACTGTTATTTCTTAAACATGTCTAATAATGCTATCCAGGAGAATTGGCATTGAAAGGCCCATAAGTGCTGAACTTCTTGCCTCTCATGCAGCAAATGTTCTATTTAACAGCTTGTTGCCTTCTGGCTGCAGCATCTATAGGTGGAGCAGCTCAAACTATATAAGTTCCGTGGAAGAAAATACACAACTTTTATAGCAAAACAAGCACTGAGCTTTTGGAGGATAAATACACACAAATCCCTTCATTTTTCATTAAAAATCAGGGTAATGAAAACTAATGCATTTTTAAGTGCCCGAAGAACGTGAAATTCCTCAGTGAATGATGTACATTTTTGCATATTGCAGCAGTCATTACTTCCAAAGACATCAGCAGAATTAGCCCAGTGTGAATAAGATTATGATTTGTTCCAGCTGGCAGCATTAAAAAGGAATACAATCGTTTCCAGTGATTTATAATTACGCTTCTATGGTCTTTTGTCTGATAATAATCACATTTTCCTTTGTAAAGGGTGTCAGCACGCTCTCTGTTTAATGCTCAGATACCAGGAACATGTTATTTTCTAACCCAAGCCCAGAGGCAAAGAAAAGATGTCATTTAAGTGACATTTTCACTTTAGTTTTTGGTTCTAAGCTTAAACTAAATATATTTATTTCTATGTATGTTGTTTTTTTTTTTTTGTTGTTGCCAAAAATTCAGTTATTAAAAAGTCAGATGCCTGGCTAAAATGTTTGTTTCACCTCTCTGTTCAAGGAAAATAATTATTGTCCTGCCACTCAAATGTGTTTCTGTCCTGCCGTTCTGCCAGAAACATGATTTTGAGGGTCAGAAAGATTTTGTCAGCTGGGACAGATTTTGGTCCCACTCAACCTTGAACTGTATGAAGCAGGAAATGTATGAACTGATTCATATTTCTTTTAGCAGTCAGTTTTTCTTTGTCCCCTTCTGTTAACTCAGTGTACTTCAGACCTTCAGCTCAGCTCTGGATCTTGTCGACTGCAAAAGATTCCTGATAATTCTTCTACAACAGAATTAAAGACATGGAGTCCAGGACACTGCTTGTAGACTTTTTGGTGAGGTCCCAGACCAACAGCATGCTCTTGGAGAAGAAAGGAGCTTATCAAAGATTTTAGCATTTCAGTGGAGTTTGTGACTATACAAAAGACATGAGGCAGAAAACTTGGACTGCTGCTCGTTCACTTGCACAGCGGTCTGGACGAGAGGCACCAACATGGTGCAGAAAACCACAGAAAGGGCGGAAGAAAACTCCAAAGGAACATAGTTGAAAATGGAATGTGCCATTGTTGTGTGGGGGTAAGTGCATAGAGAAGAATTTGTAAGGATAATGTTGCACACACTCATCACAAACTGTTGTAATGTGTCCTCACACCATCCTCTAGTAGTTACAAAGCAATGGCTCATTAATGACCTCGTGCAGATGCTGCACATACAGGTTGTGCATGTGGTATTTAAGTGCCCAGATCCACACAAACTACATTCCGATTGTCTAATTTCTTAGTTTCTAACAGTCAGGCTGCAAAAAGGAGCAAGCATTCATCACATAATCAGCATCAATGGCATCTCCAGCACGCTCCCCCACAGGAATTGGGGGAGGTCAAATATCCAAAGACTGTATCTCACCTACTTTATCCTTACTTTACCCTTGTATGCTGTTTTAGTGTTCACCATGACCTATTGTTCAAAGAGATTATGACAGCTGCCTTCACTTGCAGGCCATAGGTCTACATTTAAGAGCATAGTTCAAGCTTTAAAATGACGGTATTTTGGTTCATGTTGCTGAGAAAGATCAAATCAATATGACTCAAAATGAAGCTTCAAATATTACAATCCACAGCATTTATTCATTTTCTGTCACATGTAATATTTTGGGGTTTATTGGTCTTAAATATGAGTGATAGAGGTGTACACCTTCCACACATTGATGTTCGACCACACAGACAGTCGCCTTTGCACAAGAGATGTCCAAAGAAAAATCAAATGCCTGTTTATTTGTTTTAAAAAATATACAGTTTTTGTTTTAACTGCTGAGATTTAAAGTCTATTAATAAGTTGGGTTCAGATGGCTCTTTAGCTGTTTGAAAAAAGTATTATATCTTTAACTGTTCAGACAGCAGCAAAGAAAATATGAAAGGAAAAACTTTACACTTTTTCTAGACAAAGCACCTTTTGATTTGATTATTATTGAAAAAATATTTATGTTTTTTGTAACACAAGCTTGAAGTTGTCCTTGTTTGCTATTGTAAAATGAGTCTTTATGTTGACATAAAGCTCACACCGAACATGATTCACACATCAAATTTGTATCGTACAATTGTCTTTTGAAGCATATCAAATTTGATACTGGATGCTTGTTCAAAAATGTGTGCCTCACGCAGACAAGGAAGCATCAACTCTAATGTCTCATTTACAATGCATGCTAAAATTAAAATTAAGAATAACACTAAACAATGTTTTTATTGTTGTCTCGATGAAAAAAATGAAACATTTTATGAAGTTCAGGAGTAGAACGATCATATACTTCTCCAAGTTGGTGCCTGTCTGTCTTTGTTTTGCCTTCTTGCATATCAATGCACCTCACCCGATGCTGAAATAGCGCTGCAAGACCTCTGATTGCGTCTGTACATCGAGTTAACATTGAAACTGGACACCCCTAATGAACGAATTGCGTTCAAATTGAAAGCAGCTTGAGAATTAGAGGTCCAATGATGGCTGGAGCATCTTTTTTCCATCATAAATTGTCCTTTCCTTCTTTTTACAGTGCAGAAGGGCAGCAGAGCTCTGTTTCATTCAGCTTCACTTTACTCGTACGTTATTTTTACAGCTGCACAACAAACCCTGTTGGAACAGTTAATACTCTTTTTCTTCATTTCTTAACGATATTGTTTACATAAAGTTTTAGAGGTCGGGGAGTTGTTTTTAGTATGGGATATTACACAACCATCTTCTAATCAGAGGTTGACCACTTTGCCTCATGCCTCTTGATGACTCCAGATAATAGATGTATATTTTAACTGTGAAGCAAACACAACATCAGACAGAAAACCTGGACACAAGCATTCACCTCCACCATTATAAGGCCTCCCTCAGCTTCTCACAGGGAATGTCTCTGTCGGTTTGGCACATTTATGTGCTGGGATTTTTGCCCAATCTTTGACTCACAAGTCCTCCAGCTCCTTGAGGTTGGATGTGTTCCACTGGTGTTCTGTAATCTTGAAGTCGCGTTAAATCAGACTTAGCTCTGGACTTTGACAAGGTCATTGTGTGACATTTCAAGTCTGGCTCCTGATCGTGTTTTGTTATGAGGTGAACCTCTGTCCCAGTTTCAAATCTTGGGAACATTGGAAAATGTTTTTCTCAGGATTCTACCTGCATTTTCCCCAGACGCCAAGTCTTGACTTTTTCTATGTAACCAGATTCTTAAGATTCTTGACATGATGCAGCCACTGCCATGCGATAATGCATGCAAATGTCATACTATGACCTAAAGGTATCAGTGCCCTGCAAATGAAAAAAATAACACACGTACTACTAGAAAAGTCAATCACTGCAAATAAAAAAATATCTATCAAATTGACAATGCAGCAAAACAGCAAAGGAATAATCAATATTTTATCTTCTCTAATTAAACAAATTGTTTTTATATGATTGCATGGGGCTTGAAACATCTACGTACACATGTGCAAATCTTTGCTGTGGTGCTGTCCTCCCTTTTCCCTCTACATTAAAACTTTCACAGGCAGGTTCAGTTGGACTTTCATCTACGCAGTTTCCTTAAATCAACCGCGATTGGGTTTTCACATCTGTGTGTGCAGGTTGCGTCAAAGCAGATGTGTCTGCTACATAACAAGTGGGACATCAAACTTTCATGACACCTTGACCTGCCAATAAATCCAGGGACACATGCACGAGGTAAAATGAAGGTCAAGAAGAAAGTGTACCTGTAAACCATTTAATATTCTGCTTTTTCTGCATGTGATTGTCCATAAAATGAAAGGATTCTAGCATCCAGCAGCATGTCTCTATATCTTAACCCCACATCAACATAAGCCACCTTTAGACCATCCCAATGA
Source organism: Oryzias celebensis (assembly GCA_014656515.1). Lineage (NCBI taxonomy): Eukaryota > Metazoa > Chordata > Actinopteri > Beloniformes > Adrianichthyidae > Oryzias > Oryzias celebensis. Next base: position 21,180,887 of record BNCR01000018.1, on the reverse strand, counting down.
TGATTTTTTAACGCTCAAAAATACCTTGACCTAAGTGTCATTTGGTCCTCTAGAGGTCTTTTTCATTCTGTGTTTGCAAGTACTAATCAAATAATACAAAAAAACCTGTCCTATTTGAAACTTTTGCAGACCATCTACTTTTAGATATGACTCAATTGTCTGAATTAAAACTTGTTATGTTAACTGACACTAAGGTAAAAATGCATCATCATTAACATTATCCTTATTTATAGAACACAAACACAACTTAAAAAAAAAAAAAAAAAAGAAAGCACTGTACATAAAAAAAAACGTAGCATGATAAAAACGGTTAAAAATGATTTAATAAACAAGTGAAAAAAACATAATAAAAAGCTTGAAGGTATAAAGTGGCGCAAAATCTCATGTTAGACCAAATGCTTGGCTATAAAAATGAGTTTTGAGTTGAGTTTAAAAATTGATAGAGAAGATGCTCATCTAATGTTTGACGACAAGCATCAACACTTGCTGTGCGGACCATCTGTCAAATGAATAAATGTTCTATTGTTTTGGATAGGAATTCTACACATTTTAAAAGGTAACTTTTCTCTTGAAGTCTCTTTGCAAAAGCTCTCATCTCTACTTCTGCAGTTCATGACAAGTATAAAACTCAAAGCATGATGTGGTATGCAGACTACAGTTTTGAACTTTCAATGTTTTTCATTTGATTTTCCTCAAACACGTGATAACCATTCATTTTTAGCATTTTTTGACTTGGTGAAGTTGATTAGAAAGGATAAAGGATGGGTTTGAGAAACCAGGGATGAAGGAACTACTTAGATGCACTTTCTGCACACGGTCAAAGTTCTACACAGAAACTCCTCTTGTTAGAAACCAGAGAACCCAAGATGAAGCTGACCTCCGTCAAATCTCCAACAAACATTCAGTACTTTGATTGCCCACAATATTAAGCATGGCAAGACTGCAGTTTAAAGAACCGTTTTCCTGCACTGAACGTTTATTTGAGACAGCTGAGGAAGGTCATTTATGTTCATGTTAATTGAATGTGAGGAGAGAAAAGCTCTCCCAGTATGTTCATTAGGCTTTTCCGGGTATTCGTCCAACAATCACCACATCATCTCAAAAGCCTGCAACCCTAAAGGGAAGTCTAGAAAAAAATGAAAGATTGTTTTCACTCTTTCGTGCGCCACTACTTCACAGAGAGAGAAAGACAGAGAGAGAGAGAGGTCAAATGGTAAAACTTGAACATGCTTAGCACCAGAAAGGAACAGGAGGATCCTGAAGGTTTCTGAACAAAGACATTGTCACAATGACAGGTCATCTCTGAGAGAACCCATTAGATCCTGTACAGGGAAAATGAAGACTGAAGTGGGAGAAGAATGTCAGGGTTTACTCCACCCACCGTGGCAATGATTACCTATAGTTTCAACCATTCACGCCGCTGCTGTAAGGGTATGAAGAAAAAACGGGATCTGAGGTCTTACGGTGCTTTGGGCACATAACGTTTTCAGTGACTAGATCAAAGGCTAGAAAGAAAGATTTAATATGGCCACTCGATGGGAGGAATTTCGTTTTTTTTGGGTGTTGTAGCGGGGGCCGATCCCTCCAGCTCCATGGGCTTCTGATATTTTTAAAATTTTCATCGAGACAGTAATAAAAAGATCCTTCAGTTTTGTTTTTCCTCTTTTGAGTTATTGCTCAAACTGGGCCACAGGCAGATGTTTAAAACGGCCATCGGGCGCAAATCTGCTCCAGGAGGAAAGTACATGCACCGGGACAGACTCTAAATGATCTGGTGAACCCAGACATGGCGGCATGCATGTGGGCGCCTCTGTAGGGCTCTCCAAAACATATAAACACAAGCTCCTCGCTCAACATCATCCATGTTTTCCATGATGTGGTCAACAAATGAAGTATTTCAGCAGTCCCCCACGGCTGAAGGCGTCACTGCATCAAACAGTAAATTTGAGGCGCATCAAAAAAGAGGCAGAAGATGCGAATTTGACACCTCGGCCGTGTCCGATGTGAATGCATCATAATTCTCCCACAGCTTTGGTGAATCGTGAACATTAAAAGATTTGTTAAACTGAATGAATATGAATCCATAACTGACATACTGTGTATTTTTACTGATCTGTTGTAACTCTGATCTGGTGAAAGGGTGAAAGTTGACTCCAATTAGGGAATTGGTTGTTAAATGCTACAGTAAAAGACAGTAATCCAACATCACAGTGATTCAGTAAAAATTAATTCTAAAGTAATTAAATTTGTAATTATTGTGCTGTTAAAGTTTACTGCTGTGGTACCCAACAAATCACCCAAAGTCTAAGAACAATATCACACCTTTAGACCCATGATGTTTAAAGTCCCTCTAAATGGTGAGTCTGAGAGGGCCACAAGTGTTGTATTTTTTGATTTCCATAAGTGTTAAAAGCAATAAAACTGTTGAAAGAGTAACAGGCTTTAAAATCAAATGATTTTCTCATGTTTGCAAACTCAAACGCTTTGAGACAGTAAAACACGGGAATGATTTAGGAATCTCCAATGATTACTCTGTTTTGTCTTAAGTCCTAAAAATCCTCAGGAGAGTTTGATTGCATATAGAACTTCTGGATTGTTTATTTTTGATGAGCATGAAAATGCTTATTAATAATATTGGGATGTTCTTTAAAGGGTTTCAAATTGTAACCCCATAAGGACACTTTAAAGAGCATCTGTGAGGTCTCTAAAATTGTTCAATATGTCCCCTGGGGGCCATTAAAACTCATCACATTTCACAGCAATGTGGCCGGCGGTTGTTGGGCATTCTTCACATAATTTGTTGGGTGGAAACACCAGCAGGGGTTGAGTATGTCGTCTTCTGCTTCCATCCATCCTCCATTTCTTCCTCAACTCATCTGGATTCTACTGTGTGCTGCAGAATGACTTTACTCAGGAACACAACTTGTCTTTCACACTCGTTTGTGGCTCATTACTGTTATTTCCAACCTGTATGGGCGTCTTTTTCCCTCCCTACAGACGCACACCACACTGATTGGCTTTTAACAGGCTGTGTGCTTCACTGCTCGTTTTAGTAGTTAAAAAAGTGGGAAAAAAGCCAGCCAAAAACAACTCTGCCATCTGTACCTAAGTATTTAAACGCACAATAAAAGAAAAATATGATGCCATTTAAGAAAAACATTCACAGTTTTACTAAATCCTTTTCCTAATGATATCATGATGAAACTTAATCTTCTTGTTGCAGTTTTATCTATATCTCCTGAGGTCCTACTGAGCTAAATGCAACATATTTTGGTAAAAAAAAAAATGCTAAATGGTCCATGAAGAAATAAAAAGAACTGTTAAAACAAAAAGAAAAATGTTAACAAGCAGTTTTACTTTATGTTACATTTCTTCCTGTAGTTGCTATAAATCCCTGAGACAGATTTGTGCCATTGGATGGCAGCAGGAAAGAAGCCACAAGTCACGGCAGAAACAAAATTAGAGAAAAACTCACTTTTTTACACAAATGAGCTTCAGACACATTTTTACATTTTGCTAGAATGTTTGATATTTTAATCTAAGGTAGGCATTAGTTAATCTCTAGACATATGTGAGTTGTTTTGTATCCACGGATAATTTAAAACACAACTGACTCTGCAGTACTTATAATAAACACAACACAATAAATAGTTACAATAAATACATTTAAATGCATTTCTGCCATCTTTAAGAACTAAAAATAGAAACTAAGCGTCTAAAAATCTAAGGAGACAACTTTCACTTGTGGAAATTTAAAAACAGAAATCTCACAGAAAATCAAGAGGACCTGCCTGAAGATCAGTGCCAGACACACGATAGCAAAATGTACATTCCTTAACCCATATTATTGTTTGAGCGTTATAGATTTTAAAATAGGAATGTGTTTGTGTAACTGCATTGGAAGCTTTTTTTTTTTGTTTCAATGTCTGAAAATATATAGAATACGATTTACCCAAAGTACAAAAAAACAAAAAACAATGCACTCATCTGGATGGTGATAGGTGTCCATGTCATCAATTCAAAAGTCAAGGGCCTGGTTCAAACCCAGCTAGGACTTTGCTGTGTGGATTTTGCATTTGTATAAATGTTTTCAGTTTCTTTTCTAGGTTTTACAGCTTCCTCCCACATTTCTAAAACATGTGAAGTGGGTTGATATGTCATTCTAATCAGGTGGCTCTCAAGACATTACAATTCCATCAAAATAAATGAGTTGGTAAAGTGAAATCTAAGATAGTAAATTTGTTTTTCAAATTTTCAAATCCTAGCAGGGTCCTTTCTGTGTGGAGTTTGCATGTTCTCCTCAATCACTCGTGGATTTTCTCCAGGCACTCTACCTGCTTCCCACAGTCCAAAAACATGCTTCATCGGTTGATTGGCATCTCTAAATTGTCCCTAGGTGGGCAGGCCAATGCGTGGCCATGTAACAGACTCTCCAACTGTCCAGGAAGAACCCCACCTTCACCCAACAGGGGCGCCAGCAGATCTATGACCCAGAAAGGAGTTCAGCGGGTTCAGAAGATGGATGGATGGATGGATGGATGGATGGATAACAATCCTAGTGTGTTCAATTCATCAATTCAATTCTCTTTAGTTTATGTATAAAACTGAGGCGGCTTCTTTTAATTAGTGCTGTCAATCGGTTATAAAAATAATCAGATTAATCACACTTGTGGAATGTGATTAATCACGGTTAATCACAATGTTTTACAAGTTAGAGAGTTAGGCCAGAGAGAAAAAGTTCCCTTCATTTTTATTGTCTGAAATGTTTAAATGTATAAAGTGTTAACTCAGACGTATAATTTGTGGGTATAAAACACATCAACAGTAAGATAAGCAGAACCGTAAAGACTTTAATGTCTCAGTTTTACTCCATGAAAACAAAAATGCTGACATACAGCCATAAGAAACTAACATTGTGTTTCTGCACTTTAAATGGTCCGGGTGAATACTCAAATCTGATTGGCTGCTGGTTGTTCCGGAAGAAATTCTGGTCACAATGTTCTATTTGTGCAGGCTTCTTTAAAACAAACTTTTTGCTTCCTCTTCTGGACAAAAACAAGCGGTAAGACGTGAACTTTCTCTCTGATCTGATGCTTTATTGAACCTATCGTGACGATCAGCTTATATGGTGCTTTTCTTTGCTGCTGCAGTCGAGGTCTGTCGGCTCAGCGTCATATTGTGTTACCATGACAGCGGGCTGCATTACATATCACAGTCGTTCACCTTTTGTGAATAAGTAATCAAAACTTAAAAAAATAAAAGAATAAAGTACTAAACATTGATTGAATATGCATTTTTTAGGACGGGGCCGATTCGATGATTGTTGTCGATAATTGTCGCTAAAATGTTTCGCTTTAGATCATCCCGACTATATGAGAAAATCGATTTTTTTTCGATCTTTCATCCGCTTTCTTGGTGAATCATGCTGAAATGAGCATGACCAAGACTTTCCAGCTAAATTCTAAATCTTAAACATCATTTTTGTTCTCATGCGCCTAGATGTCAAATTCCCAGTCAAATCGCGCAGCGCAAGAACCAAGGAGACGTCGTCTGCTGTTAATGACCAGAATTTCTGCTAAAAATGATCGTTTTGACCCCAATTACTTTATTTGATACTTAAAAAACTATGAAATGGCTGAGCCCCAACCTGGAGGAAGCAAGGCGTCGGCGGAAAATGTGTCTGCTACTAGTGCTACACCAGCACCCGGGCAAAAGGAAAAGTAAGGTATGGAAATACTTTGGATTTGAGAAGATGGGACAGAAGCTTGTCATGGACTATGTTATGCACAAACTCTGTCACAAGAAATATTCAAACAACAGTAACCTGACCTGTCACAGTGACCTGTGATATTTTACTGCGGTCAAGTGAGCCAATGTTCGCTCAGCCGTGGTCAAGCCAGTTGCGCTTTGGAAATATTGTGCACGCCGCTTGTATTACATGATTTACGGCAGAGCCTGAAACTCAATGGAAGCCTTGCTTTACATATTAAAATGTCAGATATGTTCTAAATACTTTGAGAATGGGAATGTAACGTAAAAAACTATTCCCTATCAAAAATATTTGTACTTGAGTGGCATAAAGAAGAAGTCACAGTTTTGTTGACAAATATGATTAAATTCAAAGCATAGACCAAGATTATGAAGACATGAAACAGAAGCCTAGTGGTGCGGCCATGTTCACTGGAGTTGACGTCGCCTGCATTTATCATTCAAACATGGGCATTTGGGGAGGACAGAGTTAGTAACAAAAACAAATTGTAAAATACAAAAATTAAAACCCTAAACCAAATAAAGCAGTTGGTTTTATCAAAATATATATATATATATTTCTGAACTGAGTAGAAAAGAAGTAAAAAGGATAGGCTCTTGATAGCAAAGCAAAAAAATAATATTTTTACTTTCTAAGTATTCCTGGAAGCTTTTCATTTATGACAGAATTGTTATCTTAACATCATCCCATAAATTTGGAATAAAAAGTGCAGTCGTTACATTTTAGCAGCATCTCTTCAGTTTTTGAATCAGACTGTAAATCATCTTTGTGCAGTGACTTCATCATTGCAGCTGATGTACGACAGTGATAAGTTTAAGAACTTTTAGCTAAATCAGAGTTGGATGACATCCAAAATTCTAATGTGGTGCAACGGTTACGAGTATCAGAGGGCATGAGCCACATGTTTTTAATCCTTATTTATGACAGCCTGCTAGAGCTGACAGGAATGTGAAATTTCAAACATCTAAAACAGAGGGACAGTAATGAGATGAATGACTTGTTTGACGTCAGCAAGGGTGATGAGGAGCACCGAGGACAGATAAAAAAAATAAAAATGAATCTCAGCAAAGCCCGAATGATGGCTGCAGTCTGAGGTTTTCATCCGCTTTTATTGCATGAGCATAATGTGAGCAAACATGAACAGGGAAAATACTGAAAGCTTGAGCATCTGGATGTAAAGACAGTAATAACAATGAAAATAAAGTTGTTGGTTTGGTAAACAAAAAGTCATGAAAGCAGGAACAAACAGAAGAAAACGACTGAGAATGCCATCATTTCTAGGACACTAGTTAGCTGTTTAATATGGGCAAAGAGTTATTGTCTTGAGGTCAACTGGCCCAAAGTCCCATGGGAGAGTACCCTCTTCCTGTTGAGGTAATGATGGGATGTAGAACAAAAGAATTAATTTTGATTTATGTAATTTTAAAATATTCCCATTACAAAGGAAAATAGCCCCTCTGGCAGTGGCCACTGCTGACTTTTTTTCTCCAGCGTTAATGATCCACTGCTGCATTTAATTGCATATTTTGGGAGGAAACACATTTCCCTCACCACGTTCCCGCCAGCCGGGAACGTGTCTCTTTTCTGCGAGTGTGACTCACAGCAGGCAGCTGTGATTGACCGCTGAACACCATGTGGACGGATGTGACCTGCATACTGCTGAGGAGAAGCACCGCCTGGCTGTACAGGAACTCCCCGTCGCCTTCAGACAGCAGGCATAAAGAAAAAATAAAACATGGAGGAGATCATCAGGCTTTGAGAAACCAAAGAGGTAATCAAGACATTAAAACCACAGTACCCGCTGCAGTGCTTTGTGGGTAAAAGTTCTGCATTCCTCAGCCAAAGGATTCATGGTGTTATCATGTAGTGATGTGGCAGCTGCACTGATGACTAGCCCAAGGGTGTGGAAAAACAATCATTGTGCAAAACCACCATGGGGAATAAAAGTAGCATTTTCAAAAGTGATGTAATCCTGTACCCCCCACCCCCCACCCATTCTCAGGAACTGAGAGGAGCTTCAGAGGAGATGCATGTGAGGAGCTGTTGCAGACAGTGCGCTGGTTTCAGCAGCTTTGAATTTGATCCCTCCAAGCGTCACTGCAGTTAGCCTCTGTAAAGCCAATGAGCTGTTAAAGGAACGGCAGGGTTTTATCTGTCATATCAATGAAACAGAATTTCAATTTAACGGCAAATATAACTTTACAAAATCTCCAAGCCGCAAAGAGTGTTTTCTAATCTTCCTTTGTGCTGTGATTATTAGTAAGGAATCCTCCTGAAATGAAGGGCTCCTCTTTGTTCTTTCTAATCCTGGGATGATGTCATGTCTCAGACCTTTGTGTTGTTTAGCAGAAGTCACATGTTAACTCTGACACATGAGAAACCGCAAAGAAACAATCATTTGAGATTCAATTATGTGATATGATTGTAGGAAACATTGCTTTTCCATTTATTCTGTCAAAATAAATTTGGTTTTGTTGCTCTTGACCCTGATTACGCTCTCTCTGAACATCTTTTTGGTCATAAACTGATCCGTATCTTTACCCCCCCACCACGCCTGCCATCTGCATCCTTATGCTTATCCTCTTAATCACAAATCAAACTCTCACTTTTTTTATTGCCTGTGTTTCTGATTGCATGTCGTTGGCTCCCTGCAGGTCTTTCTTTAGAACAAGACAAAGGTGTGCGGGCCTGATCTTGGCAGCAAGATTAGGGATATTCATGTTCCAGATAAAAACTGATCAGCTGAAAGCTCAAAAAAATGGAGGTCCTGAAAACTGAGACCAGCTGTGTTTCCTTTTTATCCATTAAAAAGCGTTTGTGGTGAGATCTGGCATTTCCTGTCAAAGAAAGGTGGCAGACTTACCTCAAAGTAGCTTCTTTTCTTTTTCCAAAACTGTGTGAAGATGTCTGGGCATCAAGGTTATCTGATTTGAGAGTTTTTCGAGTTTCTGCTCGTTTTCTTGCCTGGTTTAGGTTTCCAGCTGCTGTGTTTAGCTTAATGATGTGAGAGCCTGATCACAGTAAGAAAGGGTTCAGGATCAACCAGGGTCAGGATTGCCATACACTGTGGTTGCGTGGTGCCCCCACCTGTGTTTGCCCACATTGACTTAAGTCACTAAGTGGGAAATTTGATTTATTTGATTTATTCCGTTCACAAACTGTAGCACAGAAAAAATTACCAAAATTGTTGTTATTGAATTATTTTTACTTATAAATGAAGTCTGCCCCCTCCTCCTTCTGAGCGACATGTCAAAGTAAATTCCTGAGTTTAGACGCGTAATCCTTCGTTTCGAAAATGATGTTAAACAATATTAAAAATAACTGGATGGCTGTAGTTGACCTGCCATGACTAATTCTCATCGTTCTTTAGTCCAAATCAAAAACCAAGAATTAGCTTAAAACACAGTTGAACTTAACTGATTTTTAGGACCCCCCTCCTTGTGAAACTTTGATTTTTTTGGGATTTTTTTTCCATGTTTTATATCATGGAAAATATGATATAAAATATCATAGAAATATTAAGGGATTTTCTTACATATTTTGGACAATTTCCCCCATGACTCTGCAACCGACTGACAAATTCAGGGTTCAGGCTGTACCGTGTCTTTTCTCCACTGTATCTAGGTTGGCTCCATCAACCCAATGAGCCAATAAATGGATGGATAGATGAGTTTCCCCTAGTGGTAAAAGGGGATGTTGGCAGGAGAGTCAATGGCTTCAATGGAGCCACTGCAACATTAAAAATTGTTCGTATTTGCACATGCTTACTTAGTCAACCTTACTGGAAGAAAGCAGCTGACTCTCTTTCACACTATTGGCTTTTGTGAGATCATTTTTTTTAGATTATAGATAGATGGATCTATGTTTATTCTGTGTAAACAGTTTTAAACATGTTATTAATTTTGTTTTTCACTTGCAGATTATTGTCTGAAAATAACCTTTTTAGTTACTGTGGAGGCCATATTTGTTCACACACACAGTCAATGTGATGTTAGAGAGTGACTGATATCACTTTATTCAGTAGAACAAGTTCTTAACACATAAAACGAAGTAATGTTGACAATTTAATAACAGTTTTTATCATGTTATGAATAAAAACAGGTTATTTTGGTTCTCCTACTGTTAACTCGTAAATGGATCCATGTTAGACCAACAAATCAATGTTCAGGGTTACAATAGGAGAGATCTTGGGTACTCATGGAGATCCCTAATGCAATTAGGAAAAGAACCTCTCCTGCTCCTTCATACTTCTGTTTACCTTTGGCCACGCTTGGGGGGATTCTTTCAAACGCTTCATGTATAGATTATTTGCTCCGTAAAACAGCGGGAGTTTGAACTTTTATTCTTTTCCCTAAATAGCAGAGGACAAAGGGAGTCCAGATGACCATTACTTCTGGAGAAAGGTTAGAAAAACATGCAAACATTTCAGAAACGATGTTCACACGAACCTTTACGTGACATTTTCACTCATGGACTGAACAAAGTAGGACTGCAGAAACATTCATTTCTGCCTCACAGTGTGTATTTTTTCTCCTTGTTAGGCTGGACTCAAACGTTTCTGCAGCGTCCCATAAGACCCATGAATAAAGCCATCAGTGGTTTCTCTTGGAAATGCTTGCTGGCATAGTGATGGGATTTATGCATGAAACATGGAGGGCTATGGGCTTCACACTATTTCACACTGGATATGTTTGGTGACAGCAAGCTGTAATGGATTGAAAGGTGCAAATCCGTGTGGATTTAGCACGCAGAAGTAATAAAACATGTTGGCCTGATCCTCCAGTCTGTGACCCAGCTGCACACCCTGGAAGAGGAACACCGCCTTCAGGCTTCCCACAAAATCGTCATAATCACAATTTCTGGGTTTCAGTTGTCACCTTCTGTCAAACACACCTCAGTAAATGTATAGGCAGCAGTTTTCTATTATTAATCAAAGTTTTTTTTTTCTTTCAGATTGAGTCACTCTGATCTCTTTCTGGCCAATTTGTTGGTCTTTGCTTTTATATCATTTGGCTGCATGCAGAAATCCTGGTTGCCCTTCTCTTTCATATTTTTCTTTTCCAATTACACATATCTCTGCAAAATCTCTCTTTAGTCGGTCTAGTGTGCGCATGAGCCATTTCTTTCTTCTCTTAATTATGGCCTGTAGCAGCAGCCCTGACTGCAAAGACCAGATTGTTTTCGCAGTTAGTAAACATTTCTGCACCTTTGAGTCAAAATTTGACCCCCACCACATGTGCGAAACGTCACCAAAATTTGCACATACCAAGGTGAAAGTGAATTTTTGGCATACTGAACAATACCCCCCAAAATGATGACATCACGGCGAGAGAAACCATAAAACAATGAATGGACCAAAAGTTCGAAGACACACAAATGAAACCAAAGCACGCCATGTTGAAATTTAAAAAAGCACATTTAGTACCAGCTAGAAACAAAAAGTCATCCTAGGGATTTTCATCAATCGTCTGTAACCTCTTGAGCATCATTGGGAAGGTACAGTAGAAAAATGTTGGATTTTGAATGGCGTGCACATGGCGAGCTCACCACTGCTTTGATCTTAGCTAGCTCGCACATGTTTTATCGGAGTGTCGTAAAAAGGGAATCCGTGAGTTTGGTAGCTCAAGCTGAACAATACAACATAACATATGTTACAACTATGTTAAAAGTGTGGGCATGGTAAATAAAAAAATACGTCACAAAAAACATTTCTGACTCAGCACTTCAGCAAAAAAAATTGGAATCCATTAACGTAACCACAATACATGTATCCCGGATATCCAAAAGAACTTTTGAAATTATTATGGAATGGCAACACGACATACGGCTTGGTGGTCATCTTGTGTCAAAATCTAAGAATTGGCAATTTTCTAGTACGGGAAAATGAACCTTTTGTTTTGGTGAATTTAATGAAATATCACATATGTGCCACTAGCTTAAGTCTACAACAACCCCTTAAGTTTTGTTGACCTTTGACCTCGGGAAGAGGCCGCCATCTTGAATTCTAAAAATAAAAAACCTTTAGTACCAGTTACAAACGAAAACTTGATTGATGAGATGAAAAAAGAATAAGAAGTTGTAGATTTTGATACTCGCACATTTTTTGACATAAAATGTTGTTCCCTGACTATAGCTAACAAAGCAGTATAATACTGGGTATAAAAATATTAGGAATGTAGGCGTTGCTAGCCAATAACCTTGGTTGCTAAGGAACTTCAAAAGTTTCCTTTTGCAGATTTTTGCAGAAAAAAGTGCTTTTTTTCATCAATTTATCACATACAGCTCAGACCAACCTTTCAGAAAGAGGCGGGGGTGTAAGGCGTGCATTTTGGCTGCTTCTCAAGTGGAATTGGGTCAAAGGAGGGTGGTGGTGGCGTGTAGAGGTCCACTGTTTGAAAAGTAGCTTTTCAGATTTGACTCCTGTATTACATAATTAATCTGTGCCAGCTTGAAAACAACATGGAAAAAAAACATTTGCTTTGACAAAGAATGAAATTCAAAGATCTACAGAACTCCACATTCAAAACATCATCATAAATCAAATCTTTGTAGGTCTATCTCTTGCCTCAGTGAAAAAAGGTACATGTTCTTATATGTTGCATGAAAATAAGCTTCACTGTCAGTGTTTAATGTAGGTTAAACCTTGCTATTGATTTCCACGAGAAATTGATGAAATTCAGGTGTAAATGTTATATTAAAAACAAGGGGGGAAAAAAACTCTTTTCCAATGTTGAACTGTTCATCAAAGCCATGACCCCCCCCAGCTCCATCCTTTGATCAGTAATTATCCCAATCATATGATGAGGAGGAACGGCGAGGCCAGAGCCAGATCATCCACTTTAAATCTTACATAATCCCTTTTTATTTCCCTAAAGGGCGGAAAGAACCGAATGTGAAGTCAAAAGTGCACGTGGGGTTTTAAAATGACAGAGATGAGCTGAAAAGTTTGCAGCTAGCCAGTAGCATCTCATTAATATAGACACACACATGGAGCTGGCTTCACAGAATGACTCCCTGCTCCAATATTCCACCTCAGTCTGAGCTGACGTACTGCAGCTGAAATGAGCGGTGATGAGGAGGGAGTTTAAGAGGGTGAGCAGCGACTGATGTCGTAATGATAGCAGGTTTCCTCTCGGGGCTGCTGCCTTCTCCCGCAGAGCTCCAGGTCGACTCAAGCCAGCTCAATACATTTTCTCTGGCTTGCCAGAGGACAGAGGGCTAATTTCCTCCAACAGGAGAAGCTTGAATGAGAAATGTTGCAGGCTTGCAGTGCTTTAATCAGTTTAAAGCACAACTTATCTTCACTCCTTTTTTGTCGTTTCTTGACGCACAGCTGGTTGCTATTTTCAGCTGTGTTTTACCATTTAGTCTTCTTAACAAAAGCATTAAAAGGTTATTAGTCTTAAAAGTGCATGTTTATTTCTGGAGTATTTTATAATGTTTGTGAAGTTTTCAGAAAAAAGATTAAATATCTCTTTGGGCACTGGCTAACTGTATTTTTTGTTATTAGCAAGCACATTAATTCTCCTGCATCCCTGTGAGCTTCACCACAATTAAGTCAGTTAGAAATGGTTTTTGCATGTTAGATGTTGTTACAAAGGGAAAAAAAACTAAAATTAACTCATTCTCTGGAGGCACAATTGCTACAGAAAATCTGTTGGAAGCTGGAGAGCAAACCTGGGCACAAAATAAAATATTCCTACATCAGCCTCAGCAGCCTGGTCACATAGTCAGCCTATTGTGTGGGCAGCTGATTAAAGAGCAATTGTAGAAAAAAAGAAGAGAAGGAGGACACCTTTTCTCTCAGGGGTCCTGAGTGCCAGACAGGCAGTGAGGCTGCAGGCAGGGTGGAGGACAAGCGTTGGACAGGCTGCCCGGGGGAGGCAGGCCAAACATTGCTAAGACTGAATACTATAGGCAGGCTGCAGCAAAGGCAGCTGCAGAAACTGAGAAAGAAAATACCTTTCTGCTGAACATCTACTGGACTCCAGGGGGCCAGCATCTTCATTTTAACACCAAAGAAAGCAGAACTGACTACTTGGACAGTGTACCCCCAAAACTGAGCTTCATTCACAAAAACATCCTGGTAACGCCGCACTCATGTCACATTTGGATGTAGTGATATAGTAGACACCACACAAGTGTACGAGGAATTATTCATTAAACAGAGAGTCTTAACAGAGAAAATTAGCCCTTCCCAAAATTCAGAACTAATGACTGTTCTTCACTGACTGGCATCCCATAAAGAAAAAGATCAACAAAAATCTCCTAAACCTCTGAGGAAGATTCTGTCCAAAGAATGGAGACCTTCAAGCCTAATCCGATTCGCATCTGGATATTATATCAGTGTTCTGATACAAGTCCACCACTTTGCTTACTGCAAGTGTAGTCGGTCCAGATGTGGCAGCCACAAGTCCAGGTATGGGTTAAGATTTTAATCATTTGTTTGAAAAAAATTCCCTTTTAAAGGAGTGTTTTTTAAACCCAGACCAAAAGGGCAACCTTTCTCCTTCCCACTCTAAACTCCCCCTTGGAAGTGCCAAATCCTCAGTTCCTTAAATCCCATTCATTACCATGTTAGAAAACTCCTACCTCACGACAAGAATAAACGTTTTTAAGTCTTTTCCAAACAACCTTCTGGATCTTAGTTTTTAGATTGTATTTGTATAAAAACTGTAGATAAAAAGCTCAGATTTTATTTAAATTATGCATGAATTCAAATAGCAGCCTTCTGAAGCAGGCCCTTCAGTGTCAATGCTTAGGAGTTATACAGTGAGTTAAGCTCCGTGTGCAGTGCAATGCCAGGCAATGTGTCTGCAAGGTTATCAGGTCTGCTTGGTTGGTAGATTTCTTGATTTTTACAAGATTTTGTGTCAGAAAATAAATAAATAAATTAAAAAGGAGAAACAGCCTACGTGACCTTTAACAGATGTTTAGGTAAAAATACAGACTTACATTATGAGTTACACTACCAGTATTCACATGCATTTCACGTAGAAATTCTGATAATAAGCAGGTCGCAGATGTCCGCAAAACAAAAAGGTTTTGTCACTGAGGTCCATTTGTATGTGATCACTAATCAAAGGCTGAAATGTCCAGAACAGTTACGAAGCAACTGTTGCTCTTCCTGACAGTCTGAACTCCATCACGAACAACTTCACAAGAGTCTTTCCCAGAGCTGACCTTCTAGGAATGTTAGAGTATCTGATGCTGAAAAACATGTCTGCATTTGCAGGTCTCAGTTGGGTTGATAACAATTAGTGCTGTCATTCGGGTAAAAATATTAATCAGATAAACCAGACTTTTGAATTGTGATTAATCACACTGATTTACGAGTTTATTTTTTACAACAACATGCAGCCTCTGAACAAATAAAAGGACCAGAAAGAAAATGTTTCCCTTCATTTTTATTGTCTGAAATGTTTAAATGCAAAAAGTGTTAACTCAGAACACTCAAAACACATCTGCAGTAAGATAAGCAGAACTGTAAAGACTTTAATGTCTGCAGTATTACTCCAAGAAAACAAAGATGCTGACATACAGCTATAAGAAACTAACATTGTGTTTCTGCACTTTAAATGGTCCGGGTGAATACTCTATTCTGATTGGCTGCTGAGTTCCGGTCACAATGTTCTATTTGTGCAGGCTTCATCAAAACAAACTTTTTCCTTTATCTTCTGGACAAAAACAAGCGGTAAGACATGAACATTCTCTCTGAACTGATGCTTTACTGAACATATTGTGACGATCAGCCCATACATATCACTTTCTGCTTTAGTGGAGGTCTGCTGGCTCACCAATGCATTGAGTTACAGTGACAATGGGCCACATTATGTATCAAATGGTTCGTCTTTTTAAAAAGAAAACTATCTAAACCTAGAAAATAAAAGAATAAAGTACTAAAAATAGGTTGAAAATTTATTACTCTTTTATGAGACCATGTTATAACTGGGATTGTGCTCTACAAAGTTTGCATTCACAATTTGATGGCGGTACGGAAGACTGTTGCTTCGAGAGTGAGATTAATTTGTGCTAAAATACATAATAACACGTAAATTTTTTTTATATTAATCACGTGCGTTAACATTGAAAGCCCTAATAATAATAATCACATTTATTTGTTTGGCTCGATTCTTGGAACCCAACGTTGCAATACAAAAACAGGGACAGACTTAAAGACGCAGCAGCAATAAAGATATGCAGTTAAAAATATACAGTTTGAAAGAGGCCAGTGCATACAAACTAAATGTTAAAAACCACACCAATCCTATTCCCCAATAGGAAAAATACAAAGGAATTTGATTTTTTTTTGGAAGGGTGGGGATGGGCTTTTCAGTTTAAAAGAGCAAAACTGCTTTGTTACACATTTCACTAGACTCTTCGTACCAACAGTTATGTTGTTATATAGAGCTTTTGCCTTTTTTCCCAATAACTAGGACGTGATAAACATTAGTGGAGCTTATGGAAAGTATTGATGTGTAAAAGACTACGAACGCCACTATTTCTTTACTGAGTATTCTACTTTTAAGAAATCCCGACCAACCTTTCTGTGACTTGTGTGACGGCTTGCTCATGCTCTCAGCCGTGTAATTACTTTATAAAAGGGATCCTCCTTGACTCAGTTCATTTTGCACCAAAGTTCATTTTGCACCAAAGCTCAAGTTTCACCTTCACAGCAGCCACTTTGTTTTTAGACATTTCAGCCACAAAATTCTGGGCAAGCTAGAAGGCAACCATTTTAATCACCACTGAGTAAACAAACAGGGAGTGTGGAAGAGCCGGTACATGACTTATGTCCAGTGAAAGTGACCACATGTTTCACATAAGTGCAGATGTCTGGATATCTTCATTTGTCAACACTGATTTCTGCCATCCCAGCATCATCATCAAAGCAGCACAGAGGGAGGAAATGAGGCAGTCATCGGAGCGGCACACTGCAGCATTGTGACATTTCACTCTCTGAAGGGGGATTTTGTGTAAAGTTGTTGTACTTAAAGCAAATAGGGGGCATGATCCCAAAGCTTCTGAATTCAACCAAGAGGACTAAGTACATGACAAAGAGCCGTTAATTCATTCATTCATCTTTTCTTAGGTTGAAACACTGCAGAAGCTCTTCCTGCTGCTGTACACCCTCCATCCCTATAAAACCATCACATGGTGGGTTACCTTAACAAGGGAAAGATGCTTAACTTAACTTCTTAGTCACAACTGTCCTGGTAAATACAGTTAAATCCAGCTGCCTGCAGGTGAAAAAATTAGCAGATCTGTGTGAGTCACCTCTGCGGCTCGTAAGGGGAGAGCAGGTAACATGCAGGCGTGTTGTACAGATTTTTTGTATTTACTCCCCTGAATCCTGCATAGTACGCAGGAAGCCCAATAATGTTTAAGTGAAGTGTGCATTCATCGTGCGTCCCTTGCACCTTGCCTGCTTTTTAAAAATAAAAAAATATTAGACAACCACAGAATAATTTGTGTAAGTGTCCAATGGGCATTTTTGGATGCAGCATGCAGCATTGCACACAATAAGTAAGGAGTCAGTGTGTGCACCTTAACTAACAATTGAAGTTCTGCGGAAACTGCGCCGTGCGACAGCATTACTCTTACGTCATAAGTGCAAATAACTAACATTATACCTAAAAATATTTTACAATTCCCTTATCACATGTACAACAATGATATATTCTGTATTCATGAAGTGAACGCACAAACCTCAAGGGAACAGCAAGACACACCTGCACACTTCTTGTGATGTGGTCAATCCTATCTGTCACCCTCCACGGGCCACTACGATAACCCTTAAAACTCCAGCACCCGAATGGGGGTTGACCTGTATGGGTGCATATGGCTAAGATTTAAGCAGTGATTGGTCCGACTAGGTCTGAGTCAGGGCTGCACAGTGTGCAGTGGTTAGCACTTTTACCTTACAGCGAGAGGGCCCTGGTTCAAATCCCAACAGGGACTTTTATATGTGGAGTTTGCAGTTCTCCTCGTGCATGAGTGGGTTGTCTCTGGACACTCCGGCACCCTCCCACAGTCCCAAAAACATGCTTCATAGGTTAATTGATTACACTAAGTTGTCATAGGTGTGAATGTGTGATTGTGTGTGGGAATGACTGTGTGCCCTGCAACAGACTGGCGACTTGTCCATGGTGCACTCCGTCTTTGCCCAACAGTAAGGACAGGCTCCAGCAACCCTGTGAGCCCGGAAGGGATAAAGCCAGTCAAGACGATGGATGGAAGGTTTGAGTCATCATTTTTATGGCATCTCTTATCACCAATCAGGGATGAGCTTGTTGGAAGGTCACACCTCTACCACTTGAAAGCGCAGTACACAAAATCTGTCAATCTAGTGTTTCAAACTGTAGACATGAGACCACCTACTTTTATTGAGACATCTAATTGTTCAGTTTAATCTAACTTGTGATAAAGAAAAATAAATCATGAAAAAAGAAGATTATTACGATCACATTAAAAGGGTATCAGAGCAAGAATGGTTATTCTGACAAATAGAATGACTGAGTAACACCCGTTAGGAAGGGGCCACTCAGTCTAGTTCTGATACACGGGTGGAGCCAACCTGTGGTGTGTCTACATGGGAACTTGGTGTGTGAAATCCTTTTTAACCCAAGTTTCCACATCCTCTTCTCTAGGACATCAGCAGGCCTCTCATCTTGTTTCATCCTGGCTCCAGTCTTTTCAAAGTTGTATGCTAAGTCTAAGTTTTTATGACCAGGTTTTCACAACAGCTGGACAAAAAATACAATCAAGGTTTGTTTGTATTTACCTTAACTTTCCTAATCCTGTTCACACAGGGGTGTAGATAAACTCATGAAACAAAGAAGGAGAGTTTCTGAACTTTAAGTGTTGTGAATGTAATTATAGGACTTCAAAAGCTTTAATCTTGAACTGTTTAGTGTTTCTTGATGATCCTGGTGCATGTTATGAGAGCTTATCTCACATTAGGTTTGAGAGCATGAAGTCAATGTTTTTAATACCTTATATTGACTCAGGCTAACCCCATAGGGAGTAAAAAGCATGTGTTTGGGTAATCTCCTGGGAAGATTTCAGAAAAGTTATCTTCTGCCGTGATGTTACAACTTGATTGCAAGGAGATCTCAGAGATCTTTAGCAGGCTAAACCCATCTTTCTTGATACCTTAGTACGGTAAACACGTCCACCATTTTTTGTGGTCGTAGGCTGGACACAAACTATTTGCAGTTATCATGGTAACATTTTGAAAACACTGAGAAGATGAGTGCTTCTTTGCTATTAAAGGATTGATGTGCTCATAGAGGATGAGGGTTACATTAACATGAAGAATATTTTGCAATTGCAGTACCTCCTCAGCTGTTCTGCTTAACAAAAACCTCATCACAGTCGCAGACATGCTCCTGCTGGAACTCGGATTGACAACTCCAGGCCTCGAGGGCCGCATTCCTGCATGTTTTCTAACATACCATGTTCTAATTGGCTGGAAACACCTGAACCAGGTAATCAGTTATGAGTAGGGCTTGGATATCTGGAGATCATGCAGTCACATCGGCCCTCGAGGCCTGGAGTTGCCTCTACCTGTGCTAGAATGTGATTATATCAACAAAATGGTGTCAGGTGCAAATGGCTTTGAGCTGCCCCACAACAATACCAGTAGAATTTTCCACACTTGAGATTTCCTCTGGGACTACCATTCTGTATTGCCCATCTATAAAAAGAAGCAAATTGCCCGGTTGCAAAACCAAACCACCATCTGACAGGGCCGCTGGGCTTCTTCTCACGGCCACTATTAAAGCTGGTCATAAGGTTTTTCTCCAGGGCCTTTCAGGCTGCCTCCACCCAGCCTGGCGGGTGCCAGGAACAGACTGCTGCTTCTCTGGCCAGGCGAACGGCATAAAGAGGTGCACGGGAACAAGGTGCAAGTGTGCACAGAAGTATGTCCAACTTTTTTTCCACATCTCAGCAGTCTAGGACTCTGTCAGACGTGTAATTTGAGTCTGAAGGGAGGAAACCCAACAGAGGAGTTAAGTACTGCTTGCTGATGAGGATGCTGGATGAATGTTGAACAGGTTTCTGCAGATGGAAATACACACTGCGTTTATGCTCGATGTTTTCCAACCCTGACAGGCTTTCAGGACCCAAAAGATGTTCAGAACTTAAAAAAAAAAAACATGTTCAACTGAACACAGCAGCTCAACTCACTCAACCTGTTCATGGAAGGGAGGGATCGGTTGAAGGGTGTAAGGGATCAGAGAGATCTAATGAAGAAATTGCCATGAGCCTGGCTTCACACTGGACATCACCCCCAACCCCCTCTAAAAGTACTTTCATTTATCAGAAAGACAAAGATTGATAACCTGTTGACCGAGCTTGCGGGAAATGCTTTTCCGGTTCAGATGCGTTTCCAAAAGCGACAAATTAACTCTCTCCATGAACAGCTTTGGGATTTTATGTCCACAGTAAAAGCTTTTGTTTTGTTTTTTTAGAAAAAAAAAGCGCAACCTGAGTTAAATTTACATTTTTGTTAAGGAAGTTTTATGG
This sequence comes from Oryzias celebensis, assembly GCA_014656515.1. Lineage (NCBI taxonomy): Eukaryota > Metazoa > Chordata > Actinopteri > Beloniformes > Adrianichthyidae > Oryzias > Oryzias celebensis. The sequence continues at coordinate 21,160,585 of BNCR01000018.1, read as the reverse complement.
TGCAGTTTTAAAAGTAAACTTGCCCTTAGAGTTAGAGCTTAAACTTTAGAATTTTTTGATGATATAAAATACCCTTTAGAAAACAATGCAAACAATTGCGATTTTTTTTGTAAAGTTGTGCTGTCACAGGATTGTTGTTCTGGACTTTAAAGGGTAAATTTAACACTGATGAATAAGAATCTTCAGTTGTGTTGTTAAAAAATGTATTAACTTGTGTCCCAACATGCTGAGGTGTAAATTTGGTGGCCACTTTTTCAGTTTTAAGAGTTTCTGTGTTGCAGCAGCAGAGAAATGTGCTAAGCTGTTTATTTTATGTAAGTTTATGTCTAACTTCTTTAATTATGTGACATTAAAGTGCCACTCCGATCATCTTTTGACTATTATTAAGGTGTTTCCAGTGGTCTTTTATTTATGATTGTATAATAAAAATAATTATTATTATTATTTATAATTATGACAACAATTATGACAGAAACAGCATTGCAACAAATAAATTGACAAAAAAATGAAAACATATATTTTTAAATATATATATATATATATATATATATAAATAAAGTCTAAATCAGTACAATAAATAAATATTTATCTGTTTCCTTTTTTATCTGAGATTTAAAGGGGTTCTAATTATAATACTTGCGGTTTGCTCCCATAAAGTTGGCAGTTAAACAAATGCAAGTGTTGCTCAATGCAACACTATTATGTACTTTTTAATGAACCTAAGATCAGTATGAAGACTGAAGGGTTCCTCTGAACTATGGCAGCAGCTTGGTGTAACAGTTGTCTCTTGGCTTCACCAAATGTTTCCTTTCCAGTTGATGTCTGCTGACTGGAGATCAGCTCTGATTGGCTCCTTTTAACACCCCAACCCTCCCCATCCTGCACACTTTTGTCCCTTAAAGCAGCAAGACGAGAGAACGGCAACTTCATTACTGTCAGTGCTCAGCAGAAAAGCTCTGATGCTAAGAGTCTCTTACTAACTGAGATAATGGAACATCTTTAATTAGCAGATGCCATGGTAACAGAGGCCAAGTTTAGATTACTTACAATTAAGTGAAATAGTTAGCAGTGTATTGGGATGTTTTAGTTTAATGTAGGGGTTGATGCTCTTACCATCAGACTTTGAAATATTGAGACAAATTCCTTTAAAACATTATGAAAAAAAAGGAAACGTAAACATTTTCTGGGCGTGTTAGATACTTTTTACCATATTGATGTGTTTTCAGCAGCCATCAGACTACATGTTCCCCACAGCATAAATTAGTGAAACCTACTTTGAGCATCCTGAGGGTTCAGCTCTAGTGCAGCAAAGACAGATAAGTTAGAGGTGGAACATGCAACCAAGTCTCCACTCAAATTTAAAATTGAGGAGCATTTGGGACATTGCTACCATAACAGAAATGATGTCCAGCCCAGTCTGAGATGATTCTAGATTTATGATACTGTGCCTTATTCTGCTGGAAGTGTCCATCAGAAGATGGTACACTGTGGTCATAAAGGGATGGACATGGTCAGCAACAATACTCAGCTAGCCTGTGGGTTTTGGAACCATGCTCAGTTGGTACAGAGGGACCCAAAGTGTGACGAGAAAAACTCTCCCACACCAGTACACCACCACCACCAGCCTGAACCATTGAAACAGGGCAGGATAGATCCATGTTTTCATGTTGTTGATGCCAAATTCTGACCCTACCATCTAAATGTTGCAGCAGAAATCAACACTCATCTTCTATGGTCCAATTTTGGTGATCCTGTGTGAACTGTAGCTCCAGTTTCCTGTTCTGAGCTGACAGCAGTGGTACCCCTGTATTCTTCTGCTGCTGTAGCCTATCTGCATCAAGGTTGGACCTGCTGTGCGTTCAGAGATGTTTCTTCTGCAGACCTCGGTTGTAACCAGTGGTTGTTTGAGTTACTGTTGTCTTTCTATCAGCTGGAACCAGTCTAGTCATTCTCCTCTGACCTCTGGCATTGACAGGGCATGTTCTGCCCACAGAACTGCTGCTCACTGGATATTTTTTTCTGTTTTTCTGACGATTCTCTGTAAACCCCAGAGATGATTGTGGGTGAAAATCCAAGTTGATCAGCAGTTTCTAAAAATACTCAGGCCAGCAAGTCTGGCACCGACAACCATGCCATGTTCAAAGTCACTTTATTCACCTTTATACCCCGTTCTGATGCTCTGTTTGAACTGCAGAAGGTCGTCTTGACCATGTCTACATTCATAAATGCATTGAGCAGCTGTCATGTGTATCTATCTAAGTGGCCAGTGAGCGTAGTCTTGTAAATATATAACTGTTGTTTTTTTTTCTTTACATTTTCTAAATCTCTTTTGTTTGGTAACCCAAACTCCAGCTTAATTCTTATTCTTTCAAACCACTGTTGTGTATGTGAAAGAAATAATTAAAAAAAAGAAAAAAGTTACATTGACTATAAAAAACAAACCAATAAACAAATAGATCAAAGAGGAGAATTGAATAAAAAGAAACAGTGACTGTTACTCTGAATCAAATAAACAATAGCTCAGTTGCTAGTTTCAGTGTGTTTTTTATTTGATTGTTTTGTAATGCTGAGAATATAAAACATGTCAAAGTAAAAGCAGGAAGTATTTTTATTATTCTGCATTTATGAAGGTGAAAATTATGTTTACACATTTTTCCTATTACAGATGTCGCTTTCAAATGATACAAGAATATATTGGGAATTTGTCTCATTATAAGTATTTCATTTGTTTTGTAAAAACAACCTTCAGTGATTCCCAGGACAACTCAGTAAAAACATACTAAAAAAACAAAATGAAAAAGATTTTGAAAAAGAAGTTTCTTTAACTTTATTGTTGACACTATTTTTTTTCCCAAATGTAACCTTGTTCCAAAAAGCACTACTTTCATCCTTTTTATAATTTTAATCATTTTTATTATGTCATCACTTTAGAATTACATGTGTATTTATTGTTGCGTTGTTTGTTTAAGATTTTATTTTTTTACCTTTAGAGGAGGGTTTATGTTGGATGCTTCTGAATATTAAAGATGAGTTAAAATAATCCCCTTGGAACAGCTTTTTTTTACATCCACTGCTTTTTACAGAAAACACGTGAAGAGACAATAAACCTTTCAGAATTTAAGCAGGTGCCATTGGGAGATTATTTCTGGTCTATCCAGTTGTGTTTAAATAAACATATTCCTTTTAGCAATCACTTTTTTTAAATTAGATTTGGAACTTGAAACATTAAAAAAGCCATTTGGAACAGAGATTTACTGATCAAAACCCATCAATGCTGCAAGGTCCCCGTTAGGAAAAAATACACTTTATTTGTGTCTTTGTGGCAACTAAGTCTTTCACTTTTTAATAGTTCAAATCATTGAATTATAACAGTGTTTTTATATTCAAAATATACACATACATGTATGTAACCTTTGACAACAGCGTTGTCTGAGTTACAAGGGAGTTAGGGAGTGCTAGGAGTCAGAATAAATGAAGGCCCAATGTTAAATTAAAAAAAACGATGCTGCAGAATATTTTCTTGGATTTAGATGGTAAAAAGGCCTATTTAAAAATTACATTTACTGTTATTACGACTTATGCTTACTTTAGTATGCTGTCGTCCTTTTTATCTTGTTAGGATTGGATTTAAACATGACAATGTTAGCTTTGGTTCCAATGTTTTAAAATGTTTATATTTGTAATTATGCTTAGAAATGTGCAAATGTGAACTTGAACAGCAGCTGGACATGTGCTTCAAACTGATTTTGATCATAAACAGCTCTGACAGTGGACTAAGCCTTTTACCATTGTGTCCATCACTTATTTGACAATGAATACAATAAAACAAATTAACCTCAAGTACTTTATCATTATTTCTTCAAATTATTAGCTTTTATCTTTATATTCAAAGAGCCCGATATGAGTAAAGGAGGCGCATGAGCTTCAGGCTGCAGACATCTGTTCCAGGTAAAAGTTTTTAGTTGTTGATTGAAGTAAGAGGATTTTATTAATATATTCTTGACTTATGAATTGCAATTTTTAGCAAAAATGGTCACTGATGACTTTGAAGATACTATTGAAAATGAATTAACAGATATACTCCTCTGTTTCTGTGCAAAAGGAAGTTGGTTTTGAAGTCCCAAAGTAACACTTGTCGATGTTACATATATTATTTAATTTGTTTTTGATGTCCCGGGTGTTCAGATGAGCAAGAAAAGCAGAAATTTGGGAATTGTCATCATTTGGATTTGAATGGGAAGGTGTATATAACAGTTGAAAGCATTTAGAACCAGCAGATTAGAACATGACCTCGCATCTTCTTTTAGAATCTGAATTTATTCACCACTGAACTTGTTTCTCTGCGAGTCAAAGCAACCGAGTTAGGGGAATGCTCATATAAATGCTCATAAATATTCAAATCTGAAATCAGTGCAGAATCTGACATCCTGTTTCTCCCAGCTTGAGTGGCAGCACCACTATGCAGACGGTTCACAATAAAAAAGCATTCACGCGGATTCATTCCACCAGTCATCATGAAGCACATCCATGCAGATCTCTGTTGTGAATCGCAGAGGATTAGCTGCACTCTGCAGAACAAACAGGCCAAACAAACATAAAAAAGAACTATCAAAAGGTAAATAAACCTTGAAGCGAATCCTTGTCTGCCTTCTTCCATTTTTATTTACACTGTTTATTAATCAATATTTGTGGGCTGTAATTACAGCTGCTGTGCTTGTTGGGAAATCGTGAAGAAGAATAAGTGAGGTGGAAAATGCCGGATGAGTTAACGAATAATGAGCTCATGCTTTCATTTCTAAGTGATAAGACAAGTCATCTGCAAAGTGGTAAATTAACTTTAAACTTCTTTTAGGATCCCCGGTGGGTCCATCTTTGTGTGATGCAGCAGAGCAGTAATGAATCGGTTCCTGTTGTGTGAACGGTCCGACACAGTGGGACTTCTCGTTACATTAGGTCACCTTCAGCACATAAAAAACACCATTGAAAGTCTCTCCATCAAAAATGAGGCGGAAACATTAAAGAAAGCAGCACTGAGAGAGAATGGAAATGATTCCCCTCACCTGACACGCCTTAACTTTTGAATTTCTCTTCACTTTGAAATTTCTCGTTTTAGTTTCTTTCTGCTCCACAATTATCTGATTAGAGCTCCACACTGGCATCCCTTCCTTCTCTGCAGCTAATTCAGACCATTCTTAAATTAAGGGTTTAAATGCTTAGTTTGGGTGGAGTTTAATTGTTGCCTTCAGTAATTTGGACTTCCATTTTTTTTGTTTGTAGAAAGGGGAACTTGACTTCAGGAGTTGTAGACTGCAGAGAGAACATCACTGAAATGATCTGACTTTACTAGAAGTGTAGAAATGAAAATATCAAAGCGGCCTATGAAATATATCTGTTGTAATATTTTACTTATGGCAAAGGCTGAACTCCTCTTTTTGTCTGTATGTGAAGATTCCCCAACTGTTAAGAGCAAGTAACACTTTTCACAAACAAAAGTCACATTATTGCACAGTTCTGGAATTAGGTTTTAGAGCTTGAACAAAATAAGCGAGAGGAGAAAGAGTTTTTTATTGTCCTAAAATGCAAGAAAACTTGACTTTAATGAAACTTCAAACTTATTTTTTAAGTGTGTGTGTGTGTGAAAGAGAGTGCGTGCGTGCTCGTGTGTCTGTGAGTGTGTAAACTGGTTTCAATGTTTTCTGAGGACTTTTTTTAATCAAACCCTTCTGGGGACTGCCCTTTCTTAAAGGTCTTTAAAAATCTGTAAAATGCACTTTTACACATAGAGCTCAAACACAAATTGAAATTCTAAGAATTCTCATTGTCTGTGTTCCATTGCTTGTTAAGATGCTTTTTTGGGGACTGACAGAAAAACTATTCAATGTACCACACACACACACACACGTGTGTAGGAAAGTGTAGGAAGTTCATTTTCTTCATTCTTGACAAAAAAATCTGGTGCTAAAATTACATTTTCATTATAAAAATGTACACCCGGAAGTGCATAAAAGTGACCTTTAAACAAAATGCAGTTCAAATATTCCTGCAGGTTTTTTTCTTTTCCCGTTAGCCCTTAATGATTTTGTGATCACCGGTTTTTACAGGGTTGATTGTGATTGTCTTCACTCCAACCAATCTAGAATAATAGTGTTTCATGTATATGTTTATCATTTATTACCACTTTTGCTAAAAGACCACATCAGTCCACGTGTAAAATCCTTAGTTTCACGTTTTAAATAAACTCATTAGTGTGTTTGTGTGGGCACGCTTGCGTGTGTGGATACGTGGGCGCGCATTTCTTGGTAGAGCTGCAGAGGTGAGATGTCTTAATGTAACCATAAATAAATGAATGCATGAGTGAAAGAGCCGTTTGATCAGACATGTTCCTCTTCTTCCACCATCAAACCGCGAGGATAAAAAAATGATAAAAAATAGAAGTAAATAAAAACAATACCTTGAAAGTAATGGATGTGCTGATTGGCCAATCATCCTCGTGACCTTTCCTACTCTGCTCTGCCATTGAACGAAGCGTCCGCCTATCTCATTGACTGACAGCGGCGGCCTCTCTGGCTCCTCCCCCCGGCAGCAGACGCTATTTGAGTGGGCAGCAGCGAATTGTTGTACAGAGATCCGTTTCAGTGTCGTCAATGGGAAGCGCGCAGGCGGCGGCAAAGCGACTCTCCGTCTAGATCAAGTCCGCGGCTGCACCATGCTTTCCCGGTCCATCCCGTGTCTCTGGATTACTGTCTGCCTGCGCTTGTGCTGCCACGTGAGCGGCGGGGACGCACAGAATGCCAAGGAAGGTGAGTTCGGAAAGTTTGGACTCCTGTCCCGTCCTCCGTGGAGCATCCGAGCATGGCAGAGCAGGTTCTGACCTTTTCACGAATTCCCTTCGTGTCTTCCATTTAACGGCAAAGAGCGCCGTCTTCACTCTCCGGGTCGCTTTTACGCGCACCGCTGCGCCAGCTGCGGTTTGAGTTTTCCCAGTCTGCTGCGGACAGTCAGTCAGTCTCACTCCGCTGCGTCCTGTGGAAAAAGCATCCATCACCACTATGAGGAAAACACGCGCGGATCGATGCGCAGCCTGCTGGAAGCGAGCGCGCCGGTGGCGCCGTCAGCGCGCAGCTCCAGCGGCTCCAGCGGCTCCAGCGGCTCGCTTCCTCATCGGTTTTCCACTTTTACGGAGCAGTAACTTCCCGCTGACACTCATCTAAATCCGAAACCAGAGAAAAAAATCACTTGATTGCAGAACCTGGCACATTTATTGGGCCTGGGGTTAAATTAGGAAAATGTTGAGTGACAGAAGTCAGAGCAGAACAGAGCCCGGTGCGCCGCAGATGCTGACTGGAAATCTTGTCTGAATGCGGGGTTTAACGGAGCCGATGAGGGGGAAATAAAATGTCTAAAACATATCTATTTTAATCTGTCTGGTCGTCGTGGTGATGAAAACCCTCAGATGAGATTTGAAATGCAAGGAAATAAAGTTCATTTTTGGCCGCCGCGGCGCCTTTACGCGCTGCGCATTCAGGACGAGAGAAGCCGCATGTGAGCTGGGATCCGAGCCGCGTGTTGCAGGTGGTTCAAACAGAGATCCAGCAGACATGTCCCCCGGCGTGAGTGCGGAGAGGCAGCTGTCCGTCTGTTTGGACTGAACAGAGTCACTTTGACTGTAATTAAACTCACTAAAATCGAGTTTTAGGCGATTCGTAATTAGTCGTGTTCTCGTTTATTCTAGCGGGCGATAATCCAGTCTTATATGCGTGTTCTCGGTTAGAAAGTTGTTCTCCGACGCGACTCTTCCGCCGCTGCGGACTGAGCTTTGCACGTTTCTGCTGCGCGGAAAAATTGGGTCACGAATGTGCGCGCTATAGATAGGATGCAGAGCGCGGGGCCCGCCGAGGCCGCGGGTGCCCCGGTGAGATTTAACCACCTGTCTCTTGGTTTCCCGTCACCAGTGATTCTGCTGGACTCGAAGGCGCAGCAGACGGACCTGGAGTGGATCTCCTATCCTCCGAACGGGGTGAGTAAAGTCTCCAGGAGCTCTGCATTGCCTGCATGCGGATGTTCTCTGGTCCTTCACGTCTGTGACAGAAGTAAACACACGTTCAAAGAGACACAAACAAAAGGTCTGCTTAGAGCAGAGGCATCGTGGAAGAGTCCGTTAACAGTCAGAGCGCAAAGGCCCCGAGCAGATCGCCTGTTCCAGTCTGATTAAAACAAGCTGGGAGAAAGTTTTTGAATAAATGATGTGGGCAAAAGCTGATAATCAATCTCCCTCCAAGATGAAACAAATGTAGCTTCCATCCACCCACTCCTGTCTGCTAAAACGGCTGTTTCAGCTGCTTTTGTCAGTTTTCTGATTCTTCCTCTGATGTTTCTCTTTCCTTCTCATGTTCGTAGAATTCAAATGTATTTTACATGTACTTCTTTCAGTGGGAAGAGATCAGCGGCTTGGATGAGAACTACACTCCCATCCGCACCTACCAGGTGTGCCAGGTCATGGAGCCCAATCAGAACAACTGGCTGCGGACTAACTGGATAGAGAAGGGGGATGCCCAGAGGATTTTTGTGGAACTCAAGTTCACCTTGAGGGATTGTAACAGTTTGCCCGGGGTGGTAGGCACTTGCAAGGAGACGTTCAACCTGTACTACCAGGAGACGGATTCTGAGGTGGGCAGGGGCTTGAGGGAGAACCAGTACGTGAAAATTGACACAATTGCAGCAGACGAAAGCTTCACCCAGGGCGACCTTGGGGAGAGAAAGATGAAACTGAACACCGAGTTGCGGATCATCGGCCCTCTGTCCAAAAGGGGTTTCTACCTGGCCTTCCAGGATGTGGGGGCATGCATTGCCCTGGTCTCGGTCAAGGTCTACTACAAGAAGTGTTGGTCAATCATTGAAAACCTGGCCACCTTCCCAGACACAGTGACTGGATCGGAGTTCTCCTCCCTGGTGGAGGTGGAGGGAATGTGTGTGAATGACGCCGAGGAGGAGGCTGACAACTCTCCCAAGATGCACTGCAGTGCCGAGGGGGAGTGGCTTGTGCCCATCGGGAAATGTATATGCAAAGCTGGATTTCATCAAAAAGGAGACGCGTGTGAACGTGAGTCACTGTCCTCTCACCTGTCAAACATTTTTACAGATATTACATTTAACCTGCTTTTAAATCAATCAGGGAGATGCTTCCTGGATGAAATGCTCCCAAATGTGTGACAAGCAAAAAATGAAAGAAAAGAAAAGAATGCGAATAGGAGATGAAACGGCTTGGACAGAGTAAAGTTGGAAAAGGAATCGAGGCCTGGCATCTTCAGTGTAGTAATTGGATTCTGTGTTAATTGATTGTGAGGCTCTTAGTTTCTCTGCATGATTCTGTTGACACTGGGATTAGTTCAATCCTCACTCCCTCACTGGCTTGTAGCTGAGAATACCAACGGCAGAACTCACAGGTCTGAGAGAAGCCTCATGTTTTCAATGTCTTCCTTAATTCACCGAAAACAGACAACAAAATACCTCCATAAATTCTTATAATGGAAAACAAAAAGCGATGCTTTTCTTTGAGTCTGCGGTATTACATTAACAAATAAATCTCCACGCATATTTGAGGAACCATCCTCTCCTCTACTGCCGCAGCTGTAACACAAAGCAGTGCTACTGACAGGGGATTTCTTGATGCAAAATTCACCGTATTGACTTTTTTAGCATTTTTATTAAACGTCTGTTTGGTACATCAGCTGTCATGATGTTGCCCTGGCAACAGTGTGTGCACCCGAGAGACGTGACCCATGTGAGGTGTAAGATTTTCAACAGCAGTAGAAACACCAAGCCAAGTTCCGTGCCTTAAATCCACACTTTCGAGTGAAGATGGCAGCACTCATGGAGGTAGTGAGTTGCTCCATCAAAAGACTGTATTCGTCCTCTGATTTGCCAAATGTTTGCATTATATTTAACTTAGTACTTTGAATACGCAGATAAAAATATAACCAAAAGAAACCAACGCTTTTAGGACATTAGGACCTTTTTTATTTCAAGGTTCAAACTAGAGGAATTGTAACATTAGCAATGAAAACGATCATAAAATGTGGTAACTGCATGAATGTGAACCTGTTTCTTCTCCTGTGGATCATTTTCAGTCGCCGTCTGACTTGACGCATTGAAATCAGCGTGGATTAAGAGAAGCTGGAGGTGGGGGTGGGGGGGTCCAGTTTCCAGAATTTAAGTGGTTCATCAACGGAGGCTTTTTTTTCTCCTTTTGTTCAAACTTCAATCTAAGCAGCTTATAAGGAGCAGCAGTCTGTAATAAGTGAAGGGAATGCACCTAAGAGCAAATTGGTGTCGCAGGCAGACAAGCTTTTATGGCGTGCTGTCATCCATTAGGGACCCCTCTGAGGGAGGAGTGTTAATGAAATATATTAGGCCATGTAATTTAGAGCAACACCGCATGCCTCCAGTTGTGTGCCTCTAATGTTAGCAGGCTATCAGTGGTTCAGCCCCTCGGAGCTCCGTCTTATTGTCCTTGTTGTTTTAATATGCATAGATCCAGTTGTTCTGATCCATTTAAAGCAGAGATGTACAGTTTATTTCCACAGGGACAACGTAGCCGTTTCTCCTGCCACCTTCTCTTATTGTTTGGTGCTGCAGGGCCCTCAGAGCAGACGTGGCTCATCTCTATGAATTAATCAGTCTGAGGGTCAACTCAAACAAGTCGCTGTGGATATGGGCTGCAGCTCATCCAGTCTACTTGGGATTGTTTAAAACCTGGGAAGGAAGCTGCTTTATGTGTCCGTGGATCACATTCCAGTCTTGACACGGCACCTTTATGAGCTTTATCTCCACTGAGGCATGAGCAGCTTTTGTATTAAGGGGCACTTAATCTAAATAAAATGAGAATCACGATGCGGCATCAGCACTTCTTCCAGCAGCTCCACTGACACCAAATTGTCCATTCAGTAGTTTTCTTTAGAATAGTTTCAAAGCTCTTCCAAGTGTTTTTTTTTTCAGAGCTGGACAGCTGGACAGTAGTTAGCCTCTTTGGATGTAAAACAATGAGAGCTGGGGAGGTCCATCATCTTTAAGTTGAGGAGATTCTCTGTGATGATAGCTCAGTGCACACAGTGCACCTTCACGACTGTCCAGTACAACATGAATGCACTTGCACCAAAGAGCCGTTTATGGGTGTTGTGTAAAAGATGGGAGCAGAAAGGATCCGTGCACAAAGGCTGCTCCGAAGCAAGATGAGAGCACGCTTTAGACAGCCTCTCTTCTGAAGCGTTTGGGCGGCTGCTCTCATTTGTTCTCTGCCAGGAATTGTGAATAGGTCTGTACTTGTACACTCGTTTAGAGGGAACAGCAGTTTGTCCTGCAGAACCAAGTGTTTGTCGGCCCAGATCAGCCAAGTGCTTACATCATGGGGTTATAGTGACCAACTAGCGCGACTGGAATGCTGAATTTCTGCCACGTTCGATTGTGCATGTGTTATAAACTCTCTTCTTCCCCTGTTTAATGCTCGCCTTTGTAAATTCTGCGTTTGGTTCCTCTCAGCTTCATTTCTATGCAGCGTTTGCAACAGTTTCTGCGTGTTGTTAGTAGCTTTAATCTCACCAGCTGTTGTTTAGACATCCAGCTGAAGAATGTGTAAAACCCGATTTGCATCTGATACTCACTGAGAATTCTCAAGCAAAAATTCTTGTTTGAAAATCTAAAATGCTGACAGATGGTCTAATCGCATTAACCAGATCTCGGCTTGGAGAAAATGTCAGTAAGGACAATTCTTAATTTGTAAATGCTGCATTTGGGGTAAATCTGCTTTGTCACCAACAAGGATCACGTTTGCACTTCAGTGTGTTCTTTAGCGTGTTTCTCTGCTCTTTGTGTCACCGTAAACATAGGAGGGGGTGTAGGGTTTGAGGTCTCCTGACAGGTCTCATCTTCCTCTTTTGCGTTAGGAACTAACCCAGTTAAGGATATTACTTGAGTCCTTCTTTTACATTTTCTCGGATCATTGAGATATGATGTTTGATGTTTTACATTGTATTTTGGTGGCTGTTATTGAATTTTTATACATCTACATTGGCAGATAATACTGTAAAAACATGGCCAAATGTTATAACTTTGGGGAAAAATTATTGGCCTTAAATATCAATATTTTAACCAATAAAGTTTAGTAAAGTTAAGCAAATTTAGAATTTATTTTAGCTTCCATAAAAACTCAACCAGAAGAATTAAGAAATGCTTCAGTTATCAGAAACTTGGGAATGATTTTGTCGATGTTGTTGGCTGTGTGTCACAAACCTGTATTTTTCTACACAACGTAGTTCTAACTTCTGGTCTTGAGATGAGTTTGATGCCTTTCAAAGGTCTGTAGATGAACCAGCAGCACCGTCTGACGAAAAGAGATTTCTGAAAGAACAAATCAGATTGATGGAGATGCCACAGGAACGTCGCCATTCGAATCAATCAGTGATCTGTTCCAGTGAAGTTCAGTACATGCTTTCAGTGGTTATGTTACCCTTTCCAGAGAAATGAAATGATCAGTGATGGCTTTAGTCCTGACCTACAGCTGCTTGTGCCTTCTCCCCTGCTCCGCAATGAGGCTGCAGGTGGAGACGCGTCCAGCCGTCACTCATGTCATCTGAGAAGCCTCCTGTGTGGAAGTGAAGGACTTCTCCAAACCTTGTTGTGATCCTCTCATTCATCACAGTCAGCAAAGAGGGACCCCTTGTCTTTCACTTCTGCCCTCCTCCCCCACCCCCGTCTGTCTTTAACTCTTTGTGAGGCTGTAAATGTCACTCCTTCTACTCCTTCTCTGTGCCCACTGTGTTCGTTTGGGGGTCTCGGTGTTGAAAAAGGCCAGTTGAAGTGTCTCTGCCGCCTGCAAGGCCTTCATTCTGCAAAGCGCTGTGAAAATAGCCCTCATTCATGTGCTGGTTCTGTTCAGTGCTGGGTGCCGGTTGCATGGGAGTCGTTTGGAGACAGCGGGCTCTTGTAGGAGACACTGGTTTCTTTGTTTGACTCAATGCTGAGAATGTATGTTGTCCAATTCTGACACATCACAGCATTATGGCACTAAGTAACCAGTGCCTGAGAAATGATTAACTGTTGACCCTCAGCCTGTGAGGGCGAAGCCTTAGACTGGAGCGAAACAGACAAACTTGGCCATATCTTGCAGCTACGGCCGCATGCTAACAAGAGAATTAATGAGAGGATCCAGCGTTCTGTAGAATCTGGCACCATCCATCTTCACTGTCAGGGAGTCGGACAGAAGTTAGTTGGAGACTGATTGATGATGGAGCCCCCTGAGGGGAAGGCCTGAACGCCACAGCTAACATGCACAGAAGCAGTCTGAGTGTCCAGGCCCATTTCCAGGTCTGCAGAGGAAGCCGTGTTTAGCATTTTAAATGAAGAGTCAGGAGGTCTTCAAACATCCTGATGTTTCTCTGATTGATAAGGTGGGAATTTAATACCCCAAATGGCTGCCTTTGCAACTCCTCCAGAGCTTAATTATGCAAATGACAGGTGTGTGCCGAATCCTCCGGTGACCCAAATGGATCTAAATCACTCAAGATTGAAATAAACTGGTGATGGATGGGATCTCATCGCGGCTCTTCCGGTGTCGGCTTCACGTGAATGGCAGCATTCTTCTGCAGCTCGGGGCATTTTCCTCAGCCTGGCAGGTAGCGGTCAGACACACAGATGTGTTATTTTTTTTGCCACCAATGCTACTGGCAGCCCCTTACAACTGATTACTTAAAGGAGACTCAGCGCTGCCCGCTGCTGAGCAATCACCATTTGTCAAGTAAAATACTAACTGTCCACTAAAATGTAAAGATTTAGTACTTTGTCCATTTTGCTGATTGGGATTTGTTTGTTTTAGACTGTTAGTCAGAACAAGTAAGACTGTTTTCTCTATTAACAGATGAAATACTAAATATCTATATACCATAGTTCATAAATATAGGTATAAATATCTGATATAATAATTAGCACAAAAACTGGATTTGCTGCAATAATTTGAGTCTTTATTTTACTAAAGCAAAACAGACTTTGTTTCAAACATTACAGCAGTAAAACAAGCCAACCACAAAATTTCACATGTAGTTTAAGTCCCACCCCGATCATCTTTTGACATGTTGTAAAATTGTTCCCAGTGGCCGTTTTAGTCATGATTATGTCGTTTTTAGCCAAAAAAAAAGTCACAGTTTCTGCAGAGCGGCAGGAGTTCCGCAGAAATTGACCTCTCAGTCGTGAGTGGGACGACCCTCCCTTCCCATCACCCATAACTGAGAGCTCTCTGTTCACAGTCCTCTATTAGCTGTTCAACAAAATGGGACTAGCCAGATACAGTTTTGAGCCAGATACCAGCTCAGACGAGGAAAATGAAGACGCTAATGTTACTGGATCTATTTGAAAGTAAATGCAGATGAATAAAGCAGAAAGCTTGCTACTTGCTTTTTGTAGTTTCAATGTCACAACTACAAGCTTTTTCCAACAGCATTTTTTTTCTGCTCCTGATTACCAATAATTTGAATAAATGAAATACTTAGAAATGCTAATTTAATCTTAATTTTATAAAAATATATCCTCCATCATGAAAAAAAGTCACAAGAAGATGTTAAAAAGACCAAAAACGCCATTTTCATTGGACTTGAGTTTTTATAAAGAGAAAAAAATTGGGACTTCACTTCCAATCAGCCTTTACATCTTTTGGTAAAAGTGAATCCTTAAAATAGCAGGTATACATATTTGTGATAGTGGTTGTAATCATAGTTTATAGTTATTTCAAAGATATTACTTACGTTGGCGAGAAGAGATGTGACTTTATGAAGACCAAAACAACACAAAAGAGAGATTGATGGTTTCTTGGAAAGAGCCAAAAAGAATGCGCACAAAAACATGAAGATGAAGATGAAGATCCTTTAAAAATGGATTTTTCAGATCATGCTCTTCCTGATTGTGTCTCGGTATTCCTGCTCATTCCTTTCTGTCGTAATTCCCTCTCATTAGTGGACTGAAAGTCAGCGACTTCCTCTGAGGAGCAGACAGTGGAATGATGGAAATTTATTTAACTTCCACATTCAGCGCTCTCTTTTTAAATATACACTTCCAAACGAGGAGCAGAAGCAGGAAGAAGATGTTTCCTGGGATATAGACGGCTGAGCAGGAGCCAGCAGTGCTTTCTGTGGAATGCCGCTGCCCTGTCAACACGTCAAATGAAACACAAATGCCTCATTTTACATCGGAAAACGTTCAGCTCCAGGCTCTGCGGCTCGGTAAATATTTGTCTCTGGTTATGTTTGCTAAAGAAACAAAATGCCTGTTTTATGGCACTGAGGTTAAAAAAAATGATGTTGAACAGAGTGTGAATCTTGAGAAATATAAGAGTCAAGAGACTGGAGAAAATCCGAGTGCTTTACGGGACTGTTAAACTTTCTCAGAATATACTTTATGACTGCTGAAAGCATAGAGACCTATCGTTAAAAACTTTAGAAATTTTCTCTGTTTGGCCTTTAAACCATCAGTCACTTTTATTTTCTAAAAAGCAAAGACTTGGGAGTTTATAAAGAACACAGGTTTGATCTTCAGTCTTGATCTTTAAAACGGTGACGTGCGGACAGCAGAGCAGTGAGGCCTTTTTTACAATCCGTCATCTTGCAGATATCGTAACAGAACAAAGCCACTCCTGAACTCCTTGACCTAAACCCTAAACTGCATCAACTATTGTCATACTTTGGAAAATTGCAGTTAATTTATTTGTATTTATTAGGTAAATTTCTTTAAAACAGTTGTGGAAATTTTTAAACAACAGTTTATTTGTGTTTTACCTAAAAAATAAGTAAATAAGTAACTAAGGAAAACAAAAAATAAAAATAATTAAAAAAAGTTTATCCACAATATTATCTTATTTTGCAGCAGACTTTCATGCAAATAACAGAATAGTTTATAATAAAAATAAATAGTAATAAAAATATTGATGTCACCATTTTTGTCTTTTTTTAGGAGAATATAGTTTAAAAAATACAATTTAACAGTGGAAGTTACTTTTTTCTTAAACCCCTTTCTAAAACGTTTGATAAAATATAGTCATCATGACTTTTTACTCTTTAAAGTCTAAAACAGAGGATTGATTTTTTTTTTTTAACGTTCTATGTTTTATTCCTCTTTCTTGAGGAGATTTATCTTTGTGTAACATTATTTAAAATGACATTTTCTGACAAAATACATAAAAAAAACATTTGATTTGATGCAATATTCAACTCTCTATTTAAGGTCATTTTGGACAAAACATTTTCAGTGTTGAGCAGACAAGAAAATACAACATTTAATCGATGATTTCCTGCGGTTGCGGCTTAATACCAACTGTAGCAAATGACGTCATGTAGCCACAGGCTCACTTTCCAACAGAATTACTAGCTTTTTTGCACGCTCCAGCATCTGCACAGCAACATTTTCATTCCACTTTCCGAATCCTTTCACTGATAATTGACGACAAAAAGCCGGATTGCTCTGGAGAATGAAGAAAAATCTAAATTTGAGGCAGGCGGCAGAGATCAGGTTTTCTTGGCTCTTTGTGTTGGTTTTTTGGGCATTCTTTGGTGGAGTTACGGCTCAGAGAGAAAGCTTTTTCATGCAAATTGCTCCAATTTATTTGAATTTAGCAAGGGCAGAGCGATGACTTATCAGCAGCGGGGTCTTGGAATCTGACCTGCCAGTCTAAATTTGAGACTGTCCATTGCATCCCATGAATGGACATGATCCAAGTAAACATGGGCCATTCTCACGCAAACAAAGCCATATGGTCAGCTCTGCTGCCTAAAGACTCTGGGAGCTGCACACCGGGAGACCTCTGACTCTGCGTCGGATAGTGTTAGTCCCAAGGTGACATGGAGCTCCGTGCACGAGGTCGCAGAATATTAACTTCATTTACACATGGCTGAAGACCGGCGCACAAACACAATGGAGGTCTTGCTGCTGCGTTTGGTAACGTGAGCACCCTGCCTGACAGGACACTGTCAGGAAGAAGATGGATGATCGCAGCAGTTGACCCCTGATCGCCAGAAGAGTCACCTCTCCTCCCCCCTGCATGACAAAGGAGCCCCTCCCACCAACAGTGCAAAGGCTCTCATCTCAACTTGCACTAACAGGTTCAGACATCTCCATCGATCCTGACTTTCAAATCTCCGGCAGTTCCGAGCTTTTGGCCTTTTTAGCAAACTAAACTGTGTCTTTTTTTCGGATGGGCTGCCCGCTGAGTGCCTGAGAGGAATGTGATCAGACAGGCGAGCACCGTGTCACAAAGCAGCGTCTTTGGTGTTCGGTGTTTAGTGTCCCTGTGGCACAAAGGTGAAAGTGATATGCGACCGGGCCTCAGGATCTCGCTGCCTTCAGAAGCAGCAGGGAGGGCCGTGTTGTCAGCGGGGCTGTTCCTCTGGGAGGCCTCAAACCCCGGGCTCACAGCTTCAATCTTCCTTTAAGAGGAAAATCAATACGTTATTACATAACTGCACAGTTTTCTCCCTCCCCAACTCACACCAAGGGCTGAAAAAGCCGAGGCTGAAATGGGCGTCGGATGTCTTCACAGCTTCAATTTCTGCTTTCAAAGCTTTCCGTCCAACAAGCTGATTTCTTTTAAACAAATGTTTGTGAAAAAACATGCTGAGGACATGATTATAGGAGGATGAAAATAATTTTTTGATGGTTTTTTTTTTATGATTTTTTGATATAAGTCATAAAAAGAGAGATGGATTTATTTCCTTTTTATGTGCCTTACTTGCTATTGAACTGCTGTAATTTATATTTGTTTCATTTTAGTAAGCTTTACTTAAGCAACACTTTAAAGAGTGTGAACAAAAAAACAAAGTGCAATAAACAGTCATGCTGCAAACAATGGTACAGAGTAAAATCTCATGTAATTTTGACCTGAGACAACTTCCATACAAGAACTCATGCACACACACCATGATGTGAATTTAGGTTAAAACAAATCACAGCTTTTGTAGAATTTCTTTATGAAAATATCAACATTTTTAAATGTAGGCTCCATTTAAACCACTTGTTTGATGAGTTTTTTAAATAAATTAAACTAAATTAGCTTTTGAATGGGAATTTTATGGATAACATGGAGACATAGTCAAATGACATGGACTTGTTCCATGTTTTTGCTCTGTATTTTATAATGATCCCTCTAGAGGCAGTAGAAGGGCTTATACTGCTCACTTCAAAATGGTTGATTCCATGAAATCTCAAAAATCTTAGTTTTGGTGATTTTCATAATTTTGTGGTAAGAATGACTCATCTGTTCTTAATTTATTTTTTTTTACACAACAACTCGCTTTTTTTTTTTTTTTTATAAAACAGTTAAACCATGTGAAAATGTGTCGATCAAATTTGAGACAGTGGGTAAATTGGGTAACCCCCCCCCAAAAAAAAAAAAAACACTTATGTCAATATTTTTGCTTCTATAACAAATAGTTTTGTGAGGGAAAACTTACCAAATCACTCAATGAACAATAATAATCAATATCTATATAAGCATGTAGTTGTTATTCAAACACGCATTCATCTTCTATTCAGTTTTGTCCCTTTTGGGGTCACAGGGCTGCTGGAGCCTAACCTGGCCACTCCTGGGTGAAGGCAGCAGACACCCATTAACAGGTTGCCAGTCTGTTGCAGGGGCTACAATCACATGCCCATACACACTTCTATCCCTCCTTCATGTGGACATCCCTGAGGTTTCTTATTTTTTTCCTGAAGAAAGATAGGTTTTTATGAGTTTTTCCTCACTGAGAACAAGGTGTCTAAGGGCAGGGATGCCAATTTAGCTTATTTTGTTTAGTTTAGTTTAGCAACAAGCTATTGTTTATATTTTTATGATCGACTTTATGTCCTTTTGTATAAATACCGGTGTGAAGCCCATTGAGACGGCATTGGTTGTGGTTTTGGGCTATATAAATAAAATGGAATTGAATATAAACTAACATTGCAAACTTGTTTTGTGGATTCCATCAAAGAGTTAAACATTTTAATTCTAAAAAACATTTTTTAATGCAGTGGGTTTTACAGGGTTAAATTTGAGGAACATGAATCAACAGAGCTTAAAATATTTTCTAAACTTTGTCACTTTATTTTATTTTTATTAAAGCAAAGCTGTCATGATTTAATCTATGCAAAACTTTGAGCTGTGTTTGTACCCAGTTCTACAGACTATTTCTGTCTACCACACTAAATACACATAAAGTAGTATTTTCAAAGTTAGAGGGCTAGTTTGTACACACTGTTAAATACAGCTAATTGAAGTGTATTTGTCCCTGTTAAATGTTAAAAAAAAGAAGTTGTGTGCCGTTAAAGCTTGTGCTGCTGCAACCTCTCTGAATGCATCTCCTTGAACTCCTGCTTTGGCTAAACACAAATGATTAGTGTTATAGCACCTTCAAAAAGAACCATCTTCACCAGCTTTACTAATCACTCTGTAATCCATTGATTAATTTTATTTCAAATAAAGAAAGCTTCTCTCAGAGTGAAATGCGTTGGAGAGGTCAGCTGAGGCTTTCATATGCTCTGTCGAGCCGCAGTCTCATTAGTGTACGGACACACACAAAGGCTAATCCAACACACACACGCACGCACACACACAGCATTCTACATCCAGCTTCTATTTTGTCTCTCGAAAATAAGTTTTGTGCTAAAACCCTTTTTGTCACCACCAAGTAATAACCTGTAGTTTCAAACTCTGTCGCAACCATCAAACCTGTTTCCCAACTGAAGCGTTCTGAGACAGGTGGCGTGAATTAAAAGGAATATTCTGTGAAACTTCTCTGCTTCACAAAGTGAACTGCTGGTAATGTGAAGCTTACTTATGTTGTTTTCTTCTCACTGGCTTGGTGTGCCTTTGTGTCAGCACATTCATTTTGTAAAACAGCAGTAAACACGATCAGATGATTTGCTCTTTTCAGGATTCTCTCTTGAGATCTCAGTTCATCACAAATAGTGTGAAATGATTACTGCATGTGTGTAGTGTCGAAGTTGTTAATTGAACTAGTACACTTTTGCATGTGCGGATGTGCATAACCTTCACGAACGGCCCATTTAGCAGCAGCAGAGAGGCGCCGTGTGCACCAGGAGACCTGTCCACAGCACTGACACGCTGCTTTGACATTGTCCCATCGCTTTCTGTCACAGCAGATCATGAGTGGGGAGGGTGGGCCAGGATGGGTGGGGTTTGGGTCAGGAGGGTTGAGAGGCAGTGGTGCAATCCCGAAATAATGCTCAGCTGCTGACGGGGAACATTTTCAGTGGCGATTTTGCTCGGGCTGCAGGGGGCTTTGGATTGGCCAGACCTTTAGACCCCGAGCTTTCATCCCCAGAATGCAGAGTCCTCTTTACGTTGTGGTGTCTTTTAGCACAGCACCCCTTCAGAGCCATCCGCCACTTCCATTAAAAGGTATCTGCCTGAGTGGCCTGGAGGGCTCACTCTCCTGTTTCCATGAGAGTTAAATGAACTAAACAAAAGACGATTAGGCAGGGACATTTTCCATGTCACTGAGAATCCATTTCAGAAAGCTCAGTGCAGCTTAAAGAAACCGGGACTGTGCTCAGATTCAGTGAGAGGCCATCATTTTCTGATGTAATGTGTTTAATCTTAGACTGCTCCTCGTTTCTCCCCTCCAAATCCGTGCAGTAAATCAGCCGGTGCGCTGAAAGAAAAGACAAGTGTTCATGTTGGTTGTTCGGCATTTATACTGATGTCAGCAGTGAATAATATCAGTGAAGCAGTTGCTTTTTGTGCCATTTGTTTTTCTCCTCTTCTATTTTCACTCTGATCATTAAATATGCCTGCCTTTGTTTGATGATGTCAGTCAGAAAACTGTTCTGCAAATTAAAATAAAAAGTCTTTTCTGCTTCTGTTTTTTTAAAGAAAAAAATAACGAGTTCCACTTGGAATGCTTAATGGCTTCAGGGTGGACATTTAGACAAATCATGTCCCTTTTTCTGTGTATTATACAGCCAATGTGCATTCTGCCTCATGTAACATTTTCTTTTGGGTCTTAAACTGATGAACATGTTGAGAGAACCCCAGTCATTTGGGTCCAATTATCCAAATTAATTCAGGATTAAATCAACTCCTGGTTACATTTTCTGGATGTATTCATCCTTCTATAAGAAGCTCAGATGCTTTTATTTTTATCCCTCTTGTGGGATGTTCTTGAACTGTTGAAGACAATTGCACACTCGATTATTGCAGACTCAATTAAGCAGGAAACTGTAAAAGACAACAGTTTGTTCCTTTGGGTGTCTCATGATGCATTAGTTTGTGTAAAAGGTGGTCTACAATTTCAGTTCTGATAGAAAAACTGCGATAAATTAAAAATCTTAACATAAGTGTTCCATGGTAAATCACTGATGGTTTATATTTATAAAGGACTTTTCTGCTCTGCTTCTCATGTAGACAAACATTCACACACTTTACCAAGCCCAGCAGAGACAACTGGAGGTTCTGTTCCAAGCCCAATGAGATCTCGAAGTAAATGATGCAACTCTGTGTATGTAATAAAAAAAAACTGATCTTGAAATGAGGAAAACATGAAAAAGGTTTCTCAGTAGATACTGTGTTGCAACAGGAGGAAGTAATGCATTACAGACGTATGCACGTCACCAAATACTCAACAGAGTATTGTAAGGCAGTACCAAGCAGTCTTTATTACTTTACTCAATATATTTATTATCTCTTGAATTACAACACCCTTTAAAGGGAACTAATTAAAAATGCCAAAAGTAAGTCCTACTCTCTGCTGGTGGTCAGTCACTTTTACAAATAACTTTATTTCATTATTATTATCATTATTTTGTTCAACTCAAATATGTTGTTTAAGGCTTGTTCCACTGAGGCACTTTAATTCACATTTGTGGTCTCAATAAGTGTTTCTTTTCCTCTATTATTTTGACTTGATGTCTTATAATGTTTTAGCCTTTAAAGTCACAAAGTCTTCAAACTCTTTAAAGGTTATGTGGTTTTTTTTTCTTTTATAGCATACTGTATTTTCCAAATTATGGGGCACACTGGATGACAAGGCGCACCATCATGGTCTAGTTTCAAACTTTTGTCATATATCAGGAACACTGACTATATACGCATAAAGTGAAATAAAATACTGAGAGTTGAGTCTGTCAGTCGGTCAGACTTTATTAACTGTGTTTAAAGTAACTGTAAAACTTGTGTACATGTTTTTAATTCCACATTCACGCCACCCCAGGCATTAAGTGTTCAAGCGGCCACTTCCAATAGAAAGTCTACGCAATTGTGATTTATTGAACATTTCGGGCTTCCTCGCTCAAAATTCTCGCGTTCATGACACAGTCTACATTTGTTTTCCGAATAAAGATAAACCAAAGCCACTTTGCTGACATTATGGTAATCCAAATCCACCATTCCAAGAATGCTAGCAATGAATGGATGTGTTAATTTTGTGCCCAAATTGTGAGATTTGCACTCCTTCAACATTTCGCACTTAGCCTCTTCCAACTGTAGATGGCAGTTATGTGCTATTAAAGAGTAGCAGAACAAAAAGAAGCCCCTCCCTACTTTTTCAGTGTGAACATCATGGACTAAACACGCGTTCAAGAGCACATCAAATGCCTGGAGTATACGTAGCTTAATATGCTACACTTTAGCCATTTTAAAAGCATAAATGTTTTCACAGTACCTGTATCTCCCAACCTTGTTTGTGACATGTAAAAAAAAACCAACACTGATACAGTTAAAACAACCTCTCTCAACCTTTTTAGTAACATGTACTGTATAAAAACAAAACAAAAAACAAAACAAAAAACACAATCCAACACCACTACTTATTAGCTGCATTAGCATATTCACAATTCCACCCAACCTACCATTTTGAAATTGTAATCCTCTCATGATTGATTCAACATAAATGAGGACAACCAGAATTAATCCATTTATAAGATACACTTTCAGTTTTTTGTTTTTATTTTTTACTAAGACTTTCAAGTGTGCCTTATAATGTGGAAAATACAGTAGGTAGTTTTAGATTTTTTACATTTTTGTGTTAATTTCTATGCCCCAAAATGATGGATGCTGGTCCACCAGTGGCATTGAAACCTTGTAAAAGCACACATCAATGATCTTATGCTAATACGTTGTGCCATAAAGCCAAAACGGCTTGTTTGATGGTGACAGTAATGTGAAACAAATTCATCTGCAGATTACAAGGGTCAATAATTCTGACTTGGAACTGATAAAGTGCTCTTTGCTTTGTAGTTCTATATTGTCCCACTTTTGTGGGCTGTAGCTTAAGTTTGATCCCCATGGCAAGAGTATTAGCTTGATTTCTAGTATAACTTAATCAAAGACTGGCTTTGATCTTTGCCGTGAACGGCCATGCAGCTATTTACTTTGAGTTTTTCCTGCTTGGAGGGCAAATCTGTTTGCCCTCCAACGCAGTGTAAGGGAATGCTAATCTTCTCTTTGTTTCTTGTGGAAAGCTACTTATCTGCTGCTAAGCACAGGTACCTCGGATGAATGGCTCAGTTGTGCGGATGTGTGGAGAGTGGCAGTAGCTACACAAAGCCATTCCAAGCATGCTCAGGGTGGGATAGGATCCAGCGTAATGTGACATCATATTAAAGGGTTTACTGTGCATTTCAGTGGCGCCTTTTATTACGGATTGTGGTCTTTGTGTCGCTGCGTCCTTGGTTCCGTCCTTCTCCCAGAGCCCAGGGGAGGTGTCACTGTTCGAGATCAGCTTCTTTGGATGGCGTTTGAAACTGAATCTGTGCTATGAGTGAGTTTTCAACACAGAGTCTTTCTCTTTTAGTTCTCTGTCACTGTTTCACAGGTGGGCAGCTCACCTGTCACAGGTGGGATATGAACATGTTTTGTTCCCAGAAGATACTTCATTTAATATTTGTTTATATGGAAGGATAATCGGAAGTCAGCTTAGTTCTGTTGTCTTTGGGGTGAATGTTTATGTTTAACAAGATGCTCCAAAAAGGAAAAAAACTGAAAAACATTTTTTTACATGAACCATTTTGAAAAGGAAAAGGAGAATAGATAGTGCTTTTTATACCTTCTTAGAAGGCCCATAGGGCTTTACAGTCAGAGTTCCATTAACACACGCATTCACACACTCATGGCAGCTCTGCTCCCCTACACTGGTGCTAACATAACCACCAGGAGCAATGTGGGGTTCAGTGTCTTGCCCAAAGAGACTTGGACACATGGCTGAGTCGACTACTCCACCTCTGCACCACTGCCGCCCAAACAAAATCAATCAAACAATCAAGAGGAAACTTAGCAAGGGTTAAAAAAGAAGGCAAACGTTCTTAAAGTTATTAAATTAATGCTCAGTGAAACAGATACTTATAGGCTTCACAGAACTGATAAATAGAAAGGTTTTGGTTCGAGCCAGGTTTGTGTTTGGCTGGATTACCTTTTGTAGAGACCTCTATCACATGAAGCAGCTAATATATTATATTAATGGAACAAAAGTTGCCAACTTCAAAAAACAAAGCATTTGTATTTTTTATGTTTTATATTTAGGTACACAAGTTTGTCAGCATGTAAACCAACAGAAGCTTATGTACACCAAAAAAAAAGAACCAAGTGTAATTTCATGGACTACCTTGATAAACTCTAGCATTTGTAAAAGGTACTTTAACCACATCTAAATACTATAATCCACATATGATGTTGTGTCCTTTAAACATAAAGCTATTTGAGTGCTGAGGAGGAAAAAAACTTGTCATTGGTATAAAAAAGCTTACTTCAGATGTAAGGGTACAGTCAGCCAAGTAGAGGTGAAAACAGCAACAAGAAAAACCCTCCTGATGCTTATTTGAGCAAAATAGTAACTACGGTACTCAAAAAAATAAAGCCAATGCACAAAGATGAGGAAGCTGCCTCGAGGCTTTTTAAACCTTTATTTCTCTGATCTTTTGCAGCTGTAAAACTCTTTACTTCACCCATAAGATAGAATAAATTGAGCCATCACTAGTTTTTTAAGCAGAAAGAAAAGACCACTTTTACTCCTTGTACATTTTGCTCTGAAATGACTAAATAAAGAGATGTACAGCTTCTTGTATTGCAGGGGAAAGCACCACAGGCTTTAGTCTATAAAAAAGATGCAGCTATAGTTCAATGTGGATAAAAAGCCAGTAAACAGAGCCTGATGAATGTCCACACCAAGGCCTAGTATTTATTGAGGCAAAGAACATAAGTCACATCTAATCAGAGCAATGCACGCTGGCCCTGGGCAACATTAATGCATAAGAAATAAGCTCTGTGTGAGCTATTGACGTCCCTCTGTAGTCATAGCACACGATCACACTTAATCGTACGCCCCAAAAGTAAATCTGAAAAACATAAAGTAGGACTTGGGATTTTAAATATCATTTCATGCTTGTCAGAACATCCAGCGAGATGTCTTGAAACAGCTGACGCAGTGTTTATGACAGCATTAGTATTGGGTTACAGAGTGATCGAAGTAATCAGATGAGTTAAAAAGATGGATCGCCCTTTTTTTCTCAGGTGGCTAATGATTTTCATTTGGTTCAGTTCTGGCTTGTGCAGCTGCTTGGGTGTGGAAAACAGACTGACCTGCCAAAGGGAAAAGAATTGAGCTGCCTGCCCCCCGTTAACTCCCCTTTCCTCCCACTTGCCAAGTAATGCCATGTCAGGTTTTCCTCTAGAGTACTATCTGACTACAGGTTTAAGGTCTGATTACCTAATATTATTGACCAATTTAGCTAATTCACTAAGCACTTTTGAACTCTCATTTTGATAAGAAATACTTTTAGAATTAGATAGTTATCAAGGAAGACCCACTTAAAAGCTTCTATCACTCTTGAGCTTTTTCCCAAATCAGCTCAGGCAAAATAAGCACTTATAGTTTTTGAGTAGGCTCCTTATCGCCTCTGTTCAGCCTTGCTTTCTAAAAACTTTTGTTTCCACTAAATAAAGTTGAAACATCTGCAACAAAGCAGCCTTGTGTATCAGTAGCCAGCATTTTGTCTGGCAGCACATGTTTGAAAAACCAAGTAAGGTATTGATTTCAGAAGTTTTAAAAAGAGCAGAAACACAGATGTAGGAGTTAAAATCATAAAAAAAAAGAAATGCAGATGTAAAGTGTAGGTGATGGGATCCACATTGTCTGAAGACTTATCTAGTGAACACTTTATTGAATGCAATGAGATTTAAAAAAAAATCAGAGAACAAATCGTTTCCTTTATCGCTTTCGAACCGTTCCACCTGGTTTTCATCAGCATCGGGCCTGCATGTTGGTCCTGTCGGCCGCCCTCTTCCCTCCGCCTCTTTTATCACACTAATGGGGTGCTATCTCCAGCCTGCTCTCCCCTGGTCTCTGCAGCCCCGCTCAGCTCTCTTCAGCACACATTCTTTCCCCATCCATCCTGACAATCGGGCGGATTTAACACATAATCAGGCCGGACGGGAGGGCAGCCGGAGGAGAGGGGTGAGGAGGCCCGGCCTTGACAGGACTCATCATGTGAGGACCGCGGAGACACAGAGAACCACTCCAGACATTCTCACTTTGGCTTTGGCAGTCTGCAGAAAACAAAGGGAATCTCCCACATTCCCCTACTTAGGCTCCTTTTATCCCCATAAAGAGCAATATTAAGACAGATGAGGGGAAATTCAATATCCTAGATGTCCTGCTTGGACCATTTGGGTCCCTCTGTGCTCAGCAGCAATCAGGATTTAGACCTTGATTGGATTTGTGGCTTGTAAGCAAATAAGGAGGGTTAGTTTTCAGTTTCTCAAAGAAAGAGTGTCGTTTGATCTTTTTTTCTTTTTTTCTTTTGGTGCTGGCGCCAGTATACAATCTGGGTTTTTGGTGTCCAGATTTTTTTCATTTTTTAAATCTGTCGTTCACATTCTGCTTTTCACATCTGCTTGACCAATATATTTTTTAAGACCAACATGAACAGTGTGCAGCATCTCGACATATCCCAGCATGTAAAATATTTATTCTAAGTTATAAATTATCATAAAGTGAATCTAAAATAAAATTGAATCCCAATTTAAAAAGGGTCAGTTAGGTTCTGTGTTCTAGTACGATCTTATTAAAAATATTTTACAATTTTTGGGGCGGCTGTGGTGCAGTGCCATCTGATTGGAAGATTGCAGTTTTGATTCCTGCTCTGCCTGCCCAAGTGTCTAAGTGTCATTGGGCAAAACACTGAACCCCACATTGCCTTTGGTGGTTATATGTGGGTGCCAGTGTTTGGCAGCGGAGCCGACATAATTGTGTGAATGTGTGTGAAAATAGGTGAATGGGACTGTGAGTGCTTTGGACCTTCGAGGAAGGTAGAAAAACCCAATAGCCTATAAACCCATAAGTCATTTACATTTTTAGGTTCTATTACGATGCTATTACACACATTTGTATTTTGAAATCTGACAAGCAAAAGTAAACTTCACAAAACCCTGCTAGCTACCTCCTGCTTGATCAAAGTAGCTGGAAGACCAGTGAAGGGTACCTTCCATTTCTGCTATCTCTTTGGGTTTCAACAGTGGGCTACTTCTACTTATGTGAAATTGGCTTTAAGTATTTCATGCTGACCTTAATTAAACTTTAGCTCATTATTTGTTATTCCTTGTCTTGTATTTATTTATTTTGTGCCTTTTGGCACATCACGTCAAGGGTCGCCACAGAAAAGCTTTCACTGAAAGCTTTCACTTTCTGTACATTTGGTTTTGGCACAGAGTTTTTCGCCTGACACAACCCTGTATTTTATTTGGGCTGGGGTCCAGCACAGGGAGAGCAAGACTCAGGCCCCCTTTGTGGCTACATTAGGCAGTAGCATGAAGGGTCCTTTCTAGGGACCAACACTGGATTCAGATGCACCCCCTTGTGAAACAAACCCTAGTCCTGCATTCCGCCAACAGAGCCATTCGACCTGTGTTTTTTCAGAAGGTTTATTTTTTGGAAAATCTGGATTTTATTTTCTCAGCACTCTGCCTTTTTTGGGCTTCCATCATTCACCCGTTTCTTGCTAGATGCAGATGTTCCCAAAACAGGGACAGTTTCTTCAGTTCTAAGAAACTGGTTCGTATTTGCCGCTTCAGGGTTAGAGCAGCAAACCACATTGCAAAATCTGTTTGTAAGGCTGTTGCCCCCAAAACTGGGAGTTGGTTTTAACACATGAAACAAAGAGTGTGATAATTGCTGCCTTCTACGAGATGCTCAAGCTAGCGTCAGCTCATAAAACACCTGCCGCATTGTTCTGCAAACATTTTTACAGCTTGTATTTAGTTGCACTTTGGGTTCAGGCCAACTTCCAAAGGAGATGTTAAAATAAAATAGTTATTGCTAAATGTATTCTGTCATATGTAATTTTTGCGAAAGAAAGTAAAAAGAGGGAGAAAAAATAGATTAAAATCAGAAATTGAATTTGTTGTGAGCAAATTGGAGATTTCAGTTTTTGGCCATGTTGCCCAGACCTAAATCAAAGTAAATCAAAGTTTTTTTGCCAAGAAAAAACTCATTCCAAACTATTTTACAGGCTACATTTCTATGACTCTACAATCAATTTTACTTCATAATCTTACGAGTCATTGCTCTAAAACTAAGCTCTGGAGAACATTTATAAGCAAACAAGTTGGATTATGAGCTGTGCTTGAGGATTGTTAACGCTGTGCTGTAATCACTGCATAGAGATATGCTAAACCCTAAAACCGGACAAAACTCAATTTATCCCAAAAACGTTAAGACACTGAGCTCAGACAAAAACAAAATAAACAGTCGTAGCAAAGATGTAGAAATCTTTTGTTTGTCTTTGAGTGTTTGCGCAAGATAAGGCCTTTTTGTTTTACTCCGGGGTTTCCATTGAGACATTACTGTCACAAGAGTGTGATTATCACTGGACCTCTACTTTCTCAGCCTTTTTGTTTTCTGTCTGTTAAATTGCTGACGTCTCCGAATGACCACTAAGCAGCCATTACAGATGCTCTCTTTGAGTTGGCCAGAATGTAAGGCTCTCAGTTAAACTTCTGAGAGCCGACTGGTCTCTCAGTGTCATAAATAGGCCTGGTGTTCTGTTTGGTCCTGGGCATCTTTAACAAGTCCCTTGTCAACAAACAAGCCTGCAGTCGACCTTTATCTCTGCAAGAGAAACAGACTAAAAAAAATCGATCTCCTCAAAAGCGGTCTCTCAAACACTTTGCTTGGTTGAACAGACTGCATTGCCAAAGTCAGTGTGAACAGCAGAGTTTGGTTTTTGTTTTTACATGCTTTTGTGTCAAAGTTTTTCGCTAAGGTGTCAGTCACCTTGTCAGTTCAGAGAGCTACTGGGTGAACGTATTTGTCGTAATTGCCTGTGTTGCTGCAGGGAAAAGGAGCTCTCACTCACTAGCATCTCCTCTGAGAGCCTCTCTTCAGCATCTGGTGCCAGGAAAAGACGAGTCGCCAGCAGTGCGTCAGGGTGCTGCTGCTGGGACTGGAATGCTGGCCGGGACGGCTCTGTTTGTACTTGTCACTCAACGCACTGCCAGTGGTGGTGAGAGCTGCAGAAACACTTTGCTGCCCGTGTCATACAGATGTTTCATTTTTGAGACTTCATTTGCTGCCTTGTTGGCTCTGTAAACATTTCCGGGTGCCAAACTCAGCCGGGTGCTCTGGTAAACACACCTTGAATGAAAAAAGCATAATGGAGACTGGCTTGAGAGCTTGAAATCAAGGGCCAGCGTGACTTACAAAAACAGGCATCAGATATTTTTTTTGTTGTTTTACTGTCTTGATTGCATGCAAAAGAGTAAGGGGAACAGGTTAACAATAACTCTCAGTGGAACAAGCTCATGGAGTCAGACAGGTTTCAAAATGGCAGCAGGCAACTAAGAGCATTTAAAACAGATTAGGAAGTCTTGCATTTGGACTTGAATGAAGGACAAGGACATTACTGTGTGAGGAGAAAGCCCTCTTGGTGTGACTGATTATTTTTTTCACATGATCCCCAACAATTTGTTGTAATAGGCTCTTTAAAATATTTTTTTTTTATGCACCAACTACACAAAGTGAGGAATAAAGAGCTCTACTTCTGCATTACCAAATGTAAATGGATTGGAGAGGTCAGATTTCTTTAGACCAAAGTGTAAACTTAAAAATGATCTAATTTTTTTTTAATATCCATGCTGCTGTTATACCAGCATGCTAAAAGCAATAGTGCCTCATTGACTCGTGTAAGGCACAGTGACTCTCACTGGAACGTTTGGGTCTCCTCTCATCCACAGCAGAGTTTGTTTTCACAGATTGTCAATTTTTTTGGAATCTGATGAACTCTGGTCTACTTGACATGGTACTGTCTCTGATTTGAAAATTAGATCACAATTAGATAGACTTTGTTGTGAATGCACACAAACTTTATATGAACCACAGACTGACACAAACGAAGAAGATTTTGAATTTTCAGTAACAAAAGGGGAAAGCACCCTTTGGCACACATCATGTCTTGTTGGTAAAGGTGGTGCAGTGAGGACGTGCAGAGGACACCAACAATTGAATGGTAAAGAGCCCAAGGTTGGATCCAGTCAGTTTCCAGAAACTCTTTCTTCAGTATTTAGATGTGGCTTTGTTTATTTTATTTATCAGATATCGCGATTGGACATGACTTAGTTTGCTGTTTGTTTGATGCTATCACTCATCAGAGCTGTACATGCAGCACAAAGCAGCTTAATATGAGGAAGCTTCCATAGACTTTGCGAAGACATTTTGTGTTGTCAGCAATGAGGCTCACATACTCCTTGTGGGTCTGTTTTCAATTATAGACTCATAAAGGTAAAGATTAAAGATAAAACCACCAGGTTTCTCCTCCTGGAAGGAAAAGGTCTTGTTTCCCGAGGCTGCGGCAACACGATAAATGGAGAATGACAGGACTTTCATGTCACTGAAACGGAGATACTCAAACCTCAACCACAAAAACTCTGATTCTTCGGTTTGGGATCCATCAAAAAGAGGTGGCAACTTAAGCAAATAAAGAGGAAAAACAAGCCAGGAGGAAAATCACATATCATTTACTATCATTGCTCTAGAGAGAGTGTATAACTCTTGTTTAGGAAATCATGTGGGGGAATGACATTTGATCAATAATTTAAAGACATTCAATGTGGATCCATCTTATCAAACATACACAGTAAGTGAGTGCATTTCAAGAGCATAAGTCCTGAACTGCTATCTCTGCATGGAGGTGTAGATAAATCTTTTGTGATTAATCATATCGGAGCATCTTTATGCACATGGTTAAAGGTGAAACACTCTCTGATCCATGTTCTTATGTGAAAGCTTATCTGTACTTGGGAAGTGTGCTCTCACAGATCTTCTAAAAATGTCATCATATTAAAAATAGTCTTGTTACTGTCTTCCCAGGTTGTAGTTTCTCCCTGGGCTGTTGCCGTCGTATGAGATTCCTGGTGCTGTTGTAGGTTCAGTCAAACAGCTGCGGCTGCAGAATGAGAGCATGGTGGTTTGTTCTGTCTTGTCTTCTTTGTGGTGGGAACTCAGGTGCAACACTTTCAGACCTTGTTTGCGAAAGGGCTTGAATTTCCTGCAGACATTTGCAGATTGGGAAATCCTCCTGAGATTATCGGTGACTGGGACTCAGCTCAGGGAGAAACACCAACATCTGACAAGTTTTAGAATTGAAATGTTTTTGCAACTCTGTTGCATTTAAAACAGATCAAGTAAATTTTCAAATAAGCTAACATCATTACTTCATTTAATAAACATAAGGGTTTATGTATACTATTTTATATTGTACAGTATTGTTGATCTTTTGTTCACAGAAACCAGAATAGCATATGCAAGCTAATTTGACAGCGTATGAAGAAAAACTTAATACCAATGTACCAAGTGGCTTTTTGCCAACATCAACTTCACTTTTTTGCATTTGCCTAAAAGTTTAGTGGCAGAAGCTATGCAAACAGAAGACCGAATTTGTTTCTGATGGTTGGGCTCCACCAGCGTTTTTGTTTTATTTTTTCTGATGTTGTTCTTCAGTTATAGTGGAGGAGTTTAAGGGCTTACTTGCAGCACTGCAGTTGGGGTGTTCTCAAGTAGCTCTTTTGGTTGCTACAATCATTTGTTTGGCTTTTTAATTTTTTTTTTGTGATCTTTAATATCTTTCGGATTGTGTGATTTGTGGGTGTTATTCGCACTCCAGGGCCACCGTACTTTATTTATCCTAACTACCCCAAACTACACTCCATAGTCAGTCTTGTCTGGATGACACAAGCTAAGAAAATCAGAAGCATGCATATATTTTTACATTTTTTATTTAGAGTCTTCAACTACAAAAGTATATTTTCTAAGTTATGAAAGGGCTTCTTGTCCTGAGGCTTTGTTATACAGAGCAAATTACACTCAGTTAATTTAATCCAGATTTGGTTACCAGGAACAGATTCTTTAAGCTGATTTGAGAAAAGCCCATCTTAATAAAGAATTTGACAGTTTTACCACACGTTTGGAGTCATTTTTTTTCTAAGGTATTTTTGTGATGTCAGTTTGTTTATAACCTCTTACAATTTGATGATTTTTTTTATTACTTTCAAGGTGGCAATGATTAAAGTAAATTCAGTCCAAATTAAATTGACCAACAGCTGCTGTTGTTCTTTGTAAGCACATTTTATTTGTTCTTTTCAATGTTTTCCATCATTTTTCTCCTTTCCTTTTACTGTTGATTGAAGCAGCAACAGCAGCAAATGAATGCGATCACCTCAGGCTCAGGAAAATTAGTCTTGTTGCTTTTCCGTAGGTGAAACATTTGAAGGTTAATCAGAACTCTTAAGTGCTTTTTAATTGCTATTGAAACTGGATTCTGGTGAAAATAGCAAACCAGACGTCTGACGAAAGTTTTTTTTTTTTTTAATATACATCTACTTTTTCTCCACAGCTTGTGGTCGTGGTTTCTACAAGTCTTCCTCCCAGGACCTGCAGTGCTCTCGCTGCCCAGCACACAGCTTCAATGACCGGGAGGGTTCCTGGCGCTGCGATTGTGAGGATGGCTACTACCGTGCACTTTCTGATCCTCCATCTGTGGCGTGCACAAGTAAGTCTGCCACGCTGCTGGGTAAACAGGGCACACGTGAGCGGAAAAAAAACAAGCCACTCCAGACCTGTTTAGTCATCCTGCAGTGGCCTCATGAAAGCCCCAGATGTGCTCCTGAGCGTTCCTCTGCCTCCTGGTGTGTCATCATAATTAGGCTTCCAGGCTCGGGTGTCTGTTTTCCGTCTTTGCTGGTTGCTAATGATGAGAAGAGCAATTTGCCATTTCCCGTCTGAAAGATTGCAATTTGAGTCAGCAGTGGCAGCCTACGCAGCAGCCTTCCTTTGTCCTGGCCTGTGTAACAGGCCAGTGACAGCCATTGATGGCTTATTTACACAGGATGGGGGGTTTGGTCTGCATGGCTTGGGCTTATTTGCTTCCAAAGACCCGTCTTAAACATGTTTATTTCAAAAGGCTGCTGGTTTATTTATTGTTACTTAGTTGTCAGCTACTGTTCACCTGCTTTATCTCTGCAGGCAAACAGGAGTCTAAAAACCAAATCTGTGCACCTTCTCTCTGCTCATGATGCATCACAGGGCTCTCTTATTTTTGTTGTACCCTGATTTGTCTCTCATGCACATATTAAAACATTTCATGTATTTCAAATGTAGTTTTGTTATCTGCTGATAGTGCATTGATGCAAATGCAGGAAGTGTGGAGTCCATGTCATGAATTGTTATTCTTTTGCTCAATTCACTCAAACAAGGTCAAGTCAGAATTACTGATGTTTTTTTGACAGCAAAAAATATTATGCTAGAAACAAAGTTGGATTTTGAGGCATTGCTAAAGCTTGTCTTTGCATCACCAGGAGAGAACTTCACCAGAGGTTCAGCTGTAATCTTTAAAATACATTCTTTGGGGGGGTTTCTCGTTTTTTTACTCCTTTTTTATTTCATGTTTCGATTTTTATTCTGAGTGAAGTTTTCAGATTGTGTTTAAGCAAACTTTAGTCTGAAGTAAATTTAAATCCCTAGAAAAAAATCCCATAACTCCAAATGCTGCTCATGAAGTGACAGCATTGCCTGACAGAGATCGAGTAAAAGCCCAAAAAAGATCACTGTCTGGTACCACAAATGATTTTTTTAACCAGTGTATTTACTTCTCCACTACACCTTGTTTATCATGTTACAAATGTTCAATTCAGTTCATTTATTTACATAGCCCAATTTTACAACACAGTTGTGTCAATGGGCTTCACATCAGTATTTGTACAGAAGAATATAGTCAGTCATAAGACATAAGCAATAGCTGTTTGGGAAACTACTAAACTACACAGACTAAGATAAACTGGCATCACTGCCCTTAGACCCGGTGAGGAAAATCTCCTGAAAAATAAACAGTTTGGGGGAAATAAATTAAGGAACCTCAGGGAAGTCCACATTCTCCCAAGACGGACAGGTGCTAGAACTGTTGTGTTGTTGTAAAATTGTGCTCTTCTTCAGGCTTGTATTGCACCACAATTACAGCACTTGACGCTCAACCTGCGGAAGTTTACTCTCATTGGCAA
The DNA here is from genome assembly GCA_014656515.1 of Oryzias celebensis. Classification (NCBI taxonomy): domain Eukaryota; kingdom Metazoa; phylum Chordata; class Actinopteri; order Beloniformes; family Adrianichthyidae; genus Oryzias; species Oryzias celebensis. Next base: position 21,126,018 of record BNCR01000018.1, on the reverse strand, counting down.
GGCCAAAACGACAGAGTAGACTTACCTAGGCTGGAAACTGAACAGTACTAGAAACGTATATGGTTTAAATAGACTGCACATAACAGCAATGCTCAATGGCTGGTCTCTCAGAGAAAAGAGCACAGCAACCTCCCTGAACAGAATCCAGAAACCATCACACTGGCAAACATCCAAGAAAGAGCCTCAGGTATAAAAAACTGGACAGCACTGGGCCCTGACCTGATACATGCATACTGCCCTCCATGAGCGCCTATCGGCACAAATGAACCAGCTGCTAATAGATGATACTCACCCTGAATGGCTAACGGAAGGGCGAATGATCCTGATACAGCAGGATCCCTCAACGTGATCCCCCAACTACTGGCCAATAACCTCTCCACTTTCTCTCCACAACATGGATACTCATGTCAGGAATCATTGCAACCAAAATACATTGGAACACGGATCAATTCATGAGCAACGCACAGAAGGGCATTGGTAGGTATGCCCTTCTGTGCACACCTATCTGCCCATCAGAGGATGTGGTGCTTGAGGACAGATCCTAATGGGAGGACAAGCTCCTGCATGGGGTGTACCACCAAGCCATAACTGGAATGGTGGTTATCAAGAAGTGCTACCAATAGCTAGAAATGGCTGACCTACGGGACAGCACAGAAGCGCTCATCCTGGCAGCTCAGGAACAAGCCTTTAGCACCAGCGCAATAGAGGCTCAGATCTACCACACCAGACAAGACCCAAGGTGTAGGCTGTGCAAAGAGACGCCTGAAACAATCCAGCACGGAACTGCAGGGTCTAAGACGCTGGCTGGGAAAGCATACATGGAGCACCACAACCAAGTGGCTGGAAAAGGACACAGGAACATGTGTGCAGAATATGGACTGGAAACCCCAAAGTCAAAATGGGAAACACCTCAGAAAGTGGTAGAGATTTAGAGAGCAAAGATCCTGTGGGACTTCCAGATACAGACGGACAGGATGGCAATGGTGAACAAGAAAGCTGTTGTGGTGGATGTGACAGTACCAAGCGATGGTAACATCAACAAGAAGGAACACGAGAAACTGGATAAATACCTGGGACTCAGAGAAGAACTGGGAAAGGCTTGAAAGTTGAAGGTGACAGTGGTGCTTGTGGTATTTGGAGCACTCGTGGCTGTAACCCCCAAACTGGAAGAGTGGCTACAGCAGATCCCTGGAAAGACCTCAGACATCTCAGTCTAGAAAAGCACAGTGCTAAGAACAGCTAAGATACTGCGCAGAACCTCAAGCTCCCAGGCCTCTGGTAGAGGAACCAAGCTTGGAGTGAGTTAGTGTAACATTGAATCAGAGGCGGACGAATCCATTTATAGTGTTCATTGGCAAATCAAGCGGTGAGGTGTTGGTCAGATAGGCGTTGGTCAGGCAGGCGAGGATCAGACACGGCATGGAGTTGTCAGAGGCTGATGTAGACAAAGGCAGGCCGGAGTTGAGACAGGCGGCTGTCAGGGAAGGAGCGGGATCTGGAATCAGGTCGGCAACAAATAGGGCAGAAGAAAAGCGCTCTCAGAATTGCAGAGAGAAACAAAACTTTGCACTGAGCTAGGTTAGGTGCGTAGGATATATGCTCTTGAAGGTAAGTGGAGATGAGAAGCAGCTGTGGGACTTCTGGGGGTGGCTGCAGGGGTATATTGGGAAATGTAGTGTGCAGTGAACCAGGAAGTTGTCAGCATTCTGGAGGCAGGTGGCCAGAGGGGGAGACATAGGGCAGCCTCCTGACAGATACCACCTATGCAGGATGAGAGGTTCGTTTTTTGTTTTTTTTTAATATATTATCACAAAATGCATGATTATTTTGATAACTGGCTCCACTATGGAACCTGTGCTAATGTTTAAATGCCGGCACTGCATTGTCAAAGGAGAGAGATCAATTCTTCCCTGCATAGATAAGGCTCAGAGCATTACAGCTATTACTACACTATTATTACTTGCTTCCCCCCCTTTTATTATGTGGGTATTTTAAGGATACAATATTTCTTAGCAAAGTTGGTCACCTGACATTTGAGATCTTCTGGCTTCAGGGCTTTTTTTCACGTTTGTTCTGATTGTGTTGCTTCTACTTGCTGGTTCCTGCATTCATGACATTATGTTGATGATATTTCACGTTCAGTCATTTCTTGGCACAGTGTTTCCAAATTCGAAAAAGATTTAAAAGCTAAACTTGCCTTAAGTCAAAGCTGTGCTTCTACCATTGTTACACACCGTCCAAAGGCATTTTGATTGCATCAACATCTGTGTCTCACCTGGAGTATTTGGAAAGAAAATGGGAGCTTTACTATTTAATACTCTGTTTCATTGAAAGTAAATATTTTTTTCACTCAGTTCTGCATCTGCTGACTGAGCTAAGGTCCAGACTTTTTGCAAGCTTTTCCTTGCAAAACACAATGCATGTTTTATGGACTATTTGTTCTTCTTATGTAAAATACACTGGACAGAATTTTTGCTGAGACAGTAAAGGAAAAAGTTTGACATCTTCCGTAAGAGTAGTGTTGTGTGACTGACTCACTGCTGCCCAGATGTTCCCTTTGAGCAATAATTTAACACTTCTCAGAGAAAAGTGATTCACCATATGCATGTCACTAATGATATAACATTGGACACACCCTTCAGTGACCTCAGTCTGAGCATGTTCAAACAGCTCCTTAGCCTTTATTTTTCCTGCTTTACTTAAATCCCCTTAAGTTCCCATCAGTGTCTGCCAGATAGGAGGGCATAACTCAAGCTGAGCAAACGTGAGGCCAGCCTCTGACAACAAGCCACCAATCTCTGGATGTAGCGCAGTGGCAACCATCAAGATCTTGCTCTGAAAGACAGCTCCATTACTCACTTCTTTAACCATCCTAATCGGATGTTAACGCTTCACTTCAGCAACCCCCACCAATCAAGAGCGACTATTGCACGCGGCGCATAGAGCAGGAGAAAGTTTCCCTTCTCGCAGTGTCCTCTGGCTGTTCCCCCATGGGTAATCACCTTGGCCAAGTAGTGCAGTAATTACTGAAGTTGCCTAATGCATACTTTCCATTATTCATTTTCATTAGGTTTGGGCTACACTTAATGACCCCATACCATTATATGTAAATATGTATGTTCAATGTCGCTATCCTCATCAGTCACCCAGCACAACTTTTGCAGTGCTTTTCCAATCCTCCACTAAATGAAGTCAGTGTGATCAATAGTCATTCTGATTTCCTTTTTTTGTGCCTTATTCAGCAAAAGTTGTAACACCAAATGAATTTACACTGCCTGAATGAACTTGATTGACATATTTCTTTCTAAGAGCCATGTAAAGCTACCACATCAAAGGGGCTGAAAAACTGTGAGGGGGATCTGTGGCACACACAGATTAAGGATGTGTCTACCAGGATTCCAGAGAAAATGAGATGAAGATGTAACATGGACACATGAAAAGGCAAATCCATCCTGAATAAAGATGAGGGAAGACATTCCAACAAATAAAGCCCCAAAATACATGGTTTCCCAAGTGGCATGTCTTGAGAGGGGGTGGAGGGAATAGATGCTTTTGTTTGTTCAGTGTTTGCCTTTCTTATGCAAATAAACAGTGAGAAGATGAGAATTGGTGGACCGCCATTAGGAGGTATTTTCCTCAGAGGAAAGGCGCAGGCTGACGCTGTTGACAGGCTGGGGAGTGGGGCATCAATCAAGCGACAGCTGTGAGCGGCGCTGGGGCAAGCCATGGGCTGAAAGGGTATTTGTAAGAAGTCATCTGCTACACCCAGCCCCCTTTGCCGCACCCCTAAAAAATGTGCCGCCTCAACAAGTTGACGCCCATCTGAGGCTTGATCCGGCTTCCAATATAGCAGACATATTTGGGCCTTGTGGGCTAACTTTGGAACCAGTGACTCGGTTACGACCCTGGCAAGTGCTTTATGGGACAGATGTGGCACAAAGGTCACCGGCTGGTCTAACCAGGGTTGTTGCTCTAGTTGTCAAATGAGGCTCTGACAATTTTACAAGCTAAATGTAAAAGAGTTGCTTTGGTTTTTAAATCTAATCAGTGCAAAAACATCCAATGACAACGAAGAACTGGGGTATAGATGTTGTGATTGAGTTGGTTTGGGGCCACACAAGAACTGCTACTATTTGGGTCAAGTGTTTGATGGATTTCTGTTTTGTCTTAAATCCTTAGAATATTCTTATTTGGGCCAAATCAATGGGAATCAAGAAAGTTTAAGAGCAAAATACTTGGCTCAGTTTCAGTTCTGTTCAGACCATTTCAGTCAGTTTGAACACCAGACTGCTTTTTTTGAAGAGTCCATTTCAATCTGAAAGCCCATCTCTTCTACAGGAAATGTCTTAATATAGTTTTTTGAGAAATAGTGTTTTGCTAAGAAATAGTGACAAATAAACATTGGATATGTTTGATTGACACTCCGGCTCCCAGAATTCTGCAACTACTACAAATACCAAAGCAGTCATTCTGACTACTCTGACATTATTTGTTTATAATTAGGATTATATTGAAAAGATCTAAGAGAATTTGGGAGAATAAGTAAAACACATCAGAACACAAAATAAATACTATAATGATTGAGTTTTTTCTTTTTAAATGATAACTTCAATGCTTTCTACCTTATTATCTACAAATACAGATTAGAGCAAGGAAGGTCTTTAGCTCATCCACAATCATATCCCATGAACTTTTCTCTCTGACTCTGTGTGCCCATTGACTGCATAGAAGAACTGAACTGAATGGACCCTCCCCCTGGTGTTCCAAACAGGAAGTACTCACTGGTTCCTAAAGTCAAAATCCCATACACTTCTATAGAGAAATAAACAGTTATTACTCAGTCATTCTATTGGTCAAAATATCCAGTCTTGCTCTGACAACAGGCTGAGTGTTCTTGTGGTCGACACAGTAAGTCCTGCTGAAGTTTCATATTGTTTCACTGTCACCAAAATATAATTGGCTAGTTATTTTATAACATGAAAAATTTATTTTATCAGGCCTTTACAATTCACGGCACAACTGATAGACCGAAATGCTGTCAATCAGGAAATTACGCAGTTTTAAAAATTCTGGAATTACTAAATAAGGGCTAAGAAGCTCACAAGAGCACATAAAACTAGAACAAGTTTACATTACAGACATATGCATCATAGCAAACAATACCCTAAAAATAATGATGATAATAGTTAGTACCACCACAAATCTCCTACCTAAAAGATTAGCAGATGTGATGTCAGCAAATGGATATTTTACATTTCTAGTTGTCTTTTTTTGCTTGGGGACATCTCTGAGATTTTTTCTGAAACACTCAGATCTTGATTAAGTTTCTTTAAAACATGAAGAGACGTCCCACTCTGAACCTGCTCCTCCTGCTCCTCCGTCAAATTTATCCTCATAAAAGCTAAACGCTCTGTGATGGTAATTTTTTTCCCCTACTTTTTATTTTTGTCTCAACTGGGTTTAGAATGATGCTATGACTAGGTTTTAGCTCAAGAAAGCACAAAAAAACAAAAAGACGATAGAACAGGAGAAAGAGCTGGAAAATGTAGCAATAAGCGAAATATGACATCTCTGAAAAAAAGCATGCAGTCAATTTGAAAGCTTTTTGTAATGTGAGGTAGTTTTACTCATAACTCTTTTGTATTTTTAAATCTTAATGACAAAACAAATTAAAAAGAAAATATACACTTCAGGGACACAAAGGTACATGTTTTTCTTTAGCAAGTTATGACATTGCAAATATGTAAATCAGTAAAAAATGACTGCCACCGGAGTTCTATTGTTAAAATGCATTAACTTTAAAAGAAGACTGTGTCCCAATTTAATGATAGATTTTTTTTTGTTTTGGTGTGATCTAGTTTACTGACTTGTTGGATGGTGGAAGGAATTATTCAAGGATCTCCTTAATCCTGCAGATACGCCTTCTCTTGAGTAAGCAAAGGCTGAGGACTTTGGGAAGGGGCTGTCCATCACCCGATCTGAAGTCACAGAGGTAGTCAACAAACTCATCGGTAGCAAGGCACCGGGAGTGGATGAGGTCCGCCCTGAGAATCTCAAGTCTTAAGATGCTGTTGGAGTTTCTTGGCTAACATGTCTTTGCAGCATTGTGTGGCAGTCGGGAAATGTACCACTGGACCAGCAGACAGGGGTAGTAGTTCCCCTTTTCAAGAAAGGCGACTGGAGGGTGTGTTCCAACTACCAGGGAATCACACTCCTCATCCTTTGTGGGAAAGTCTATGCCAGGGTACTGGAGAGGAGAGTCTGGCCGATAGTCGAACCTAAGATCCAGGGACAGTAATGCGTTTTCCATCCCGGTTATGGAACTGTGGACCAACTCTACACCCTCTTTAGAGTGCTGGAGGGTATGAAACACATATGAATTGCATTCGCTTTGAAATTCATATGTGTTTTGTGGATTTGGGGAAGGTGTTCAACCGCGTTCCTCGTGGTGCCCTGTGGAGCGTGCTATGGAAGTATGAGGCCCGCTGTGCCTTACTCAGGGCTGTCCAGTCTCTGTATGAGCAGAGCAGGAGCTTGGTCCACATAGCCGACAGTAATTCAGACCTGTTCCCGGTGCATATTGTCTGGACAGAATTTCTAGGCGCACTTGGGGCCGGAGGGGTCTGGTTTGGAACCACAGGATTTCCTCTCTGCTCTTAGCAGATGATGTTGTCCTATTGGCTTCATCGAGCCAGGACCTCCAGCATGCATTGGAACAGTTTGCAGCCAAGTGTGAAGCAGCTGGGATGAGGGTCAGCACCTCTAAATCTGAGGCCATGGTCCTCGACCGGAGAAAGGTGGTTTGCCCTTTCTGGAAGGGTGGAGTGCTCCTTCCTCAGGTGGAGGAGTTTACGTATCTTGGGGTCTTGTTCACGAGTGAGGGAAGTTCAGAGCGTAAGATCGACTGGCAGATTGGTGCTGCATCCACCGTTATGCGGTCACTGTATCGGTCTGTTGTGGTGAAAAGAGAGTTAAGCCAAAAAGCAAAGCTTTCTATTTACCGGTCGATCTACGCTCTAATACACACCTATGGGTCATGACAGAAAGAATGAGGTCTCGGATACAAGCGGCCAAAATGAGCTTCCTCTGTAGGGTGGCGCTGCGCTCCTTTTGAGATAGGGTAAGAAGCTCGGTCCCCTTAGAGGAGCCAGTGGAGTTAGCTCGGGCATCTAGTTCGGATCCCTCCTGGACGCCTTCCTGAGGAGGTTTTCCAGGCATGTCCCACTGGACGGAGGCCCTGGGGAAGACCCAGGACACGCTAGAGAGACAACGTCTGGCCTGGGAACGTATTGGGGCCCCCCCAGAGGAGCTGGAGAAGGTGGCCGTAGAGAGGGACGTCTGCGCATCTTTGCTTAGAATGCTGCCCCTGCTACTCGACACCGGATGAGCGGAAGAAGATGGATTGATAGTTTACTGAGTTGTTAGTTTGTGTTCTGGTTGTTCTTTTAGTTATGGTTCTCATTCTGAAAGCACTTGGTCACAGAATTATTTGAGGGAGATGAAATCATTTATTTTCATGAAATAATAGTAAAAAAACAAAAAGTTGGAAAAGTGATCTGAAGGTGATCAAATGTCTTTGGAGAGCCTCTGTGGTCAGGATGGGGCAGTTATTTGCTTTGGAGATGTGCAGATTTGCATGGAATACAATGCATCTATGTTAATGCAGTGGAATTCCTGTTTTTATTATTCTTGTTTTGGTAGTGCACATGTAAATTACTAGCAAATGTGTGTGTCCATACTGTAATTAGATGAGGCCATGCAAATGAAACCTGTTTGCTCTGACACAATTCAGAAATGGCACTACATTTAGGATGTCCTCCACCCTCAGAAGCGTTTGGAAAATTAAGTTTTATTCCAAATTACTGCTTTTTGTGTTCATTCTTCTGCTCAACTAAGCTCTTAATGATTTTCTTTTAATCATTAGGTAGGCGTTAAGTGAATAATTACCAGGTTTCCTAGTGTTCTTCCATCTATCCCCAGCACTTTGCTATAGCTTTTAGTCTGGTGCTACCAGGATATTTAGCAAATATCCATCTCTTTCTGCCACATGTTCTATTTCTGTGCTGACACTTTTAAGCATGGAGGTACCTTATTTGTGGCCTTTTGCAAAACATTTCACAAAGAAATCATTTTTGTCATAAATACTCACATTCCACATCATACAAATATACATGTTTTCACTTTTTTTCTGTCTTTTTTCTCTAATTTTTGCATTTTTTGTAATTGCACTACAATTCTTCTTAACTGTTTAAAACTCTTGACATGTTATGCCTTCACAATATGGTTCACATTAGTTTTAACAAAGTGATTTTTTTTCTTTGGGTCAGGATTAGAGTAGGGCTGGGTGACAGTGATTTTTTTAAATCACAATATTGCTTTTTTCATATCAGACAAAAACAATGTATATCAAGATATAAACCAAATAACTCTATCTGTCAAATTTGAACGCTCTGTGGCACAGAAAATGTGTAATCATCAGAAGGTTGTTTAAATTTCAATATTTGTTTCCTATCATACTTTAAACATAACAGATAAACTGAAGGAACATGATGCAACAGAAAACAGAAACAAACAAAAAACAAAAAAATGGATAAATAATACAAAAGAAACTGAAAATTAAAGCAAAAACTTTAAAGGTTCAAAAGAGAACTTTGATAAACCAGAATACTAAACTGCTAGATCAGTTCCATTTAAAAACCAAGCAATAAATACATTCTAATGTTTTTAGGTTTTACAGAATAAACAAAAAATTGACAAACATTTTTGTTAACATTCTGTGAATAAACTAGCAACTAAAAGAAAATTCTCTGAATTTATTTTGTAGTTTACACTGTTGCTACTGTAAAGGTCTTACCTATGTTGTCTTTGCTGGAGAATTATTGCTATTTCAGTCTGAGCGTGCTTGGTAGCACTGCTTCAGGTAATAAGAAAAGGTTTGTGGTATTTCCAGTTTTTGAAGGAACATGCCTTCTGCACAATATGCAGTGCATATTACTCTGTTTTTTTGTCAAATTCAAAAAAACTAAAATACCTCCACACATGGGCCGAATTGTTATTTTTGAGACACTGGCCAAGATGGCCGGTAGATTAAAAAATAATTGAATATATTTTAATCGACCAAATTCTAATCCTATCTTACACAGAAATACCTTAGGCATTTTACCTTTTTGAAAATGTTCAGATTTTTTTTTATTTAGGAAAAAAAAATGTGCATAAAAATCATTTTTCAATTCTATGAACTCGTCTTTGCTGTCATCTAACTGAAATTCAAACTGGAAACAGGGACAGATCTATTAGAGATTTCCTAATTGCCTCCAGATGATCACATTTAATATTAAATCATAACAAAGAAAACACCTTAAAAGAGTATAATCTTTTGGGTTATTTTCATTATATATCATTTTTGAAATTAAAGCTACAGCTTTAAGGAGGCGGGAGGATTGAGTACAACATGTGACAGGTCACAATTTTCAGTCTAACAAAAACTCTGTGATTCTACAGAGACACTGCTAAAACATTGGATTCAATTCTATTGTTATTTAGAAAATACAGTTTTTATGAACGTCTTGAATTAATCCTGTTATATTATCTGCCGCATTTCACAAGCCGGTCCGTGAAAATACTGTCTGACTTTAAGTCGGTCCATGATCACACAGAACACACAGAACAGCTAGTTAGCACCAAAGCATTAGCGGCTTACAAGCTAGCATCATAGCATTAGTGTCTAACAACAGCGCTGTCTCCAAATCCAAACATTTTATTAATCTGTCTGTTGCTGCTTTATCTTCTGGAGACTGTAAATGACCATAGATTCCGCTGTTTAATCAGCCAAACTAAATGCTGCACAGGTGAAATGTGTGGGTGGGTGGGAAGCAAGGGGTGGAGTGTTGTGACTCGTGTTGCGTGCTTATTTACCTCGCGTGCAGACGGCAGAGAAATAGAGGACAAAATACATTTCCCCAAAAAATATTTTCCTTATAGGTGTCATACAGGAAAACTCCTGATAATTTAACATTTTACCACTTCAAGACCCCGTCCCCCCAGACACACACTCACGCACAAATAATGTCAGAGAATACCAGGTCCAAGAACCTGGAGTAATGACAAAACAGTTCTTGTGACATAATCCAGATCTACCTTTGGAGCCACCACCTACAAAAATCTAAACAAATATGATGTGTATGGGTCACAGGTTTAAAATTCCTTAAACCGATCAGTTCATTAAGGGGTCTTCTACCCCTAATGCTAACAGAGCCATTTGGGCCCTGCTCCACTCCATTATGATCCAATAAGAAACAAACAGATTCATGTACGTCCTTGTTATCCTTGTCTGAGCTGGAATCTGGATCAAAACTGTACAGCTGGACAGCTCCAAACTTGCTCGCCATTGTTGTTGCACCTCTGGCTGGATGGCTGCATGTAGGACTGGTGCATGGGAAATCAGGGTTCATTTTCTCAGGGGGCCTAATAAGTGCCAGAGTCAGGGTGTCCCTGTGCAGGTCCCCAAAAACTGAGTTGTGTCAGGAAAAACTGTAAAACTCTCTGCCAAACCAAGTGTGCAGATTGGTGAAAGCTGATTCACTGTGGCAACCCTTAATGGTATATGTCGAAAGGTGAACAACATGTTTGTTGCACTGCTAACGTTAGCTTGGGGTTGTGAAGGTCTGTAAGCTACAAGGAGAGCATAAACAAAGGCATTATGATAAAAGATGACAGGGTTACTCCACACCAGTAGTCCTGCCAACAACTCAGAGGTGAATTTCAGATGAACTTCTGCTGCTTTGCAGAAACTGTTGAAGAAAGGGACATAGATTTTCTGATTTTGGGTAAATGGCATAATTACAATTAAAAGACCACTTTGGGATTAGATCAAAATATGATCAGAGTGGGACTTTGAATTTCATGATGTTTTGCTTTTTGTGAACTTCTGTTTGTCACATTTGGAATTAGTTATTTGTTACTCTGGTTGTTTTTATTACACTGGTAAGCTGTGGCCTATGCATAATGATTGTAATACAGACATACATGATCATTAGGAGCTCATGAAGCAACAAAAACAATTCGATTTCTCTTGACATGCACAATTTCAAACTGGCAGTTTTTGCAGTCATTCAAGCTTCTCTTTGGGCTGTCACACTCTTAACAAATATGTGTATTGTCTCTAGCTACGGTCCAAACTAAGCTTGGCATTTTTATTTGTTAATTCCCCTCCATATGCCAATATACATTCTCCAAAGGCTGAGGCTTAAGTGGATTCCAGTTTGCAGCATGTATTGTGTACGATTAGCAAATCCAATATTAAATCCGGTTTGGTATTGGGGTAGCATTGATGCTTCAGCTCTTGTGGAGACAGCAGCCGGAGGTGCCTCTTCTCCGAGCTCCTTTCCCTTCTGCTCATCTTCCCTTTTTGGTTTTGCTGGCGCTACATCATTAGAGCCGAGGTCACGAGGTCGCAACTCACATTTGTAGACTAAGGATTACCTCATGGGTGATTTGAATACCACTCACCCCTGCTGCCCCTCTTCCCACCGGTCCCCAATTAGAAGCCTGTCAGATAATAGGCAGTGGAGGGTTAAGTTAGCCTATAGAAACTCTCAAGGCTGATAAGCAGCAGATTCTTTCTTCCGTAAGCCTGGATTTACTCAGGTCTTACAACTGCGCAGAGTGGAGACTGGCCTTGAAACATGACCTAAAAATGATGTGCTGTAATGTTTCCCATATTGGGCCTTTAAAGTGATTATTAGTTTAGCTCCCAGTCCTTTCATCTAAGCATTAAACTCTAAAAAAAATCCTGGTTCCTATTTAAAGTCTGTGTCATGTCACCATGCTAATTCTGCAAACAGTGCCTGCACACTCTTTAGTTGATTACATAAAACACACACTAAGATGCCCCCTGCACCCCTACCCCCTTTTCTTTGGTCAAGGTGGCAGAGTTGGGAGTAAGCTAACTGAAATTGTAACATTTCAGACTGTGTCGGCTCTGATAGGCTAATCTGTGAAATGAAACTTGGCTGGGAGGAGGGTGAGGAAGCGACCACCAAAAGATTAGACAGTCTGGGGGAGTCGGAGGTGGGGAACAGTGGAGGAAGAAGCCCTTGAGCCGGAAGGATGAGGAGACAGTGGAGTCCTTGGGACGGGTTGTAAATCTGTGCTGCAGGTGGATTTTGGGCTGGGGGGGGTTGCTATTCCAGAGTCCAGACACAGTACAGTCTGAGATTCAAAGAGGTGCCACTGGGTGGAGGAAGCAGAAGGAGAGCTGAACTTCAGACAAAAAGCTCACTGATGAGTCAGTTTTACATGCAGGAGACTGCAAATCTCCTCATGAACAGTCACTGTCGAAAGCACGTCTGCAGCATTGCTCAGTGACTTCATCTTCCTCTATGACTCACGTCTTTCCAGGACTGATTTATTAAAAAAGATAATATCTGTCTTACTTCTATGAGCCCAGACTCAGTCACTTGTTTGAAATTTTTCCAAAGCGGCGTGTGTCAGTTTGGTGAAGGGAAACAAGCAGGGACATCTGTCATTCCGCATTTTCATTTGAAATCCAGCTTTTACACATTCTGTTTAATCTAATGACAGCCTAGTTCATTTGTTAGGAATCCTGGGAAACGCATACCATACTATGTCCTGCCATGGATGTGGCTGAGAAAAGGATGATCCCGTTGTCTCTGAAAGTGGTGCATGGAGGGCGGAGCTTGCTGCCCGTGCATCTCTGGATGGTCTTGTGTTGAGTCAGCACGTATCACAGGATGACTGTTGTGGCTGTGCTGGAATTTGTGATCATGCTGGTGGTGGTTCTCCACATGCCACAGGTGTCCCCCCCCCACACACACAAACTGCCTCTCATCCGTTTGCATGAATAGTGATGCTTGAGTCTTAGTTCAAAATGAGAACAACCAAGTGCATTTTGATGAGGCAGAATATTGCGAAAGCAGTTTGGGCGTTATGTAAATGCAGAAACTAGTTTATCTAAATGTGACAAATTTAATGAGTTGCAATGTTCCTCCCTAAGATTTCTTTTTAAAGAATATTACCTGAAAAGCTCCCCCCAGAGAACTTCTTCAATTGCTGATAAACAAAGAGCACAAGTCATATGATCCTAAGTACATTTGGAGTAGTTTATTTATGTCAACATCTGTGCTGTAAAAGCCAGCAGCCAGGAACGTGAAAGATGAAAGCAACAATTTGTTATTTATCCTTTTACGAGATGAGCTAATCTCTTTGTCATTATGTGAACATTTACAGTCAAACGGTCTGTGGAGCGATGAACGTTGGATGCTGTAGAGTGCTCGCTGTTGTTGCCTGTCAAGATCATATAAATGTGGCAGTTAAACAGAACTTAGGTTGAAACTGAGTTCATAAAATCAAAAGATAATAGAGAATACTAAATCAAATGATGGAAAATGTTTATTTTTGACATAATTTTAGATCCCTTAGGAATCCAGTGAATCCAATGTCTGGAACTGGGGCACTTGCATGTTCTGGTGTGTTTTTATTGTCTGTGTCATTTATTTAACTGGCTCTGCAGCCGCGCCTCTGTCATTTACACACCAGCTGCAGATTTTATGCTGTTAATTACATTTAAAAATAGTCTCTAGTCCATCTGGATGAATCACCAGCATTGTGTGCATGCATCAGAACAAAGAGGGTATTGTGACAAAAAAGGCAGACTCATCTAAATCTGAAGGTACATTTTAAATTGTATTTAATGTCTTGAAAATTTCACTTGCAATAATGATCCAACATAAAGAAATATATGAAAGAGCTCATAACACATCCAAATAAAAGACAAAAAACCTTTTTTATCTACGCAGTGCTTGACATGCCTTTATTTTGGTGCGCTTTGTGTAAGGGGCACGGTACGACAGCATTACTCGTACGTCAAGTGTACAACTAACATGAAACATCATGACACTACCATGACCATTTACCACAGTGGTAGGTTCCATCTTTACCACACTCCTTGAAGTGGCTGTATGAACCTCAAGGGATTTGTGACACACCTGCACTGTCTTTAACATTCTGCCGCTCTTTTCAACGACCTTTATCGGATCCGGACAACCCAAAAACCTGCAGCACCATACGGATCAACCCCTGCGTGTGACTAAGACTTCAGGAATGTGTCACAGATGTTGCATTGCTAGCACTAAGGTTGCATGGCCTCTGTGTTTAGTTTTATGGATTTAGATTATTATTTTTGGATTCAGCTGTTATGTTTTTTTTATCTTAATTTCTTTTTAATCCGTAAATTGGGTGAGGAGCAAAATTTAAGACTGGTTTGCCACTGAGTGGTCAATATGGATTGAGTGTTGACCTTTCAACCATTAAAATTATTAAGACTTTGCCTGGGTAACTAAACCAGGGGGTGAGGGGCACAGGAAGTTAAGTCCAAGAGATAATGCAAAGTTACAATTTTTTCAAAATAAAACATTAAGCTTTTCTAAAATATAAAAGGCTAAATTCAAAGTCTGATTTAAAAGAAGAGAGAAAAAGCAAAACAAATCAATGTTATGTTTTATATGAATACTGTTCAAACTTGAACCAAAGTTGGACGTTTGGAAGTCCTATCTCCATACTCCCAATGGAACTTTCTTTGCTTTCAGATGCATTCTCGAGTTCAGTCTGCGAAACAGGAAAGTTATGGAAAAAAAAAAAAACATTTCAAATAGGTAAACAAAAATGAACAAACAAAAAAAAACGGATCCCAGAAAATCTCCTCTGCCAAATGTTAAAACTGACAGAAAGAACTACATGATCTTTGACTGTGTTGTTTTTTTCTGTCTAACACTGATCTTTTTTTTCCAGTCCAGCACAAACTCTTTCAGTGTATCTGGAGCCTTTTTTTTGTTTCTTCTCTCTGAGTCTATTATAATTGAGTGTCAAAGTATGGCTCCAGGGCTGAGCTAGGATGTCCCGTGCCTTTCACAGTTTTTCAGAGTAGAGGAAACCCAGTCCACACACTCCCTGTCTCTTTTCTCGGTTGTCTGATTCTTCTGTCCTCTGTTCGCTCTGACAGGACCTCCCTCAGCGCCACAGAACTTGGTCTACAACATCAACCAGACCTCCGTCACTTTGGAGTGGAGCCCGCCTGCTGACACTGGTGGCCGTAACGACGTAACCTACCGGGTCATCTGCAGGCGCTGCAGCTCGGAGCCTGAGGAATGTGTAGCGTGTGGCCCCAATGTGGGATACTCGCCAGCTCAGTCGGGATTAGTGGACACATACGTGATGGTCACGGACCTGCTCGCCCACGCCAATTACACCTTTGAGGTGGAGGCCGTGAATGGAGTAACAGACCTGAGCCGCACACAGAGGCTGTTTGCAGCAGTTCGCATCGCTACAGGCCAAGCAGGTAAAAACTCCCACAGCAAGCTGTTCATTAATGATACTGAAGTTCCTGAGCAGTTCTGTGCTTTAAAATGGTAAAAATAGAACATTGTTATTAGGATTGATGCTGATACAAATACAAAGCATAGCCCCTTGATGACCTCCTGGTGTACAGAGGAGATTGACTTAAATGGACATGAGAGTTGAAGTCATCTTGGAAATGAACAACCAGATTTCTTTGAAGATGTTTTTAAAAATGATTCTGGAATCATGTTTTAAAGCTCAAGCTACAGTTTTCAGTGTACGATGTTTGAAAGGAGGAAGTTTCAGATGAGAGCGCATCAAACATTTTTGAGAACTTTCCTAATGGAAACCAATGATTCCATATTAACAATAATGAGGATACTGTAATTCGATCCATAATATTTCTGTCATGCATATTAGCCATATTCATTTAATATGAATATGAGCAATGCAGTGGCACACGTTATTAGCTAAGCGGTGATGCAGAATGCCAGTGGTACCGACAGAAATAGTGCTGCGTTTGCAGCTCCGTCTCGGGGGAATTAGCTGTAATTAAAATGCCGTGTTTTGTGGTGACAAACTTAGAAGCCTTTTTTATTCATTATTTTTATGGATCCCCACAACAAGATTCCTCTTTCATGCTTGAGCATCCATGAAACACAGTTGGCCCAAAAGGCTATGCTCTGACTTAGGTGATTAAAAAGAAGGCTGCAGGGAGAGTGTTGAAGCATTAGTGAGATGCTTAACTTCAGAGTCTGGTTAACGACCCCTCGCCTTTGTAGTGAGCTGGTCATCATCATGATTGCTGTCAGGTTTTTTGTGGAAGTCCTTTTAGTCTTTGGTTGATTTAAGAGTGCCAGTTTTTAAAAGGTCTGTGGTAAAGGCTAAAGGGAAATGAGCACACTAAATGAATCTGGCTGAAAAATTGCGCCCGAGGCGAGGGGGTTATGTGTTTTTTGCTGCTCCGTCCAGGACAGAAAAATGAGCTGGAACAGGCCATGAGGGCTCAGTGGACAGCCAAGGACGCTTGGATGTCAGGAGGAGAACCTGCAGAACACAAGCAGAAGTGAAACAATTAGGACATGCTCTCTCACAGTCAGCTCCAATTATAGATGGCATGTTGACAACACACAATTACCCAGATAACCTGCTGGAATATTAAACCATTACCTGCCCTGATGGTGTCAGATTAGCTGTTTATCATTTTCAGTCAGTGGTACCATTTTTATGTTTTCATTCCACAACCAGGGAAACTGGCACTTCACATGAATTTATTGCTCATTTTTATTAAGTTTGAATGTTGTACATTTTTTATTTTTACCTTGGGAAATAAATGATTTCAAAATAGCTCAAGAACTCTAGACTCTGTTGGAATTCTTAG
The DNA here is from genome assembly GCA_014656515.1 of Oryzias celebensis. Lineage (NCBI taxonomy): Eukaryota > Metazoa > Chordata > Actinopteri > Beloniformes > Adrianichthyidae > Oryzias > Oryzias celebensis. The sequence goes on along the minus strand of BNCR01000018.1, from coordinate 21,109,283 downwards.
TCTTCCCAACCATCTGTTTTGCCAGAGGACATCTCCAAAAAATTGCCAGTGATGTTTGAAATTAGAAGTATTTCACAAGATATTTAATGAATTAGGGGCTGCACAGAGGTTAGCACTCTTTTACCTCACAGCAAGAAGACTCTGCTTTAAATCCTAGCTGGGACCCGTCTGTGTGGAGTTTACCTGTTCACTCCATAAATGTGTTGGTCTTTCATCAAACCTCCTTTTCGGCACATATCTGTTACATGATGTGTGATTCATGTTACTGATGACTGACATCATGAAAGAATGTGTTCTGAGGATGATCAACAAGTACTCGATTTTGTCGCTTGAAACAAATCTCCACTTGATCTGATCAGAACAGGATTATGAAAACTTTGCAAAACTATTAACTGAAATAACTCAATAGGATTGTATTATGGATTATATAAGTTTGTTTTTTCCTACTCCTTTTCAAGCTATATTCAAGCTCTACTTCAGTTAATTATCATTATAATTGAATGAATCAAATGTGTCTTAATTGTGTCTCTTTTTGTTTTTATTTTTTTTAATCAATGCATTTCATTACTTCTGCATTGACTTTGACAAAACAGTGCGATTTTTTTTCTTCCATTGTCTACAATTAATGCTTGACATAAACCAATCCAAAAAAAACAAAAACAAAAAAGCAACAAAACATTGAGGTGGGCGGAGAAACCTCTGGTTAATTTTGCTTATTCCACTTCAGGCTTAATTTTTGCTGTGTAGAATCCTGGTGTCAGATAGTGTCTGTAAGGTCTATGGGCAGAACCAACATCATATCATAGCTAGCATATTGGTTCAATTGTGTTCTAATTGTGTTCTGAGGGGTGGAGTAGAGCCCATACACTGGCAACCTGTCCAGGGTGTATCCTGCCTTTTGCCCGATGGTGAGTGGCTCCAGTAGCACCATGACCCCAAAAGGGTTTAGAAAATGGATGGATGGATGGATGGATGGATGGAGTAGAGGCTTTCTTCACCTCTTACTGGAAGCATAAGCACCTTGGAGGAGAATCAGTCAATCTCAAACCTGAGAGTTTGAGATTGACTGATGGATTGGTGTAACACCTGTATCATTGAGGACCTTTTACTGCTCTGCTGAAGAGCTGAGTTGGAGCTTTCCAGGGGGGCGTGGCTTCTCTTCGAGGTGATAAGCTCTGATATTCATGGGGAGCACTGACTAGAGCCACTACTACTCCACATCAGGAAGAGGCAGTTGATGTAATTTAAACATCTGGCAAAAAAGCCAGGAGATGCTTAAGCAGTTTTGTGTTTTGGCTGGTTGTAGAGCGCCTCAGTGAAAGAGGTCAGGGGGAGTTGCTGTCACTGCCACTAACGTGAGCCAAACCGCAGACAAGTGAAAGATAATGGATGGGTGGATGCTTTTGAGAAATGCAAGAGAAGTCAACAAAAGTATTACTTTTTCAGGTGAACTTTTTGCACAACAAATATTAAAATGTTATTGTAAAATGGTAAGTTTGGTGCTTTGTTGAAATTTGCTAAAATTTACAGATTTTATGAGGTTTTGTCCCCTTTCTTTCAGGGTTATAAAATGTAATGTGATTTATGTGGTTTGATTCAGTAAATTGCTGAAACATCTTATTTTCGAACATTAGATCAGCACATATCGAGGGTCATTTATGGTTTTTCATTTTGATGTGCTCCTCACTGTGTCCCATTTTCTGAGCAAAAGAAAACTGTTCTGAATGCTGGTTTATGGATTTGTCGTAAAACTATGCGCTGTCCTTATTGACAGAACATATTAGGTTATTGTTTGGTAATGCAGTGACATATGGACCTTGTTGATTCATTTCAAAACCATTAACTCAACTTAATGCTGTGTAATTAAAAGCTTTTCAAAAACTAAAAAAAAAAAAAAAAAAAGCATTGGAAGGACCTGCATGTGGGATCCCTCATTAGAGAATAACCACATTGTTAAAGCGTTTTGAGGACATCATTCAGAATTGATTAACCTTTGCATGGCAAGGCTCTTGAGACTTCCCTTTACTGAAGAACTTTAAAATAGTGGACCCATCTCTGGCTCAACCACCGTCTCCATCTGCTGACTGATCGGTATTCACACAAACTTATGGTAGGGAGAGAGTAAAAATCTGAAGAGGAATTCACGCTTCTCCTAATTAGAGCAAACCAAATGAGTGGACTGAGTCTGGAGCAGCACAAGTTGCTTAGTGCTTATTGTTTCCTGAAACCTAATTACCTCTTAGTGCCATCGTAAATGACATTAAGTAGAGGCTGCAAGTCCATAAGCTCCATTTCGGCTTTTGGCTTTATCTATTGGTCGTTGAAAAGCATTGGTGCCTGCTCTGTTCTGTGTAGAAGTTGAGAGCACGCTTCAATCAGTCCTCCATTGAGAATCCGGCAGAGCTAACCAACATAGATGCTCCCTGCCTCAGCTATCCTCAAGCACACTTGTAAACAAGGCCTTTTGTTTTTTCTGCACGCTAGTGAGTGCTCACGGAATTAACATGCATTCAAGGGAGTTTGGAAAAATCTGAGTTAACTAGTTTAAAAGAAACAGAAAAAAGGAATGGGTTTGGGAAAGTCTGCAGGATCTGTGTTTGCTCGAACATATTGGACTCCTTCAGCCAGAGGGAAAGGAGGTCTATGTGCAAATCAGTCTAAAGTGGAAACAACATGAGTGCAAATTGATTATAATGTTCACTGCTGGTGTTAGTCCATTGCAAACAAAGGTTTGCTTCATGGCTGAAACAGGAAACGAGACTGAAATTCAGCTTCACTCAGTCTTCTGTTAATCTGTGAGTCAGTTTACAAAAAAGCAGCAAATGTACTTTAGTGCTTCTGTGTCTGGAAAAGACTGAAGTCTTTGTTGGGGAAGAGATCTGGAAAATCTTCATCAGTCAGCGCAAAGAAAAATTCCAATTTGGATGAATCCAACTAAAATAAAGTGATGTTAATCATCTTGCTTTAGGCAGGAATGTATCAAATCACTTACACTAGGATTTGGTTCAAACCTCAATTTTTGATGCATATAAAAATGTTTTTTAGTTTATCAGTAAGCAAGTAATAAAGAAGAAGAACCTTACATTTGGCTCATACAAAGCCTGGTGTAATGCAATATAGCATGAAGTAATAAATCCGTCTTAAATCTAGCACAGCAATTATTTGACACTTTCAACATAAACATACTAGTGTGCAGTTGGAATGGAACAATTCTCTTTCCCCACGATTTGATTTTATGATGGAACAGTTTTACACCAAGAGTTGTGGCTTCCCTTCAAAGCGGCGGCTATGCCTACATGCACAACAGTCTGAGGGAAACTGTCTCTCCATTCTGTGTGTTTGAGCAAACAGTTTAAAGTCTCTTGGGAGATGTGGACATGAAATACAGTCTAAAAGCTGCATTTGAAGAACAAGTACATGCATGTCCGTTTCACATCCTAAAACACATTATTAAAAAGGTAATTTATTGAAATTTGTTGGGAACCCTGCAGTGGTGGATTTCTTGGTTGGGAGAAAAGAATGCATTGGTTGCATGTGACCTCTTATTCAGAAGAAAAAACATTTTTTTATTCAGAACATTGCAGGTATGTTTACATAGTGACTGAGATGTGTTGCCATTATAATTATTTAAAGAAACTGCTAAAAAAGAAGCTTAAGTTCAGTTTTCTTTAAACACTTTGACTGATCAGTGTTTAGTAAAACTATACCTGTAAAAGGTTCCATTTGAAGAGACTGTACAGATACTATCTGCTTAAATACTAGCGAGTGTTCTTTATTCTTAGCTGTCCTTTGGCTGAACATCTCAGTTATTGGGTCAGTGCGGACTGATGTGATAGTGAACCAAAAGGAGTTTTTTCATATTGAAAAGATTTTTTTCAAAAGCTTGTGGTGCTATTGTTGTTAGCCAGGATTTTTCTCCTTACAGAGGAGGTTCTGTGTTTGGAGTCTGGTCCTGCATGTGATCCACTTACATTTGCTTTGATCCAGCTGTACATTTTTGAAAATTTTGCTTATTGTTTGCTCATTCAGATAAATAATTGTAATTATGTTCAAACTGAGCGTTTCATTGCATTAAGTTTTTGCTAAACTTATTTGGTTTTCATAAGTTTTTCAGTCACAGGTTTTTGAGAGATCCCCTTCAGTATTTGTTCAGCTGCTGCGATAACTTAAGCTTTCATTTCAGCCCTTGCTGGCTTCATTTGTTTGGCACCGTTGTGTGAATGTAGCACGATGTAACAGCCCCCCCTCCGAACAATTCTGCTTAAACATTCAAAGAGAACAACAAGCTTTTCCCTTCAGTGGATCTGAGTGTGGGGCAGAAAAGCAGCGCAGTGGGACATGAGAAGAAGCTAAGCGTCCTGCTTTGAAGTGAAGAGCCTCAGTGCCTTTGCATTCCATGAGAAGCAAATATTCCTGTTTCTTTCAAAGTGGGATTGGATGTCCCACAGCATTTTAGGGTGGAAGACAGCAGAAAATGCAGCACAACTTGATGATCATTTTAAGAACAATGACTGCTAAATTGAAAGGTTGCAAACCGATGTCTTAAATGTCCGCGTCATGGACACGCGATCAGCCCTAATGGATATTTTTGTGTGCATGTGTGAAAGTAACACTCGGGGAACAATGATGCCATTGATTTGTTCCCTTCTTGGTTCTAATCTTCCATGGTGGCCTTAAACAGAGGGATTGATTGATTCTGAGGAGTCCCAGCTGACCAACGCCGCCAGTGTCCTTCTCTAAGTAAGCGGATCCTCTTTTGTAGCATTTGTCCAGGGTTTACGTTACCTGAGAGCCCATTCTCTCCCCCTCCACCCCCTTTCATACAGGCCGTAATTTGATGAGAGTCGGCCAAAGCAGTAAGAGTCAACAGCTGCAATAAAACTGCGGTGGTCTCGGAGCAGCGGCTCGGAGCACTTAACCTGTAGCTTTTCTGTAAATGGCTGCTGATTTGTCTGTCACCCAATCCGTCAGCAATGAATAATTTTCATGGAAGGTGCACTTTAATTACTTTCCCATTTAAATGGCATTATCAGGGCCTATCTTGGTAATTAATCTCGCCAAGTATCCTGTTTCAACCTTTTATTGCAGGCAGACGAGCTCCCTAAATCCCCCCGAATCTGCCGTGCTTGAACGAGTCCTTCCTCGCAGAAGCTGGCGTCACATCTTTTCCTTTCACGACGTCTCTTCTGCAGCCATTGGACAGTGGCCTCTTTGGGTGCAGGCAGCCTGACAGAGCAGCCGGCTGTTGCAACTCCCTGGAACAGACGCAGCCAGGCCCATCCATGCTGGCTACAAGACAAGGACTGCTCTCAGCCAGTTCACGTTTACTGGGCCTGTCCAGAAGCCTGTGATTGTTGCTGCTGGTATTCAGCATCTGTATTCTTTGTTTTTTTCGAGACAAACCTTGCAGCATCTCTTCCATTGGATTCTGCATCTATTTAACACGTCTGTGAGCCATGCTGCTGTCTGACACCTTCCTTCATTTGCATCAACACACACTGGAGTGCAGTCCAGCATACGTCTCCCAGCTGTCTCCACACTCTGCAGAAACTTCACTCAGGGTCAGCTTTCATGGATTTGCAGAGGGAGAACATAGTAGCTATAAGAAGCCCTCTGCTGGACTGGCCAGCGTCCAGTTCCTGAACATATGCTGCCAAGAGGTTGTAAGGTTGTGCACATACCATTTGCAAATGGTCAGAGCTGTTTTTTAGAAGAGTTTTTTTTTTTTTTTTTTTTTTTTTAGAGGTTTTTAGGAAAACAGCTCCTTCCAGTTCAGATCAACAAGTTCCAACCTGGCAAATGTGGGGCAAAGTTTTTGTCTATTGTGTGATGATATATAACTTAAAAGAACTGAAATATAGTCATTGCAAATTCTGTTTGAGGGCTCAATATATGATATTTGATTTACATGGATTTATCAGCTTTTATCATTTACTGTCCGTTGGGTTCTAACTTTACTAAACATAGTCACAGTTTTCCTCTTTGATTTGATTTTTCCAATTTTTTTCAGCGGAACCTTTCTCACAAATGACTTTAAAATCTTCCTTGAAGTATATTTTCTTTCTGTGATTTTTAAAATATTCCTGAATATTGCAATAAGAGCGAATCTGTGCTCTTCCCAAACTTTAACCATCTAGCATTTTTTCTAAAAAGGCTCAGCTCACCTGCACTGACCTAACAAACATTTATCTCCACTGTAGGACTGGATACAAGCAGTACAACAGGGCTGTTCTGCCCCTTCCTCTCTTTTGGTCTTTTACGTTTACTTCTCCATATTTCGGACTTTCCTCCCATATTCCTAGAAAATCCCAGCATAAAATTTGTGAGACAAAGTGTGGCTGATGACTGCTGCTGAAACATTTGCAGCATGCACATCTTTATACGGCAAACGTGATGATTTCATCACACAAGAGTAGTGTGCTTTGCTTTTGGGATTGTCTGTTTTCTCTAACCTGAAAAGAGAAGTGAAATGGAAAAAGTAACAAAGGCTACAGGATAAATTCAGCTGTTTGAAATTGCAGACATAATCAGTACAATCTTGTATCTGTTTTTGCTACGATCTCCTCTAAAAAGGGAGACTTTCTTTGAAAAGGAGGAGCTGTAAACACAGTCAAGCATCTGTGTGTGAAAAGGGCTCAGTGTAATTGTGTGGTTTTATCTCACAGCCCTCCCAGTCGCTGTTTCTTCTGATCTGTTGACTTGGCTGTTGTTTGCACAGCGTGGGGGGGGGTGCACACTGTACCTGCCGTTTCATTACAGACTATTTGTTTTACAGATTTGATCAATTAAAGCAGGAGTTTCATTTGCATGCTAATAAATATGCAGGGATATTTCCACACAGTCAAGGCCGCTGTTTTCCAGGATTTCAGGTTCATCCCACATGTGCAGGATCTTTTATCAGCCGACTTCACTTTGACTGCAATATATCTTTTTATCCTGCTTCCCCAGTGTTCTCCCAATGAAAGGAGTTCTCTTGTCTCTGGTGAACATCTGGTGAAATTGCCTGGATGCTTGCTCTGACCTTGTTCTTTTGATTTCTTCAAATGTTGAAATCCTGGTACAACATTGTAAAATCTTTGGAGAAGACATTTGTTTGATTTTCTTCTGACCTACTTAATGTTTTCCTTCTTATCATTAAGTTATTGTGGTGATATTTGCATCACACTAGACTCTTATTTTTACTTTCCTCAATCAAACTTGCTTTCCTCGGACGGCTTTGTTTATCTCTAGCTCCGCTCCGTCTGTGTTTGGATGCAGAGTGAGTTTGGTGGAGCGTTTTCACAGAGAGATTTCATTTTGGAAGCGTCTGAGAAGTTGTAAAGTTCCGATGTGTCGGGCTCAGCTGGGAATTTGTGGAGGTTGAAAAGGGAGCGCTGCTTTGCATTCAGCTTCATCCTATAGGCGGTGTTCCCCCAAAGCAGACACGGCTTTAATTATTCAGACCTCTGCAAAGCAGCAGAGAGATTGGAGCAGAGAGCTTTTCATTTCTGTTTTTTATTTTTTTGGCAGACTGTCTGCTGTTTGTTTTCTATGCTGCACCTTTCTCAGATGAGTGCTGCCGTCATTTATAAACTCAGCCTTAGATTATTTATTGATGTGAGTTAGACTGCTGAGCATTCATCAATGTTTTTCTGATGTTATCTTTGTGTGTTTGTGCTTCATGATATGTTAAAGCTGTCTGTGAGCAAGTTCAGTCCTGAACAATGTTTGCCCAGACTGTTGCATATTTAGCGGCTGGTGACATTTTGGCCAAGTGAAAGGATACTCGAGGGCTCTGTGTGGAGACGCCTGCAGACGTGCTTTAGAGTGCTCTCTTCATCCACAAGCAGCATAAAAAACAAAGGAAAAAACATGAAAATGGTCTTTCTCTGACCTGAGCCTCCGGTGGTCAATGGTTGTGAACGTTCCAGCAGAATCATACGTGTTTTTGTTCTCTTTTCACTTTAGAGTCATTTGGTCATTTTAGAGATGTTCTTGGTGGTTAAGTTGTTCGGCAGGTTGTGCAAAGAATTACAGTGCAGAACTCCAGCAAGGAAAAGCATGTCCTATCCCATCAGACAAAGAAAAAAAAAACCTCAAACATTTTTTGAAATGTTGTCCTTCCAAATAATCCAGTGTACCATTGTTAGCTGAAACTGTAGTGAAACTGAAGTGAGTTCTTTATATGGGTTAGAAACTTTGGGGGAGACTTGACTAAATGCCCCTCATTCCACAAACCTGTTTGACTTAATGTCCCAAAGCCAAAAGAAGTGGCAAAAAAACAGCTTAGGAAAAGTTATTGTTTCAGTGTTGCATAATAATGCTGTTTGGGAACAGCAGAATCTCACATAAACATTCTCCCATTCTCCAAATTCGCTTAATCCCCTTTTGGGGTCACGGGGTGACGTATGTCATATGAAAGGCACGCCAAACTGTAAGGCGCATTAAGCGAGACAATAGAGTCAGAAATAAGTCCACCAGTTAGACTTTATTAAATACATTCACAAAAACTCTACAACATGTTTGTAACATGCTACATGTTAACATATTAACAAAACGTGGAACCAAACGTTGTTCGCAACACGTAGAAAAATTAGACAGATACCGCCAAAAAAATTTTACTGTGACTACGCTATCTCCCAACCTTGTTAGTAACACGTAAAAAAACACAGACTGATACCGCTACACATTAGCCGCACTAGCGTATTTACAATAATGGTGCTTACACACTGAATGCGATTTACACGGCAGAGGTGGAAAGTTTCAATGTTAAGTCAATGGTTTAGATGCGATCTGAGGTTTTGTGGCACGAATTGAGCAACCGGCGCGGTGTGAAGGTCTGAAAACAACGCAATTCAAGCAGCGAATTTAGTGGCGAGTTAAAATGAATTAAAAAGAGACAGAAACACCGTGGAAACAGTTACAACCAAAAAAAAAAAACACGATTCCTGTTTAAAAACTATGAAAAATCAATGGATAAACAAATCGTTTCATGACAACCCAAGCCAGCCTTTCACTCAGCCTTTTGTGGGTAGCTGTCTTTAAAAAGTGATAAACACTACATTAAAAAGATATTCATAGGAATAAAAATAAAATGTATTCTTTTTGCTTAATGAAATCCAACTATGTATTTAAATAATAAAAGACAACAAAAGTGGTTCTCGAACTTGAATACTTCCTGATGATCTATTACAAGCCCACAACAAATCGCTGTCGCCACAAGAGCGGGAGACTGATGAAGTGTTTGCTTTTTGATAACAGAATTTTTCTTTCTTTCTTTCTTTCTTTCTTTCTTTCTTTCTTTCTTTCTTTCTTTCTTTCTTTCTTTCTTTCTTTCTTTCTTGGAGGCATGATCACGGATGTTTATGAAGAGCTCTCTAAAAAAAGAGCAAAAACCTGACTTGTAAACATCATCCGCGTCTTTCCTGCATTGTAAATGAGATAAATACAGACACTGCTTGATGTAACAATCAAGCTAAAAACACAAGTTGGCAGCTTCTCCCACACGCTGCCGGAGCGGCGATATTAGGAAGCACATTTGTTGCCATGCGGCAAAAGAGAAAGGAAAACGCGAATTGGCCACGCGAACCGCGTTTGGTGTGAATGCAGCATAACACATTACCTTGTTTGCAACTTGAAAGTAAATAACAAAAACAGAGTTATATTTTGACAGAGCACCAAGTAACTCTCAAAACTGCTTCAACACCAGTAAGCAGAACCAGAAACAATCCATATAGACAGCACTCCAATTTATAAAGTGCACAGTTTTTTTAAGAAAGGATTTTTAATATGCCTTAAAGTGCAAAAAATAAGGTACACACAAATTTATAATCAAGACGTTAACTTTAATCTTTTTTTTTTTTTTTATTCCGCTTTGGTAACCTTTATTGCTTCTAGATTTTACACTCATTTAAATGATGTAATAATTTAAGAGATACCGCTTCCTTGGTGCTGACAATCTAACCTGTTTAGTTTTATGCCTAGAAAATGCTGCTTTTCCGGAATCCACAGTGACTTTGTTACATTTTTTGTCCTCATTTACCCAGTTGCTTTGCGTTACAGAATAATAGATGTTCATTTAACCTTTTTCCTTAGTTGCATATTTCAGACTACGTTTCCGTTACGTTTTTTGGGTTAGTTAGCAATCTTCACAGAGTTTTTAAATAAGCTATTTAAGGCTGATAAACCATGAACATATTTGTCAAGGAATTCGGTTAAAAAAATAAATAAATGAAATAAATAAATATGTTAAAATGACTACATTGCAACAAAATCCAACAGAATTATCAATAATGAAATTGCTAATGCTTGCATGAAAGACAAGTAGAATTCCACCTTGAAAGAAGGATTTTCTTCACTGGAAAATCCTTTCCTTATCATTTGAACGACCTATTGCATCTGGTATATGATTATATTGATGAAATTGCTTGTTTTCTTACTTTGTCGCACCCATGATGAATCCATGTGGGCTGACTTCTTGCCAAGTTCTTGTCTTGGTTCAAGTTTGTTCACTATGATTTTCCTGTCAACACGTCTGTTCTCATGCAACTGTTCTGACACAGTGAATGTCCAGAAAAACAGAAACATCCAAAATCGATTTGCTGTAAGTTCTAAAAGGACCTGTGTGTGGTCCGTCCTTGAGGTCGGTGCATCGGTCTGTGAAGCAGCACTTCCCGCAGCCTCACATGTCAGAGCTGCATCATTTAGACTCGAACTTTCACTGACAGCATGGCATAGATAGTGGCGGGAGTGTACTCGAGTACTCTGGCCAGCAGGAGGGCGGGGAGGTGGCGCCGTTTTAATCAAGCACAGCTCAGATCAGTCTTCAAGAACCCTTTAAAACCCGACAATAATGAGACTTTCAGTAAAAATATGTTTTTTCAAGCAAAGCAACAAAAAAAAGGCAGAAAACTCTGGATGGATTGTTTTGATGCAGTTTCCCTTGGATTTGTGAGCTCTAGTTCATTAACAAGACAAATGTAATGTTTAGAAAAAAATGTATTTTCTAATAAAGTAATTGATGTGCACAAACGTTATATTACATTTACACGAGCTGGCTGTATGAAGATTTATGATCTAAGAATAATGTAAAGCAGCAGTTGCAGACAGCCATTTGTTTTTAGGTGAGTTCGCTGCACCTTACTGTCTCGTCTGCCTTACAGCTGAGAGCAGACACTTTTCTCTGCAAAATTACAGACCTGAGGGGCAGCTGATGAGAAATGTCACCGTGGACCAAAATGGAACTCTAATATATTCCATTTCAGGTTTTTGGACACTTATTAATGTCTCTGAGTGAGTGCCACTAATTAAGGTAGTCAGTCTAGTGTGGCAAATGAAGCGCGGGACAAATAACAGTATGACCTGAGAACAAAAGAGCTGCTATGAGAATATGTATTTAGCGTGGAGCGCTCAGTCTGTCGAGCAATAAAATCTCAAAGCCTCATCCCTCTTCATTTTCTAAATGTTGGTTTTCTATTTCTCTGCCTTCAAGATTTTTTCTTAATAGCAAAGTTTTCTGCAATCTCATCTCCTAATAACAAAGTTTGAGAACCCCATTATCAAGCTGTGGAGGATTATTAAAACGCCCCAAATAGCAAATGGTTCTTCATTCTTGTTATTATGCAGATGATAAATGAAAAGAGATACTTTTCCTTTTTATCAGTGAAAATGTGAACTCATCTTGTAATGAAATTCTCCTCAGTTCACTTTAGTGTGATTTCATAAATGCAGTAACTCATGGTATTAAACAGAATCAAGTGGTACCAAAAGAAAAGCATATTGGCATCTGATTCATGCTCTCTTTAGATCAGTTGGTCTGAGCTGAGATTTGTTTCTTCCCATTATGTAGGGAACGCGTGTAGAAATGCTTTACATTGGAAAAATAAACGATTGAAATCAAAGTAAGCTTCATTTGCACTTCCACAGAAAAAATGAATAATCAGAAAGGCCTCCGCCTCAATATTACTCAGTATTTTGTTGGTACGCTCTTTTATATTTTTATGTACCGGTGTCTTTATATTTTGCTGCAACGTTTTGTGACAAATCTTAGAGCACGGAAGAAATGATGTTCTCCTTGAATACCTAGTGCTACTTTTGGGTCTCTTGTGACTTCCATCTCCTGCGTTTTGTTTGCACAGAAATTAAATATATTAGAATAATGTAGACTCATGTTAGGGAGAAATCTACACGTGTTAATCTGCCATATCGTGAATGACTGCCGTTACAGAATAAAGGACACCAGATTATTTAGTCTACAGGCTGCTTGAAAAATCCAATAACTCAAGAACTCAGAAAGTGATCAGATATTTGCTCTTCTTATAGTCAGATTGAATGAATGAATGAATACATAGTCAGATCCTTCGTCTGTAAGTCAGTTTGCTGCTGAGTCCATGCTCTTCCGTTTAGCTCTCAAACTGGAAAGTGGAATTGATTCAAAGAAGACTGCTGTCAATCCAATAAAAAACTATGAATTTTTCAGTACTTCTAATCTCTAATCTACGTCATGGATTTGCATTAATAGTGTGAAGTTTGCATGTTCTCCCCGTGCATGCGTGAGTTTTCTCCAGCAAACTTCGGCTTCCTCCCACCATCCAACAAAAAACATGCTTGGTGACTAATTTGTCCGTAGGTGTGAAATCGAGTGTGTATGGGTGTGTGATTGCTTTCATTATTGGCTAGTTTTGTTGCTTAAAGAATACATTAATGGAATTCCAGCAGATTTCTTTCTTTGAAAGTATACTTTAAGCCCCCTCGTTCAGTTAGTTTAATGTCATTTTAGGTTTTTTCTGTTTGAATTTTCTGTGGTTGACTTCAGTTTCAGTCTCCATAAAGCTGCCCGTGGGTTCAGGTGTTGACCAGCCTAGGAAGGCAGCTGGCTTTGGCTGTGGAATGCACCCGCCCTGTGTTTACTGCCCACAGGGTGAATGTAAGGCCTCAGTAAACACCCAAATGCTCTTCTCTAGTCCCATTCTTTATCTGATCGCTTGCGTGCAACCAGACTGCTCTCCTATATACATTCATGCGAACGCCAGCCACATGCCACACAGTCGGCATGCACCTGTGACTCCTCCAGCCTGCTTTATGGGGAACACGTGCTGGAGAATGTCATGGCCTGGGCTGCAAGTGGCTCCGCCACTTTGCAATAGAGTCATTTGAGTGTTTCATTTCCTGTTGGAGGAGTTAAAAGAACTTCCAAAGTAATAAAATCCAAGCATGCCATGTGTGCCCAACACTGAGAATTCCCACTTTCCAACAAAACCACACATGTTCAGACACACAACAGGCTGCAGACAATAGCTAAACTTTGATTACTGTTTCCTGCAGGCTATCACATTTTTCAGGTGGTGAAGAAGAGCCGTTTGCAGCTCCGAGTGTTTGCCTGTTGACCTGATAGGACATATTTCTTCTGTCAGACGGGGCCAGAGTAACACCTGCGCCAACAGATTTACAGAATTATTAAAGTGTTTATTGGTTTCTTGACCCAACGAGGACCTAAAGTGTTAAAGTTAGCACCTGGTTTCCACATGCTGCATGCCTCCAGTCTTAGCTCGAGTACAGATTACTGCCCCTAGTGTCCACAGTGAGAAACTGTATTGTGCAATTTCTTCAGTGAGAACACTTTATTCGTGGAAGGATGAAAGTTGAAAAATATATTGATTAATATTTAGCCAATTTTATTATTGCTTGCAGTTTTCAAACTGAGAATTAACTTCCAGCTGTAATTTTAGCAACAATTCTCACAATTTTCTCCCACCTGTCAAAATCTGTCTTTAAAAATAAGTCTTTGAATACACTGAACACTTCTGAGCATTCATCTCAATGCAAACAGATGTTATTACCACTAAATTGCTTCCATATATTTATTAAAACTATTTAAATGATAAACTATCCAGGATGTGCTCTATCCTCACCAGACAATGACTAAAGGGTCCAGCAACCCTGCAACTCTGAACCGTGATAAAACAGGTTTTATAAATGGATGAAAGGCTTGATAAAAATACTTAACAGATAACTGTAAAAAATCTGAATGATAAGCTGTCAGACTGAAAAAAAAACATTTGAAGGACATATCTTCTCTTTTATCCCATAAAGAAAGAAATAGGAATCAAGTCCACGTTCACATCTCTGCTTTTTGGCAGCTGAAATCTTCATATGCTGGTAAATACCATTCTGAATGAAATTAATATTTAACAGATTGAAGCTTGGAGCACCAGACATCAAGCATTTAAAGTTCAAAAGGTGTTCTTTTCTCAGATTGCTGTAAAGAATAGGAGCTGTATTGTAGATGTTTTTCAGTAAGTTGTTTACTCTTCTGTGTCCTTTTTTCATGTCTTTCGCAGACATTTAGAACAAAATATAATATCATTGTTTCTCACGTGGCGTCCCGGCTCTACGGAGGAGGTAACTTTCTTTCTGGTCGATGGAATGCTTTTTGCTTGTTGACTTGGCGTTGTGTAACGCAGCCATGTGCTGCAGTTGCGGGGCGTGTGGGGGATTTTGGGCTCTGGGAGAACTCTTCACTGCTGCTTTTGTGAGATTAAAAAGATTCAGGGCAGACTGACAGCTCCGTTTTTTTCGTCTTTCATTGTCTCATCAGTGCTCTGTCTCCCGCAGTGAGCAAAACTAATTATGTCTTCAGCCCGCTGCCTCACCCCCACCCTTTTATAGAGATCATCACACTTGGAAATCATAATGAGTTTGTGGTAGACTACTTTGGCTTTTGGAGGACAAGACAAGAAAATGTGGAGAAGTCATTTTGCCTTTACTCAAAGTTCCTGCTGGCAATTACAGGCCACCTCTTGACCCCAGAAGCTTTCAGCTGCTATTCTTACAGGGTCCAATCGCTGTGGAGTAATGTAGTTTGGTTTGCACCTGCTCACGTCTTTATCTGCACCTTCACTGCTTTCAACCAGAGCCCCACCAAAACCTTTGTTGTCAAAGCGGAGCGAGAGCATGACGGCCATCTGCTGCGCCGCTTTTAATGCTCTGGTGTAAAACAACAGTAAAAAGGTTGTGTCAGCCGAGGATCTAAGAGAGGCCCGGTGCTGCTGCTGCTGGAGCAGATGGGCTTCACATCTGGGCTGGAGGAAGTTTGTGAGGGCAGGAGGAAAGCTGTGACAACATATCCAAAGCCGCTTTGTGTGAAGTCGCTTCACCTCGGATGATCTGGCCCGTCTTCTCAGCCCTTCCTGCTGCAGCCTTGGAGCGGCGCGATGAAACCTTGGTGATGTGTGGAGCACGGCGAGCCCTGCTGGGGGAAAATAATTGCCCGTTTAACCTTGTGAATTCATAGATCGTTGACAAAGTGCAACATGTTTTAGCTGGAGACAGATAAGTTACTCTGTGAGAAACAGCGCGCAGGCGGGAGGCTGGAACAGAATCCGGAAAAAACACAGGCCTTGCTTACAGTAACTAAAAAAAAAAACCTCACACAGTTGGGACCTGCTTTCAAGGGTACATTCCTGCAGTTTGGAAAGGTTTAAGTTTATTTGTTCAGCTTTTGCTTTTGAACCACAACTTTGTTTCCACATGACATTGGTGACATTTGTGATGTTGTTTATAATCTAGAAATGTCATTATTTCGCTTGAAATGGACATTCAGACATCTTGGCATAGACTGCAGCTTTCACATGATGCTTCAATAAGGAAATGCTGAACATTTTCCACGTTGTTGTCTTTACTTTACTACTTCCAAAGAAGCTTGAATTTAGTGAATTTTATTGACAATAGAACTAAAGTAACATTTTTTTATGTTTTATGTAGATAAGTTATCTTAATCTAAAAAATCCATCTTGTAAATGGAATATATTTATGTATATAGTGCTTTTCTACTTTGCTTTAAGGCCCAAAGTGTTTTACAGTTGCAGTCCCATTCACCCGTTCTCACACACATTCACACACTGATGGCAGCTCCCCTGCTGAAAACTGGTACCAACTTATAACTACCAGAAGGAATGTGGGTGTCAGTGTTTTGTCCAAGGATACTACGACAGATGGGTGGGCTGAACAAAAACCAAATCTGTGATCTTCCAATCAAAGGTCAACCGCTCTGCCACTGCACCACAACCATACCATGTGTTCCAACTCCCTTAAGACCCCAGCACAACATATTCATTCTCTCCTCAACATTAATGAGTGTTCTTTACAAAGGCATAAGTTTTGCCTTTAGTTCGTTAGTACATCTTTAGCTATTACAATTCCAGAATTATATGAAGAACCAGCTGATGGGTTTGCATGGATGTTTACATAGCTCAAAATACAAAGTAGAGAAAACTTGTGTTTTTGTCCAATTCTTGTTATTACTGCTACAATATTCTGTACATTTGAACATAGCCCTCTTGCCTTAGCCTGATTAAAACGTAATTGAAATTGGATTTTTTTTTTTCCAGCAAGAAAGCCAAACTCAAAGTGTCTAATTTAGGATGGAAACTTAAAAGCTCCAAATGTTGGCGTGCATTTAAATGTAGAGCTGGGCAATATGACCAAAAAATAAAATCTTCCGATTTTTTCACACAAAGTTTTACTTTTTTCCCCCTTCTTTTACTTTTTTTAAAATTACATTTATTAAATTTATAACTATGAAGTGTTTTATGTTCTATCTCACAGATGTGTTGTTTTTTCTCTTTAGCACAGCTAAAAAGGACAGCTGTCAGTCACCTTTAGTTTGAACGATTGACATATGTAGAGAATAAAAAATATTTTTTTAAGAAATTGAAATAGCATTAAAGTACTATATAAATAATATATATATATATATATATATATATATATATATATATATAGATGTATTAATACATCTCTAATGTCATCTAACTGCAAACTAAAATGAAAACATGCTGAGAAAACAAAGAGATTTACTACAAGGAAGCAGATTTACAAAAACATTAATTTTGATATGAAATCATAACAAGAAACCGCCTAAAAGCATTATAGTGTTTTGAATTCTTGTCATTATGTCATGGACAGTAAAGATGTAGTGCTGTCATGAGGGGAGGCTTTTTTCAGCTCAACACTGCCTCGGTTAGGTCAGATATTGTTCATAAAGTTTAATTCAAAGTGGATTCACTCTGTTATTGTATTTAGAAAATAACATTTTTATGAATGTCCCATGAATTAAGTTTGTTGTATTTATCCGCCATCTCTTGAAGTCGGCTCTGTGAAAATATTCTCTGACATTAAATTGGTCACAAACTGGCGACAAGCGAGCGGCACAGCTCGTTAGCATAACATATAGTGTTGTAGCATGATAGCATCAGTGTGCTACAACACAGCTGTCTCCAAATCAACACTTTTTATCAAACTCTGTGGCGGCTGTGAATCCAGACAGTTTATCCTCCATTTCTGTTCAGATCCCATTAAAAACTGCCACATCCTGCTTCTCCATCAGCTTAAGCTAAACGCTACACTGAGAAACATACAGAAGCTAAGGGAGAGGGCGTTTTACTGCGTCACATGCACTTGCAAATATGCAGCAAGCTATTTTTTTTTTCCAGCCTCCTGGAAGAAGCTCCTGTGCTTGCTGCCGCTTTTATGTCTGGCTGACTTTACTCCGAACAACGGAAGCCCAAGAAAGCAGAGCGCTTGGAAAATAAAATCTTGATTTTCCCAAAAATAAAAGCAACCTAATCTAAAACAACAAATTCAAATTATGCAATTAATCACTTATTCCTATGTAAATGTATAATAATTTGTTGGCAGGCGCCAACGATCACCCAAAGTCAGCAGGCGAGTCTCATGCACACAGGGATTCTTCTAGGACTCCGATTGCTTGAGTGCGTTTTGTCTTTATACCTGACTTAGGTCAGTGACTTGTTGATGGTTAACCTCCCGGGTTATCAGATGTGCTACAGTTGTTTGTGGGTTTTTTTGGACAGGGAGTTGCATTTCCATTCCTTTAATGACCGTTTGGTTTGTGGTGTAAGGCTGTTTGACATCTCTACACTCTTTGAAGCAAATAATTACCAACAAGTTAGCCCAATAGAATCTAATTAGTTCAGTGTGTTTGCACTTGTGCCACATTCTAGAGCTGCAATGATTATCTATTGAAGTGATTAGTCAATTAACATAAAATAAGCTGGCAATGAATGCTCTAATCAATATGTTGTCATTAAGGTATTTTGAGTTGAAAAAGTGAAAGTCCGCCGTTATTTGTTTTTGTTTCCTCTTCCAATGTGGTTTCTGTTTGATGTGGAGAAGCCGTTTTCCTTCTGTATTCTCAGAAGAAAGATTACATCTAAATGAAAGTTGGAAGAGCCGGCGTCCTTGGAGAGCAAGTTAATTAAATTTGTAAATTCCTCCCGAATCATCTCGCCATCACGCTGGCGAGCCGCTGTCGAACGCTGCCAAAAGTGTCTCAGAATGTGTTGAGTCCAGGACAGTCTGGCAGTTGAAATAGGATGAAACTAAAAGCCAGAAAAGATCTGAGCTTTTTACCACACGTTTGGGTTTTCCAGGAATATGCTCCTGATGTGTTTGCAGGATAATCACTTATTAATGTCTGTCTGCAAATTCAATTAGACAGAGCTATTGAGATGCAAAAATGGCTCAAATGCGCAGACTCTGATTACATCTGCTTATTTCTTGACCAGATTGAATTTGTGAAAAGTAGACAAGCGCTCTGTGCTGAGTCTTCTGATGCAGTGCAGTTTGTCACCCCCAACAATCGGAAGCAGCTCCGTTTCATTTGTGGGGAACACGGGTGACATTTACATGAGAATAAATCGCTAACTCTCCAATTAACTGCTGACAAAGTGGATTGGAGATCCTCTGGGTAAACATGCTGGACACAAAGAGGAGGAACGCGTCTGATTACTGTTGGAAGTAATTGAGGACGTGTCTTGAAGAGACTGAAAAGCAAACTTTTGAGTGCCCCCCCTCTCCCCGCTGCACACCCACACTTTAGTCCTAAGCCTTTCGTTGTCGCAGCCTATCAGACGTAAATAACCAATTACAGTAATGGCTAATCCTGCATCCAATACACAGAAACAAGACGACAATGTGACATCTCGCCAGCCTTAATCAGGATGTCAGGCTTCATCTCTCAATTTGCAAGTCCAGTGTTCCCTGTCTTGGAGTGTCACTTTAAGCTGCTTTGGTCACACAGCCTGTTGTTTCATTCAGACTTTATAGGGACGTAATTGTCTGTGTGGTTCCTGTCAGCAGTTTTTTTTTTTTCTGTTCCTCTAAGTCTTTTTTTCCTGGTTAGTTTGGTCAAATGAGTCAGGTTCCAGTTAATCCCTGGAACACCTTAAACATCTTAAAAAGCCAAAGTGTGTTTAATAAGTCCACTTCCATACATTTATGAGTCAACTTGTATTTTTACTTTGGAATTTTGACTCATAAATCCCTACATACACTAAACTGCACTAAATATGAACAAAGTTTTAAACGCAAAGCTTATTGGCTTATTTATTTATTTCATCCATCCATCTTCTTCCGTACATCTGAGACTGGGTGGGGGCAGCAATCTAAGCTAAAGTGCCCAGACTTCTCTCTCCGTGGCCACTGCCTCCACCTGTGACCCCAAGGCGTTCTCAGGCCAGCCGACAGATGAAGTCTCCCCAGTGTGTCCCGGGTCTTTCCCGGGGCCTCCGCCCAGTGGAATTTGCCAAGGACACCTCCCTAGGGAGACGTCCAGGAGGCGTCTGGACCAGATGCCCGAGTCACCACAACTGGATCCTCTGAATGTGGTGGAGCAGCGGCTCTACTCTAAGCTCTCCCCGGGTGACTGAGCTTCTTGCCCTTTTCTAAGGAAGCACCCAGCCACCCTCCGCAGGAAGCTCATTTCAGCTGCTTGGATTCAGGACTTCATTCTTTCGGTCATGACCCAGAGCTCATGACCATAGGTGTGGGTATTGGAGTATAGATCGACCGGTAAATTGAAAGCTTTGCTTTCTGACTCAGCTCTCTCTTCACCACAACAGACCGATACAGTGACCGCATAACGGTGGACGCAACACCAATCTGCCTGTCGATCTGACGCTTCGATCTTCCCTCACTCGTGAACAAGACCCCAAGATACTTAAACTTCTCCACCTGGGGAAGGAGGACTTAACCTACCCAGAGAGGGCAAACTATCTTTCTCCAGTCGAGAACCATGGCCTCAGACTTAGCTGTGCTGACCCTCATCCCAGCCGCTTCACACTCGGCTGCAAACCATTCCAATGCATGCTGGAGGTCCTGGCTCGATGAAGCCAAGAGGACAACATCATCTGCAAAGAGCAGAGAGAAAATCCTGTGGTTCCCAAACCAGACCCCCTCCAGCCCCAAGTGTGATCCTAGAAATTCTGTCCATAAAGGCTATGAACAGAACTGATGATAATGGGTAGCCCTGCTGGAGTCCAACATGCACCAGGAACAGGTCTGACTTACTGCCGGCTATACAGACCAAGCTCCTGCTCTGGTCATACAGAGACCGGACAGCCCTGAGTACCCCATACTCCCATAGCACCCTCCACAGGACACCACTGGGGGCAAGGTTGAATGTCTTCTCCAAATCCACAAAACACGTTGACAGGATGAGTGCACTCCCATGAACCCTCCAGCACCCTAAAGAGGGTGTAGAGCTGGTCCACTGTTCCACGAACAGGACAGAAACCACACCGTTATCCTTTGATCTGATGTTTGACTATCAACCGGACTCTTCTCTTTGGTATCCTGGCAGACTTTCCCAGGGAGGCTGAGGAGTGTGATCCTCGGTAGTTGGGACACAGCCTCCGGTCACCCCTGTCTGCTGGTCCAGTGATACAGTTCCCGTCTGCCACGTGATGACTTAAGCTGGGGCGATGAACAGTCCCACCCCAAGGTCCTTCGCCTCTGTCTTCTCAAGAGAAGGCGTGTCAGTGGAATTGAGGAAAGTTGTTGTTTTTTAATAAACTCAAGCTTGGTGGAGGAAGTGGATGTGACACTTTCAACATGTTATTCTATATATTTTTTTAACTGAAAATATTTTGACTTGTAGAGAAGGAAGGCACCACTAGGATGGATGGAATGAGAGCAGGTTTGTTCTGCTGTTTCCACCATTGTTGCTTGGTGGTAAAATTTAGGAAATTATAGGAATCCACATATTGCAATAGATTCACTAAAGGAATAATTCAAAGTTATTTTCACAAAATGTGATTGCTCATTCAAACCATTTTCCCCTAAATTATTATAAATACTAGTTTACATTTAAACATGTTAAGATTGTATTTTCTGTTCACATGCAGTGAGCTTTAATGGAAAAGATGTACACTTCTTCATTCTGAACAATCTTTTTATTAACTTATGGTGGAAGAAGTTTCATCAGACCAAACTTGTCAAACTAAACCTTGAATGTTGGAAGCATCTTCTATAAAAGAGGACTCATTAATGAGGCTGACATTCTACTCTGGACCAATGAGATTTTGTGGTTGATGCCTGGTCCTCTGGTTCAAGATCCAGCTTCAGCTGTTCGGACTGAAACAGAGCTTCAACCTGGGGGTTGACTTCTGCTACAGGGCCAAAGTCGGTCCTTCTTCCTGACTGCCCAGCATGCTGTGCGAGGTGAAGTTGATGTTTTGAGCTTCACACTCCTGGAGGTCGTCTTCCTGCAGAGAATCTGCATCACAAACCCATGGCCCCACCTCCTGCTGCTGCTTTGTGCAGCAGCTGCACATAGCTCTGCTCCAACATGAATGGTCCTGCAAAGACTGTTTTACAAAGGACAGGCAGTTTTTTTTAGTCGGCAGCGGTTTTAATAGTCGGCGTGTGACGAATGGCAGCAGCGTTAGCCCGGGCCTTTAATGAAACGCTGCAAAGTGTCCGAGGCTTTGAATGCTGATTATTCCTGTGTGGAGGCTGAAGATTTATCTGAAGGGAGACTGAGAAATAGCTTTTATATTTCTTGCTGTATCGAACCTCTCTGACGGTTTCTTTTTTCTGCTGAACCTGCTTCTTTCCCCCCCCATGAAGAAAATAGAAATGTGTCCCTGCAAACTGGAGAACAGCTCCATCAATTTCCTTTTTTAGGGTCTGGTTTCTGTAATCACTCTTCAGCATCGCACAGGTACAGAGTTTTTAGAGAACGTACCAGATGAGCTTTTACCCCATCTTTTTCAAAGCCACACAACACTCAGGCTGAAAATAACATTAGATTCCTCATGATCTAAGATTATATATCAGACCTGACCCCTCCTTGAAGGGATTTACTTTGACCCTTAACTCTTATTTCCTGTCTGTTCTCACTGATGGTCTCATTACGATCCTCGTGACAGCCTCTCAGCTTGGAGGTCAGGCTGGTTATTAGAAAGGAAAATTCTGACTGTATTGTGCCTGAAATGTTGCTGCAGATATGACAAAGACATTAACACATAGTTCTGTAAGCAATCATTTAAAAAATCAGTGAAATCAGACATTTAGATCAATCTTTTTGATGTTAATTGGTTCAAGGGAGTCAATGTAAAATAGTTTTCTTTTTAAACCTAGCCGTCAGTGATCATTAGAGGAGCTGCACCAGTTCCTACTTCTAGGTTTGCTTGCAATTCAGAAACAGAAAGTGAGAGTTTGGCATCTTTATTGATGATGTGAAGAACTATGAGAAAAATGTTTGCTTTTAGACTAGACCAGCGACTCAACTGAGGAAATGTACATAAGAACCACCAAAAAAAAATCTCTCTCAACCCAAAAGTAGAAAGAAAAGCTTTTTTGTTTGTGGTTCTTCATTTTTTCTGCTATCAATTCATGTGAAAGTAGAATGATCTACAGTAAATCAACCTCCAATTGTGTGCATGCTCACCACACTTTCTGTAGTGCTTTTGTATCCTGTAAAACTTTTGACTCCAAACTTGTTTACTTTATTTTTTGCGTTATTGTTTTTATGTCATTTTTCATTGTGTTGGGTTCTGTGTTTGTATTTTTATGACATAACTGGATTTAGATTTTAGTCACTAAAGGAAAATGTTGATATGGTGCTTTTCAAACAGCAGAAAAAGATTATAAAGTGCTTTTTGATCAAATGTAAATAATGGATTTACTTATATTTAGTTTTGGTTGCTCTGCTAGAAAAATCTCACACCAAGGATGTACGTTTTCCAGAATTTGGAGGAGGAATAATTCATCTGCCATTTCCCCTCTTAACACAATCACAATCTAAAGAAGAAATCTTAAATTCCACACGTCTGACCTCGATAAAGCAAGGCCACAAGATCAGGCTGACTGTGCAGCTCGCAGTTAACGAGCAAAAGCTGAGCGGAGGCCTGCGGCACTTTCCCAGAACAAGGACTCTGCCGGTGCAGAGAGGAGAACCTGGTCCATCAGGGCCGAGTTCAGCCTGGGAGCAACCAGGTTTGATGTGTGTGGGGGGGTCTGAGCTGTCCCGTCTGGCAGTAATCAGCTCTTGTTAAAGGCTGGCAGCTTTTTAGCTCGGCAAACAGCTCTTACATGACTGTTGATCATAAATCCTGGTTATGAATGTGATCCAAGCGCGCAGCGATTTGTGACAAAGCCGCTCGGAAAAACTTCCACGGCGTGAAATGTAGTTATTTTTACTCTACAATATTCACTCAGTCGCTGCTTCTCTCTGTGTTTGCTCAGTTATCATTAATCATCGTGACAAGGTTGCTTCCATATTCAACGGAACATAAAAACCCAAAAAGCTGCTGTTCTGGAGGTCGCTTGCTTTCACGGCGTATGCACACGAGGCGCCGCTTCTGCAGAATCCCTGCAGGACAAACGCGATGGCGATATTTCAGTTGAGTGTGAGCTGACACACCCACACATGTGTGTTGCTGTCTGCTTCCCCTCACTTCCTGTCGTTTGCTTTTGTAAAGAAGACATCAGGCGAGCTTGCAGCAGACAGTTGAGTGATGGAGGAGCTCAGTACTGATGACAGACGCCGAAAGGCCGTACCTGAAACCACAGTCAGACTTGAAGCAGCCCTTTGTGCAGTCTTTGGTGTTTTTCTCCTGTCCTGAAGAGCCCTGCTGCAGCTACCTCTGCACTCTTTGTGTCCCATCTTTGTCTGTACGTTGCAGTAAAGGATTCAAAAGGTTTTGTTGAAAAACCAGAACTGTCAGACAGGTAATCCTGCAGGCAAAGCACCAGACATTTTCCCAGGAAGAGAGGAAAGCAGAAAAAGAAAGACTTAAAAACTAAATGAATGCATCTGTGTACATAAATGTAAGGACTGACTTGTATTATTGTACATATTTAAAAAAAATGTCAAATTAAAAATGTTGATTTCAAACGGCTAAAAATGCTTTACAATAAGTAAAAAATCAGTCATTTATTTTTTTTTTCTTTTAAAAATATGCTATTATCATTGAAATAAGATCACAAAAACATTTGTCATCCACGTCCAACTGCATAATTAGTCTCAAAATCACATATTCATTTCATTTTTCTGTTGGGAAGTCATGAAGGCAATTATTTGATATTTGGAGCAAAAAAATCTGAATTATATCATGTTCTACTAAAAACCTTCTTCATTGGCGCATCTGTAGTTCTGAACCTAACATTGTTATCTATTACATAATACTGACATCTTGTAAAAAACCTTTCTTGATTTATGAATTTCAGCTTTCCGCATACATTTAAGAAATTTACTGAAGGATCATTGTTTTAAGTAAATAAAAGTGTATTTCTTGCAGATCAAAAATAAAACTACATTTATAAATATTTTAAGTGAGAAAGACTGCAGGCCTTCGCTTGATGGACACACCCTTTTATTTCTATAGGGGGCGCTGAGCTCAGAGACGCACACTTCCCTTTTTTTAAAGCTGTCAGCAACAAAAAAGAGAGGAGAGTGATGGAACGAAGCGGCTGCAGGACAGCTGGCAGCTGGCTCTCAGTCCAGTAAAAATAACAGGATGACTTCATCATCTGGGGAAGTAGTGTTAATCTGAAACACGCTGTCTCCTCCTCTCACAGTTATTGAGATGAAGCGTTGGTTACTGGACCTGGTTCTGAATATGCAGTAACTCTCAGAGCTCTGAGGGTAAAATTGTGCACCTGAGAGTCGTTCTGGGGGTGGAACTGAGATAAAAATATCTGATTAACTGTCCCACTTCTTGTAAAGAAACTGACCACTTTTCTATCCACCCTGAACCTGCAGAGACAGGGAGACCCATGAGAGAGATGTGGGATTTCCTCCAGAATTCCAAACATTGTTTTGTGGGCTGGAATAAAGCCTGACTGCTCAGCGTGAGCTGTTGCTTTCAGGCGGAAAGGCTGAGAACTGCCTCAGATTGTTGTTAGTATTTTGTCAGGTAATCCCAGAGAAAAGTGCTTTCTGTCTTCTTACCGACAGAAAAGTCCTGGCAGGAGTGCAGTGCTGGGATCTTGTTGGCTCTTTCCTGGTTGTAGTGGTACTTGCTCTGGATACTGATGTAGCTGCAGAACTCGGTACTGCTGGCACAGTGTCGGACAGGACTTCTCAGAGCAACACTCCAGAGGAGGAAACCGTGATTTCCGTACAATATTTCCTGTCCAAGCCTCTGATTAAAGAGCATACTACTCTGATTTATAGGATGATCTCCTTGATGGCAGGTGTATTTCTGTAATAATGGATGTTCATGATGCCAGCCCTCAGCAATCATACTTGCCCACGTTCTGCAGAAACACCAGCAGTGGCTTTCATGTGAAATGTTCTAAACAAACATCAGATCCATTTGCAGCTGATAAAAGAACCAGAGCAGCTGCTGCAGACAACTGTGAGGGTTACAACCTCAAAATAATAGCAGTGCTCCCACTTTTGACCCAGCGTGCGCCATCAGTCTGCAGCTCTGTGAAATTATCACACTCATCAATCCCAGCGGAGCTTGCATGTCCAATCAGAGCTTCCGACCAGAGCCCGGGGCTGTGCTTTGACATTTAAGGGAGGTACAAAGGTGGAGGGCCGTTTGGCTGCTTAGCAGCTCCTGTAAATATCCTCAGTCACCGCGTCTGAATCTGGCTGTAATCGACTCTGTGTCTTTTTACTCTGCAGTCTTTGTTTCATTAAGATAAATGATAAAGCCGTGGAGTCTGCGTGTTTATGCTTGTGTTTGGAGAAGCCGTGCCTGGCAGCTGCTTGTAGCAGAAAAGGTCAGGGAGGCAGTGGAGAAGCAAAGCCGAGCCAGCGCATTCTAACACGTACCAGAGCTTTCATTTCTCATCTGGTCTGTGCCAGTTTGTATTCTCCCTGACAGCTTTTGTGCAGGCTCCACTCGATGGCATCATTATTGCAGCAAAAAACATTTTTATTACTTCATCAGGCTGTCTGGGAAATGAATCCTGCAGATCTCAGGAAATGCAGCAATTAGAAATGAAGATGTACGGAGAGATCAAACAGAACATTTTTTGTTTGCAGCCTCACATCCCCCTCATCATAAATAGATTGCCAGAACACATCAAAAAAATGCTGTCGGTTTGCATCCGGGGAAGTTTGTGTTTGTGATGCTGCTCCGTCCACTCTAGAATGAAGGAGACTGAGCGGCAACAGTCCACTTCCCCCCGTCACACTGCTGCTTCCTGTCTGTGCTCCTAATTACGTGACCTTCTGCAGTGTGACCTGCTTTCCACCGCACCAGGGAGGGTGTGATTCTCACCTGGCTTTATTTCAATTCATCACACCTGAATGCTTGTGATGATTGTACTGTATGTAAAGTGGGGAAGCTGAACAGAACAAATGTGTTTGAGCTTTCTTTTTCTTTGCTGCAGATTTTTTAATCTGGTTTGGAGGAAAACGATTAAAGACCCACTCTGATGAAAAGTGTGTTTTTGGGAGTTTTCTGATGATAGAGGACATACGTAAAGAAAATCAAGCTCAATTTTCTTTACTCAAATTGTTGTGAATCAGGAGCAGACAAAAAAATGCTGTTTGGAAAAGATGGTATTGTAGTAAATACGCTGGAAAGGACAGCACACTGCTCCGCTCCATTCTGATGCATCCACTTGCAAACAAATAGATCCATCTTTGTTTTTTCTCATCTGAGCTGGAATCTGGCTCAGAACTGTACGCCTGGATGGATAGCTCCAAAATTGCTTGTCATTTTTGTTGCCAGGGTAATGTGAGGTTGGGGTTGTGAGAGGCCGTAAGCTTTTACAATAGATCAAAGGATGATTGGTGTGGTCAGCATATCTTCTAGATTATGATCAATTCTAACATTACAAATGCTGTGGATGTAGAAGCCCTGCTAAAAATGAATCTGACTTGGTATTGTTATGTTTCTCAGGTGTTTGTCACATTAAAACACAAAGGTTTTT
Source organism: Oryzias celebensis (assembly GCA_014656515.1). Classification (NCBI taxonomy): domain Eukaryota; kingdom Metazoa; phylum Chordata; class Actinopteri; order Beloniformes; family Adrianichthyidae; genus Oryzias; species Oryzias celebensis. The sequence continues at coordinate 21,082,103 of BNCR01000018.1, read as the reverse complement.
GCCACATGACTAAATGTAAAATTGCAATTCAGGAAAATTACGTTTTAAAATTTGAATAAAGAGAAAACATTACAGACTTTCACATCAACAGAACATAGACGGCATCAATGTTGTGCGTGTGGGCTTTTATAACAGACTCTAAAGACTTTGCTGATCTTACGTACAGTGGATGTCCCTCCTTAGAATCGGAAGTACAGTTGTGTCTATTAAACCTGGGCCACAAAACAAGGTGACCTAAATAATCAGAGAACTCAAGATTATGCCAACAAATACATTAATGAACATTCCAGGTTCATTAACAAATAACAAAAGCATACTTATGTCGTATGCATTTTTCTACACTGTGAGAGAGGTCACTAAATCTTTTTGCCTTTTTTTGCTGTGTCTTTAACATGTTATTATTGACTGTAGTTCACTGTTGGCAGCACAACTGCAGTGTTTCACGTGGTGGTCATGAACACAGAAATGAGAACTGCTCCTGCCATTTGGTGTCCATCACAGTCACTCTGATGGGATTGTGGGGCAGGTATCCTGAACTAAATCTGAAAATACCTGTGATTCCCCCCTCCTGGTCTGCAGACCTGAAAAGTATCAGCACAATGCGTCTCAGCGCCAGCAGGGTTGTTATTCCCTGTTCCTGGTAGCATGCTTTTATGTAAATTGGGCGCGTGTCACCATGGAGTCCATCCGCTCTGGCTCCACATGGAGGAAAATAAATATGGCTGCTAGTGAGACAATTCTGGATGACTTGAGGAAATGAGGGAGTTTGCTAAGAGCTGCTGCTGATGTGCTGCTCATATGCTGCCACTCAGGATGCCTGAGCTGGAGGCAGGGAGGCTGAGCTCTCCTTTAAGTAAGTGCTGTCCCTGCTGCTGCAGCAGTTATGTAACACAGCTGACCGCTCATTTTTGTGTCTGTGACACTATTGAACGGCTTTCTGACATCATGAGGGGTTCAAATGAAGTCCTGTCAGGAGAAAGTGAAGGGAGAATCATGCAGTGATTTTCTGCACTGACCTCCGTCTGTGATTGTGATTCGCGGCCTCACAGCGAGGCTGTACTTAAGCCGATCCTCGTGGGTGATGCACTGAGCGACTCAAAAAAGCAAAAACGTTTACTTGCTTGAGGAATGGGAGATTTCACACACAGACTGGATTAAGAGAAGAAGTTCCAGCTGACTTTATAGCCAAACATGGAGACAGCTCCATCAGACAGACAACATAAGACCACAGCTCTGAGACAGTGCATTGAATTGGATGCCTCTCTGTTGTACTGATGTGCAGAGGCCTTGAACTGGGAAATAATGAGAATAGAATATGATGGCTGTGTCAAGCTGTCGGCATCAGATTAATAATCATCCCATCACCTCTGGAGCTGTCAGCCCTACAGAACATGAAAAGCTGGGCCTAGGCCCCGTTCAGATCAGACCCAGCTAATTGCTTTCAAACAGAGTCGCCTTTGACCTCCCTGCGTGGTCACTAAAGGTGTCCCTGCCTCGACCGCCATTGTTATGCAGCAAGTGCTCTGTCCTCTGCCAGCTCTTTAAAACTCTATTTTCAAACAGGCTTGGTTCAAGGGTAAACTCCCCTGCTGCAGTGTTCGCCATGAATAGGAATCATATGGCTTCAAACTGCTGCAAAAATGACACGGTGAGCAAATGTCAGGTGAGCATGGAGCCTCTGAATAAAATATGTGACAAATTAATCAAAATTCTTTTGATTTTTAGACTTAAAAAATCTCATCATGAAACATACTAATGCATCATTGAATTGAAATGTGTCTGCAGTCTGCAATCAGTATTAGATAACATGGTTTTAATAAACACAGTGACACACATCTCCAAAGTTATGCTGATGATGTTTAGCTATATTCATTATGTCATAATATTTAAGCGTGCGAAGGATTTAAAGACTTAGATTAAATCTACTGTTACAATACCCAGAGATTGAATCTGGGGCTGTGCGGGGTGAGAAAAATAATGTAAACGAACATTATTCCAAACTGTATGATCACATTTTTGCAAAAGTCAAAGTCTTTCCACACATTGGACTGTAATAATAGCTTGATCATTTTTAGTTGCTATCTCCTGTGTTGTCCACGGAAGGCTCGTAGTCATTTTTACATTATAACAAAAGAAACCTACTGTACCTCAATGAAAAAGGTTTTATCCAGTATCAATAGTCAATTAAATACTATTTTGAAATAGTTTTGTAATGATATACTTTGATTGGATTCAAACTTTGCCTCAGACAGATCCATCTGGTTAGATCATAGGAATAAAAAATGTTAAATCAATTATATTGATTGATTGTTACACATACTTGTGGTCACCCAATTCATTATTTTCTACAACAGTGTTTACTTAAAATAAATATTTCTAGCATTAGGGAAATAATTAAATTGTAATACTTGAGCTTAACAAAAGTACATTTGTTTACAAAAGGTTTTCAAAGTAACAGGACTTTTGGATTTACAGGACTTTTATCTGCTAATAGGCACATTTATCCAAAATAAAAGCAGAAAACCTTCAGGGTGCCGAGTCAAAACTTCACACAACATCTCATGCTGCTTCTGCAGCGACCCTCACTTCTATCAGAGCCAGGGTCTGTTATTTGCTCTGGCTCCCACTGAGCATGCTCTGCATACTTGAAGGAGTTCAGTGTATTCAAGGTGTGTAATCCACAGAGTGGATAACTCCCAGTCAGAGTTAATCTACAAGTCAGTGTCACTGCAGACGCTTGTCATCCTGCCACACACACACACACACAAACACACACACACACACACATGCAGAAAGGATAAAACAGTCTGGAGTTCCATGAACTCCTGTCGAAACCATTTTAACTTGGAGGTGAAATCAAGAACTTTTATTTGTTAAGAAATAATATTGTTGTTGAAACCCAGGATGTGATCAAGTTCTACGTGCAGAAGTCTGCTCGCAGTGATATAAAAAAGGATGATTGTGGAACACAGAATCTGCTAAAGGTTAAAGTTTGTGCTTGAGCCTCTTACAGGCACGTTTCAACCTGTACTTTATATATATTCCTGCTCTTATTTGAAATCATTATCAAGCTGCAATTAGATCCCAGCCATTTTAGCCTCGGGTTTTAGATAAATCTGTTTATTTCAATTAGTCTCCTGTGAGTCACTACAAACTAGCAGAGGTGCGATTCATTTTTCCTCTCAAGGAGAATTCGTTTCGGGCAGTACTGCACCGGTACTGTGCAGAGATCTCTCCTTAAACGTCCCTTTCTCCCGAGCTGACAACGTTTTAACAGCAGTCACTTTCTGCACTGTTATGGGAGTCACAACATAAAGTAGAGGTAATCTTGATTATGTCACACTCTGTTAGTGTCAAGGCAGCCGGGGACCAAACTGTCAGCTTTGTTTCACGGGCTTCTTGAGACGGCCTTTTAAAAAGGTTTCAGTGTTATAACCAGACTCCAGTCTAAACAGTAAATATATGGCTCTGCTGCAATGATGGCAAATGCACTTCTACAGTGAATTTATCTATAGGTGTCAGTATGAGAAATACTTGAAATGATGGAGAGCCAGGCCAGCTGTAAAGGCAGGAGAAAAAAGCTTTTGTTCACATGTACAATCTGTTAGTTAGCAAAGGATGGTACATTGATGGGAAAAACACCAGAAATGTGTTGATATGTCTATTACATCAGAGCACAGATGTTCTCTGCAGTCATATGTTGTTTAAAACATCTCTTAAATGGTGGTAAACTGCAGCCACGTCTCAAACCCAGATGCTGCTGCTGGAGCTACAACACAAGAGCACACCTTGAACACAGCTTTAATTAGCGCATGAGTTTATGTCATTGTGCGGTTCATGAGGCGAGAAGGAAGGCAGAGAAAGACGCCGATATAATGAACTACCTCCGTTCTGCTTTCTGCTCAGAGTTAACACCAGCCAGCCGAGTGAAAGAAGAGAATATTTCCAATCCAGCGTCTAATAGATTCACAGGATATTTAAATGCAGCGCACAGCGGGGAATGGCTTCTGGATCAGTTAGCTTTACAGGAAAAGGTGTTCAGGGTCACTGAAAAATTTTCTAATACTGCAAAATGAATCCACAAATGCCTTCTCTAACGGTCTCTTTTAGAACAGCGTAACAATTATGCCATTTTCTGCTGTGCTGAGCCCCACAGGTAGGCTGGAAGTCCGGGAGTGGCTGATGTGTTCTGGTCTGGGTGATATCAAGGCGGTCATTAACGGCTGTCACAGAGTGCCGCCTGAGCGATTCTCAGGGGGCTTTTTTTTTTTTTTTTTTTATAGAATTAAGGCTGTGCTTGGGTCTTCATTTGTAGCCTCAAGAAATGGATAGCGACTGCTTTCCATTCTAAAAACCACCTGCTGCAAAAGATCAGCATTTAGCCAGTGGAACACCATGTCTGCTAATACTGCTCACCAATTTCATGATCGCTGTGGAAACCCGAACGCAGAACTTCAATGTGACTGGCAGCACTTCTTTCGCCAGAACTGCCTCTGCGTTGCATAAGATCAAGCATTTGTAATCATCAACCCTCCTTAAAGTGAAGCAGTCTGCGGGGGTTTATGATCAGAAATCCAAACTGTAGTCAGGAATTACAGTCTGAGACAAAAACTCCATATTTATCATCTCCATCACCTTCATTTTTTGATGAAAATATCAAATTGCATCAAATTGCATCATGGGAACTTTGGAACCTTGCATTTGTGGTGCCTACCCTTAAACTGTGAGGGTATACCATCAACCTAAGCTCCCCTCTGATGAGAACTTTAGCCGTCGAGTTAGTCACTGCAGTTTTTTTTGTCTTGAACCCCAAAATGCAGCCAACATCCCTCATTCCAATACTACAATCTACTCTTGTAGATTAAGAAAGTCCCTTCGCAACAAGTAGTACTTGAAGTTTATTTTATTTTGTATACTTGAGTACAACATACTGAAGACATGTACTGTATGTGTAGTTTAGGAAGTATACTAACTGAATACTTTTTCAGACTAAAATGGATCATTTTAAGTTTATAATATACAGAAGTAAACTTCAAGTGTACTGCCTCACTTTTAGTTCAGACTAAGTATACTTGTAGTACATTGACACAGACTACTTTTTGCTAAGGGGTGGCTCTCTAGGCTGCAGTGTGTTGTCAAGAACACCAGTGTTTTCTCTCACTTTGATGCTCTTTTACTCTGAAGATCTCATAATGGTGTGACATCACTTCTAAAAGGTCATCTGAAGGGCGTGAAGCCAAGCATTAGTGTTAGTGGTTAACTCAAACAGTTAGTGTCCATAAATTCAAAACAGGGGTGGGGAGGGGTTCATCTTTCAACTGTCTGCTTGGAGCTGAGAAAACCGCCATGATGGAAGAAGTTAAGCTCCTCTAACGGCTTGTTGTGACTTTGCCGAGAGAATATGTTGTTCTTGTGTCGGGGGGGGGGTAGAGTTATGAGGGGGACGTCTCACAACAGCAGGTTTTCCTCTAAGGTCTCTGCTGTCGTGGCCATTACTGTCAGGAATGCCGACGAGGCCTAATGAGCTTTTAATCCAGCCAGAGTCATTAGCGGCAGGTCATTTTAAAAACAATCTGGGGTCAGGGGCAAAGGTCCCCTCTCACTGGGTCACTGAGGACGACGCACACGCTTCAGCAGTTTCTGCTCATCCTGGGAAAAGCTCATTTTGGAGAATGTATGAAATGATCATTTAAACATTGTTAATTGGAATCAAAGAAAACAAAGAGGGGATCCTTCAGCTGGTAAAGCTGAGGTTCAGGATCTTCATGTTTCCAAAACAAAACCACCTGATTCATTAGTAAAGAATCTTCTTTCCCCTTGAACACCTTTCAGTTTGATAGTTCCTGGGTTATGGTTAACCAAGAGGCAACCGTATGATGTTCATTAATAAAAAAAAAAGAAAAAACAGACTTTTAATGTCATTCAAATAAAGAGGAAGAAACAGAACTACAGCAATCCTAAATATTGGTAATAAATTAAGTTGCAAAATTCTTTTTTTTTTTTCCTTGTAATTATTTTTCTTTCATTCTGATCGGTGGAGGATTTAACTCTTAGTAGCCCAGGACCTTTTTTATTTATTTTTCCTGCTATAGAATTTGCTCTGTTGATCTTAAAAACTGTTTTCTGTGGCAATCGTTGTTTTCCATCTTTATTATTATTATTATTGTTTCTTTTACCACAAAAAAATCACAGCAATTGAGATCAAACTGTTTTTTTTAGGTTTTATTGTCAAATAGAGACTAAGTAAAAATGTGTAAATGCACAAATAAAGCAAAGACAAGTTCAAGACAATATGAAAATAGTCTTTAAAAACAGGTGAAGCTCCAACTGATTATTTTTTTTAACAGTTATGTGTTACAACTCTTTTTTTTGTTCTAAATCAAATCTTTCAAAGCTCTAAACTGTTTGAAACCATGTTAAATTCTGAATGAAAACTATACTAATGTGGTGGTTGGTGTCATTCCTAAATTATTGTAAATAGTTGATGTGATTAGCGAGCTCACCAGTGAATTCAGAGACCACTAACTGTTCAGAATGAAAGCCCAACCCACTCACAGAACACGTGTTGTGTCTACACTAGACAGAAAATAGGAAAAGAACTCGTCTGAAATATTCTTAAGATGGTGAAAAAACTCGGAAAAGAAGAACACGTCCAAAGAAAACTTTCAAAGTTCCTCAGAGAGTCTGAAGAACTATTGATTAAGTCTGGAACATTTAAGAAAAAAAAAGCAAGAAAGGAAAGATTTCTACTGTTCTTCTGAGATTTAAGACAGTTGCTTCAAAGTCCAGATCCTAACCATGGTCCCCCCGAGAATAAAAATATAGTTATCAATCACCCACAATAAGATGCATGCTCACTCTAAATCTAGTATTTGAATCTTAATAAGCCTGCAGACATTTCCAATGTTAACTCAAGCCAATAATTGTGGTGCAAGTCCTGATAAAAGCAGACAAGTTCTCCAGAGAGGGCATTTTTTTCTTTGAAAAACTGTGTGATGACTAAATTTTATTTTGGGTGTGAAATATTTCTTTCTAGACTCTTTTTTTTAATGACGATCTTAGAAAAGAAATCAAAGCTCTGCATCTGACGAGTTTCTTTCAGCTTAGAATTCAAGTCATCCCCAGGATGGCTTTCAAACTTACTAAGACGTCTTAATTAATAAGTTTTGCCCTGGGGAGCAGCATGAGTCATCAAGATTTCACGGCATGTTTACAGAAAGGATTTGGAGGCTGTTAAGAGTGCAGATTTGCAGTAAGCCCGCTTTTGAAAGCATCATCTCCTCGGGGTGAGGTTCAGTAATCCAAAAAGCTCGTCTTCAGTTTTATTTTCCTGTTCCCTGCCTTCACTGGGGTCCTTAAGAAAAGTGCTATAAAATGATGGTGATTATAATCAAGATGACGGTGATAATGATGCACTGTGAGGGAAATGGAAGACGTGCTGCAGGAGCAAAGCACATCTGTGGAAGGAGAAGCACAATATTTCCTAAAGGCTTCAAAGCCTTTTATTATTAAAGAATGGGTCCACAGTAGGAATATTAAAGATAAAGATGAAAAAGAAGCTGTAAATACATGAGCCACATGTGTCAGCACTGGAAACAGTTGAAACCAAACGTCTGGAGCGCCGGAAGCACAGAAGCACTGAGCGCAGGGAAGCATAGAGGAGCAGCTGAGGCTGAAAAGTTCAGAGCTTGCTGTGGAAGTCATGTCGGTTTCAGCCCCATCTGTGCACGGCTGTTAAGTTCATTAACCTTTTGTCTGCTGGAACACAGGCCTGTGCTCTTTTTCACAAAGCTAAATGTTGTAGCACTTAATCCAGACAGGCAGACACTTGAAATGAGTCATGCAAAAAAAGCCAGATAATTGGTGCGTGTGTGAGTCTGGTGTCAGGAGGTGAGGTAAGCACGCCCCACTCCCTCTCAGGAGCTCTCTGCCTTCAGACCACGTCTGCTTTCTCCCCTAAGAATGCTGGAATTAATTAAAGAAAAACGATGACTTCCATGTTAGGCTGGGATGATACCAGCCATTTGATCTGTAATGGAAATGTGAGGAGTAAAAAATAATACTCCTCTCATCAGTCAAGGAGAGCGAGGTGGGGTGTTGGTGCTGTAGGGGTCCACTGATAGTTGTGTTTCTGTCACTGCAGCTCCATCCCAGGTCAGGGAGATCATTAACAAGAAGGTGCAGCAGCGCAGCATCCAGCTCTCTTGGCAGGAGCCCCAGCAACCCAATGGTGTCATCAAGGAATATGAAATCAAATACTATGAAAAAGTAAGTTGTTGTGAATTTATTTTTTTCTCTTTCTGATGTACAACTCTGCATTTTACAACAAAGAAGGGCACAGGAGATTTTATTCAGATCCTGTCAACACGCACAATCCGGGGCTGCCAAAGTTAGCAGTCTGCTCTGTTATCTCCCCCCACAAAGATTACGCTGCTGCCTCCACACATTTCCAGTCTAAACACATCAGCTTTTTCCAGTCAGCTTTAATGGAGCAACTGTAGCGCTGCAAATCAAAGGCAGGGCAGCACAGCTCTGATGCCGACCGCAGACTGGCGCTGGAATCAGTCTCCAGCGTCACGTACTGCAGCCGCGCTCTGCCCCGCTGCAAAAGCCGAAAATTGGAAACAGCGACGACACCCCTAACAGAGGCTGGCATTTCATTCAGACTTTTGGCTCAGAGGCATGTTTAAAGATCAACTCAAAAGCGCACAATGTATCCAGCTTTCAGCATTCCTCTGAGATGAAGACAGTTTAAGAGAAAACAGTCAAATCTTAGATTTTTTATACCAGAGGTGCTGCACAAAGGGCTTTATAGAGGAAAAGACTAATGAAAAACTATGCAAAGGTCCTCGCAACACCCCAAAAACACTCTGGAAAGAAGACACAAATGGGGAAAATACAAAGATGACTAAAAATATCTTGAAATGCTTGAGTCAGTTGTGACTTGCTGCGACTTTGTTGAATTAATGGTGCCGAACTCTACGTTGTTACAAGTCGTGCTGGATAACAGAGGAAGAACACCTGAAATAAGAAAATAATAAATGAAAATTCATTTTTTTATTTTGAATTCACACAAAATGTAAAGAATTAAAGCTGTGATTTAGATGTTTAGTGTTTAAAGGTTTTATGGTTATCACTTAGAAACCCCCTGGAAGTGAGTTTTCTTTGAGGCAGCGGTTTATTAGCTCCTCTTTCACCAACAAATCATTAATCCAGCTTTTCCCTTAAACAGGACCAGAAGGACCGGATCTACTCCACCGTGAGGTCCAAGTCCACTTCTGCCACAGTGAACAACCTGAAGCCCAGCACAGCTTACGTGTTCCAGATCAGGGCTCTGACGGAGGCCGGATACAGCAACTACAGTCCCCGGCTGGAGATCACCACTCAGGAGGAGGCCACAGGTGGGCTTCAGCTCTCAGCTTCACCTCTGGATCAAACCAATGCTAAACACTCAAAGTGTCCAATGAAGGAGCAGAACTGTTTACAAACTCAGTACAATCTGAGATTAAGATGAAAACAATGATTCTATATTGATAAAAAATGTAGCTAACTAACCCTAAATACTTTACCATCACAATGTTTGTGTCTCTTTGTGTTTAAGTCTTTTACACTGCTGACAGAAAAGAACAAACTGCAAAAACAGACCACTTAAGTCAAGTCCAAATGTTTAAAAATTTGAAGTAAGCAAAAGATCTGCAAATGGATCAAAAATGCAAATGGACTTACCAAGAGTTCTTTATTAATGTAAAAAATAGTCACAGAGGCATGTTTTCTTTGATAAATATTATTTTACAATGAAAAAACCTTCCTGATAAGAACATTTGTTTTACTATTCTTTTTACTGTCTTTAGAGGCAGTTTTTGCTGTGCATGCCCTTTGAACTACCTTAACTCTTTGACCATTTATACAATTAAAATATTTCCAAAGGATTCTGATGCGCAGAAGTCTCCTTGTGCGGATATACAACACTTAAACGTCATGCTTAATTTGCATGTCAGCTCAACTGATTTTCTCCGCTTCATAATCTGTTGGAATTGTTTTAATTGTGCAAATTATAGAAGAGTTACGGTAAGTCAAAGAATGTCAACGGTGGAGAAGGGTTAAACTATTGCTTAGTTAAGTTTTTAAGTAAGTAGGTTAATTTATTGTTTAGCTTTGAGCATTTCCTTTAATCTCTCCACAAAAGTTTAAAAAACTGCAGAAAACCAGAGAAAGAGGTCAGTCTTATCTGTCCACTTATGGTCCAGGACTAGATCTATATTCTTGGTATAGAAGCTTTTTTCAGGATTTTGTATGTATTTTATGTGAACAGAAAAGCACGTGCCTTCCTTTAAGCACCAATCAATGAAATCTGTTCACTCTAACTGCTCTCTCCAACTTTGTCTATCATTGATTTTGTGGAACTCTTTAATCAGAGCAAACCAAATGAGATCTGTTTCGACGCCATTGTAACCTTGTGAGAGAGAAAAACTGGCGCGTTTAAAAGATGGAGGGCTGTGCGCTGCAGTGGATCGCCGCCTCACGACTCATCTGTGTATTCAGCATGGGAAATTGTTTGCTTTGCTTCAAAGCAGACACAAATTGCTTTGACTTTATGCTGACAAGACGTTACAGGAAGAAAATCACTAAGCACAAGGACAAGCTTGTGTAGTGTCATGAGGATAAAGTCATTTAAATCTAATCAGTTCCATTAGCTTTGAGTCTCGGAGTGTTGTTAGGAGGTTTGTGGAGGAACGACGTTCCGAGACCTTCGTGTCTGAGGATCCTGAACATGGATTCACATTCTGAACTGTTTAGCTTTCTTAAACTAAAAAGTTGAAGGAAAAAATCTGCAGTTTGTGGAAACATTTGATTTTGTTCGAGCCTTTTTCTTATTTGGGACTGCTCAGTGGTGTACTGGTTTCAGGCCTCACGGCGAGAAATCCCTGTTTCAATTCCCAGCTGGGTTCTTTCTGTGTGGAGTTTGCATGTTCTCCTTGTGCATGTGGGGGTTTTCTCAGGAAACTGGTTTCCTCCCACAGTCCAAAAACATGCTTCATAGTTTAAATTATGTTTCTAAATTGTCCCTGGTGTGAGTGTGTGTGTGATTGTGTGGGTCTGTGACAGACTGGTGACCTGTTCAAGGTCAGCCTCGCCTTTGCCCAACAGGTGCTGGGATTGGCCCCTGCAACCCTATGAGCCCAAAAAGGATTCGTCGGGTTCTGAAAATGAATAGATGGGTTTTCATACACAATACCAAAATTAAAAAGAATAACAACATGAAAGTTTTTATCTGTTATTGCTGCTCCATTTTAAGCAGGATCTAAAGCTACATCAAAAAAATCATGTTGTGACACGAGATGCTTCAAAGATCATTACAATTAAAGAGTTAATGTAACAAAGTAATAGCAACATATTTACAAATCAATACTATTAAGACATTCAAGATATTGACATTTTAAAAATATCAATACCATTCAGCAGTGCATCACTCATCAACGGCTGAATGATGGGGAGGTTTTTCTTGGTGGCCTCATGTTGTTCTCACTTAAATGTCAGTTAAGTGGCCTTAACTATTTCTTAAAGTAAGTCAAACTGCTAAATGGGGCGTCTGACTTGACTTGCTCGCCTTCACATCTGTAACACTTCAACCTTTGGAGAAGTAGGGGGTTTAACTTTCATGTTTATGAGCTTTTCACTTTTTCCTTTTCATGGCCTTTTAGCTTTGAATTCATCCATTTATTTCTTGTATTTTAATGCATATGAAGGATTCTTGTTTTTCTTTTTAACCTAAATAGAATTAGCCAAGCATTATATTTTATTGGAACAGTTTTACTTCTCTAAAGAGTAGAGGTTTTTTTTGTTCTAGTTGATAGATATTCAGCTCAGTGCAGAGTTTTCCTGCCCCCCTCTGCATGCTTTTCTCAGTTTTTTCCTCATCTTTTGCTCATAGATCATCATTTGTGACTGCTGTATCTTTTACATTTACCCACATTGGCTGCAGAACTATTTCTACATGACTACAGTCAAGTTCATCTTCATTCCATTAAGGAAATAGAAAATTTTCTTTATTTATTTGCTCTGTAGAACTGTAGGGTATATACAAGCTTTTACTTAAAGACCAAATTCAAATTCTTACCCTCCCTCGCTTATCGCTACCCCTTCAACTGAAGGGGTATTTGAAGGGAAAGGGCTGTCCGAAATAGTTTTTTAAGGGGTAACCCTCACGGCAGAGGGATGCTGCGAGGGTGTGATTCCTGATGTTTTCCCACCTCCACCTTGAACTCCTCTGTCACCACTGCAGCACATCTCACCTCTATCTTACTGCCCCCAAACATGTCCTGCACTGTTCTAAAATACTTCTGTATCACTCTAGACTTCTTCATACAATACCACCATTTCTTTCTGGGAACTCTGTCATAAGCTTTCTCCAGATCTACAAAGACACACATTGAAATGTCTAAAGCTCCGCCTTTTAAATTAAGAGCAAGAAGATGGAAGTATGGACGAGCCACGCAGTCCTGTTTGTGATGTTGAGTAGAAAAGATTCGAGACTCAGCAGCTTTGTTAGATAAAGGTTTAAACAAAGGCTGATGGAAGGATGTGAAGCAAAGCCATGTTATCTGATAAGGAGAAATTGTCTGGACAGAGATTTTTCCACGATAGGAAGATTAGCTCCTCACAGGCCTTCACAAACACAATAATGAGGTCTTTTCTTTCACTTTCACAAGGACGAGGATTTACAAGCAGCCAAACTTGGTGTACAGGCTCAGATTTTTGGTAGATTCCACTTTGGTTGGACTCATCATGTGGAAGATGTCTGGTGTTCCTGCATTTTAAAGTGTCCAAGAGCAGCTTGGAGAGGCAGTTTCTTCATCTTTGGTGGTGAAGCTCTATGCTGGTCGTCTGATGGAGCTTTGTCACGTTCTCTCTTCTGTGTGGGTTCAGATGATCTCACCATTCCTCTGATGACTCTGGATGTTGTTCAGAACAGTCGCAGCTCCAGCCTGAAAGTGTCTTTGTTTGAGATGGAGGGCTTCGCCGTTGCCGCCTGGGACTATTAAGCCCACTTTTTGAAACAGTAGAGCTGTGTGTGTGTGTGTGCGTGTGTGGGTGTGTGCTCAGAAATAGAAGCATCCCTTTTTCTGCTGTCTCTAAGTGAGCGGGTGGGGTGGGGGGTTATCAGTCTCCATGCTGCTCATTGGGACTTCATTACTGTCTGTTCTGCAGATTGCAGCGTGTGATGGGAAGTTGGCTCTGAGTGTGTTTCTGTCTCCTCAGCTGCAACTGTCTCCAGCGAGCAGAACCCCGTCATCATCATAGCGGTGGTGGCTGTGGCGGGGACCATCATCCTGGTCTTCATGGTGTTCGGCTTCATCATCGGGAGAAGGTACGCTCTCGCGGGCCCCATTGACTCTCCGCTCCTGTGAGTCTGCGCTTGTCAATTAGCCTTTCTGTCACTCACAGGCCTCCACGTCTGTGGAGTCGTCACACTCGTGCACACGTGCACTCATCATCACGTGGCATGCTGTTCTTGTAGGTTATAATTTTCACCCCCTTCCCCCTCACCCAACCAGCTTCTAACATTTTTTTAGCAGAGCCATCATTAGACTAAAAGTGTGCAGAGAAAAAGTTCTGCATTCCTGAGTGTGAGAAGCAGTTTTTTCCATCATCAGCACTCACTCAGTTCATTGACATTATCATTTTTCCTCTGCATGAGAGGAATGCAAACCTATCCTGCTAGTCATGAGGAATTCATACAGGACCTGTTCCATACGATCCTATTAATGCTTGTAACTAAATGTGCAAATCAAATATACTTTTTTCTAAAAACTAAATTAATATTTGCACTTTTTTTAGATAAATGTGTTAAAAGTTACTGCTAGAAGAAACAAGATTCCAAAAGACCATGTTCACATACTTTTAAGTCTTAGTGGTTTTTACCAAAATAAATAAAATTGGATCAAGTTTTTGAGTTTTTTTTGCTTTGAGGTTTTCCTTCTTCCTAGCTAGGGACTGAACTGAAACTAAACTGTTGCAGAATTTTTATTGTTTTACTCTCCTCTCTCGCTTTTGACACTCCAAACAACTTTTTGTAGAATGAAATTCAGAAATGCTTATAAAATGTTATGGTTAGTGCTGCTGATATTTCTTCTTTATTTCAGCTAGGAATGAAAATATAGAAACTTTTTTGATTTGATCATCATAACTTCTTATTTCTCTCATAATTTAGGCGTAATGTGACAGCTGTGAGATGGATGTTTCAGTGTTAACACATTTAATATTGTATTTATTTACCTCAGGGATCCTTGTGTGTTAAAAGTGAGAGTAGCCAAAAGGATACTTTTTATGCGTATTCCCCTGACAAATACTTTATTAAAAGTCAATTTAAACCAAGAAAAGAAAAGTGACAGTGTTCACAAACTGCACCTTTGAAACTTGCTCAACTATTTGAAACATTATAATCTCCTGGGTTCAGAGTGCATAAGTCCAAACATGCATCACACATGTGCTCTTTGTCATCTGCAGTAAGAGCACATCCATCACTCATGGTGTCTCCCACCTCCACCTCTCATCACCTTTCTCAGTGTCTGCTCAAAAAGCAACTTTGTGCATCAAATCAGCAGCTTGAGAGAACTGTCATCACCTCAGAATTACAGCACAGTCAATTACAGTGCATGTTTTACTTGAAATGTGACATGATTAGATAGTTTCCCAGCAGCTCCTGCTGCTGCACAGCTTGCCTACTGTAGAGATTTGTCTTGCATTAAAATTCTTGCCATTTAGGATGTTTATTTCGGCCGCACAATCAGTTGATTCTGGCGCTCTCTTCCTCTCCCCCCACGCAGGCACTGCGGGTACAGCAAAGCCGATCAGGAGGGAGACGAAGAGCTCTACTTCCAGTGTGAGTGCCTGCACTCTTCAGCACAAACACACATGCACGGATGCAGAGAACCGCCGAAACATCTCGCCCCGGAAAGGGAAGCACGCCATCAAACTCGTTATCCTCGTTCATTTGAAGCGGGGCACAGCCGGGATCTATCAGGCAACTTCTACTGCTGATTGGCTCGACTCCGCCTGTGGAGATGAAGAAGTCAGAAAACGAGACAGCTGCCGGAGGGGGGAGTAAATGGTTGACCAGGGTGTGGGAAACTGTTCTTTAAAGTAGATCCTGCCACATAGTTTGCTTTAGTGAGTGTCTGCTCTGCACTCTGTTCCCTATCAATGGCTTAATAGTTTTGTGGGTTTTTTTGACTGATTTACCCCATAATGATGCCCCTGGAGATGCATTTGCAGACAGTTTCTTTGCCATCATCCAGGCTGTAGGCAAAGTGATGAAGACAAAGGTTCAGGACTGTGTCTGACTGATGTACCTCGGCTGCTGGCAGGTCCCAGCTGCTGCAGAACAGACAAACAAGGCCGGCGTCCAGTTATACAGAAGAAACAGGCACAGTGCAGCAAATGATAAGGAGTTGTCAGGGCGACACGGAAAGATGGAATGTAACTCCATTTTCTCCTTCAGATTAGCTGACGTTTAGGATAGACAAAGCAGTTATTGGAACCAGGGGGAGAAAACTGCAGGAGCTGGTTTTCCTGGATCCTGCTTCTGCTGGTGGATGGTCCAGATTAGTTAATTTCCACACCTCAGTGTGCTGTTTTGACCCATCTGTTGGATTTTCTGGAAAATCTCAGTACTTGAAACATTCACACTTTCAGATTGTCTTCCTGTTTCAACTAATTCAGCGATTTAGGATTTAAAATCTTCCGCAAAATTCCTGTGAGTACACTTGGTTTTACTCAGTTTAGTAGTATTTAAAGTTTCAGGGAGCTGTGTGCTTATTGGAAAAGAACGGGGAAAAACTTCATATTTTTCCAAAACTTGTGCTGTTTTAGAGCTACAAGCTTTTATCAACTTTTAACTTGAAAGATCGTCAAGATTTTAACAAGCCAACAGACGTTTGGCTTTTTCACTTGTACTAAGTTAATTAAAAAGCTCATATGTTTTTAACTTATTTATATGCTTTATATACATGGGTTAAAATTCAAAGCTAATTTTCCTTTAATCATTTTAGCATTTATATGCATTTTAAAATGTATATAAAAAGTTGTGCATCTCCCTTGAAACACTTCTGATTTTGTTGTCCTTTACCTTAAGCTATGTTCACACCTATCCGGATTCGCTTCACAGAGGCATCTAGTTTTAAATGTTAAGTCAATGTACCGACACGATCAGGTGTCCTGCGGCGTGATTTGAGTGTTAGGTGCAGGGTGGTATGGTGGTCAGTGGGTGGAATCTAAAACAAACATGGAGGAGAATCGGATTTTTCTTTTCCTGAACTTTGTAATATTTTTATTTTTCCATCGAGACAATAATAAAAGCGTTGTTTAAATATAGTTTTATTTTTCCTCCTCTGACTAGTCTGGGACAGCAAGTCATCACTGAGTCACAGGGAGACAGAAGTACAGCTGAAAGCATCCGTCATTGAGACGCAGCTTCTACAGTAGACGATCAAGCCTCACTGTACTGGGAGAGTTTCTGAAAGATCTTCATGAAGACTTGTTTACCGATGTTTTTGTAAAGCTCTGCATATTTAATAAAATCTGATCTCTCAACAACATTCATGCCTGCCCTGTAGAGATGGATGATAGCTCCCCCCACATCCGGCAGAGGTGACAGGTTTATGACTACATTTTTGGAAAAGCGTGGAGCTGCAAATTCACTGAGCATTAAAACAGAGGCAGTAGATGGGAATTGGCCTTGTGAATCAGGTATGGAGTGAATGCAGTATTAGGAATAGTGCATTGGTACATCCTAAGAACCAGCACAGCAACCAAAAACAGTTTACTTGTTCTGTGAGTAGACCCAAAGCCCCAACCCTAACTTTACGAACAGCCTAACACCATAAAGCCACATCTGCCAAACCTTTCACTTGGTTTTAGGCAGGCAAACGAGTTTTCAACCAGACTTATCCATGAGGTTTATCAGTGGTCTCTTCTGCTTTAGAGTCACCTCATCTGTGCTTTGCAGCACATGGTGATGTACTTGGCTGTGGAAGCACATACATGAAGCTCTCTGCACACTGATCCTGAGCTCATCTAAAAGGCTGCAAGAAGCTTGGAGGTCTGTAGAGACTGACTGTTGGGCTTCAGAATCCTCTGACCCCACTTTCAGTTTACATGACGTATGTTCTATGCGTCCCCAATCACTCCCCCCAACATCATAATCATTAGCAAGGACATTTCAAACTGCACTTGCTGTAAAGATCTTTTCTTAGTTCCACGGTTGAGTTCTGAGAATGGTCTGTTCTTTCACAGATGTTAGTGGGGTCAGTCTCGATGATTTCACACACCTGTGGCCAAAGAAGTTACTGGAACACCTGAATTCAGTTATTTGAAGGCATGAATATGTTTGGCTGTAAAGTTTACTTCAGGGACCAGCCTTCACACACATTTCTGCAGAAAATGCTGTTTTTTTTAGCTTGCTTTCATGTGTCTAAGGTTACATTATCAGTAGGATTTAAACTGCATTTCACAAAGGTTTGCAATACTGTAATGCCTTGTTTATGTGATGTGTTCTGCACAGCGCAGCCCCTTATCTCATCTCTGACCTTTCCCTCACAGTGCAAAGATTTTTTTTCTGCAGGCTCATAGAAATTCACAGTCTCTTCTTCTTCATTTTGTAGAAACCCCTCGCCTGAGGCTTCAGTCTAACAACAGAACATCCTTTCTCCTCAACCTCAATTGGCCTTTACTCTCAATTCATGTTGTAAATCATTTCCATGCGCAATCCAATATCATTAGATTTGTTTTTTTAGCAAGAAATCTTTAGACTGTTGATTAAATAATTAGCATCTTGGCGCAGACCTTTTACCAGAAACCTAAACTGAAATAAAAACTGGTTTCAGTTTAGATTCCAGAAAATATTTTTTTAAAAACCAAAGGGGGTGGAGGTTTAGTCAGAGGGATTAACAACAGGAGGCAGATGCAGGTGGCAGCTAGTAAAGATGGAAATAACACTGCAGCCATGCAGAAAGGCTGCAGAAAGAAAAGAAGGTTTACGAAAAATATTCTTGGATACTTTGTTAAAAAATACACCCACATTTTCACTTAAATCCATTTTCACTCAAGTCTGGTTCTGATAGAAGACAGTAATAAGTTATACTGATTTCCTAACATTAAACTAAAGTAACTAAAACTAGCAAGTAACTATCAAATAACTAAAGAAAACTCACTGCAATATAGATTTTACTTTTAGTCATCTAACAATGCCTCACCATTTAAAAAAAAATCTTTAATTGTTACCTGAAAAACATTTATTTTATTTTATTGTTTTCATATTGTCCCTTTCATTTACAGCAGATTTTGGGATAGTTTTGTTTGACTGGAGTTACTTTTACTGCTTTTTTGTTCTATTTTGTTTTTTCACTTAAAAGAAAACCTGTAACCTTTTCAAATTGTCCATTAATTATAACCAGTTAAAATGATACATTAATAGGTAAAACCATTACTGAGTCAGATTTAGACAGGTTTGTTATTGGTGTACACTAGTCCCTTGTTTATTGTGCGGGTTACGGTCTGGAAAATAACTTGCGATAGGTGAGACCTGATGAGTGGGATAACAAATGTTTTAAGGCAATAAAAATCATGATACACTTTCTGGACTTTTCTCAGATAAACATGAACATTTTCAAACTTTTCTCTCTTTTGTAAACTCTCAATGTTCAAACTTTCACAGAAATATAAGGCGAGTATTACAGAATTAAAATACAAAGATCTGATTGAAATGTTGAGATTTATGTAAATGTGGCAAATGTAAAACGTAAAGTAAAGAAGAAGCAAGCTGAGCCTTAGAGTAAAAATCATTAAAAGTTACTCTAAAGCCAGGGGTAATCTCGTGAACGTTTCTAAGAGGCCAGTTCAAACAGCAGAAACTCCAGCAGATGGTTTCTGAGTTTAAATATCTGAAGATGAGAATACGGAAAGGGGTCAGCAGACGTGGCTTATCTCATGGATTTGAAGGACAGTAACATGGTTGGTTTTCAGGGAGGTCGTCTGAGTTTCAAAGCGGTTAAAGGTCTAAACAGCACCGAACATGGGTTCTTCAAATCTTTGCTTCTCATTTTGTACAGACTTTTCTTAAGTGAAACAGCTCTTTGACACAGACTGCTGACTGTTCAGCTCTGTCTGAACTGCACTGCTCTATAAAATGGTTTGTCAAAAGTATCGAGTGCCTGCTGGTGCTCTGCGTGCATGTTTAATCATTACAGTAATCCTCTTACCTTTCTCCAGTTAAATTTCCAGGCACCAAAACCTACATTGACCCTGAAACCTACGAGGACCCGAACAGGGCTGTCCATCAATTTGCCAAAGAGTTGGATGCCTCCTGCATCAAAATCGAGCGCGTCATTGGAGCAGGTGAGCCCATCCCGGGATGCTTGGCTCCTTCCGTTCAGTTTGTGCAGGCTCTCATACATCATGCTGACAGCTAAATATTTGCACCATTAATGGGGACACAGCTTTATGCATCTTATATTGATAAAGAAATTGCAAAGAGGGGAAAAGGTTCATTGCAATTAATGTGTGCTGGTGGAGGCAGTCAAAACGATGCACAGAGCTGAAAAACTGCTGCAACATGAGTTTTACAGAGGCGGTCAATGACAGTATCTATGCATCTCCAGTGTGTCTTATAATAAGTCCTGGCTCCGCTCCCCTGAGTATAACAAGATGTTGCACTCCAATTTGTACTGCAGCTCTGCACAGCTGCATTGTCTCAAAGTACACAGAGAAATTTGTCATTGCAGGTGCTTGATGTTTTTTGGTTGTTTTACCTGAGGGCCCCTTATTCATGAGCGATGTGAACCCCCACAGGAGAGTTTGGGGAGGTGTGCAGCGGTCGGCTGAAGCTGCCCGGAAAGCGGGACGTTTCGGTCGCCATCAAGACCCTGAAAGTGGGATACACGGAGAAGCAGAGGCGGGACTTCCTGTGCGAGGCTAGCATCATGGGACAGTTTGACCATCCCAATGTCGTCCACCTGGAAGGAGTCGTGACGCGAGGTAAAGCCTGAAGTGCCACAGTGAGATGGGTGTTTGAGGCGGCACTGTTTAGACTGATGCTGTATCTGATTCAATTAGCTGCAGCCCCTGTTTTACATTTTCTCATTTAGACACCTTAATAAAAGGAGCAGATGGTAACTTTTAATTAAAAGCCAGTGAAACACGCAGCTAAAAATAGCTTCATTTTGGCGCCTCTATTGTGTTCTGGAGCATTTTGAAGGCAAATAAATTCTTGGTATTAATTAATCATCTCCTTTTTTTTTCATCTTTTTAATATCTTCAGGAAAGCCGGTCATGATTGTCATCGAGTACATGGAGAACGGCTCATTAGATGCTTTCCTCAGAGTGAGTATCACCTCAGAAGCGCACAAACTCAAAGCAGCATCTCCTGTAAGTTTTCTGTGCTGGAGCGTCCCAGAGAGCCGGGAGTCTGCGGTGGGATCTAGGCGCCGCATAAATCTCATAAATCTTGTGCTGGAGCTGCTGCAGTGCTGCGACCTACATTTCCCCTACGGTCAGTGAAGATGGCTGACCTGCCTGTGTGTTCCCTACAGAAGCACGATGGTCAGTTCACAGTCATCCAGTTGGTGGGGATGCTGCGGGGCATTGCGGCAGGAATGAGATATCTCGCAGATATGGGCTACGTCCATCGAG
This sequence comes from Oryzias celebensis, assembly GCA_014656515.1. Classification (NCBI taxonomy): domain Eukaryota; kingdom Metazoa; phylum Chordata; class Actinopteri; order Beloniformes; family Adrianichthyidae; genus Oryzias; species Oryzias celebensis. The sequence goes on along the minus strand of BNCR01000018.1, from coordinate 21,061,415 downwards.
ATCTGGCTGCACGGAACATCCTTGTCAACAGCAATCTTGTATGTAAAGTGTCGGACTTCGGCCTGTCAAGGGTGATAGAGGACGATCCCGAGGCTGTCTACACAACAACCGTGAGTCAATTTAAGTGCCTGCTCTCCCCACCAGAAGCCTTGTCTAAGATTGTGTACCTGAGCTGCTGCTGCTGCAGGAAAATAGAGCAGAAAACTGCAAAGAAGTCTGCAGTTCTTTTGATTTGTCATACAGAAAAAAGCAGTTGTTACAAAGCAGTTCAACTCTGCAGTTAAATGTGAAAACATTAATTAAATGCTCACAGGTTTTTAACCGACCAGTGCTTTACATTAATTGGTTTCATCTGAAAAGAATTCACATTTTCAAGTGCAGATCTTCACATTTTCACATCTTTTCTCTCTTTAGAAAATCCGTTTGATGCTCTACATCTGTGCTTTCAGAGATATTAAACTGCACAAACTCCTGATATAAACAAGTCTGTTTGTCTAGTTTCTGGATAAATCAGTTAATGATACTTGGAATAAAAATGATTGACCTATATTTTATTTAAAAAGATGTATTTAAATATGGAAAAAAGCTAATTCTTTGTCTGAAGTGCAGTGAACACCAAACTTAGAATGCTTGTATTTTTTCTGAAATAAAGTGAAAGAAAAAAGATGCCTGATTGTTTGAGGAGTTTTTTTGAATTACTACAAATTAAAGTCTATTAAATATTTTCCCTTTAGACAATATTCAAGATTTTCCAGTTGCACTATTTTTAAAATCTCTTTAAGACAATTGGTAAAAGCGAAGACCTCGGTGCCTGCTTCTCGCTTTGTAGACTTTCAGCAACTTATAACATCAAGCTAACATTGGTGGTACAACAAAAATATCTGAGCCTCCCAGCCATATAGTTTTGATCCAGATTCCAGCTCAGATGAGGAAAACAAAGACAATCATGGATCTATTTGTCTGCAAGTGAATGTATCAAAGCTTGTGGTCTGACTAGCATATTTTCTACGTAACCAATACAATCCGTTTTAAACAGCATTTTTTCATCTACTCTTCATCCCCAATAAATCAAACAAAGAAATACTCAGAAATGCAATTTTCTAAGTATATGTTCATCAGAATTCCTCAGAAAAATGTCACAAGAACATGTTAAAAACACCCAAAACACAATGTTTCATCTGAGGTGGTCTTCAAAGAAATCCATCATCCAGACTGTTTTAGTGGACAGGTGCTAAAAACTAACAAAGCAGCTTTCTGCTGAAGCCAAACATGTCTAGAAGCCTGCACTGTGTCTGCTGTACTATGCGGCAGTCACAGATTTAGCCTGAATGACCAACATTTCTCCTCATCATCAAATGTTCCTCACAATCATCAATAGACAAATTAATTGGCAATTAAGAATTTAACTGGCTGTAATTGTACTAATTTGGTTTTCCTTTCCAGGAAATTACTTAGGGTGGCCTGAGTCACTTAAAATAATCAACCAGCTCTGCAGATATTAATGCTTAAGTGTGAGGAATTGTGTTTTGATGCAGGCTTCTTTGCTGCCCAACAGCTCTTGAAATAACAATTATACCCATTAGAATTACTTTTTTTTTTTTAGCTCTGTTCAATGTTTTTGTCTTTCATTGGGCAGATTGCAGACACACTTGGTTATTTGTTTGTTATTTATTGGTTCACTGTGTGAACAAATACATTGAATCTATGTCATTTTCCTGAACAGGGCGGCAAAATTCCTGTCCGGTGGACTGCTCCAGAAGCCATCCAGTACCGGAAGTTCACCTCTGCAAGTGATGTGTGGAGTTATGGCATCGTCATGTGGGAGGTTATGTCCTATGGAGAACGGCCCTACTGGGACATGTCCAATCAGGACGTAAGCCACTGTTTGTGAAACACTTAACAAGAAACGCTAACATGATGATATTTCCCTTTAACTACCACCAAATCATTTCACTAATAAGAGCTGGGTTTAAATGCTCTACTATCCTTTTTATTTTGAGATGATCTGAAGCAGAGCATGAGCAGAAGAGCTGAGCGTTTTCCCCAGGTTCATTTTTAATTATGCATAATGAAACCCTCCCACTAAAACGCAGAGATTCACTGACAAAACTCCTGAACAAGTCCCTTGTGAGAGCAGCCCGGCGGGGACGCTAACCTTGGGCTTAATTAGTTCAAAAGGTCTGACTATAATCATGTAGTTTGATCATTTGAAGGAGAAACGAGCCTGCAGTGGGACATGCATTAAAATGGAATTTTCAGAGCATAAAGATAAACTTTTAGATAAAATTATAAAAATAAGAGAAAGCATGCTACCTTATCAATTTACTGGATTGGATTTTAAAAATACACTGACTTGCAGCTGATGCTGAAGACCAGATGTTTGAAGATGTGGGATCATGTTTTTGATCAAATCTGTATTTTCTTGAATTATCTTTAAAATGTAAATGAAATCTTAAAAACATCACACAATGACCATACAGCCGCTTTTTGGCATTAGTGCTGCTTTCAGGGGGAGGAGTCAGCCATTAGCTCCACCCTCATCAGTCAGTGGTTTGACATCAAGTTGATGATGTAGGCCATGGGATGGTGTGGCTTTGTCTAATTATATTTCATGCGATTCAGATCCAGCTTTTTCTCTTTGTTTCTGTTGCCATGTTCAAATAACCCAGTTTTGTTTTCCTCACTTTCACTGTAGTGATGAATGAATTGGCTTGTTTTTTGTGGACTTTCTACACAAGGGATGCTTACAAAAGAGCGTATCAGACTAGATAGGCTTACAAGACAACACCTTAGCTATCTTGTTGATTGTTTAGACTGGACGCTGAACCCTCAAATGAATCAGTGGTAAACACTAACTTGTAGTTTTCAGGAAGAGGAGAGTGAAGTAAGAGAACAAGCTTTAATCAATCAGATTTTTCTATGCTAACATGCTAGACAAGCTTCAGCTAAACAACTAAACTCTAACTCTATCTTCTATTATTGCTGTGATGATTCGAACAGCTTCAGTGTCTCTGCATAGACTAAATAAATCCATAAATCAAGCTTTAATCTGAATAGTTTCCTCAGTTTAGATTTCTAGCTCCTGTTTAAAGTTAGCAGGATGTTTGCTGTAAGGACGATAACAAACGTCCTGTGAGGAGACAGAAGATATTTCAATTGCATTTTTGCTCCAACATTCTCATCCTGTTGACACTCTTTCCCTCCACTCTGTTCTTATACCGTGTTTCCTCATTTATTAAGGGAGTTATGTTCTAACAATAACTCACGATAAACAAAACCTGTAAAGTATTCATCTTTGTTTTGTACATTAAATACAGAATGTAATTCTGTAAAACTCTTCACTATGCACTTTTTTCAGACAGACAATAAGGTTTTCCCACTTTTCTCTTTTGGTTAAACTCTTAAAGTTCAAGCCTTTGTAGAAAAATAAGTTCAGTATTAGAGATTGAAAACCGAGATCTGCTAGAGATAGAAGATTTTTATTTGTCAAGTACAGTGGACACAGAATGGTGGAGAATGATTGACGAGGCCTACAGCCAATCTGCACACAGAACAAAATACGCTGCAAAAAAGAGCATGCAAAATCTGCAAGACAGTAATAGCTCAAAAGACAATGTGTGTTAAAGTGAGGGAACAACATATAAATTCATTTTTTCTTATGTATCTTTGTTAGCTTCTTTTTTTATTTGCTCTGTTTAGTTTTATCCTCCGTTGGTCAGTGTCCTTGCTTGTCCAGCTGGTTTTTGATAAATCTAGGTTTGTTTATTTTCTGCATTGAAAAGACTAACAAGATTCAGCTTTTGAAAATATATTTTTTTTCTTTAATGTAAAGTGCATGTGGCCAAAACTGTCACAGTGAAGCTCACTAAACAAAGGACTAGCCCCCTATCTGATTGGCCTTTATCAAAAATCTTGACCTTGTTCTTCCCAGCCGTGTTGTTGCATGTTACAGTTTCTAAAAGTGGATTAACTGTTTCATTCACTATATATTCATTTAAAAAAATAGGTGATTAAAAGATGTTTGGAAATATGGTTTGAACTGATAGATCTTCAGCAATCGTCAGCAACACCAAACAGCTTTTTTTTTTCTTTCAGAGAATCATAACAGAAGAACAATCTCAACACAACTTAATTCCGAGTAAATGTCACTGCTCTTTACCAATTTTTGTTTCTTTCAGGTTTTTAAGTGTTTTCTACTGTCTTTCTAAGCATAAAGGTGTTTGTCATAAGCAGTGCCTAAAGACACTTCTTTTGCTGCAAAGCAGTAAATCTAAAACTAAAAAAGTCCAACAAAAGAGAAAATCTGCCAAAATACTGTTAACGCTGCAGCTATAATATCTTAACAACGAAAACCTTAACACAGTGTTAAGAAGACAGTTAAAAAAACACATCAGAGTTAGAAACTGAAATGCAACTCATGTAAACATGACTCCTAAACTCTTCTTCTGTCCTGATGGTTTTTTCCATCAAAAAATTGGGAGGGCCGACCTCTTAGATTGCATCACTTTCAATCCACACTGAATGCATTTTTCTTTTTTAACTCCAACACATCATTTATAAAAGTCACACGTTGCCATAATGATTGACTCAGCCACAGCTCTCTGAGTGCTGCTACCTGATTTCCTGCCAACTCCCGCCGAGACAGTCCAACTGCGCCAGACCACTTGAAGCTGTTCCTTATTCTCGGACACTTGACACATTTTGATTGATGGTGGAGCCATGGCGAGTTTTCCTGGCCTCTCCTGCATGCTTGCAGTGTTTAGCACCCGCAGCATCACAGCTAAACATGATTAAGATTCTGCGGCGCTGCACAGCAGAAGCTTGCTGATTAAACAATTTCATGTTGGAAATGCTAAACAAGATGGGGATGATATTTGACAGACATCAATGTCAGAATTCTTTGTTTTCTGTCAGGACGACAGCAAACATCCAGCGAGGAGACAGTAGATGCACTGATTGCATTTTTGGCCCAACATTCTCATCCTGTTGACACCTTTTCCCTCCACTATCACTGGACAGTTCTGATGGGGAAAAAATGATGAATACATGCAGAAATGTACATGGCCTTATACATATGCAGTACAGGAAGGCCATCCAGAGAAAACCGACTCACTTGACTTGTGTGTGTGTTATTCTTAATTCATAACTCATACAATACATGTTGTGTGTAACTGTGTGTACTTACAATCATGTATTCTCATGTACAAACATTACAAAAAATATTTAAAATAGAATTTACACAAAAAAACTGTGATGACCCAGCATTCTAGTAGCATTTAAACCCATCATTTTCACACAAATCTGGAGATGTGAAAAGCGTCTCACTTCTGATTTGTGCAGAAATCTGGTTTTCTGTGTGTTTTAGGTGACTGGTGCATAATTTTTAAAGATTTGTATATGTAGTTAGTTTTAAACTGCTGTAATTTAAAGTTGTGCTTGTAAAAATTGCATTTGTTTTTTTTTGTACACTTCAATACATAATTGGACGTACACACAGTAATGCACAAAATGTATTGTATGAGTTATAGATCAAGAATTATGCAAACATAAATCCAAAGTTACACACTAACATGCAGACACAAGTTACAAATCAAGAATTATGCACACACTAGTAAGTCGATTTTCTCTTTATAATACTGCACCCAGCTCGGACGTTCAATGAACTCCATTCTGAAGTGCATGCACGATGCAGAGAAGTAATAGATTAAGTTCAAAGGCTCTTGGAACATCTGTTGACAACAGTATATAAAAGCACCCTTTGCTTAGGAACATACATTAATGAAGTAAAACAGCTTTGCGCATTGAACTGCACTGGACATCTGCACGATGGCTGTTAAAATTGTCCATGCAAACTTGAAATGCGTTCCCAATAACACATTCAAAAAGCAAAGAAACAGCAGGATTATTGCATCATGATTCCACAGCCTTAAAGCCTTGCTAGAGTTTTTCACTCAGACAATTCTCTCTCTGCATGGATTAATAGCGTGGTCAAATATAGGACTAAATACATGAACACCCAAGTAAAATAAAACTTTTCTTGTTAATCTAACAAAGAATATGTTCCTCAAAGTCTTTGACATCCTCCAGAATTATGGAAAAGTGAGTTACAAGGGTTAAAATAGGTCTAACAATTAGTATTGTTCAATATAGTTTGTGTTCGACAACTAAAATTGACCCTGGATATTGTTTTGGATATTACATTTTTCTTGGTCCTTAAGAATCATTTAAACTAACAAAACATTTTTTTTTTAACTACTAATAGTAGTAGTAACTATTAACTACCAGTAACTAGTAATAGTTATGACCAGGTTTTTTTTTTCTTTCCTGTCAATTCATATTTTTTTTGTATAAAGTTGGTGTTTAGACCAGCACAGCATAAAATGTTTTTTTTTTTCTTTTGCATGGATGGGTTTTTGGGGGTTTAAATAATAAGCAGTTTTAGCTTTAACCCACATTTTTTTAGAATTATTTTTTTTGACCCAGGGAGCGGTCAGCTGCACCATTTCTTTTGTTGCTTCTGGATGTGGTTTCAAACCCTCAACCTCTCAACCCTGAGGGGCACGCTTCACCACTTAACCGCTGAATCAGAATCTAAAATTTTTAATGGTAAATGGTGTATATTTATAAAGCATGTTTCTAGCTTTACAGTCACAATCCTATTCACCCTCTGACTGTCTACAGAGAAATGGAGTGATTGACCCCCTTCCTCCCCGTGTTCCAAATAGGGGGTACCTGCTGGCTCCAAGAAGACAAAATCCGGTAGAATTCTATACAGAAATAAACGTATTACTCAGTCATTCTATTTGTGAGGATAACCATTCTTAATGTGATACATTCTTCTTCAAACCTTCTTGCTAATCCTATTTTTTGAGGATTTATTTTTCTTTATCGCAAGTTATTCAAGTTATCAAAGGCCTGTCTGATTGGTCAGAAGCATGTGGTGCCCGTTGGCCCCCACCTCGAACGTTTGATTGACAGATACTCCTGAGTCATTTTCTGTGGAAGGGGTGTGGACTCTTTGTCCATCTCTATATACAGTCAGTTCTGTCACCCATGTGCACAAACATTCACACACTAATGGTGGCTCTGCTGGTACCTATAACCACCAAGTGCAATATGGCGTTAAGTGTCTTGCCAAAGGACACTTCAACACATGGGCCAGCAAGGCAGGAACTGATCTTGCTCAAATCAAAGTTTGACTGCTCTCCCTCTGCGCCAGATTTCAAAATTAGAATTCAGCCTTCAATTTGAAGTAACTGGGGTGTTTTCTGGAGCATGTACTTTTAAGTTCTTATGAGGATGTCTGCATCTGATGTTTAGGTAATAAAGGCAATAGAAGAAGGCTACCGTCTTCCAGCCCCCATGGACTGCCCCCCAGGTCTGCATCAACTAATGCTGGACTGCTGGCAGAAAGACAGAGCAGAGCGCCCCAAATTCGATCAGATAGTCGGCATCCTCGATAAGATGATCCGCAACCCCAACACCTTGAAAACCCCGGTGGGAACTTGTACGAGGTAAGGACATGAATCTTTGAAGAAGGGCGTCTTAAACACTTAAACGTTTTTACTGATATTTTAGTGCATTAGTAGATGATCAAAGGTGTCCAGTGGATGATTTAGCAGCTCTAGTTTAAAGTTGAGAGATAATTCCTGGAGAATTGATTCCCCATAGCAGCCGCTATATGGCTTTATGGACAATAACAGGGCTTTTAAATCAATCTCTATAATGAGTTCCTACTGCTTTAGAGTGCAGAGGGACTGCCAGCCCTCCCTCTGACATTTGTCAGCCGACTCTTATTTGCAGTCTGAACATACTTTGGATGGGAGGACATTATGCTTTTAGCTGTTGAAAAAGACGGATATGAAAATGCAACTCAAGAGTAAAGGAAATTCTTGCAGTACTTTTTTTTAAGACTGATGATCTGTTTGAGGTTCTGAGAGAGTGCAACATCCAGCTACAGCTCTGTTAGATTTGTTGTTTTGTCTTTTGCGTGCAAGAGTTATTGGTGGAACTCTTCCTTTTTTTAAGTAAAACATAAACGCCTTTCTTTTCTCATCCTGCAGACCAATTAGCCCACTGTTAGATCAGAGCACACCAGACTTTGCTGCTTTCCGCTCAGTGGGAGAGTGGCTGGAAGCCATCAAGATGGAGCGATACAGGGACAACTTCACAGCAGCTGGCTACAGCTCCTTAGAGTCTGTGGCCAGGATGTCAATCGAGTAAGTGGATATGAAAGCCTCTGGTGGTGCAAACATCAGTAGATAACACTCTGAGCAATGGTGTTTGAGTTCCTCTGGAGTCTGGGGAGTCCAGTCCCAGTCATAGAGGGTTGTTTTTTTTGCTGGTTATGTGCATCAGGTGAGTTCCACCAATGTCAAACAGAAGGGGCAGAGGTAAATGTAAAAGACGCTGGACTGCGCCCCTTCAGCACTGGATTGGACACCCCAGTAGGAGCTGTTAGCTGTCTAGAGTTTTCACAGTGTGTTAGAGAACAAAAAATCTTCAATATTTATTTACCTCAGTTTCAGGTTTTCACAACCACACCACATTTTCTTTAAACTCATTTGAAGGCCAGAGTTTCTAGATTTTTTAATCAAAAAAATCTTTCATAAGATGGGTTTTGATTTGAATTTCTGTGCCGATGTAGTTTTTGCTGTTTTAAAGCTCTTTGACTTCTGCAGAGATGAAAGCATTTTTTGTATAAATAAAGTTTGATTTGTTTTGAGTTCATTTGATTTGATTTGATGACAGAGCTGGACTTTTTATCTCTAAAATATCCCCAGGATGAGAGAGATGCAAATGCTGTTATCATGTCACTTACGTTAACAGTTTGTAAATGTAACGTCTTGCAGAAGCTCAGTTAATGACTCTGAAATGCTGTGTGTCATCATGATTTTTTTCATGCATCATCAGATTCGAACACTGTTCTTTCTACACTTTTGACATAAATCCAACCAGCATTTAGTTGTTATTTTTTTGCTGTTAGGGGTTTTGACTCTTTAATGGTTAGTGCCACAGCATTAACTTCATTACAGTTGTTGGAGAATAACCATGACTCCAACGCAAAAGAAGTATGTTTTTCTCTTCTTAACAATCGGTTGATGCCATAGTTGCTGTCAGTAAAACAGACTCATACGAAGAATTTAGCAGTTGTGCTTCTAGATGCTGTAATTCTGAAACAAACACCCATTTATAACGTTCAACCTTAACTTTTGAGCTAATTGTGTTTTGCAGTACAAGCCTCTAATGACAGGTATCAGATGATGCCTCACACTTAAAGGGGACTTCAAAAGTTAGTATTAGTTCTATGTTTTAGTCCAGTTAAAAATATATATATATTTTTATCAATTTTTTTTTTTATTTCTATCATGAGCAGCCCCACATAATAACACTGCTGCCACAGACAAAGCCAATTTATCTGTATGTCTATGGCTGCATTACCTCGTCCATCAGTCACCCTGAAACTCCTGTTACCTGAGGATCGAGTCAAGCTGGGGTCATTGGGTCCAAATGAAAACTGATGTCAGTTTGGATGAACCTTTTTGTTTTGTCCTCAACGAAACCCCTTTTTTTAATTTTCAAGGCTTTTTACTGAATGCGCCCCATCCATTAATCCCTTTCTAAACACATCCCTGAATGTATTGTAAATCAGATTCATGTCTAAAGAAACTTCATCTATTTTAAAATTAAATCTTGGTGTTGATGTAAAAATGTGTGTGTTTGTGTGAGGTTCTCTGAAAGCATGCATTAACCAATGTTGTGCTGGTTTCCAGGGATGTGATGAGTTTGGGAATCACGCTTGTGGGCCATCAGAAGAAGATCATGAGCAGCATACAGACTATGAGAGCCCAGATGCTGCATCTTCATGGAACGGGTGTGCAGGTGTGACAAACCATGACGGTCTGCCACCGTCAGGACGAGAAACCAAGACAGAACTTCTCTGAAGCAGCGCCGGACAAGAAACCGGGATAACAGTCAAAGTGAATGGACGTCTGTCATGTTTGACTCCTCCTGCTGTGTCCGGAGGAAAATCACTTCTTTGTTCCTCAGCGAGGGATGAAGGTCCGTCTCTTCAAAGGGCACTAAAGAGGGCAAAAGGGCAAGAAGCAGCAACAAAAACTTCCTGGACGAGATTTTTCTCTTTGTTTCTTTGTAGAAGCGCTTATGAACTTGACTACATATCAACGAACGCCTTGAGAAGAGTTGGACGTTTGCGTTTCTTTAATTTAACTAATTTTCTTAGTGCACATCACAGCTATGGATTTTCTTTGAAAGAACTCATCTATTTGTGGTGGTTTTTCTTGAAACTTTGATGTAATTTCTTTATCTTCTTAGCATCTGCTAGAACGTTGTTTTTCTTTTTCTTTGAATGTGACAACAGGGTAACTCCAATCTAAGCAAAGTGGGTGCAGATTTCAAGGAGCTATTTGTGTTGGATTGTTTGCAGCAATGTCTTTTTTTTTTTTTTTTTTTTTACAAGCTCTCACACTTGTTTGAAACCCACCACCTGGGGTGTTTGACATCATTTTAAAGGTTTCATCAAGAAGGCTGCATGTAAGTGCAACACAGAGCAGAAGCAGGAGGCAAATTGCTCTTCTAATCACCAGACGTTTATGTCGGCGTAGCAATACCCTTTGTTTTAGTGTTGGCTTACTTCGGTGATTGATTTGAATGTGTCAGCACAGTTGAAAGATTGTATTTTGAAACTGCAGCTGCTGCATTTTCGTTTGCCGTCACTGTTGCACACAGTTTGCTTGGTTTATCTGCAAATATTGTTTGAGGGTGGATCTCAGATTGGAGTAGATTTAATACTGCCTTAAAAATGTTTAGATTTAGTATTGACGGTATTTTAGGTACTTCAGTGGTGATGCTTTCTGCAGTTCAGTTTAAGTGCTTTTCTTTGATCTTGTAGCGTGATGTCTTCTGACACAACACTTGATCTGGTGTCCACAGACTCAGTTTACGCCAGGAGTGACAGTCACTATGGAGGAGATAGACACATAAGAGCAATAATTACCAGGGAGAAACGGTCCTCACCCGACGTTCTTCAAGGTGCTAGGTAGAACCTCGTGCACGCTGTGCTCGGATGAAGCCTCTGGAAAGCAGCCAGAATGCAGAGGAAGGGGGCTCTTTGACCTGGAGCAGCTTGCTGAGTGCTCGGAAAACTGCCATGCCCAGTCATCAAACGATATAATCATGTCACATTTCTCCACTATGATATGCTAAACATTTGATGAAAATCTAACATGCCGTGGAAATGTTGAACTGAGCTGCCGTGCAGATGAAAGTGGCGCTCTGAATCTCAAAAATGTGCCAATCAGCCACCCTGACATCATCTTCTACCACTTTGCGCCTCCTAGAAATCAAAGAGCCCTTTCAGGGCCTGGTTTGAAACGGTGGGACCAAAGGACGGAGTGTGCATCGGCACAAGCATCGGTTAAATCCCTCCATCCGGGCTCTGCAGGCGACCGCACAGCTGCCTCGTTTTTTTCCTACGCTGCTCATCCCTCACAGGCGTGGATGTGATGGAACATGCATTAAAGTGTCTCTTAAGATTTCCCTCTTTTCCATCCAGATGACTTTGGATGGAGAACAGAGATTGGCAAAAGATGCGCTGAAAGCCAGTCAACCTCTTTGCTGCCATCTGTCTCCACTTCAAGAAAAAAAAGGAAAACAAGCTTCCTTGTTGAATATGTTTTTCTGCAGTTTCCTTTGATAAGAGAAACAATTTGTCAGCTTTCATGTAAAGGCTCACAAAAAAGCTTCCGTTACTTCCTTCACTGCTGCTGCAAGCTGAGAAACAAATCTGCTCTTGGAAAGCAGCAATTGTTTTCTGAGGGGTTTTAGTTTTTGGTGCATAACGTGTAACAACATCAGTGATCAAACTGGGGCTAACACCATAAAAGGTTGTCTTTATTCATGTTTTATATCAAAATGCCCAGACACAGTCGATCTTTTGTTTTATTCAGGGTTTTGGATTGAATCAACATGAAACCTCTAATGACAGGACCTGTGCTGATGATTGTATTAACTCTTTTCTAGCAGCCGTGCTGACATCACAGTCCAGCTGCACTAAATTTGGCTCCGTCTTTGGCTCAGATTTAGGTCCAACGAAGAACAATTTAGACGAACAAGAGCACAACACTAAAGCTGCCCTGAAACTTGTGGTCCATGAATTTAACCAAAAATAGCAGACAATTTCATCAGGTGATTGTAGGACATCTCTGACTTAACATCAAGACCTCCTGAGATGTCTTCAGTGACCTCCCTCCACTTTTTATGATCCCATGTGGTTTCAAGTCTGCTTCTGAAGTTAGAATTTCAAAACTGCATAACCATCTTTGTCATGCCCTAATCATTGTGCTGTCAGTTGATTCTTTTCTGCAAAGGTCAAATATTATAAAGCAACACACGTCATTTGCGCATCATGTCTGAGAAGAACAACACTTGTAGTTTAATTTGATAGAACAGCAGTTGTTAGGTGCTAAATATTTTGCTAATACTTCTGTCTTAACACTGTTCTTTTGCTGCAGCTGGAGCTGACATAGCATACACACTCAAATACTTTCACTTTCAATTTTCTCAAATCTTTTTCTGGTTATACCATAATTGATGCTATAACCAGAAAATTAATGCATAACCATATAATAGGAATGATGAGAAACTACAAAGTGCACTAGGCAGTAAGTTAGTATTTGCTTTAACAATTAACTTCTCAACAGTTATTCAGATATTCCTACAATGAACTAAAATTAGTTATGCTTAAAAGAAACTATCCCAAACCCTTTTTTACAAGAAACTAGAGCACAAAACATGCACCATTTAGATTAACTCACACTTCCTGTAATGTGCTGCAAGTTACTGGCAGTGACTATTTGCCCACTACGAGACAGCAGTAATTCAAAGAAAAGCAAAACGGAACAACGATTTGTGAGCTTTTTTGAGGGAAAAAACAACAATCACAGTAATAATATTTTATGTTTATGTAGACAACATATGGATCCATTTACAGCCAATCTATGCGAAGAGACACCAGGAATTAGCCCTGACCAGTCCTCTATGTCACACACACCCTCCTTTTATTGATACAGCAGAGCTAAGCAGTTGGACCTGCGCCAAACCTTTGAATTGAATACAGGCATAAAGCCATTTGGTCAGCAGAAAACTATGCAGTTCACAGGCAGCACCTCGTCTCACCAACAACCCTTTCGTTTGCTCTCCTTGTTTTAAAAACGGGCCTTGAGATGAGGCCCCTTGTTCACCAGGGTAGAAAAAAACACTGTTGTCTTTTTTTCATTTCCATTGTTTCTGTGCTGGGAAGGCAGCAGTTCAAGCCAAAACTGAGATTAACGCCAGGGTACAATCGATTCAGCGCACGAATCATCTGCATCTTTTACTAACTTGCGCCTCATTACTGTCTGTTTTCTGAGTTCGAGTCACTCGGCTCGGTGGTGTGAAAGTACACCTCTTCTAAAAACTGAAAAAAGCAAAGTGAGCCTTTACAGACATGGTAGAAGGGATGGTAGGTCCAGGATTGGCAGGTAGAACATGACGTGTTTGTACTTTGAGGTTGATGAATCCAAAGGCAGCAGCATTGTCCATGTGTTAGAGAGCTGAGATGTGACAGGATCTTTGTGGATGTTTAAACTGTATAACTTGTACATTTTATTTATATTGTTTTTTACACATATTACTCAGTAGAGAGCTCTGAATACATTGAAAATGCACTATATTTTTCTATCTCACAGAATAATTATTGTCACCCACAAGATTTCGGTTGTACATAATTTTTCATTTAGGACCAAAGACAGTTGATAAGATTTCCATCTTGACTTTGATTTTTTTTTTTTACCTTTAGGTTGTTGTACAGTGATACAAGATGTTGACTTATTATTTATTTTCTGTGATGAAAGTTTTGAGAATATTCACTGTTCAGAAATATTTTCCCCAACAGCTGAACTTTCAGATCTCTTAATTAGACTTTTTCCTGTTCCATAGACAATTCTTTTTGCTTTGTAACCTTTGTAATAGACTGTACATATATTTTTGGAAATATAATACAATCTCTATAGATTTTTGAGTCATTTTTGTGTTTTAAATAATTGGTTTGCCTTTTCCTCTCATTCCTTCAAACTAACTATGTTGATTATTCAATAACACTTCAGGCTTGCACTTTTGGCAGAAATGGATGAGATTCTGTTCTGTTCTGTTAGCTGTCAAGCAAAGGATAAAAACATACCCCCAGGCTAATGATAAAACCACACTATGATTTGGTGTCATTTAATTACATAATTTTTTTTCTTTGGTTCATCAATCTTTTCAGTTCAGTGCAATTTAGCTTAAGAATGGACAGTGCCTTCCAAAGAAATTAAGAACACATTTTTAGGGGATTTCTTAATTGGTTAGGTCAGTTATCACGTCAGACTCTTAAAGTCCCACTTTGATCATCTTTTGATGTATTTTAAAAGAATTCCCAGTGGTCTTTTAATTATGATTATGCCGTTTTTAGGAAAAATTCACCACTGAGTTGTGAGCGGAACTGTTTGAGTGGACCAAGCCTCCACTGATATCCCATCATCCCTTTGTTAACACTCTCTCCCACATTAGCGGTTCAACAAATAAGGTGGACAACTTTGGAGCTATCCACCCGTATAATATGGAGCCAGATGCCAGTTCAGATGAGAAAAATAAAGACAATAAAGCATCTATTTGTTTATGGATGGAGTCGAGCAGGAAGACGTTGGCCCGTCCATTTTAGTTTCTACGTCACAACTGAGTGTTTTCAAATAACAGTTTTTCATCTGCTCCTGATTCATCACAATTTAAATAGAGAAATACTCAGAAAGGCAGTTTTAACATTAAATTATTTTATACATGTCTTCCATCATGAGAAAAAAAAAAGCCACAAGAACATTAAAAACACAATTTTCATCAGAGTGGTTTTTTCATAACGAATAATCTTTTTTTTACATCAGTTGCTCGTTGGAGGTGAGTATTGCCTGAAACAAACACTGCATGAAGAATTGAAGACCTGATTACTATACACTGCTAAAACATGGTCAAATGATTACTCATTTACAAAATCCTGGTTCTTTTAGCTACCATGTTGAGCATCCCTACAGCTAAGGAGATGACAGGCAAAAACATCTACACCGAATGCGTTAGTCACAACCCCCTGAACAGGTGCAGGTTTAAGGTTGCCCGGGCCTATAAAGGGTCGTAGACAGGCGTGCCAATGTCTTGACGGGAGCAATGCTGTGTCTTGCAGTTCCCTTGAGGCTTGTGCTTAAGGGATGTCATGAAAACAGAACACACTATTGTCATGCGTGTAGTAAATGTATCGAGAAGCATTCGTAAGGCTAATGGAAGTTCCTCGCACTGATGACTTACAGATGACACTGTTATATGGTGTCCATACACCACACTCTAGCCCAGGGATAGGCAACTCCAGGCCTCAAAGGCCGCATTTCTGCATGTTTTCCAACATACCATGTTCTGGCATGTTCTAATTGGATGGACACACCTGAACCAGGTAATCAGTCATTAGTAGGGCTTGGATATCGGGAAATCATGCAGACATTGCAGCCCTCGAGGCCTAGCGTTGCATATCCCTGCTCTAGTTGTTAGTAAGGTGTGAGCACTAGGTTCTTACTGATCATGCACAAATGATACACGCATGTGTTGTGCAGTAAGTGGAACGTCCACACAAACTCCACTCTGATTGTCTAATTGCCTCATATCTAACGGTCAGGCTTCATGCATGAAGAGCATGAAAATCTCTGTATGAAGTACCTGCATCTCAGCTAATTCACCCTTATCTATCCTTACATGTTGTTTAGGTTTTTGTTAAAACCTGTTGCCTTCATGCCCCGTCCCCCCAAAAAAAAATGTACACAAAAATTCTCTCTAAAGCTGCGTTTACACCAAATGCAATTCGCACGTCATATTTGCTGTCGCTCTTTTGCAGCACAGCTGCTACCTGTGCAAAAAGCTGTTCATAAGCTTGACTCCCCAGCCGTGTGTGGGAGGAGCTACCACTTAAGGTTTTTAACCTGATCGCTACACGGAGTTGAGTCTGTCTTTTTCTTATGAACAATGCATGGAAGACATGGATGATGTTTGGAGATCAGGTTTCTTTATCTTAAAGAGCTCTACAAAAACATTGGTGATCACTTCTCCATGTTAGGTTCATGAGATCATTCAGAGATTCTCCCAGTACAGTGACCTTCACTCCTGCAGTAAAAGCTGGGTCTGAATGATGGTCGCTTTTGCTGTGTTTCCGACTCTCTCTGACGGAGTTTGAACGCTTGCTCTTCCGCATTAACCCGAGAGGGAAAAAATAAAAACAAGAACAAAAATAGAAGGGATCTGTTTCTTATTGTCTTGATGAAAATAATAAAAATATCATAGAGTTAAGAAGGCCCGAGCTGGCTGGCTCCCCAATGCTGCAGTGGCTCTCTGTCTGGCCGCTAGCTTGTCTCCCAGAGGCTAGTGTAGCGAGCGCGATTGTTCCAGCTCCATGGATGGATCCCTAAAGTTGAGTCCTGATTGGTTGACATGCTGTGATGACCTTATCAAAACTCAAATATTTTTTAACACTGGCTGCGCTGCCCAAATCACGCCATGCTGCTCAAATCACGCTGCTGCCAGACCACCAAGCCGTGCCTTTCACTCAAATCGCGCTACTGCTGTAACTAAGATATTAGTCCCCCTGCTACAATCATCTGTTTACTTGGAATTTTTCAAAAATTATTTGAATTGTTTTTGCTTCTGTAGTTTCATAGTAGGTAAAAACCTCTTATTTGTTTTACTCAAAAAACAAGGCGCGTACTCTTTTAACGTCACTAAATTGTCCATCTTCATTTACACTATCAGTGAATTTCACCAGGGTTTCATTGCAAGACTTTTGTAAGTCTGTGTGGAGATTAGCTTTAGTACATACTTTGTCACAGCACTTTTTCAAAGAAGCATTGCATTGGGAGGGCTATGACTTAATCCAATTAAAACACTGTGGTTGGACTTTTAGGAAACTCTGCAGAAGGCCTGTAAACTGAAGCTACATTCTGAAAAAGATGGAAGATTTTAATAACCTGCAGAAATTAAAGGGGATTAGTCATGCTATATATGTATTTTTTAGACATTGACAAATAAGTGTTGCATTATCTGCTTTTGTATTCATCAATATTGTTACATGTTAAAGGCTAGATGTGTGTGGATGCTTGCAGTACAAAACAAACATGTATTTCAACGTGCTTAGCAGACAATGTCTTTAGCTTTCCAAACGGTTGTTTCCAATAACCCACACGAGTTTGAATCCCATTTTTTAGATGCTCCAGTATTTATTTTGGGAAGTCCATCAGAAGCTCTTCACATCCACCCAGCTGTCTCTAAGAAACATGGGTATGCTTTTCACATGAGGGTGGCTTTCCTCCTGCCGGTTTTGTGCAGCTTCTCCATTCTCTACTGTCTGATCTAGACAGCTGTATCAGAGAGTTGCTCTGTCTTTATATCATTTGAAGAGATATTCTAGGAAAGTGGTCATAGGAAATGGGGGAATGAAGGCTTAGGGTTTGGCTCAATGACTGGTCCTCCTCTGAACAATTGTAATATAAAATAGAACTTGTGTCGGATAATATTCTTTTCAAAAATACATGGCTGCTTCGTCCAGTCCCAGTTTTTGATATAAGAAGGTACAAATGAATAAAGTGATCAGTAGAATTTAGAAACTATAGTCTGGAAGCAAAAATTCATACACGTAGGCTGGAACAAAGAAATAAAAGCTCCGTGTGAGCTGTGAATTGTGTGAGACGTGAGACAGCTTAAGAATGGCTCTACCAGGCCTTTGTGACATCTGTTTTCTACAACAAACCAGCAAAAAGACATGTCAGAAAATAGCATGATTTTCCAATGACTATATGGGAATTGGTTGAAATAACATAGACAACGATACACAATGTAATTACAAATAAAGACCTCCACCCCTGTATTTGCTAAAACCCTTTATCTTAACTCTGGCACGTCTTGTTGGTCCATTACAATCAATCCACTTTTAGTATCATACTCAATTGATTTATACCCAAGGATTTTTTAAAGTTTTTTAATACAAAATAAACATATAGGAGACTTAGACAACATGGTGCAAGGAAAACTTGCATTCTCAAGACAAAAAAACAATGAATGCCTTTAACAAAAAAAAAAAAAAAAAAAAAACTACTGAATATAGGACAACAATTCTGCCAGGTAAAACTGCAGGCTACAGGGTTTGATCAAAAAATCAACATTTGGCTTTCTTCCTCATTGAAGTAGGGAAGTTTGGGCCTTAGCCCATAATTATTCATAGAATGACCTCACAACCTCTTTGAAAATATCTCTTTAAGAAATGTGAGTATGTGCTGACAGTTAAAAAAAAAGGTTAATATTCCTGGCAAACAGTGGTTTGCACATCCTGGATTCACTTTGTATCTTCAAGAGCCAGTCTGTTTTATGACTGTACTACTTTCCAAGAGTTCAGCACCCAGACATGAAATTCAAAAATATGAAGAAATACCTGGAGTTTTGGTAACGTGTGATCTATATTTCCAGTACTAAGAAACTTTCAAGAAATCATCTTTTAAGAAAATTTTCAAGGTAATGCTAAATGCTAATGCTAATTTTTAAAAAGGGGGTTCTACTGTCAGGAAATCTGTGACTTTGTGAACAAGATTGTTGTGACATTAGTTGTCTGATTACTAAATAGGATTCAAACTTATTAATTGGGTGTGTGTGTGTGTGTGTGTGTGTGTGTGTGTGTGTGTGTGTGTGTGTGTGTGTGTGTGTATCTGATGTGCTTCTCCTGTCATGTTTCTTCATCTGTCATTATACTTGGAACTCCTTATGTCACTTGTTTCTTCTCTCATTAAAGATCAGGCCATCCACTTGTGCTGTCAGGAATTTAGGACCCCTCGAACTGTTGTCGCAATGTCAGAATGAAGACACATTCAAGGCTGGGCTATTAAAGTCAACTTAAGATCATAATGCCAACCTATGCACTCCAATCAGCCACAAGTTGCTACATCAAGCATTACTGACCTTTACCTGTTTTATGACAAATTATCCATCTGAAATCCTGACCACTGTTTGTCTTGATTTCTAGTTGGCATTTTCAGTTCCCAGCCATTGCCTTTCTCTGACTTCCAGGTACTTGGTAATACTGCTCCAGATTACAAAGGTCAAGATGTTCTATCTATCTGGATTGTACAATCATTTTCTGGTATTTTTTGAGAAAATGAGATGGTGTAGCTGCAGAAGCTGTTTGGACTCCTCTTGTACTCTAAAATGTACTCTTCAGGGTTGTAGTCATCATACATTTGAATTGCTTAAAAATTGCTCAATTATTTCAGGCAGCAGGAAAAAATAATTACACTGGGAACATATTAACCTCACTACTTTTTTTTCTTTTAGTAGTACAACAAGTCTGAGAAAACTGAGTTTCTTACTAGGTAAAATAACACTCCAGAAAACAAAAAAAAAGTGTAATTATTATAATTTTTTATGTCTTGAAATTGTGCATGCATTAACCATATGAAACACACTTTTTAGTAGTGCAATTATAAAACATGTAAATAATGTATCTATAAATGTATCCATAAATATTATTTGTTAGCATCTAAAATGATATTTTAGGTAAATTTGAACCGCAGTTCCCTATTTTTTGTCAGCATCAATTGCAATAAAAAACACATAAAATTTAAGTATAAGAATGAAATAAATCTTAAAAACTATAACAGGTCATTTGTAAAATAAATATGAATGGATAAAGTACAAATGTGACATAAGCACGCAACACTTTCAACAAATTATAATTCACGAAATGTTTAAATAGTCTGCGCAAGCGTGAAGACATAACGCTGTCTTTCATTTCTGGTTTGGTGGAAATGCCTTCTCATCTGCACCCACCTTTGGTAGAGCTTTTCCATCCTGGTAGTTTAGAGTCTCGGCTTTCTTAGTGCTCTGTTCACGAGATCTAGGAGGAGAATCCAGCTCAAGTGGATGCGTGCGCAATTGCAGTCTATGGCAAGCGAAAGGTATCATAAAGTGTCAGGAAAAGCTTTTTGGCCATGAAAAGCACAGTTTATTACGCATGTTTTAGAAGTAGCAGTAGAGTGTAAAAAGTGTTTCATCTCATCCAAACTAAGCATTGCTGTTTTGTTGTGTCACATACAGGCGTCGGAAATGCTGTTTGGTTTGAATAAAAAGACTAAGACCAAGAAGATCTCCTTGTTGGCTGGTATATCCTAGGGGTTAAGACGGCAGCACTTTGCATTTTTCTCATGTAGGAATTAGAAGTTAGACTTTAGAGCCTACACAGTGTATTCTTAGTGTTTTTTTTTTTTTATCCTTTTCTTTTGCTGACCTTTAGTGACAGTATTTTATGTAGTTAGGTAAATGTAAATGTAAATGTAGTTAGTGTTTCATTTTTCCTCTTCTTCTTTTCTTTTCTTTTTATTTTATTTTATTTTTTTACAAATACGTGTTTCATTGATAAACTATTAAAAGTATCAAAACAAGCTTTCTTTGTCACTGACAAAAAAAAGTAACCAACCAACATGCTGTTACAAGAAAAACACTTCATTCTTTTCTTGAGTTATAAACATTCTTAAAAGTTGCTTGTCATCCTGAGTGGTGAGGAGTGGTTATGCCTCCCTTGTAATTTTTTTCATCAAAAATACAGGGGTTCGAATCCCACATCTGCTGAATCCTGATGCACAGCTTTGATATTTCATTGATTCTATATTCTTTCCACTAAAACTCCAGCATACTACTTTAAATGTTAACACAAATAAATCTAGTCAAAGCAAAAAAAATAAATGCATATGAAAATACATAGTACTACTGTCTTAACAGCTAGACTGTAGCAGTCAAATATGATGTGCCTTCGGCCTTAGTGTTTTTATTCAAACGTAACTGTGTTTTTGATGCTTGTATGTTACTCAACAAAACAGTGTTTTGGATGCATGGCTTTGAACACACTAGAACAGATGCGATAAAACATTTTTACGCCCCTCTTGGGACAACACAGGACGCCGTAAATTCCATGCTACTTTAAAGCACGTGTAAATAACTGTGCTATTGATGTCCAAAACGCCATTCTTTATGGCACTTTTTCTGGCTATTTATACATTTCGCTTGTTGATTATTTGAATTAACGGAAACCCAAAGAAAAGCATATGGGGAAAAAGACTGTCTCACTACAGCGCATGAGCTGTTAATACAGTAACCACAAACAAACACGAAACCAATGAGAGCAGAGATTCATGCACACATGCTGCTGCCCACAGAAAAAATCTGGTCCAAAACTGTGCAGCCTGGATAAAAAAACTTTATATATTTAAAATAAAGGTAGCGAACTGAACTGACAGATAAACAAATGCTATATAAGTTGACTCTTAATTTCAATCATAACTTTAGATTGTCTTTGGTATTAGATTATTCACTCATTTAAAAAGAGAAGAATGATGGCGCAGTGGTTAGTGCAACAGCATCAGATTATGATGTGTAGAGGCGAGAATCCAGCTGCAACCTTCCTCTGTGGATTTGGCATGTGTTTGACAAAGGAACACTTGTCTATCTGCAATGTCTAATGTTTGGCTGAAAATCTTTGGTTAGAATCACCCAGATACTGTGAATTATCATTACATTATTTTATTATTATTATTACAAAAATATATTTTTAGATACATGTAACCTTGTTAGAAGACTATGTTTAAACAATAAAATGAACCACTGTCATATATTTGCAATCTGTACAAGTTGGCTAAATTTGTCTAAAGCATTTGTCTAAAAACAGCTTTTTTTAAAAGATGCTAATTAGGTATGTAGTTTGTTTTAAAAAAAATGTAGTTTCAATGTTATTATTTTGGTTTTTACTGAATATAATACTACAGGCAGTATTTACCAAATATATGCAGATAAATATATAACCAGTCACACATATATTAAATATATATATATATATCCAAACCTAGTCCTGAAGATGACCACCATGCTTGATCTCCTGATATTACTGCCCATATTTCAGCGGATTTTCTGTTTCATTTAACAACCTGAGCGTATCTGTTTTTCATTCACTTGGATAAGTCATAGATAAAAGGGCTACTCTTGCACATAATACACCTTCTGGTATGTTGGGGGTGGGGGTGTTTCACATTTGGTTCAATATCACATCGTCTTTAGTTCTTTAGCGTCCTTCCATGGAGGTTGAAGGTCTTTGATACCACATACATTCTCTTAGAAAACAATCTACACAATATCTGCAAGGTAAACTTGACACTAGTCAGCGTGTAGAAGAAACCAGGATCCTAGTCAGTTTAACCAACTGGCCTGGGGCAGCAGGAATCATGAAAAATACAGTGTCTTCACCATCTTCTCATCCTCTAAGGTCAGACTGAAGGCAGAGATGCACAGAATTACCTTCCCATCCTCGGGGAACAGAGTAGTGTTACACAAATGTACAGGGGCTTCCAAAAAGCCATGAATAAGAATTACACACTGCTGACAGTTTGTTTTTTCTTCCACATGAGTTGTTATGGGGACATTCAATTTCTGGACTTCAGTTCAACATTTTACTTATTTTTTCATTCACAAAAGAATCACATGTATTGAAATCAAAAAGCTTGTAAAAGAAGATGTTTACTCACTCCTGCTGTGTCAGCTGGGTTGCTTTTTAATGGCTGCAAAGGGGTCAAAAATTAAATCCAAAATACAATTATTCTTGGCATACCAGCTTCCACATAAGCTTGCTGCTTTTACATTTTGGAGAAAACATGTTGACGCTTGTCAATGGAGAGTAAAGACTACTATTATTTATTCAAATCCACATGCCTTAACTGTTATCTCCACAGAGAGAAAACCTGCAGATGTTGGTGTGATGCAGTCAGAGTTAGATGTTCAGTGGAGTTCTAGAATATTTTTGCTAGATTGAGAGTGAACATGCAGTCCAAATGTACAGGCAGGTACATCATCTGCTCTTTAGTTTTTACTGTCAAAGTTGAACATTAACATTACATTGCCTGCAGGTCTTAATCTTCATTTAAGAAAAAAATAAAAAAAATTAAGACTACTGATGCTCTATTTTTAAGAGAAGTAGTATTTTACTAACCTTGTCTCTATAGTTTTTTAATGCATAACGTTAACATGGAGATTTATATGCCTTTAAGCAATACCTAAGCAATTATAATAAAGCGATTTTCAGATGTGATATGTATAAATGAGCACTTTACTTTTAATCACCTTCTCATTGATATTTTTTGCAATAACGTGCTCCAGTTAAAGAACAATAATGGAGTAGAAGTAATACTATGCTGATCAAGTGCTCCTTTCATGGGTGTTGGGCTTACATCATTGTATTTTGCTTAATGATTGGTCATGGCATGGTCAATGGGGAAATGCTAGGATGTGTCCTCTGACACAGGGGTGCCCAAATCCAGGCCTCGAGGGATGTCCTACTGTTTTCCAACCAACCTGCCATTAAAGCTCCTTATTGGCTAAACACACCTGATCCAGGTAATCAACAGCAGACAAGGCAGGGATTTCTGGAAAAGCAGCAGGAGGCCGTCCCTTGAGGCCTGAATTTGTACACCCCTGCTCACACAAGTGCTACAGGTGTCTTCAAACCTGTAGTCAGTCAGGGACCTGACTAAAGAGTGCCTATAGTCACTGTTCAGTTTGATTATATAGTGTGTACACCATAAAGCATGGAGCAAAAAAAAGACAATCACTGAGCAGCCTGTTGATGGTAAGAACTGTAGTACACAGACAGAAGTAGCTTCCTGTTGAGCTCAAATGTTTTGTGGTTCTGGCTGATTGGCCTTATTTCAGCATTAAATTTGATTTGACTGCATACTGTTGCTATTCAGCCACTGAGCTTGATTTGTTCCTTGAATTAAGACCACATGGATAGAAATTTTCATTTGAATTTACCGTCTTACTACTCAATCAGTTATTATTTTCTCACCAAGCATTAGATGGCAGCACCAACTCAATTACTTCATCTGTAGCTGCCATAGCGGGCTACCTCCTAGTTAGCAAATGCATGTTAGCAAGCACTTATTGCTATTGTTAAAACCAACTGCTTTTTGAACATATTTTTGAGGACTTCAGATGTATAGTTTCAAAAGGACAATGAACATGTATGCAATTTCTCCCTGTATGTATTAGCCTTTGTGTCTCTACATCAAAACCAGTACTTGTTGTGCGGTGAGCAGGAAGGGGAGGATCCACGCGCAGGACACAATTTAAGTTTTATGGTTTAATAAGGGGTAAGGTGATGAATGTTGATGGGGAAAGTCCGGTATGGATTGGTCTTGCGTCGGGAGCGGAGTTGGATGAGCTCGGGGAGGCAGCAGGGGTAGTGGAGAGAAGGGGGGAGCCACTGGCAAACAAACACACAAGTTAGTAGGCAAATCTATGACACAAGAGTGAGTCCTAAGACACGTCTTGGGAGCCAGCACGTTACCGTCTTGGGCAAGCTAACAGTCTGGCGCCGGAGCTGGGATCTCCACCATCCTTTATACATCTGCTGGAGACCCAGGTGCAGGCAATCATGGTGGCCATACCTGGTGGCTGATTGAGCACAGGTGGGTGCCGTCATGGCATCTGATGACCCACAACAGTACTTAGTGTTTAAGCTGTTTTTTTCAGCCCTTTTCTATGTCAAAGTCAAATCTCTGATGCAGACCAAGAGCCAGCCCTTAACTGCAGATGAAATATCAGGACATGTTCATAACACACACTTTTCTTTTTAAATATCAGAGCCCTCTTAACCCTCTTTTGATAGCTATGACCACTGTGGTGTTATGGTGGCACTTGCCACTGGTCTGCCCCGCACAGGTCCCTCTACTTCAGACAATGGAACAGTCTTAGTATGAGTGCGAGTCATGATGAATCTCATGGCTAAGAGAATTAATAAATGCAACATCCCTACTATATCGGCTATATATTAGCTGTGTTATTATAACAAAAGTGTTAATGAAAGGATTCAAAGGAGAGCAAACAACACTTTTATTGTGCTTTCAGCACAGCCTCACTGGTGTGCAGGGAGTAAGCTCTAAGCCTATGTTGCCACCAAATTCCAGCCCTCAACCACACTCCAAGTCAAAACTCATGATCAAGGTCCAGCCCTTGACAACACTCAAGTCAAACCTACTTTGGAGAAAAAGTTCCCGACTAGATTTCAGCCAGCTGATTCAAACAGGTCCGTCTGTGGTGTGTCTCTGTTGCATTGCCTTGTTTATACAATATATGTGATATTTTTGTGAGTTCTTTTCTCACCTGGAAGTCTGATGACTCGATCTCTAATGCTCCTTTCACTCTTTGTGGTTGTTGCCCATTTCAAGATGTCAACATAAAGCTGGCGTCAGCAGCATGTCTGCATTTTGCCAACGAAGGCAAACAGCATCCAAATTTTGCAAAGCTTGATGTGCATAACGTATATCTGCCTTCAGTAGCCCTGGCACTTATTCAAAGAATTTGACATCTGGCCTGACGTTGCAAGAGACCGGCGTCTATTAGAGACCGCCTTTTATTCCATCACAGACAGAATTGTGATGGCTAATGGGTTCATTTTGTAGTGAAATTCAGTCAAGAAATGCAGACGACACCAGATGAACATTTCAGGATTTATTGAAATGACGAAAACATTGTATTCTCTTTGAAGCATCATCAATCTCCACATCAAAATCCTCTTCGCTTTCATGCCAATCATTTTTCTGGAGACACACGTACTTCTCCATCTTTGCTCAATTATCCATGTTAAAAACAATTATATGAATCTCTCTTTCCATGCACCTCCACCAGACAATAGTTTTCTTGTTGCTCCTTTTTCTGCAGTATCAATATCACCCATCTGCCTGCGCCACCCAAAATGTCATACAGATTTTCTTAGATGTGCGCCACCGCACACAGTGTAAGCACCAACTCAAATAAGCGTTTGTTGGCCATTGGTATGCTGGCTCACAACACAAATACTACAGACAACTGTGGTCTGCACGACCTGGGGAGGGGGGTGTGTCTTTAAGAAGTTTGGTCTCTATTACAGACTAGCGTCTTACAGTAACAGCTACCTGTTAGACCATTGGAGACCAGCATCATATAGAGATGGGACACAATTGGAAGATATACAGTATTTAAAATAAAAGTGTTTTGCTGATCACTGTTAGCTCAGTGGGTAAGTGCCTTAGCTTTGGGGCACTGTTGGCAGCGCAGACTCTTGCTGGAAGGGGCTGTTCTCACTTGTCTACGTCACAATGTGAGGACCAGCTCGTTTTTGTGGGTTGGGAGGGGCTGGTGCTCAGAGCTCAGATTTTTAAAAGTTGTTTTTTTGTGCGGAATTAACATTATAATACACTTAAAAAACTCCAAAAGTTGGTTTTGCATGGTATAGACTCTAAATTATTTTTCTGTTGACGTCTATCCTTTAATTAAAAGCTATAACCCATTCTTTTTTTAACTCCTATCACAGGTATACATAATCTTCAATGTATGTGGCAAAGCTGACAGGATTTTCTTTGTTGACATTATCATAAATTTATTACTAAATAACTAGAAAAAATAATATGCAGGAAATACATTTTCTTGGATTGGTATACAACTTCTCCCTCCTAATTTTACGTTATTCTGTACATCCTGCAAAAGGTCTGGCTTTACACAGAGGTCAGAAGTTGCTCCACCACCAACCCCCGCTGGCCAAAGTCGAACAGATGGCTGCAATGGAGGTTGTTTGAAACAATATCAAATGGAAAGAGGAAGCGGCCACGAAAATCCTGAAAATACATCCACCACTACCAGTGGAAGGACATCACCTTGGTTACTGGTGTGTTATTTGGCCAGCCTGTTGGCTGTCTTGCTCTGGCGCTCATTTTCACAGCTGACTGACTGTAGAGGACACCAGCATTAATGCAGTGGTCAGCCAAAACTTCAACCCATGGCCCTTCTCTCACCCCCTGCAGGCAGCACTGCTCTTCCATTCTCCAGCTCCCTGTACATGCTCTCCAGGCAGTGATCCAAGTGATGTGGTGTTCCAGTGGAGCGTAGCTCGTCAAACACCCTGTAAAGATGTAAACAAAGAAAAGGCCACATATTGTGGCCCCAATTCTGGTTTTAGAGAGAAGGCGTATTTAGACGGTCTTGGTCTACTGAACTTAAAATTCAGCAGTTCCCTCCCTCACATTCTTGTTTTGCTGGACAGAAAAACAAACAGAATGTCCTCTTTAGCACTGTCAGCGTAGCAGTGAGGAAAAGGTTTATTGTCTTCCTGTTGCCAGCTGTTCAAGTCTCAGATTGCTCATTTTTCTGTCAAAAACTAAAGTGGATGATATTTTACAATACATTGAGTATGGGATTAAATTGGTCAGGGAGAGGTCTTCTTTTTTAAGCTATTGTATTGGAATATTTTTTTACATTCTGCAGACAGTCGGGGATATTAATTCTGCCTCTTCATAAGTAAAAATTGAATTATATAACAATCTATTATTTCACCTATCATCAAATGTTGCTGTGGTAACCTAGAAAAACCAAAGTCAGACCATAATCTTTATTTGTGACTACAATTACAAAAATCACAGAGTTTGTAAAATAGGTACATGAGAATGTAAGTATGAGAAGTACAGGCACGATTCTGTTTTGTTGCCTGGATTGGTGTCACCAGGGCAACACACTCGAGCAAACCTGTGACACACAGTTGACCTGCAGGAAATATGAAGGTTGTAAGACCGCCAGGTGAGACTGTAGAGTGAAAAAATTCTGGTTGTCTGGGTCCATAGAGGGTCATAGACAGAAGTGTCAGCATTGTATAGCCGAGAGCAGGTGTGTCTTGCAGTTCCCCCAAGGCTCATGCGGCCACCTTAAAGGACATCATGAAAATGAACGTATCATTGTAAGAAACGTTGTAAGTGTATCATGAAGTATTTGTAAGGATAATCTAAGTTACACGTACTTCTAACACACAGGGGATGCTGTGGTATGGGGTCCTTTACGCAGCACTCCAGTTGTTTGCAACGTCCATGCACTGGGTCCATGCACCTTATGAATAAAAATATTCATGCACATTTTTTCTACAGGCATGCTTACCGGCTCACAGAGCTGTTTATGACTAAAGTTTTCTATGGGCCCATTTGGCTCTCACAGCCAGCCTCTATCCATCCGTGAGAGCAGTTGTGACTAAGACTTAAACAACACGGAAGGTAAGTAAAGGTATAGAGGTTGCGACGCATGAACGTCGTACATTTTAGGAATATTTTTTAACCCAGCCCACTGTGCAAAGGCACTGTTTGTGCTGTTCAAGTTATTACTTAGGCAGTCCTTTGCGTGCAGCTTAGCTGTTAGAAATGAGGAAATGATACAATCAGAGTGAAGTTTGTGAGGACATCCTACTGGTATCCCAAGGGAATTAACTCATGGAATTTTATTATGTCGACTTACAAATATTTGCATTATAAAATCCAATGCACATGATGATATAAAAAAATACAAAAATAATAATCCGGTACACATAGGGACTATGGGGCAGGGTGGCTTCCTGACTGAAGCACAGGTTACTGCCCTTCTTCTTCTGTGGATTCCCCCTCTGGGATTACACCTACCAACTTGTCCCTTGGCAGTCTTTATCTGAAAATATGGGCCATTAAAAGTCCCAAAAGCTTTTTCTAAGGTGGCCTTGTTAAAATTGAGGTCCCGCCAAAGGAAATGACATTCTCATAAATCATACATACTATAAGTCTGATCTTTGAATTTTTGCACTGTAAATATTCATAAGCGAATAGTTTTGCATTGGACCACAATTGTAATGACATTTTTCCTGTGTTTGACCTATAAATTCAAACCATCAAAAGTTGCTAATAAAAGTTGTAAAGCGCTTTACATTGTTTAATACTATTTAAGACTCTACCGTCCTGACATGGCAGTATAGCTAACTTTTTCTTGCTTACAAAAATGTTGCAATGCATTAAAAAATCTATGTCTCACTCTCTTTGACAGTGAGGGAGTTTCAAAGTAAAACACAGATGTAAACAAATGTCTGGATTGGAGATGAGCTGCCTCTCTGCTGTCATAAGTACCAAAGCATATTAGCAGTGTTCCTGTCACAGTTGCAATAATGAAAGCCACCCCAGGCAGGCTGTGGGGGCCACTCCCCTTTCCCCTCATTGTGTCACATTTCATTTCATTTCACTCAGCATTTAAATAGGTGCTGCGTTTGTTGTCTTTGCAGCTTTGGATCACTGTCATTCTGCCAAACAAGCACAACAAATGCACTCTCCTCCCAGTCCCGTCCACCACGCTGTGTTTCACGTCGACACAAACTCAATTATTGTCAGTAATTACAACTATCTCAGGGTGTTTGAGAGGAGGCTGGGCTACCAAAGCTGCAAAACATGGATTAGATTGCAGAAGCTCTTGAAGGGAGGAAAGGGGGCAGTTAAACTGTCTCCGAGATTCAATTGGCCCAATCAGTTTAATGCTTGTGGTTTGGCTGGCGCTGTGTGGTTTATTAGAACCGTGTTTGAGGTCAGTTTGAACAAATAACTTTCATCTTCTTCATGCCCTCAGTTCAAAAAATCCAAGTCTAATGAGATTAACTGCAGTTCTGGGAGGGCATGAACACAGAATACAGATATTAACCTAGTGCAATTCTAGACTCTGGCAAACTCCATATGAAGCTCCAGAGCCAACTGACACCTTACTGTCAACATGCTTGGCCACCTAGCCATGAAAAAGTCAGTGTTCTTTTGTTGTCATCGGATGTTTCTTTTTACTTTTTTTTTTTAGACTTCATGGTCTTTTCTTGGTTTTTTCTTGCCTTTATCTCTTCACATAGCATCCAGCCTTTTTTTATTTTGTTTTTTTTAAAGAATAGCAATATCAAAGTCAAGGTCATTGATGATGACTTAATTGTTTTTGAAGTTATCAAATTATCATAAGCTGTTTCCTAAAGAACCATATTAAAAAGAGTCTTTAGTCCAGATATGGCCTCATCTGCACTTTATGCACACAAATAGTATTGAATGCTGTGGTTGACTCAGTGTATTTTTTGTTCTTAACAAGGTCTGATTTAGGGTCTTTGGTTTGAACTGTATTATGAAAAGAAGAGACTATTTTTGCTTGGTTTGCTGTTACTTTTGCATAATTTGTCTAGTAAATAGAGACCCATCAGTTGTAAATGATTTTATGCATACAGTTTATACATACAATTAATACATTAATAGAATTAGGGTAATTTAATGTTTCAGCAAAAAGACTTGTGCAGGTGGGTACTGGATGTCAACCAGATGAAGTCTGGCTAACCTTGAGGAAAATGATAAAACAATATCTCCTTAAGTGTGTGAATGGCTAAGAAGGTGACATTTACATACAGTAACAACATCATACAGTAACAATAACATCTACTTAGCAAATATTTTTCATTTGAACATCATGCTTTTCTTTTTGGTGACCCACCTTTTTCATCTGTCACAGTGTACAGACCATCGAACCCTCCTTCCAGTTTTATTGAAGAATTTTCAGAATTTTTATCTTTTATTAACATTGGGTATAAAAGGATTTTAATTATTGGTGATTTTAATCCACATGTTGATAAAAGCAATGATGTGCGTGTGAGTTTTTAAATCTTTTGAACAGCATGGATTTTATACGTCACACAGGCCACTCACAACAGAGTCAGGGGCGGGTCTGCTGGGGTGTTCTCTGTTGTTGACTTGGGCATAGCAGACCATTACTGTGTGTTTTTTAATGCCACCTGTGGAATCCCGCAGGAAGCCTCAGTGAGAACTATGAAAAAATGGTACATTACTCCTGAAGTGGCTACAAGTTTTATTGATATTTTTAATCAAACTCCTGCTCAGATTTTACCTGCATCTTGTGATAATATTTTTGATGATTTTAATAATAGACTTCATTCTTCCATAGATGCAGTGGCTCCAATCAAGACAAAACCAAAAAGAACCACGTAACTGGTGCAGCCTGACTGTTCATAATGTGGATATTAGACAATCAGAGCATAATTTGGTCGGCATCTTATGAGCACTCTTACGGGCACCCACGTATCACCTGCACACACACACACACACACACACACACACACACACACCCACACACACACAGTTCTCTCTCCAACCACCAGAGGGAGCCATCGCCAGAGTACTAACAGCCTCTGTTCTCTTGTACACTTGATTTTCAAAAGATATTGTTTTCTTTATCGCAAGTTTTTCAAGTTAAACACGGACCAATCAGATGCCCGGTGGCCCCACCTTGAACGTTTGACAGCTTCTCCCGAGCTTGCTTTCAGAGGGAGAGGTGTGGAGTTTAAACAAGCTCACTCATGATTGACGACAGTAGTTTCTCTGAAAACATGACTCGGACCGACTCGGATCAAAAGCTGTTGACAGGTTGCAATATGGTGGCAGACTATCTGGAAATGAAAAAGAAGGCTCTGGCCTGATTTTGCGAAGGCCAGAGGAGAAGTATTTTCTTATGGGTGACGTCAACACCTTGTTTTGTCCAGTAAATAAATATATGTCAATGGTCAAGAAAGGGCCAGTACTTGTAAAATAAAGTGTTAGATTGGTGTACGACACTATCACCATGGGTTATAAATGCATGTTACTTTTGTTATCCTTACAAACTTGAGGCTGTATGAGCCTCAAGAGAACTGCAAAGCATACCTGTGCTCCTCTTAAGATACAGCCCCTTCTCTCTTTGGCCCCCTACCCTGAACAGGTCTAGATTTACAGGAACCTAAACCTTTTCCTGTACACAGGTTTACAGGAAGGTTAACCAATTGTCATTCAAATAAGAGAATATGCACTAAAAATGGTTTTTGCACATCATTGAATCACAAGCGCACACTCCTGTGGCCTATCACATCTGCCATACCAGAACGTGCTTCAGTCACAAGATCACACAGTTATCAAAGTCATGTCTAAGCTAACAGGCCTACATCTCTCTTACAACCTCCTGCAGCTCTTGTTCACAGCAGTTCCCAACCTGCAGCAGGAAGCAGCATCCAAGAGCTTTTTATTGTGAGAGACGCATTCAATCTGTCCCCAGAGAGTGCAGTAATCTGATTTAAATTCAGCCCACGAGGTCATTATCACATGTTATGCAGCCTGGGCTTCCAGAGAAAGTCAATGCATACAGCAGCCCCATAACGTATGAGCAATTTCACAAATTCAACAATTTTTTCAGGCACATTCAAAGTCCTTTTGTCACTGCATGACACTGGTGGTGTGCACTAAGCAATACCGACAAATTTCCAACTGCTACGCTGATTAATATAGCAAGGTCAAACTGCAACCGAAGTATTGCACAGTGCATTTTTGCCATAACTCATACTTAACTACAAAATCTAATCAATAATTCTGAAAAACATAATTCTAAAACTCAGTCGGGCGTTTACATGCATACCAAATATCAGTTTTTGAATAGAAATGAGATTTAGATTTTTACTTAAAAGCTGCTATTTCTTCTTTAACAGCCCACATTATCTACTTGATTTCATAGTTTTACATCTGTGCATGTGCAAACAAAATGCTGAAATAGAAGTCACATAATCAATATGTGAGAGCCAGTGAGATTACCATGGCAAATCCAAGACATCTGCTTTACTTTCTCTCAAGCTACGTACACATCGGGCATGTGTAGCACATTCAGGAATGCCATGAACACAGATGCTTGAATTCTCTTTTAGCATATGGTGTTCACACAGGTCTGTGGCTACTCGATACTAGTCCATGTACTTACAGCCAGAGGCTTGGTGGAAAATGTTAAAGTGGTGCAAATCTGGTGAATCTTGCCCCAGGCTTTTTTCTTCTACAGCTTTATTCTAATATATGAAAGACTTGTTGTCATATAATTCTAGCCGGGCACAAACCACAATTATTAATATCTCCTTCATGATCACTTTTCAAATGGACGGCACATCTGTGTTTTAAAAAGGATGCTAGTCATGCTTCACCACCAAATCAGAGTCCCTGAATGGTCAAAGTTTAACTTTCAGTGCTGTTCAATTAACACGTATTTTGTATGTGGAGTTCAAAAACTATCTTTAAAACTTGCGTTGCGACGCGTGAATGCAGAAGTCTAACAAATTGTCGCTTGAACATACGTTCTTAATTTATGAAGAACTCTAGGGATGATGGTGGCGAGGCAGTGTTGCAGATCCTGCTTCCTGGCTCATTGAGGGAAGAAGTGCTGACAGCAGTCCATCAGCAGCATGGTCATTAGAGGTGAGACAGGACCCTTGACCTGCTCTGCCAATGTTGTTATTGGTCTGGTATGGCATCTGACGTGGCAGAGTGGTGTAACCAGTGTGAGCGATGCCAATTGGCAAAGGTCACTCGTCCTGCAGCCTGTGCCCCCCTGAGTCATTTGTTGGCCTCTTGGCCAAATGAGATTGTGGCCATGGACTTTACATGGAACCCACTGCATGTGACATTGAGCATGTTCTGGTCATGACGGACGTATTTAGTAAATACACCCTGGCAGTTGTCAGTCGTGATCAGCATGCTGCAACCGTGGCCCAGGTCTTGGTCACCGAATGGTTTTCAAAAGTTGGTGTCCCAGCCCGGATACACTCTGATCAAGGTTGGAGTTTTGAGAGTTCTCTCATTCAACAGCTCTGTGGCCTCTATGGAGTAGAAAAATCTCGCACCACAACTTACCACCCAGCCGGTAATGGGCAGTGTGAACGCTTCAACAGGACCCTACACGATCTGCTCAGAACCTTAACAGTCTCTCGAAAGCGAGATTGGAAAATGCGCCTACCGCAGCTCCTGTACGCGTATAAGACCATCTTGTCTCCAGTCTCCACTGAGCTTGTTGTACCATCTTCCTCCGGATCACCTTATCACGTGACTCGCATACAAGCAGCCTTCAAGTGCACCACACTTTGCAGCCCACTGCTGGACACCAGTCTAACATCCACAGGCTCCCCAGAGCTGCAGGGGAGGAACCGAGCTGCTCAGTTGTAGGCGTAGTCCCCACCATCTCCTTTAGGCAATGGTTGTAGTCAGCCGTGCACGACGCACTTTGGGGCGGGTGAATTGTGGCAGGATGAATTATTGCAGGTGCAGCTAGGTGACTAATTGCAGGCAGTGGCCTTGTGGGGTGCAATAAAAAAGCTGGCCATCATGGGCATCTCTTGATCTTTGGAACCGCCCACTTCCTGTTGCACACTTTCGGTTAGCCTTACAGGTAATGTAGCGGTGGAGCCCTGTGTTTGAAGAAGTTGTGAGCCAGTGTCACAAGTATTTGCTGTTAGTTTGTAGCTCCCTAGTAAACGCTACTTGCAAGCTCCATTATTGCCCCTGCAATTTGAGCACGGTGCAGCTTGTCCTTCTCAGGTGACGAACTTGGTCCATCTGGTATGTTTGGTGACATTCAGGTCTTACACTTTCCTTCAAGCGGTTTTATTTCATTTGAGACTTTCTGTGCTTCCAGTTTTGGAGACAGCAACTGCTTTATTAATACCAAATTTTAAGTTGTGCACCCGGTTCATGCTCTCGTGCCTCTGAACGCGTCGGACGTGCGACGGGGTTCTGTTGGGGTGGACGCCCGCTGCCACGGCTTCTGAGCTGTCTAGCTGACGAACAGGGCATTCATACCTGGACTAGCTCCTCTCCCCGTCAAAGGCATAACGGAGTGTTGCCCCATCAACCCACGGACTGTTTAACTGCCTGCTTTTAAGATTGTGGTTTGATGCATGGAAGTGTATGTACTGTGGTGACTAATATGGAATTGTGATACTCATCCTGTCCAGACACTAGTACTGTTGTTTTTTTTCTTTTGTATGGTGTGAACCCAATTAATTCTGTTATTTTTGCCCCATTCCTTCAGTGCTGAGGACCCTAGTATTGCCCCAACGTTTAGGTGGAGGTCTTCCCCCGTGTGGATTGCTGTGCCTTGGGTGAAGGGATTCACAAATTGAGTGTGTGCTCTGCATCACATGAGTGGGTGAATTATCTGAATAGGTTATTTTTACCCTCCACTTCTTAGCGGCTCTGGGCCTCAGCAACTGATTTTCTTTTCCCCAATTTCTTTGTTTATGGTGCTTTATTGAAGACTCTTTTGTTGTGTTTTTAGAATTTTTGTAATAAAATTTATTTTAATTGTAAATTCATGCTTTCTGCCCTTTGTGTGCAATCTACCTTTCGTTGGTCTTATTTCCACCTACCACGAGCTGATGTAACTGTTGTGGTTTCCTGAAGTTTTTCAGTGCATTCTAGGACACCAAGCTTCCAAGGAGGAGAGTGTTTGTGTCTAGGTTGGCAGGATAGAAGGTTGCAGAGAAATAAACATCAACAGAAGATCCACGGATGGAGACATTTGTGTCTCATGGTATACGTCAGGTTGTTAAAATGTCTGACAGACACATCCTGGATGGCAGTGGACTCTGTGTCAACAGTTCTGCTCAAACTGACAAGATAATTTTGCTCATTTTTCCCTGCTGTTTGTCATGTTGTTTTTTTTCTCCTTCTTTATTGCCTTTACTCTGGTTGTTTGCCCAGACCTTAAAGAGCTGTGACCACAAATACCAACAGTGATAATTAATGACACAACATGTTTCTCATTTAAAATCTCATCTAAAAGAGGTGGTCACAAATTATCCCAACTAATTGAAAAGCTAAAAGCGATAAAATATCTCTCAGCAAACTTAAAGTGCTTCTTGATCGAATGGGGAAATGAAGTACTGAGTGCTGGTAATGTAGCTCCAGTAATGTTCTCCTTTGTGCTGATTACACAGAGCTGCGATGTCTGCAGTGCAACAATGCAAAGTTACAATTAGAATCTGTAGTTCTTTGTGGAAAGAAAAAAGAATTGTTTCTATTATAAGATGATCAATTTGTGTCAATGAATGCCTTTATTGCCTTTGGAAAGAAATGCCATTGAAAAGGTTTTTGATTAAACAGAGGGGCAATCTGAGAGAAGATTTCAGGTTGGTAAAGGAGATTTTGGCACTATCTTCATATTAGAAGACTGGTGCTGGTATCAACATCAGCTGTTTTGAACTGTCTTGGCATCTAAATTTGCTCATTTGAGGAGAACAGAATGGAGACAACTTATGTTGCCAACTGAGATAGGAACCTGAAAAAAATAATCAGAAACATCCAATAGTCTTGTTCTTTTTTTGACATAGTTGGAAAATATAATAGAAAGTAGCTATTTTTGATCAGACAAGTTCACATTCACTACACCACATATAAAAAGTGAATCAGACAAACTGCATATCACAGCTTTCAAAAGAACCACAAATACTGCCTCTTTGCTTCAGCAAAGACTTATCACACTGCTTTGCGTGGGGTAGTGACACTGATTAAACTGCTAGTGCATCATAAACAATGTTTATATGTCTACATTTACAAATGTAGGAGAAAACGATTGACACATTGAGAAATGGGTGTCCTTCAGCATAGTCAGCTGGTCTACAATATATCTAAAATCCCAACATGTATTTAAAGGGCCTACACCATGAAAAATCAACTTTTTTGAGTTTTAAGTGTCTAATAATTTTCATTCCTCACTATAAACAATCCCAAAGCTTTATTGTGATCCGTTCACACGTTTCTGAGTATTCATCTAAAAACCTGCACTTTACAACCCATGAAAATGAGTGAGTTCTCATGAGTTGATGTCACATGGTGAGAATTGCCCCTTCCAGGAAGAGTCTGCAGTGCCAGCACCGCCCCCAGGCTAACACATTAACCCAATTTCTCCACAAAGCTAGCGGTGATTGGCAAAACAGGTGTTTGTTACTCTTGGGCGCAGGTCTTTATTGTGGCTGGGCTCCTTCAAGACCCCCCGGGGACATGCGCCGTTGTAGAGATGCCGGCTGT
Source organism: Oryzias celebensis (assembly GCA_014656515.1). Lineage (NCBI taxonomy): Eukaryota > Metazoa > Chordata > Actinopteri > Beloniformes > Adrianichthyidae > Oryzias > Oryzias celebensis. The sequence continues at coordinate 21,024,555 of BNCR01000018.1, read as the reverse complement.
CTGTGTGTTTGTTGTGTAGCGATTGCCAAGAAACGTTCATTCGAATTAGCTTTTTAACTTTGTGTGGTGGCATTCGCAGAAGAAAATTCTGGTGAGGAATCTCCACAAATGGCGGAAGCAGATGAGTGATATTGGAAAGATGGTTTGAACATGGATTATTAAGCAAAGACGGAAAGGTGTCAGGAGCTAGAGGCCTTTTGGCCCTCATGGCTTGCCATACATGCTTACCCTTCTGACTCCACCATTCGTATTTAAGGGCTTGGTCACACCGCCCGAACTTTGTTGGAACGTACCTGGAGCGGCTTGGAAGGGCACCGAATTTTGACAACGCTGGCCACCGTGCACAAAATCCGTTGAAAATCCGGAAAAAAAAATCGAATACACTGGCGTTGGCGTAGCGATGCACCGCTGAAGCCGGCGTAGCTTTAGCATTGGTTTAGCGGTAGCGGGCTATTGCGAGCGTTGATGTAGCGTTGGTTGCTTGAGCGTAGGTATAAGGCATTCTGCGCATGCAGGCATCTCTCAGGATCCATGGTGATGTGGTTTTTTTGGGCTAATTCAATGTCAATTTCCTCCCGTATATTTGGTAAGATACCCATCCCGCTGCGGTACCTCTATGACAACGCCACAAAGTTCATCGCTTCATTTGCCATGGATTGCTGCTTCAATGGCCGACACCGTTCCAGCAATGCCATGTCCGCTTATAAGATGCTTATGACCACTTCACCGACGTTTGTGCAACGTTTAGTTGCCGCCAGTGCAAACATTGACTGGGCGTCGGTTGAGCTGGGGGGAACTTTGCCGGAGTGGAGAATGAACCTCTCCTCACCGCTGCAATATTTTGTGCAGCTCAAAACTTTCGAAGCGGAGGCATGGACCCTCGAGAAACATCAGAGTGTATACAGCATTACTTTAACGCTGATGAAAGGTCACGAGCTGTGAGTGATTTTTTTTCCCTTCTCCAGGAAAGCTCGGGCGGTGCGACCAGGCCCGAAGCTCCATTCCTACACCTAGACCAGGGCTGCTAATTTCTGGTCCTCCAAATCTACCACCCTGCCTGATTTCCAGCTCTTCTTGCATTGCTTGCTCTTAATAACCTGGACCAGGTGTGTTCATTAAAGCAGAATGTGGAGACATCTGGTTGAGACCAGGTGGAACTAATCAGTAGCGAGCAGGGCTTGGAGTTCTGGAACAGTCAGTGGTAGATCTCAAGGACCCGGAATGAGCAGCCCTGACCTGCATTCTGCCAGTTCATTGTGCTCTTTACACTCGAGCAAGCCATATCAAGTATAGATGGGCATTTGAAGCTTCATGAAGCATTGAAGCCTTTCATCCAATTGGGTCACTCCAGTGCAATGCTTCATGAAGTTTCATTTGCTCTGGGAGGAAATCTAGTGGACACAAAAAGTATTTGAAATAGAAGAGACATTTTGAAAAGGAGCCTAGGAAAACATGTCAGCAAAATAAAAAAGTTTACAAAACATGTACACTGCTCTAGGCTTTCTTTGTGTATGTTTACTTATGTATTGATACAAATAAATAACTCTATATCACTCAACCTCAAAGGAAAAATAGGAAAACAACAATTTAAAGTGAGATGAGTAGGGATGGATTTCGATTTTATAGGTGCTGGTACTGAAATGGTATTGTAAAGGTGGAGTTTGTGTGGGTTGGGGTGGTGATCGTATCTTTAAACTAACATGGTTGTTATGTAATATTTTTCTTGGTGTGATGAGCATTTGCATTTGTATACTAAGTATGAAAAGCACTATATAAGTGAAGTTTGTTGATCGATTAAAACTCTCCTGGTCTCTAAAGGGTGGAACAGGTGGTTAAAAAATGTAAAATTTTTAAAAAGACTCGTGGCACAAACTGACACCATGAATCAGTCACGCAGCACAGCCAGGCAGTGAAGCTTTGGACGTCATCATTTTCGGCTACTCCCCTAGATGAAGCAAGCGTTGATACGCGCTTCGTGGAAGCTAATCCTCCACACACTCCTCAAAGCCTCGACACAGAACATCAGATCACTAACATCTAGTTGACGTTTTTATACACTGGTTTTGAGCCCTGGTCTGTTTTTGGATATTGAATCAAGTATGTCCCTTTTGGTGTGTTGTCTAAGTTTGGATTTCTAGATTGGATTTCATGTGCATGAACATGTATGACTGAATAATGATATTTTTTTTCAAAAAATGTCACATATGAATTGCATTATATGTTGAATCTGTTGTCAACAACTTTTCAAAATTGCAATCTCATACAATTGCAGATTGTGCCAATTTCTGAGTGCTTGTGGAACTAGTAAAAGGCCATACAATGCTTGTGTAACTGGGAATATGATGCTCAAGACAGAGTGGAGGGATTTTTTTTCGTTTTTACTCAGAAACAAAATGTTCTTGGTTTTAAATTATTCTTTCTTTTAGACTCAACTTCTGCCTTAGAAAAGACTTTCACAAGGAACAGAAGATGCTGGTGTGAACATAAAGGAAATTGCAAGTTTGCATAGCTTGGCTAGAGGAGTTGTTGCCCCTCCCAGTACTCCAGAGGGTTTTCAAGTCTTCCAGTGTTTGGTTCAGGAGTAACATTTAGTGAAGTCCTAGCCTCCATGACGCTGGCATCTAAACAACACCAGAGTTTGCTACCCAAGAATACTCCACAAATGAACGTTTGAACACTCATCATCAATTTTAGAAGATGTTCTCATATCATGGCAATGAAATGTAAAATAAAAAATAGTGTAAATGGTGCAGCTTTCTAAAGCACATTTTTGCCTTTCTTGAAGGCCCAAAGTGCTTTACAGTCACACTCCCATTCAATAATAAATCACCTCTAGTGACATCATTAGAGGTAGTTGCCTAGGGGATGTCCTCTCGATTTTGCTCTGACCTCATAATTGCAGCACATTCTGTGGTCAGTCGCTTTACAGCTTCAGTGGCTTTAGTTTGACTAAAGAATCTGATAGTTTTGAACCAGGGATCCAGGAGTGTGGCAAATGGCATTATCCTAATCGATTATAAAGTGTACAGCTTCTCCTGTAAGTGCCTGATGAGCAGTTCTCTCTTTTCCAATGCTGCAAGAGGAGACGGTTTTGCCATTTCCTCCTAGAGATTTTGTTTCAGCATTTTCAGAAGAGTATATCTTTAGAGGCAGGTACATTTTCTTCTGTCAACAGCCCTACAGTGGCCATAAACAGGAGATAGCAAAGACATGCAACCTTCATTTATTTTCTATACCGTTTTGTCCCTTCCAGAGTCATGGGGCTGCCGGAGCCTAATCCGGCCACTCATAGGTTAGAGTACACCGTGACAGGTCACCAGTCTGTCAGAGGGGCCACAATCACACATCCATGCACACCCACATCCACACCAAGGGACAATTTAGAGTGACCAGTTAAACTATGAAGCATGTTTTTGGATGGTGGGAGGAAGCCGGAGTCCTCAGAGAAAACCCATGCATGCACAGGGAGAGCATACAAACCACACAGGAAGGTCCGCCATTGATGACAACTAACCACTACCCCACCGTGCAGTCCATGCAACCTTCAACATATTAAATTTATTGGGCATGTCATGTTGTAGCCCTGCTAATATTGCCCCGACCTGCTCTCTGTGCACCACTAGAGCATCAGATATGTGCTGTTCTATCTGGTCTCCACTTCTTGGATGAGCTTTCTTACTGGCTGTCCCACATAAAGCTGCACTAGCGTAAACTTCTCCTTTAAAAATACAGATGAGTTTGCCATTAAATCACTGCAGCATGAAGACAGACCTCCTATTAGAAATATTCTACATCAGGAAAAAGGGGATTATTCTACCTTGGCAGTAGTGCTGCTTCTGAAGATGCCAACCAGCTCCATTGCTTTGGTCTAAACGCCAGGGAGAGGATAGGGTTCAGGTCTAGTGTCTTCTTAACCTCTTAATTAAGTATATCGGCAATACAAATGTGATGCCAAAGCTTCAGCTCTCCAAACCATGTAACCATGTTGGGAGCACCATCTGTGACTATTTATGTCACCTTATTAGGGATTCCCTGATTCCTCCATCAGTGAAACTTTCCTATGAGCAATATTTTCAGTTGGATCTGACTGGGGGAATTCTTGCACTCCCAATAACACTGAGCAGAGCTTGGACTTTTCACCAACACAACGGCAAGTGAACACATGTCAGAGGTAAGGCCAACATTAGCTACATTTTGAACACTGGCCTTTACCTTCTCATTTTCTGCATCATATTTGGCATCCACCGTGGCCTAAGGGATAACAGTACAACAGTACAATACAACAGTGAATTATTTTGAAACACAGCTGATGTCTCACTTGTTTCATGCATCTAATACATTCCTGTCTTGTAGGAAGAACACAATTTAGATCCAGTTTCAACACAACCCCCCTGAATCCAACATTTTCCACAATAGTGAAGGGTTGTGTGTCCTTCACTGTCATGAAAACAAGGACTTCATCTAGTTCCTTTTTTCTGGTGGCTGAATAATTAGAGGAATTAACAGATTGTCAGTGTTTTTGTAGAATAAACAAAAGTAAAAAGTGATCAATTGTGTTGATGCATTTGTGATTATATCATGACTTACCATGGCTAGATGGATCCATATTGTCACGCAAGGCATTTTAATGCCTAAACATGGATGAGGTGTTGTTTTATGTATCCCAACTCTTTGGAACACACTAAACACCTCACCTTTGAATAAAAAATGGAACTGTGACAAATAGCTGTTGGTTAGTAAACCTAATGACCCTAATGATTAAGGTTGCCTTGTAGGAAATGTCAGATCAAAGTGTTCCTATACAGGGGACACCCTCCTCTTCCTTGCTGGCTGCATCCTATCCAAAAATCTTCTCACTTTTCTAAATAAATCTCTCTTTCCTTAAACACTATCTTCAAAATGTATTGATTAAAAAGTATCCAAAATCTATAAACCAAATCCTAACTCTACCTGAATCCTCAACTGATCGCAACCCTCCTTCAAAAACCCACATTCTGAACATTCATTTCGACTCCTCCCCCAGATAAAGCAAACCTCGGCCTGTGCTTCATGGAAACCCTGCCTACATTACTTAGTACACGCATTGAAGACATATTGCATAGACACAAGAGACTGTTCCCCAGAGGTGGGGTACTCCCGCCTGAGTATTATTCTTAGAACTGGACAAACACTAACCTTCTTGAGGTACCATTACAGACTCCCCTGTGCATCTGGCAGTGTCATCATTCTGTTGGCACCTGAGCTTCAATAAATTGCATTTATCTTACCCTAAGTGTGCTCCTCCTTGAGTTGTCCGATACCTCTCTTTTTCTGATAAAAGGTGTGCATGTTTCCAGGACCTCTGCGACAGACTGGCGACCAGTCCAGGGGTGTCCCCTGCCTTCGCCCATGAGTAGCGGGGTTAGGCTCTGGCAGCCCCGTGACCCCGAAAGGGATAAATTGGTTCAGAAAATGAATGAATGAATGAATTAATGTTTCCAGGAAAATAATTGGCACGAAAGCCAAGAGGATTTTTAATACGGAGATTGATGATGCTTCAAAGAGAAAAGAAACGTTCACAGCCAGTGCTAATCAGAACAGAATACAATGTTCTCATCATTTCAATAAATCCTGAAATGTTAATCTGGTGTTGTTGTCTGCATTTTGAGACCAAATTTCAAAATGAACCCATTAGCCATCCCCATTCTGTCTGTGATGGAACAAATGCCGGCTGCCACATTTTTGGAATAAGCGTCCAGGATACAAATTCGGTTTTACAAAAATTAGACGTTTGTTTTCGTGGGACAAACAGACATGCTGCTGAGACCAATTCTAGGTTGATGTCATGAAATGGGGGGCACCGACAAGGATTGCAAAGAGGTGTCTCAACAATCGAGTCGTCTTACTTCTGAGTGGAAAAAAAGTTCACAAAAATAACTCATGTTTCATATTTTCCTACAAATTGATACGGTTTAGGCTGAAAGGCTTAAGAAAAGCATGGTATAGGTCCTTTAAGTTTAAAATAATCAAGTATTATTGAAAAATAACTTGCATGTAAACTAGAATGATCATCTGTAATTGTGAAATTGTGGATGGTGTACTAAGAATAACCCTACCCCCACAAAACCATGAAGTATTTTTATCCCCTATTTTTCTCTGAGGTTATTCCACTGTATTCTGTATCAGGGAGATAACAAGAACCTCACAGTACTACTGAGTGGCATTATCTGTAAAAGTGCTCATGATTTATTTTTTCTTCAAACAAAAACACAATGTTGGCAGCTTTGTACAAACCCTGTGCACAGTGAAAAGTCTTAGCCAGAGCTTTTTAGAAAAAAAAAAACAAAACAAAACAAAAAAAAAAAACAGAGCAGATTGCTTCCTCAGTGTCACAGAGTTGCTTTTGGTAACCTTTTGAGATGCTTTGTCACAAAGCCAGTGGGACCACACTGCCTGATTAGAATGGTTTCTATTTAAAAATTACCAAGTTTTTAAGCAGTGTTTGCTTCTGTGTTTGCTTCTGCGTTCAGTGGGGCCAGAGCTCTTCATGTATATCACTGTCCATTACCATTCTTAGCTCAATTTCACTGAGGCAGACAAAGAAATAAATTAGCAGATGTCAACCCTAAAGTAGATTAAAAAATCCCCCTTTTAAATTTTGCTGCTGCTGTTAGCTCTGTCAAAATTGCAGTTTTTGCATTGCAGTCAACTCCAACCGTCAGCCTGGGTCTATATCCTAAACCCCACTGGGGTCTGAGGGCATGTAAGTCAACACAAGCTGTTAAAAATGGAGGCAATGTAAGGAGTGTCCTCTTTGAAATTTTGACTTGGACAAGCTTAATCATAAATTCCATTTCTGCGACTCATAAAAAGGCAGATACAGTAAATTAAATTCGATGAATGACAGTTAAGAAGCAACCTATCTGTTTTTCCAGGGAAACTAAAAACCACATCCACTAGAGAGCACAATGGCATATGGTGCATGAAATTATACTTGTTTTGTATTGACACCAATCATTATTCTATTCTACTGGCTCTCTCAGGACCCCCTCCTTGTATTTTGGTGAGTCTTATGGGATTTGTTGAAAGTTACATAGTTTCAAGCCTAAAAGGTTACACCATCCGAATTGTGTCACATAAATAGCTGTGACTCAAACACTTGTGGCCTATTCTCTGCAGAGTGGAATCAGGTGTGTTAGACCAGGAGAACAGTTCAAACATGCAGGGCGTAACTGGAGGACCAGAGTGAGAAGACACTGCACTACCATAAAAAAAAAAAAAAAAAACTTCAGTGTTGCATCATTTCATATGGGGTTGAAAGAGGATTTTATCAATTTTTTGAAAAGGGGTCATATAAAGTGTGTTACTTAATTAGAATTCCTTGCTCATTCTCCAAACTGGGAGCATTCTGACTGCCGTCAAAAGGTAAGACACTAAGGGCTTCAGACAACCCCACTTCAAAAGACCAATAAAACCTGGGAATTTCATTGGCTGGGGTTCCTTCAAAGTGTGGGAAATTTGACAAGAAAATATTTTAACCTTGTTTAAAACTGTTCAAATGGAAAAGATCATTTGAAGAACATTGCACAAAAGTATTGGAGATGTTTGGTATAGGGAAAAAAGAAATAAATGAATGCAACTGGACTGGATTACCTTAACATTATGACTTCAGAAGGCTCTTTATTTTGACTCTTTTCACATTTATAGAATATTTTCTTTCACTGTTGATCATATGTCTATCATCCCGATAATTCCCCACCAAGAAGACTTTTCTGATATCTAATGAAAGTTTAAACCATTTTGTCTCGAATGTTCCAAAATAAAAAATAACATATTATTTGGAACAAAAAAGGAATGTTAGAAAGTATTGGGAAACATTTTTAGTGGTGAAATAAATGTGCATCTCGTATATGAGAAGTTATTGCTCCAAATTATTCTGAGGGGTTTTGCTATTCTGTGATGTGCAATACCAGCTACAACAACAGCAAAAGGCGCTTGTGTTGCAGCAATAGAAACAACAGAGAACTGAAACATTTACTTCCTCAGTGTTGGCAAATTAATTCTGTTTACCAAGGAGGGCAACTTTGATTTAGTACTTCAGCTGAAACTATACTTTAAACGTTATTAAAGATACATTATAGAACCCTTTCTACTTAAAGGTATTCCAAAGTGTTTTATAGAAACTTGAATAATTTGCATGGCCCCAGTGTTGAGTTTAGTCAGTTGCAATAGCTTTGAGACAGCTAAAAAATACATCAAAACTGATTTGTGTGACAAAAAATTGTGTTTTAAATGAGCTTCTCCTTCACAATAATTAATAGATAAAACACAAAAACAGAATCCGTCTCAGACTGAGTTGGTTTTTACAAATACACATGGAGAGCTTGAAATTGTTCTCAAACCCCTAGGCGCACCTGCCAGATCCTTAGACAAAAAATAAAAGCTGTGTTGAAATTTTTGTTGAAATTCTGAAAGACCTGAAAACCAGAACAAGACGCTGACCCCTCCGATCTACCCCTTCATAATTCTACTGATACTCAGTAAAGTGTCTCACCATCAGCCTGTTCTCAGGTGTACGTAGACACTGGATAAAAAAGAGAACTCTACTGGCTAATTATTCCTGACCTGGGCGCATTTTAGGGACCTGCCAGGCATTCACTGATTGGTCCTGTCACTAGATGTCAAAACTAGGATTAGGGGGGACAGCCAGGGACAAACCCCTGCAGTGAGGCAGTCAGAGCTCAACTCCAGCAGACAAGAGAATGAAAAGGTTTTTTTTACATCAGAGTGCAGATGGAAATGCTTACAGAAAGACCCAAGTGTGTTATGTGACTACCTATTATGCTTGTCTTTTGTTGAGAGATGGACTGATGGGAAGAGTGCAGGGAGAGTTCATCTTTTTCTGTGGCAAACTGGGAAGAGGAGTGTGAACTTACTCATGTTCCTACTGAGTATTTTATTCTGCAGGCATACAAAGGTCCAATATTCAACCTATAAGTTACCCAGGAGCGGATCTTATTGCACCAACTCTTGGAAATGTGGGGTCAAAAAAGCAAAATTTGCTCTTTTGGGGACTAACGACAGAATAATCTCTACCTGCTGGAATCTTCTGCACTGATGTAGCTACTTTGGAGAGCCAAAAAGCGTATTCTTTACTCATGAAGGCTTTTACTGAATAGTAATAGGCCTCTCATAGTTAGTTACATTGATTTGGCTGTAAAACCAATACATTTTCCAAAAACCATTCAAAAAATAACAGAAGTTGTAAATAACAGGGTTTTTTTTTTGTACTCATGTCCATTCTCAGTTATATCACTGAGTTTGGAGTCAGGGAACTGTGATGCAGTATATTCACTGGATGCCTCATATGGTAAAAAGTATTGTCAGGCCTCAATCACGACCCAGTCGTCCTTAGAGGCCAAGCTGGGTAATAAGCGTGTCCTCAGCTTAGCAGGTTAATGTGTTTTATTGCCATGGTGAAGCTAATAGAGTTGTGATGACTCCACACCTGCCACAGGCAGCTGTAGGGGGGAGGAAAAAAGCCACTGAAGTCTCCCACAGGGCCCAAGGCTGTCCATGGGCAAGAGTGCTGCTGACAGATAAAGTACTTGACAGTGACACATTGCTATGAGTTGACAACAGAAATGACTAGAATTTCAAAACACACATTGTCTCCTCCTATGTGATACACCTTGTAATTCTTGCCAATTTTTCAGTCTTTCCTTCCCCTGCTTGAATTTTAAATAAGTACAGAAGTGCAGGGATCATAGTCATCAGAGTCTGAGACATTACACTCAATCTGAGTGAATTATATCCTTTATATTTCCTCTCAGATGTCCTTTTTTCCATTTGATTTCAAAGATGAAGACTTTTCTCTCATTCCCTCTTCATAAATTTCCTATTTATTGATCATTACATTACCTATAATGCTTCACATTTCTTATGATTTAAAATAATCTGTACGTTGCCTACAGTGAAGGGAAGCTACAATAGAAAAACCAATATATTCTGTATGAGCGCGTTTTCTACTGCATAACCCTGAATGCTTGATTCTGGTCATGCTTGTCATTACAATGAAGTGAAAAACTCAATAGATGGGTTTATAAGGAAACATTACATTTAGATTTATACTAGCCTTATTTTCTTGACATTGTTTTCAAGTCATTCTCTTCTTACCTATTTGTGAGCACACAGAAGAAAGTCAAACCTCATATATTTGTATTTTTTAGAATCTCAATAGATGTAATCCTAAAATATAAATTTTTTGTTACCCTTTTATCAGTATGAGAATTAAACAAAGACATCTGTGCTTCTTCACTTTCAAGTAGGACTGGGCGATAAAACAATAGCTATCGATATCGCGATAGTACTTTTTCTCGATAGTAAAATGAGCCTATCACAACAGACTTTTTTTGAAGGGTCCGAAATTACCACTCGCCAAGTGCAAGCATTTTCTTCCCTTTGACAAGTAAAAGCAAGGGAGTTAATCACCAAATGGCGAGTAAATGTTTGTTTAATCTTAGTCAGCTCCTCTTTTGGTGAATTTCTCTTGCCCTCTTCTCTTTTACCTTTGCACGTGAGGTAAATAACACATGCAATGCAAGAGAAAACACCCTACCCCTGTGGTCACTTCACCTGTGCAGGATTTAAGTTTGGCAGATGAAACAATGGAAAATGTGGCGATTTATAACAGGATCCAGTCAGAACTGGAGGATATAGCTGCTTCACTTAAAGCAGCAACAGACAGATTAATAAAATGTGTTGATTTGGAGACAGCGCTGTTAGATGCTAATGCTACGATGCTACCTTGTTAGCCACTCATGCCACGATGCTAACTAGCTGTTCTGTGCATTCTGTGTGATTACAGACTGGTTTAAAGACTGACACTATTTTCATGGACTGGCCTTTAAGACACGGCACATAAACACAACAAGAATAATTCAGAGGACATTCATTTATACTGTATTTTTAAAAATAAAAAAAGAATTGAATCAATTTTTTTTTTAATTCTACAACTAGCCTACATGGTTGAATACCAATATATGTCTAATAAACAACCATATGTCTAGCTAAACAGCTAAAAGTTAAAATAACATCTAAATGTTTAAAAAAAACAACATTTTTGAATGGTCTAGTTGATGGCGCTGTGGAGAACTGTGGCACATAACCTGTTTCTAGGGAGGCATTTATAATACTTAAAATGTATTCATTAATTATGGGGAAGGTTTCTTTAAAAACCTTAGTGGGGATTGGGTCTAAAAGACAAGTTGAGGTTTTGGAGGATGTAATAACTGATGTTAATTCTGCTTAATCTACGGAATAGAAGCAGTCTAATGTTACAGAGGTTTCTATAGATTCTTCCTTTGGGCTGATAGAAGGGATAACTTTGTTCAGCTTATGTCTAATATTTAGGATTTTACTATCGAAGAATAAAAGAATTTCCTCAGAGCTGAGAGCAGTAGGAATATGTGGTTCCACTGAGCTGTGACTGCTGGTCAGTCTGTCTATAGTACTAAAAGGAAATCTCTGATTATTTCCATTCTGTGCTATTAAAGTTGAATAGTGTTGGGTTCTGGCTTTACGCAGTGATTTTTTTATAATTTAAAAGGCTATATTTCCAGTTATTCAGGTACTGCTCTCAGCCGATCTGCGCCATTTTCTTTCTAACTTACAGGTTACTCGTTTAAGGGAACGTGTTTCAGTGTTGTACCACGGTGATACTGGGTTTTGTCTAAACAGTTTAGGTTTCAAAGGAGCAACAACATCAAGTGTTCTCCTGAGGATCTCCATGGAGTCATTAACAAACTGATCGTTTTTATTGGGACTGAAACTATGGGAGCTGCTCTCAGAGTGTATGCTCAACATGTTACTAAATTTTGAACTTCAAACTTCAAACTTTATTTATTTGTACAGCACCTTTCCTTCAGTTGAAACCCAAGGCGCTTTACATAAAATACATAATAATAATAACAATAATATTAATAATAATAAAAATACTACTACTCATAATAATAATTAAACAATGCAATTAATAATAATAATACATAGATAATAAAAAACATTTATAACTTAGAGGTTTCGACCAAATACAAACACTGAAAGAAGAACAGCCACGCAAAACAACCACTCTTCCCTCCCTCAGCTCCTCCCTCCATCTACCCAGCCCCCACAATACATGACACCGACACCCCCACAGCAAAACTGAACAAAGACTAAAAACTGCAGCTCTAAGGAAGATGTCTGGCTCAGTACTGCTGTGCAGAAACTGCTGTACAGGGATCCGTTTATTCCAAGGTCCAGCCCAACCACAGGGGTCATCACTGCAGTGCCCACCCAACACAGGGCAGCCCAGAGCCCCTCAACATGTAGGCACCCCAGCTGCCCCAATGAGAATGAGCACCGCAGCACCAGCTCACCTATAGGCAGAGCCAGGAGAGCCCCAGAACAGCAGATCCCCTTAGAGGAAGCACTGGAGTTAAAGAATAAATGGATAAAAGAATTGGTTGGACTGTAAGTTTAAATTCAGATCCAGAACGGTCAGTCAATGTTCTTCTGAGCTGTTCTTAATTTATTGGAGCGGTGGAATTCTCTAGAACAAACTGAAAGGTGATTAGAAAGTGATCTGAGAGTATGGGGTTATGATGGAGCACACTCAGCTGGCTGATCTCTATACCACGAGTTAAAACAAGGTCCAGGGTGTGCTTGTGACAGTGAATGGGTTCCTTAACATTTTGTGTGAAACCACTATGATCTAATAAAGCTGAGAAAGCATTTCCTAGATAACAGAGCCTACATCTTCTAAACTACATTTCGCTAGGATCATCAACTTGAGTATTATAATCCCCTACTATTATTATTTTATCAGAATCTAAAACAATAGTTGATAGAAATTCTGCAAACTTAGTTAAAAATTCAGAGTACGAGCCATGAGGACGATACATAATTATGAATGAAACAGATTTTGGAGTTTTCCTGTTTGAGTGATTTATAGACAATATGATGTTCTCAAATGAACTATAAATGTGTTTGTCTTTAGTGATAGGAAGTAAGCTAGACTGCGATATTACTGCTAACCCACCTCCTTTCCCAGAAATCCTGGATTTCTGATACTTGTTATAATTATGGGGGGGTTGCTTCATTCAACCTAACATAGTCATGCTGTTGGAGCCAGGTTTCTGTTAGGGCTAAGTTTGTTATCATTCATTAACTCATTGACTGAAAGGGACTTAAAGGAAATTGATCTATTGTTTAGTAAGCCACATTTAATGACATCATGATTTTGCTTGTTGTGCTTGAGAGTATTAGTAGCTTTTACTTTTAGGTTTCTGTGTTTCACTCCTTTCATTTGCCTTTCAGTACACGAGATAAAGCTTGAAGCTGCTGGGCTACCGCTGTATGGGGTTTGCACCAGCGCTAAAGTGAACTCAGAGGAGAGTTGTAACCATAGATATCATGGATATACTGGTACTTAAAAACTTTTCTGCTCACTTCAATCAACAACCAAATAACCTGAACAACACTGCTTCAATCCCAATATAGGCAGATACCCTGCCACAAATACAGCAGAACCATGTGCCACCCTTTACAAAATTAAAACAAAAAGTAGAAGGCCCTGACGGCATCACAGGAAATATCCTAAAATGGTTGCAGAGCAGCTGGCAAAAGTATTTACATCTTCACAGCTGATGGTCATCTCAAATCTTGAATCTAACCAGGTTCAAACAATCACTGACAATGTCAACAAAGTGAAGTGACCTACAATTTAGCAAAAACATGTAATACTGCTTCCTACAGGTAGTAAAAACATATATTCTATTGCCTGCCAAGAATATGGGTGACACAATTGGTAAAGTTGAAACGCTTCTACCAACAATCAGTACAAATTCAGTGAATAAATGTCTTCAAATGAAGGCTGGCTGGACATGAATCAAAAACATGGATTTCATGTATGACAATTCAGAGGTAACGTAGGTTCTTCCATAATGAAATAAGGGCATGCATGTTTTTATGCATGTCAACACATCCTTCACGACTGTAACTTTTATAAGAACAAAAAACATAACATATTTTTATTATCTGTTCTGTTCAGGCATATTTTTTTCTTCAACAACTTGGGTGGTTTAACTCTTCATTTTATAAACTTTGTTGTGTTGCCATGGCATTCTTTTGATTGTATAAAAATCTATTTAGAAAGTTTTATTTTGAAACTTCCAGGTTTTCAGCCATTAATTGCTAGATTTTGAGCATCTGTTTGGCATGAATGGACACTCTAAATAAATGTGGTGACTATCTAGGATTGTAAAAAGGTATGTTTGGGTACAGTTTCTTTAAAACAAAAAAAAAGTTCTTTCTGAGTGGATACGGCTTAAGAAGAAAGGACATTCCCTGAGAAAGATTCAACTCCTCACCAGTTTCCAATAGCAATGCAGCAGAAAAAAGGAGTGGGAAAGCTTGGATCAAACATGCTTGTCTTCAAGCCAGTTTATAAATGAGTGTACAGACATGCAGTATATGTTCATATTAGGTGAACAGACTGCAAGCCTTTGACATTTGATCCATTACTCCGAAACTACTGTCAAAGAATTTAGGTTGAAAACAAACTGGCAGTACATAGAGCAGAACAGTTCTGGAATTTTTGGTGAATGTGGTTTGAGTGTTTCCTTCATTAGAATGCAGGAATGAGCATGTTTAGAGAGCTGCAGACAGCTTGGGTCCAGCTAAAAGGATTTCTAAAGTTTTAGTCAAGTAATAATGGTTCGACAACTTGACATGATCCACTTCTGCTGATGAAAGAACTTCCATATGTTTGCTGTTCTTCACCTTATGGAGTGTCCGGCTGCTGTGCTCGTTGATTGTGTCCTTTGACCTCAGGTAATGAAGACGTGAAGATTTTCCACGCAGACATCTGACAGCCTTCATGGTGGCTTCCTTTGATCAAGTCATCACAAAAGCTCTTTCGGCTCCCCAGTAGAAAGTCAAAGAAAGTGCAATAGCTGATTAGAATAATTGAAATGATTAAAACAATAAAATGCATTAACAAAGTATCAAACCTCATTAAGCATTTGCAGTGTGCAGATGCTTGTTTTAAACAAAAGTTAGTTGCAAGATTAGTTTTAATTCCATTTCAGTCTGTCGAATAAGCTCTGAATCTCTCAGCAGCTGTGTCAGGGTTAGTTCGTCACGGCACCAAAGCAACGGGAGTTTTCAACAGAAATAAGTTTCACTTGCCAAAATGTAATAAGTTTGGAATTTGTTTAATCCTTGAATCACACGGTGAATAGTAATATGTCTTTACCTTAATCATAATGTCTCCAGCAGAGTTCAATGGCAAACCACATTCCTCCCCCGACTTCTCAGCCAGGCTCAGAGAAAAGCATTTCATTCCTCATCATATCACTTTGACAACAGCATAAAACGCGGAAAACATGGAAGCATGGCCCGGCGCTGGTTCAACCCCAACAGTAATCCACCTCAGATCCTCCTAATTCTGTTAAAACAACAGATCAGGGCAGGCGCATGTGACAGGAAGATTTCAGGAGCTTATCTCGCACCTTTAAATAAAAGACTAAATGTATTCTTCAGCGCTGTACGGTGTTTGATTATGCATGCCTGTATGAATCTGTTTATCTTATGCAGTTCATAGAAATGCACAGTAATGCACTATTCTGTAGGAATTTCCTTCACAAATAGTACTCATGAACTGTAGCTCTGCTGCAAAACTATTTCCCTTTGATTTCATTTCAGAAATTGTTTGCAGAAATGTGGTTTCTGTGGTTTTCAACACAATACTTGCTGGCCTCTATTATGTTGTGGAGATGTACACTAAAATTGTAGAACCAGTGAGTTCCTAAAGAAAGCAACAAGTGATTTGCTTTTCAAAGAATTCAGTTTGAGGAAGCCATTTTATAATGCTATCTGCATGTTGGCATGGTGATCGCCGCTGGTAATGTAGTTTCCCTGTAGTTTGGATGTCCACTCAAGGACGGAGTAGCAGCTGGATGGCTCAGTTGGCCTTGTGTAGGACTTTCTCGTGGGAAACCAGGAAAGATGAATGACGTCTAAATTTCAGGACTGTTCTGTAACTGCAAACCTCTTCATGTCTACAATTATGAGGGAAACAAGAGTTCAGGAAATTTGATTCAAACAAGAATAACATTTTTGATAAATAGGAAAATTTGAATTGATCACACAATGAAGTTTGAATCACAATCCTTAAGAACTCATTTTATGTGGAGTAAGAAAACAGCTAAAGTAATTTGTGTCTCACAGCTCCAAAAATGTAATTTGAGTAACTTGTTTCCATCACATGCCCCAAACTAATCACTGGTCCTAGTATTTATTAAACAGCTATGATTGATGCTATGATTGGTGGGGTGTTGTTCAGATCAAACAATGGATCAGGGAACAAGGATGATCACACTCATGCAACACCTCTTAAGAAGACCTAAAGGAGGTTTAATAATATGGGTAGAAATCTTACAAGCTCGGAAAAAAAAAAAGATCTTTCAATAAATCACGATTGTTGTGACATATCAAAAATCCAAACCCTTAACAAATCTGTTTTTACAGATAGTGTGTGATGGTTTGACATGGTAGACCATGAGTTTACAACAGTGTAGTTTAAATCTTACACCTGTCCTCTTTGTTCTCCACCTCTGACCCTTCACAAACTCATCAAGTGACCCACACTCTCTATTCCCTCTGTTAAAGGGAACTGTGTCGAACCTGAGATCTGCTTATGCAGAAAGGCAGTTTGATACTGCAGCAGTTTTAAAAGGAAATCATCCCTGATGGCCAGATTCTTTTCTGCAGTTCACTTTTGTTTTAACTTAAATCTACTGGATATTTGCATTTGTCCTGGAAGCCCCATCTGCATTCATTCATCCACAATCCAACATCCTGGACGTTCATATGCTGCTTCCTGAGGCTTCATGAACTTTGGACTTGATACTGATCTTATTGTGGTCAGACACTGATGTTTCCGAGTCATAGTTCTTTTTCCTGAAATTCCACACAGAATATTCCCTGTCTGACAGTTGGATTAAATCTCACGAGGGTCCTCTAAGTTTTGAAACCTCAATAACAAAGCTACCACTTGATTTATGGGTTTACTTTTAATGACACATTAAAATGCAATTAGCATATTTATCCAGAACAAACTGCATGCAACCAGTGAAGGACGTTGAGAGGAAAAAACATGGCTTAGATTTTCTTTAACAGCATCTCCAGAAGCCTCTCAGCATGCAGCCATGCAGTATTTTAGCTCCGACTTTAGATGAAACAACTGCCTTTTAATGGAAACCTATTAAGGCAAATACATAGACTCTCCTAGCTAAGCAGCAGAGTGAAAAAAGTTCTTCAGATGAAAGTACCTTAAGATTGCCCCCTGGGGGAAAAAAAAAAACTGATTGATTTACTTACCAGCCTTTTATGTCTTTTGTTTTTGTTGTACTTTAACAGTACTTAGTTTCAAGCCCCACATGGCACAAAGAAAATCAAGCACACATGCTCTCTGTGGAAAAACAGATTAAAAATGCAATGGTAATAATAAAAACATAAACAAACTGAAGCCCCTTATTGTGACAGACAAAACCAAGAGTTTCAGGATTAACTTTGTGATGTTACACTTTGATTTAAAACAAAGGGGTCCTTCTGGTTTATGATACAATTTAGAGTAACCAATTGATGAAGCATGCTTTGGGAGGGCGGGAGGAAGCTGGAGTCCCCAGAGAAACTTATTACTCCAAAGATCAAATGACTTTAGAGTGATGAGTCATTTGGACTGATCAGTCTTGGTCTCATCGCTTCAAATAAAATTGGAGTGAGGAGACCAAGACTGGTCATTTTGGCCACAAACATTAAGGCTAAATCTGGAGAGGGGTAAACAAGACCTAAAATGAAAATAACACTATTCCTTCTGTTAAACACGGAGGTGGATTGCTGATGGTTTGGGGATGTGTGAGCTACAAAGGCACAGGACACTTGGTCATATTGATGGCAAGATGAATGCAGCACGTTATCAGAAAAGACTAGAGAAAAAATTGCACTCAAGGGCTGTGCATGGGATGCACTTGGACATTTCAACATGACAACGACCCAAAATACAAGGCGAAGTCCACTTGTCATTGGTTTCAACAGATTAAGGTGAAGGTTCTAGAGTGGTCTCCTTACCTCAGCCACTCTGGAGAGATCTCAAATGGGCAGTTCAATTAAGACTGTTCAAGAAGAATAGGCTGCTTTACCATTAGAGAAAATAAAGCACCTCATCCACAACTACCACAAGACACATCAAGCTATTAGTAATACAAAAGGAGGCAATTCGAGGTATTAAGAAATGGAGGTGGTTAACTTTTGATTTGTGCAATTTGGGAAGTTTCTGTTGTCATTATGATTTTAAAAGGTGTTAACCTTGTTGTTTAACAATAAATGGGTTAATCCTACCACTTACCATGGGTTAGCCACACTGACAGACCAGAGAGAAAAGGCCAGCCAGAAAACATCCCCGCACAAAAGAATTATGGGATAATTTAAACACTGCTTTAAAAAAACACATAGCCAAAAAAAGAGTGTGTGTGCAATTACCTTAGCGCAGGGAAGCACGGAAGCTGGTATGCAGTTCCTTGACTTTCTTCATGTTGTATTTGTAGTTTGAAGTAGCAATGCGAGTAAGACGTTCCAGGTGAGCATTGGTCAGTCTGTTCCTTTGCTTTCTCTTGATTGTTTGGGGTTCTGGACCCAGGACTATGGTTGTTTTATGTTTGAACGTTTCCTGTTTTATTTTGTTGATGGTGCCTGCTTCCTGTTTTTCACATGACTGCGCTTTTCAGGTCTCTTGACACTCCCTCCTAGTGTGTGTTCTCTCCCTCCCTAATGTGCACACCTGTTGACACTTACCTCATCCTCTCCTTCTGGTTATAAGTCCTCCTCTCCCTTGCACTGGTGGTTTTGGTAGCTTCACGAGTTCATGTTCAGCTTTTTGTACCCTGACTTGATTAAAGCTGAAACTTTTGCATTTACGAGTGCCGTCTGCATTTGTGTCCTCATGTCAACCCTGACATTACCACCCGACCAGTTAACATGGACACAGCAGACATGGATACGTTACGGGCGTTACTCCGCCAGCAAGAGGAGCCCAAACTCGTCAAAAAGAGTGGGTGCGCTTACAAGCCGTGGTCCGGCTCCCACTATCCCTAAACCTGCTTCCTGTGTTTTGGATGTTCGGGTTATGTTCCAGGGAGGGGAGATTTCCGTTGAAGCATTGGTGGATTCAGGAGCAGAGCAGAACCTCATGGATGCCGAGCTAGCCAAACAGGTCGGTCTTAAGACTGAGTCACAGCCCCGTCCTATACAGGTGTTCTCCCTTAATGGCCAAGAATTAGCCACTGTCTCACGAGTCACTGAGCTGGTTCATTTAGTCGTCTCCGGCAATCACCACGAGCACACTCGTTTTTTCCTTTTTTCCTTCGCCCAGAACCCACTGGTACTGGGTTACCCTTTGCTTATGGTTCACAACCCAGTCATCGACTGGCCCTCCAGCCGGGTTGCGAAACAGCTGGGGTTGCTGGAAGAGCCAGAGGCAAGTTCACGGCCAGAGACAGAAGCGGGAAGAGCCAAAAGCGAGGTCAAAGACAGGAGCGGGAAGAGCCAAAGGCGAGGTCACCGCCAAAGACAAGAGCACAGGCGAGGCAAGGTCACGGCCAAAGACAGGAGGACAGACGATCCACCTGGAATCAGAAATCTCTCCTGCTCCCCCGTATGGGAGTGGGAGAGAGTGGATTTTAATAAGAGGATAGAAGGTGCATGCTTGTTCATTGCCCAGAAACTCTTTGTCTATGCATTACATGCATGTGGCTTGCATGTAATGCAGTAATCTAATGGGTTAGGTAAAAGTTATATGAAGCGTCATGTGCATCAAAAGAATGACATCTTTTCACTCATCAGTGTGTGAGTAGGAAGATGAGACCCACTCATACACATTGACACAGATGACAGCTCAAAGCCAAGCCCTGCTCATCAAGTATTGCTTCCATTCTGTGAATGGCTGGATGTTTGAATGCCTCTACTTGGTTAGAAGCAAAAACAAAAGTATTTTCTGTTTAATTTCAATTGGGCTGTAAACATTTAACATTGTCTTAAAATTGCTTTAAGGCTGTGGATTTCATGTTATCCATGGCACAGTTTTACAAAGACGTCCTCCAAGATCAGATTTAATGTGTCCAATTTTTGGAAAGTTGTTGATTTTTCCCCTGATTTTGGAAACGAATAAGATACAACAATTTTGCCTTTTAGATTTGTTGAAAAGTGGTTTAGTTGCTGTCCTGTTTTTGTCGTTTATTTTTTATTCTTATAGCCTTATGGTATTTTGAAAACTGAAAATGTGATTGCCTCATCGACTCATTTATGGAATTATAAAGAGACAGTAGCAATCCAAGCATGATTAGGTTCTAAAAAAATTTTTAATTTAAACAATATTGCGTTTGATTTTGACATGTTTGCTGTTTTCTGCAATTGTAAGAATTAATGTAAAACATTAAAAAAAATATATTTTCAAACACAATTAATTTAGAAATTCATGCTGGGAGCAGAATTATTTAGATTTCCCTGAAAAAATATATATTTTTACTTCTAGTGAAATAAATATCTGGATTCATCTGTTTTTTGCTATTTTAAATACAATGAATTCCCAAAATATACATGTGAACTATGACATGATCATTTTCATCTAAAAAAAAGAAAATCTTTCTCACATTTAGAGCAGTTTTGATGTTACTGTAAAATGGAAATACTTTGGCGGACCTCCCAGGTTGAACTACTTATCTACTTATTTTGTAAACTAATCAGTTGATTAGAGCAGTGTGCAACACTTTTACTATACATCTCTTCCTTTTCTATCATGTGCAAACTTGATGCATGAACATGCACAGTGGGGAGGTTTGTTACAAACTGCTGCCAACTCAACATTATTTTCATTACTTTGGCAATATTGCAGACAATTAAATACTTTTTTTTCAAGGGAAAATAACATTTGCCTGGAATCCTGCAGCCGTAGATAGCCCTCTTTGCTCTCAGCAGAGAAGGAAGTCTTTTATTGAAAGACTACACAGATGATGAGAGCTAAAATTATGAAGGTCATTCAGATTGACCAGGAAAGATTTTCTCTATTTCTCCTTATTTGCTTAAACACCTAAGAGAGGATTCACTGTCACCTGAGATCATGCTGGTTAAATGAGGTTTTCTGTGGTTAGCACATTAAATAAATAACTTATTACCTTTTTCACTTGTGAAAAAGCATTGCATTGTTGCAGACGTAGAGGAGAGCAGAAGCTGGCTGTCAGAAAAGTTTATTCACATCTTTATTTAGTCAGAATGACTCCTGGGAGGGGAACATTGGTATTTTGAAAACTTTGTCTTTGGTAGCTGTGTTGATTTTCATTCTCAGTCTCCCCGCTCATCCTTAACAGAAAAAGCTGGAGTCATAGGATGTAACCTCTCACTGGACTCAGATCTTAGTTTTAAAAAAAGGACTACTGTTTACTTTAAAATTATTTGTTAACCAAAATTATTCAAAAATAAAGTTATTTTTTTTATTTACATTGTAGCTTGAAGTTGTTGTTTGCCTTATTAAAGAAAAACAATAATTAATAAGCAACATATCACTGAATTCTATTGAATCATCTATTTTAGGTTTTATTCGTCCATCCATATATTTTCTTAACCCGCTTTATCCCCTTTGGGGTCGCCTAACCTGGCTACTGTTGGGTGAAGGCAAAGAATATCCTGGAGTCAGCCTGTCGCAGGACATTGTAGGTCTCATTTTAACACATTTCGCTTCAGTAAGCTGCTGGAAAAGAAATACTAAAACTGAACATTTGATCGATAACAAGCAGTTGGTCTCCAATCAACAGACCATCCAACATAGTAATGGATAATGTGATCTTTAAGGGTGAAAGCGTGTTGGTCCAGTCAAAGACTGCTTAATTGGTCCGGATCAAATCCTGAACCTTTCATTTGGTCTCTATTCGAACATGCCTTTTGTTTCAAACCAAAGATTGTAAAAAAAATAAACACGTGACTAAAGATCTCTTCAGTTATTAGTCAGGAATTATGAGGGCGGGGCAAAGCATCTAGAGAAAGAATAATGGTCCCATGTTTTGCAATCTTTGTCAAGATAGCAGCAGGCTTGGGTGGGCTTACTCGTGAGCCCCCTGCTTAGCCACCAAGTGTTGGAGTTCACCACTGTTGGAGAGAGCCTTGCGTCCCTTCGCCTTTGGGTGGGGAACAGGTCTCTGACTGTGGTTTCGGCTTATGGGCCGAACAGCAGTACGGAGTACCCAGCTTTCTTGGTGTCTCTCAAAATGGTACTGGAAAGCGCCCCCACGGGGGGACTCCATTGTCCTCCTGGGGGATTTCAATGTCCACGTGCAACGACAGTAGCACCTGGAGGGGTGTGATTGGTAGGAATGGCTTCCCTGATCTGAACCCGAGCAGTGTTTTGGTGTTGGACTTCTTTGCTCGTTATAGTTTGTCCATAACAAACACCATGTTTGAGTACAAGGGTGTCCATCAATACACATAGCATAAGGATACCCTCGGTAGGAGATAGATGATTGACTTTGTAGTCATTTCAGACGACTTTCGGTCGTGTGTCTTGGACACTAGGATAAAGAGAGGGGCAGAGCTTTCCACTGATCACTACCTGGTGGTGAGTTGGATTTGTTGGCGGGGAAAGAGACTGGAAAGACTTGGAAGACCCAAACGTACTGTGAGGGTCTGCTGAAAACGTCTGGCTGAGCCCTCCGTCAGGGAAGTCTTTAACTTTCACATCTGGGAGACCTTCAAAAAGGTACAGAGGGAGGCTGGTAACAAAGAGTCTGAATGGACCATGTTCTCCACCTCCATTGTCTCTGCTGGTGTTTGGAGCTGTGGCCGCAAGGTCTCTGGTGCCAGTCGTGGCGGCAACCCCCGAACCTGTTGGTGGACACCGGAAGTAAGGGATGCCGTCAAGCTGAAGAAGGAGTCCTATCAGGCCTGGCTGGCTTGTGGGACCCCAGAGGTATTGAAGAAGAGAGTCCGGCCTATAGTTGAACCTCAGATCCAAGAACAACAATGTAGTTTTCGTCCTGATTGTGGAACTGTGGATCAGCTCTACACCCTGTCTAGGGTGCTGGAGGGTTCGTGGGAGTTCACTCATCCTGTCTACATGTGTTTTGTGGATTTGGAGAAGGCGTTTGACCGTGTGCCCCGTGGTGTCCTGTGGAAGGTGCTCTGGGAGTATGGGGTCCGTGAAGACTTACTCAGGGCTGTCCGGTCTCTGTATGACCAGAGCAGGAGCTTGGTCCGCATAGCCCGCAGTAAGTCAGACCTGTTCCCGGTTCGTGCTGGACTCCAGCAGGGCTGCCCTTTGTACACGGTTCTGTTCATAGTCTTTATGGACAGAATTTCTAGCCGCAGCAATGGGCTGGAGGGGGTCTGGTTTAGGAACCACAGAATTTCCTTTTTGCTCTTAGCAGATGATGTTGTCCTATTGGCTTAATCGAACTAGGAACTTTAGCATGCATTGGAACAGTTTGCAGCAGAGTGTGAAGCGGCTGGGATGGGGGTCAGCACCGTCAACTCTGAGACCATTGTTCTAAACCGGAGAACCCTCTCAGATGGGTGGAGTGCTCCTTCCTCAGGTGGAGGAGTTTAAGTATCTTGGGGTCTTACTCACAAGTGAGGGAAAATGTGAACTTTAGATCGACAGGCGAACTTGTGCTGCGTCCACCGTCATGCAGTTGCTGTACTGGTCTGTTGTGGTGAAGAGAGAACTAAGTTAGAAAGCAAAGCTCTCAATTTACTGGTTGATCTACACTCCAATACTCATCTATGGTCATGAGCCAGTTAAGGTGGTGTGGTCTCGAGAGGCCAAATGATCAAAAAGGCCAAATGGTGTACAGAACGCAATCTTAGGGCGATCTGCCTCTGCAACTGCGACCTGATGATAGCCACTGGCCAAGTCCAGAGTCGAGAACCAACGAGCCCCTGACAGGGCATCCAAGGATTCCTCTATGCGAGGAAGCGGAAAAGCATCCTTCCTGGTCCTGCTATTCAACTGTCGATAGTCCACACAGAGGCGAAGACCATCATCTTTTTTACGAATCAAAACAATTGGGGACGCAAAGCCCCCATGGCTCAAAATGCTGCTTGAAGAAGCTTTCTGGGATGGCGGATACCATAGACCCAGTTTCCACCAAACATGAAATTGGGCGACCCCCTCATGCACACCTATAAATGGGGACAGGTGGCGAGAAGACCATCCAAATCCCCTCTGGAGCCAAAGGCCCGGCTGGACCGGCTGAGGGAGCCACCTGGACTCCATCACAATCTTTGGCAAAACGCCCAGGCTGTTGGCACCGCCTACAAATAAGGGGTCCACAACGGGAAGGCTGGCTAGGCTGATTAGAATTCTGCAGACGGGAAAGGTCTCGAGACATCTGGAGAATCTGCTCTTGTTGGAGCCTTAACATCTCCTTTATCTCCAATAACTCTGATACTTGTGGGGCCAGTTGGGGCATACCCCCAAAGCCACACTGGAACCCTGGCACTGACGGGACAGAGTAACTATGACTCCGCACCCCTCCTGGTGGACCTTCCCGCACCTTATTGCCTCACTCCTAACCTCTAGCAACGTAGTGGTGGGCTGCCGGCGCAAAAACTGCTTCAACTCACGCCGTAATGCACTGTCACAAACATGCTCCACAAACTGATTCCGCAGCAGACACTCTGCATTTGGAACACCACTAGGTGCAGCTCCTTTGACAGATGCCATCAGGCCCATTGAAGCCAGGGAGAATTCTAGGAGAGTCTCTCCTTCCTGCTGTCGACGTGAAAAAAAGGCCTCCTGCAGAGAAACATACGAGTCCGTGCATCCGTAAAGTTCCTGCAGAACTGCAATGACCCATGCTGGGTCCTCATGGTCAGAACTAGGGCGGTGCTTTATTTTGCTGCGCGCCTCGCCCTCCAGGTGATCAAACAAAAAGAACGCCTGGTCAGCCATGCTTAAATGGCGAGCCCTCATGCAAGCCTGCACCTCATCAAGGCACTCTGCAAGCCCAATACCAGTCCGTCCTCGAAACATGGGACATCTTCTGTCTTCAGGGACAAATAAGAGTCTCTCTTTGACTGGTGGATTGGTTGAAGGCCCCGCCAAAGTGGCAGGTGCTATGCTTGGGCCAGAAACTGCGGCTTGTTGCTGCCGCAGCCTCTCATTCTCAGCTTGTGGTCACGTAACCAGATCTGTAAGTTCTTGTCCTTGTCCTTCCTTGACTAAGCCCATGAGAGAAAAATAAATTACCACTCAGGGGGTTTATTGAAAATCACCAAGTTACCCGGCAGAGTCACCTTCCTCCCTCCCAAGGAAAAACAACTGCTGTTTTTAATCAGAAAAGAGAAAAAGAAAATTTAGACAATTGAAGGCCCTAAATGGTGTCCCTGTATTGCCTGTGTCAAACAAACCCATCAAACACACACACAATAAAAAAAATTTAAATAATATTTTAAAAACAAGGTACCATATTCTCTTTTCAAGTGTGCGATCCTGCTAACAATGCCAATTGTGGTCTCGAGAGGGATGTTGAGAGATTTTTAAAGAGACAGCAAATGGATCGATGCACACAAGGGGACGCAGACAGGGGTACAGTGTTAAGAACAATTTTTATGACACAATTCTAAAAACTAAGTTAAGAAGAATTTATGAAAACAACATTCACACCAAAAATAATTTAACAATAAAACAGATTCAGTCTGCTGGGGACCTGATTACTAAGGGAGGTGGAGGCTCCCAAAAGAACAAAACCTAAATCACCCCACTCACGTGATGCAACTCACAACCAATCGTGAGACCCTTCCACAAAGACACGTCACTCCAAACTGGGGAAACCTCCACCTTGAGCACAGGATTGACACCTAAGTCCTCAGCACTGAAGGAGGGAGAAAACAAAACTGGAAATAAAAAAAATGCACCACAAAATAAATTAAAGAAAAGAAGAAAACAAATAGGAGCGGGTCTCTTGACCCCCACCGCTCCAATGAACAAAACTAAGAAAAAACAAAATCAACTGACAGACAACTCACTCCACATACACACGCTCATCCATTCATTACAACTAGTTCAATAAAATGGCGAAGGCGGAGCTAGTGAGTCTACGGCCGCTCCGTGTTGCGGGTGCTGCTGATTTCTCCTGAGGTGGAAGGAAGAGGGGCCACGCACGGCATGAGTGTTTGTTTGGTCTTCCGGAGCCTTCGTTTGATGGTAGCAGCAGGCAAGCACCCTCGCAGCACCCTCTTTAAAAGGCCAAATTCTGGCACACACACAGCTGGCAAGGCACGGTTCCGTGGGAAAAGAAAGTCCAATAAAACAGCAGCTGTCTGCCCAGCGCGGGGAGCGTCACAAAGTCTCCACTGGAAGGGCGAGATCGCGAGGCGCTCAAAACTACAGGGACTGGATTTATTGGAGACAGCCTGTGCAGTTAACTGGAGCTGGGAGGCCACCAGGAAGTGTACAAACAGGAAGCGGGCGGTTTCAGTGGGCAAACGATGCCATGATGGCTAGTGGGGGCCTTGGCCTTTATATAGCGCCCCAAGAGGCCACTGCCTGCAATTATTTAATCCCACTACACCTGAGCCAATTAGTCCTTCTACAGTGGTTTGGGCATCTGGTTCAGATGCCCCCTGGTTGCCTCCCTAGGGAGGTTTTCCGGGCATGTCCCACTGGGCGGAGGCCCCGTGAAAGACCCAGGACAGGCTGGAGAGACTGTGTCTCTTGGCTGGCATGGGAATGCCATGAGGTCCTCCCAGAGGAGCTGGAGGAAGTGGCTGGAGAGAGGGAAGTCTGGGCATCTCTGCCTAGACTGCTGCCCCCGCTCCCCGGTCCTGGATAAGCGGAAGAAAATGGATAGATCAAGTTTAAAGTTGTTTTAATGAGCATGCATTCATCCGACCGCTCTGAGCATGGAGCCTTTTCAGACTGAAGGAAAACTCAAAAGGAACCAGAGCTGAGTCAAATTAGTAATGAACTATGACTATATCAAAAGATGGGTCAGACCAGGGTTCAATTGGGCGCATTAAGGCTGAAAATTTGCTCTGAAATATTGGGGGAAACAAACTGGTTCACCTTAAGCAAACCAAATAGACAGTTTTTTCTCCTGTCAATAATAATTTGGCTTTATGGTCTGACAAATGCAGCACTATAGCTTACCAAAAAACAATGTACAGATCAAAATATTTCTGGGGGTTGTTTTTACATATTTCACACGCCACTTCAGCTACCAACCACGATCACATTGATAAAAACACACTCATACATTTACACAAAATAACCATAGTCTAAATAACATTGGTAGAGTCTACATTATTGTCTAGATGTTTGTTATTTTAATGCCTCTTACTTTTTGTTGTTTCATTGTGTCATCATACCATTATGATTTAGGGAAATCTGGTATTTTGAGGGTACAGTGAAGAAATCCATATATATATATATACACATTTATAACACTTTGGATGTAAATATACCCCAAGGTTTAGCTAAATTGCTTTTGAAACTTGACCTCCCTGCCTACTGCACTTACCTTGACACGCCCACTTTAATCTGGACAGTACTGTTAACTGATGATCTGGTGTCAGTAACAAGAAAACATGATGGTGTGAATATAGTCACAGGAAATATTCATGTCTTAATGCTTATCTTATAACATAACATTTCATAAAATTAGGTTTTTCAGTGATGACAAAAGCTACATGGGAAATTTTCAGTTGGGAGCTTTTAACAAAAGATTTTCAAAAGACAGTTATGCAAATTATCATTTGCAGAGGAAATAACTTGATTTGGGAATATGCAAATTATATATATTAGTACATATAAAACTAGTCTGGCTAGTTTTCTGACTACATGTACTGATATATTTTCCTGAGATTGTGCTTGCAAGAAAACACACAGCTTTGTTTGCTTACAATGATGAACGTCACCATACATTTGTGATGGTCTGACGCAAACAGGAAGATAAAAGTTGTTTATCAAATGAACAAGCCAAGTAAAAGTGACAGGGTGATGACAGTGCAGATACTAATTTGGTACA
Source organism: Oryzias celebensis (assembly GCA_014656515.1). Taxonomy (NCBI): domain Eukaryota; kingdom Metazoa; phylum Chordata; class Actinopteri; order Beloniformes; family Adrianichthyidae; genus Oryzias; species Oryzias celebensis. The sequence continues at coordinate 20,996,464 of BNCR01000018.1, read as the reverse complement.
ACACAAACTTCACCGAAGTGAAAGAAATTTGCAAAATATACGTGAGAAAAATAATCCAATGAATTCCAATGGAGGTTGAGGGTGTCTGAGATGACTGCTCCAAGTCCCCAGCAGTTTAAAAACGATGCAGTTCTTAATATCCTGCTAGATTAAAAAATACAAAGCTGTGGTTTTATCTTCCGTGAAGAAAGCTCATTCTGTGAGTCCAAACCCCCTCTGTGATGCAATTATGCAATTAGCACAGGTGGAACATATGGGTTTTAGAGAGTGATGCAATCACTTATGCAAATGTGCAAAATAAATTTCTGATGATTAATTGCAGCCTGTTCACGTGCTGGGAGAGATGTCATAGTTTTCTGGTGTGCAGATGGAAATCAGGAAGTTTTCCTTGAAAAGAGTTCATTTCACAGTTTAAAGTCCTCTATTGCTTTGATACCGTAAAAAGATCAAAACCAACATGTTTTTTTTAGTAGCTATATTGTGTTATAGGCTATGTTTACAACCGACAACAGAACTAGAACAGAAATTATTTTGCCCTTCAAACTCAAAAACACAGGGTACAGCTCCGTTTTAGGCCCAAAGCATCCAAAAGTTCATTCTGAGTCTGAAACTGACTATGCTTTTGCTGGAGATGCGGTGGAGGAGAAATCAATATTTATAATTGGATGTGGAAAATTTTCTCAGTCTAGTGATATAAAGAAAAAACCAAAAAAAAATAATGCTGTTTTCCCAAAACTGTAAAATATAAATATTTTTTCTGCAAACGCCAGTGACATTGTCAGGAGTCAGCTCTGTGTCCTCCTCTGGTCACTGGCGGGAGCCGTCTCCAGAGTACTGACTGTACTCAATCTCCCAGGAACCCCAGCGCACACTCCACAGATGCAACTCAGCTGTCACTCATCAGGACACTTAAGCACTGGTCAGGGCCACTCTCAATGTGAAGTATTGTTTATGCCATCCAGCCTGCATACTGAGTATCTCATCCTGTTCAGATCTCTTGTTCAGATTTACCTTACCTTGCTTCCTACCTGACTCTGCCTCTTTGCTGCCTGCCCTGACCCTTTGCCTCATGCAATGTGACCCTTTGCTCTGTCAGCAACTACACCTCTATCCAACAGAAAAATGAAAGTGATTTTGAAGGGCTCACTTTTGACTGGTAAAGCACGAGAGTGGCTCTGGACTGGAGGAACGCTGCCCTTCCATTCATATGCAGTGTTCACGGAGATACTGCGCGACATGTTTAACCACCCAGCGGATGGCAAGGACTCTAGTTAGCAGCTGTATGATCAAGCAGGGGGCAGTAGACCACAGCCGACTACTCACTTTGGTCCTGAACCGACTGGTCTTCCAGTACTCTAACAACAGCCTATTGGGAGGGGCTCACAGCAAAGCTGCAGCATTATTTTGGATCAGCTCATCGCTTTCACCAATAAGCTTGATAACCTGCTGAGAACTCTGATCTCCAGTTCCGATCCACCAGCCTGTCCAACTTGGCTCCACCCAGCTCTCCCCAGAGGAGAGGGTGAGGCATTTTCAAGAGAACCTCTGTCTTTACTGCGGTCAGCAGGGCAACATCGGCAACATCTGTCCAGATCAACCTCCATGGCGCTCTAGCGAGCTGGTGAGTCGACCCACGCTCACCTATACATTCCCAGTGACTCTGCATTTTGACGGCTGTGAGGCACAATGATCTCTGTTTTTTTTCTCTGTTCCGATTCCAATATTGGCTGGGCTTCAAGAACATTTAGGCTAATGAACTGCCCCGCCTCCACAAAACCCCCTGCAGAAGAACCGGCCACTCCAAAGTCCTTTGTGCACATCTCACTGATCCTGACTGCAGTGCAGTGGGACATCATGACCGAGCTGGCTGACTGCAACACTGCTGAGCGTCCTTTGCTGCCCCTTTTCCAGCCATTCAAGTATACATCCCACCTTCTCATCAGCCTGGTGTACGACATACCAGCAGCAAGACACCCAGGTATGGCTGGGACACAGACATTGGCGCCAAACATCTTCTAATGGCCGACTATGCAGGCTGACGTGGCCCACTTCGTGACCAGATGTGCATCCTATCAAATGGCAAAGATACCCCAACAGCTTCCAGCCAGCCTACTGCAACTGCTGTCCATACCACAACGTCCCTGGTCGCACATTGCAGTGGATTTTATCATGGACCTGCTCCCCTCACTAGGTAACACTGTTCCTGTCGGTAACCAATCAGTTCTCCAAGGTGTGTTGACTCATTCCTCTACTCAAGCTACTCACAGCTCTGGAAACTACTGAGAAGCTCCTAACTCGAGTCTTTAGGCATTATCGTCTCCCTGAGAATATTGTGTTGGAGCAAGGTCTATAATTTACCTTTTGAGTGTGGCAGGGCTTGGGCATCAACATTAGTCTCACCTTCAGCCACCATCCCCAGTCCAATGGCCAAGTAGAGTGCCTCAACCAGGAGATCACATGGTTCATTCAAACCCACTGCAGCCAGCATCAGGAAGATTGGAGCTGGTTCCTGGTCTGAGCAGAATACGCCCAGAACTCCCCAAAGAAGGCGGCCAGGGGGCTCTCAGACTTTCAGTTTGTATTGGGAGTCCCACCTCACTTCTTCTCCTGGTGCGTTCAGCACTGCCTGCGTTGGTCTCTATTGAAGCCAACCAATGGACCTCCAGAAAGAGGATCCAGTACCGAGCCCTCTGACATCAACGCCCCTATTTTGCTGTTGATGACAAGGTCATCAGCTAAGCTCCTGCGTAGGACCCTCAAGCTCCCAGGCCTCTGGGAGAGGATTTGAGCTTGTGGTGAGGAACCCCAAGTGATCTGCTGTAGCCTCCTCCAGTTTAACTACCTCGAGCACCAGTGTCACCTTCACCTTTCAAGCTTTCTCCAGTTCCTCTCCAAGTCCTTGGTATTTATCCTATTTCTCGTGTTCCTTTTTCTTGAGGTTAACATCTATTGGCACATCCACCAACACCAAGCTTTGCACCAAGTACACCAAGCTTTCCTCTGTTATTTATCTACCTATACCATATTTTTTGGCTGTATCTGGATCTTTGCTCTCTCATTTTCTACCACTTTCAAAGATGTTTCCCATTTTGACTTTGGGGTTTCCATTCCATATTATGCACACATGTTCCTGTATCCTACTCACTTGGTTTTGTATGCATGAATGCTTTCCCAGCCATTATCTTACACCCTGCAATTACATGCTGGATTTTTGCAGAACGCTGCACAATGCACAGCTTGGGTCTGCCAGGATGATTGCTGTCCTGTTGAACATTTCTAGCCATTTGTAGGACTTCTTGATATCAGCCACTTCCGTTATGGTTCGGTGGTTCATCCCATGCAAGGGCTTCTCCTCCCTTGAGGCAGAACTGCCAGGGTCTAACTGTTAATTGCCCCGGTCTTGTTCTTGCCATTTAGTCGGCTTCTCAGGACTTCCCTTACTTGTTGGAGGTTTATGGAGGTATTTGGCTTTTCTTGTTGCCTGTTCCAGGTTGCCATTTGCCTGTAGAATTCCAAGGTACTTGTAACTGTCCTCAATGTCTGCTGTTGTTCCTTCTGGGAGTGAGATCCCTTTTATGTGAACTACCATGCCTGCATGGTCAAACATTTTAATGTTGTAAGACTACTTGAAAATTAGCTTAAACAATTTAAAACAGTAAAAATATTTGATTATGTGTAATAAGTTTACAGTTTCATAATACCTGTGAAAGAGTGTCTGAATAAAGTTTAGATGAAGTTCAAATCAAAACATTTAGCTAACACCCCAGCACCACCACCACTACACAAAATACACTAACTCATGATGCTAAAGTGAAGCAAGTTTAAATGATTTGGTCCATTTCTGTCCAGACCACAGACACATTGACAACAACTGATTAAAGTGGTGTATGTGTTACTTATGTATGAGTATTTACCATGCTTCCTTCAAAGCTGTTTACAACTTTCTGGGCCAACCAGGATTTTGTGAAAAACATCAAAACCTGTAAAAATAACTTTTAGTGCATGCTGGTGTGCTTCACCTTCATGTTATTTGAAAGGAAATGCAATTGATATTTAATACTATTCAGCATTTATTCTAGTTGTGCTTGGTTGTCTTTTTCTTAATAAATGTTCTGCCTTCCTTCAAAAAAAGCAGAAAATGTATCATTGACTGTTGTTGTTTTCTGAACAAGTATTTCATTTCTGATGCTTCTTGTAACTATCAGATAATAATGGGATAATAATCTGATTTTTTTTCATTTGAAAGTCATGACACAAACAAAGGGGGGCTCAGTTTTTAAAATGGCTATGCATGAATAATGCAACAAAATGGTCATTTTATGTATGAAATGTAGTCGGATTATCCCTCAAATGTAAAAACATGTAAAGACTAACATTTAGAAAAGTCTTGGGCTGAAAATTCCTATCAATCATACAAATTACCGCACACCTCATGAAATTTATGATAATGCAAGCAGGGACACAGTATTAATTGCATCCATTTCTCACCTCTTCCAGTGGTGAGACACTCAGAACTCAGCGTGTGCCACGTGCACAATCCATTATCCTTTACCCTTTGTGTGTGATGAATGACACAATTATGGGGTATTATTTCAGTTGTTTTCTATACTCTGCAATTCTCTTTCTGTTGCTCATGTGACTTTTTTTCCCCAGAAGGAACATGCACATTTTGTCTTTAACACATATGCAGGGCTTGTGTTTGATCAACAGCCAAGAACAAACACATCTCTGTGTATGTTAATAGTTTCATTTTTGCTATATTTCCTATGCTCTTGAAGGTTTGCTTTTGTGTTTGCAGGCAGGCTAGTTGATTTTTGGATATCAGACTGTTGGATCCAGGTCCAGATCAGTTCCAGCTCATCTGCTAAATTCATGTAACTATTGTTCTCCATGTCTTCTCCTGAGTCTTGGCATATTGAAGTCTACTCACTGACAGAATATGACTTTGTTATCATCCAAGTTTTGCCTTTTCTATAAAACCAAGTGAGAGCAATCAATTCAAATCAATTTGATACTTCTTTTAAATGTTGACTTGAAAATGAATAATGAACTCTATTTGTCTCATTAGGTAACTCTAAACTTCAGGCATTGTTTTTAAAGTATTTAGCTAAGAAATATTTTGGACGTTCAAAAGTATATTGATGTGCCCAACTGAAGACCCAGACAAAAAACGTGACCTGTATGGGAAACTCCCTCATAAATGTTTGTGATTAAAAGCACAAAGTTTGAAGAAGATTGAGGTTTTTTTCTGTTAGATAAAACATTTGAAGCATGTTATGTGGTCTTCTTGTTCAGGGGCTGCAGCTTCACCCTTCTTACCTCATATGGTCACCAAGTAAAGCCCAGAAAGACACAGAGTTGATCCGGCCACACACATCTGCCTCGTCTACAGCGCCTGTTTATCTGACCTTCAGATCGACAGCGACCCCTTTAGCACTGTGCAACACTCCTTATCTGAAAGCACACCCTTAAAGCTAGTTTACATTCAATATACCGCATCAAGGTCATTAAGGGGACATGTAAGCCATACATCACTGCTGCCGTCTGGAGGCACTTATTCAAACAAGGAGAGAAGCTCTGGGGGGCCGCCTGGTTCTCCTCAATCAGCTCCGCAGCTGCTCTTTTACTGCGTTAGCTCACCTTCCAACAACAACTTCACTCCCAGCTGCTAAAAAAATCATGTTCAACAACAGCCTTGTCCATTTGACAAAAGCAAAGTGAAAACTACAGCTTATCCTCTGAGAATGGATTTTTTCAGAGCCCCTTTCCGTTGGACTCATGGGGCGAGCACCATCCAAGGATCAATGCAGGCACCATTAGGGACTCCTGTTGGGTCTGGCCTCTAAGCATTGACCAGCCCTTCCTGGTTTCTGCAGAGAGAGCCTGGAACCTGCAGCTGATGACTGGCTCACGTTCCAGCTGTATCAAATCTGGAACACTCCTAACACTCATGCATCCTAATGAAAGGCTTTTGTTCATGACAGTCATTACTGAAAGCTGTTTAAAGTGTTTATCGAAAGCCAGCTTCCTGCGGGAACAGCCAAGCATCTGGGATCGGCTATTAGAAATTCAGTGTTAGAATGGCAATAAATTGTGTCTGATTTGAGAGGTAGCAGACTGAAATCTTCAACTGTCTAGGTGCAAGCTAAATCAGGCAAGGGACAGATGTTAACAGTTGCTGTTTGTTTTATGATTATCTCCAGATCTGCATATTCCAATCCTCCCTGAAGGAACAGCTTATCATACGTGTTGTGTACCAGTTTGGAAGTAATCCCAAGACTTCTTTCTACCACAGCGGCTGTATAAATACTCATCTATTGTTTTGTTTGCAAGACTCTTCTCACTCAGCGCTATGCAATTCTCTATCTATTCCATCTCCATGAATAATGTGGCACATCTCATGTCAGATGGAAAGATAATGGTGTCACAATGCAAGCCGCACATCTACCGCTCAGCACAATTTACAAAAAGCCATTCTGAGATTTCACTGCCACTTCATGCCTCACTCTCCTGCCTGTTGAGAGGCTGATTTTCCGAGGAACCTCTCCTGACCTTACCCACTCATGGATTCACACAAAACACTCTTGTTGAGCGCAGAATGCTGGGATGCTCCTGATTAGACTGCTTTTGTCTGATTCCTGCATCCCGCCTGTCAAGAAGTTGAATGCAGACAGGAATGTCTGTTTTCTTTAAACATCAGAGGATGTTTCAGTCCATGAACCTTTTGTTTGAATTGATGTGATGAAAGCTGAATCTTTCAGGCTTCTGTTTTCTGGTTTAAATGAATTGGTTAGGTTTCATTTCCTGTCTTTATGTGACACCTGAGTTCTGTAGCTCTTTCGCTAACATGCCCATCGTTAGTCATTCTGGTTTTTCACCTTGATACGTGGTTTTCTTGCTCATTTTCAGCTGCTCTTTGCATTTTTTACTTTTCTTACTGTCTTTGCAGTTTTACCAGCACCTCTGGTTTGTTCATTTTGTTGCAAACTTTTACAGGTTGTTTACATTTCCTGTTCTGCAAAGTTTTTCCTTTCATAAATAACTACCTCTTCTGTTTTTCTGCCGTAGTCCTGCATCTATCACTAGTGTCGTTTACTTGGCTTAAAACTTGTCTTTTTCAGATGTTTTTGTTTTAAACCACAACAGTAAGAAATTCAAATACATCTTAACATGCATATCTCCACTTCTGGATGTAAAATCTGCTTTTTTTTTTTTTGATAATACGTTTACTTTTATTGTTTATTTTATATATATTTTTAAGTTTAAAATGTTAGTTCATGCATAATTAAGTCAATTACCATAAGAAAAAAAATATAAATGTATGAGTTGCTTTTTTTCTGTCTAGAGTAATATTTCTTTTTTAATTATGATTTTCTAAATAAACTTCTTGATGCCTGCACTGCATGAAAAACTTCAAATCTAATCAAGAATATAGTTCAGTTTCATAAAAAGGTTCTCATATTCTATGTCAGACAGATTATGTAACAGATTAAATTGAGCATCTGAAGATTGAAAATGACATATTTGATATTTTGAACCTTACCTCATATGGCCAGCATAATCTGCCTATAAAACAAGTGAGCAGTTCCCACCACTCCCACCTGCGGAGCAGTGCAGATTGTAAATGCACAGAAACTGCACTGTCCAGGAGTCAATCAACACATGCCTTATTTTGCTTTCGATTTGAAACATTTTTATACTACTTTTCTTATATTATTTGATTTTTTTTATGTTGATAGATTTGAGATACCCTTGATCATTTTTTATGATAAAGAAGTAGTGACTCTTTTACCATGAGGCATTACACAAATAAATCTTCAGATGAATGAACCTTGATACAACAGATGAAGGGTTATGATTTTGTCCTCATTTACACATCACTACATATAACAATCTTTTGAATAACTTTGAAAATACAAAGTTAATAAATGAGAAATAAATAATAAAATAATGAGAAATAATATCATAAATATGCATCCTTCCATTTTGAGTAAGAAATCTGGCCCTCACATTGTAATCGAATCTGCTGAAAACATGTAGCTAATAGAAATGATAAATAAACCCATGTGTTTTGATATTTATTAGCCAAAATTTCTCTGAATTACTTCATTTTTTTTTTACATTCTGCGCATTGTTGCTTTAACTGTAATTTAGCTTTGTTTCTTTGAAAAGATTTATTCATTTCCTGTTTTTGTCTTTTTTCAAATTCCATATTTCCGAGCTGTTAAGTAGAAAGGCTCTGCAACAAGACGTCTGTGATTCTGTGAAAGGAACGTATTATACAAACGATAATTCTGTTGTTTTTTTGTATTGTGTGACATGCAGTAATAAAAGCAAAGACATCATTTTCAGAAGTTTGCTTTTTAACCAAACTAGAATAAATTTCTACTCCAGTTGATTTTATATTTAAAGCTCCAAGTGGGAAAAGAAAGATTACATGAGTCCTGTTCTTTGCAGGAAACACAAAGAAACAACAGCTATCATTGTCTAGCTGTGTCAACTGTGGGTGTGAAACATGTCAGGAAAAAAAATGTCTTTATTGATAACTGTTTAAAGTAAGTTGGTCTATTTTGTGTTTGTTTCATCATCTTCAGTCAGGTAAGCAGCAGGCTGACGGCAGCAGCACAATCATTCATTCAACTCAGGTCTTTAAAGGAACCATTATATCTGCCAAATCCATCAACCTTTCTCGCCGAGGCATTTTCTGGCCCGTGAAACTGATCATCTACCTTGGGGATTGTAAGGAGCCATACTTTACTGCCCCTTTAAATACTTAATGCAGTGAGGTGCCAGAGGCTGGGCCATAAAAAGGACCCCATGAATCCAAGGGGCCCAGGCCAGTCTCCATCAACCAAACATTTTTTGCAACACTTTACCTTGGAATCTTTGATTCAGACTGTTGCTGCAACACCTAATACAATAATATCAAATATTCATTTTAGTGTTGCCTGAAAGAAGTTTTTGCATGAGATGAAAAAATTACACAACACTTCCTCTAATTTCTGCATTAGCTAATTTTGGCTTCACAGCTGTGCGTGTGAGTTTGGGCGTATGTGCATGTGTGTGTGTGTGTGTAATTATGTACTGCAGCAATTATGAAAAAGCAATAAGGTTAAACAAGATTAAATTAGATAGTTCTTTTGAGTGAAGACATTTCCTGTAGAGAGTCATAGAGAGGAGTAGCCACATCTTAAAAGGAGTCCAGGTGTGTCTTGCAGTACATTTATCGCTCTTGCTGGCACATTAAAAAGGAACATGAAAATGTAACAAACTGCTTTAATGTGTGTGTCAATAATTGCCTGGGCACCTTTGGAGGTCTGGCACTGGTAGTCCGATGACAGGCAGGCAGCAGTGCAGCACCACAATAATCGCCTGATAGGAGGGTCTCCAAGGTCCCCGAAATTGTCTAATGATCAGCTGATTTCAGACTGCCACCTTCCAGCCAGCCCTTGCCCCCTTGCTGCCGTCCCATTGCCACCGTCCAATTGTTAGAAATCATACGGCAGCAATGCAGACATGGGCTGTGGGCACCTGTACCCTACCCTGTACCCCTGGGTACACACAAGCTTCCTAAGCACACTGAGGACCACTGTGAGCTACATCCCCCTACCCCCTGAGCGCTGCTGTTTACCACACTCACTCTTAAGCCTGGTTCACAATGGACATGGACGCACAGCAAAGAGGTCCAGAACAGTGTGCGCTTCCATTTGGCGCCCCTGTATGGTGTAGTTCACATCAGATGCACAAGCACCACGAACCTCCGTGTCGGTTCATGGCGTGCAGTGGAACGTTTTGACGTCTGGTATATTTTCAAGTGATCCGTGTCAATAATGGCAGGAAGTTACGCCAAGACACATGAGAAAGTCCAGGTCGGTTTTCAAAATATAACCACATTTTCACAATAAAACACTGGGATTGACAAATATGGTCATATTTTTGTATCTAAACAGACAGTAGAGTTGAAAATAAACACACAGACACAAACACACACTCAAGCACACGCACACTGTTCAACGTAGTGGGCTGACAACGTAGCTGGGGTGGGTTTAGACGTAAAAAAAAAATCAACAAGAGAGAGGAAAGAGCAGATGGCAACAAGGATATTAGAATAGGATTTTAACTGGGCAGACGTGCCTGCCGAGCGTCGCAAAAAAACACAAAAACAGACACATAGAGAAAATATAGTGGGCTGTCTACAGAGCTAGGATGTGGTTTGGGGTGTAAAAACACAATCAACGAGAGAGAGGCAGAGAGCAGCTGGCGACTAGTCAGGATGGACGTCAAATTAATTGTCAATGCGAGCAATGCGTAATTGTGCAAGTGCGCAGCTTTTGGAGGGAACATTGTCCTGGGCTACCTGGCGGCCAGTGGCACTAGTTATGGATGGCCGCTGTTCTGAGACATTCACACATCATCCAGTCAGAGCTGCTGCCAGCCAACAAACCGGCTGTGGCCACCAAGCTGTCACCTGACTTTGTAATGACATCATTCCTGTCGGACTGATGACGGCCTGACTGCCGCCGACTGCAGTCATGACCACGCCAAAGGTTTTTAAAAAAATCAGGTGGCACCAGCTAATTTTAAGGATTCTGCCAATGCCTCCCCATCTGGCGGTGGCAGTTGTGTGACTGTGGCATAAGGTGGCTGCACTTGTAACTTACTGACCACAAATGCTGCACACAGAGAGTGTGCACATGAAACTAAGTGCCCGTAAGATGCCCATAGGACAGCCACACAAACTACATTCCAATTGTCTAATTTCCTTTTTCCAGCCAGGCTGAAAAACAGCCAGGCTGCCCCCATCATGGATGTGATGAAAAATCCATATGATGTGCCTGGATCTCACCTACTTTATCCTTACTCTTATGTGTTACATAAATGTTCACCATGACCTGTCGACCGCAATGCATGAACATTTAATCTCTATGGGTTCACAGAGCGGTCTTCAACTGTACTATCAACACAGAGGAACCAGAATGTTCATCAACGTACTATAAAGCATTTATTGATCAGCATTTAATCAATGGATATGCATTGTTTAATCATAAATTTGTAGCAAGAAACACAAGATGTCTTCAAGTCAATATAAGTTTGACTTTATTAATCAACATCATGAGTTCCCAATCTTCTCAGACCACGACCCCTAAATTTGTTGCATAAAACCCCTGCGGGGGACCCCCCCCGCATGCACACTATCCATGGTATGTATTTTTTTATTTTTTGTTTTCTGTCAAAGTTAATCTGTCTAAAGCTGCACAATGCAACAGCTTTTACATCTTTAAAACAATGTAATCTTTTTTTTTTATTTTTTTATTTTTATTGATATAATCGCTCTCTAATCTGCCATGGAAACAACACTACTTGTGCCCATGGCAAAATCCCACAGAGCGGATGCTTAGATCAAAGGATTCAGAGTTCTGCTTTTGTTCAGTGTATTTTTATGTAAAAACATTTTTGGTTCCTCTGCCTTGATGGTACGGTGCCTTGTCAAAAGGTCCTTGTGCTCTGTGTATGTATGAATTTGCCTGCTCCAGCTGCTTATTGGCTCCAAGCACAGCCAGTGTCTGACATGGAAAGTGAATGAGCCACATCAAAGAGGTTGAAAACTACAAACTGCGGGTTACTTACTTCACGGAGATTGCAGAACTATTGTGTCAAGATAGTTTTCGCATCAAGTTTAGTCAAACTGCATTGGGACGTTGGTCCAGAATCAATATCTGAAACTCAGCTAGGCTTTGACATAAATACAAGCTTCACAGTCCAATCAGTAAAAAGTTCCATCAATCCCTTTGTCATTTTTTTATCAAATTAATTATAAATCCACAAACACACACATTTTCTTTCAAACTTCATGAGAAACTCCAACGGAAAGAGGCTGTGGTGCAGTGGTAGGGTGATCATCCTCTGATTGGAAGATCAGGTTTGATTACTACCCTTCCCACCCATATGTCGAAGTGTCCTTGGGCAAGATGCTAAACCCCACTTTGCCTCTGATGGAAGGTTGGCGCCAGTGTTCGGCAGCGGAGCTGCCATCAGTGTGTGAATGGGACTGTGACTGTAAAACACTTTGGACCTTTAATAAAGGTAGAGAAGCGCAATATAAGTATATGCCATTAACCATTTACCAAAGCACACACACTTGTCACAGTTGCTCCTGCTGCTCCTCAGTTTATGTATGCCCACAGGTAGTGCTGTAGCTATGGCAACTTAGAGGCAAACAAAAGAAAAAAACGGTGCTTTCTTTCTGTCTCTTTCCAAAGTAGAAGGAAATCTCCATGCAAGACTTTCTCTTAATTGTCTGGAAAGTGGCAAACGTTAGCACACAGTAACAAAACAGGGTTCTTATAGATTGTGAAATTCAAGACATGTATTTTAAAAATGTCACAATTTTTCAAAATTCAAAATGTATTTCATACCCTATGGACACTTTGTTTTGGTGGATTCACCAATAGGTCCAAATTATAAAACTAAAAACAAGTCATTTTGAGTGTAAAATAACATTTTTAAGTGTCACACTCGGTCACACCCACTGGCAAAATTCAAACCACACTTTGGATCACAGAACAAACAGCAATAAAAAAACGTTTTTTACATTGCTGAAAATCAGAACAGACATTTTAAGTGTTCATTTTCTCATTAAAAAGCTGCAATATTTAAAAAATATATAAATATGATTTTAACAAAAATGAAAGTATGAGTTTAGACTTGAATGACTTTAGTCATTCAAGTTTTGCCTCTGCCACCAACAAAAATAGCTTTAAATTTAGCATAAACCCGCATGTAAGCAATGATAAATATCAGAATCTAGAATCTACCAGACTCTAAATTGAAAAGACAAACCTATACCATGTAGAGATTTAGTGGTGATAGACAGTTTTATATTAGATAGAAATCATAATTCAATGCCTTTAAGACTTTTAAAGGCCACTGGAATCTTGTTTAAAAGCAAAACACTTGCTAGCTAGCTAACAATGGCATTGTTAATTTAGCTGATGCAGCTATTACATCTAGATGTAAGCACTATCCATCAGCCCATAATGATTTTAAACACATAAAAAAATGGGCAGAAGATCATAACTTCAATGTTAAGCTGAAGTGACCGTTCCTTTTTTTACTTACTGACAGTTCCATTGCAGACCTAACTTTGTCTTCCCTGTGCCTCGTGAGGTAATGACAAATGAATAAAATGATGTAGTGACAGTCATTTGACACAGGCACATTGGGCCTCTTTGATTTGGCCTGCTGTCAAATTTGGCAGTGCAAGTAATTGTGTGATACCGTTTCCTTTGCCTGTCTGGTCAGATTTGGGTTTAGGTGTGGGTTATTGTCTATATTTTGTTGTCTGGCTGTTTTACTCTGTTTTTCACTTGTTTATTTTATCATGTTATGTTTATTTCTTTGAGCACAATGAGTGAGAGGGAGGGAGAGGATGATGACACGCTTGTGATGTTAAACATTCTGTGTTCTAAAATAAAAGCATTACTTTTTTAATGCTAGTTTATCAGCCTCTAACTGAATCACTATTCCAACATTTCTATATTTTTTTATATTTAAAACAAAATATCTATCTGATTCGGATCATTATGCATTTTCAGTTGTTTTAGTGATCTTTGAGAATTGCTCTTGTGGATATACATGAATACCTGCGTCTCATGTAGATACTGGGACGGTGGGAACTATGGAAAAAAAAAAAAAAACTGTTCAAAGATTATGGAAGAGTACTGCAACAACAAAAAAAAATGTTGGTGTTTTTTTTGTTTTTTTTTTAAGAATCGTTACAGAAACAATAAAGGGTAATTTAACCACATAGATGAGGAATGAAAAAAAAAGTCATCTTTACAATCTATTTCAACTGGTCACAACTGTGCATACATTTCTTCAAAAATGTTGAAAACATCATACTACAGTCATATAAAGTCAGACAAGTCTGCTCTAGAAAGTTGCCCCAGTTTCTAGACGGAGTGCATCATGTTTCTATCCAGAAAATAATCTTTCTGAATGGATTGTCAGGCTCTGAAGAACTGTTTTGTATTGACAGGTGGTCAGCGATTATTAATTCTAGAGAATTTTTGTGTCTATACCTCTGTCATTTTCAAAGGCAGACAGAGTCAGAGAAAAAAACAAATCTGCTTCCCAGGCAGACTTTTTTTCAATTTTCAATAATTCAAAGATGTGTTAAATACAAATAGCCATTTTAAAAACATGTAAATATATATATCTACTAATTCAAATTGAAGTTTTGTAGGATTTCCAAAAAAAACAACCTTTCCAAATTGTTAGTGTTTTTTTTTCAAGCATTTGAAGACCTAATATTCTAAACTAAGAATCAGCTGCACACCAATGGGAATGAACGAAACCAGAATGGACTGATGATCTTGTTGCTGAGGTTCAAAGTTAAACTTTTGATGGAGGACCCGTGTTTCTGCATTAAACCAGGCCACTTTCTGCACAAATCACCTCAATTTTTCTTCAGGACAGGAGTGACAGATTAGCCAAGAAAGGTCTATTGTTGCATCTGTAAATACAACCTAATACCTGCCCAAAGGATTCAGCTGAACTGTGAAAAACAAAGCCTTTGTTTTCTAAATGGGTCGTGATCTGTTTTCCCTCTGGAGTCCAACAGGTGAGCCATTCGTCAAGTGTGCACGTTTCTCCTCTAATCAATTTACACACTCGAGTCATCCATCTCCATATCCCTGTTTGACTTCTATATTAGATGCAGAATGTCAGATAGTGTAATAATGGTGAAACAGGCTTTGGGATCATGACAGAATGGCCAAACACATTTTTTTTCCTGCCTTATCTTCCTGTGGCAGTCAGCTAGAATTCTCTGTGGCGAACGTCAGAAGATGAAGACATGTTGATGAAGACGTATAGGACTGGTACTTAAAAACTCAATAAATCATTGATCAGTAAGGTGATCAAATGTGTGATATACAGTAATCTATTGAAATCTGTGTATTCTGATCTAAAAAAAAAGCAAAGATTTAGGCTACTGTTCCGGAGGACAGTCTTTTATTGTTTGTGTTTGATTCAGTTTAGGGAAATAAAGACCAATAACGGATGGTGAGGAAAAATGCCAACCAAGATTTTGTCAAATTCAGGCATATAATAAAACAACAGTTACAGTATTTTTGCATTGTTACTTCTCCACGCAGCAGTTACTGTCACCATACACAGCCAACATGTGCTTCAACATTGTATTTATAACTCTCTTGTAAATTAAGAGTTTTTACATGTTATCAGTTTTAGAGTGAACCCCTTTCTTGGTAAGTCATAAAATACAGTGTTTCATAAAATTCTTAGCTTTATAAAAAAAAATAAAATAAAATTAAAAAAAAATAACAGATAGTTTTGTACCTCAGCATTGACTAATTTCAGAGAGATAAAACAGGGTTAATTCTCAGATAAAACACGGGGTCTGCTGTAAACCTTTGTCCCATCCATGGTCATAGACACTCACGCAAACTTAAGAGAAAACTGACCTTTATCTATGAACCTGTGAAGAAAATATTTAGATTGTGGAAAAAAACCCCAACACGAATGGGAAGAGCATGCAAACTGCACACAGATGGGACCTGGCTGAGATTTGAACCAGGGGTGCTCATCACCAGTCTCTCCACAACAGTGCAGGCTTTATCGTATTCAGTCTGGAGGATGAGGAGGTCGAGGATTCAAAGTGACAAATCTCTTTAAATATTATGTATTATATGTGACAGTCAGATTGAGTTGGATTTTACATTTCAAAAGTACAAAAAAACAGAATACATTTTCAGTTCTAGCAAAATGCCCAGTTTAATGACGTCCTTTACTCGTGAATAAGCAATGCATCAATGCACCTACAATGAGGGCCTTACTCACAGACCATGGGGTGATTGGTGCAGTTAGGTCTTTACTCAGGACCTTAAGTAATTTGATAAATATCCAACACAGAATATTATCCACTTGAACTTCAGAATTTATTTATATTTTATCTTTCTAAGAAGCTTAACAGTCCAAAAAGATTAATGCGAAAGACTTTTAGCCTCAAATTTTAAATCACAGATAAACTGTGTCTAAAAATAATGAGTTTTGCACACATGTAAAGCAGTAAAAATACAAAACAGAAACCAGGCTGAATTTTACTGACAGCTAAACTCAACTAAATCCCAGATTTTAAATAACCAGTTGTGGTGCTGTGTAAAGTCTCCCTGGTCTGCTTTATTTTAATCTTCCAGGCATGAACACTTTTTGTTCCCCTGGTGGGAATTGGTGAGAGAGTTTTCTTTTTTAAATGTATGCATTTTGCTCCCTGGATATGCTTCCACAGCTGGAAAACCTTTCAAATCCCTCTGTGTGATCTGTGCCGGTGCCTGTCGTATTCAGTCCACATCCCACAGGGCTTGGTATTTTTGCTTCATGCTTCTTCCATATCAGATATTAATCCTCATTAGACTGTAGTGCAGCACTCATTGACTGCTCCAAGGTCTTTGAACCTGGGGGAGTCCTTCAGCTCTGCAAGGTAAAAAAGCAGCCCAGTTTTGCCCAGGGAAAAAAAATACAGAAGACAAGAAATGCAACGTGTACTGTATTCTTTTTAGACTGGATTTACTGATGTATCTGAAATATACATGTTCAAATTAATAATAAAAATTATAAAAAACAATATCCACACAGGTGGCATGTGGTTTTGGGACCAACATAATTCACATGTGAACCAAAACTCCTAAATGTGGTGAAAATCCTCATAGGGGGGGTGTTTAAATTGTAAGGTTTTTCCAAAAACATAGATATTATCTGCTAAAATACATCTTTATTTAGTAGATTTTCTGGTTTAAAGACTGTTTTATAATTAAAAAGAAAAAAAAATCATTAGATGTTGCACATAGCCTACATAGTCTCATCAGCACAAGACTACTGGGCACAATTCTCCACGGGGAGGGTGTGCACTTATATGATCTATTTTTATTTCTTTTTTTTTGCATAGATCTGTAAGGTAACAGAGAGAAGAGGTGAAGAAGCATGTGCAAGCAAGTTTAAACATGTGGAGGAAAGCTTCAGGTGTAACGTGACCAAAGAGTCAGTGTCACCTGGCGATCCAGAGATTCCATTGCATGAAGATCCTTTTTTCCGCTGTCAAGAAATCACCTCACCGCCTGGTCCCAAGTAGTGGTCGCAGTAGGCAAATTGTTTGTTGACGGATGGCTCTTTGGGGGACCTCAAGATCACAGCATTGCAGTGCTGAAGACCTGACATCCATGCTGTGCTGACGACACTGGTTAAACTGATTTGAATAAATGGATGTCGGCTCATCAACAATTCACACCTCCATCTCGTTAAAGTTTATTTCTCTTCCCTCCCGTGTTTCTGTGGTTGTTTAGGTGTGTTTGTTTTTTCTTGTTTTTCTTCTTTCGTCTTTTTAGCCCCAGGCCTCCCCCCTCTATATTGAAATCAACCAAAGGCAACACATCCTTGGTAAGTAGCCATTTATTTATGCACGGAACTGGCTCACAAGCACGCAAATGGGCATGCACACACGATCCCGCACACAGTTGTGACACACTGCAAAAACCTCCCATAGGCTCACGTAGGACACGTGCAACAGGCAGCTCAAACAGCAAGGAAACTCACGAACACACATTGTTCCTCTGTGCACTGGTCAGTGGGCACGTGCACACGGACTGGCACATGGACTCACAGGCACAAACAGATACATGTGCATTATTTAACCATTACACTCTCTCAGTCAGTGTAATCATGTCCAGTCCTAACATCTTGGGCTGGAAAGTGCATGGACTTGGCTCTGGGCCAAAGAGGCTGCAAGTTTTCAACTATCCGAATGATCTAAAAGCAGATCTAGTTTTACTGCAGGAGACCCACTTATCTAAATCAGCTGATCATCTCCTGTGCTGCTCGAAATTTCCATTGTATTGATCCAGAAGGCAGATTTGTAATTATTAACATATCAGTTCAGATGAAAGATTTCTGTATTGCCAGTATCTATGGTCCCAATGCTGATGAATCCTCCTTCTTTCACAGATTCTTCACTTCACTCTCAGTTCACTCTGACTCCACAATAATTATAGGAGGAGACCTCAACTTGATTCTTGATCCTGAACTTGACAGACTGAGCACAGCAGGACACCAGCGCACATGGCGGTCTGCAAGTATTTTGAAACAGTACATGAATAATCTGGGTCTCTGTGATGCTAAAGGGTTCACTATCTTCTCTCCAGTTCATCACTCACAGTCTCACTTTGACAATTTCTTAGTCAGTAATTCTCTTTTAAAAGATATCAAGGATTCCAACATTCATCCAATTATTATTAGTGATCATGCACCAGTTTCTGTAAATATTTCTAGAGATATACCCAAACCTTCAGGCTTAACCTGGAGGTTTAAAACTTCTCTGTTAAAAGATCAAGAGTTCATTCAATTCTTTAAAAAGAGTGGGCAACCTTCTTAGAATGTAATGATACTTCTGATATTTCACCATGTGTTCTTTGGGAAACAGGAAAAGCAGTGATGAGACGGAAAATCCTTTCTTATTCTACAGATAAAACACAAAGAAAAAGTAGATTATTAGAAATATAAAATAAAATCAAAGATCTGGAAGCTGCTTCTATACAGGATCTTATTCTGGGAGACTTGAAAAAAATTAAAGCTTCAGTTAAATGATGTCATCAATAAACAAACACAATTTCATATACAAAGACTATGACCTGAAAGATTCGAAAACTCAAATAAATCTGGAAAATTTCTCGCTAATCAGCTCAAAATGAATAAAGAAAAATCAACAGTCATCTATTATGGACCAGACAGGAAATGCCACTTATGTCTAGGTTAAAATGAAAAACACAGTTAAAGATTTCTATAAAAACTTGCACACATTGCAGGTCAATCCATCAGAGCAAAGTATTAATTCATTTCTTAATGATGTAAACCGAGCGAGGTTAAATGAGGATAGAATCACCAACTTAGACTCACTGCGTACACATTGGCTGAACTTCATGAAGCTCTGTTGTTGATGCCCAACAACAAATAATGACATTCCTGCTGAGTTTTATAAAGAATTCTTGGAACATCTGGCACAAACTCTCTATAAAATGGTTACATTTATGAAGGAAAGCAAATCTCTGTCACCTCACATGAATTCAGCTAACATAATCCTCCTTCTCAAACCAGAAAAAGATCCCACAATTCCTTCAAGCTATCGCCCCATTTCTCTAATCAATGCAGATATAAAATTATTTGCAAAGCACTCGCACAGAGAATAGAAAAAAATCACTCATTTAATTCACTATGATCAAACTGGATTCATCACAGGCAGACACCCGAGTGACAATGTCCATAGACTTGGTAACATAATAGATTTTGTCACTATTAGAAACCAGGAAACAACAATACTCTTATTGGATGCTGAAAGTAAATTGTAGACGGAGTAAACTGGAAGTTTGTCATTGCAGCCCTCCATAAGTTTGGGGAATCATTCATTGATTGGATTAAAATATTACATTAACACCCAAATGCAACAGTTGGGACTTACAAGCAGATGTCTGACAGTTTTCTTTTCTTGGTAGAGGGACCAGACAGGGTTTTCCACTGCCCACCCCTCCACCCCCTTTTTTGCTAAATTTATTGAACCTTTGACTGCAGCAATAAGACAGCGTGAGAGCATTAAAGGAATTAAAAATAAACACAGCCATCATAAGTTTAGTCTCGACGCAGATGACACATTACTTTTCTACATTATTCAAGTTCTATCAGTGAAACAATAAGAATTATTAATGGATTTTCCTTCATTACAGACTACTCAATCAATTGGAACAAATCAGAAGTTCCTCTTTAGGTAGAGAATGACTAAAAAAAGTATAGGAAGCAACAGTTAAGACATTATTTTTTTTTTCTGACAGGGATATTAAAGCAGTTAATTGATTGATACCATGATTTAAGACTGTAGTTTATTTTATTTGTTTATTATTTTAAAAGAAAAGTCAATTTCTGGCCAAAAATCGTAATTGAAAGTATCCGATTTCTCAGGTGGAGAGGAATCTAATAAATGCAAATTAAGTTTTAGTCTATTAACATTCATGATATGTTTCTGGATAATGGTTCAAAGCATTAGACTCAGCCATATCCAGCTTCGTACAGAAAAATAAATCTGCAAGAATTAGTCAAAAAAATTTAAAATCTGCAAAAAGCTGTGGAGGGTTCGAATTACCTACTACCCACTACTTTCTTGCCAACAGATTGCAGTACATCTTAGGATGGTTAATCACTCAATCATAAATAAAAGCCAGCTGGGAATGCATTCACAATAGATCACAAGATGATCACAGTGGGACTTTCAGTTGAGCGCTGGTGACAACTGTATCAGGAACTATTTTAAAATAAATATGATGAAAACATAGGATTTGATGAAGGACATCCATACTTTCTGTATTGCATCTGTTTAAAGTTTTTTTGTAACTAGCAAAGTCAAGCCTTTGCTGTCTGCCACTGAGGCGTCTTTTTTTTACACCCTTTGTGTTCTATGCAAGGCCTGTATCACAACAGTGTTACATTTTCCTCCAATGCCAAGGCGCCTCGAGAGGTAATCCCAGAGATAAAAAGGAGGCGGAGCAGGTGCACAACGAAGACGATAGCAACATCTGAGTGATGCTGCGGAGACAGATGATGCTGTGAGGGCATTCCTCTGTACCTCTGAAGCCGCCAACACATAAATAACCTGTATTCCCCAACAGCAGTAAGAACTGAATAAACTACTCAGATGAGAAGCCTAACATCTTCTAGATTAAACTTTCAAAGTCCACCTGGAAAACAGAATCCTGTAAGAACTGGATGACTGAGAATCTGCTGACACGTTACCTCTTCATTTGATCAGGGCAAAAATTCTACTTTAAATTTCAGAAATTCTAGGTTAAAATATCATATGCTGATGATCAGATAATTGGTAGATGACTCTTTTCTACAAGACACATTTCATCTATCCTCCATGTTGGTAATGAGGAATCCTATAATAAATCCTAAGGGACTGCTTTCTGTGTGGAGTTTTTGGTGTTCTTTCCACACATCTGTGTGAGGATTGTAAACTTTGGTTTGATTTTTCTCAGTTATGCTGTGGTTTTTGGTCGTGTTTTAAATTGTTCCCCGATCACTCACTTCAGGTTCATGTTGATCATCCACAGCTGTTACCCTCAATGTTTTTAAATTTCTGGTTCTCAGTTCTATTATGTCAGGTCATCCGCCCTGTTGTGCCAGTTTTTTGTTTGTCCATGCTTTTGCCATGATTTGGTTTCTGTCACCAAGCCTGACCTCCTGCATTTTTGGTTCTACACCACCAGTTCCTGACAACATGTGGGTTTTCTCCACTTTACCTCCACATAAAACAACATGCTTAGTGGGTTAATTAGGTCCTCCAAAATTAACACACACACATTGTAATTGTGACAATGTGTGTGTGGTTTTGTGTAACAGCAAAAGACTAGCCATCTAGTCTAGACTAGAGAAGCTGTCTGGGGTATACCCTGCCATTACCCAATATTAGCTGGAATAGGCTCCAACAACCAGATAACCCTGAAAAGGATTAAGTGGGTTTGGAAAATTGATGGATGGACAGACAAAACACAATGGCGAGAAATATTTGAGCTATCTAACAGCACAGTTTTGAGTAAGATGCCAGCTTAGATGACGAAAACAAAGACATACATGGATCTATTTGTCTGCAGACAAAATGGATGTTTTGGAATGGAGCTGAGCAGGGAGACTTTGGCCAACCCATTCCAGTTTCTACATCACAACTGAAAACTTTTACAAATGACATTTTTTTCCGCTACTGATTCACCATGACTTTAAAAAAGAAATTATTTTATTTAGAAATCTTCCATCATAAGAAAAATACCACAATAATATTAAAAACAGCATTTTCATTGGAGTCTTTAAATTCTACTTTTCTGTGGTTTTCTCGCCTCCAACATTTTTACAACAAACATTTGATGTAAAAAGGATAATTTAGATCTTTTAAACAACACGTTTCTTGACCATATAATAATATTTACTTAAAAAAAAGCAAAATCTGCATTAATTATGTGATTGACACAAACATCTTTGACTCACTTAGGAGATCGCTTAGGTAAAAATAGTAAACGCTGTACACTTTTTTTTTCCTTGCTTTGAGACCAAGGATGCCTAACAGTCACAGTACCAATCATCCATTTATAGTTGTTTTAATGAATTTATTCTCCACTTTTATTGTTTTAGCTACATTTAATTGGTTTACTAAACATTAGTGTGAAAAAAAGAGTAACACTCTTTAGACCTAACCAGGTGACATATACCTTTTTGATTTTGGGTGTTTCTATAAAAAGCAAAGCTGAAGTTTTTACATGCAACCCATGTTGTTTCTTGTGCGTGAATGGACAATCCTCTTTAGCTATGCCTATTATCCCAGCAAAAATCTATCCTAGCCGATAATTGACTAAAAAAAAGAAAACAATCAGAGGGTTTTTTTGGGATATCAAAGGTGACATTAGTCTATAATGACTTTGAGGTGACAACTAATAAATAACTGTCACATTACCCAGGTCCCCAAACACGGTTATATAAATGCATGATGTGAAGAACTATGGCCAGGCTTGATTTCTAACCAGGACATGACTGATATGCATGGCTTACTCTGGTCATTTTCCTGGTGTGTTGGACCCAAAGGTGGACAAAGCAATCTTATCAGCCTGTTAATGTAGTCTCTGCTTCAGAAGAGAGGTATCAGTCCCTTTGTGGCACTGTGACTCATTCTCCTCCAGAGGGTGTATGAGGTGACCCGGCGAGTACACTGACCGTCCTGATAGTGGAAAGTCGCTCTGATGTGTCTTGGGAAATACGCTCATCATCATCAGCTATATGTGTCTCTGACAGGAATGTGAATGGACAAATTTCCCATTATGCAGAGCAGTAATGGGACTGAAAGCACAGTTAAGTTTGGGACTACCATTATTAATAAAAGAGTGCTTAGCTTTCTCTGGACCATTGAAAATGTTTTATGTTCTGTCAGCAGAGACTCTTTGGTGCTCCATTTTTGAGTTTATATGTTTTTTCTCTTGTGCTGCTTGAACTTATTCCCTGTCCGTGTAATTTTTAATTTGTAAAATGCTGATAGATTATTAAGGTTTTTTTATATCTCAACTTTCTTTCTTTCTTTCTTTCTTTCTTTCTTTCTTTCTTTCACTTTCTATTTGTTGGGCGCCTTTCAGGGACTCAGGGGTCGCCTTACAAACAAACACAAATGATGATGAGTTCAAAATAAGAGTGCATTACAATAAAATATAGTTAGCAGTTAAAATACTTTATGAAAATCAGAATCAATAAGCAATTTGGAAAAGAGGAATTTTAAGATTTGAGATAAAAGAAGAGTGAGTCCATGTTCTGGAGGTTAGGATGAAGGGAGTTCCATAGCTGGGGTGCGAGTGGATGACATATCCCTGTTGAAGTGTTATTTTAACACACTGCATTTCAAACAGTGTTCAGTGTTGGAGTCATTTGAGTTAGCCAAACCAGTCTAATTAACACTGAGCCAAACCAATCTAATTAACACTGTGGAGAGGTCCTGTTTACACCTCAACAATGTTAAGGACCCTGGGTTTCCGCCTCGAAAACCCTGTGTAAGAAAGTTCAAGGTGCTGAGAATTTTCCATGTGCTCCGGCTGGTTTCATCAGTGCCGGAAAACGTTTTACACAGGTAAGTAAATCTGGTTTATGGAAAAAAATTTTTTTAATGAAATTTAGTATATACAGTGATTTACCTAGAGATAATTATATAACTTCACTTAGCTTTTTCTGTTGCTGTTAAGCTGCTTTCACACTGTCTGCGGTTTCATGAATTGTTTTAAAGGACGAATGGGCGAAGATTTCAGTCTCTAGATGTTTAAAGCTGCTAGAGACAAACCCCAAAAGTCTTGCAGCTGTAATTTCATTAAAAGGGGGTTCCACAAAGTATTGACTCAGGAGTCTGAATACTTTTGCACACTGCACTTTTCAGTTTTTATTTGCAAAAGAAAAATGAATTCTTGTATAATTTTATTTCCACTTCACAACTGTGTGCCACTTTTTGTTGGTCTTTCACATACAATTCCAATAAAATATTTTTATGTTTGTGGTGTTAATGTGAGAAAATGTGGGGAAGTTCAAAGAGTATGAATACTTTTGCAAGCCACTGTAACTTTCAATATTTTTTATATGCTGTTTAATTACAATTTTTGTCTTCCCCAAGTTGACTGAAGCTGTACTTGGACCCAGTTCAGGTGGCAAGGAGGTCCTTGAAGAATATCACACATCACAGACTCTTACAGATTTTATCAGAAGAAAGTTGGTCACTCTAAAATAGTGGCCCACATGATTGATAAACATGGCTAAATATGCTCAGTTTGTGTGTGCAAACAAACAAAAAAAATAATAAAAAATTTAAACTGATTAACTATTATATGAGTAATCCCAATTGAATTCCTTCCCAGACATCTCCCCACCAAGCCTGTTAGAGAAGAGATCTGATCAGCAACTAGGGCTTAATTTCTTTTAAGTGTGTGTGACTGTGTGTTCTTTTCTTCAGGGGGGCCTACTGTCGAAAGATCGATTGTAGTTGAGGATCAGCTGGATGGAAATGCTTTTCAAGAGGCAATATATTTGCTCAACCATACCAAAGACACTTTAATTTTTCAAAAGATGAGATAGATCTTTCAGCATCTGCAAAAACTCATCAATGACTCTGACAAAATGCTTGACATCTTCTCAATCTTCCCAAGATTCCTGGATAAGTATGCGGTGGTATGTTGAGAATTACTTGAAATGTTGTGCTGAATGTGATGGCAGAGTATTTTCTTTCTAAAGCATAAATGCCAGATTTTATAATACTAATAAGAATACATTTTATGTATCTATCTGAGGGAGGGGTTTGTCAAGGGCACAGACAAGGACCTCAGTTTTAGTGTCATTAAATTGGAGAAAGTTATCATTCATCCAATTCCTGACAGAATCCAAGCACCTTCTTAAAATATATAACTGAATATCATCAGCATAACAATGGTAACAAATGACCGTAAAAAAGCTTGGAATATGCTGCAAAGGCAGCAGATAGAAAATGAACAGTAAAAGTCCCAGAACAGACCCTTGTGGCACACCAGAAGTGGAGGGCGCAGCGGAGGACTCAAATTTAGAAAACGAAACAGTAAATGATCTTCCACATAGACATGAGGAGAACCAGTTTAAAGCAGAACCATCAACCCAGTGTTTCAGCCTGTCCAAAAGGACATGATGATTGACAGTGTGAAAGGCAGTGGTCAAGTCCAGCAACAGTAACACGGAGCAATGTCCAGCATCACTCTCCATCAGGATGTCATTAGTGACTCTTAGAAGGGCAGTTTCAGTAGAGTGGGCTCTGCGAAAACCTGACTGAAACTGATCCAGAATGCCATGACTGTCTAGAGCAGATGTGAGTTGTTTGGCAACGACCTTTTCCAAGATTTAGAAATAAAAGAGATGCATATGATATATTCTACCTCTTTTTCTTCCGCCTCTTCCTGTCCCCTTTGAGTGAGCTGAACAATTCTAATAATCAGTATTTATTCTTGTTGGATTACAATAGACTCCAGTTATTAAACCAGAGTCATTACGTGTCACAATTCTGTGTAATAAGGTGTTTTAATTTTCTATGGTAACTGCCTATTTAGTAGTTTCCATGTGCATGATGCATTTTTTTCCTGACAAGATTTTGAATGATTGCACCAAATATCACGAAAGGAAACCTATCTTGAGGCATGTTGTTAAGGGCTTAAAAGTTGGAAGGTTGTTTTGAGCATTACACTGACAGACTGAACCTGCATGTGAACATCATTGGGATTTGGACATCCAGTTAATCAGTCTTAGAATCAGACAGGCCTCACTGGAAATTTGTCTGGGTAGAACTGATAAAGGTGACTAGGGAGAAGGAAGTCTAGGAATCTATGTGCAACCATCACTAGTTCCTTAAAGCAGCAGAAAGCTGTGTATATGTGTGGGTGTGTTCTTTATGGTTAGGAGAAAGCAGACAAGACTAAAATGATACCAAATAGTACTGATGTATTTTAGAAACTGAGGTGTCTTAGGGTATTCTAAATTTTTGTGAGTTTGTATATGTAAGCCATGAAAAGCTGTGAAATTGGGCATAGTATCTTTCTGACAGGTTGCTTGGAGCAGATTGAAAACTGCTGAGATGTGAACTTTGGTGCTGAGAAAATCAGTGGAGGAACATCTCGGTTTGGTATTTTTGTTGTAGGAGTCTCGCTGTGTCTTCAGGGCCGAAATTCTTCAGGGAGAACAGAGCACATTTTAAATTCAGTTTGTGCTTTACAGTTGATAAGTGAATCAAATAAGTGTTGTGTATTAATTATTTAGAGCACAGTGTGAGACAAAGAAAGAAAAATTGTTGGATTAGACTTGCTTAAATGAAACAGAACGACTCTGTTCACAGGTGCAGCCAAGCTGCTCCTGCGTGTCAATAGGTTGCTTATTCAAACAAGACTAACTTTTACTGCTTAGTTTTTTAAAAAGAACAGTCAAAGGGTTTCAGGGAATTGTCCACACAAGTATAACCATTGTTCTGTTGTTTTAATTGGTAAAGTTACTGTTATCATAAAATTTGCTGTAAACAGAGTTGCTTTTGGTAAAAGAAAGCATAAATTATCATTAAAATATTAAACACCACTAATAAACAGAACAGAGCTTTATCTGCAAGAAATGTAATGGTGTGAGATTTTTTAAAACACATCAAAGCAGCAAGCTGTTTCTTTTTGAATTTCAACTTTTCTGTCACAAAGTGAACTCATACTTGGCAGGTCATCAATATGGAAAAAAGTTCTGTTTGGTGCATGAGAAGAAAAGGGCTGCAGGACCCAAACACAGACTGAACAGAGGGACAGCCAAGTAAATGCTGGTGGGCTGGCGTCCTTTAATTAAAAACAAAGGAAAAATAACGTCAATCCACTACATGGGCAGATGGAGAAAGCAGGGAACATGGATGGAATGAAACCTCACAGGAGAGTGGAAAAGGATTTGATAAACACCAGCGGAAACCAAATGGAATAAGAAATAAGAGCACAGAAAGGAAACAAAGTTTAGGGGAAAAAAGGTAAAATGGTGAATGGAGTATACTCATAAATTGTTTTTTTTTACTTGATTAAAACCCAATGGGCTTTACAGTCACAGTTCTATTCTCGTGTGATATTTATGAGAAGTTTCAGTCTGGTTTTAAATCCTGTGACAACACTGAAACAGCTCTTCTCAGTGTGCAAAGACCTGCTCTTAGCTGTTGATTCTGGGGCCTCCAGTGTTTTAATTCTTTCTCACTGCTGCCTTTGACACAGTGGATCACAGTGTTTTATTATTCCGACTGCAGCAGTCTGTTGGTGAGAAGGGCACAACGCATAGTTGGTTTAAGTCTTATTGATGTGACTGGAGTTTTCTGTCCACCTAGGACAGTTTTCTTCTTTAGAGGCTTCACTCAAACATGGTGTACCCCAAGGGTCAATTCTAGGACTGCTTTTATTGTTGTTTTACCTGTCGCCAGTGCGGTCAGTTTTTAGGAAATACAATGTGTCATTCCACTGCCTCGCAGATGCCATCCAGAACTACCTTCCCTCAAAATCTGGTGGAGTTAAGTGTCTCGACAATCTTCAGAAGTGCTTAGCAAACTTAAAATCTTGGATGGAGCTGAACTTCCTCTGTCTTAATGAAAACAAAACAGATATGTTTGTTTTTGGAAAGACTGTCCTGCTGACAGGTTGCTGCAGTGCTGTTTGCCCCCTGAATCCTTCAGACGCTCCTTTCATTAGAAATGTTGGGTTATCCTTGACAGGCTTTTTAAATTTGACAAACAGGTCAGTGCAATAGTCCAGTCTGTTTTTTCTTACTTGAGGCTAATCAGCAAAGTCAAGCCATAGCTTCCTTCTCATGCTTTGGAACAAGGTCTGCCATATCTCTCAGTGACTTTAAGTCACTTTTAAAAACTCATCTGGACTCCAGTGAGCAGATCTAGTGGGCCAGCTCGTTGTTTTGCTTTTTATTGTTTTATTGCTTTTACTCTTTAATTGCTTTTATTTTTTCTTTTATTGCATTTTATTGTTTGATGATTTTCTTTTTATTTGATTTTATGTTCAGCAGTTTGGTTGCTTCTGTCTTTAAAGGTGCTATAGATATAAAGCAAAGTTGATTGATTGACTCACACAATCACCCACATATTGATATGAGCTCAGCTGCTATTAGGGGTATAATGATTAATCGACCTAATCCATAAATTGATTTATATTCTTACCAGACTGATCTGTCTGAGATATATTGTTAATTGAATCGAATCAGGTTGACCTATATCACTATGAAATCATTTCAAAATGACTAAAGTGATGACATCCACATTAGAAAACATCATTTGGATTCAGGCACGATAGGGTTATTTTACTAAAACTTAAAAACAACTAACTGCCACCAAAGCAGCAAACACACATGATGCAGTAAAAACTGATCAACCATCATAACAGTCCAATGTGTGGAAACACTTTGAATTTAGCAAAAACATGTGACCATACAGTGTGGTAGAATGTTCTAATATTGTTCTCTTAGGATTATTTTGATGTAGAAAAAGCACAGTGTCCTGAACTTATCAAACTAAAACGTGAATGGATTTGCCATTAATTCTTGTTTTTACATGTTTTTTTTACACATTTTTAATTTACATCTTGCAAGACATACAATAAAATCTGGAAAACTTCACCTGCTCTTTTCCAGTACCCAGGTATTTATTTCTGAGTCACACTGGTTAAAATTTTGGCAAAAGATGTTCTGGACTAAATAAATCGTTAAACCCCCTAACTGCCATGCAAAGTACCTCTTTGGCTTAACAGGCTGTTACTGTAACTGCCCTTACAGGTGGATTCAAGCTGTGAAGGTGACAAATAGATAAACCTGTAAGGGACATACATGTGCCCTGTAGGATATGTCAAGATTCTAGAGCCCTCTGTGTGCCTATTGTTACGGCCCCAGTCATTTTTGGTTGTTTTTTTTTTTGTTTGTATCCTGTGTTTTGTGTATTTTATTTCTGTCAGATTGGGACCTCTGTGTTTTGTGAATCTTTGTGTGTCTGTGTCTGATTTATTTCAGGTGTGGTTTAGAAGAGTGTGCCCATTGAAACTGATGGAGGCAGCCTTTAAAAGCACTGTGTGGACCTGTGGTCTGTGAGAAGGGAGCCTTTCTGCAAGTTTCCACTGCAGCTTGGTGCACTGCTCCCCTTATTAATTAGTTTGTGTTGCAACTTGTTTTACTTTTGTGTTGAGGTCCACTCTGTGTCTTTAGTTTGTTTAGTTATGTTTTAATGAAGCTGTAGGGGTGAACTGCCATTTCCTTTAGTGCACATTTTCTCCTGTTTGTTAGGCTAGGGAGGTTGGTGTTTTGTCATTGTTTTCCCTTTTCTTTCAGAAACAGGTAAGATATTTTCTGATTTCAGATAGGTGGCAACCTGCTAGTGACAGGTCACAGTGAATATACAACACATAAGGGTTAGTAAGTGTGAAATATGTAAGATGTAGTTGTGTTGTAGGGGTTTAGCATTTTTTCAAACCCCCAAATCCTGAATAATGTGCAAAGAGCCTGTTAGTGTTGTTCATGTAATGTGTACCAAAGACTAAGTGACTTACGGCTAGACTTTAGTCACTGGAGTGTGGGGCAAAAGCATCGTATCACATCCTACCTGTACATCATAAGTGCATGAAGCTTACATGGTTTTTTTGAATACTGCACAATACATTTACAACATGAACAAAAATTGTACGTTCCAGTTTCTTGACATTTCATGATGTCCCTTGAGGTGGCCATACAAGCCATGAAGAAACTGTAAGACACACCTGCGCTCCCTTTGAGGTACTGCCGCTCTTCTCTACGACCCACCACGGGTCCGGACAACATAAAACCTACAGCGTCCATTCGGGGTTGCCCCTTATGGGTGCATGTAATTAAGGCCTTAGGTTTTTAATGCTACCTCTACAGTATCTATGCTACTTAACGGATGCAAAATTTTCCACATTTGATTTCACTGTTGAGTTTTGTTTTTAAACATTTTCCATTTTTATGCCCATTTTCAATTCACTCTAATGCTGTCACTTAAAGTTTGAGCCACTTTTCTTGCCCTTTAAAGAAGTTGTTAAAACTGACATTCACTAGTCTGAGAAATAAAAAAAACCCAAAAAGCAAAGTAGGTAACAACGAACGTGTCTAGAAGAACAGAAGAACAAACATGCTTGTAGATGAGTAACACAAATGTGCAGGAGTCATTAAGCCTTGTTCTCTATATAGAAGCACTCAACATCACTTCATGACATTGTACTAAATGTGATATTTGATATTTTTAAAGGAAAGCCATCCAGACCTTTACTTATGTGACAGATGTTTTATTAAAATGCAGTTATGATAGAAATGATTTCCAGTTGAGTTGCAATTAGTTTGTGATGCAGAGTAGAAGTGACTGACATGTCATGGCTAAGACAAATATACCTTCACTGAAACGAAGCACCTACTGTAAATGAAACCGAATGCAGCAATGTCTTTCAATTCTGGTAGAACTGCGTAAGTCGTGATGATTTCTACTTGGTACTGAATTTTAGTGCCCAACCCTACTGATGAGTCTCAATAAAGTTTTGGGAAAGAGTAGAGGAAGCTAGACTGAGGACAGTGTGAACATTTATGATCAGAAGTATGGTTACATGCCAAGGAAGACAACCACAGATGAAATATTTACTTTGAGGAACCTTCTGGAAAAGAACAGAGAAGGTCAGACGGAGCTGCATTTTCTTTGTAGATTTAGAGAAAGTCTATGACAGAATCCAGAGCTCCTCTCTCTGGAATTGGACATCCCTTTGCCACCAAACTCTGCTCCAGCTGCGGTTCACCAGTCACTCAACAGACAATAAAAATCATTTCTTTTATCCATCGGCTTTCCATTGTCCTTCTGGGTTGTTGGCATCTGGGTCTGCTTCACCTCGCTCAACATTATGACAGAATACATCAATGGAAATACGAAAATTAACAAAAATAAATTAAAAAGCTGCTAAAAAGAAACAGAATTCCAGGAAAAATGTCATAAGGGCAGGAATGCACCCAGAAGACAAATTCAAATGTTTTGGGTTGCCTAACACAGACATACATCATCTGTATGGCAACAAAAGAAAGATCACAGCATGGAGATGTGAGGCCTGTGATATGCAAACAAATTCAGCAAATGTTTGTGGCACAAAAATCTGTGAAGTTCATCCTGGAATTTTTTTTCCTGTATTTTCATTCAAAAACATGTAAACACATGTTTGTTGAAAACGTTTGTTCTTGTTTTATGAAATTACACCCAATACTTTCATTCTATGTTGTAAGAGCTGTTCTTTGAACATTTTTGGGGTTTCCACAGCAAAATTAATCACTTTTTTCCAAACTGAATTTTTAGTTCCTGGAAAAATTACAAAATAAAGTTAGTGCCACATAGGTGAGGTTGTGCAGAATAAAGGACTCCAGCTAAGCAAACAAGCAGCCTTTCAAATAGAAAATGCTGGTAAATTAAAAGTAGACAAACACAGAGTTTTAGACCCTAGGTCCTAAAGGGGTAAATAATTTGGTACCTCTCTTTGATATTTACCAACACATTTGTTTCAAACTGTAATGTCATAATGTTATAGTTGCCTGTCTTAATTTGTAAATGACTAAAACGTGATATTTATGGCATGACATCACTTTGTAATGTTCCAATCTGAACAAGACATTGTGAAGACAGATTGGTGTTTTCAGGTCAGGTCTGAAAGTTATCTTCAAAAGAGTTTAACATTATTAGAAAAGATCGTCTTGGGATAAACATAAACTACATGCAGTCTAAAATTACTGCAGCAGCTGTGAAGCTCAAGAGACTGTTGGCCTCTGAGGTCCTGGGAGGATGCCAACATGTCAGTTTGACTTTCTGTGAACATGTCTCTTTTAGTGCTCTAAGTCATTTACTGAGCATTCAACAAAGTGGAAACCCATCTGAGTTTGTCACAACTCCAGACACAGTGAAACATGCCTCACAACCTGTTTCCGGACATGTCACTAATGGAAATAAAGCACTTGAAACCTTTGACAGTTTTGACAAATCAGCTGAGCTCCTGTATACGCTGTTTTAATTTGGAGTTTAGAATGAAGTTGGAAGAGGACGGAATGCCACAGCCAGAAGGTAATTGTGTCAGGGAGCTGTGGTTTAAAAAATCTCTCGACCCATATTTCTGGAAGTCAGGAACACAATGAATTCAACTCAGGAAAACGTTAAATACTTCTGTTTCTCAACAGAACTAAAACAAAGGATGTAGATCTAAACACCAGAAACAAAATGTATTAGGAAATGTATCTTAAATATTGATAGACTAAACGCTTTATCCACATTGGTAAAGAATTGTCTGTGAAATGTGCTGTGGAAATAAAACTAATTGGTTTTTAAGGATATTGCCAAAAAAACCCAAAACAAACAAAAAAAACCCCCCAAAAAACAAAAGAAAACAAAATTCATCCCCGTCTAGAACCTTGTGGAACACCTCTACTAATTTGATATTAGAGGAGAAAATAGATTACAAGTCTGACCTGTGTTGTATCTAAGCTGAATCTTTTATTTCATTTAGTTTCACTTGTAATTAAATGTGAACATTTACGTTGCAATGTAACTTTACTAGTACATAATTAACAGCAAAGCCAATGGAATAATTGGTTGTACACTATGCTGCCAATCCAAACCTTTCATCAGATAAATGTCCCAGAATAATTTAGGATCTATTTTTTTCTTACTGGAGAAAATGTCAGATACTTTTGTTTTTCTCTCTCTCTCTCTCTCTTTAAAAAAAAAAAAAATTTTTTTGATCTGTCCAACAGCTAAAGAAACCGATATGAGCTGAGAGCCACTTGTGTTAGACATATTTTAAAGTTACAATCAGGCACACAAGGTGTACATTTGTATAAACCCCTTTTGTAATTTAAGCTAAACTTTATTTATATTGATTATGTTTGTATCCTTTTTTGGGGGACCGGACAGAACAGGAGGGGGGAGGGGGAAGAAGAGAGAGGGATGTTAGGGGGTGGGGGGGTGATGGCACAAAAATAAGGGTAAGTGGGGGCTAGAATCATAAAACAAAAGGCAACAAGATGCTGGAAGTTAATAATCATTACAGTCAGATGTGAATGTTTGTCTAAAAGATGAGCTGACACCTGTGTTCAAGTGAATGTTTCTATTTTGCTGTGGTCGATGATGGAATGTAAAAAGATAAAAAAGGAGGGAGAGCTCCCGGCCATCCCCACACCAAGACCCCCGCCGAGGCAGCAGCGGCAGGATCAACACCCCCACCTCCCCACCCCCCGCTGGGCAATCCAGCCAAGCACCCAGACCAGAGCTCGCAGGACCGCCACATGGGCCCCCAACTCCTGAGGAATTTAGGATGTTTTCTTTAAGAAAATAAATGAAGTAAAGAAAGCTTTGAAACTGTAAGAAAAATGAATTGCAGACAGCAAAATAATATTTGTTTGTTGATTTAGCCACAATGGTAAACACCAGATATGTCATACCAAAAAGAAATGAACCATTCTTCTTTCTATTTAAATCAAGAATAATCTATAAGGAGTGTATGAACGACTTTTTACTGTTGCAGGTTAGGCCTTGAATTTCATAGACTCATGATTTAAGGATCCCCTCAAAGGGAAATTAAACTCTTACTTTGAATTAAATGAATATCTATATCCTCTTAATGTTCCTGATAAAATGTTTTCAGTTCTTTTTTTGTTTTATCAAATCTTAATACAATGTGTGTTCTTATAATTAAGCAGATTGAGGGCAGAGCAAACAAACAATATGTTCAAAAAACAGGTTTCTTATGCACTAAGCAGACATCTTTTGTCTGTTTTGATCGCAGTTTGCCCTTCAGGCTGTAGTAGGAGGTCTTCCAAGAGAAAAAATAAAAATAAATAAAAACCCAATCTATCCGCTAAAACACTTGAAATACTTTTCAAATAGAAAACTTTAATTGCCATTTTTACAACTTATTAACAAAATTGTTCGTCTCCAAAAAATGGAAAGGATAGTTATTTACTTTCAATTCTCTTTTTACAAATATTAAACTGAATTGCGTGTTTGGAACCAATCCCAAAATGTACAAAAAAAAAGGATCAAAGAAAACAAATAAAGATCCACACATGAGGAAGGACAAAGTCTGCAACCATGGGAGGTTTGGTATTTAACTGACAAATGTGTGGGGAACCCGTGTAAGCTAGAATACACTGATACCAGCGCAGAGCTGCTGTTTGGTCAAATAAGAGATCAATCAAGAGGGACTCTTTGTTTTGCTGGGCAAACTGTGTCCCAGAGTGTCCCCTTCAAACTTGTACAATATTTGATGTGCTAATATTGTTCTGAGTGATCATCACTTCCCCGCAGGCCGGTATGAGTAGGTAAACAAATAGAAATGATGTGTACAGTTGGAAGCATGAGGAGTCTCCAGTGGCTGATTATGCACCGGCATGCTGCTGCTCACCTCCGCCGTCTCTTTGGATGCATTTTGGACTGACCTTTGTGGAGTCGACGGTGCTGCAAACAGCAGGCGCAGCAAACAGCTTCGACCAACTTCCGGTGGCACACCTGATTAGGTCGTGACCAAATCTCGTAGGTCGCTACCAATCTTGTTTGTTATGGTTCTCTTGTGCTGGACACAACCAAAACCCTCTGTGCGTGGCAGAAAGCTTCGTACGAGAACGGGACAGTACTTCAGTTGTTTGACAGAAGAAGAAAAAAAAGTTTTTCATAGTTGTGTATGGGAGACAATGAGAAAATAATAAAATCTTGTTACTGTAAGTTGAAACTTCCTGGGCTCGCCTCTCTCATGGATTCTGTTCAGTTTGGATGTCTGGACTGGCTAAACTGGGACATGTCTGAGCTGAAGCACTTGGCTGTTGACAGTTGACAGTGAAAGCTCTGCGACCCAAAGTCCTGCTTACAGTAAAAGTCAGCGTTCAGCTACATATCTGCTCATTTTATCAACAAAACTCACTCTACTGAGAGCTACAGGATAATATTGTGGGACAAAAGGAATCCACCATGTCAAAAGGTGTGCCGAAGCTCAATTTCACTGCAGAAAATGGCACTGAAACTTCAGTGAGCCGGCTCATTGGACACAGCTCACAGCTGTGGGTCGCTTCAAATCTTACCGGTAGAGACCAATGAGATTAGGTCGTGACCTTGTCAGGTGTTCCACCTTAAGTTGGTTGAAGCTGTTTGCAGCACCTGCCCCTGCTGCAGATTTCCTGCATTTTGAGTCCTTCACCACAGATTCCTGACATATTTAGTTTTGGCTAATAGTTAGTAGTTTGGCTCCTATTTACCAGTCTGTAAATGTAAAATTTGAATTACTGGCTTTAGATTTTGGGATGTGTTGTTGAAGAAAAATACTATTTTGCATGAAAAAAAAAAATCCTCATTCTGGTTTGTTTGGCAAAGATAAACTCTTTTTAAATAGATTAAAAGTGGGCTGAGTAGTTTATATGATAGCTATTTACTAAGGTGGGCACCTGGATCCAGCAAAATCCGATCTTAAAAATGGCATGAAACAGCATTTAGAAGAGAATCCAAAGCATTTTTACAGTTTTCTTTTTACCCTTGGAGACAATACAGTGGTCCCTCGCTATAACGAGTTTCACTTTTTTCAGTCTCGTAGTTAATTTTTGTGTACAATTTTGCATTTATTTTTCCACATTGTGTTCTGTGTCCTGATTGGCTGCAGATCATTGTTGATTTCCCCCTCTGTGCCACGTCTCCTGTACAGAATCCTTTCAGCTTGCTAATTTGACATTAAGATCTTTGTTTTGATTCTGTATTCCTGGTCTTATTTTTCTATTAAGATTTAAACTTTGAGATGTTAAACAAAAGAGAAAAGTGTGAAAATGTTCACGTCTGTCTGAGAATAATATACAAAGTGTGTAGAGAGGAGTTTTATAGCCCATGACAACTGTAAAAGTTAAAGATGACTGTGAATTTTCTCTGGTTATTTTTAGAACGTATCTCCCGCGATAAACAAGGGATCACTGTATTAGATTAGGTGTCTTGAGGAAACAATGATGGTCAGGCCTTGGGTTTAACCCATGGCCAAAGGATCAACAGCCAAGTGCTTCAGCTCAGACCCATGTCCCACTTTAGCCAGTCCAGACATCCAAACTGGACTTACGTTTAATTTATAGCTCCAACCAAAGCGTCTCTTCCCAGGTTGGTTTTGCAAAAATAGCAATGACATCATTAGTTTATACCCGTGAGAGTGGGAATGTACTCTGTAAATTTTTGTAATATTTCAATTAGATGAATGCGACGCCAGTGGCTATGAATAAGTAGGAAAAAGCTGCACTTATAAACATTCTATCAGTTTTTCCTCATAATATTCTTAACAGATCATCATCTGTTTTATCTAACATTTTTCTTGGCATTTTCCCC
Organism: Oryzias celebensis; assembly: GCA_014656515.1. NCBI lineage: Eukaryota > Metazoa > Chordata > Actinopteri > Beloniformes > Adrianichthyidae > Oryzias > Oryzias celebensis. Next base: position 20,959,947 of record BNCR01000018.1, on the reverse strand, counting down.
CCAAAACGCTAAATTAGAGGTAATAAAACCTGAGATGAAAGAATGGACTTCATTTCTACTGAACATGTGCAGGCCACAGCGTTTTTAAAAAGGAAGAAGCCTTTTATTTGATGCATTAGTTAAAGAAAAATCAATCTCCTACATTTGATTTCTACTATTTTACCCTTTAAAGTATTTATCTGTAAAACAAAGATTGATGTAAATGTACACCATGACACTTTTTTTTGCACATTGTTCATACATGTAAATATGAGGCTGATTAGGGGGAGCCACTGGCCTGCCAAGGATGGATGACTGTGGATTTTGTAAGAGAGCAGGGCTGGCAAACTGACAGAGCTGCAGTAGTGAATGCAGAGCAGGTTGGAGACATGGAGTCAGATCATTTGGAAGTGGATGGTGCAGAGTCCAGCTGGCAAAGGGCTGAAGGTCCAGCAGCTCACATCCATCCTTGGCCTGGCCTCCATGCGGCGATCACAGTGATGAGTTGAAGCAGTCATGTAGAACTGATGCACAGGTGAGACTGTGAGCACCCTTTCCAAGAAAAAAAAAAAATGCTGCTCACTGCCGTTTAGCAGTCTAACACTGCACGAATAGAGACGCATAGAGAAAAAGTGAGGCAGTAATTAGAGTACACTTCAGTGAATTAATCAGCATCACTTGTGTGATGAGGAAGAACACTTCTGTTTTTTGTGGACAGGAGCTTCATTAATCATCTTCCGAAGAAACACCACTTCAGCTCGACTTGAGCTGAAAGCCCTCTTTTCTGCTGCAGCTTTCATGGAGCACAGCAAAAAAAAAAAACCTTCACATACTGAGAAGCACAAATCAAGCTTTTTCCAATCAGCTCTCTTCAGCTTCAAAAGGTGATATGGAATTTTCCAACTCCTGCCAATAATCTGAACACGTTCCAATGTTTCCTGACATTCATCCATTCATTTTCTAAACCTGTTTTGTCCACAAAAAGCAAGAGATATTGTTTCACGGGATCATAAAAAAAATCTATTTTGTTCCTTCCATTGAAGTCAGATTATCTTAATTGTATAATAAAGGCCAAAAACCTGAATGACCACCTGATTGCATCAAAGGAACACTGATAAAGGCAACACTAGAGATGAAAACACTGTTTTGTTAAAGACATCGACCACATAAGACAACTTGATCAAGAGTATGACGGCATCCCTAGGAAATGGTTTACCTCCAGCTCCAAACTCCATTCAGTTGCCATTTCTTTGTAGTATGCCCATGTTGGAACCAGATATCATCTGTAAGCAGTGTTGGTCTGAGTCGGTCTGAGTCATAATTTCCATGATCACCCCTCTAGCCAAGAGTGAGCTTTTTGGCAGTGCACACCCCCACCACTCGAACTCAAGTTACACAAAATCTGTGAATGAAATGTTTTGATTGTTGGATATGAGACCTCAAATTTTACAACAAAAGAGACCACAAAAAGATTATCAAGAACATGTTAAAAAGGTATCGAAGCAAGAATGGTTATTCTGACAAATAGAATGTCTAATAGATGTTAGGTCAGATTCTTAGCAGTATAGGAGAGATCATGTCAAACAATTAAAAATGTTTTACGGATTTTCCCAAGTCCACTTTCAATTGCTAAGGGTATGGCCTTTCTACAAGCTCACTCCTGATTGGCCTGAGTGGTTGCCATAGAAACAATAACTCAGACTGTCTTGTATCAGGAAAAAATGACAACTGAATTCAAAACATACTATGAAAAAAGCACAGTCTTTATGAGTGCTATATCTTTTTCCCAGCACTGTTTCCTATAAATATATGTTTAAGCGATTATCATGTGTGAAACAGACGCCTGAGGGGCCAGCTGGGTAAACTGTGGAATATGTGGACAGCAAAGGGGAGTAGCACGTATTGATCTGAAAAACAGCCCATTCATTTTGTCCAGTGGTCTCTTAAAACATGTCACATCCAGAATGTGGTAGTGCTTCCCGAGAGACCAACTGGTAATGTTTTCCTGAGTCATTTTCTGCACGGCTTACTGTAATTAAAAAGATGTAGTGTGGATTTTATGAAGGCAGGAGCAACACAGACTCGGTGAGCACATCACTTTCGCTCTGGCTGTCTTTAGACGTGTTTGCCACGTAGACAGGTCAAGAGTGAGATGCCGTTTTCTAAGAGGCTCGTTTGACTGGGGTTAAGTCATTCAGGTACGCTTGTAGGCTTCTTCATTAAAGCCCCCCTCTTTCTGTTTCATCTGCAGAGTACCGGTGCAAACAGCCAGACACCGCTGACCTTGAGTGCAGCTATTACTTCTTCCTTGCAGCCATATATAACCAACATTTATCAGCCAAGAGCTGTTTTATATTCATGGCACACAGCAATCCTCACTTCATAAATAAGGCATTCCTATAAAACACAGCAATAATACTCAACTCCCACTTTGGCAAAATCCTCAACCTGCGTGACCTCTAAGGGGTCAGCGTGTCAGCCAAACGTTTGCAGGCATAAACAGGGTGCAGTGGGGGGGTACATGGAGGGCTGGGTGAGGTTGCTGGATGTCATGCTCTAAAAACAAGATCCCCCCCACAACTTTTGACTGAAACAACAAGCTGCCTGCAGGTTTGCTGATTTTGGCACACAAACAATATGCTACTTTATTCTTAATATTTTATGAAACTGGACACTTTAGAGAAAAAGAAAATGTTTACAGTACTGAGGACAAGAATAGAAGCATTGTGTAAAAGAAAAAAATCAACTGGTAATTATTCAGCTTTTAACTTAGCATATTAGAACTTCATAAAACTGTCATTCTTCTTCCCCATCTACTTTTAGAATACTTTCAGAACAGAATAGTTCTGTTCGATTTGGCATGATCCCTTGTTCTCTTCATTTTTAACACACACCACCCAGAGGAGCAAACCAAAGACTGAAGACCAAACTGATAGGAAATAATGTTCAGTAAAGAGAGCAGCTCTTAAAGGACAGTTTCACATTTACTTTTATTAAATATAATTCATTCCATTTTTTTTGTCAAAGTTTTTTTTTTGTTTTGTCCCCACAGTGGCAGTTCTGGCACAAATTACGCCCAGTGCAAGCCACACTAGTATCGCCCCTAAGTAATTCAATACAATTCAAATATTTAACAAAAACTGATTATGAAAACTGATATGAAATGATTATGAAACTGATTATGACAACTAGAAACTTGTAATCTTTTAAAGCCTAATGCACTGTCATAAAAAAAATACTAAGTAAGATTAACTCAGATAAGGATAACATCACACGTTTGCTTGAGATTTAAAATACTTCCATTATAAGATGCAAGAAAACTATATACAACTAGTGCAACGCTGGCTTGAACATTTTTATAGCTTATTAGGCTGTCATCAAATGACTTAGAATGGAAAAAAAAATAGCAACTCACAAGAATAACATCTCACATGTGTTTAATTGAGGTTTAAAAATACAAAAATCACTAATCAACCTAAAAAAATACACTACAAACTTGGTCTGCTTCTCTTAGTAGAAACTAAAAATGTGCTACAAATATTTTTGAAGTGCATCTAATATGAATATAAAAATGGAATATTCCTACAAAATATTTAGACCAAACTAGAAGGTATTGTAGCTGTAAATTTTCTTAATGCAATTTCTGAAAACAAGCTGAGGATAGTAATTAAGTAAATAAATTTAATAAAACTCAGAATAAAAGACAACTGAATGTCGTCCATATGAAAAACCGCCACTGGGTCCCCATCAACAACTCAGCTTTTACACACGCCACATTAAGCTAAATATTATCAAAAAATATGACAACTCTGTTTCTGTCTTTTTAAAGGCATGTTTTCTAAAAAAAAACCTTCCCCTTTTGTGGAGCATGATTGTAAGTGTGGTGGAGTCTAACATTATATTTAAACAAAGACTTATGGAGCTGCTTCAGCTGCCAATAAAACTCAGACTCTTAATTACAATGAACACCTGAAAAGAAAAAAAAAAACAGCTTTGACTTTGATTTTAAACAGTTTTTTAAATCTTAGATCAATGCATGTTGCATGGTGATGTATGGATTTTAGTCTAATTCACTTCATAATCTGTCTCCAATGTGCATGTGCTCATTCATTACTCCCATAAACTGAATTCTTCATCAATATCTGCAGTCTTTGATGTCTGTGTGTCTTTGATTTGTATCGAAAATCTGACTTGAACCAAGCAATTCATCAATAATTTGGCTCTGGAATTTCTTTATTTGGCTCTGAAATTTTTATCCAAACATTGACTTGTCCTGTGTATGTAAAAAAAAAAAGACAGGAGTTAATTATCCTTTGGAATTTTTGAGTAATCAGACTCAAACTTCCTTCTCTGATTAGAAACATTCAGATTTACTTTCTGGTCAACATTTTCTGCTTATGAAGACATTTTTGGCTTTTGCTTTTCCACCCAAAGCTGAAACACTGATCAGTATTGACCCAACTCACATGCAGGATGAAATGATATAGTGTAAATTTCCTTTTTACAAGCGCCCCAGCAATGGGAATACTTCTGTGTACATATTTTCAATCACATTCTGTATCAAACTCTTTCAGCAAACTCTGATGTCATGAATACTCATCGATCTCCATCAACACCCCTTTTGCCAGGAAAATGGCTGAGAAAAGTTACACCAAAAATGCAATTAGTATTTTCTCAATTGAAGACATGAAGCCTTGGATCGCCCAGGATGTTTGGATAGAAATAAATAAATCCCAAACGAATTAATTCACAAACACTTCCAAAGAGGAGAAAGAGTAAAACCTTTTCACGTTGTTATTAGGAATGATAGAATCTTCACAAAATTGGGATATCAATGATCTTATATTTAATGAAAGTGGATTACAACATTGTTCAGGTCAAAATGATCAATCAAGCAACTTTGCAATGCAGTCCCTTGTAAGGGATGCCTGTCCTGTACAGGCCCCACAAGAGCTTTTGCAACCAATCCCAGCTCTCTCAGGGCAGAGGCAGTTTGTATCCTGCACACTCCATGACTTGATCCCAGGGTCATATTGAGAGAAACCACCACAGTGTAAAGAGACAAGCATGTTTTAGGATGAATCCAGAGTATGTATGGAAAACCAACACACATGGCAAGAACACATAAGGAACCCAGTTGGAATTTAAATTAGGACCTTCTTCCTGTGAACCCTGAGCAAACCACTGCACCACTACTGTCAGAAGGATACTTTATTCATCCCTGAAGGGAAATTCTTCAACAGTAGCCAAACTTGATAGTGCCAGTTAAAGGGGGAGGGAGAGGGCGGTAGTGCGAAGGGACAGGATACAGTGGTAGCAAGAAAAACCACCATAGTTTCTCTCTGCACCTACCTATAACAGACTGTGGGTGAAGACAAAAAAATACTAGTACCAATAACAAAAAAGGACCATTAAAATAAAGTATATGTGATGCTGGGGTGGAAAGGCAGGGTGTAGTGGCCGCTGTACATCACTTTGAGCCATTGCTGCTTCAAGGCCATTGCCAGCTCTGACACTGTCCTGGGAGGAAGTAAAATGAAGATGTAAAAATCTAAGATCTGCACACATGCATTTGCTCTTGTTAGGGCTGTAGAACGAAGAAATGGAACCCCAGGATGCAAAAAACTGTGAAGTTTATCAGACACAGTGCAGGACTAGGACTTCCACAGGGGAAGCAGCATTGAGCTGGTTACTTGAGGTAGGGTGTGCAGAAGCACAGAAGTCAGGATGTAAACAGGCAGGCAGGCAGGCAGGCAGGCAGGGCAAGGCAGAAAAACAGGTGGCTGAAACTGAAGAAGATCAACAACTTTCTTGCAGAGAGGTGGTGGAGAGCAGAGCTATATAAAGTGTGGGACATCAGGTGATTGCTGGGCCGGCAGAGTTGAGGCAGGAGTGGGAGAGCACTGACAGCTCTCTGAAGCAAAGGTGTCTTGAACCAAGGACAAAGTGCCCTCAACTTCTGGAAGGTCAGATTAGGTAATCATTAATATTGGCGCTAGAGACTTGTTTTTCCGTCTGCCAGCTGTGTCCTTGACTGGTCTAACACTGACAGTGTCTGTGCTTTTGGGCAATTTCATTCTAGTCCCTGTTCGATACCAGCAAAAAAATGTCTTTAAGTTTTCATCAATTTTTCACGCCAATACAAAGACTGCAAGCGCTCTGCCCAGTTTGGAAGCAGGACATGGAGCTTCTGATCTAGCTGAGATTGTCTCTTAGTCTGAGTCTTAATCTCCAGGTACGTCTCTCTACAAAGTGCCAACAATCTGTCTCTTGTTGTTAACAGCTTCAAAACTGCTACAGAAATCAGGAATTCTCCTGTCCCAATGGTCAGAAATCAGACTAGCAAACATCCGAACAGGTATGTATGCACAGACAGGACAGAGATCTTAACCTCCATTTCCCCATGGACCATTGGTGACTCCAGCAACAAAAGTTCAGTTTGGTCGGAAGGGGTCCACTTTCCTATTTCCTATTCTTTTTCCTAGTGTCGGAAAAATCTTAGAAGGAAATGGAAGATGAGCTGATCAGATCCATTTTCAAAGTAACAGCATAAGGTTGCAAAAAACTGGGATAAATAGGCTCAGAGGAAAGACAAGACAGAAGACTTTAGAAGTGACACAAGAGGAGAGACTCTGCGTCTGACTCCAGCAAGAACAGGAAGAAAGCCCTGTCAATGTATATGATTGTTTTTGCTTTCTGTTGGTAGTTTTTGTCTCTTACTTTGCCGACAAATGTGGCATAAAGAGGATGAAATATGGAGCATTATCAATAAAACACAGGGTTGTGTCAGGAAGGACATCCGGTGTAAAAATCTCTGTTTCAGTGACAGTCATTCATTGTAGTGATCTGAAAGATATGCCCAAAGATGAACAACAATTGAGATTGGTCTTCATGCAGTAAACAATAATACCACATGTTATGCCATGTGCGTTTTTTTTTTTTTTTTTTTTTTTTGCCACAATTTAATTGTTACTATGTTATAATACTTTAAACCCAGAAATAATGTGATCTTTGGACTCACTTTTACATGACAGCACTGTCGAGAGGCATCATAATCCAGCTCTTATGCTCCATCTGTGATGCAGAAGCCAGCAAAGTTTGGATCAGTGCTCTAAAGACAATTTTAAACTTTGAGCATTTTTAATTAGTCTCTAATGCTTTAAGTACACTTTATTACTTGCTTCAACTCATGAAATATAAAATATTCAAAGCTCAACAATGGCAGGATGGAAATGCTGAAGAGTCTGGTGAAGCACGGTTGCCTTGTGTTTCTCTCTTTCAGTCTTTTAGTGGTTAAAAGCAAATGTTTTTTCACTGAAAACTGCCATAAGGCACAGATTTAAATTTAAAATCAAAATGTCAAAATGTCTGACCCATGAGACGTCAATTAAAGTGATAATATTCTAGATCATGTTTCCTGCACTGTCAGCAAAACTCTAAAGTAGATTAAACAACAGATGAGATGCTTCATTGAAACATGTCATAGCACCTGTCAGATTATGGGTGTGAAAGAGTGTCTTCTCTCTTCAAAATGAATCCCATGCTGATGCAGGAAAAAAAAGGTAATGTCATTTTCTTCGTTTCAACAAGGCCTCTGTGGATCTGTAGTAAAGATCCCTCTGCAAATATTCTTATTTATGATTTAATGAAAAGAAGCAGAGTTTTAACGGTAATGGATGGTATTTTAGGTATACAGTTTTCTTCTTTGTAAGTAACAAATAATGTGCCGCTTCAACCTCCAATCCGCCGCGCTCCATCAGGGGTGGTGCCTGTGTGCTGCTTTATAACTCTTTTTATTTGCATTTACAGTGAGACAAATCTGCAGACATCTCTTTCATTTTTTTGCTGTAAGGAGTCTGTGCTTGGGTTTTTTTTCTCATGTTATGTTTTCCTTGTCAGTCACAACAGTTTCAGGTTACTCGTGATCCACAGCTGTCTTCAGTTCAGTTCAGTTAGTCAACCAACCTCACTGTGTCTGGTCTTCACTTCTTCATTGTCAGGTCATCTGCTTTGTTTTGACACTCTCGCAGTTCTCCATGGGTTTTAGCCATGTTTCAGTGTATTGAATGTTTTAAAGAAGGACTATCACCATCCAACAAAAAAATTCCCATTAAACATTGACTAGTACTAGCTAGGAAAATGCCATTATTTCGTAGATTCATTTATGACATTTGCTATGTAAAAATAATTTGGAATTTCTCGTGACAATCAAGAAAGCCGCCACGTTCACGTTCAGTGAACCTAGCGGTCAGAGTGCGCAAATTTGTGTCACTGAAACGTCACTCTGGGACAAAGCATCAGCAACAACGGCTGCCACAGAAGGAGACAGGAGTCAACTTTCCGAAGAAGAGGAGTTTTTGGATTATATTGAAGCATTTGGGGTTCAACTATAAATGTATGAACCACAATATTCAGAGGGAGAAGAAAGTGAAAGGGATGATCAAAGTGATGATGAGGATCGGACAGACTGAATGGTGTTCATGCAGCATGTGTGGACCAATGCTGACCGGTCGCTAGAGCCATTGTTGAAGTGTTGGATGTTTTAGAAGAAAAAAGAGAAAACGGGGTAAGAATCTTCATAGCATCCATCACCAACCAAAAGAAAAATACAAAAGGCGCAAGAATTCATACAAACTGTTGCAGTTTACTTAGAATGCACAGCAATCTCAATTATCAGCTATTAATACTATCTCTTTAAATGTGTTACAATCAGCACGTCGTCTTGGACCTTCTTTGGACCGTCATAAACAAGCTCAAAATATAATATTGTTCTTACCACAGCAGCTTGGTATACTTCCTAACACTCCTAAATCGTATTTGATGTCAAATAAGGCTGACGATACCTTTCCAATTACCTTTCTAGTCCAACACAACTGGTAGCAATCCTCGTTGATCGTACACAGTAAAGCGTGAAGAGTCCCGGCTGCTGTCCCCGCATGATGTATGATATGTCTCTTTAGGAAGCTAGTGCAACCTGTAGGCAATAGTGCCACCCTTTGGCTTTTTATTGCTACAACTCCTAGCTTATCATTTTCAGGCTGACAGAGCACATGGCAAGACCAGTCACTCATTGCTCAGTGAAATCTTTCAATGCTTGATGCCTTGCACACTATTTGTCCGTAATTACTGTAAATGTTATGTATTATGTTACATATGAGGCTAAGAAGATGTTATGTTAAGGAATTATCTTTATTGGTATTATTTAATAAGCTAGAAATAGTTCTAAATTTTCTGTAGACATTTTATTTTGGTTGTAAAAGCAAGTGAACACGCCTGTAAGATACTTATTGTTGTATTTTGTGTTTTCTACAGTTTTACATAAAGAAAGGAGTTAGAAATAAAACAAGAAAAGGCACGCCTTGTTTTCCTCCGACTTCTATTTGTTAGCAATCTGTCTAGCTTTGACACGGCAGACCACTCGAAGTGAGGACAGAATAATGAATGTGTACATCGGCTACTCCAATTTCTGTCGCTAGAGGAGCTGAATGTCTCATTTGGCAAAATTGCAGAAAAACGGCAGCTTCCATGATTGTCGTGGGAAATTCTAAATTATTTTTATATAGCAAATGTCATGCATGAATCAACAAAATAATGGCATTTTCCTAGCAACTACAAGCTAATGTTTAATGGTATTTTTTTTGTTGAATGGTGATAGTCCTCCTTAAAGTTTCTGTTACAATCCTGGTCTCCTGCACTTTGTGTCCTCCATCACCACTTCTTGACAGAACAACCTGAACACCTTGGACCCAGCAGAAACATTTTTGCCCACATCCCATAGGTTTTCATGCATATCCATGTAATGCCATTTCACGTTCAGCGCTTCCATTTTGGGGGATTACTGGGCCCATCCTTCATGCTCCCTGTTCCTGAGGAGGGTTTTTTGAAATGTTTTTTGTTACTTTAAATGTTCAGTTTCTGTTACTAAACCAGGTTTCGTGCATTTTGGGTCCTCCACGATGATTAACAAAGAATTTCTGGTGAGTCGCGAATGCAGCAGAGCTTTAAAGGCGGGGCTTTGCAAATATAAAGAGGGGAATGGAGAACATGGAGACTGACCACTGCTCAGTGAAGCATGAACAGACACCAGAGAATCTTATGTAAAACACTGAGTTGTTTTTCCCTCTTTTATGAGTGAACTCTACTGCAGGCCCGTTGCTCCAGCCTGTCTACACTTTTAGCTGTTTCTATAGCTGCTACAAGAGACAAAGCTGTCTTCTGGCAGACAGGAATGACAACATTGTTACTTCAGCTTTGACTTTAAACATGGTTGTTTGTCCCATTAGAGCAGAATGTTGCTTCAGGGACCGCGGAGAGTAGAAATAAGATGTAAAAACCAATGAGTTAAACAAATGATTTTAGAAATATTTTTACAGGTCTTCACTTTATTATTCACTTTCCAAAAGGACGGTTTGAAGTTTTAAATCAACATTAGGATTTTGACTTTTAGTTGCTTTTGCAAAATAAAACGAGAATTTCTAAAGATTTTACTTAATTTTCACAAAGAAAAGAAAGAAAATACATTTCATTAGCTACTCTTATTCATGCCCCAGTCTAGCAGCATCATCGGAAGTGGAAAGCTACCCTGAGTACCAAAAGGTTAGGCTTGGGGAAAAGTCTCAAGTCAATTACAGGTACAGCACAGACAGGGAACAAAGCCCACTCTGCAGGTGCAGCTGATTTAGGATCACCAGTCAACCTGAAACAGCTAAAGCAGCACAGAAAACATGCAAGAAGTGCTGGTCTCAGTGCACTTTTACTGTGAGTCAACCGTTGTAATTATTCCTTCAGGCTCCTTTAAAGTCTCATTCATTCAGAAAAAATGGTCTGTTTTCTTTCACATATTATCAAAAAAGTGACTTCACACTGTTTGCTCTTTAGAAATTTAGATAAAATGACTTTCTTTGGCCTCAGTGCCCCTTAGCAGTAACAGGACAAACAGGCACCCATCTGTGCATTTTGTGCAGGACAGGCGGACTTAAGAGCTTCCTGTTCTGTTTTTTTCTGTTCTCCATTAGCCTTTAGAAGCTGTTGAACCTGCTTCAGCCCTGCTGTGACCACACCAGCTGAAGGCGAGAGCTTTCTCTGCTAATAAAAGACCTGATTCAAGAACGGTGTGAATGTTTGCAGGAGTAGCAGGAAATGAAATGCCTCATAAATTTATTACTCAGGGTGTTATACAACTGTGGGCCGCTAATGAGCCAAAGTATACGTTTCCAGAATCAATTATTTCAACAGCAATGGGTCTCTGCTGTTACGATTAAGTTATGCTGGTTTAGAAAAGTCAACAGTTTCATTAGGTCTACTATGCAAAGCTTTGTTGAGAAACATTTTTTAGTCTTTAGAGATGAAAGAAAGAAAGAGACACAGACTGCATGGAAACAAAAAAAAAGTCTTACAAATTAAAGATGATAGTTTCAGGTTATTTTAGTTCACTTGTCTCTTTCCATCATCATCATCTTCTTCAGTTGTACATGAGCATAACCTATCTCACCCATAAATATGTAAGATATCAACTGTCAGCCTTCCCCAAAACTGGTTTGCATCAACATCTGTGTGAAAGATATTCAACTTTTAGATTCATCCATCTTCCCCAATAAGGAAACAATCCAGTTCTGCTGCTTCCAATAGCTGTCATGCCAATTTAGTTTTTGCATTCAAATGAATGCAGATGTGATGTGTGAGTCTCAGTTTGCACTGTCTGGGTTTCTAAGCATTTCGTGAGCTTTGCTTTGTGTGTTTCTCACCGCAGGGGGACAGTTCCAAGGAAGGCACAGCCTTAAATAATGAGTTTGGCCCCAAATACATATGTTTCACTGATGTCCAGAGCACAACGGATGGCTTGCACTTGCACAAACACAGCATGTGAAAAGGCCAATCACACCACGATTTCTCATGAAGAAGTCAAGGATGAAAAAGAGATGAAACAGCTGCATTACATCTTATAAAGTTCAGATGATCTTCTCAAGAGTGCAAGCTTCAGCACCGTAAAGACGGTTTTGATCTAGACTCTGTGGATCCTCTTATTTTTCAAAGCTCAGACTCAGTTCAGGTTAGAGCAGTACAATTTAAAACAGCTTTACATGAGTTTCTATTGCAAATGAGGAAGCTCAATCAACAGAAGTTGATATGACCACGTTGTGACCCACTTGTACAACAGTTTTGGGGTATTTCTTCAGCTTCATGGTCATCTCCATGCTAATGCTGCATTTACATTGAACCCGATTGACACATCAAATCCGCTGCTTGAGGCTCCAAAAATGTGTTCATTAACTTGATGCTCCAGGTGTGTGGGAGGAGTTTCCATCAAAAGTTTTCAGCCTTAGCACTAGCAGGGGAGCATTGACTGTATATCTTATTTACAATGTATGGAAGACACAGATGATGTTAAGAGCTCAGGTTTATTGTTTTAAAGAGTTGTAGAAAAGCATCTTATAATAAGATAATCACATCTCCATTTCTGTGTTCATGTATCATTCAGATTCATGTATCATTCAGATTTCATTTCATTTTGGACTTCACTTGCTAATCATGTCATTAACACATCACTGGCCAAAGCTAAGCCTCTGTTTGGTTGACGTGACACATTTTCTTTGCTAAAGTTCCGATATTGAACTCTCAATCACGCCGCAGGACCTCTGATCACATCTGTCCATTGACGTTACATAGGTGCCCCTGACACACAAATCAGGTTTGGTGGGAACACAGCATAACAGCATGAGATTGCTGAACCCTGGCCAATAATATAGACATTCAGGCTTAAAAGACTGTTTAGCTAATTAAGTTGAAACCATTGTAAATCAAAGTTTAAGACGAATCGCTTCTGAAAGTAGAAAGTATGTATTACTTTACCTGTGTTTATGTTGACAAGCAGGTGCAGGACCTGTTTTTAATATCACTGCAGGATATCCAATGAATTCTGAAAAATGTACAGGAAAACTAAGACTATATGCAAATGTTTACTCTAAACAAGCAATTGAACTCTGAAAGACAGCAACATGGATGATGAGCAAAGAATTTAGATCAATTCCTTCAACCTTTTTAACCTTTGGTGCTGATAGTTATTTATTTATTTATTTATTTATTTGTTCAGGACACCTGAAGCATCATAGGTCTGTGGCCTAGTGGTTAGGCATCTTTGATTTAGAAGACAAGAGAAGTCTTGAACAGCGTTCTGAGCAGCACAGTGATAATCGCATGTGAAAGAAAACTACAGTACTTCCTTTGGTTAATCTCCATTCTTTAATCTGCCAAAAGTCTGTCTACATTCACGGTAAATAAAAAACACAAAGAAGGGCTAAAGAAAAATAATGAAATGTCTTTTTTTAAGTTAAATGCTTTAATCTTAAAATGTTTAATCTGCTGCCAATATGTGAGGAATGTATTTTCTGTCAGCCAACCATCAGGCTGCAGCAACAAGGTATGCCTAAACTACTTCCAATCCTGGCACCAAAAATGAGTCAAGAATGTCCACCATGCTGCCCCAAACTGTATCGTTCTCCAAAACTAGCCCATTGAATATGTTTTACCTAAAGGAGATGAAAAGAAACCGCAGAAAGATGAAACCCTGAAACTGCAAATGAAGGGAAAATAAACCTGACAGGAAAAAATTACTTTGCAAAAAAGAAGGAAATGAAAGTGGAAAAAAAGAAAAGCAATAAAGAAGAAAATGGAAAGGCATGAAGAAAATAATGAAATAGTGAGAGAAAAAGGTTAGAAGGAAATGATAAGGAATAAAGGAAACAATCATTTTGGGTTTCTTACCAGAGGATGCATGTTTGTTTCTTCAGCTGTGAGAATCGGTGCCTTAATATCACCTTGTTTTATTTTATTTTGTTCTTTTGGGAAAAATCTTGGAAGTAGTAAAACCTGCATGTGCAGAAAACATAATTTGTACTAAATTATATAGTGGTAAGTGGACAGTTTTATTTCTACAAACACACATGTAAACGAAACAAATATTATGAAATGAGTTCTTTAGGTAGTTTTCAGATGCATTCAAGGCTTTGGTCACAACTGCCCTTACGGGTGGATATGGGCTATTTTTGGGGAAAAGAAAATGGGCAAACCCCATATAGGGCACGTAGATGACCTGCCATTTTACTCTATGGGCAGGCTGTAAGCAACATGCCGTAGTGAACCTTTACACAAAACGTAAGAGTAAGTAAGCAGGAAGTAGGTGAGACCTCTGCACTGCGCAAAGGACTCAACGGTGCTGTTCATATGAGAAGTGTGCATTCCTTGCATGCAGCCTGACTACTAGAACTTAGGAAATCAACCAATCAGAGAGTTACTTGTGTGGACATCCTATGGCACTGAAGTATCAAATTCACAGCATTAGCACACAGTCAGGAAGGAGCCAGTACTTAAACCTTACTAATGACAGGAGTGCTGCAGAGAGGACGATGGGCAACAGGGTCATCCATATTTCATAACTGTGTGTAACTTGCATTTTCAGAAAACTACTTCCCAAATACTTCACTTTACCTGAGGTGTTTGCACCAAAGTAAACTGCAAGACACACCTGCGCTCCCCTCTAGGACCCTCCGCAGATCTGAATAACCCAAAAACCTTCAAGACAATAACAGCGCAGCCCCAGTGAAGGTGCATGTGACAACGGCATTTCAAAACCTGCTGAATTTGCATACTCTGCCTTCTAGTTTGACTGTTGTTAATGTTTGTTATAGTTGGTTTATCGTGGTTTGTTTAATCCAAAGAAGCCCTGCATTATTGTGCTGTATTTATGTGATCATTTTTTTTTGTCACTGACAAACCAAAGGACTTTTTTGCAGTCTTCCTTCTCTGTGAGAAGCAATCCACCAACGTATTACTCTTCCTGTTGGCATCTCCATTATCTGTCCCCTGTTTTGCTGACCAAATCTGCTAACAAATGTTCTCTCTTTGATAGATAAATGAGGGTGTGGGAGAAGAACAAACTCCGGTAGTTTCTCACAGTCGACGACAGGTTCGTGTTTTTTAAGACATGATTCACAAAACCACTTACCGCATGCTTTTATTCATTCAAATATTATTATTATACATAGGCACATTTTTGGCTGTGGGTGTATGCTGAGATCCACACTCACTTATATGAATGAGACCCGTGGTTTGTAACAGCATCAAACAGACATGACAGCTGCAGAAAAAACATAACAGCTTCAGATGCAGACTTGATTTGTGCAGAGATTTCTGTGATGCACCCTGTGAATGGGCTTTGGAAGGAATGACAAAAAACTTCATAAAGTCATGAAGTCTTTTGATCTATTTTCATCACCATTTAAATGCTACAAGAACATGTTTAAAACTCAGCAAACACTAGTTTCATTGAAGTGGGTCTTTAACACAGGCTGTGGTGCTGGAATCTCACTGAAGTTGTTTCCTCTGTTTTTTATCAGATAAACACGTTTTTTGTACTAAATATTTAATAAACTGCAGGTTTGTTTCTAAGATTCACATGGATGCTAGCATGCCAATTCTCCAATCTGTGAGTTAAATCTACAGCCGACAGAAGCACTTCCAACAAAACCTTCTCATTTAGGCAGCAAAGAGATCCTTTGGAAAGTTTTAGAGACTTCTCTTAGCATTTTAGCTTTAAAAAGTTCCATCAAAGCAGATGGAGTGATGGCAGAGATCATTTAAATGAAGTTTGGAGGCTGTAAAAGCCATATTCACATTTCTGTGAAAATGTCCTAATTATTGTGCTGAGGGAAGTGTATCCTGGAGTTTAATGAGGTAATGAAAGAGGAGGTAAAAAAGTGCCTTTGTAGGTGACCTTTTGTGGGTGTGGCTGCTGTTGGTTTTGCTGTGTGAACTTGTGCATCAAAACTTTACAATATTTCTGCTGATAACAGATCCCCAACCAAGAGTTCATAGGTCTGTTTGGAGTCTTGGCCCGTACAAGTTAAACCATCTGGGCTTTCAGAGGGCCGCATTTTAAGACACGATAAGAGATATTCTTCTCTGAACTTCATGTCTGTACCCGCCTGACAGACTGCAACAGGAAAACAGACAGAGTGTTGGGGTTCAGCAGCAACATCCTCGTCTGCCTCAGGCTGCTGTTGATTTCTTGATACACCCGAATCCTCTGAGCTTTCCGTTTCAGTGACCTTTCCACCTCACATCTCAGGCAGGAAAAATCGTTGCAGAACATGCTACACGTCACTGAGACAGCAAAGAATGTGATAAAAGGTTTGAGACAAACTCTGAGTGGGATTTTCTGCTCTGAGAGTTTGTGGAAGTGCTGGAAGATTCTTCAAAGTCTGACTTTTATGAGGTTGATGGAGAAACTCGACAGCTCGCTCCACAGCTCTCCTCTAATAGTTTTACTTCCTTTCCCTTCAAAAAGGCTTTGGGTTGTGGACAAATGTCACGGTAACATTCAGCTCAACGAAACCCAATATTCTGGTTCAGCAGAAATGAAAAATATATTTTTCATTGCAGACTTGGTTAATTTAATGTTTGCAACGTTCTTCTTGTAGTTAAAAATATCTTCTTCTGAAAGAAGCTTGTTAGAAAAGGGGGAATTTGATAATTATTTTAATTTTCTCTTTAAATATGTTGCATTTTGAAGAGCTAAGAACATTCGAATAGAACAACAAAAAGTTAATATGGCTGTGCAAACCCTCCCAAATAATTTATAAAAATAAAAATAATCTAGAAAACTGACAGACAAAAGAGATGTGGTCGGAAATTGAACATAAAAATGTTTTTAAAAAATTAGCAGTGTAATTGATTACTTAATGTTTAGTAAAGAAGACAGTGACATAAGTAGTCTGACCTTTGAATATTATTGTAATATTAGTGTAAGATTAATTGTAAGCAATTTGAAAGATTCGTTGATTAATTGATTTATCTTCTATACAGTTTTGTCCCTTTCGGAGTCACAGACTAACCCAGCAACTCATGGGGGAAGGCAGGAGACACCCCTGGACCGGTTGTCAGTCAGTCGCAGGGGCCACAATCACACATCCATGCACACTCACATTCACATCTAGGCGAACGACGAATGGTGCGATCTGACACTGATGTACCTTGGCCTTGGAGTTCACCTTTAATTTCTTTGGAGGTTGTTCTGGGCTCTTTGGATACAATTCCAACGATCCTTCTCTTCAATTTGTCATCAATTTTCCTCTTGCGGCCACGTCCAGAGAGGTTGGCTACTGTCCCGTGGGTCTTGAACTTCTGAATAATATGAGCCACTGTTGTCACAGGAAGTTCAAGCTGTTTAGAGATGGTCTTATAGCCTTTACCTTTAAGATGTTTATCTATCATTTGTTTTCGGATGTCCTGGGACAATTCTCTCCTTGGCTTTCTGTTGTCCATGTTCAGTGTGGTACACACCTTTTCACCAAACAGCAGAGTGACTACTTGTCTCCCTTTAAATAGGCAGACTGACTGATTATGAGTTTGGTAACACCTGTGATGTCAATTAAAGGACACACCTGAGTCAATCATGTCAATCTGGTCAAATAGTTTTGGATCTTTTATAGAGGTACCATCATTTTTGTCCAGGCCTGTTTCATTAGTTTGTTTTTTTTTATAATTATGTTAATCAGCAATTCAAAAGTGATGGCTGATTTTGATTATTTAATTTTCAATACATTTTTATTTATAGTTACTTTTGTAAGTTTCAAGTGATTTCAGTGAGAATTGTGGGTTTTTCCTTCTTTAACTGAGGAGTACCAACAATTTTGTCCACATGTGTATGCACTTCAGCTATTGGCTCAGAGTGAAGACTAGTTGGTGACGTAAGGAATGACAATTAAACAGCCATCTGCATGTGATGAGGTAGATCTTCCTTGTTGAAATTGCATCAAAGCTTCACTTAGAAAACTCCTATGACTGAAAGTTTCAATATGAAGAAATTGAGCCCAAAACAAGTCTGATAATAGCAGCAAAAGTTCATTAGTGGAGGTTACATTTGTTAAAAGAAGCAGAATAGAAGTGCAAAAAAACAAAAATTAAAAAAAAAAACAAATGATGTTGAACATGACAGTATCTGCTAAAGCAGCTAACATGGACGTTACTGGGATGACTTCTCCAATTGATGCCTAATAATGCAAAAACGCATCAAACCGATTCTGATCTAAACAACTAAATTTAGTTTTTTTTTTTTTTTTTTTTTTTTTCATAATTAGAAATACATTTAGGCATCAAGTGGGTTAGAGTGCAGTTGCAATGAGTGCTGGATTCTTCAAGACGAAAATTGATATTTACCCCTAACATCTGACAAACACTCCAACACATGAAAAAGTAACAAAATAAAGTTTGATTTTTAGAATTAATTTGATTTAAAGGCAATTTCAGCTTTGCCAGAAGAATAAAGTCATCTGAAACATATGTGTTTGTGAAGGAGTCACCTGCCTGAACCACCAACAATACAACCAGCCATGGATTTCACTGCAGACTTTCTCACCTGAGCTTCAACATTTTTCTGCAACACAACTTCATGTAGGACCACAGCTCTCATCCAGTAAGAGGGAAATACTGTCTGGACTCCAGGACTTCACCAAACCATGCAAAATTAATGAATAGCCAGCAGAGATAACAATGCTACATTTGTAATGCACCTTGTCACCGGCGGGTCTGCTGCAGCTTTCTCCAGAGACATCGATTAGCAGCAGATGGAGTGACAGACGACCCCCTGGGGACTGCAGGGAGAAGAGCGAGAGATGCTGTGGCTGTTGTCCGCTCCACACACTCATCGATATGTCATTAAACAATGACAGTGCCTCAGGGTGTTTAATGAAGTGTTTGCAGTCTGATTTGGATCTCAATCGCGAGGGCATTAAGGAGTATCTGCTCTTCCAGATAGCTCCTGTTTACTAAGCAAGAACCTGGGCATGAACCTGTCACAGAGCTGTGTGGACACATCAATGCAGGTCTGCACCGGTGATGTCTCTATCATTATGATGTCAGGGACGAAGTCTGTAAACAGACCCGTCTGAAAGAACTTCTTCTTGAGCCCAGAGAACTACAGAGACATGTGGATGTTCTGCTGAACATGGTTTATCAAGATTTCATTTTGTTTTCCAGGGTTTTTTTTTACATATAAAAGTCAAATGCTTCACCGTGCACCCACTGGGAGGAATGGACAAGCAGAACAAAAGCAGGAATCAGGTGTTTCTTTGGAGATAAGGGACAGTTTAGCCAGAGCTGCATGTGTGAATTTATGTGTTCACAACTGATGTGCGTTCTCTATAGTTTCATTAGTCTTTCTAAATGAGGCTTTTACACAGCCCTGGAGCATTGCAATTCACTGGAATATTAAAAAAAACCTCTCAGTAGTAGGGAGATGTGTGGTGATAACACAATCAGAGTCATTTATTAGACTGCTGCACGACTTAATATCAGATTTCATTTCATTTTGTCTTCTTAGCTGATGCAACTGAGGCGCCTCTCCGACTGCAGCTGTTTAAAAATATCTGTGAAACTAATTTACTGCCCATCCAGTTTCTAATCTGCTGCCAATGATAAGGACCTGCCCTGCTAACACGCTCGTTTGTTTGTTGCCACAATCATCTGTGCTTCTCTGCACTGAAAGCTTTTTTTTTTTTTTGTAATCCCCATTAAAGCCAAAGTGAAAACCCAACGTTTTTTTTTTAAACTGCCATTAAGCTTTCTTAAAATGTGCTTGATATTTGAAATTTACAATAGGTTTTCCTCATTTTAAATGATGGAGAGCACCTCCATTCAAATGACTTTGAGATCAGAAGTCAGAAGATTCTGCAAACAGCCTGGCCTGCTTGGTCCTGACAGCCAAGCGGGAAGAAAGTGGTTCTGAAAGGTGGGATTTCCATGCTATTCCTTTTCATTCATATGAACAAATATGCACTAATCTGAAACTGCAATCAGGTATGTGCAACTGCTTCTTGCTAGCTGAAACATGGTTCCAACTAAAACAATAAAATTATTCTAAAAGTCAAATAATTTGTGATTTGATTTCCTTATCTTTCTTGTGGATATGTACAATATATACATTTTTGTCTGTCAGAGATACTCCTGGTAAACTTTTACACTCTTAGCATATAGTTCATTTTTCCATCCATTTTCTTAACCCGCTAAATCCCTTTCGGGGTCACAGGATTGCTAGAACCTGTCTTAGCTACTATTGGGCAAATGCAGGGTACATCCTGAACAAGTCAGAAGCATAAACTGAGTTGACTAAAGACACAAGTTCAACTCAGTGACTATGGGATTGTGCCATCTATCACGAGGCGGAGCTTGGTGCTGCCTTCCTTCACTGCCTCAGCTGCAACTGAACTGAAATTACACTAAATACAGACATTTTGATTATCAAAATAATTAAGATTATTAAAATCATATAAATTGCATTAATAGGATAACACAGTGAACAAATATTCAATCATGCATATGAATATACATGTCATAATGACAGGTGAGGATGAGGTTTTGTTCCTAACACATACCCAAAAAAAGCCTTATTCTAGATTTTTTTTTTAAAATGACACCTTATTAATATCCATTTTTCCTAACAACGCCAACAGTTTTTGAAAATTCTCTGATCTATCATCCGTGATCTGTTGAACATAAATTGCAGGCTAAAGGGCTTCAAGGCTTAACTAAGAGAGGAAGAAATGATGTCCTTCTGTTTTTGAAGGTCAGATAATGCAATGCTATGCATGAACACGTTGGCGATTGTTTCCCCACCTGTCCTTAAAGCTTTTTTTGTGAGCTTTCTCTTTAAACTAGTGATAGGTCATGCTCGAGAGCATTGATTCTAAGAAGCACTGTCTGGTAGGGTGTCAAAAGAGTTGACTCTCATAGGATGGGAGCCGATTTCTCTATTGTTTGTTTTCTCTATTGCTCTACTGTTGGGCAAAGGCGGGGTACACCCTGGCCAGGCTGCCAGGCCCATGAGGCTGGAGCGATCACACTCACTACGTCGGCTCAATGGCAGACAGGCACAGAGCTGCTCAAGTATCAAAGTGCCCATCACCTCTGTAAACTTCATGCTTATATGGTTCATCACAGAAGAGATAAAGAACACTCAGAAGCTGAAGTCCTATGATATTTGTGTTCTGGCACCTGTATGTGAAGCATGTCACAGGTTTTGGCTCTGCTGTCAGTTCCTCAGATCTGTGGTGACAGTGAAACATGCAGATGATGTAGAACTTGATCATGCTGCTGTGTAGGCTAAGGCTTCAAAGGAGGCTGTCAAGGCTGCTTAAAATGAGATTTGGAACATTGAAACGCTGTAACAGGTACGGAAATGAAGCAGCAGTTTATGATCACATTTGCAGAGGATGTTAACGCTCTTCAGAGGACTAATAAGGATTAAAACCTCACTTCCTCTTCCACCTCTGAGGCTTCTGATGCAGCGCGTCCTACAAATTACCATGGAATTCGGTGAGTGATTTTCTTCCTCTAATAAGATTCCCCTCAAACATTTTCATTTTTGCTCTCACTTAGCAAATCCGTTAGAAACAGGTGATTGCATTTTACTTTGGATAAATCCTCCCAGTTATGCTTTCCATCCTGTCAGGCCATTTTTAACTTATTTTAAATTATCAGCATTTCAGAATCTTTTCATTATTATATTCTGATTAGGGAAAAGTAAAGAAGGTGGTTGTATTTTCTTGCAAGATGTTTCTAGTGTCATGAAGTGTATTAATTTTCATAATTCCGTAAAAAAAAAAAAAAAAAAAACATCTTGGAATTTGGATTCAGGAACCACTGTTTAATTGATTCAATTATTCATTTGTTTATTTGTAAATAAATTGTGATTCAAGCTCATAAAACCTACAAAAACAGGATCTAAGGAAATGAGAATACTGTGGAAAAATCTGACCACATTTTTCAGGACATGAAGGTTTTAAACTGAGTTTCACCCTCTAATCGTCTACTAAACTCAAAGCACCTGCACAGGTTTTCCCAGATATAATTCAACTGGTTCCGTTAGATCCAATGGTCTCAGTTTGGTTCAATGTGGAAAAGACTTCAGACTTTACAACTATCTAGAAGACCATCATATATCCCCTTCATAGTTTGGGTAAGCCACAAAAGCTCATTGCTAAGGAGGCTGAGTGTTCACCGAGCGCTGTGTCAAAGCAGATCAACAGAGCGTCTAATGGAAGGGTAATATGTGACAGGAGAAGATGCAGCAGCAAAAGAGACAAGACAATTATCAAAAGGACAAGATTCAAGAACCTGCAGACATCCAGAAAGAGTGGAATGAGTTGGAGGAACAGCTTTGAAAGTCACCACATTCAGGAGATGGACTACAACTGTCGGGTTCCTCGGGTCAAACCACTCCTGAGCCCGGACCAAAGGAGGAAACATCTCAACCGGACCAGGACAAAGAAGGACTGGACTGTTGGTCAGTGGTCCATGATCCTGTTTTCTGATGAAAGTAAAGTTTGTTGTTCAAGGTCCAATGGTTTGGAAGAAGACTTGTGAGCATCAGAACCTATGCTGCTGGAGGTCAGGAGTGAAATCTCCACAGTCAGTCATGATTAGCTAAACTGCCTTCTTCAATCCAAAAATCACTGTGACGGTCTACACAACAAGGGGTCCCCAACTAAATTAGAAAGAGGTCCAGTAACTCTGTCAGCCTGGCAGACCAGGGTCAGAACATGCAAAACATTCAGACGATAATTCACTTTTCTTTTATTTAATTGCAATGTGTTGTTAAATTGGCAAAGAACTTTTTTTAGCTTATTGTCTTAACAAGCATTTCTCTCATTCATTTCTGTACAAAAACTAGAACCACATTAAAGTGTAAAGAAAAGATTGCACATAAACTTGCTTCCTTGTAGTGGAATATGTGTGCTCTTTCACAAACTTAAATATTCTGCTTACTTAAAGTGCAACAAGTAACATGAATGTACCTCAAAAAACATTAAAAGTTCATCCCTATTCTTGTGCAAATGTTAACTTTCTGATTTACAACCCTTAACAGTAGGTTGCAAATAATAATACATAAACATAACGGTAAACTGCAAAATAGACTTATCTCAGTGTGAGAAATTTGCAGGATTTCTCTTAAATCTGAATCAAAGCAGTTCCTTTCTCTTAAATATAACCTTTTAAATCTGGGAAGGAGTCAAAGCTATTCTGAGACAAATGTGCACATATTCAGAAGGGAGAAGTACTTGTTCTTAATGATTCTAACAGTTGAGAAAGCTGATTCACAACTCTAGGTAGAACCAAACATGGTTAATGTGTACAATACCACTTTAATGAGAGAAGGAATATTCTCCATTGGCACAATCTGGAGCCAAAACGTGTCAGGATCAGAGGATTCACTTTGCTCTCTTCTCATTCTGGCACTATTTTATGTGCCCTTGTTGCTGATCCTGGCGCATAATTTGTGTCAAAAGTTTTGTGCTTTGTCTTTAGTACCACTTGAATTTGGCACTTATAGAAAAAGCAAAAGACTCTAAGCATATAATACACACTGGCCTTGCAGAACTCACTGCTGGCAAAATGAAAGCGTAAGCTTCAGTCCACTTATCTCAGAAAACTCCATTTTCAGAATCCACTATTTTAGACAGTGCCATTGTTCACTCAACGACTCGATAACTTTACGTCCCAACCATGTAAACAACGACACACCGCTCTGTGCCTTTGCCAGTTGAAGGACCGCAGTGCGCACGTAGCTGCCCCTGTGCACCTATTAAAAAATCACTTTGGATAAACACGTAATATCATACTTTTTATTAATGCTTGGTGGTCTGGACAAAAGGGTTTCGGGGTCTGGACCACAGTCCGCCAGTAGGGGACCCCTGGCCTACTAGAAAGTTTTAGAGCACTTTATGATTCCCTCTGCTGACGATTTCATCTTCCAGTAAATCCTGGCCTCTGTCCATAACACCAGAAGCACCAGAACCTGGTTTTATGGCCATGCCATCAGTACTTGACTGGTCTGCAAACTAGTCTGACGTAAACCTTATTTAAAATGTATGGTGGACAATTGAGAGAAAAATGAGGGGCACATGGCCACAAAACAAAAAACAGCTGATTGCAAGCATCAAGAAAATCCGGGCTTCCTTAATTCCCATGCAATGGCACAAGCTGATTGCACCAGTGCCACTGGGCATTGTGGCAGTTTTTAAGACAAAAGGGATTCCCAACCAAGTATTAAAGATGGATATATCATTTTGGGGTGACCATGGTGCAGTCGAAGGGTGGAGAATCCCTGATCAAAAGATTGCTGGTTCAATTCCCACCGTGCCTGTGTCCAAGTGTTATTGGGCAAGGTGAATGGGAAGGTGACTATAAAACACCTTGAACCTTTTAAAGAAGGTAGAAAAGTGATGATTTCTCTACAGCATTCTAATTTCCTGAACTTATATTTTGTTGGTTTTACGAGCTGAGACCAGAATTTTCTGTAAATTAAACCTATGCTTAAAATCAATTAAACAGTGGGCCCTTAATCTATATTCTATGAAAGTTTCCTTTCATGGAAACATGGAAAAAAAACACACTTTTCCATGATATTCAAATGTTCTGGAAAGGGTCTGTTTAACACTACTGAAAGAATTTGATACTTTTAAATCAGAATGTTAAACTGTGTGAAACAGAATCATCTTCTTCTTATAAGGTTTCACTCACAAAATGCAATAGTGAACTTTCCAAAGTAATCTTTTTTACAAAAAGAAATGCTCTCAGTTTTCTTGTGATAATTCATATTTTTGCGGGATAAAATATTGTCTACCTTACCTGTATCTAATTTAAATCACCACTTGATTGAAATCAGTGTCTTAAAATTTTTGCAATGAAATGTAACAAAAATTAGAGTAGACACATCAGATTTGTGTCGAATGGACTTGATTTTTTGGGGTTTTTTATTTTTTATTTTTGGGCACAAAACTTTGGGTTAAGACAGGACGTGTAGCCCTTTCCCTTAATTTAGACATTGTTGAAATTAAGAGGGAACAAGAATGAACCAAAATAGTATTCATGTGCTGATGTGCTGATACCCAACTTGCTGAGACTGTCAGGAACTGGCGGTGTATGACCAAAGATGCAGCAGACTCGACTTGGTGGCTGAAACTTAAACATTTTATACTTTATAAATAAAGTCTGATTTGATTTGAAGAAACAGTCATGATAGCAACAAAAATACTGAAAATGCAGATGACCTTGACAAAAGGGGACTGAAAGTCGCAGATTTAAAAACAAATACAGAAATTAAAATCCATTCCTCTTTCTGACTGACAACTTTTGTGGTGTTTAACTCGCACAGCAGCGAAAATTATTTTTTTCTGTCAAAACTGCAACTTGGTTTCTAATTGTTTTGATAAATTCATAATTTCTTTGTAAACTATTTATGGTGACGGCAGTCTTGGGTTTTGGTGTTATTAGCAGAACAAAGTGAGTGCAGCGTGCACACAAACTGTGTGCACACACCTCTTAGTGTTTGATAAACTGTGGTTTTATTTTACGCCACTGCATCATGACACAGACACAGTTAATCCATTTTCTGTAGGAAGAAGCTGACAACACAATTAACCACTTCCTTTAGTCCAACGAATAAACAATCATTACTCAAGTTAACATCTGCAGTTACGAGTTGCAGCCAAAAAAATCAAAGCAGAGAGAAATTAGAAGTTCATTTTAGGAATTTGGACAGAGCCTAAGCGTGACTGTTCACATGACATCAGGATTGCTAAATCCATTTATTCCAGCTGGTTCCCGTGGAAAAAGATCTGTCTTCTTGCTTTCGGTGCAGCCATACACTTGTGTAACCATCTCGCCTTCTGCCAAGTTACACAAAGCAAACACTATGTAAGCAGATTGAGAGTGGGCTGGCTGCGCCGAATCCATCCTGCGATAACTGTGCCTGTTATCATTCGCAGAACAAGCCCACATTTCTTCCAATTCTCTCATCTCTATTAGCAAACACTAACAAGCTGCTCATGTCTGCCTGTCCAACAGACATGTGTGCTTTTCTTCAAAATCTGATGTGAAGCAGGAAACTGTGAAGAGAGACTGCATCTTTTACAAATGTACAGGACAAAATAAAATGCAGTCGATGCAGACTGTTGCTGACAAGGGAGGCTTTAAGATACAAGTCAGTTGTTCAGTTGTGCACACACAGCAGGAGCTTTGTTACATGTTTGATATATTGAATCTGATATCTGACTTCCTCACAAACCACAAATCCACATTTCCATTCAACAGGAAACGCAGATACAACATGAACACAGCAGCTGGAGGCTGAATTTTTTATCTAGTTATCCTGTAGTTGGATAGAAAAAAAAATCACAAGCCCAACATCCACAGGGGTAGATGGATTCAACGGCAGAAAATGACACGTATGAGACTTGCTGATGTGTTCATAATCCTTATGAGGGTGTTCGTGATCATTTTTGATCATTTGTATTCTATACTTCTTCCTGTGGTTTTGGCTATAGCCATGGATGGAATGTGGACGGAACGTGTGTGAAGTCATCCTTTTTGTTTTTTATTGGTACCATGCTGTTTTCAGCTCTTTGGTCATCACCATGTTGCCAAGATATTACCTGCTTCGCAAAAAAGTATCAAATTCTGTTGGCACATCCACTGAAATGGATTGGGAGTTTATTGCTTTACAATTGGATCAAACATTTAAGTAAAATATAAAAACAAAAACAAAGCTCAAAGAGAGAAAAACAACTATGCAGGTAAGAAAAATGCAAGTGCTTTCTTTTCTGATGTGAAGTTGTCGTTTGACTTTGGATTAAAAAGGAACCAACTTGATTTTGTAAAAACCGTCTAGTTGTTAGATTATGAACTGTAATGGTGTCTCTTATTTTTCCAACAAGCCTGTTAAAAGAATGGTTGGCCCTCAGTTGTGTTTTAGAACAAAATTTTGGTAAAATTCAGCAGAACAATAACTCAAGGTAAACTTCAAGCTCAACCTTGATTAATAATTAGCCCTTGAGGTGGACGCACACCGAATACGATTCACGTGGCGGAGGCGGCCAATTTCAATGTAAACTCTATAGCTTAGACGTAAATTCAGGTCCTGCTGTGCCAATTGTGCAGCCGGCACAGTGTAAATGTCTGGAAAAAGCGGAAAAAAAGAGGCATGGCACACATTGAGCAACCACTGCGGCTGGCCAGAGTTAAAAAAAAAAAAAATTGAACTCTGGGGAGGTGGCTGCATCTCCTCAACCAATCAGGGACTCAACTGCGGGCACATGACGTTTTCAGTGACAGCCGAGAGAAAACATCCAACATGGTGGATCAATCCATAGTTCTACTGAACTTCCTTTCATTTTCTTAACCCGATGTATCCCTTTCTGGGCAGTGGGGTTTCCAGATCCCATCCTGGTTACTGTTGGGTGAAGGCGGGTACACCGAGAGAGGTTTCTTTAGCATTTCATACCAAATCTTTTTTTTTTCTATTAAAAATCACCACTTCTGGTAGAAATGTGAACTTTTGTCAGGAACAGGCAGGAAGAGGAGCATGATGTGCCATAGGACCTGATTGTGATGCGGTCAGGTAGGTCATACTGTCAGGAGCTGGTGGTCTTAGACCCAGTATGTCAGAGACCAGACTTGGTGGAAGACTTCAGTATTCAATAAATAAAACTGACCGTGCAAACAGACATGGTGAAACAAAATGGTGACAAAGCAGATGACCTGACAATGAAGAACTGAAAACTAGAGACTTAAATACACTGAGGACGATTAACTTGAAGACAGCTGTGAATGATTGGAAACCTAAACCTGCTGTGAATGGCAGTGGGAGAACATCACTGAAAACCTAAACTGCATAATTCTTACTGTTCTGCATGTTGATATCTTTGAATATGCTGTGAGAACAAAAGATCAATAGTTAGGCAAATCAGTAAATAGCAGATTTTTTACATTTACATATCAATTGTCAAGAAGATTTCTTTGCATGTTATATTCTGAATATAATGTAAGACTAAATCCTCAGGTTCTGGCCCCACTGAATGCTAAAGTGGAGCAGACACAAAGCAACTCTGATTGAAATGATGCAGGTTCAAATAGACACCATGTAAACAACCAGAGGTGTCCTGCCGGCCACAATACAGAGAAACCTCCAGAGGTGCAGCACTTGGTGCTGAATCTAAAGCAAAACTAAAGACATTTTTGTCTTAAAAAATAATACATTTAGAACCGTTTGATATACTCTTTTACCATTTTTAAAAAAGCACATTTTTTGCAGGATGAAAATATCAAATGAGCAGGATCAGTCATGCAGTGTGAAATAATGATTAATAGACTGTAAGATGCTTCACTACAGGCATGCTGCAGTTTAGTCCATTTTCCTCCTGATCGTTCCCTAATGTCTGTGCTCTTTGAATGCTTCATGCTTAAACTTTCTGGTTGAATCAGCAAAGTAATGAACCTCCTGAACATTGTTGCAAAGAGCAGGAACCTTCCATCTGTACAGAACCTTCATGAGCTGCAAACTCAAGAAGAATCTCAAGCCGTCGTCCTTGCAAAGTTTTAAAATGGATGCATAGGCCTTTTTATTTTGATTTTCTTCAAGATGTGAAAACTGAAATATTTTTACAAGAAATATAAATGTTTTTTTTCCTTTGTGTATAAAGAAAAGAAAAGATAAACCATTACAAGATTGAGGATGGTTTATGACTTATATTGTTGTGTTCCCAACCTGCACAAGTTCCTCCCTAAAAGCCATGCTTTTGGGGTTTAAGGATGCTGCTGTTTAAATCTGTTGCCATCAGGAAAACATTTCCATGTGTTTATTTGAGATTTTTTAAAAGAAGATTTTATTGAGACTCTAAGGAGTTGTGTAACTTCCTTCAGCTTCTTTACCTTTCACAGCTTTTACAGGATTTGTAATTTCTCATGACGACATGCTCATCAAGTCCTGCATTCAGCTGCCCATTATTCTCTGACAAATAGCACTGATCACATTGCAAAAGGTCTCATTTGGCAATTTGGATCATTTCGGTGATTGATTATAATGATTGCTAAATGTGTAGAGGAAATGTTGTCTTCTTTTATTGCAATACTTCAGATTTGATGAGTGAACATCGACGTTCCAAATATAACTACCTTTGAGTTTGCCCCAGGGGGAAAAAAACACTTTTTCCAAAATGTGTTTTCAACTTGTAAGCCTTTCAAATAAATAAAATGGAAAAGGTACAGAGTAAATGCATCTCAGCTGCTCTTCTTTCCACTAACAGGAAGGAGACAGGAGCAGAAGTTTGAGGATTCAGTCCAGGTCACTGCCTCTGCGTGCATTGTCTTCAGCATTACTCTGATTGTTCTTCATCTTGTTTTTGTTGTGTTCATTTTTTATAAGACTAATGGACTCCCGCACTGCCTCTTCCCTGGTCGATATTGCCTTTTGTACTTCTAGTTTTATATATAGACATGTTGGTTGCAGCAAATGCCCATTGTCTTTCCTAAGGAAGCACGCAAAGACCAGAGCAGGACGTTCACCCCGTCTGACTCAGCTTTTCCATCTCCTCAGTCAGAACTGCACCACTTTTGGCTCCTTCCTAAAATCACCCACAAGTGACCCAGAAAGTTGCAGCTCTGGCTTTCCACCATGGCTGACCATCAGAGAACACATTTAAAGCTTGTAAACTGACCTCAGCGGAGCCTTTAAAACCCATGAAAGCTACATTGAATGCAGTATTTTTATCACATCAGTGCTGCTCTTAGATTAGTGGTTTCACAGTTGTTTCTTCCTCAAGTTCCAAAACTTCTGTTCTGGTTCAGTTTGATGAATTCTGGGCGTGATCCAAACTTTATGCAGTTAAAATGTCTTTATATTGCGTTAAGCCTGTTGAAATGACTTCAGCAGGGAATCATCTCACTCTGGTTTTCTTCATAAATCCCAGCAGAAGCTTGGAGCAGCTCTCTTTAATGCAACTTTTCGCACCTTCAGAACCAAAAGACAGCAGCTCTCCCTTCCTTCTGATTTGACGATTTTGCATTTCTCCCCAATTCTTTGCAGATTCAATGACAGTATAGTCTGTCGGCTGTCATCGCCTCAGCCTTAGGGTTTCTGCTTCTCATCATGTATTCTGCCCGCATCTGTTGCTGCCCTTACCCCGCCCCCCCTCCTCGTTCTTTTAACCCTTCTAGCTGTGGTTCAGCGGCTATAAATGAGGCATTCTTCACCGGGGTCCACTATCGATCCAAATCACACAGGACATGGCTGCCTCTTTGCTCAGCAGCAATGGCTTTTAAAACAGTTTGTGTTTGGCAACAAGGTCAGCAAGGTAGAAATCTCAAAGAGGGAACCATGATGTGCTGACTATTTTCTACACAGTCATGTGCGGGAATTAGTAACCGCAAAGCTGAGCCTCTGTCTGCTTGAAAATGATGGCAAAAATGGAAACGAAAAATCGATTGAAATTGGCTTAAACATTTGGTCACAAAAAACCTTTTTAATATAACAAGTAAAAGTCCATGTGGTGTGGAGTTATTAATAAAAAGGTGAAACCGATCTCAGAGACATGTAAATCTAAATGTCGGGTCAGTGCAGTTAGCTAAGATAAGCTAAATTTACAGACAAGACTGTGGATTACCTTGTGATAGAAAAATTAACAATTAAAAAACTCCTCATTTATGACAGATTCAAATATGAATGTTTTTTTTTTTTTTTTTTTAATTTTTAGATTTTTTAAATTACATGTCAAGTAACTCGTACAGGACAACAGACTTTTCTCTCAGAATTTGATTGTCCAAAAAAGTAAGATCATAGGGTGATAAAAAAAAAACCCAAACACATCCAAAACTAGTTTTTTGGTTTTTGCTTGGGCACTTTAAGATTTAGTTAATTCTTAAGGACTTGAATTACTGAACCACATTTTCTGTCAACCTTTAAAGTCCCATAAATGTACCCATTTTGATACCTGCTTGGTCACATTCAGTTACTGGCTTGTTGAAGCCTATCCAGATACCAAAGGCAAAGGCAGGGTTCACCCTGGAAAGTGTGTTGAACCTTTTCAGGGTGACACAATAAATTGACACATTGGTCTCTAGAAAACTTCAGCTGGGCCTGGGCATGTACTGGTCTAAGCAGAGGTAAACATCTGGCGCAGCAGAATTTTAATCCATGATGGCGTAGTGTATTACTAATGATAGCCTTTGTTACTTTGGTCCCAGCTCTTGGCAGGTCCTTCTCTAGGTTCTCTCATGTGGTTCTGAGATTTTTGCTCACTATTCTTGTGATCATTTTGACCCTATGTGATGAGATCTTGCATAGAGCCACAGATTATGGGACACTATCAGAGATCTCGTATGTCTTCTATTTCGTAGTAACTGTTCCCACAGTTGATTACTTCACACCAAGCTGCTTACCTACTGCAGATTCAGTCTTCCCAAACTGATCCAGGTCTACATTTTTTTTTTTATCTGGTGTCCTTTGACAGCACTTTGGACTTGGTCATAGTGGAGTTTGGAGTGTGACTGTTTTATGTTTTGGACAAGAGTTTTATGTACTAATACCCACTTCAAACAGGTGACATTAATACATGGAAATAGAGGAGGACAGTGGAGCATCCTAAAGAAGAAATTATTTCTGAAAGAGTCAGAAATCTTGCTCACATATGCACCAAATAAGCCCAAATATTTAAATTACTAAGTAATTTACCATCCATCAATCCATCCATTTATTTATCCTTCTTTTTCCGCTCATCCAGGACTGGGTCGTGGGTGCAACAGTCTAAGGTAAGCTGCAGACTTGCCCTCTACCAGCCACTTTCTCCAGCTCCTCTGGGGGTCTCTGAGACATTTCCAGGCCAATTGAGAGACATAGTCTCTCCAGCATGTCTACCATGTACTCTGAGCTCTTTGCAGGTGACCTAGCTTGTCACCGTATCTCAGTGGGAGGGCTCAACCACCCTACGGAGGAAGCTAATTTCAGCTGCTTCTATTCGGGACCTCGTTCTTTCGGTTATGAGTCAGACCTGATGACCAAAGTTGAGCACTGGAACGGAGATTGACTGGTAAATTGAGAGCTTTGCTTTTTGGCACAGCTCTCTCTTCCCCACAACGGACCTGTACAGTATAATGATGGACGTCGCACCAACCCGCCTGTTAATTTCATGCTCCAGTTTTTCCTCACTTGTGAAGAAGGGCCCAAGATACTTAAACTCCTCCACCTGGGACAGGTGCACTCCACCCACCCAGAGAAGGCAAACTACTTTTCTCTGGTCAAGAACCATGGCCTCAGACTTAGTGGTGCTGACACCCCCCCAACCTTGCCAGAGTCCAAAACGCACCAGAAACAGGTCAGACTTGCTACCAGCTATGCGAATCATTGTCCTGCTCCAGTTATGCAGAAACCGGGAAGCTTCCTCTTGTGGAAAAAGCTCTACTTGTGGAGAGCGATGTTCCACGATCAGGACGGGAACGGATGGAAACTTTCTGGATCTGAGGTTTGACTTTCGGATGGACTCTCCTCTCCAATACCCTGGCATAGACTTTCCCAAGGAGGCTGAGGATTGTGACTCACTGGTTGTTGGAACACACCCTTCAGTCCCTCTTCTTGAAAAGGGGAACCACCATCTCTGTGTGCTAGTCCTGTGGTACAATTCCCAACTGCCACACAATGCTGAAGAGACGTGTCAGTCAAGACACTTCCACAGCAACCAGAGACTTGAGGTACTCAGGGCAGACTTTATATTTTCTCTGAGTCTTGCCACCAAGGAGCTCTTTGACTACTCCAGTAACTTCAGCCTAGGTGATGGACAGCCCCACGCCAAAGTCCTCAGCCTCTGCTTCTTCAAGAGAAGAAGTGTCAGTAAGATTGAGGAGAACCTTGATATATTCCTTCCACCGCCCGACAATGTCTCCAGTGAAAGTCAATACCTCCACGCCAGCACTGAAAAATGTGCCTGAAGAAAACTACTTTCCCTTCCTGAGGTGTCGGACAGTTTGCCAGAATTTATTTGAGGCCAACAGATAGTTCTTCTACGTGACCTCAACGAACTCCTCCCAGGACTGAGTTTTTCCCTTTACAACAGCTCGGGTCACAGCTCACTGTCAGTAGATGGTCAGCTGCCCCCACAAGCTAGACAGACTTGCTTGACAGCATCCCTTACTTCCGGTGTCTTCCACCGGGTTTTGGGAACACAACCGGACAGGTACCGGAGACCTTGCGATCACAGCTCCAAATAGCAGCAGAGACAGTGGAGGTGGAAATCATGGTCCACTCTGTTTGACGCTCTCCCGGATGTGGGGGTTGAAGAATTCCCTGATATAGGTCTTACCCAGACATTCCAAGAAAACAGTATTTTTGGTTCTCCCAAGTTTTCTGTTTTCCTTCCCCGCCAGTGAATCCAACTCACCACCAGGTATTAATCAGTGGATAGCTCTGCCCCTCTCTTTACCCAAGTGTCCAAGACACATGGCAGAGGGTTGCCTGAAACGACTGTAAAGTCAATCATCAATTGCCTGCCAATGGTGTGCTGGTGCAACAGGTATTGATGGACATGATTTTGCTCAAACATGGTGTTTGTTATGGTCAGGCTATGACAGAAGTCCAACAACAAAATACCATTCTGGTTCACATCAGCGAAGTTGTTCCTACCAATCACACGCCTCCAGGTGCCACTGTAACTGTCCACGTGGGCAATGATGTCCCCAATGAAGGAGGTACTCCAAACTGGTTTCAGCCCATAGGCTGTAACACCAGTCAGAGACATGTCCCCCACCCGAAAGGAAACAGAGATGCTCCCCCGTCCACCATTCATTCGGAATCCTAAAATCTTTTATCTTCGATCATTTTAGCCTTTTCTATCTCTTGTAGTTGAGGTTGAGGTGTAACTATAATTAAAATTAAAGATCTCTTAATTCTTTAAGTGGAATAACTTAACTTAAGTGGAATACTTTTTGCCTCACTATATGTTACACATCTAGTAAAGGAGTGAACCAAAAGCCAGAACGGATATTTCTGCGGTCATCAAACGGCTCCTATCTGATGGCAGTCTTACTGAACTTGAACAGTGACCAGAAAAGAAAAAATAGCATAAAGGCAAAAACTAGTCATTACTGCTTTTCCTCTTAGTGGTCTCCAACCCTGTTCTTCGTGAGCTACTGCCCTGCTTCTTTTGCAGCTAACCCTGCTTTAGCTGGTCACCTGGATCAGGTGTGTTCAGTCAATCAGAATTTGTGCTCACTCAATCCAGCCAATCAGCAATTTGGGGCAAGCGGGGTTAGCTGCAAAAAAGCTGGGCAGTAGCCCACAATTCCACATGGTGATCAATGGATTGACCTCAGTAGAATTTCATGTTTACCCACAATAAATTTTCCTACTTGTTTGGTTTTTTTTTATTTATGCTTGGAGCTATTTCTACTTGCAATGCACACCTCCTCAATCATATCCAATAACACCAATCACACCAAAGTTTATGTGCACATGAAATCAGTCTGCAGTTCTTTAAAAGACCTGAATTTAATTCATTCATTTTCTGAACCGCTTAATCCCTTTCGGGGTCACGGGGCTGCAAGAGCCTAACCCGGCTACTCAAGGGCAAAGGCAGGGGACACCCCTGGACTGGTCGCCAGTCTGTCGCAGGGGCGACCTGAATTTAACTGTTATATATTGCTTTATTTTCTCACCTTTCAAACAAAACTGGCTGTCCGAGGAAACAATTTAGTGCAGATTAAACAAGACCCACATGCCAGAGTGCCTAGAAAGACTGTTTCTAACCAGGTTACTCAAGCACTTGTAAACACACAGTGTTGTATCATATGTCATTTATTGGCAGATAAAGATATAAAAACTTTTGCACAAAATTTTCAGTGCTTCATCCAGTAACATCCATTTTCCCTACTAAGTCAGTTCCAATCTATAAAAATATACATATAACATCTGCAAACATTTTAATTTCTAGATTTTTTAAGACAGCTGTTTAACCTGAGTTATTGAAGACACCTGTGAACTTTGGTTCACCTGATCGTGGCTTGTCAGTGAAACTTAAGAGCAGCTCAAATCAGCAGTGACTGAGGACAAACACTCCAGTTAGAGTAGTTCATGCAAATGTCTCTGTTGTCCTCAGAATCGCAGCAAAGCTTTGTAGACTTCAAAGACAACCATTCCAGTGCCTGCAGCGATGGAGGGCATACCAATGTTGCGCTTCCTGTAACGTGTGCTAAATCATACCTTCTTCTCTCGAGTCTGGGCAAAGTAATGACAGGGTTCCACCCAAGGTGAAGGACATACTAATTCTCTGTGGCCCAGCATTGTTTTGATGTAGAGACAGCTGCAGAGAGAGCTGAGTGATGGAGCTGTCCAACGGGAATGAGAGGAGGCCGGGCCCTCTGTCACAGCAAGACAGACAGATGGGGCATCATGGGAAACATGCTTGAGATCATGGAGAACTCTGCAGGACATAATGATACGTTTTTTTGGAAGGTGAGGGTAACCAGGGGGAGAAGGGGTCACTCCCAGGAAGACATCATTTAATGCATGTTAAAATACCACTGATGAGTAAGTTGTTTCTTGTGATCTCTCAATCTGCAGCTTCCTGACAGACGTGCACCTTTAAAGACCTTCAGACTCCCACTCCTTAAAACTACCTCTTTTTGTCTTTGATTTGCGTACATGACATCTTTACGAGGCTCCATCACAGACGGATGGTCCACTGCAGCACATCCATCAGTGCCACAGCAAAGGTGGATGGAGTTTCCAGATTGCCTGAGAGTTTCTTGCACTCTATCAGTAACACCCCTCCATGAGTCACCCGTCAAAGCTTCTGAAGCCAGACAGCCTTGTTTTACTGCATGGACACATCTTTATTTTCCTTACTCACTGGAGGGGGAGATTTTCAAGGTTTGAGGTGGAAGAAAAAAGATAACAGGTCTAAGAAAAAGCAGCTTCCTGGCTTTTTAAGGGAAAAAGAAGTGAGGCAGGGGGATTTCTCTCCCACAAATGATCAGATGCTATGATTGTGCTTTTCTTTCGCCTCTTATCTTGAATACACTTTTGGCATTTTCATATAGAGGTCCAGCTTTTATCAAGATGATCTCCGGCTCTGTGAAGAGCCCTGTGGAGGAGCTTAGCTTCCCCCCTGAATTCCTATTTCCATGGCCTCTTTTAAATGTAAGACCTTTTCAAAAATGTGGCTAAAGAATGCAGCAGCACACGATACTGGAGCAAAGGGAACTTGCTGCCACATATCGAAGGGATCGTTATCGAATTAAGCACATCTCTTATGATGTATTAAAAAGCCATGAGAGATTCATAGCAGCCCAACAAGAGGAAGAGCCACAGGGCACGACTCACCCGCCTCTACCCCCAACCCCACCCCACCCTATCACTTACTGCTCTATCTGAATTTCGCATTACTGCTGCTCATGCTGAAGACTGGAAAGGTCATCCATGAAATGTGCAGTGAGGGATTATTCGACTCGCTTTTCCCTGTCATGTGGAATTGGAATTCATATTACTCAGTGTCTGTTCCTCCGTGCATCCCTACTGAAAACAGTGTTGCAGCAACTCTTTAGTTTCATGAAGAAACTGCTGCTCTTAAGTGCATTTATCTGGGATCATCTTTAAAAGGCAGGGTCATGTGAGATGATGTTTGCTTAATCTTTTTGGCAAAAATTGCTGATAATATCTGAATATAAAACTTTACTCCTGCCGGATTTCCCAATGTTGGATGTTCTAAAGGATCATTTGTTAGATGTCCCTGCATTCTTGTTTTCTTTGTCAAGACAGTATGACAGATGGACATACGTTTTCATCTTGTGGCCCAGTGCAGTGTCTTAAGCTAATTTGCAGCTATTCATTGAGCTTTTTAGTTTTCACCACTTTGGTCTGAGATGACATCACTGAACTCTAGCCTTTGGTTAAAAAAAAAAAAAAAAAGACATGAGACAAACAAATCTAACCATTTTAAAAGATTGCGGTTTGACTTTAATGTCACTCAAAGGTCCAGGCTCTTATTTGAGCAAAAATGGAATTTTAATTAAAAAAAAAAATGTGTATTCTATTTATATATACTTATTTTTGTTGTGAAGCAGATTAACATCGCATTAGGGGTTAGTGGAGGCCTGTCCTGCCTGTCTATCAAGCCAAAGGGAGGATCCTTGGTGAACTGACCTTAATTTGTCTATTCTGTAATCCTTCGAAGACCAAGTCCAAAGACAATTGTGTTTTTAGTGTTTTTATCATGTTGTTGTGGAATTTTTCTAATTATAGAGGACATAAAAAAAGAAAATTAGTATTAAAACAGCATTTCTAAGTATTTCTTTATTCAAAAGTGTTAGGAATAAGGAGCAGATGAAAAAATACTGTTTGAAAAAGCCTTTAGCAGGGAAGTTGGTGCCACAGTTGATGGGCCACAAGATCCCTGATCTACTTAATCCCCATACCTCTACTTGTAGATAAAGAGATCCATTAATTTCTTTGTTTTCCGCATTTGGGCTAGCATCTGGCTTAAAAAAATGTACAGCTGGATAGCTCCAATATTGCTTGCCATGTTTGTGCGCCACTAATATGTGCTTGCGGAAATGAGAAGCTGCAAGATAGAGGAAGCGAATGTAACCAAAGGGATGATGGGAAATTAGTACAGGCTCACTCTGTGCCAATAGTCCCACCCACAACTCAGAAGTATTTCTAACAAACCCCTTCCATTCTGCAGAAACTACATCCTAAAAAAAGGCACAGGTTTTTATATTACAGCAAAAAAAAAAAAAAAATCATAGTAATAATCAAAAGCCTGCTGGAAACGCTTTGAAAATAGATCAAACGATGACTGGATTGATACTTTAGTACTGTAGTTGTTGCTGATGACACCTAAATAACACATGCTCCTTGATATACTGTAATTTTTTGACTGTTTACGCAATCAATGTGAATCAGCTGACCCAGACGCAGAAAAAAGTGGCTTTTCATATCTGCTTGCACCAATACACACTTAAGGGCGCAAAGCTGGTTTTCTCAGAGAAAAAAATCCACTGGAGTTTTGTACACTGCACAAGCAGTTGAAGAGTTAAGGTCATTGAAAGAATGTCAACACTGGAGCTAATGCTTTGCTGTTAAATGGTTACACTTGTTAAGTCTGGAAGTTACAGAGCTGCATCTTTGTAGTCCTTCCACCTGCCTAAATACATTTGATGGTCCCTATTTGGAAACATCTGCATATTATTCCAAAATTGTGTTCAAAATATATACAGCAGTGGCACTACTACAAAGTTCAGCTACAACAATAATGTCAGGGTTGGCGTGCGGACACAAATACAGACGACAAATTTAAATGAAAAGTCTTTCATTTAGTCAAAATAAGTTCTCGAAAAACCAGAAGACAAATCCTTGAAGGTACAAAAACCAACCGACAACCAGTGCAAGGGAGACGAGGACTTATAACCAGGAGGAGAGGATGAGGTAATAGAAAACAGGTGAGCTAATTAAGGAGGGAGGGAACACACACCAGGAGGGAAGTGTCAAGAGACCTGAAAAAGCAGAGGTGAAACACAGGAAGTACAACCAACAACAAAATAAAACAGGAAGTAACATCAAACACATGTCCCAAACAACCAATGTCCTGGGTCCATAACCCCACAAATAATACATTTATAGATTTTTAAATGAAGATTTTTAGCCTACCTTTCCAAATATTGAAACAATCAAAATGTGAAATACCCATTTTCGATTATTAATGAGATATAAAATTGTATTTGACATAAATTTTTTATATTTTATTGACAGAAACAAATCCATCAATACACTAGGCTGAAAGGTTTACTTCATCTCAGCCTCTTGTGAACAAGAAAATAAACATGATTGTGATCAGACAAACTAAGTTTTATATTAATATTACATCTTAATCTGAATTTAAATACTTTGAAACAATACTAAATTTCTATAAGGCCAAGATCTGACTTTCTACAAATAACTGTTGGAAATTATCATTTTCATTGTCACTGTGGTTTCTCTTCCATGTCTTTAAATCTGAAGACTTTGGTCATTGTTCCCCCCATCTGCTTCCACATCAGAAAACAAAGCCCCAGCTGCAAACTCCAAAAGGACGTCGAGCAGCAAATGGACACTATTACACCTGCAAAGAATCGTCACAATTTCAACAGGACTCAAAGCCATTACAAGCAATTATGAAAACAATGCATTCATGCAGTCAAAGAAGGGATTGAAAAGGACCTCATCATTTGAAGAACAAAAAAAAAAGGTTGAATTCAGGCTTTTTTTTTTTTTTTTTAGCTCAGAGGCTCTGTCACTGCAGCCAAATTTCATCCATGCTTGGACCACGGTTGTGAAAGGAAAAAAAAAGGAACTCACTCAGTGGCTCTGACAGCAGGAGAGATCCTATGTGTCTTCACGCCTCACCTTAACCTGGTTGTTGCTAGGTCAGGCTGTGCTCTGTAAGACAAAGACATGCTGGCTCTTCCTTGGGGCGACACAGCAAAAGATTTGTCTGAATGAATCTCAGACAGTCCAATAAAAGCTCAATAAAGATCTGCTAGCCTCTGAGAGTGCAGTCAGAGTGGTGATTATCAGAGTGATGACAGAGGAAGGAGTGCACAGAGAGCTCTTGATGGAGTGGTTTACATCCAGCAGAAACATATTAGAAAAACGAATCCAACTCATCTCCAGTTTACACCTTTAAACATAGACTGCAGCAATGAGGAGCCTTTGTCTTGAACACCTGCACTATTTATTTCAAAGACTCACTCCGATCACCTTTTGATCTATAAAGTGTTCCCAGTGGTCTTTTGATTATGATTATGATGTTTTTAGGCAAAATTTAGAACAACCCGTTGCTTTCTAGGACATGGGCGACAGGAGGTTCATTAGAAATGAGAGGGACAGTTGGCGTCCCCCTTGTGGCCCACCCAGCGTACTTTCTACATCATAAATATGATCTTTTTCAAGCAGCATTTTTCCATTGCGCCTTACTCTCGACTATTTGAATAAAGAAATACTGAAAAATGAAGTTTAAATCTTTATTTTCTTTATATATGTCCTTCATTATGAAACTAAAAGAATATGTTAAAAACACCAAAACACAAATTTCTTTCTATCCTTAAGGGGACTATCAGTAAAAATGCACAATAAAAACACCTCTTCATTGTCAACGTTGCACCCATCAAATGGAATTTTCATACAACTTAGTCTGAGAAGAAGCCCAGCTTGACTGTTATAACAACTGTCACAAATAAAATGGCATCACTGATCATATGATCGCATGGCAACTTTGATCATATGAAGAATTTTAGCCATAAACTGAAATACTTCTCTGAGATTGTGCTTACAAAACATAGCTTTTCTCTTCATTTTGTATGCCTTCACGGTAAAAATAACTTTCCTGGAGATGTGGGTATTATCAACCTCTTGAATGACTAAATATATGAGCAAAAAACTCAACAGTAGCATATTCTAGTCTATTTTTTTTCACCGAGTAAGAAGCGCAGCATTAAATTTGTAACAGTGAAACACAGGAAAGTGATTTCTTTTCTTTAACAAATGTGCTCTGATAAAAATGTCTATTTACGTACTTCAGCGTGGAAGAAATGGCTTGTTGTTTGAAACCAACAGCCCTTTTAAGAGAACCAAGCTATTTTTACAGATTTCTATCTCCAGAGAAGGGTGAAAACAAGTACATTTTCTGCTCCAAAGCTAAAAGTATTGTCTGAGGGACAACTGATCTGTATGCTTTGCTGCCAAGGCAGGCCACTTACTCCATCATGGCAGAAATCCCTGCAGTACAGCCTTCTCTTGTACATTTACAGGCCTGAGTTCATCCCTGTATCCTACCTGTCAAGAAAGAGAGCTAAACATGTCCATCTTCCTCCGCTTCTCAAGAAAAACGCAGAGGGAGAAGCTGCAGAGGTGTGCTTCTCCGTCTTTTCTTTTTTTGTTGAAATCACAGAGGCGAGTGGGTTGCATTTTTATAAATATTTGATCGCAGTGCTAATGCATTGCACTTAAAGGAAGAGTGCCCACTTTAGCTGTAATTACTTTAGCACAAGATCCTGCTTGGTTTCACATGAGAGTCCTTTTTCTGACTTTTTTTTAACTGCACACTAAGAGAGATATGGTTCAAGCTGCTGTTAGGTAACTTAAGGGCTAACAAAGTTACAGATTTTTTTTCAGATAAACTCTGAATACCTCATATAGACTTTACTGCTTTTCAGATTTTTTAAAAACAGATTCAGCCTGATTTCAATGGTTTCTATGTTTGGTTCATTAACTAAAGTATTAAGTGGCAGATCACAGAAGAAAAAAAAAACTACATGATGAGGCTTATACTTTTGTTATTGTGTAAATAAGCAGCCAAATGATAGATTCTTTTGATACCACCTAGTTTGTTAAAAGGTTTTATGACTGAATTTGTGCTGTTTCTGTGTTTTTTTAGTCTATAAAAATTGAAGGTATTTTTAAAGTTGAACAGTTTTATTTGGAATCTTCAGTTTCATTAGCTTCTAATTTTGTGTGCAGAATTCAAACCTAAAGTCTTAATAGAAATGTTGTTCCTGCAATTTTTTAGTTTCCGTCAATAAGAGATCATCTTCATCACATTTTAGCTAGCATACATTTGTGTGATTTAGTCAATAAAATAACCACTGCAGATTTGAAATCACTGTTGCAGTCTGTTAGTTTCTTGTTTTGTTGTTCTCAGTCTTGTTTTTTTTTGTTTGTTATTTGCGGGATGGCTGTGGCTTCTGGAGGGCTCCGCCCCTTTACCAGTCTCACCTAGAGTGGCGCACAGCGGCTCATGCTTTGTTAATTTGTTGTGTTCCACTTTAGCTCCCCTGTTTCTGTGCTCTCTGTCACAGTTTTCTTTTTGTGGAACTCTTGGCCTTCCCTTTTTTTCTAGGGCCAGAGTTGTTATTATGTTTTGGAGTTTTCCTCCCGCTTGGAGTGCTGCCTTTTGTTTATGAAATCATTCTCGTCACTCCAATTCACCGCTCCATTCCTGCATCTGGGTCGTCCTGATACCTCCTGTAACAATCACTCGACAATTCAGTTATTTCTTATGGTGTAGAATGGGCTCCAAGAAATTTGCCCCGTTTTCTGGTCACTGCTTCTCCCAAAAAGAAAACGGAAAATGAACACGGCCATATGGCAGTAGTCTGCAGCAAACTAACTTCCTTTTGTGTTTTGTTAAAAAAGAAAAAGAGTAAGTTTTTCCTTCAGACCAGGTAGAGCTCCAGAGGTCAACCAGGCTAAATAAAGAACCTGTTGATGTGGCTGACTGGCTGAAGAACATGCCTGAAGAACATATCATTTACCTGCAAAGGTGAATAAGACTAAAATGTTTCCTGTTCTACAGCCATAATCAAGCAGGGCTCTTGAATTTTTCCCACTTGAGCCCAGCTGGTTCTGGACAAAAAGAACAATGGATGACACAGAAGAGCATCAGCTTAAATTATTTTCTGATGATCATGTTTCACCACAAAAGAATACCCTTAAATATGCTACCACCTAAGGTGTTTTGCATCTTCA
Organism: Oryzias celebensis; assembly: GCA_014656515.1. Lineage (NCBI taxonomy): Eukaryota > Metazoa > Chordata > Actinopteri > Beloniformes > Adrianichthyidae > Oryzias > Oryzias celebensis. The sequence goes on along the minus strand of BNCR01000018.1, from coordinate 20,917,592 downwards.
CATTAGTATTGAGGTTTAAAAAATACATTCTGTGAATTTGCTGATGAGTAAAATTGAAATAACAAAAACATTTGTGAAAAAATGCAGCAACATCACTGACATAACAACCAAAAACCAACAAAAGGTCTTATATCAGATCTGGCCTTCTCTTTTTGTAAGTTTTTGTTAAAAGCAATTTGATGTCAGTTTGTCTAATAAATGTACGCAAATGCTGCATGCACGGAGTGTGTACACGATAGATAAGTCCCCATTGGATGTCCACACAAATTACACTGTCTAATTAACTCATTTGTAACAGTCAGGCAGCACGCAACACGCATTTGGGGGAAAAAAAAAAAAAAAATTGTAGGATACGCCTGCGTCTCACCAACTTCCTTCCTTCATGCGTTCACTCCAACCTGCTTCTTGCAGCATGCCCACAGGAAAAAATGTGCATCAACAATTTTTTCTTACAGGCGCACCAGGTTATCTACGATCTCAAAATTTTCTGCAGGGCACATAGGTGACATGCACAGGATTGCCCATTTTTCCCCGCAGACAGCCCATATCCACTGTAAGGGCAGTTGTGACTAGGATTTTAGCAAGCTTTATTGGATAGAAGTTAACTACAATTAGGGTTCTTTTTAAAAACTCCGAAACTTGGAAATTGGTCTGAGGAATGGGAGTCAATAGGTTGGAAACCAGATAGCAACACAACCTAAAGTCTTCATTAAACCTAAATATTTTTGTCAAACCAATTCAAACAAGCATCTGACTATCATCTTATTACTGTTTTTGGGTGTATTATTTATGCAACTAAAAATAGCAGAATAACGCTCAAGATCTTGCTCAGTTTGAGATTAACCACTATCTCTTGTAAACTTTTCATCCTTTAAAAAACAAAGAACAGCATTTGTAATTTTTAAATAAATGACCATTTTTTCTTATTCGTTTGAATAAATAATAGCATATCTGCATGTGCCTACATGAATGAAGATCTGTTAATACAAATGATTAAACCATTTCATTCTTAACATTTTTTACTGTTGTCTGTTATTACTTTATGATGATCTATAAATGTACCACAGAACAGTGTTATATTAGATGCAGTAGACTGACCGCTGTCATAAGAATGCATTCATGTTTGTTGAGTCAACAGATGTTAACTGGCTGAACCCCAGCTGACAAAGACTCAGGATAAAAATGTGAAAGAACAGTTTATAGATTTGCTGGAGCTAAAGAGGAACATGAATCTGGGTTAAACATTGCAAAGGATCTTGATAAAAGAAGACTTGAAGGAGTGAGTGATACTCCCTCCTTCAGGCGGTTAGATGAGTTGTAGATTGATAGCCAAATATGATGGGGTGTTAAGGAGGAAACTGTAGAGGTCCAGTGAGACAAGATAATCTAGTAATCATAACATAGTAATCTAGTAATCCAATAATCTAGAATCATAGTTTTTGCAGAGCGGCAGCAGTTTATAAGAAATTCTCTGAGTTGTGGGCAGAACCGTTGGCAAACACACACACACACACGCACACACACACACACCCCGTTGTTGACAGCACAGAGCAGAGACCTTATGGCCCGCTTAGTGAACTTTCTGTCATAAGTACAACCTTTTCCAAACAAGCATTTTTTTCTTCTGCTCCTGGTTCAGAACGACTTAAATAAAGAAGTACAAGCTTGATTTCATTTATACAAGTCCTCAATCATCAGAAAAATGCCACAAGAACATTTTTAAAACACCATTTTCATTGGAGTGGGTCTTTAAGAGCAACTGACACCTGCTAAACTCAGGACATCCAGAAAAAAACTGCACAAATATTGATCCTAAAAGGGGGAATGCATAGTGAGGTTTAGCCTAAACCCAAGAGAGGGTCACTATAAATGCAGAGATGCTGACAGAATCAAGAGAAAATAAAAATGTTGGTTTTTTCGTTGACAAAAAAATGAAAGAAAAAAAAGTTGCGGATGAGGACAGATTTATTGATGTTAACTTTGATGAAGCAAACTCTAATGAAGACAAGTGTATTGTTGTGATAATCCCTTTATGAGGACAGGCTGAAAACAGATGAGCGGAAAACAGCCTAGGTTACACAACAGTGACATTCCAATGACTTGACCTCGTTACAAGAGGAGGAGAAAGCAGACATCACTGATTGGACACCACATCTAGAAAGAAGTACACAATATGACCAGTTGAAACATGTGCAAACCTGTCATGACTATATAAGGCAGTAAAGTGATCATCATACTCATCATCTCTTCACACCCAGCTGGGCATGGGATCATTTGTTTACTCCTTTTACTATTTAGTGTATGCAGATGGGGAATGCCCCTGCAGCTATATAATCTAATATTTATTGGGCATTGGTCATTCTGCATTGCATCTAACTTTTTATCAAACTGATTTATTTTTCAAACCAAGTTTGTCTGTCACGTCCTCATCAACATACTTTGGGAGGTTAGCCTATATGAGATGCCGTTTATAAAATTGTGTAGTAAAATTTTAACGGCTATATTTTTGGTTATTTGGTGTGTCTTAGGTTGAAAACATTTTTGGTTTTTTTTTTTTTACAAATGTATATTTTCACTTTTTAATTCATGTATTTCTAAATGTTACATTTAGCTAAATTTTTAGTTAGCAAGCTAAATATTTAATTTTAAGTAAAACAATTATTTTGTAATTATATATTTAGTTAAGAAATTAAATATTTAAATTTTAGAAAATTCAACATTTAGCTTGCAAACTAAATATTTAGATTTGACCTACATGTTTATTTTCCAAGTTAAATATTCCAGTTTTGTAACTAAATATTTGTTTGTTAAATAAATATTATAGTCCAAATTAAATATTTAGATGCCTGAAGATTTTTTTGGATTTTTTTCAGTTTTTTTACATAAATATTCAGTTTGGAGTTAAGTGTTTAGTTTCCAAACGAAATATTTATATTATTAGCATGCTATTTACATCTGGATCGACCTAGCATGCAATGTACAGCTTAGCGAGCTAAATAAAGACCGTAAACTTACCTCTTGTTGAAGCTGGTGCAGTTGCACTTAAGCACTTAAGCCACATTCGTAATATCCGTTTAATGTAGTGATGCTCTTTGATGATCGTTAGAATATAATTTCCATCCTTACAAATTGCAAATCAAGTTTTCAAGCAACAAAAAAGTGCTTATTGATTATCATCTGAGAGATGATTCTAAGTAAGTCTGAACCTAGACTAATTGAGGGTCAAGGTGGAGAAGAGTTTTGACACAAGTATGTGTTCCCAATAATCAATCTATGCTGAATGTTTTTTGTTTTTTTTTTAGTTTGCTCTTTAAATTGTCAAATCAGTGAAGGAGAAACAAAAATTATTAACCATTTTTTGATTTTGTCTTTCTTTCAAACATTAACCTGGTCACAAGTTCTTTAGAGCAGCAAGTCACTCCTACTTTTTAGAATTTGTAAAAGAACAGAGCTGTTCATTGGAAGTCAAAACAAGCCTCACCTGAGATAAAAAAGAAAAGGCTGATATCATTCACAACCAGCTCAAAAACTGCGACCAGCTCAAAAACGGATGGAAATTCACTTTCATCAAGATGCATTTTGCTGCATTGCCGGTACGTATTTTAACGGCTGGTTTATACTTCCAAGTGACTTGTAACGGTCACATTAATCGCATGGCCATCGGAGCAGAATTGCCCCGGTCGCTTCAGAATGTGACCCCTGCAGGTGATGTCGCTCGTGACTGAAATTTTACGCTCTGAGTGCAATCACGGGAAAATTGTGTCATTTAACTTGAATTTTTGTCAGCAATTAAAGTACATGACTACGGAAGAAACTCTGTTCAGGAAAATGTCTTTTAAACACTGAAACTGAGGAAAACTTACCGAAGAAGTTTGGAAAAAATGAACTTCACACACAGATAGAATCTAGACCAACTGGAAAGATATGTCTTATATTTCATATCTTGCAGCACTCCGGAATGTAATTTTCCCCAATTTTTTTCTCTTTCGCAGCGAGTGAGTTAGGTAGATGTTCTTCATGTTAAACATCAACACTTGAGTTGATTGCGTCATTTGAAAAGTGTAAACACCACTTAGAAGAGCATCGCAGTTAATAGGGACAGTCCAATCAAAACCAGCCAACATTAGCATGAACTAGACCCCATGATTCGGAAAACGATTGATATGATGACTGATCACTTTGAAGAATAAACCGGCATCTACTCTCCACAATTGACCTATCACTTGCCGGAGCACGATGGGCTGAAGACAATCGCACTCGGGAAGCGTTTTCTTCCCGGCCTGTGCAGCCAAGAAAAAGCAAGATCAGTGCTGGCTGCATGTATTGCGAAAATTGCATGCGATTAAACACTTTCTAAAAAAAAAAAAAAAAAAATTAACTAAGGAATAAGGAAGGTGTTTGGGCAAGGGGAGGGTGTGCTCACACACCGGCGGCATCGAATCATGTCCAAGAAGTCAATGTGAATGTGTGTAGAGGGCAGAAATTCTGCTGTACACGCGTTTGCATTGAGGTTTCCCGCCCTAAATGGTTCCTTGCTTCAAGCCCGGTCAATGTCACGCCTCCAAACACCCATGTACCCCACTATGATTGGTCAGTTCTTCAGCTCAACACTGTAAAGTCCAGTAATACAAAACCTGCGGGCAGCACTTATATGAATCTTTCATTTTAAACCGTGGGCTGCAAAATGATGAATGGTTTGGTGTATTCTAACCAGTTACCTCTGATCTAAATATTTAATTTGGACTTTAATATTTATTTAGCAAACAAATATTTAGTTAGAAAACCCAAATATTTGGAAAATACATATTTAGGTCAGATCTAAATAGTTAGTTTGCAAACTAATTAACAAATTAATGTCCATCTGAGCATGCTTGTGATTTTATAAAAAAAAATAGCAGATTTTTCTATTTTTTGTTTAAGACTGACTAACCTTGAACATATTTTCTGTAGGTGTTGATTACAAGACTGACAAAGTAAAATCTGTGTGCAGATTCATTCCAGTCACCTCGGTTTACTCTGAGAATTAATAAAGCATCTTTAAAATTTAAATGTACAACCGTCATTTATGTTTTTGAACCAAAAAACTGCATAGCGAAGCTGACAAAGAGAGATTTTGAGGCGTGCATGAAGCCACTAAAGCTAACTGGCAGAGGAAAGCACTTCTTCACTTCTCACCTCTGGCAGAGGGAGCTGTATTGATTGCCCCTGATAGTACATTTGGAGAAGATTTTCTATCACAGCACAGTTGAGGGGAGGAGAAGAGCATTAATCCAAGCAGCAGCCTTACAGTCTGTGCTGAACACATCCTTCTTAAACCTGCCTGAGCTACCCATCCACCCACCCTCACACTCCCCCTCCACCTTTACCTCCAGCTCAAGGAAAACAGTCAAGTGCACCACAATGTGACAGGCACTCACCTCTGGACGTGCTTAAGGACAGTCCCAATGCCAACAACAAGATTATCAACATCTTGTACAGATTGCCACAGGCATTTAGTCTCCCTAAAAGGCTGCCACACTGGCCTTGTACTGACCACAATCCCATTGGGAGGGGTTTGGAAGATCAGAAAGGAGGAAACAGGCTAATGGGTGCTGCACAGTGGTGAGATGTCTTCTTGTCACACTTCATCTAGACTGATGCTTCGGGATTGTTTCAGCGCTCAGGCTGAGCAATTACTGTCCAATTCCAATTTACTCCTCAGCAACACTATAATGAAAAATAATTAAGAGGCTGAAAATGAGTTTTCGCATGAAATGGTTTCAGTGGCTGAGCACAATCGTACTTGGCAGATGGCTATGCAAGTGTGTTTTACCACAGCAGAGACAGTTCATCATGTTCCAGGTGCATTTGGCAACTTTTAATGCTGTCAGCACCTGGAGATATACTGCTTTGCCTGTTTCATAGAAGGTGTTTGCAGAGGTGGGTGGGGGGCATCAAGGTTGAATGACAATTTTAAAAAGGTTCATGAAGGCCAAACTTAATTTAAATGTCAAGATCTCATTTTTTCATTTCATTCTGATTTCCTTCTCTAAGCCTTCAGATTTCGCCAAGGCAAGTCTGGAAGGTTGACTGAGATATGAGACCAAATTCAAATGAAAAACCATGTGCCCTGTCCGAATATAATAATTCAGTTTCACCTTAAATACTCACTCCAAGGAAAATTGTTGTTTTGGTGTTTGTATCATGTTCTTGATGTTTTTTTCTCATTATAAAGAACAAACAGTATATAAAAAATGCAATTATGATCATTTCCTTATTCAAATCAAGCAGATGAAAAAATGCTGTATTTTGTAGTTGTCATGTCTAAACTACAATTGGTGAGCCACTGCTCTGCTCCATTCTGATGCATTCAGGTGCAGACAAATAGATCAATGTGAGTCTTTGCTTTCCTAGTCTGAGCTGGAATCTGGATCACAAATGTTCGACTGGATAGTTTCAATATCTCTTGCCATTTTTGTTGCACCAGTAATGTTAAGTTGTGGGTGTGAGGGCTGTAAGCTAGTGGGAGAGGGTGTAAACAAAGGCATGATGGGAAATACCCCGGGACAGTGGTCCCTCCCATAACTGAGAGGTGAATTTCTGAAGAACTCCTGCTGCTCTGCAGAAACTATGTCCTGGAAAATCACATTTATTTATTCTTTGTTTGCTTTTATTTTGGCTAAAGACATCATAATCATAATTAAATGCCCACTGGGAACTTTAAAAATAGGTCAAAAGATGATCGCAGTGGAACTTTAAGTATTACTGTCAGGTTCGTTGACAAAGAGTCGAGGTGAATCCACTTTAACTTGGCTGTTTTATTCAACAATCGACAGCAAATGGAGAACAAGCTGAATTTTTAATGGAGAATTCTTGGCCTCCGTAGTCTCAAAGGTGAAAAACATAACGTTTCGTGGAAACATTTCATATTTGAAAGAAAAAAAAAAACACAATACAGCTGAGCTCTCAACATTCTGGTTTGGGTCAAAGCGTCAAAGCCCTTTTCTGTTTCCTCAAAACAGAAAAAAAAATCTAGAAACCTGAGACAACTCTGCTGTTTACGACTGTTGTCGGCTTCTTTTGAGTTGTTTAGAGTTTTTAAATTGAAATATTGTGCTTGTTCTTTGTGGAAACTTGATTTTCTACTGAGGTCCAGCTTTACTTGTGGACATTTGATGAACAGAGACAGTTCTCAGAATCTCAATTACAATCAGGTTGACTGAGTGTCATGTTGTTTTACAGGGACATTGTGAGGGTCAACCTAGTAAAGAAAATCAGAATAAAGAAAAAAATACATCAAAATAATAAATAAATAGAACTTTTCTACCTAAATATTAGCATTAAATCTGGTCTTAAATCAAAATCAAACAATTTAACACAAAAGTCCAAACAGGTCTGTGGAATTTTGAGAATTTACTTTGCTGTTCCTGCACAAAATGATCCCTCTGGATTTGTTTGCCCCCTCGGGGAATTCTGTTTCCTAAACTTTTTGAAAAGATTTTTTTTAGAAAACAAGAGCTGGTTCCCTGTGCTTATGCCAGTCCAGCTGCCGTCAGCATCAAGCAGAAAGTTTTGGCACAGTTTATTCTACCATTCCTGTTTACTCTGCGACTCCTCTGTTTGTCCTGTTTGTTCCCAGGAGTCTGCAAAAATGTTTTTATCTTTCCTCAAACCAAGGAAGACCCAGGACATTCTAAAAAATAAAACGATTCGAAAGGGAAAGATCCCAGTTTGTTATAAACATTTTTTAATTTTAAGTCACTGTTATGCTTCAAAAAGTTGAATAAGAAACAATACAGCAGGTAAAGTTTTTATTACAACTAAGATCTTCAGAAAAGACATTTCAGAACCATGTATAGACAAGCATTATCTGCATGAATCCAGCTGGTGATAAAGTGTAAGAAATGTAAAGTAAAAAGAGACACAGCCTACAAAAAGGAATTGTCATTTTTATAATGTAAAAATGAGAAACATATTTAGCCTCAGATATGGAGAAGCCTTCCCTGCTGAAGGCTGTTCCTGTTTATCGCTGAAGTGTCATGAATATGTAGAGCACAATGGTTGTTGTGTGTTGTTGCTTTAAAGTGTACAGGTGTTCATAAAATGTAAAGTCTGACAAGCAATCTTGGAAGGCTAATCAGTTTATGTACATTCAATTTTGAGCAATATAACCTCGTTAGGGTGTTTATGTAACGTGGCGTAAGCTTAATTAGAATCTAATGATATTTGGCGATGTAGGTGTGAATATAGAGAGCAGCAAATGCTTTGAAACACAAGGGAATCCCTGTGATTAACTTTTTTAAATTAAAAGTACAAAATGATTTTTTTCCATGTGTTCTGTGTTTGTTTGTGAACAATGTTTTTTGGTTTCCCACCCAACTTGACCTATGGTTTCTCTAAAGACGACCCAACTTTGTTAGAGTTATATATACCACCCTTGAAAAGGTTGTTTTTATAACAACTGAATTGAAGTTTGACAGGCTAAAATCATGGTGTCTGACACTTAAGCAACTGAGCAACCCCCGAGTTGGTATTGATCAGCAAGAACAGCCTCAGCTGGAAGCAGGCTGCTTCAAAACAAAACTCCCTGGAGCGTGAGTGTTGTGTATTGTCTGCCTACAAGCTCCCAGTAACCCCTGCTGGTGTTTAGCTGACATTCTTCTCCAGGAAAACAGACAAATTGTGTCTACTCTAAGTCTTGCTGGAAACCTCTTTCTGCTGTATCTTTAATTTGTTACCAGTCGATGTGGATTTGAAACCTACAAGTTTATTGTTCAGCAAAAAAATAAAAATAGATCTTTTATTGTGAAAGGATGCTGCTGTCCTTGAAATAAGACTTTGAAAACAAAGAGTCATTTGATCTTAACTTTGTTCTGAACACCTTGGTAATTAATATGATCCACATGTAACACATTTAAAAGCTAGCACAAACTTTAGGGATTTAAAAGCAACCTTTTGAAATGTTAGAACTTTTCTACCTGGTGCTCTGGCTGTAGAATAGACCAATGAAATGATCTTCAGCTCTGTGTCTCTGAACCAGACAATTTAACATGGAAGTTCTTTTATATGATGACAAATTGAACATTTCCTCTTAGTGAATTGATTGTTTTTTTTTTTTTGTTGTTGTTTTTTTTGTTTTTTTTTTTTGATGGGGAGTTAGGTGAAGTCAACTCACACTTTACTTTTCTTGCCCAGTCTGCCAGTTTTGGCCTGTTATTGAGATGAGAGGAGATAGATCTGTTTAATCTGTTAGTCACACTTTAGGCTTCATTTTTTTGTGCAGAATTCTCTGGGTCAGAAATGATCCATTTAGTATCTTCATGTCTGTGACTGAAACAACTTCATGCTTGCTTCTCTACACACAAAATAAGTTGAAAAAAATGCAAATAAATGTTACAATTCCATTAAGCAAAGTTCAATTAAAAATACCCACCAGTGAGTTTTATGGGAATTGTTGCTGGTTCATTTTGACTAGCTGATAGTTAAAGTATGAATTTAACAACCACTTGGTGGAAAAACATGCATTTAATCTAAAGCAACAGCTGAAAAGTCAGTCCAGAGTCATCCATATCTAAGAGCATTTGTGTGACAGTTTCATATCCAGACTGTCAGATTCAATTTATTTATTTATTTGTTTATCTCCAGTCACAGGTGAAAGGTTTCACAGGTTATCTGTCATAAAGTTGGTGCATTTTCTGATCCACAGAAACCAATCAATAACTTTTCTAGACAGCAACTGCAACTCTGTTTGGAGAAAACTTGTGAAACTTGTTTGAAAATAGCAAACATGAGATCAAGATTCTACTGCTTTGCAAAGGAGATATGAGTTCTCACCGTAATGTTGAGCCATTGCCAAAGTTTCCCATAAATGCTGAGGCCTTGTGAGTTACAGCTTTATTTTTTTATTTCATTCTCCAAGCTTTGAAAGACATTTTGTCCAAACAATTTCTTAACTGTTTGATACTAAGACTGCTTTAAAAAAAAAGTTAAGAGCAGAACCAACTACTCAGTGATAACTAGAGATGTGGTAAAGAAACCAGTATTGTTTGGTACAGGTACCAAATCATCAACTAGACTGTTGATGATGTACTGGACCAACAAGTTTAACAATACTGGCATAGAGACACAACAGTGCGGACTTGGTGTGCACTACTTTGTTTTGATGTGGTTTAAAAAAGATGAGCCACCTCTCCTTTTTTCACTGCTTTTTCTCTGCTTCACGCTTTACCTTTCCTGCACCAGCACAAAGGGGAGGGGCTGCTCATGCTCTGTCACTCAGACAATAATAAGTGTGTAACAACAGCTGAAATGCACAAGGATGGTAGAGCAGCCGCGAGCAAAAGGGTCCAAAGTATAGCTGTATTTCTCCGAGGTAGCAGACAGCACGTGCTGTCTCAAATGTAACAAAAACATGGCTGTATTGGCGGGAACACCAGTAACCTGTCCAAACCCTGCGCTAAAATACACCAGTTTCTAGTGGGGAGGTTCACAGCGTTTGACTGTCCAATGAGACATCTAGCACTGCCATTGTTTCAACAGGTGTGGATACTAGTGATATCTACATAAATGAATACGGCTAACAGCACTGTAAAAAACAGTGCTCATATAATATTAACAGACTAAATGTTCATATTTTGCATAAATAATAATACATTACCTGAAAAACAATGCAAAATTAATTAAAATACTACATTGTGCAAATAAAATCTAAGTATCTTTTCTATCTCTCAACCTTTTTGAAGATGCAGTCAGCCAACCCCTATCCTGCTGACTACTACCAGAAAAGGCCAACATGCTGGTATTCTTGCAGAAAAACTGTGAGATGATAAATGTGAATATTTATTCCACTGTGATTGTTCTTTAAAGTGAGGAGGCAATATACCCAGGCATTTTTATTCTTAACTGCTCTGTTTATTTAAGTTGTAACCTTACAGTGTGAACTATTAATACAAATATATGTTAGGATTTATAGATAATTATATTTTACTGTTGCAAAGGACGTTGAATGAATTTATTGTCTTTCCATTTGTTCTCTATATGAAAGGTTTTCATGTACTTTGTTAATTTTCTTCTCCCTCCTTGTTTTCACTAAGAAAAGTATTGATAAAATTGTAGTTCACCTTTTCCTGTCAGGGGTTGCCACAGAGAATAACTGATTTTCACGGGTGATTTGGCAGACGCCCTTACTGACACAACCCTGTCTATTCAAGGCACAGGGAGACCCATAGTTGTGGCAGTAGCGTAAAAAGTCTTGCCTGAGGACCCTCACTGGACTAAGCTAATTGCATGCTCTGGGAAGTGGACCCAGGTTTCCCGCTTGCCAGTCCTACATGCAGCCAACTGAGCCATCTAGCAGCTAGAAAGGAATGACGAGAATACCAATGAGAATACCGGATCGAAGAGCAGTATCTATGAGAGGAGTAATATTGATAAAATGTTAATGATAACCATCTCTAGTAATGACCATAAACAAATAAACATGCTACAGTAGGTATTCTCTACCAAATATTAAATTAGATTTCAGAGTAGCTTGAGCTTTTTTCTCCAGCTTCCACTGATGGATCCAGCAGGATACTAGTTTTCATAGGAGAACCCAGAGAAGTAAGGATGTCCCGATCCAATCACGTGATTAGAAATTGGTCCCAAACGCATGGTTGATGACTCGATCAAAAATGGGATGCTGTCTCCTGATCAGTATCAGACATTTAATTAATTCTTATTATGGTCAGCGCTTTATATTTCAGGATTATTATTCCAGATGAATACTCTATTAGAAGTCAGCATTTAATAGGGCAGCACTAGTTTGAGGATTAGAGCAGACATCTGCCCAGTGTACTGATGTGTCGGTTACGAAAGAAATGACCCTAAAGCTGCTCTTTGGTGTGAGCAACAAGAGCCAGCTCCTTCCTGGGACCCATTTTTTTCATATTAATTCATTATGTCTTACTTTTTTTTTTCTCTGTAAGCTGCACATGACCAGTGGTCAATATGAGTTTGTGCTCTGCTGGGGCGGGGTGGATGGGGTGCATAGTTCGGTAGACTCGCAACAGTGCAGAACTGTGCACAAAAGGCAGATTTTGAGACAGAGAGACTGGTGCACCTCATTGTAATGGAATACATAAATTCAGCCAGAATGAACATGGACACATTTAAAAGTTCTTTGTGTTTTCAAAAGACTGGTTAGTTTCAGATTTGACAGAGATGAACATAGAGATGAATAAAGACGTAACAGGATTTTCCACATCTGACTCTGAACAGTGGCAAAGATGGCATATATTGTAACTTATTTCTGTCATTTTTCACACTGTTTTCTGAATTCAAATCAAGCCAGGTTATGCCTTGAACCTTGTTCATACCTTGCACAAGGTTATTGCTTTAAAAATGTTGTTTTTTACGTTATTTAACCACATTTGTCCGTTTGAGAGCCCTGTTAAATGAAAGACAAGAAGATCTTGTTTTTGCGAAGCTGTTCTTCCCTTAAGAATTTGTATGAGTGGAAAAAAGTAAGGTAACGAGTAGCGAATTACTTTTTCAAACAGGCAATGTGTGAAGTAATTTAATTACAATTTGGATCCAGTAACTAAGTAAAGTAATCATTTACTTTTTAGAAGTAACTTACCCACCACTGCCTACAGGGGCATTTAACAGAAAAAGGATTTTTTATTCTTTATGGGAGAGCAGCACTCTCCTGCTGCCACCAGACAGAGAGAAACGACTGTGCGACACTGCAGCTGCTAGAGAAAGGGATTTAACCCCTTAAGACCTGATCCTTTTTCTATTTCTCTTTGACAGAGCCCCAGTTAGGCAGAATTACTGTGGTAAAAAAAAAAAAAAACTAAATGGGATGTCACCGCATGTGGATGCCAGGTCTTAAGAAAAACAACCAAAACTGATACTTGGTCAATTGGTATGAGCCAGTCATGAATTTTTATGATCATATTTGTGCTACAGCAATGGTTTTAAATAAAATCAATATTAACTTTTATGTTTTTTTTTTTCATAGAGAAAATCATAGAGAAAAATGTTCAATTGCTTTAAAGGTACTTTAATGTTGTCAAGCTTTCTCCATATGACTAACTATCACCAGTTTTCACTAGGTAATAGTTAACCATTTTTACTAGTTGATATACTTGCACTAATCTTACGTGATTGTCCAAGCTACATTACAAAAGTGCTCTGTAATAGTGTTAAACGGTAAGGGAAGGTTATTAAATGAAAAACAGGAAAAAACCAGGATATGAAAAAATAATTAACTAATTTAAAAATGTGTTCATTTTTTAAAATGTGTTAGAAAAGTAATGGATCAGAACTTGAAATCGCCAGATACTCAACATCAAAAGAATTGGATGGGGCTCAAAAAAACCTGATTGGGACATCCCTATAGAGAACCATATTGATGCTTTATTTTCTTTCAAACTGTTTTTGAATGAACCCTGCAGCAAACAAATGGTTAACCTGCTTAATAACATTCCAGGAAAAGGCTATTTTGCATGTTTTCAGGAAGGATCCTGCTGCCTTTTATGTCAGAGAAGCAGGTCAAAGCTGTGCATTATGTATGTCTGAAATCACCAGTCACAGCCTCACCTTAACCTGTTGCAGTGAGCTGTTCTTGGAGTTACATACAGACTCAGCTGTCAAAATATCAGTTTTTCAGTCTTTGCTTTTTTTGTTTTATCGTGTTATATTTAAAAGTTAGGAAAGTTAGATTACACCTTTGATCAAAATTTAAGAGGTTTATTTATTGGACTGACAGTGATCTTGTTTCCCTACAATCAGTGATAAGAAGTTCTTTTTTTTGTAAAAAGCTGCTTTTTTATTCTGTTACCGGACCCGAAACAATCTGAACAGATTAGTTCAGACATAAAAATTGACGTCAGGGTACTTTAATTTGGCCTCCTGACAACAAAAGGCTTGAGAATAACACTGAAACTGAGGACTACGGGAAACTGAGGGCTTGAGGAAATATTAGGTCTTCCTCTCATCCGTCACACCTTTGACATCTCTCCTTGAGATAAATGGACCCAGTGACTTGGGAGAGAGTAAATTGTGTGGCATTCTCAGAGGGCGGCAAGCTCGAGACAATCAGGAAGCGGTCTGCTGACAGAGGTGACAGCGACATCACTCCTCATCTGCTGCTCTCCCTGCAGCCCACAGGTGAACGAGTGACAACCTCTGTCTTAAACGGACACTTGGTAAGCAACCATCGAGGAAGCCGACCGGTTGGCTGAAAATTTGTGGGACGGAAAAAATATTTGTCATTTTACTGCCTCTCCTGCACTCTGGAGCTCTAGACATCAATGCAGCATCACTGGAGAGTTCAAGATGAGACTGTCTGCAGAAATAAAGCACCAAACAGCAAAACCCAACCATCTATTTCAGCAGGAACTCAGCCTATTTGCTTCAGACTGCAGTAATCACTCAGGACTGCAGCTTCGCACTGAGAGGAAAATCGCAAAAGGTGCTGAGTCAATGTTTCCTCCATTTCTACCAAATCACTGGAGCTCAGCTACATGCCCTCATTCAAGATATAATGCTTCAGGGTCAGAGGTCACACAAATGAGTGTGTGGCCTCTTCTCTTCTGCCTGATCAGGCTTTAACCTAGTGTGATTCCAGCTCAAAGATGCCTCGTAGCTTCTGTTTCTTTCACAAATACAGAAACAGAGTTGAATTGGCAGATATAGGTGAGATTGTCAGCTAAAGCTCTAAACTGGGTTAAAAGAGAGGGAGGAACAGAGTCACAGAGGAACTAGACCTCTGATCCCCCAGATGGCACCAGCAGCTCATTAGAAACAGTGAAATGGAGTTAGCCAGCAGGTCCGAACATGATAATGAATGACAAACAAGTTCTACTGGTGAGTACAGGGAAAAAAGTGTTCAAAGAAAGAGCAAAGCAGCCTAATGCATTAATGCAACCACAGATGCAGATTCCAAACAGGAGCTGACGTTAAGCGTTCCAACAGCATCTATTAGGCAAGTCAAGCTCAGCATGAAATGAAGACAGTGGGACCACACACGACTTGCTCCATTCACTTTACAATGTGTATCTTTTGCATTTGTTAAGGAAAAGAGTTGTTTTAAGTGCATCACCATGAACACAGACATTACATTTAAAAAAGTTTATTTTCATTAAGCAGCATAAGTGAAAAAAATCTTCCTCTGAAGAACTCTGACTGTGAAAGAGGAGCTCAATGGAGCCAATGTGCATTCTCGAAGTATCCCTTTGATCATCTTTTAATTTATTGTCAAAGCAGTTCCAGTGGTCATTTAATGACGATTATGCAGTTCTTCGCCAAAAAAACATGTTATTTTCTAGGACATAGTTTGTGCAGAGCAGCAGGAGTTCGTCTCTGAGTTGTGCGTGGCACTGTTGGCGTGGGGCATGCCCTCCTCCCCTTCCCATCACCCATAATTCAGCTTTAAGTTTTACACGCTCTGCCAATATCTTATAGCCCTTCATACCCCTGAACTAACATTGGCAGTGCGAAAAAATATTCAGTTTTGGGCCAGATGCCATCTTTGATGAGGTAAAAAAGTCGTAAGCTTGATGGGTATACTTTTTTAAAAGTGGATGCATCACAATGGGGTGAGCTGGGAGCTTGTGACCAGCCTAGCATATTTTCTACATCACAAATACAATCTTTTTCAACCAGTATTTTTTGTCTGCTCTTAATTCACAATGATTCAAAAAAAGAAATAGAAGTGCAATTTTAAGTTGATTTTCTTTTCATATGTCCTTTCTAATAGGAAAAAGGCTATAAGAACATGTTAAAAACACCAAAAACATGATTTTCATCAAAGTGGGTCTTTAAGACTTTGATTTAGCCTATTTTGAAAATGTCAGACTGATGGTGGGGTGGTTCTTAATGAGACCGTTGTGTGATTTTGCTCATTTAGCTGATATTTTCCACCTGATTTTTAACCTAATGTTTAACCAAGTGTTTGAAACTGATCTGAAGGTAAAATCAAAGACCCTGTTGTCACCTTGACCACAGACTAGATGATACAAAGAACTAACAAAGGTAGGATATGATGCAATCAAAAGAACACAGTTAAACTGCAGTCTCAGCGGCAGGAAAAGACCAAAAGTGTGGTGCCGAACATCACAAAGGATGACTGACAGCACATCAGAAATCAGTGGATCAGTAGCAGCCGCAGAGGGGAGCTGGCACAGAGATGAACCAGAGACAGAGTGACACCACCCTCCATCAAAGTCACTGTGAAACATAAAGGTGGAAACACTGGTCATACACACGTGGACAAAATTGTTGGTACCCCTCAGTTAAAGAAGGAAAAACCCACAATTCTCACTGAAATCACTTGAAACTTGCAAAAGTAACAAATAAAAATTTATTGAAAATTAAATAATCAAAATCAGCCATCACTTTTGAATTGCTGATTAACATAATTATTAAAAAAACAAACTAATGAAACAGATCTGGGCTCATGGAAGGCCACTTTAGAATAGTCCAACGCTTTTCTCTCAGCCATTCTTGGGGGTTTTTGGCTGTGTGTTTTGGATGGTTGTCCTGTTGGAAGACCCATGACCTGTGACTGAGACCGAGCTTTCTGACACAAGGCAGCACATTTCTCTCCAGAATGCCTTGATAGTCTACAGATTTCATTGTACCTTGCACACATTCAAGACACCCTGTGCCAGATGCAGCAAAGCAGCCCCAAAACATTACAGAGTGACTACTTGTCTCCCTTTAAATAGGCAGACTGACTGATTATGAGTTTGGTAACACCTGTGATGTCAATTAAAGGACACACCTGAGTTAATCATGTTAGTCTGGTCAAATAGTTTTCAATCTTTTATAGAGGTACCATCATTTTTGTCCAGGCCTGTTTCATTAGTTAGTTTTTTTAAATAATTATGTTAATCAGCAATTCAAAATTGATGGCTGATTTTGATTATTTAATTTTCAATAAATTTTTATTTATTGTTACTTTTGTAAGTTTCAAGTGATTTCAGTGAGAATTGTAGGTTTTTCCTTCTTTAACTGAGGGGTACCAACAATTTTGTCCACGTATGTATATGGTCTCCTCTGGAGTTGGACTCAACTTTTCAGAAAAAAGTTTCCCCAACTAGTTAGCATCTCTCTGGGAAAGCCTCAATGTGCAGCAGCAGAGTTTTTGATACGCTTTGATGTTCTTTCCTACAGCTAACCTGAAAGCTTTGCAGGAACTGCACTTCACCCAATCTGTACATTACATCAGAAAAAAAACACCTCACATTGCTGACATAGAGTGTTTAATATGAAGCCCTGTCAGCTCCTTTCAGAACTTTGCAGTGGCTTATTTTGAGCTTATTAAACTGTTTACTTGTTCTGATGGAGTCATTACATGATGTAATTGAAAATGATGCCCCTCGGGAAAGTTGACCCAAAGCACATGTGTGCCACAATTCTCAAGCTTCATTTGCATGATGTCAAGTGTTCGCTCAGTTTGTTTTCATCCCCTCTGTCAGATGGCTCCACACACCCAGCAGATGTGACATTTCCACCTCAGACACAAAGACCATGTATACCCTTACAAGGATTCAAAAATGACTTTTTACTATCCTGCTTTCATATAAAGAATGAACTGAAAGTGCCTCTATGTTTTTGACTCAGCTAGCTTTTTTTTCCACCTCTTAAACTGATCTTTCTGGTTCAGTGGTGCGAGTGTGTCAGCTGTGAGCTGCAATTCATTTCATTAAAGACAGAGAGGTGAGTTTTAATTGCTCTCAGAAACTATTTTCAGCCTCACACTAACATAGTTGCCCAGCCCTTTGAGAGGATCCTGATACGGCGGAGGTGTATCTGGTGCGATGGATGGGAATTTGTCTTTAAAGTTTGTTGGCATCACATCATAATTTCCCCTGATCTGCAGGATGCAGGTTCTGCTTCATTAATTATTAAACTAAACTCCACGCATGCAGCCACGAGGCGAGCCGCTCTTTCCACTTGGCTGAAACCCCCACCGCCTATAATTATGAAGACCAGCCATTTAGTACGTCAGTCCATCACCATCTTTGATTTCCTTGTCAGAAACTATTAAAGTAGCTGCTGGTCTTCTGCTCAGGCTCAGCATGGGGCACCATTTGAATCAAATCAACTAGATTTCACTGGCATATTAGAAAAGAGAGCAAACATGGACTGAAGACTCCATTATTCCAAATGCAGATAAGTATTCTCGGTCACTCTTGGTACTGTGAACTTCCCTAACTTCAGGTTTTTTCTTAACCTGTTTTTTGTTTTTTTACTGTTTGCAAGATAAACAAAAAGCAGCCTAGCCATAACAGAAAACAATCTAGGTTAAAGAGATTTGGATGTAACGATTGCAGGCGTTGACATATTAATAATAGTGACTAAATCACGTTATTCTGAACGTGAAGAAGCTAGCAGCTACCCTTGTGTCTGTCTCTTTCTATCTCATCTAGCCTCATTCCACATTTGCAAGGTAAGATTCCTATAACTCACACAGAACTTGGCAGTGCAGCATTCTTCTGCGTGTTCTAAAGGCTACAGAAGCAAACTGTGTTCTAATGTGCTGTATAATCTAAAACTATCTTTACTGCAGTAAGTCATATCTTTTTCTGGTGCAGATTTTTGGCAAAGAAGGATTTCACATACAGGAGCATTGATATAAAACTGGCATTATCCGCATTTTTTTCTGAATTTGACTCATCGTGAATATTCAGCGAGACATTTGACCTGACCACATCTAAGTTATTCGCCATATAAATGTATTCAAGATAAGCTTGCAATGGTAATGTGCATTCACACCAGGTCATTTTGTACTGGTTTGACTGTTGACATGATATTCAATCTGACCTGACAGTAATGTTTCTGTGTTATGTTGAATCTTATCATGTAAAATTGCCTTAACGATGATGATGATAAACTGATAATCAACACATTTATTTATTTCTACTGGTTTAACTTTCTCTTTTCTATTATTTTTGTGTGTAGCAGCTTTTACCAATAAGGCTTCAGACATCTGCCTGAATTTTCTGCTGTGTTGGGATTTTTTACAGCTGTTCAAACACACAGCCAAGTGTCAACATACACTGACTGGCCACTTTATTAGGTACACCTGACCAAGTGTTTGTCCACGTTAATTTATAATCAGCTGAACACATGGCAGCAACTAAAAGCATTTCACCATGTAGACACTGTCAATGTGATCTGCTGCAGTTCAAACCGAGCATCAGAAAGGGGATTTAAGGGATTTTGAATGTGACATTGTGATTGTTGGTGCCAGACGGGATAGTCCGAGTATTTCAGAAACTGCAGATCTACTGGGATTTTCACCAACAACCATCTCTAAGGTTTACAGAAAACGGCATACTAAAGCGATTTGTTTCACTACGTTCGGTCCAAAAGGTTTGTTCTATTTCTAACTTTGCACATGCTCAAAGTAGAAATATTACATCCTGACTTTCACACAGTGTAGAATAAGTTTGACTGCATTTCTTGTCAGGAGAATGGATTGAATCTGTGCCTTTTGATTGCAAATTGGTAAGTACAATATTTTAACTTGTTAATACCTTACAGATGATACTAATTGATTGTATTTTTGGTAGCACTTTTGTGGTTTTAAAGCTGGTAAGTTTACATAAGCTTACTTTAAGACACACGTTAGACAATTTTACAATCAACTGCTTCATCAACAATATTACTTTTCTCTACATCAGGAAATACCATTGGGAACCCTTGCAACGTTTTTGTTTGTAATAATACAGTGTTTTTGTTGTGTTTTAGAAGTATGCATCAAACAGCTTTTTATCAGGAATTGTCCTATAATTTGTGTTTAACTTTAGCACTGATTTAGGGATCAGGACACCTCCCCCACCTCCTACTTTTATTTTGAAAGTTTTAGCCGCAGACAGGTTTGACTTCTGATTTTGTGTATATTTAGAACTAATTTACAAGTTATTTCAACAACAAAATTTTATCCTCATGCAAGCTAAGATATGTAGTAAATTTTTTTTCAACAGTGTTAGCCACTTTAACCCCATTGAGCGGCCCAGCCACTGCTTCCTCAGTTAAAGTCACGTTGGCAAGTCTGACAGTAGATAGTTCTTTAAATGATTGTTATATTGACTGACCGCATCCCCACATAGTTCTTAAATATTTTTGATGTGTGTTGAGTCTTTTGTTTACATTACATTGTTGTTTATGAATAGAAACACCAAACTTCTCTGATGTCTTTTATGTCTCCAACAGAATTCTTGCGTTAAAGTCAGATGGTAATGGAATTCCGCTCTCTATTTACTTACAAATTTCTTTGTTTCCACAAGAGAAACCGTAACACAACCCATACAAAGTAAACACCGAAGCCCAAACTCATATCTGCTGATTGTGACTCCAATGATCGTGTGGCAACACTATGTTTACAAACCAATGACTTGAACTCGTTTCTTTGCAGGAAGCAAAGAATAACAACTACCAGTAGAATGACTTTGAAACAAATCAGTCTAAGTATAATTCTTTTTTTTCTGATCTATTGTACATTTTAAAGGTTTGCATCCCAAAATTGGCATAATAGAAGCTAGTGTTATCTTGATTGTTAGGTGACATCATTGTCCAGCAATGCAGAAGCATCTGCTTGTGTTCTACATCTCCATACAGCACCGCTGTTTCTCTCCTTTTGGCTTGACGTCCAAATGCTGTGAGCCCTCAATTTGTTGTTCCTAAAATCTCTTTATTCGTCTTCTTTTTTCCCAGAGCGGTTACAGCTCCTTTGGTGTCAGGTTTTGATGTGTTTATTTTGGATGCCTTTGATCTCAGCTCCGGCTGGGGAAAGTGATGTCAGAAATGTATGTGTGTGTTTGGGAGGTAAACGCTCCCTGTGGAGGAAAGCACTTGTGAGCACACTGCCATGTCCACTAAGGCTGAAGAGAGACAGCTGAAGAGGGGCAAGCACGACTACACTGCAGGTTGTGTTTCTTTGAGGCAAAACACAGCACTGATTCAATACAGTCAGGAAAACGCCACAGGTGAAGAGTCAGCCTGTAATCATTTCCCATCATCCCTTTGTTTACATCCAGTTAGCTCACAACCCTGAGCTAACATTAGCAGTGCAAAAAAAAGAGGCATTCAATATTGGAGCTATCCAGCTGTACAGTTTTAAGCCGGTTAGCAGCTCAGACGCAGAAAACAAACATAGGCCTATATGAATCTATTTTTCTAAAAGTGGATGCATCAGAATAGAGCAAACCAGGGAGCTTGTGGCACTCTGATTATATTTTGTAGGTAACAAATACAAACTATCCTGCTTTCATATAAAGAATGAACTGAAAGTGCCTCTAGATTTGAATGAAGAAATACTCAAGAAATGTATTTTTCATCTTAATTTTCTTTATATATATATATATATATATATATATATATATATATATATATATATATCCTGCATCAAAAAAATCTAAGGGTGTATTCAGAGTGGCAAAATCCTTTGGTTCGGTCTGAGTCCACTTAATTTGTTGCGGACTGAGTCCTAAATCTTGCGTTTGTTCTGTATTCAGACTGCAGTCAAATGATTTATCCTGTTCCGGAGCAAAGCTTGTAAACAAAACCACTTGACTAAAGATCTCTTCACTCATTGGTCAAGAATTACGAGGGCAGGGCAAAGCAACTAGAGGTGGAAAGTTCTGGGCTTTGCAATCCTTGTCGGGATAGTTCACTGATTCTAACTTTATATTTTGTTGACCAATTTTGAACATTGATATCAACGTCATATACACTTTTTACTGCTACTTTGGTGCACTGGAGGCATGCTGCAAGTGGATTACTGGCAAGAACAACTGGTATGAAGGTAGTATGGTAAGTGTTATGACGCAGAGATTGTTGGTAAAACAGTGAGAAGCAATGTGTTTGACTTTAAAAGTTAAGTTGTTTGTATGACCCGCATTCATCTGACCACATTTCAAACAGTTGTTGTGTCTCATCGTTGTGGTGTTATGGCTTGTTTTCAAGATAATTCTGTTAAGGAACTACAAGGTTGCTTTTAAGATGTCTTTACAGCCCCGCCAGGCGCATAACGAGACACAGAAAAGCATGTAAGAAATGTTATTAGGCATGTTTAAAGAAAATTATTATAACAAGTCAGGACTTGGACTATTTTTTCTTGTCTGATAACGACAATCTTTGCTTTACATTTGTCCAGGATTCATCCGTTGCAATTTTCCTAACCTGTTAACATTCCGTAATGCTCATCTACAGTGGTTGTTTTTGGTCCAGTTATTCCGCTCTAGGAGCGTTTAGTATTCAAACTGGGAAA
Source organism: Oryzias celebensis (assembly GCA_014656515.1). Taxonomy (NCBI): domain Eukaryota; kingdom Metazoa; phylum Chordata; class Actinopteri; order Beloniformes; family Adrianichthyidae; genus Oryzias; species Oryzias celebensis. The sequence goes on along the minus strand of BNCR01000018.1, from coordinate 20,895,346 downwards.
TCTTAAATTAAAGCTCAGTCCAATTGGAAACAAACAGAATAAACCTCAAAAGATGGTCTGAACGGTTGCTGGTCCCACATCAGGGTTCGCTTGGGTGCATTCAGGCTGAATTTTCTTTTCAGATTATCAGGGAAATTAACTCTGGTTCACTTTCAACAAATCAAATGCGTCCAGTCTGAAGACACCCTAACAACATACCCAGTATAAGCAAAAACCTTCTCAAACTGCTCAGAGGTCTTGGACATTTTGATTCAATACATTTACTTTTTAAATGATTTTTTCCTAATAAGTATCTACAATGCAAAATTTTACGTGGACCCAAGCTGGTTTAAATGTTGAGCTTTGTGCCAGCTGGGGTTTGGCTGAGTGTTTTATAGGTTAGATGTGTCCCGCAATTTCCTGTTCTGATAACTATTAGTAATAGCAGTTTAACAATGTTGAAGTTTCTAAAGATAATGTGGCAGGTGGAACTTGTCAGGATGTCTTAAAATAATTAGGCAAGGTTCTTTGCCCAGGAAGGTAGTAAAACCTAAGGACACAGAGGATTGTTGGAATTTAGGAGTTAGAGACAGATTTCATAGTTTGCTGTAAACGTGTTAACTCAAGCTTAAAATATGTACTCCGATCACAAAGAGATAATGAGAATACCGTACCCTTGAAGTTGGAGCACACAAAAAATGTAATTATAACCTTTGTAAAGCTTACTGAGGATTAAAGTGGCTACTTTAACAAAAATCCAAGCTCCACACCAGCACAAAGTACACTTAGAAATAATAATAATAATAAAAGAGATCAGCAGCAATGAATAAATGTTTTTAAATTTTTTTTAATGATTTAGTAAACCAAAATGGTCTTCAGCAAATCTTAGAAAAAGTGGGTGGTCAAAGCCAAAGATTTCAACACAAAACAGCAACTTCTGCTGAGAAGTAGAGTAGACTGCTGGTAGAGGGGGTACGAGGGGTGGGGAAATGTATCAATAGTTGTTTTTTAGCCTGCTGCAACAACTGGCTACAAAGAACTTCAACATCATAGCACACATTGTAGGGGTGGAACAGTCAGTATTGGCTTACACATTTAATACCAGTGACTTAAACATCCAAAGACTTAGCTCCACACATCCATCACCAAGTCAAAGCCCCAGAAGGTCAATTCACACCTGTCACCGAATCACCCTCCCCTGGAGTGCAATTGGCTCAAATGAACTGCCCAGGTAAATGGAAAATAAGGTGGTAAAGGTTCCGTGTTAACCTTGCTACACCAAAAGTTACTCAAGTAAATGTAGCTAAGAAAATGTAACTTGTTGCTGTTTTGCTTGTTGCTCTAAAAGCTCTAAAATTTGGTTTGAAAAAGAAAGATGGTCTTAAGCCAATCGTACATTTTTTGGGGAATTTTGGTATTTTCAGAGTCAGAGTATTGATTATATTTAAATATGAACACAAACAGCTCATGTTTTTTTCTCCAATAATTATTTTTACATTTTGACATCTGATTTTCTTTTTTAGTTTTTTTTGGTAAGACTGCTGTTGGTAAACCTGTTTAGTTGTAAATGTATGTGTACCTTTGTGCAAAAACAGTGCTCCTCCTGTTCAGGAAGATGTAACCTGAGATAAAGCTATCTTGTTGTGAGACAAAAAAGTAAAAAAAAAAAGAAAGAAAAAAAATGGTCAAGGGATTGAAAAAAGTCAAGATTTAATGTACAATTGTAAAACTTGAATCACTTTTAAGGGCCACTATTTTCAAGCTGGAACTTTTATGTAACTTTTACGTTGTTTTTAGCTTAAAAAAATCAGTAAGAGGCTAACTTTAATAGGGTCATTGGAGATTTATAAATAACTATTAACGATTTATTCATAACTTTATTTATCCTAGAAGGAAAATTAATCAGTGTTGTATCTTTTAACAAGAGGGGATAAATGGAATAACAAATAAAACACAAAAAAGAATGAAGAGAAATTAGATTAGCCAAATTGATGTCATTGCAGCAGTTGTGGAGTGATTGAGGACTTTTTTTTTTTTTGGGTGGAGGGAGGAATTGGACCAAGCCTCAAGTCCTGGGGGACACCAAACCCTCTTTTTCAGAGTGGTACAGTACGGTCCTGGTTAGAACGGTCTGTTCCATTTTTTTGTCTTAATGGGTCCATTTGATAATGGAAGCGTAGACTGGACACCACCGAATCATAACGTAGCTCTCGGTGGAAACTAGTGAGGATCAATCGTGACAAATCAATCGTGACAAATTATTAGTGATCAGCAAACATTAATAGTGACTGATGTGTGAAATGTAACTGATGGGCAACACTTTTTCCTCCTCCTTAAGGATGGTTTAAAAAGGCAAACCAAGGACCTTACAGTGTCATCAATAAGTGGCTTGTTACAAAATTAATTTAATGTAAACAGGCCTAACTCAAAAAATATATACATAAAATTCGTTTTTTTACTGCTGTGGATATATATAAGAGATAATATCAGAGATAGCATTGAGAAGGTTGAACTTGTTTTTTCCATATTTAAGATTAGAATAGCACTTATATGCGGATGAGGTTATGTGAATAACATGTGACTTTTCAGTCCTGAGTGCTGAAAACAATTGCCTTGTTCAACAATGGACAGCTGTGTTTGCTCCAAAAACTGTAACATTTTGGAAAGAAAATGACCTTCTGTAACAAAGACACTGAGGCGTGTAGATCCATATGGATTTAATGCAGCAGATGTACAGAGAGGGTGAGACAGAATCATGGTCAGGAGAACAAGCCAGGATCAGGATCCTGTATTTACACGATATCACTTTGAAATGATGTGGTTGCCGCCCTGGTCATGGAACAGCGGACCAGCTCTACACCCTCTTTAAGGTGCTGAAGGGTTCATGGGAGTTTGCTCATCCAGTCTAAATGTCCTTTGTGGATTTGGAGATGGCGTTCTACCATGTCCCTTGTGGTGTCCTGTGGAGGGTGCTCTGGGAGTATGGGGTCCGGGGAGCCTTAATGAGGGCTGTCTGGTCTCTGTATGACCGGAGCAGGAGCTTGGTTCACATAGCCGGCAGTAAGTCAGACTTGTTCCCAGTGTGTGTCGAACTCTGGCAGGACTTCCCTTTATCACTTTATCTGTTCATCGTCTTTATGACAGGACACGTTGGAGAGACTACGTCTCTCAGCTGGCCTGCGTGTTTTGGGGTCCCACAGAGGATCTGGAGGTAGTGGTTGGGGAGAAGGAAATCTAAGCATCTTTGCTTATACCGCTGCCCCCACGACGCAGTTCCAGATGAGCAGTAGAAGATGGAGGAAAATTTGAAATATATTACATTTGATTTAATTTACTCCTCCATGTTTGTCATAAATATCTTGCTTTTGTTTTCACAAATAATCATTTTCATTTTTTCTTTCTTATGGTATGAACAAGCATAGCTTTTGTATTTCTACCTCAACTTTTCACACATGGATCAGAAAAGACCTAAGTTTATTTGCTAGCTCTAGCATATGGAGTGAAGACAGTTAACAGGTCATCACAGATCTCTCAATACAAGTTCTTCTAACATTGTTTTAACATTGCCTAGAAAAACTTTTGATAAGAATAGTGAACTGTATATAATATTCGATTAGGTTTAGTTATTTGGAGAGTGAGTACATTATGTGTTAGAAAGACACAAGTAATTATTAGCTAGCTAATTGTTTAAAACCATTTTTGTCAATAAAGTATGAAAGGAAAAATGGAAATAATAATCTGTGTTTACATGAAAGCAAAGAGGATTTTTGATACGTAGATTTATATTTCAAAGGGAAAAAAAGATCACAGTCAATGCTAATCAGAACAGAATACAATGTCCTCATCATTTCAATAATTCCTGAAATGTTCATCTGGTGTTGTTGTTCATATTTCATGACTGAATTTCACCCCAAAATGAACCCATTAACCTTCACCATTCTGTTGGTGATGGAATAAACGCTGGTCTCTAATAAACGGTGGGCCAGCTGCCACATTTTTTGGAATAAACATCCGGGCTACTAAAGGCAGATACACAATATGCACATGCATCTTTGCAAAAATGTGGATGTTTGTTTCGGTGAAACGCAGACAAGCTGCAGAGGCCGACTTCAGGTTGACATCATGAAATGAGCAGCACTCACTAGGAGCGAAAGACAATCACAGACCATCACAAAAAAACAAACATTTCCCAAATCATTAGTTGTTTCATATGGTAAAATATGATAGTAATTATATGGATATCGTTAACCCTGAAAGGCTTAAGAATAGCATGGTAAAGGCCTTTTAATTTTACTGTTCTTTCAGTTCACTTTCTTCCTACCACTGTGAGAATCAGCTGTTGACTTTGTGCTGATTACATCTTCTCCTTTGACAGGTGTGTTTGCACTGACATATTCAATGTCCTTCAAGTCAACTGTCTGGGGTTTTAATGGTGTGGCTGATGAGGGATTTATTTTTCCAATCAAAAGAGCCACTACCAATATCTGACATCTAAGCTCATTACTCTAACACTTTAAACTGGGAACAAAAAGGTAATGCTGAAATGAGATTGAAGTGTTGCCATGACACAAAGGCAGCAATGGTTGAATTTCAAAGTTCGTGGCTTCTTTTGATCTTGAGAGTTAAACTGTTAAACATATAAAATGTAAGCCTCCCTAAAATAGCTGTGTGAATGTCTATTTTCAGGATTTTTTCCAGATATTTCATTTCGTTTGGGGTGTTATAAAGACGTAAAAAAAAAAAAAAAAATCAACGTGTGTCTTCAGATTTTAGCAGCATGGGTGAAGCTTAGATGGAAGCTACTGCAAGACAGTTGGGCAGATGTGTGCAGAGTAGCATTGTTGAGATCAAAGGCATCTTGTTTCATAGATTATAACAGTCAAGATCTAGTCCTTCTGCTTGGCTTTATGACAAGCTTGTATACAAACTGAGCCATCTTGTTAAAGCAGATTGCTTTTGGATGTTCCACACAGCTCTCCATCTTTGCAGAAACCAGGCACTAAAGAGGGAAATAACACAATGAATAACAGCACAGTCTGTTATTACAGGCTGCTCTCCAGACTGCAGGCAGGATCTGTCAGAAGTCTGCATAGAAGGCCCCTTTAATGTTCCCTACGTTCAACTCTCTTCTTTAAAAACCAAATAATGCTTTGTTATTGACAGTCGGAGCCAAAAAGCCATTTTTCTTAGAAGTAAATAGTTGTTTTCCATTTAGGCTATTCCAAAGGCAGTCGCCCTGCTACTTCTTCACAAATTGAAATCACAGAGCTTGGATGGATCATGCATTCTTTGACATTTACGCAGCAATCTAGCGGATTCTTGTTATGCATTTATTCATCAATTCATTCGTTTAACTGCTCATGAATACAAATGTGATGGGTGACCTGTCATATCGCACCTTAGTCCTCGCCGGGTAATTTTGCCACTGAGGTTGATGCAATGCTTCCTCATGCATATACATCAGCTCAGTAAGAAAATGAGCAGCTAGCAACACCAGAGGAAAGTGCTGCCATTAAAGAGAAAGCTTTGTTCCTCTTGTTAGAATTCACACTGCACTGTTCAGTGTTTAAATGGAAGTTTAGAAGGTGAGCTGACTGCCGAGAGGGGGTGAATGTACTGTGACACCATCTTCCTGTGTAGTTCGCTGTTAATTATATCAGAGATATACTCTATTATACTCCGCTGCTCGCGTAAAATGGATCTCTGTTTGTTTTTTGTACTCTTGCATTGTAGGTGAAAGCATGCAGTAGTGTTAAACCGTCTACTCTATAATCTGAAATAAAGGAAACTGGAAACATTTACAGACCTTTTTAGTTATTGATTCAGTTTGAAAAAGTTCATGTCCACAATTGGCAACAGCAATCATTGTCTTCATACATTTTTTCTGCCTTTATAGCTGTAGTTCTAGTGATAAGCTGTTGTCATAGATTTCACTCACCAGTATATTTAGGAAATGATTGTTTTGCCAGACTATCAAACTTTGGGGGCCTACTCACATCAAGTACTCTGTGCTAATCCGTGCTGAACACAATTGTTCCTCTGGTCAGACTTCTTTCTGGTCAACTCTCAAACTTAGCATTTTGATCTAGAATGATAAGGTTCCAGCTTGTTGTTGGCAAAATGCTCCTCTATGCACTGTCTAAACCTGCGTTTGGTCTGATTGATGCCTCAGTTCTATCCGGGCCCTGATGCAGGCCAGCCTGTCACCTGACCTATAGGCTGCATCCCCAGCTTTGAGCAGAGACTGCACTGTGCCATTGCGGTTTCTGGTTTGGATATACTTTGATGGACTTTGTGGGCTGAACAGCATCGGTGCTGCACATAATTCAGAACAGATGATGTGTAGGCCTCCAGTTCGGAGACATCGTTGAACACCTCTCAGTCAGTGAGTTCAAAACAGGCCTGAAGTGCTGAAGAAGCCTCTTTGGTTCACACCTGGGCTTTTTAGGTGGTTTTTTTGGTCCTGCAGATCAGAGGTTTGTAGGTTGGGATCAACTCCACAGAGATGTGATCTGACATGTCTAGATGGAGAGCTGCTGCAGCCTTGTATGCACTTGAGATATTGCGGTGGACTTGATCTAGTGTGTTGTTGTCTTTGGTGGGAAAGTGTATAGACTTCTAAAATTTCAAAAGCACTGTTGTGATTTCCACGATTAAGGTCTCCTGCCATAGTCACAGCTGCTTCCAGGCTGTAGTTTATCTGCTTCTGATCAGACAGTAGAGCTCCTCTAGTGCTAGCTTAGCGTTATCCTGCAGTGGGACATATTCAGCTATGATCAGGATGGAGCAGAACTCTCATGCCATTTTCAATGGCCTGCATTTCCCAGCCAGGTATTCCAGGTCAGGTGTGCAGCACGTTCTGATGATGTGTGTCTGTACAACAGGAATTGTGGATGCAAAGCATCAGTCCTCCGCCTCAGCATTTACCGGCTGATGCAGTCCTGTCCACTCAGAACAAAAACCGTCCCACTAGGGACAGGGAGGTATCCATAACTCCAGGACACCTCCCTGGGCAGAGACCCCATGGACATGCTGGAGAGACTTTCTCTTGACAGAGAAGCTCAGAGGAGCTGGAGAAAGTCGCTGGGAAGAAGGAAGTCTGGGCATCTTTGTTTAGACTGCTGCTCCCACGAACCCGGTCCCGGATGAATGGAAGAAGATTTACCACCCCATTCCGTAGCCAATGTGAAAGTATAAACTGTTTACATTAGTTTATAATATCAGCTAACAGAAGGATCAAAACAACTTAGAAAAAAGTAAATCTTGTAGAAGTTTAGTCCATACTTTTTAGCTTGATTGTGTGTTTGTGCAAAATTGTTCTTTGTAGTTTGGTTTCAGATGAAGATAAATTATGAGTGATTTTAAGCATTAGTAAGATGTCATATATCTTAGTGGAAGTAGGATTCCCATGATCTCTGGGGACTTATGCTAAGTTCACACCAGCCTCTGCAACTTGTTTTCAAGCGACCACTTCCTATGAAAAGTCTAAGCATAAATGTGCATTTGCACATTTTGTGGTCTGCAAACAAAACACCCATTGAACATGAGTTAAGCCAGTTGAACTTTGACTAATTAGGGACTCGGATTGGTAGTAACATATGGGTACCGTCTGTTATTACTCATGAAGTGAAGTGTCAACTGTTTTAAAATTGATCATGAAAGAAAAAATTAATAATGCGTTTTGTGTCCAGCCAAAAATATATGACACCTAGTCATTCATATATCAGAACAGGGCTGTGAAAGAAAAATCTGAATAAGTAAATATTGTAGTGTAGGTTAGGACAGCTTTAAAAACAAGCATTAATCTTTTAAATGCACTTGCATTGGAGGTAACATGGGGACAGTAGTCATATATGAAATTAGAGGTGTGTATAAGGAGGCCAACAGAAAAAAAAGAACTGATTTTCACATAGACTAACCATAACTGACTATCTCTGAAAAGATTTTTGGTACTTTTAGAGTGTGATGGTGCTCCTTTAAGTACGCTGAGAAGACAGACTGTGGTTTCTCAACTTATTTAAGGATTAGTTCATATTTTTTCCTGAGTTTATTTGGTTTGACAAACAGAACTGTCTTTAGCATTTGAGAGGATCCATCTCTCTCTTCCCTTTTTTTATTTCTTAAAATAGCATTCATGTTCAGGTTATCTTGCTCAATTAAGTCTTGTTTCTATATTTTTCTTAAAGTCTTTAAGTTTCCACCACCATCTCTGGCTTCTTTGCTTTTGGGTCCCTACAAAACTCATGCAGCCTAAAACAAGACCAAGACCAGGAATTTTACAACATGGCTCCTTGACAGCCTTGAACATCATAAAGCTGCAGGTCTAGTCTCCTCAGCCCTAATCATACCAGGTCCAGGTTAAGCTGTCCAGGAAAACTGCCTTTCCTTTTGAGGAGGCCTCTGCCCTGAATTATTGCTTTATTGTTTGTTGTTTTTGTTTCAGTCTTTCTCCTGATGCCTTGGTGTCATAATTGTATCAGATATCGCTGTCTCTGAAAGGAGTTGCAGTGGGGATTTGCTTCTTTGCTTTAATTAGTTTTGTAGAAAGTATTTATTCACGTACTGTTTGCATTTATGTTGAGGTTGTCATCTTATTAGTTTTTTGTTTCGCTCTCAACATGTTTCATTCACATCTAATTTAATTTCTAATTACTTTATACTTTTGTTTAGCAGCTTTTTATTTGATTTTTTTTGCTTTGTACCTGCACGAAAAATCAAATCAAGTCCCTGCTGCACTAAAATATTTACTCTCTCTGAAACAAACCACTTTTTGATTCAAAAGAAACTGTATTTTTCCACAGAACCATTAAAAAGCATTTTACAGAAACTTTTCATGCAACTGTGATGTCATGGTTGCTCAGATAAAATGTCATACTTGTTCTAGTCTAGACAAACCTCCATCGGTAGATTGTATTTGTGTCCAAACACTGCTACAGAGCTGCGTTCATTTTTGGGGTTCGTAAGCTATTACAGGCGATTTGTGGAGGGTTTTGCCTAGATGGCGGCACCCCTCCATAGGTTGGCAGTGGAGTGGGGTGCAAGAAAGCCCAGGAGGAAAAATCACCAGACTAAACCTGGTGAATGGACAGAGAAATGCCAGCAGGCCTTTGACAGTTTGAAGGTAAAACTGACAACAGCTCCAGTGCTGGCATATGCCGATGATGCCAGTTATGCAGGTCTCGGGGCTGTGCTTTACCAGGAGCAGGACGGGAAAGTACAACCTGTAGCATATGCTAGCAGGGGCCTAAGGCCCACAGAGCGAAATATGTCCAACTGTAGCTCCATGAAACTTGAGTTTGTGGCCCTTAAGTGGGCCATGACCAAGAAGTTCCGGGACTATTTGTTGGGTCAGAAGGTTGTTGTCTATACAGACAATCACAACATTGACTTTCACACTTACTCTGATGAAACACAACTTTTTCACTGTGTCCCCTGATGACATTGAATCTGTAAACACTCTTTTAAACTGTATTTTAACTTCTTACAGCTCAAACAGGACAAAACTGAAGTTTTATTCATTGGTCCTGAAGACAAGAGAGAGATGATTTTACTTAAACTAACTAAATTTAAACTTTCTCACTGTGTGAGAAACGTAGACGTTCTTTTTGACTCTGAGCTGAATTTCATCCCACATATTAAAACTGTCATTAAGACAAGATTATATCATCTTAAAAACAATGCCAGTCTTCCATTCCTCTGTCTTGTCAGCACAGAGGTGCTGATGCTTTTATTTTTAGTCGGTTAGATCATTGTAATGCCCTGCTCTCTGGGTTACCCAAAAAGTCACTTTCAAACCTACAACTACTAAAGTTCTGACGAGGACCAGGGGGCAGGAACACATTACACCCATTTTAAAAACGCTGCATTGGCTCCCTGTGCGTTTCAGGATTGATTTTAATTTTCTTTTAATGGTTTATAAATGTTTTAATGGTCTTGGGCTTTCTTATTTAAGTGATCTACTTTTATAGTATGAACCCTCACGGACCCTGAGGTCCTTAGGTGCTGGCCTTTTAGTTGTCCCTAAGGTGAGGACCAAAACCTATTGTGAGGCTTTGTTCTGTTATTATGGTCCTCGTCTGTGGAACAGCCTGCAGGAGAACCTCAGGACTGCAGAGACTGTAGAAGTTTTTAAGAAGAGGCTCAAGACCAACCTTTTTAATTGTGCTTTTAGTTGATCTTATCTGCTTATTTATATCAGTTTTAATTTATGTTTAATTTTATGTGTTTGATTATATTTCTTTTATTATACGCTTATTATTATTTTTTATTTTATGTTTTTACATTTATTTTTTAAGTATTTACATTTTATTATTTTTGGTATGAATTTAACCCCAGTGTTTCCTGTGGGGATCTTTTGTTCCAGAGCTTGGTGGCTTGGTGTGGGGTCGTGGCTGCAGTGGTCACCCTTGCTGGGGCGGCTGGAGTTCTACATTGCAGCCTCACAACTGTGGAGTGGACTTTGTTAATGTTCCGGTCTGAAAGGCCACTGTGGCAACATTCCTGTAGCTGAACTGCTCCTGGCATGAATAGATTCTCAATACCGTTTCCTCAGAGCAGAGCCAAGTCTTAAGTTTATTTTAGAAGTTATTTTATAAGTAGCCGACTCATTGTGTTTGAGGACATGGGTTGTATGTGTTATTAGTTGGGAAGGGGGGGGTTAAGCGTGGGGTTGGATTTTTATTGTATTTTTGCTTTTGTTTTGGTTTTAAATGTAAAGCGCTTCGAGTTACGCCAAGAATGAGAAACGCTTTTTATAAACAAAGTTTAATTTGATCAACTCTAAAACAAAAAAGCAATGTAAAGAAGAATCACTAGTCTGTTTGCTGTATTTTTTTATTTTCTCAGCAGCCAAACTTCTGTTTTGGTTGCAAAGTTTTTTGAAAACTCATTTCATGCATATTGTTTACCTAATTAGAAATTTTAATTGCTTAGGGGGTCTAATTAACTTGAAAGTTAACAGTGGTGTTGTGTACCCCCATGCCACAGGATTTGTATAGGCCAATGAAATATTCATTCAAGAAGGCGGTTTGTCAGCTTGACGGTGATCTTAGCTCATCTGGTGTCCTGACTCTGTCACCATCAGTTATCCGGACAGGAATTGTAAAACAACATCTAAGGCGGCAGTTTCCAGGAAATGGAAGACAACAAATCTTTTGCCACTGAGGACAGTTCTGTAACATCTGTAATTTTGGGAAGGCCACATGGAAAATTTTTAAAAAGTCCCAAATTTGACTGCTTTATTTAAAAATTCTTAATTGATTTTTTTTTTGTTTTTTATTCCAGGCAACACATTCTCTGAAATCAAGTGTTTTAAATGTTTTTTCCTTTAAATTATGATTCGGTTCTGCACACTAGGGTGAGCCTGGCCTGGGATTGTGTACTTGGCTCCAACAATCACCTCTTGTTACCTCTGAGTTTATTTACAGAGTTCAAACAAAAGCAGGAGTCACGACATTCCAGATTTTTAAAAAAAGGATTCAAAAGTTATTGCTGTCACTGGTTTATAAAGCTCAGATTTGACCAAACCAAATAGTTCACAAGGGGGCAGATAATCATTATGAATCCTAAAGGAATTCCATTCATTTACCTATTAAAAGGGAGAAATAAATAAAAAAAAAAAAAACAGATAAAAATTAAACCCCTAATTAATTTTTCTGGAAAGGTTTGTTTTTCTCAAACAGTAGGGGTCGAACCCAGGGAAGCAATTTTTGTGGAAGTGTCCTTGTGTGGAATGTACAAGTTAGATGCAGTCACCTGCAATGCAGCAATGCAGACTCAATCCTTCCCCAGCATAACCAGAGGTTTGCTGGGTAAACCACTGTGTTTCACCTGAAGTTTTTAGAGTTTAAAAGACTTTCAAAATGAGAGTTAAACCCACAGAGAACAAGTTATGACTTCAACTATAGAAAAATGCAGTTTTTTTTCTTTTTATTTAATAAGGGCAGGGGCCATGGAGCTCTTGCGTGGTCCCGGTTCCCTCATGGCCCACGTGTTACAAACCAGCCAGGTAACGTACAATTCATCATCAAGCATGTGGATGTTTAATATTGTTTGAATTGAATTGGCTGGTGTACGTATCCTCTGTTCTGAGGGGTTGAGTATTAACAGTACTCCTGTGTTCCCATGCTGGCTGTTTGACTTTATTCATGTTCGTTTTTGGCCGGATAAGATTGTATATTTTTCTCACAATCAGAAATATTCTCTTCTATGAAATTCACAATTACCTGGTTTTGCTTACTTCAAGCTGCTTTGTATGCTCCGCTTCCAGGGATGAAAATAAGCCGGTAAAAGTTTACAATAATATAATTATGTGGCTTTCTCTTAATCAAAAGGTCAGCTATCCGGTTAATGAAGCAGTTGTTTGAAATTGTGTTCATACCACTGTAGTTTGCATTTTGTTGGTTAGTAGTAAAAAAAAAAAACAAGGTCTATGTTGAATGTTCACTGCAAAAAACTTAACACATGTATGATTTGCTTAAATACCTTTATTCCAAGAAAAATGCTAATGTTTGATGTAAGAAAAGTGGTGGTGGGAATCCTTTCAGCTATTTGGCTTGATTGTTGTGGAAACAACCCCCTATTTTGGGACACAGACACCATCTCTTTCCCTTTAGGGCAGGCCTAAGATTATTCATTTTCATAAAGCCTATAATTAAGGTTGGTATGTGTGACCCTGAGCAATGTGACTTGCCAGTACCCTCACACCCACCACACATTTTGTGAATTATGAGTTGTGAGTTATCCCAGGTTGTGGAGGGAATAGTAATTGAATAAAATATATTTAGGAGGTAAACAACATTCCCTGTCACGCAGCTCCACGAATGTTGATGACACACTCAGTCATAATTTTCTTTTCTTTTTTCCATCTGTGAAGGAGTGGAGGGCGGGGTTAACAACTCAATCCATTAGAGTAAAGTTCTACTTCGATCTAATCTCTAAGCCCTACTTCTGCGCTCTTTTTCCTTTCCCCTTTTAATGTTTCTCTCTTTTTCACTGTGTAACCCTATGCAAAGCCTAGAGCATATTTACTATTTACCATAATTAAATTATGGTGTCCCTTTAAATCCTTTGTGCACTCACTCCACATTTGTTACTGTACACTTCTCCTCAGTCCACTCTTGTTTATCTGCAAATGTATATGTTGTTATGGATGGTAAAAAGCATCTCTTTTTAAATAACAGTGAAGGCCATAATGATTCTGTGCTTGTGTGCTTTGTCTCCCACATGCTGTTGTTTCTGGTGCTGTTTAGTCTTATGACGCGTGTTCCAGTGATTCTGTAATTATAAACTTCCTGTTTTCCTTTTGCAAAGACTTCACCTCTTCACGCTTACAGCTAGTTTAAAATATATTTATCAGACATAATTATCCTATTTATGACTGATGTGTCCTCCTCTTTAGTGCTTATGACCTCTGGTGTTCCACAGGGATCTATTTTGGGCTGCTTTCCCTTGAAATGATTTTTTTTGCTGATATATTTATCATATTTTAAATATAAAAATATGTATATACAAATACAAATACAAATTATACCCCCATGAAACACATAATTTGTGAGGTTTTAGAAGTGCATAAACAAGCATAAACGTGAATTACATATTTTCGAACTGATCTTAATAATTGGTATTTTTGTTAATTGAATTGATCCATCCATCTCAAATGCTCTTCAAAAATGTTGAGAAGAATTTAAGTTCTAGTTGTTACAGAGCTTACCTCCCTGTAATTGAAAATATTTCAGGATCTCTTGTATTGGGTCCTTTAAAGTCTGTGCTTTCTCTCTGGATTGATTCAGTTAAGAACTTAAGAACTTTAAATTAATCCTCTGGGGAGTAGATTGATTTTGCCATCAAGGTAAGTTTTTTTCCCCTTCAACTTAGCCTATTAACAAAAGAATTTAAAGAAAAAACTTTGAGCCTATCAGTCGATGATGATGTGGAATGATTTGGATTATAACAAGTGCTTGACTTGAAGTTGTTTTAGTCTTCAGACAATCTTTGTTGTGTTATAATACTGTAAGTGTTAACTGAATTGTTGTGAGTAAATGTCATGTATCAATTGGGTGTGCGTCTCTGCACTCATGGCAATTAGGGAGATTCTGTGACATTAAATGACATACTGTATAAGTGAACTTCACATGCAGCAAATATCACTTGTTTGAAGATGTTCTTGGTTTAAGATTAAAAATCCATATTTTGACCTCGATAAAAATGCTTTTTTCCTAATAAAAATAATGTAACAATTTCACAAAAGTGGTCTCGATGAGTGTTTTCTGCCTTTCAGCAGATGAATACTTAACTTTGCCTTGTGATTTCAGTTAAATGCTTTAAGTGCTACCATGGCAACAAGATCATCATCCTACAAGAAAAGCTATTTCATGTAGATTAGATGTCATCAAATGACTATAATCATGGAGCTAAAGAGATGATCTAAAAGCAAAGGTCGATTACACCAATGATTTTTTTTTCCAGGCCTCACCAGACAAGAATCTGCCAAACTATGAAGCCTGTTCATAGTTTTCTTTTTTTTTTTAAAAAAAAAAAAGCTCCATTGTTGGGGAAAAAACGTCATGGCGCCCCTCCTCACCTGAAACTCCGTTGTACAGCTGACAGATGTTTCATATTCATGAATATTCGGTTGCCCGCCCGCCTGCCCCTGTCGCTTTGATCTTCATTTCAAAAGAGCTTCTTGAGCTGCCACCAGCGTCTGACTCTTTCAGCCTGTTTGTTTGAGTGCAGCAACACAGCGGCGTTTGGTCTTCATCAGCATTGACAGACTGAAGCGGACGGCCGCTCCAGGGCCAGGGTTGTCTGCTGCATTTGAAGATTTGTTATGTTACGCAAAAACATAGAAGCAAATAAAATGATTAAATGATAACATAGAGTTCAGGATTATGATAATCAAATAATTGTAAATGTTTTAATATGGAGATGTCAGTGCTACACTGTAAAAGATTTCTGTAAACTGGGCAGTATTTTACTGCAATGTCAGCAGTAAAATACTGTACAAATGCTTTTTGGTATCTTGTGAAAAGCAATAGATTGTGGGAATTTACTGTAAAAAACCAATGGATTGTGGGAATTCCATTGTCACTACTGTAATTACCCTGTTAGTGAATCAGAATACTGGGGAAATAAGCGCCAATGAAATTATGACCTATCACAAACAAGTATGTCATTATCTTTTTCTTACCTACTTGGATGCACTGTTGTCCATTTGCAATTTTCTGTCCTTGACCGACAATCATTTTTTGAAGTGTTAATAAATTAGTGTTATTTAGAAACTAAAAATATTGCTTTCTTCTGTCACTCAATAAAATCTCAATTATAGAATACGCTGTTTAGAATTTACAAATATCTAACAAGTCATAAATCAAAAATATATTTGCAAATTCTTGTCAATAAAAGCTAATCAAAATACCCTAAATCCGTTGTGCTCTCTAAACTGGGTGAGACAATCTTTCTACCAGGACCTTTCTCCCAAAACTTGCTCAAACTTTTGGCATTCAATGCATGTGATAATGTCTTTGTTAGCAGCGTTTTCTTTGCAATCCAGCTCTTAAAGCTGAGTTGATTTTGCACAAAACATTGTTCATTTCAACTGAAAACTTTCCCACAAGCTGAGGTAAGAGATCTATGCCATCAACTTATAGTGGCATTTTTCATTTATTTTATTTTGCCTTTCATGCTATCTTACATCTGCTGATTAGAAAATTGTTCATAGGGTTTTGATTCTTGCCAGTATGTATTTTGCGTCATGGTTTAGACATTTGTATATTTGACATGCAACAATTCCATGAGAACACTCTTTAGATTGTACTCTAACATAAAAATACACAAGAAATCTAGTACTTTAATCTTTTCTTGTGCTTTGCCAACATGGGGTGTTAGGCTTCAGACACTGTCTGCACTGAGAGCACATAAGAGAAGAAAGCACATACAACACAGACGACTGTCAACCTGCTGCTGAAAATCCAAAATTAGTGTGCCAAATCTGTGATTGCAATCATACATTTCACAATGTGGTCACATTTTGTGGCTATTTGAAATGGCATTTAAGGTATATTAAGAAGGTCACCTGCCCATTTCTTGATTGCAACAAAAGTTTCCATATAAGGTCATTTTTTTCATCTCACTTAAGCAGGAAAACCCCTCACTGAGCTATTGCCCAACAGATGAACATCCAGTTAGTGGAGGGCCTAGCAATTATATAGATATTGACAATCTGTTTCAGTTTGATGAATCATCATGATGATGACGAAACATTTGAGCAGTTTAGCTCTTTCTATGAGGATGAAAGCAAAAAGTCTGTTGCCAACATCATTCATTCATTTTCTGAACCTTTTTATTCCTTTTGGGGTCATGGGGCTGCTGGAGCCTAACCTGGCCACACCCCTGGACAGGTTAACAGGCTGTCAGGGGCCACAATCACACACCTGTGCACACTCACATCCACACCTAGGGACAATTTTTGAGTGACTAATTAACCTATGAAGCATGTTTTTGGAGGGTGGGAAGAAGCCAGAGTCCCTGGAGAAAACCCACATATGCACAGGGAGAACATGCAAACTCCACACAGAAAGGTCCCCCATTGATGACACTGTTTCAAGTCTCCCAGCCAGCCTTCTAACTGGGAACCTTGCTGTGAGGCAAGAGTGCTAACCACTACTCCTCCATGCAGCCATACTGTGCTGTTGTCAACATACACCATTCAAAGTCATTGAAGAATTCCAAGACCTGAATGACAGTATCATGGACCATGTATTTTATAAACTCAGGCTGGAATTGATTAAATTGAAAATTCCACCAACAACTATAAATGATCTTATTTCTGATCTCAGCCAGAGCAACCTTCTGAAGTTACAGTATACAATGGGGGAATTTTCAGATCTGATGAAACTCTAAGTAGTTATTTAAAAACAAAATCACTATGCTGGTAAATGCACGAAAGCGAAGGACTGTTATTTGCAGTATAGTCCAGTAAAAGAGACACTCAAAGAATTGGAAAGTAATGACTCAGTTAAGGCACAGTATACAGAAGCAAAAAGTTTACATCAACTGATTCACATTTTAGAAGATGTAAGAGATAGGAGAGCTTTTAAAGAAAATGATATTTTTCAGCAGAACAGTTCTTCACTGTCAATTATTCTATACCAGGATTCTTTTGAAGTGGTAAATCCTCTTGGCTCAGGAAGAAAAAAGCACAAGCAGTTTGTCATTTACATGACTTTGTAAGAAATATCTGCATTGTAGATCTGAAGTAGATGCCATACAGATGGTCATGCTGTGCAAGGAGGATTATCTGCAATTGTTTGGGCAAACGAAAGTTTTCAGTTTACAAGTCACAAAAATTTAGGAGATCTTGATGAAGCTGAGGGAGGTGAGAAGATAGTAGGTGCTGTGCTTACAATTGTAGGAGAGAACCTTGGATCTCACATGATAGGCAGTTTTATTGATAACTTTAGTTAAAGTAAGTTTTATTGTCGAGATGAATTTCACAGTGCACCAACCAAACTGGGCTTATCATGCACAAAGGTATGTTAATGCTATGAGTTAACTGTCTAAACAAACCAAGTCACCACATAGTGAGGCAATAAAACATGACTTTTTTTAACAGCTTGGAACACTTTCATGTTTGGGACATGACCTTTTCGAAGGAATTATTTCTACTCATCTGTGTCTGGTCATTAAACAGCTTGTCATTGTGGGGAAACATTTCTCAACTGGGCCATATCTTCATTTAAGTATATTAGAACTGATAGTGTTACGGCTACAGCCGTATTTGGATTGTATTTTTCTTTATATAATGTATTTTATTTCTGTCAGAGTGGGATCTCGCTGTTTTTTTTTGGATCTTTGTGGGTTTTTGCGTCTTTTTAATTTGTTTCAGGTGTGGTGCTGGAGGGTGTGGCCTCCATTGGACCCAAGCTGATGGAGGCCACCTTAAAAGCACTGTGTGGACCTCCAGCTGGTGAGAGGGGAAACTGGCTGCAACCAGTCACCACTGCAGCTTGGTGCTCTTCTCCGCTTCTTATGTTGTTATGCACTATAGTTGATATTTTGCTGCTCACATATTTTTGCTTGTACTTCGATCTATGCTGTGACACAGATCAAAGATGCTTGATTTTTGGCATCATTCCTGTACCCCCCTCATGTTTCTTTTTTGGGGGATTAGCGCTGCCAGATTTGCATGGTTGCTGGGCAACATGTCTTTGTTTGTGTTACCCTACTACAACCAATTTCCCTTGGGATCAATAAAGTATCTGTCTGTCTGTCTATCTGTCTTTCTGTCCTTCTGCAGATCCTTTTCTGGACCTGATCCCTGAGTGATTGTCCTTGTCGATCCTAACTGCTTCTTCTTTGATTTGCATCTGGATTTCGGATGTTCATGCTGAAATAGATAATCTCTGGCTTTGAACCCACTTTCTGTTCTTGACCCAGAGAGTCCTCTGGTGAATGTGTATACAGAACAGGAAAAAAAACAGGAAGAGAAGAGATTCCTGCAGAGGAAACTTTTGTCCAAGCCTCTCTCACTCTGCTAATGATGCCGTTCACCTGTCGTCTTGCCTCTTGACGTTTGGAGCAGTTCTGCACCCGCCACATTTCCCGTTCACCTCCCACCTGGAAGAATTGCACATAAGCTCAGAGACAAAGATAATAAGGACAGTCATAAACTTACCCTTTCTTTGCACAGAGGTCCCGTTTCATTCACTGTGCAGGAGCTGCAATAGCATGGTGCACAACTCTCTTATTTTGACAAATGTAAGAATAACATTTCATTTTATCTGTGAAACATCTGCACCTGCAGTTATTTACCTTTCCGTGTCTTTTGCAATGTTTTTTTTTCTTCTTTTTCGTCTTGCAGACGAGCAGTGTGGTGCAGATGAAGTCTCTCCCTTTGTCTCCCTTTGACAGAAAGATGTCAAATCTGAGTGAAAATGAAAAGAAACAGCGTCCATCTTCATTAAGATAAACTGCTGAGGGACAGGAGCCATTTAGTTAAAGCATCATGGAATCAAAGGAGTTCTTCATTTTTATTGTCTAAAATGTTTATATTTATAAAGTTTAAACTCAGAAGTTTAATATGCATGCACACAACACATAAACAGTAAGATAAGCAAAACTCTGAAGAACTGTAAAGACTTTTATTTCTGCAGTATTATTCCAAGAACAAAAAAGATGCTGACATACAGTCACAAGAAACAAACGTTTTGTTTCTGCACTTTAAATGGTCTGGGTGAATGCTCAAATCTGATTGGCTTATGGGTGTCACAATGTTTTATTTGTCCAAAACAAACTTTTTCTTTCATCTTCTTGACAAAACAAGCAATACGAGGTGGAATTTCTCTCTGATCTGAGGCTTTTTTAACCTATTGTGACTATCCGCACATATACATCACTTTCCTTTGCCGCTGCAGTCAAGGTATGCCGACCCAGTGACGCACTGTATGATCTAGACCTAAAAAATGACAAGTATAAAGTACTAAAAATCGACTGAATATTTATTTCTTTGTAAATGACCATGTTATAAGTGCTATAGTACCCAGCTAAGTGTGTGTTTTCAGAAATTGATGCACGCCAGGGAAGCCTGAACCACCGTAAGATTGTTGCTTCGTGGAGTGTAATTAATCAGCGTTAATATATAGTAACACATTATTTTTTTTTACATTACTTGCGTGCGTTAACACCTGAATGTTGACAGCCCTAAGTTATACTTTCTTTGACATTTATTATTTCATAATTTTTTTACTGACAAATGTAACTTTAAGTTACTTAATACACACACCCACACACAATGGCTGAGTAATGGTTATTCTACTAAGTGATCAAAATTGTTTGAATAAATTTAATAAAAGAATAAAAAAGCAGGTACTGCAAGTTATTCTCAGAAATTAACACATTAATGTTGATTTATGGATAGTTTCATGTAAATAACAAGAGAAAAAACTTGATAGGTCTGTTTTAATCCGTTTTTATGCAGTGAGATAATATATCGGTTGTCAAAATGATGTATTTTAAGATCAGTGATCTTGAATTGTTGGCATACAGTAAACAAAAGGAAACAATTTATTTCAATTCTTACATGTATAAATTATGCACTGATTTTGGATCAGCCTTAAAAAGGGAAATTAGTGGAAATGTGGTTAGATAAATGTTGGTCCAGACAAACAGAAAAGATTCTTTCTCCTTTAAAACAAGTTTGTTGGAAAATGTAATTTCTATGACAGTCACTCACTGAATGTCAGTGATATAAATGTGTGTCTTAAAATCTGCATTCTGAAAGAATACTACTCTGGGTAACAACCAATCCAACTTGATGGTTTCATTTGGCTGTGGATCAGTTTGACCAATTAAAAACAGGACAATGTTCCCCATGCAGTATGTTATCAACCATAACTTTGACATTCATGTCTCTCTCATCTCTAACATTTTCTTCATTAATAAATCCACATTTATGTCAGCCCTGCTGCGTAAATGAAAGCATTTTAAAAAAACAGATTCTGGTTTATCTGTGGAATGTGTCTGTGTGTTATGAACAATATGTTCAATTCAATTCAATGTTATTTCTATAGCCCAATATCACAGCCAAAGCCGTCTCATTGGACTGACATCAGAATATTGCAAGAAACAAAAACTCAAACATGTAAAAGTAAACAATAGCTGGTTGTTAACCAGACTAAGCTGAACAAACATCTCTGTCCTAAAACCCTCCTTCTCAGTGAGGAAAAACTCATAAAAACCCCCTGTCTCTTTTTTTGGGGGAAAAAACTAAGAAACCTCAGGGTTGCCCACATGAAGGAGAGATCCTCAACACTGGATGGACAGGTGATGTGCTAGAACTATTAAAGAAAAATGATCTTAATTCATTCTACAACTACATGGTTGAATAACAAGTATATGTCTAATAAACAAACAAACACGTCTAGATAAACAGCTACAAGTTAAGATAACAGATAAATATTTAAATAAACAACGACATGTTTGAATAGTGTAGCAGATGGGCTTCATCCAGTAGGAGTTGTGGAAAAAGCTGGAGTTGCTGGAAGAGTCAGAGGTGAGGTCACAGCCAAAGACAGGAGCGGGAAGAGTCTTTTGTTAAATCGCAGGCTTCCTTAACTGGGTTCTTGTTTGTTCTTTTTGCATTTCAAGCCAAAGCAGCAGTTTTCACATTTTAAAGATGACTTTATTGAACTTTTTTAGGAGCTTTTAGGAACGTTCACAGCCTTCTGCAAACATACATTCTTCTGTTGTAGGAAATATATTACTTAAAGAAACCGATTTATTGGTCTGAAATAAGCTTATCCAGCCCTTTGTGCTTTTCTTAATCCCAGTGTCATTCTTTTTTTTCTTTAAAAAAGGAAGCACATTTGTGTCTCTGCCACTTTTCTGCACAAACTTGTATTTTATTATTTTCATTTGAAGCATTATTCCTATTCTGACACTTATCAACGACAAAGGAAAATAACAATAAGAAAGATAAATATTATATGACAACCTGAAAGCTTGTTTCAAAGTCAGTTTGCAGTTTTAGATTCATTGTTGGCTCCTTTCATGGCAGGAACTGCAAATGCAACAAAGAATTAAGCAAAAACAAGAAAATAAAGAAAAGTCAAAGTGGATGATGATTTGTACATTAAAATGAATGACAGGGGAACGACTCTGCAGACTGTGAGATATGCAAAATACTGTAAAGGGGATTTCTTTAAAAAATAATACTGAAGAAAATTGTGTTTTTGGTGTTTTTGAAATGTTCTTGGGGCATTTATTTGATGACGGAGGATATAAAGAAAATTAAGCACAAAATTGGATTTTGGAATATGTTTTCATTCAAATTGTTGTGAATCATGAGCAGACTAAAAAAGGTAGTTTAAAAAAGCTTGTATTTGTTTTGTTGAAAATACACTGGCCGAGTCACAAGCTCCCAGCTCTTCTGATACATCCACTTGCAGACAGATCCATGAACTTCTTTGTTTTCCTCGTCTGAGCTGGAATCTGGATCAAAAGTGTACAGCTGGATAGCTCTCTAGTATTGCTCACAAATTTTGTGTCACTGCTAATGTTAGGTCGGGGTGTGAGGGACTGTAAGCTAGTGGGAGAGCATGTAAACAGATACACTATATTACCAAAAGTATTCACTCACCTGCCTTGACTCACATTTGAACGGAAGCGCCATCCTATACCTGACCCATAGAGTTCAATATGATGTGGGTTCACCTTTTGCAGCTGTTGCAGCTTCAACTCTTCGGAGAAGTTTGTCCACAAGGTTGATGAGTGTTTATAGAAATTTCTGACCATTCTTCCAAAAGCGCATTGGTGAGGTCACACTGATGTTGGTGGAGAAGGTCAGGCTCTCAGTCTCCACTCTTATTCATCCCAAAGGTGTTCTATGGGGTTTAGGTCAGGACTCTGTGCAGGTCAGTCCAGTTCATCCACACTAGACTCTATCATCCATGTCTTTGTGGAGCTTGCTTTGTGAACTGGTGCTCAGTCATGTTGGAAGAGGAAGGGCCCACTCCAAACTCATCCTACAAGGTTGGGAGCATGGAATTGTCCAGAATGTTTTGAAGCATTCAGATTTCCTTTCACTGGAAAAAAGGGACCAAGCTCAAGACTTGAAAACAACCCCACACCATAATTAGCTCTGTAGCAATTGACTATGCAGAAAGTCTGTGATCTCTTGATTTAAACTTTTCACAAAATTAATAAAAAAAAAATCCCCTAAAGTTCTTCACAGGTGATGTAAAGATCCCTAAAAGAACATTTCAGACATGCTTTAACTGCACTGAAAAGTCTTAAGTCTGTGTCCACATTGGAACTGTTGTTTACTATCAAGTGGAACAGTCAACACCACTTGTACTAAAACAAAGAGACGACAGCAGTTCAGTTTGGTGCCACAGGTTCAGCATCAACCCCTCGACCTCTGAGAGAAGTTCCCTAGTTTCCATTCAGCCTTTGAACTTTTCTCGTCCTCTCACATTGCCTGTAATGATATTAGTTTCTGTCAGTGGATCCTTTGATTGGAGAGCAGCTCTGTAGTTCTTTTGTTAGGCGGCCTGCACACAAAGGTATCTGTTTCCTTGTAAGAGCTCGGGCAGGACAGAATCTCTTTAAAGGCCTCTACACCTACTTCCTCCAGAGAATGACTTAGTCTTTTCCGCAAATGATTCTTCTACTCATTACTGAAAATCACACTTTCAGCAGGAGTCTGTTAGTGATTAAATAAAAAGAGTGAGTCTGCAGAAATAATAGGAGCCTTACTGAACTTAAGCCTCAACTAGCTGGAGAAAAACTGAAAATAAAATTGTCAATACGATATATTTTAGTAAAAAAACAGATAAAACTGGTCAGAGCTGGATTGCTACTGTTTACCTGGTGGACTAAAGGTTCCAGCTTGTTTCACATGATTCCAGATTTTTTCCCATGAACTTCATTCAGTCTCAGTTAGTAGTTTGCGTCTGACTTCAGATAGTATATGAAATGAGTTCAGATTTAGCTTTGCCTTTCTCTAGACCTCCATCACATGTGGGTCTTTGGGTTGTCCAGGCATGTAGAGGTTTGTAGTGAGGAGCGGCTGCATCTCAAACGGAGCGCCATTGTGTCTTGCAGTTCCCTTGATGTTCACATGGCCACCTCAAATTTTGCCATAAAAATGGAACTTACCTTTGTTGTGCATGTGGTAAATATATTATGACGTATTTGTTAGGCTAATGTAAGTTGCACGCACTTATGATGTACGGGTGATTAAGTCGTATGGTGTCCTTACATCACAGTCCTTTTCTTAGTGAGGCGCAACTACTGGATCCTTTCTGATTGCGTGCTAATGTCACAGTCACCACGTATGCATGTGATGTGGCTACTGCTGGGCAAAGGCGGGGGACACCCTGGAGAAGTCGCCAGTCTGTCACAGGACCACAATCACACACCCATACACATAACTAGGGACAAATTAGAGTCATCAAGTAACCTTGAAGAATGTTTACGGACAGTGAGAGGAAACTGGAGTGCTCAGAGAAAACCCACACATGCTCGAAGAAACATGCAAACTCCACACAGAAAGATCAGATACAGATATTTTTGGGAATAAAAAGTGTTTTGTTATGCACCTGCTGCTCCTCATGGAGTATAAGTGAGCTACAGCTGGACCGAATGCAGC
Source organism: Oryzias celebensis (assembly GCA_014656515.1). Classification (NCBI taxonomy): domain Eukaryota; kingdom Metazoa; phylum Chordata; class Actinopteri; order Beloniformes; family Adrianichthyidae; genus Oryzias; species Oryzias celebensis. The sequence goes on along the minus strand of BNCR01000018.1, from coordinate 20,871,219 downwards.
AGACTTAAGCCTGCCCCCACACAAACCAGCGCACCTCAGTTTCAGCAGTGTTTACTACAGATGACTTTCGCATGTTCAATGGAATATGCTTCCAACTCTTCCAAAAGAAAAATAGCTTTTGATTAATCATAAAAATTGGAAGATGACATAGCCACTTTCAACAGAACCGATGGCTGTTTTCCTTACAGTAGACAGAGCAGTGGTAGCCATGTTCTACAACACTGTCTCCATCTCTTCAGCTTTTACAAACCAGTCTGTTTATGTGTTGTATTTTGCCTCTATGGCCCGAACATGCTGAGAGTACACTCACTGCACCAGAAGGGGTTTTTGTTAAAAAATTAGCTCCATATTTGCCCCTTAAAACACAAAAATGTGACAAATTTACATTGTTGAGGTTTTTCTGCGTTTTTAAAAGAGCATAACAATAAAACAGTTAGAAATTTGTATTCTTTAGTGTAAAATAGTCCAAGCTGTTCTCTTCAAAGGCAAAGGGTTCATTCAGCTAATTCATGCTGCAGAAACAGAGCAAAGTAAAACATGTCAATCCAAGGGCACATTTTATGACAGCACAGATCATGCATCTGATGCATGAGTAAACTGTTTAAGGCATTTTTTGGTATGAAAGAATTTCCTCATTATGTTCAACAAAAAATGCTCGGTCTACTGTAAAAGAACACAGGATTTGATTCCATTTTAAACCGTAGTGGAACGCCTTTATAACCAGTTTGCAGCTCCGCAGCAGGAACGTTGATCACACCCACTTGTCCAATCAGCGGCTTTCCCGCTGGAAGATGAGCACTTCTCCCCACTGTTAGCTCAATTATAGCATCCCGCTGCCTCTTCTTTCCCTCTAAAGTCCAATCAATATCTGTCTTGTGCTCCAGTATAAACTCTGGTGAGAACCGATCACTTCAACCTTGAAGCATGCTGTGCTGTGTCAGCTTTACATTTCAAAAAGCCTTAGCATCAATCCTGAAGAACAAAAGAAGGATTCTTCCTCCAACTGTGATTTTGTACGCAGACTACAAATATAAATAGTTTTCTCTTTGATTTTTTTCTGTACATTTAGGTCCTTTTAAACCTATTTGAATTCTGTTTGATTAGGAAATGTTGGAGAGATTTTAGATTAACATCATACATTTTCCAATATTTTTCATTACAAACATCTGTTTCAATTATTTAGTTGTCAGATATACTGTGTTGCTTTAAACTAAATTAAGAAGTTTTCTACAAACTCCTACTGAAATCCTGCAGCAATACCAGAGCTTTTGGACCAATAACTGAGGAAAAAAATAATTTTCCAAAAAGGTTTTTTAATGTGTTCCCCAAATATAACCCAAGTTATTTTATTACAAACATTCATCTTGTGACTCACAAACAAATGGGGTTTCATACAGAATAGTAAGAAATATGTCTTTCTTAATCAAGAACCTGTACTGCGTCACACGTCAAAGACCTGGATTTACTGAACTGACCTGAACTAGCAGCTTTTTAAGCAGCTTAGTCCTAAATTTAATTTTAAAAAATAGTGTGTGCAAAGGATGCTCTTTAATCTCATTACTACTTTTATCTTGTAATAACATACGTTTTTTTTAAAGAAAATTAACATTTCAAGCTGAAAAAATAATATTTTTTCTGTAAAATCCCGGTTTATTGAGACATTTTCAATGTGTCCTATTACAGGGGAGGTACTTTGGCCCATTCTTCAGTTCATTAAAATTCACAGAAATTAATTTCTACTTGTCTCAGTCAGATGGTGTCAGCAGGTGACTGACGGGTGCAGGGAATCAAAAGTACATATTCTAGTTGAAATGTGCAGACAGAGGGTATTTAAGAGCCTTTATATAGTTTCTTGTGATTGTGTCAGGAAACACTTAAAAGCTTTTAGAAAAATGTGCACATTGGAAATGAGCTAAACAGTGATGTGTGGTGAGGTTTGTGACTGGTAAGGCACTGGCTACTTGTAAATGAGGCCCATTTGCCTTTCCTTCTGGAGAAAAGTCTCTGGTTTTGGCGTCAACGTTTTTGAAGGATTTTGAAAATCTTTTCAAACTTTGAAGCTTGAAGCCCTTAAGTTCCACCTTTCGTCTTCACATTTTGTTTGAACAACCAATCTTAAAGAACTTTGGGCTGACATACTTCACTTGCTAATTTTGTAGACTTATTTCCTTAAATCATTATTGAAAATTCTAATTTCAGACAAAATGTGAACACATTTTAATATAAATAGATCTGTCTATGATAACAGCTTGTATTGTTGCTGTCATTCAAAACAAAAAATAACATAAACTCCTTTTGAAGGAAAGTGAGCTAACATGGGCCATTTACAGTTTTAGCAGTGCAAATATTTATTGCATCACTGCTATTTATTTATTTTATGATGGCAAGTGAGGATGATAACAGGTGAGGAGGCACTGCTTCACCTGCCTCCCATGCCTGCTAAAAAACAAGATCAACATTTAAATTGACGAGATCAGCATTTTAAATATTTAAGTCTTTTTAAAAGAAAAAAAAATATCTATATATATATATCTATATATATATAGATATATATAGATATATATCTATATATATTATTTTATTTTATATATATATATATATATATATATATATATTGTCTGAAATGACAGCAGTTTAACTAAACAGAATCTCCAGAGTTATCAGTTTCTGCTGTAGAATCATAATCTTTGACTTTTGCTTCTTTTGAACTGTTTCCCAATAAAACAGCATCGGCTTCCTGACTGTCTTTGTGTTCTGCTGCAGCTCCTCTACCCAGCAGAGCAATATCTGTGAACAAAGCTGAAATAGACCCCTGGACCCCAGCACCCTGAAGCGTTGTGAGCATTTAGAGCTTGTAACCCACAATCCATTAGCACAATTAACCCATCAAGTTACCTTTAAACCGTCCTCTACCCTCAAGCGATACATGGATCACAGCATGAGGACCGTTTTGATGATATCGACTCTTTCTGATCAGTCAACAGTAAACAACTGTAATCTTAATATGATATGCATTTTTGATCGTTTGCCAAAGTTCAAGCATCAGATTGTCCTTAAAGAAGTCAAGATGTCTCACACTGTAACGTTTTTTTTTTTTTTGTTTGTTTTTTTAATGAGGAAACAGCAGCAGCTACAGGGGACATTGTTTTCCTCCAGCCTGTGGATACCTTAAAGGTTTTGAGCAGAGATGAAGATGTTTTAAAGCATGTGATCCATGTGACCTGTGGTGATCAAATTTATGCTGAGTTCGTCACTTGAGAAGAAGAAACCTCTCTTGACGCCTTCACAGCCATTATCTCAGGGAGAAGGTGAATCATCATAACCTCTGTGTCTGCGACAAACACTCTTTAAACTCGAGGCTACTTTAACATGCAGCCGCTCTCCATTGTTGCTCAGGAGGGAAAGCCTTTCTCCAGCAGAGTGTTTCTGGGGAATTTATTTGTATGGACAGTAGTCAGACTGATGTCCTGTTGGTTCAAGAAACTGCTGTTAGGGACTGTGTGGACTTTCACATTTAGCACACCCCTGACTAAGCTGTCAATGATGACGTTTATTTATTTCTTCTAAAAAAAAGCGGGTTGGCAACAAACACACTGCAAAAACGTGAATATTGCTAACTCAAAAGTTAGCAATTTATTGTCTAGTGTATAGGCAAAAGGACTTACAGTGATTTAAATAACTTAAAAATGAGAAGACTCCCTGATTTTTTCATGCCAATTACATTCAAATAAAGCACATCTTTCCCTTTTTCAGTGGTCAGGTTTATTTTATTATTGCAACTAAGCATTTTTATATGAAAAATAAGTATCGGTATTTCATAAAACCTGGGAGTTTCCTTTAAATGCAAAAAACGTTTGATTGTATTTGTTGTCCATTCTTTTGCACGGAAGTCTTGTTTATTTTAGATTTAAAATCATCAATATCAAAAGAAAAAAATGTTTTCCTTATAAGGGATCTTAAACCGCATAAAGATCCGTTTTCCTTTGTACTCTTCCGTAATGCTGACACTGCAGCATTCCTGTGGTGCTCAGGAGTCCAAACAAACATGTTTCTCTACCTTCAGATGGAAAACATGACAATTACCGAGATATTTACAGTGATTCAAATGTCTGCAGGCAGATACTTTACTGTGCCTCACATCACAAAGAAACAAGAGTTTCTGTTATATTTTAATAAATTCAAACATGTAAAACTATTTTAAATAAAAGTATGTATTTTATGCATGCATATATATTTATATGCATGTATACACACACATATATATATATATATATATATATATATATATATATATATATATATATATATATATATATGAAAAAAATAAAATAAAATAGTATATATATAGATATATATATATCTGTATATATATAGATATATATATATATATATATATTTTTTTTTTTTCTTTTAAAAAGACTTAAATATTTAAAATGCTGATCTCGTCAATTTAAATGTTGATCTTGTTCTTTAGCAGGCATGGGAGGCAGGTGAGGCAGTGCCTCCTCACCTGTTATCATCCTCACTTGCCATCATAAAAAAAATAAATAGCAGTGATGCAATAAATATTTGCACTGCTAAAACTGTAAATGGCCCATGTTAGCTCACTTTCGTTCAAAAGGAGTTTATTTTATTTTTTGTTTTGAATGACAGCATATATATATATATATATATATATATTTCAACTTTAAATAGATAAAATTCTGTTCATTGTATGACTATATATTGACTGCATTCAAAATGTATGTAAAATGAAATCTGTAAACTGAAAAGGGTCTAATTTCTATCTTTCTCCCCTTACAGTAATGATGCTGCAATGATTCCCTGTTTTTAAAGTCTTCTTTATCCTTCAGATTCTGACTTCACTGTGTCTCTCAGTGTGAACCAAATGAAACAGAGGGGCTCCTCTGTGGTGTGGTGGCTGACACCTGATATCAAGAAGGCCCATGTTCAAATCCCATGTTACGTCCCCCTGCTGCTGCCACCACATCCTGTCATGCTGCCTCACCCGGCAGGTGAAGCCAATCATCCTAATCAGCACCTGCCGGGTATTTAAGACCAAGAAGGCCACCCCGCAGGGGGCAGGGGGTTTGGTTTGTCTCTCTTTTGGTTCCTCAACAGTCTTATACTGTTGGGTTTTGTTATTTTAATTTGGGTTTGGGACCTTGGTAGTCTTAGTTTGCTGGCTTTGTTTCTGTTTTTGTTTTAGGTAGTTTTGATTAGGCAGCCCTTAGCAGGGAGCTACTGACTCCGACGGCCAGCATGGCTGGGTCAGCTGTCTCCCTGATCTTTTGTTTTGTTTGGCCAAGGTTCCAGTTCCCTTTGGTTCGTCTTTTTGTTTTAAACCAGCACTTGAATTATTTTGCTTTTTTTTTTGTTTCCAGGACACAGAGTTTCGTTAATTTAATAAACTGTTTCTTTTTAATTCTTGTGTCCATTCATTTCTTTATGTTGCGACCCCATCTTGTCTACCCCTAGACCTGAGCCATGTTGGGGTCGTAACACTTCTTTATCCTTCAGATTCTGACTTCACTGTGTATCTCAGTGTGAACCAAATGAAACAGAGGGGCTCCTCTGTGGTGTGGTGGCTGACACCTGATATCAAGAAGGCCCATGTTCAAATCCCAGCTGGGTTCTCTTTGTTCAGTTTGTGTGTTGTCTCTGTGCATGTGTGGGCTTTCTCTGTTTTACAGGGGGAATGGTGACTCTAAACTGTCTCAACAAAGTTTTACCTGGAGTCCCTAAGGGGAGATGTATTTTGAAACTAGTAAATACTACACAGAAGTGTTTTTTAATACAAAAGAGCAAGAAAATGCAAATATCTATTTGAAGCTACTCATTTGTAAAAGTATATCTGGAATGCTGTGACTCATTCATGCATATAAAGAAAAGGAGAAAGCAGAGAAGAAGCCGGAATACCCAGAGAAAAGCCATGCATGCACCGGGAGAACATGCAAACTCCACATAGGTCCCTCATTGTTGACACTGTTTCAAGTCCCCCAGCCAGGACTTGAACTGGAAACCTTGCTGTAAGACAAGAGCGCTAACCACTGCGCCACCGTGCAGCCTGTCTTAAAATTATATTTGTTTTTTTTTCAGTTCAAGCTGAATCAGAATGGACCGTATAATTCTATGCTGCTGCATATCCCAGCAGTCGCAGCGGACAGTTTAGAAATATCCCGGATGTATCCAGTGGACAATTAATGTTGAAATAACGTCAAATCAACATCAAAGTTCCACATCAAATTAATGTCAAAACAAGTTTTGATTTGATTTTGTTTATTTCAAGCATAAGTTGGACGATACACGAAAATAATTACACAAAATTCTCAAACTCATTAAGACAATGAAATGCATTGATTGAGAAGAAAGAAAATAAAAAAGAACAAAAAACAAAAAAGAAACCAATGAAATATGAACAAACAAAAACAACGCACTTAAGTCACATTTGTAACATATGTTAAGTATAGTGATTAATAACTGAAGTCTAGTAGAGCTTGTTTAATTGCTTGAAAAGGAGTGGGAAGAAGCGAACTTATATAATCCCACCCCTACATAGTTACTTCATTTCATAGTCTTGCATAGTTTTCATAATCCGGTTCCAATCAGAAACATTATTGATTCACACTATTAATAAGAAATGTATTCATAAAGAAAAAGTTATATTTATAAAGACAAAGTTGTTCATAAGTTTATATTTTGTGCACAACTTTACTGAAAAAATATGAATAAACCTTTAGTTTTACGTTTGACGTCTGTTTTGAATATGATTTGTCTTTGTTTTGAATACTAAAACAAATTTGTCCTGCTAAGGCACTGTCAGAAGTCACAGGGTCACAGGCATAAGCATGGAGTCCCCGGAACGTCAATTCGACTGAATGAGCATGATAGCATTTCACTTTTTAGAATGTTATTGATCCCCTGGCAGGAAAATTATCTTGATTACGTTGCTCTGCTGGAAAAAAGTTATTAACAGAAGTCCTACCAGCTTTTTTATTTTTAATTTTTTCAGGCGACATCAGCAGAGCGAAAAAAAAAATAAATAAAAAAAATTAAAAAAAACATACCCAGAAGTGGTGACAAAAAAAGAGATGTTAATAAGAGAATGATTAAAGAAAATAAAAACGCCTGAGCAGGCAACAGAGGGATCCCTGTCTCTCTGCTGCCATTCTACTTCTTCTGCTTGCCGTGCCGGTGCGTACATAGATACGTTTCCGCTGCCAGAATTTGTTTCCCCGGTCTCAGACATCGTTCTGGCAGGGGCAACGTACCTTGGCACACCAGCCATCTGAGGCATATCAGTGTGGGGGATCCCTGCTTAGCTAGGCAGCAGCCTGGGACTGGAGGGGGGGGCGCACCTGCCTGTGGTTGTAGTTGTTGGGGGTACAACTAAGCTAACTCACAGCTAAAGTAGGCTAACTGGCAGCCGACCATAACAATAGTTTAAAAAAACATTGGAAACAGAAAGACAGTTGGGTATTCTGATCCTACTGACTTTTTTAATTTTCTTTTGTTTGTCAGTTAGAATACTTTCCCTCCAAAAAAGCTTAGCTGTTTTGGTTTCGTCATTCTCTTATTATCAACTAATTTCAGTAGCCATGTTTTTATTTTACACTGAATGAGTAGAGTCATAAGTCTTCTATGTCTTTCCACCACTTCTGGTTCTAAAACGACCCTCTGCTGCAGTGTTTACACAATTGCCTGTTTTAGCCTGAAAACAATAAAATGCGGCTGGAGATCGCTATTTTTTTAAATCTATTTTATCTCATTTTCAACAGAGTTATGGCTATCAAGATAATTTTCTCATTATAGGTTTCATAAAAGTCCTAAAAGTTCTATTTTATTTAATATTTTCTTGCAATAAATAAACTTTAACACGCATGTGGAGTTTGAAGAATCGATGCTCTGGGACTCGATGTTTATACCTGTGACAACGTAACGTATTTTTGACAGCGGTTTAAAAGGAGAAATATGTATTCAAGACAAAGAAAAGTCATAAAATATACATTTGTGCATAACTTTGTATATATGAATACAACATTTTCTTTATGAAAACGTTTCTTTTGACAGCTATCTTACCTCATACGCCTGGATCATTCTGTCTTTTGTCAAGCATCCACTTGAAGCTCTGCTCCAGTACTTTGTTGATTTTTCTGATTTTGCTAAGCTTTACTCATCTCCACCCGATTCACCACCGCCAGCCCTGCTCCAGCACCCGGACATCTTATACCAGCCCCGTCAAAAGTTCATTCACTGCTGCCTATGACTGATCTTTCAAGACAACACCTTCAACTCCATCAAGTCATTTAGGTCCTCCGTTTGCCGTCTGCCGAGAAACTCTGGTCGTCACGCTGATCACAACATCCTGGCCTGTCTCCCTTGGGCGACTAACGACATGACTGCTAGGCTGTCCAGTACCATCGCCAACTTCGGTCTTTTAAACATCCGAAATCATTCACATGAATCATTCGAAACATGAAATCATTCACTTCTCCTACGGTTCCAGTCACCACAGGTGTACCCCAAGCCTCTGTCTTGGGGCCCATGATATTCATCATCTACCTTCTCTCCCTTGGTCATGTCTTTCATTAACACAACATACACTTTCACTGCTATGCGGATGATACCCAGCTCTACTTCTCCTCCAGCATAATTTCACTCTCCCGCCTGCCTCTCTCTCCAATTGCCTCCTTGAAATACAATCCTGGTTCCCAGCAATTTTTTTAAATTAAACAGCAATAAAACTGAACTTCTCATTGCAGGAACTAAGACCACCTTAAAAAAACTCCATAACCTCTCAATTTCCTTTGAAAACTGCTCCATCCTCCCCTCCCCACAAGTTAAGAGTCTTGGTGTCATCCTCAACAGCGCTCTCTCTCTCCTTTACTGCCCACATCAATAACATCACCTGGATCACTTACTTCCACCTTCGTAACATCCGCCGTCTATTTAATTTAATTTTACTGTATTTTAAAATATTATTTAATTATCTAATATATTTTTTTTACTATTTTACTTTATTTTATTTTCGTTTCTGTAGCTGTGTATTTTGATTTGTTTTTATCTGTGAAACAACCTTGGTTGCCCAGAAAGGCGCCTTATAAATACGATTTATTATGAATATTATTTTTATCAAATGTGCATTATCAAATCTTGCTAAAAACTGAATCCACTTTAAGCATTAATGGCTGCAGTCATTGTTTGAAGTGGAAAAAAAGGGAAAAAGAGAAAGAATTTGTTTTCTCCTTTTGTGAAGATTTGATGACACGAATATTATTCAAGTTGAGACTTTATTCAGAGTTGAAGTGTTTGGGCTTTTGCAACATTTTCCTCTTTTCTCCAAAGTTACATTTTTAACTTAGACTTTACTTTAGTGCAAAGGCCCATCCTCTTCCTGTGCTTTTCTTTCTCTCCAAGCCCCAGCTGCTGGGGCAGTTGACATGGCACTGACCACCGCCAGTAGGCCAACTCAAATAAAGGCTCCTCTTGTGAGGATTTTTTGACTGTCATCAGCGCAGATACAGGGTAAGCACGAACCGAGTGTGTGCTGCAATAGTCAGAAAATCCACTCTTGATTTTGTGTCTAATAAAACACAGGGTGACATTCAAGGGTTGCAGTTTGCTTTGGTTGTTCAAGTAGAACCCAATTTTTTGAGTTACAATCTACTAATTTAGCATGTAAAACCTCACGTAAATGCCGCTGTGTATATTCCAATTAATGTTTAGGTAATGTAATGTATAACATATTTGTGTATGAAAGCACTCTTTTTATTGAAATTTCAGCTTTTGATTCTGGTTTTAACATTTGTACATTTAAGTAATTCAAATTCAAAGTAATAGTACCATACCTACACAGTATGCACAGAGTAAAATGCAAACAGTATTCTACAGCATTACTGCTGGAGTAAACTGAACTTTCATAATGTTCTTAAAACAAAAGAAATTAAGTAGAATGTCATGTAAACGGAAAACTTGGTATCTTGGGTTAGAAAATGAATGAATCCTTGGTCTGAAAACCTGGTAATTGAAGGTAGAGTAAAAGTACCCCAGAAATATCGTATTACCTTGAAAAACAACTCTCTTTCAGAGGTGCATTGTTTTTCAAGACACCAGCTGTTTCCCCAGAAATGATATTGCTTTATATCTCTGTGCATGCTCCTTTTTCCATTATGCAGGATGACACAAAGAGAGCTGAATTACCCCAAACAAAAACCATGACTGCATATGCCGCTGAATCTGAAGGCCCCTCAGACAAATGATTTCAGTGGTTTGATCTTGTCTTTCATGTTTATATTAGGTTGCTAATAGCAGGATATTCTCAATATCAACTTAAAAGCATGATGACATTTTTCTTTTAAGCTGCTACAAAATTAAAAAAAAAAAATTACAACTTCTTTGACACATGCCTCAAAACCAAAGCATTTATAATTAGTCCTGGCAGCTCCCCAGCCTTCAAAGCTGAGGATGTTCTGACTAATTGAACAGACTGATGAGCAGTGGTCTGAAGCACAAAGGAGGAATGAGGCAACATTCAGGAAGGACAGATTCTTGGCCCACACTCTGACCAGCAGAGTTTGCATCTTCTGAGAGGCCACAGTGTTTTCCAGGTGTGAAAGCTCATCTGAACTCAAACAAGCCATTTCAAACAAAAGTCTCAATCCAGATGACCTTCCGGATGGAGGAGGAGAAGGACCTTCAGCCTTGTTTGCTGTAAATGAGAAGAGAAATATGAACAAGAATGCCTCCAAAACAAAAGTAGAAAAATGTCTCATTAAATAAATATAAATATGATGTATTGAGGAATTTGTTAGGGTTATAATACAGGGCAGTTGCAGGATTAATTGGGTTTTTTGTGCTTTTTTTTAAACCATTGTTTCAGGTCAAAACTTATTTTAGACAACAAAGCTGTAAGATAAGCAGAAATTGGAACTGCATTTTTAGGAATGCTGAGTGTAAAACAAGCCAGAACTGAGTCCACAGAACTGTCCTTGTATGTGTGAAAGCAGAGTCTCTAGTTTAAGTATCCAGATTTAACTCAATGGTGTTTGAAAGATAAGACAAGAGACTTTACATTGGGGGTGATGTTAAAATGTCACAGGATTCATTTTTCACACCACATTTCACAGATGCTTTCACCTACAGTAATTTACAGGTTTCTAAAATTAGGAGCTAAGTCAAGCACTTGAAGCTACAGAGATGTGTAATGCCAGATTGACCTGCTAACTCCATAAGCAAACTAATCTGCTGTTCTTTGCCTATGCGACAAGAAAAAAAAAAGGTATTTGCACCCCATTCCAAGTTGTTAACTTTATTTACATCATAGATACAAAATCTACTTTTTTCATCCATTTTCTACCAGAACAACTGTCAAAAACCTGTTGCCCTTCTAGCAAAAACAAACCTGTCGGAGGTCAGCTTATCCACTTGTATTTATAAAGGTCATCAGTGATCATCAATCAGTGTCATATCATTCAATGTGCCTCATTCACTAACAAGAAGGTATCCTCCTGACGAATGGCTTTCAAGGGGCTTGAACCCATAACCAACAGGTTGCTTCACATGCTAAGACAGAGCTGCAGGGCACAACAGTGGCTCAGCCACTGGAAGCTTTGAGTTCTGTTACCGTTTCCTCAGTCCATCAGTCCCAGGTTGGAGGCTTGTGGATCATGCTTATTCACCATCATGTTGTTGCTAGATGAAATCCAAAACCACCTCTTGTCCCCTCATAAAGCACCAACTTCCACATTTAAAGCATTTGTCTACTGGTTGTGTAACCTAATCAATGCCCGGCCTCATTAGTGTGTATGCAGATATCCAGATTAAAGGTAATTTATTCTATAGGGAACAGTGATTTCTGTGCTTCTTTCATGAGACAGGATTTACTGCAGGATATTTGATGACGGCACTTTACATATCACTAAAATTGATTTTATCCTATGAATACGTTATGTGATTTATATCTATTTTTCCCCATGAAGCTCCCTACAAATGAAACAACCCAATGTTTCCCAAGAACCTGGATATTTTATTCAGCAAGCACACGTACCTGTGCAGGACACATCCCCTCCATAAAACAATTTAAAAGGGGCAATTTCTGAACTGCATGAATAATAGAGAATATGCTAATATGGTACCAAGGAAGGAGAAGTTATCTTGTTTTATCCACACCGTTGCGGTGCCTCCGTTACCGCTGCTGGCTCTGTGCTTTGCCTCAGGGGCTTTGCTTTGAAGCCTCTAATGAAGATCTCTCATTGATGAGAGAATGGAAAGAGTGACATCTGCTGCAATGCAAACATGGATTTGGTGGTTTTCCAGCAAGTGAGTCCAGGTTCAGGAGCTTTTTATAAAACTGATCATGCCTGTAACACTGGGTAACTCGTTACTGCAAATGTCCTTGATAAAAAAAAAGGCGCTGGAGAAGTCATTAGTAATAAACATAGCAGATATCCCATGATTCATCAGTCAATATCTTGACTTTATTGTTCATCTTTAAATCATGACGTCATGAGCAAAGTGGTAAAGTGCTCTCTGTTTAATCAGAGTGTTTAATTATGCATCGGTCCAAGATTTATGATCTCCAATCCTGAGTATGTACCATATATTCTCATGTCGCCTCACTCTGCTGCTCTCGCAAAAACAACATGATTGCAGCCATTTCCATTTTCATGATCTCACACTTGTATGCAGCTTAACCACCTTTAAGGTTTCCATTACACTTCTTTTGTCAGTGTGCCGTTCGTCTTTCAACAAAAATGTGACACGTTAAGGAATGCAATGACAGAATTTTACCTAAGAAAAATAGACTGTATGTGAATAATCTTTAAGGAAACTACAGCTTTTCAAATACAAGACTGCAACTCATTCTTTTTCCTCAGACAACAGAAAATCAAAGAAAAAAGTCCAACATTGAGGGCCAATTCTTAAACAAAAGAAAAGACGGTACCCTTTACATGAAAAAAAAAAAAAGTTTTTTTTTTTTTTTTTACATTCTTTGTGTAGGCAGTTAAAAAGCAGCTTATATTTTACTTTTGTTGATAAAACCTCCTATATGTAACAACACCAGAGTAGCTTTCATGCTATAAATTTTTGCTTACTTTTAGTATAAAATTTGATATTTTGAAATCCCTGCAGAATTGCCCCTCTTGCAACCTACCTCAAGTGGCCATTTGAGGAACTGCAACATTTGGTGCCACTAGGTTGCATTTAGCAGCCCAAGCTAGGGGCTTAGCAATGAGATGCATGTTTTGTGTTTACAGTTACATGCAAGCCCCACCATCTTCTATTCAATTTGACTCAAACCCTAAAGAAATAAATGCTGCAGTTCCACTAAGGACCACTGCAGCCTAGTTGCAGAACAGAAAAATGATCCCTGATTCCCGTGTTGAAAATTAACATTTTATATAGAAAACACATCTGATTTCAAGGACTTTTACTATAACAACTCTGTCTTGTTTTTTGTCAGCATGTGTTATATGGGAAAAAGGTTTCTCTTTAAGCAGACCACAACCATGAAAGAGACATACCAAACTTTTTTGTTGTTTTTTTAAGATCATAATGTCTCTCAAATCTTAGAGAAATTAAGAAAAGAATCTGTGTTTGGGGAGGAAAATGTCAGAGGAATAAAACTGGTCCTTTTGGTTTTGGTAAGAGATGGACTTGAAGTTCATATTTGGGGGCTTTATAATGTTTTTGTTTCTTTTTGTTAGATCTATAATCAGTAATTCAATACAATACGCAAATGTTTCTCTGTTTTCAAACGTGTTCACCTGTTGGTATTGAAAATCTCGACTGAATAAGTGTTAAAACACATTCTTGGGGGCTTTAGTTTCCGTTTGATGAGCAGAAAATGTGCATTGGGAGCATTTTTTCCCTTAACCTCAGTGGCTACAGATTGAGAATGTGTAGTGCTTTCTTCGTGATCACAGCAGCTGAGAGGATTTTTCTTGGTCAGTAAAGTCAATCTGAGGACAGGGGTGAAGAAGAGGTCGATTTCCCAGGTGATGCTAAAATCTGCAGAACCCAGACTTGGCTTTAGTTCCACAGCAGGATTATAGAGTAAGGCAAAAAAAACACATCTTTTATGCTTGTGTGTACGTGTATTTGTCCAGTTGTGTGTTTTTTTCCTTTTCCTTGCATCATGTAACAACATTGCAAGTGTTCAGATAGTGCGGTTATCCTAAAGCAGGTTGCCTGGCTGACATTGGTACAGGAGGTGGAGAGACAGGAGTGAGCTCTTATCCTGTTCTCCTCGGCAGTCTGAACTACCAGAGATGCTTAATAATGTCCCAGGGGCACAGATGAAACGTTTTCTTCACAGTGGCTGTTTACTGAGGAGTGTGTTTGAAGTTGAGCTCAAGATGTCTTCATTTCTGTACCAGAGGAATGTTCCAAGGGAGAAAATTGTAATTCAGATACGGAGAATATGGAGCAAGAAGAGAGGAAAAAAAAGGTTAAGAGAGGAACACAGCCTCTCAGAAAACTGGCAGTCTTTTTTCTCATTTGCTTCCATGTATTCATTCACACAGTTTAACATGGGTTTCTGCAAACACAGACGAGCAAATGTTATATATTTTTATTAGTGTTGTCAATCAATTATGGATTGTGATTAATCGGATTAACCACAATGTTTTACTAGGTACATTTTATACAAAAATATGCAGCTTTTGAACAAAAAGATTTTTCCTTCATTTTTATTGTCAGAAATGTTTTAGTTTTTTAAGTGTTAACAAAGATTCTGACATACAGTCATAAAAACAAACATTGTGTTTCTGCACTTTAAATGGTCCGGTGAATACTCAAATCTGATTGATTGCTGGGTGTTAATGAGTACCTAAAAAAGGAGTTCTGGTCACACAGCCCAAATGTTCTACATCTATGCGCAGGCTTCTTTAAAATAAACCTTTTCCTTCATCTTCTAGACAAAAACAAACGGTAAAAAGTGAACTTTCTCTCTGTACTGATGCTTTATGGAAACTATCATGATGATCATCGTGTATATCGCTTTCCTTTATCACTGCTGCGACACTTTGTTGTGTTACAGTGACAAACGGGCTGCACTGGCAAACAAATAGTCCGTTTTCTGTGAGAAAGTGATCTAAACCCAAAAATAAAAAGAACAAAGTACTAAAAATTCTTTGAATATTTATGTATTTTATAAGTGACCATGTTATAAGCGGGATAGTTCCTGACAAAGTGTGTATTTTCAGAGGCTGACACCCATCGTGGAAGCCTGAACCGTCCGACGCAAAGTGGAAGACGGTCGTTTCTGATGTGTAATTAATCTGTGTTAATAAATATGAACATGTTATTTTATTAAATTATTCGCGTGCGTTAACTTTGACAGCCCTAATTTTTATTTTATATTAGGTTTTGCTTCAAAAGTCCACTGAGCCTTGTTGAACAGGTGGATTACAGCCTTTCAAATTAGGAAATGCCTGCTGCTGGTACCAGCAGGAGCATCATTTATTCATTGTGCTCATCCTGCTCTACAAGTAAAGAGTTAGGAGACAGATCCATGAAAGTCCAGCCCATGACCGCTCACATTCTTTTGCGCTTGACCTTTTTCTTTTGATTTAGTGAAAAGAAAAAAACAGATTCATGCATGGATTTATGACTGAAGTCTTGATATTTTACTGGACTACTGTGTTTCAACAAACTGCTGTTAGTCTGACATCTTTTGATCAAATTGTGTCACATTTATTCTCATCCAAGCAGATCTTCTAAAACAAGGTGGATGAAGTCTGAATTTTAAATAACAGTCTGGGATTGAACAGATGAAACCATGAAATTCCAAAAAATGACTTACCCAGAATCTCTTCTTCATTTATCTTTGATCTTCATCCTCGTGGTGCAGATTTCCTTTAATGTGCAAACTGCAGTCGGAGCTTCTTCTTTCTCCTGTGTTGGGTTCAATTTGAGGGCAGGGGGTGGGATTTTGATGGTGTAGGAAGAATTCTGGGATTTCTGTTGGATGAAGTCATCTATAAATCCCTGCAATTCCTATTTTCAGCATAATCCTCCTCAAAAAGCTGAATTTAGTCCAAAACACAGTCATTGTGTATGAAATGTAGTGGAATTTTGATGATTAATTGCTCTCACATGCAAACCGTCATAAAGCAGCCAACTCCTCTTTTTATCTACCCGGTGCTGCTCTGCTCATCGCTGACCCATAAGTCAATCAGCCCACTGGGAGAACTCCCACCAGTCCAGATGGCCCATTTGCCACCGGCCTGACTAATTACAGTATCTGCTGTGTGAACCCACTTAAAACAGGACACTGATATGGCACAGTAATTTTCTGGATCACATGAGATGTTTTGCATCACAGAATGGATCATTCTGCTAAAAAGAATAACTTCCAAGCTAGGACCGGGAGATCATTTGAAGGCCTCCCAAATGGCGGGTCATGGATTGTTTCCATTCATTTGTTTACTGAAAATATTTAGGAAATAAATAAACAAAAAGATGAACATCTCTGAAGAAAGGTTTTACAGAAAAAGAAGTGCTTTACACTTCTCAACTAGTCTCTAAAATTGGCCAGTGGTGCATGGCCCCCTCATTATCTGGTTTGGTTTGCTTCAAAGAGGAAAATTAAAATAAAATACAGAGCCAGATCTTTCCAAAAGGATAAAAATGTGGCAACGCTGTGTTACAGAGTAAGGAGAGCACATGAATGAGCTTAAAATGGTTTTTTTTTCATTCTTTCTGACTGTCACTGCAGCTCTGCATCTCTGTCTTTATACAAGCTGAAGAAACATGTATTTCACCGCTCACCTTTCTTTGCTTCACCCTTTTGAACTGAAGCTCCGCGCACACCCATAACCACAGCCATTCATATAAACACACCCACAACCACTTGAAAGGTAAAATGATTGGCTAGAATTGTACAGCAAAACGGAAGAGAAAAACACTTGATTGACATGCCTGAAACAAAGCACCGATACCAACTTGACACCAAGTTTCAGCACTCATCCCCATGTGAGGATGGTTCAGGTTTGGACAATGATCCTGCTTTTCTAACACTAAGATCAGACCTGTGTGTTTAAGGGACACGTTATTTATTTTCTTCAGTAATAATAACAATTCTTCTAAATCACCACACTCTCTCCAAACTATTTCTACCATTGTCCAAACTCACTGACCGTAACTCTCCATCCAACACCCACATTATGAACAGAGCCTGCAGGATTCATCCAGCTGTCAAACCCGCTGCACAATCTGAACCACTTCAGGATTCCATCACATGGTACAGTCAGGCAGCGAAGCTTCAGATGTGGTCATTTTCGGCTCCTCCCCTAGATGAAGCAGTCTCTGCACACCACAGAAACTCCCCCTCCCCAGATTGGCACATGCTGTCAAGCCTCCATACAGAGCATCACATCACATAATAAATCTGGAGCTGTACAGCTTTGAAACATCTGTAGATATGATAACAAATAAAGATTCATAGGGTGACGATATTGTCTATCATTGGTTATCTCATTGGTTTATTTAATTTAAAAACAACAGTTTCGCTTAAATCTCCTATAAGTCTTGCTGTATGGAGCCTGCAGGATCCATGCAGCTGTGAAGACTCGCGGCACAATCTGAACCACAGCATGAATCATTCACGCAGCACAGTCAGTGAAATTTCAGACGTCATCATTTTTGACTCCTCCCCTACATGAAGCAAGGCTCGATTCGCACCTCACGGAATCTCCTCCTCCACTACTCGCCACATGCCTCGAAGTCTGGGCACAGAAGGTCACATCACTACCATAAGCCAATTGCCACTTTTCACATGTATTGTATTATCTAATTTAAATAATCTGAAGTGAATGAAATCGATGTTAGTTTATCACAGTCTAATGTTTTTTGTGCAGCAATTTCAGTCGTAAACTGGAGCTAAACAAAAGAACTGAAATGTGTTATTGTTTGTAAAATTGTTTATTGTAAATAGTTACATGTTTTCTTAATGTATCCTCTTAGATTTCTGGCTGTTTTTTCGCCAACAAGAAACTTTGTTCCATTAATGTTCACATTTTTTTTCTGGCATCTTGCTTAAAAATATGGAGATGAAACCAGAGCGTGGATCTTAGACGGACAATGTTCTCCTCAGGGGTGGGAAGCATAGGATCTGCACTAAGGTTAAGGATCCTTTTTAAGGTTTATGATGACCTGGTTCCCCCAATATAGAAGCAACTAAAAAGCTCAAAACAAATTTCACTTTTTTTTTTAAATGATTAAAGCTTTTTGTGAGATCTGAGACGAGGACAGAGAGACGTTCAATTCCATGTGCAGTAGCAAAGAGATTTAATAAGGCAACAAGACGAGCAGACAAGGGCAGAGGGAATAAACCGAGTCAAAAGACAGGCAGGAGTCGAGGGCATGGAGCCAGAGACAGGCAAGGATCAAAACCAGAGAAACAACAAGACAGGTCAGCACTCTGTATTGTCTGCTCGGCAAAACAATACTTCGCAATTGTACTGAGTCCAGGTGGGACTAGTATGGAGCTAGTATTCAGGAGAGGGCTCCCTCTGATGGTCGGAGGTGGAGCTGGAGGGCTGAATCCTGACACTCTTTACCATCTATGTATCCCAGTTTTATGGTTTCCAGCTTTGCTTAATCTTTTAGTTCTCTTTTTTATCACTTCCTGTTTCTGCACTCATGTTTCTGGTGGCTAGTTTCATTGATCTCATCTATAACAATGACAGACACTCAATACTCCAGAGTTTCCACTTTTGTTTGTCATCCGATCAACGGTGCACCTGAAGCCCAAAGCTCATGTCAGATCACATGGAAGGTCCAGTCTCTGGGCACTTAAACCACCACTTTCCCAAGGCTGAACTCCCAGGTTGGGATACAAGATGGAACATTAGATACTGAGTTCCTGATGTTTTTAATTCCATGAATGTAAATCGTCTTTGGTCTGCAGCATCGCTTAGAATCACTTTTCCTTGGCAGAGCCAACATAACAACAACATTAGGGCGTGAAAATAAGCCATCTGTGAGGGACCTGGAGAAGAGCCGCTACTCCTCCACAACAAGAGAGCCTTCTGTCAAGTCTGCTGGTTCCTTACTGTTGTAGCTTGGGCTCCATTTTACATTTTAAAGCCTTTTCTTTGTTTTTGATCTTTTTGTTCATCCTAAATCATGCCAACTCTGTGACATGAGACTAAATTTACTGAGAAAATAATGAATCCCAGCTTCTCCACTAGAGGCAGTAAAACATTTTGCTGTAACAATATGTAACAATAACTACCCATTTGAAAAATGATACCAAATTTAAGCCACTATTCACTGAGTTTAGAATCTACTCTTGAATTATCTATCTATCTATCTATCTATCTATCTATCTATCTATCTATCTATCTATCTATCTATCGATCTATCTATCTATCTATCTATCTATCTATTATATCTGCTTATTCTAAATTAATGTCACATGGTTGTTGTACTTTACTTTTAAGTTTATTTATTTATTTATTTATTTTGTGGTCCAAAGAGCAACATTGCAGCATCTCCTAGGCTGCAGTTCTGGATGATGGTGCTTCAGCAGTTCACAGGAAGACAACTATCTATCTGAAATGCATTTATAAATACCAAAAGAATCAGAAAGATTGAAGTCTTAAAAATGAAGGTCAAACCAAATCAGGTAAGTTAAGACAAATGTTTTAATATAATAAACTATGCACTGAATTACAGGGCTGGTGTGTAGTAAATAAACTTGTGTTTGTCTGTAAAAATATTCAGGGAAGCTGTATTGCTTATTTTATGTAACATTAACTTCATATTAACATAACAAAGTGCTTAAATAGCTCTGGTGGTCTGTTTAATTGTTCTCCATAAACAACAATGATTACTGTGTCACAACAGCTTGTTATTCTGAATAACTTTCGAGTTTTCAGAGATTAGAACTGAAAAAGCGTGCTGCTCCTGCTCGCTCTGTGGGGACTGAATGCGACCACTGTGTTGTGTTTTGTCGCAGCAATGAACATTGTTTACTGTGAGGTGCTAACAAGCAGAGAGCTCCTGAGAGCTGAAGGGAAAGTTGTGCTTTCTTACAGAAGGGGATGAGACAGGGGTCATGGAGAAGAGTGGCCTCTGTGGTGCCGCTCTGACCACACTGCGTCCTGGCAGCTCCTCTGACAGCAGCGGCGGGCTGCTGATTAAAGACAACACGAAAAGCTGGATGCAGGATGGGGCTGAGGGAGGCAGTCAAGCTGTCAGCTGCGGTCGTGGAATTGCCACTGCAGAGGGAAAGGAGGCGGCTCATCCACTGACAGCTCTCTATCTGTCTCCCCTTTTAGATGAACCGAAGGGGCCCACTGGCCGCCGTACACTGATTGGCCGTCTGCGCTGACACGCTGAGGACCCAGGGTCTGAATGGTTTTCAATTTAGGATTTTGACCTTTTGATACCTGCAGTTTCACAATGAGGCAAGTTGCTCATTGTAAAGTTACCATGTAAAGTGTCTTTTTCCACATTGGACCATAGATTTAGTTAGGTCAGGCTGCAATATAAAGATAATAACAGAAAACGTTGGTCCCAATGTGAGTTGAAATTATGATGTGAAGTAATTTGCGTTTTATTACAAGAAGATTCATCAAAGTTGTTGGAGAAAATACTTTTTGAAAATTTCCATGTTTTTCTCCTCAGGTTTTTCCTGTAACTGAGAACTGCGCAGTCCAAAGATTTAGAGTTGATGTAACTTTGGATGACTGTAAAAAGGATTGTAGACTAATTCCAATCATTTGAAAAGTGTTTCCCTGTCATGAGAACTACTTAGAATTTGACAGCATGGAAGCTCTCTGCCCTTCTGTGGGCTCGACTGGACAGCTTAAGGCAGAGAGATCAGCAGCCTATGGTAAAGAACAGAACACTATAACAGACGTATTGATCAGTTCATGCAGCTTTGGGATGGGAGCTGGACTGCACAGAACATGGTGGCGAGCAGCTTTGGAAGACAGCAACAGAAATAAGGACCCCGTAAATGTAGATTTCTTTTTGTTATCTGTTGTGTTTTCAAAGGTATCAGCTGAGCGCTGGCTGATCTGACCTTTCAGCAGAAAAGCTGAAACTGGCTCTGACCTCCCTTTCATAAAGGTCACTTTGCGTCTTTTGTTTCAAAAAGGTGGCTTAACAAATGTGGAGAATGCACTTTGCACATTTTAAAGAGTGAAAAAATTGCTGTTTGCATACAAGTATAAATGTTATTTCGGTCCATTTATTTTGTATAGAGTCTCATAAAGTCCCACTCTGATCATCTTCTGATCTGTTGTAAAAGTGTTTCCAGTCGTCCTTTTAATTATGATCACGATCAAGCTCGAAATAAAAAAAAAACCTGTGTCGTTTTCAAGAACAGTTTCTGTAGAGCGCCAGGAGTTCATTAGAAAGTCACCTCTGAGTTGTGGGCAGAACTGTTGCGGGAGCAACTCCGCCCCCTTTTTCCCTCCCCATTGCTGGGAGCTCAAAGCACGGAGCTTGTGGCCCACCCAGCGTATTTTCGTTTGTAAAAAAAAGCTATTTGAAAAACAGTGTGGTTTTTCAACCTTACCGTTTATTCCCTCCGTCTCCCACCTTGCTCCCAACTTTGACCCTTGCCTGTCTTTACCATGCCTTGCCTTGTGCTGTTCATTAAACTCTGTTTGCATATGGATCCACACCCCTCAGCCTTGTTCTTACAATAACTAATGTGTTTCTATGAAGGATTTTTTTTAACTCGCAAACTAAAACAAAGCCTGTGTTTTCACTGAAATCTCAGTAAAAATATGAAATCCATTGAAACTGTTCATTCAGACACATTTTCAGTGTAAAGTGAGTTTTTTGTTTCATGAACCATTGCATTGTAAACATCCTGCCCAACTTGTTATCTGTTTTCCTGGCAAACCTGTGGCTCCATTTTGAAAAAAAGACAGGTACCCTGTAAAAGTATCGCTCTTTTGGTTTGCTTTGTGTTTAAGTCAGGTTCTGTGTTTTCATACCAGTTTTCATTTGTTTATCATCCACTGGTGCTTCTCCTTTGGTCAATGAACTTACAGTAAGAGTCCAAGTTTCAGTCTGACTTTGTCAAACTATTTTCTTTATCTGTTTGACCATTTTTATTTTTGCTTGTTCTATGGTTGCTACAGTTCAGTGTTGTTATATTTCATGTAAATTCATGTTTGTCATGTTTTAGTTAATGAAGAACGAATGTATTCATCCATCCATCCATGCATTTGTTGCATTATCAGAATTAAAAGCTCTCAGAAATGTATAACATAAATATAATTGAATTATATATTATATAATTAAAATAATATATGTACATATACAAATATATAACATAATACAATGTATGAGACTAAAGTATTTTACTGTGAGCTACATTGTTCTTAGGAAAGTGATGATTTTAAACTGTTCTTTTTACACCATGTATTCACCTTTATGTACTTTTCCCTTTTGAGCCTGGGGTGAAGCACAGCAGCTTGAGTTTCCTGTGTGAAGGTCAAAACCAGTGATCCTCTTTCATATAATGTGAGGCTTGACATATTCTTATGCTAAAATAAATCCTGTAACCTTAAAGTACTTGAAGCATTACTCTCTTCACACTTTGCACACAGGCTGCTGCTTAGACTTATTCACAAATCAACAAAAATGTTTTCTCTAAGCAGATGCAGGAATCTCTTTAATGTAAATCAGCAAGTTCAGTGTCTTAGTTTCCTTCCAACAGCCTGAGGTTATTGAATCTTGAGGGATTAATTGCCATTGCTCACTTTTTATTCTAGACCACACTCGTTCAATACACATCGAGGAACCCAAAAATCATAAGAGCTCCTTTTGAGTCTCAAAGTGCTGGATGAGATGATTGATGGATGCAGGCCTGTGCTGGGAATATGAAATACGGGTTTTGATTCTAGCTCCCTTCGGGAAATTGTGGGACGTTTGCTTTCATGACAGGAAGAAGGATGAAGAACGGAGGATTCCCCTCAGTGAGAGATGTGGACAGAGAGAGGAAAGTTACAGGACATGGTACACAAAGCAGATGTTGGACTGACTACATATAGATTCAAGTCACGTTCTTTACATCGGCCACAAACAAAAGATTCTTGTCCTGTTTTTTTCAGAGAGCTGCAGGCGCATATTTCTGTTACTCAGTGACAATCCATGGGAAAACTGTACATTTCATTTAGGCAGTTTATCTTTTATTGTAAAATGTATATTTTATTATAATTTGGGACGCAAAAATTAAAAATAAGGGAATTTTTATGGCATGAAGGACAACTGCTTTGTGCCAAAGGGTATATTGGTGGTTTCAGTCTTTTGCACAAGGACACAATGACAAAGTAGATAAAAAATCAAAACATCAGTCCTTCAACTAGACTACAGCTAACTGATCAATGTCCTTGTTTTTTTTATTCTTTTATTTAGGCTGTCATTGGTGGTGGATGGCATTTAAGGTTAGTCCACTGAGCCTCACATTACTTTGATGGACTCAAAGGCTGCAACCCCCCCCCAAAAAAACACAGCAAAAACAGAAATGTCAGTGCTAGGCAGTAACAACTAAAACAAAAAAATATTAATGAAGAATACTATGGAGAGAAATAAGTATCACTCCGATTCCTGCATGCGTAATTCTTGATTTGAGGGGGAATTTAGATTAGTGCGTGCGTAATTCTTGATTTGAGGGTGAATTTAGATTAGTGCGTGCGTAATTCTTCACTTGTAACTCAAACAATACATTTTGTGCATAAGTACAAAAATTACAAAAAAAAGTACAAAATACAATTTACACACGCACAACTTAAAATGACAACAGCTTGAAGCTAGCTACATGTACAAATCCTTAAAAATGACGCATGAATCGCTTTTTACGTACAAACAAAACTAACTCTTCACGTCTCCCAGATTTGTGCGTAAGTGATGCGTTTAAAGGCTGCTACAATTCTGGGTCATCAGAGTTTTCTTATCAGCCACTTTAAACTTAAATTGTGAATAATATCTGGTGAAACTTCACATTTTCCCACTTTCTTATACAGATATGCTGGTTTATTAATACAAAATAAGTCTAAAAATTAGTTTTTAAGACATTTATTCCTTTGAAACTAAAAATATTTCTAGAACTGATTGTTTCCTCTGTGCAGCCCCTCTCCTGACATCGCCTCCGACACAGGGCTCTTTGTATGGATGGTACAAATCCCAATCGTTAGGCTTCGAGCTCCCAGCTCCATTCCATTATAATGTATCCACTTGCAGACTTATAGATCCATGTATGTCTTTGTTTTCCTCTTCTGAGCTGGAATCTGGAGCCAAACTGTACTTCTGGAAGGGTCCAATATTGCTCACCATTTGTGTAGCCCAATCTCTTGGTGGATTCTTGTTAGCTTGGGGTTGTGAGGGACAGCAGAAGAGGTTGTAAACAAAGGGATGATGGGAAATCATTTCAGGCCAAAAGTCCCGCCCACAACTCAGAGGTGACTTTCTGATTAATTACTGTTGCTCTGCAGAATCTATTTCTATTATTTTGGCTAAAACAGCATAATCATAATAAAAAACACAATGGGAACACTTTCAGAAGAGATCAAAATATGATCGGAGTGGGATTTTATGGATCTTAGTAAATTAGTCTCACTCTTTTTTTTCATGTATTGTCAATTTTCCTTTTATTTAGATTCATGGAGTAAGAGGGATTTGTCCAAGTTCTAAGACAACAATCAATTTTCAAAAATGGAGTTTAGGGAGTATCTAAATGACCTTTTTGTACATTTTGGGCAAACAATTTTTCCATTACACATAATGAATTTGAAGCTTTCTTCCTCAAAAGTTGAGGACAGAACAAGTTTGATTAAAGATCTATTGAAAAATATATATATTTGTCATTTTTGAATCTGCTGTTTTCTTGAGTTCATAAGTTGTTTTCTTGCAGGACCAGGGCCCGAACCCTTTGATAACAGATAAAGCATTAATACTTGTTTTCCCACCCAGAACTACAAAGTCATGTTTAAATATCTTCTGTCCTGACCTGAGGTCAGGAGATTCCATTCTCCCACTGGATTGAAGGTTTTAAAGAAAAATTGAAAACTGGCCTTAGGCTGTCGTGTGGATTTCAGTGCTTAGCTAAATTGACTTGAAACACAAGCTGACAGTAGCGTGTGTAAAGGAGTGGGCTCTAGCTGGTGTTAAGTCACACTCCATGTTACACAGCGAGACAGCGCCATGCACTGTGTTCATCATCACCTCTTCTAGCTTTTTGAATTAGTCCTCCACTCACCTGCTGCGGAGACATCTCAGGCCAAGAAGCAGAGAAAAATGTTTGATCGCCTGCTTTCTGCACTGCCCAGCAGGGCCAGTGAAGAGACCTGTCGGGCCAGTCAATGCTGGGTAAAGGCCCCATTTAGCAGGAACGTGCCTGGCAGCCAGGGCCTCCTGAGCTGGTGAGGACGGGGGGTGTGGATGCTTGCCTCTGACAGAGATGGATGGTGTGAGGCTCCACAGCCTGCAAGGACAAAGGGACACCCAGCCTTACTGGCCTCTTTCATCCGCCCGCCAAGAGCTGACGCTTTCACTCACGGGATCCGGAGCACAGGTGAAAATGAAATTATTGCGGGGGGGGGGGGGGGGGGGGGGCAAGGAACCGGAGCATTTTGCTGATGAAGTGGAGTCTGCTTTTCTGACACTGTGTGTTTTGTCACCGCACTGAAGCAGCTGAATAATTCATCATGGGAGTTTCAGCAGAGACGCGCACAGAGCTGTTCCTCACCCGCATACCTCCACCAGGGTCTGATGGGAAATGAAGTGCGGTGGAACACCACTCACTCTCTGTCGCCTCTTACCTCACAGAGCGAAGGGAGATATATTTACTGAGAAAAGATGTTCTTTTAAACATTTTGGCCAATAGATGCCACCAACTAATGCAGCACAGTAACACCTAACCCTAACCCGTTCAAGAGTGCTCCTACCAAACAAAGCTCTATCCAAAAGCTGCTTTATTCCTCCAAACTGCCAGCTGGTCCTTCTTTTTCCATCTGACGTGTTCTAAGCCAAGTGTTTTTTGTTTTTTTGTTTTTTTGGCCATGTCATACTTTAATCTGAACATTTAGGGAATTAGAAAGAACAATAACACTTTTTATTTTATTTTTTTTAACAAATAGTGCTGAACAGTTTTCTAATAATCTAGAGCCACTGTTTTCAGATTCTCCAAAGAACTAATAATAATTAAAAAAAAGTAAAAGCTCCACAAAAACCAAAATGGAAAAATATAATATATGATAAAACTGTTTACTTGATTTGACAAAATATTTTCTTAAGGTGAGAACTTTTTTGTAAAAAATATGGCAACTCCTTAAAATGACTATAGTGAACATACATGGGTTTTTATTGCCAAAGGATCTTTTTTGTTCACTAGTTCAATATCTGCACAGGCTTGTTATCCAATGTTGGATACTCACTGAGTTGTGTATCTAAATTGTTTAATTAGTACAAAACTTCAGTGACTGATTGAAGGTGACTGACACCTTAAGGAATCTAAAGCAACAAGGTTTAGCAAAAACAGGACTGATGGTTTGTTTAATAAAAGGATGTCAACGCTTTTGTTCAAATTAAGCATTATTTTGTTTTTCTCACCAACAATGGGTTGAAGCTACAAAGCTACTGTTCACTTGGATTGACACAACCTGAAAACATCTGATCTTTCAGTAGTAGACAGGTCAGAAATCTCTAGAAAAGAAGTACTTTCATTACCAAAGTTGGGCTGATCTTTTTCCAGACAAAATCATTTGAGAACAACTGAGGACTAAAAATCAAACTGAACTTGGTGTGGTTCCCCAAAAGATCAAATATTTTTTATGTCTTTTTTCCTCTAGCTTGGCCCAAAATCTTCTGATATTTGTAACTTGTCATCTTTACATAACATTGAACTGTAACAGGTGGAGCTCCAAGTCATTCTCCGCGGTTTTTCTTGGATTTAGGTGAAAGCTGATAACTATCATTGATGTGGTTTAAACAATACAAGAGGGGAGTCCATCTGCACTCGTCATGACCAATCAGCTCATTTTCTATTTACACACAAGCACCAATCTCAGGAAGTAAAGTCTTTCAGGTTTCATTAGTTTATGTTTATCGTCTACTTAAAAACAATCAGCTTTTTTTCTGGACAGAGACACATTTAACTTTGACAAAGCAACAACTGTCCTCAGCAGGACTTGGCTGCCTGCTGCTGTGACGCAGCTCAGAACTTTGTTTCACTCAGACTCAGATTTCTGTAAGTTGGTAAAGGCCAGTAATCATCACCTCCCACTAAAACTGTGGCACATCTCACAAAGTCTGTTAAAAAAGGGGGGGAGTCTTCTGAAAGGACAAGAACAACAGTTTGACACATTTCATAGCAACATTCTGCTGGTGTGAGTAGGAATAAATGCCATCTGATTATGCAAAGAAACTTCAAAGAAATACACTCCTCCTCAGAAAGAACAACAACCGTCTCATTGTCTTCTTCGAAACAATCCAAGTTCCTCCAAAATATGACATGTATTATATCTGTTGTGCTTGGTGTCATTTTTAACAGTCTCTTAAAGGTGTTACATTTGTGTGTCATTTGTGTTGGAAACACTTAACACACTTCCTCTGAGAAAAGCCCTGCACTAAAAATGTTTATTGGTCATCTGAAGTCTATATTTTTCTAAATTCCTAACCAAAAACAAACCAACTTCTCTGTAAATGTGCTGGAAACCCAAATTCAGTTCAAAACTCCAATTACTTCAAAGAACTTTGTCCAAAACTCAAAAAACATTTTATTCACAATTGCTATAGAAAACATTATTAGTCATTTAAGCAAAAAGATCTCCTTTCAATTGAAATACATTTTTGTCTAATTTATTTTGATGAAAGTAACTGTCAAGAGAGATGTCACCAAAAGAGCAACCGAGGAACATCTGGTAACAGAGATCTTCATTATTTACTGGTCAGTAACATCAGGAGGTCTAAAAAGACACATTAGAGTCACTTGGAGATGTAGATGAATAGAAATCTCACACTTGAGAAAATGTATTTAATAATTTATAGAGATATTTAATTTATGACACAAGCCAAAGTTAAACCTTAAGACAAGTGTTTGCAAAAAATGACATATTCAGTCTTGTTCTACAAATTTTGCTGGTTGATGTAAATGGCAATAAAACCAATCATTTCCTGTTCATCTTTAATAGCATGTTTTGTTTTTTTGCAGCTTTTACTATCATATGTTTCAAAATGTGATGTGTAAATATTTCAGATCCTGGAGTCAAGAGGACTTTACTGCAGGAGAGGGATTCAGAAAAGTATATTTACAAGGCAGTGTCTTGTTTGGCTTTGGAATATTTGGCAGTCAGAATTAAATGTTGGTGGTCTTGGGGCCTTTAGGCAGCATTGCATTAAATTAAAAGGAAAACCACACGTCCTGAAATGCAGCCTTAATGTGCAAAGAAAATCTTAGTCAAGATTATTTAGAACTAAAACCAATTTAAAATATCTCAAGCTGCAAAGTTCTGAATCTCTGTTCTATTATAGGATGACTGATCCAAGATCCAGAAAACTATTGTGTTATCCATCAATCCATTTTCTGAACCTGACAGGTCCATTCTAGGGTCTTTGGGTCACGAGAGCGTATCTATGACTCAAATTCACACCTAATGGCCAATTTAATTAGTCACTTATCAATAACTGATGGAACATTATATTGGACTGTAGAAGGAAAGAAGAGCTCCCAGAGAAAAACCCACACAAGCACAAGGAGACCATGCACACTCCACCGTGAAAGGACCCAGCTGGTTTTCAAGCCAGGGACTTCTCCGCTTCTACGCCGATATGCATCCCCCGATGGATCATCATTAAATCAAAAAGCACAAGAATCAGGACTGTCACCTATCTCTAATTATTTGAATTGTCCTCAATCATTTAGCGAACAGGACTTCTGTTTTGGAAAAACTTTTTTTCATTGTAATCTTTTTCCAAAGATCTGGATTTTTGTTTTATTTGTAATTTGTTTGAAAATTAAGTTTGCGTAAACTAAACAAAGTTACAGTGTTGTCCAAAGAAAATGATGGCATAACTCTCCTTGCAGCTTCATTTGACAGTGACAGCGCAGACTGCACGTTAACAAATAAGGAAACAGGGATCATTTATGATATTTTATAACCTTTGACGGAGTGTAAATCACGTACACTAAGATAACTGCTGCCTCACTTATCTTGAAATATTTTCCTTGCCTCCCATAAAATACCTGACATGTCAGTTTTTAATGGTTTCAAACAGAAACTGGGAACTCTGAGTGTGAGTGCAGCAGATGTGTGCGCTTGTGTGATCTCTCCATATTTTTTAAATGAGCACAGCCATAAAATTGTGAATAACGACAGATATGATCTTCCTCTCTATTAGACATTTTTCTTCGCACTGCCAGTTAAAATCAACGGCTTGTGGAGGAAGGAGTATGTTGTCATCCATCTCCCCCAGTCGTCGCATGTTTGCACGCCAGCTTTTCACACCCCCCCTCCTCCAGCATTTGTCACTTCTCTGCTGTAAAAAGAAGTGGAATGGCAGCGTTTGGCCCTCGGTGTCAGCAGAGAGCCTGCTGTGTGAAGCGCTGCTGCTCCCCCACTGGAGGCGTCTCCGTTCTCAGTGGGACGTTTCTGAGTTCAGCTGTGATCTACTCCCACTGGGGGCCGTTTCAATGAGGCAGAACAGTGTGACCTGAGTGAGCACGGGGCTTTGGAGAAACCTGCTGGAGAAGTGAGTGAATGTCTGCTGTAGGTCACGTGAGCAATCGCAATTCTGCAATCGCAGAAGCAGCAAGACGTCCAGACCCACAAAGAAACCAAATCCGTCAGCTCAAAGGCCAGAAAAAGGGCTGTGGTGCAAAACAGGATTAAAACCCTTCACTTATTGTTGCTGAGTTAAATAGCATTAAAATATGCCCACCCAGAGAAAAGTTTTTCATATGCTGATACACTTCTGAAGTTAGATTTTTCATTTTAAAATGTAATTAACAACACTGTGGAAAAAAGTAAAGCACAGAAGTTGTAATATTTTCTTTTTCCACCGGCTGATTGCAGTCGCGCTGTGAGTGATGAGATGAGATTGTTGCATCTGCACTAAAGGCAGAGGCATTTTTCATTCTTTCATTTGACATTTATGCAGATAGATTATTGATGACTCTATTTTGTGTTGTTGTAATTTAAGTGATATAGCTCCTCCACCCTAAAAACTATTTTTTTATTTTTGCTTCTGTTGTCTGATTTTTAGAGACAGGAAACTGAAATGGACAATTGTTCAAGTGAAACTCATCCAGTGAAAGACTCTAAACCTGCAAAATTGACTCAAGATTTTAATTTTAGTAAAACTTTCAGTTTGTGGGGCTGAAATGACAACAAACTGAGTCTTGCAGATTATGCTGGTTTGAAGGTGTTCATAGTGGTCCATGATGTGTGCAGTGGTCCCCAACCCTGTTCCCCATGAGCTACTGTCCTGCTTGTTTTGCAGCTAAACAATGCTTCAGGAACATTGTTTTACTTTTCGTTCAGCAGTGTATATCTAATGGTTCCTTTTGTGCTTAAAATTGACACAAGCAAAAGCGGAAGCAACATTACAAATGCAGTAAGAGTAAATAAAGTGTAACAGTCATTTCTTTACGCTACATGTATTGTTTAAGATTGCTGGACATTTAATGGCTGTTTTCAAGACAAAGCATGCTTTTATAATTTCAACAAGATCTATACATAATAACAAACAACACAGTATATAAATAAAATTATAGGACAAAACCTGAAGGAAGCTCAGCTTCTTGTACATGGCTGGTTGAAGGGTGAAGATGGCAGAATGTGTTTTGCAGACACATGCGCCAGGCTTTGACTTTTTGAGGACACGTAAGGCTTTTGTTGAAACTTTAAGAACCATCAAAAGGATTTAAAAAAAAATCTCTCTAGGGTTTACGAAGAATGGTCAGAAAAACAGAAAATATCCAGTGAGCAGCAGTTCTGTGGGCAGAAATGCCTTGTTGATGCCGGAGGTCAGAGGAGAATGACCAGACTGGTTCCAGCTGATAGAAAGACAACAGTAACTCAAATAACCACTGGTTACAACGGAGGTCTGCAGAAGAAACATCTCTGAACAGACAACACGTCCAACCTTAAAGCAGATGGACTACAGCAGCAGCAGAACACACTGGGTACCACTGCTGTCAGCTAAGAACAGGAAACTGAGGCTAAAATTAATACAGACTCACCAAAACTCAAGAACAGAAGATTGGAAAAACGCTGTCTGGTCTGATGAGTCTCCATTTCTGCTGCAACATTCAGATGGTAGGGTCAGAATTTAGCAGCAAAAACATAAAAGCATAGATCCATCCTGCCTTTTATCAATAGTTCAGGCTGGTGGTGGTGTAATGGTGTGGGGGATACTTTCTTGGCACACTTTCCCCATTAGTACCAATAGAACATGGTTACAAAACCACAGCCTACCTGAGTTTTGTTACTGACCATGTCTATCCCTTTATGCCCACAGTTTACCATCTTCTGATGTTACTTCCAGTAGGATAAAGCTCCATTTTCATAAAGCTGGAATCATCTCAGACTGGTTTCTTAAACATGACAATGAGTTCACTGGACTCAAATGACCTCCACAGTCACCAGATAACAACCCAATAGATCACCTTTGGGATGTGGTGGAATGGGAGATCAGCATCATGGATGTGCAGCTGACAAATCTGTAGCAACTTTTTGATGCTGTCATGTCAATATGGACCAAAGTCTCTGATGAATGTTTCTAGTACCTTGGTGAGTATATACCAACAAGAATTAAGGCAGTTCTGAAGGAAAAAAGGGCGGCCAACCCTGTACCAGCCACTCACCAACCCCTAATAAACTGACCGGTGAGGGTATATATATTTACTGCCATTTAAATGATATTTGTTCCATACGTTCACTTTGTGGTCTCACTTTAACCCTGTTCAAATTAAAAAGATATGAATGATAACAAGACGTAAAAAAAACATATTGCTGTGGCCCTAAAGACCCATGTCTTTGATGTCAAGTATGATTATTGTACTCACAGTTATTTCCAATAACCATTTTTCATGGATTTTGTCATCCTTCCTTCATCGTCTTTGTCTTTCTAATGTTGTCAGTCAGGAGCCGGGTTAATTCAAAGTCATTTTGTTACATCGTTTGCCTTTCTGCTGAACGTGCAATGTTCTGCAGGACTTTTTGGAGTACATAAGGTTCAACGTATTTAGCAGTTTTGATTAAAGCAGCTATTAAATATAAAGTAAGTAATACAGAAGCCATGAGAACACTCCAATGACTGATGAGGTTTTACGGTTTCAATGAAACTTCCATGACACTGCATGCAAGCTAAGGGTTGAGCCCATTTTTGCAGAATGTTTCAAAAGTACAAAATAATTAACCGCAATGCAAGTCCAATCACTTTGTAAATGAATTGATATATTCTAAAGCCTTATGTTGCAGCATGTGGAGGACAGGCTCTGAGAGACAGCAGGATCTGTCAGAACAAATGGCAGAAAAACCAAACACATGTTTGAAAAGAGACAACTGTGATTTGTAGAATCTGTAATCAAATCATGAAAAACCATCAACATTTGGCTTCAGTGAATAAAAACTGACTGCTTGGATTTTACCAGCCGTTTCCTCGTGTCAAAAGATGTGCTGCTAAGTAAGCTGTGAAAACGAGTGAGTAATGCAGGATGTCGAGATCTCATCAAGCACACTCGGATTGTTGAGTTTGTTTTTCTGTTCAGGGTTGGATTTTAAAAAATGGACTCTATTGTGAAGGGAAAAAGGTCAGCCTTCCATGTGATTAATGACTTACATCAGAGAAATCAATAAATGTAAATTTAACGTGTAAAAGTCCTACAGGGTGTCAGGCTGTTCTCAGCAGCGGGGCTAAATGTGCGCCGGCAGACGGAGCTGAACGCGCTGCCACTCCTGATGAGTCCATTTTCATTTGGAGCAGATGTAGGAGGGATTGTGGGCGAGAGAAGCAACAAGTTCCTGAGAGGCAGCTGGACTCTCAGGGTTCAAATACTAAATACACCCACAGTTGCTGAGCTGGAACTAAAGGAAATGTTTTTTTTATAAACCACAGTGCGGATTTTTACACGTTTATGCCACTTTTTCATATTACTGAGAAAATGTTTGCTCTCTTTTTTTTTATTTCAATTTCCTGATGCAATTTTTTTAATTCAAAGTTCAAATGTATATCATTTTTTATTATCGTTATTTGTCTTAAAAAACTTTGTTAAATGCAAAGTACAACAAAAGTGTTTAAACCTTAAAAACTTGAAGAAAGTAAAAAATGATGGCCAGAATGTAAAAAATGATATTAAAGTATTCCTGTGCTTAACTGGACTCTCCGATCAACTAGAAAATGTGTCACAGCTCATCCAAGTAATTCTTTAGTTCTGCTTTTCACATTCTAGATGTGTGCTCAGTTTGTTAGGTTTTAAAGCCAAAGTTTTTACATTTTAAGAAAAATCGTGTAATAACCACAACAGTCCTGACCAGCGTCGTAACAGCCTATGGTGCTATCAGTTGATTCCCTGAAACAAAGAGCTAGATGTTTTCAGAACCTGGAAAATCTAAGCTTCACAAGTCATGGATTGAAAAATAGATTTTTTTTTTACCATGTCAGAAGAATTTTAGCTTTTTTATACTATCAGATGTTAATATTATCAGTGTTGCTCTTTGTTTGTTAGAGTAGGATGTCTACATGCAAAAAGCTGTGTCTACAAACGTTTGTAATTGTGTTGATTCAATTTTTGGTTTTAAATGTTAATGAGAAAAGTTGGCTTTTTTGGTAATTTTGTCATCAAATCAAACTGTCTTTTAGCACTTTTTCCATAGCACTTTTCAACGCTTGTCATTTACTGAAAGTACAGACGTGTCAATGAGCTCTGCTTACTGACTGCATTTTTGATGAAAAAAGTGAGCTGAAGTACTTCAAAAGTGTTCCAGAAATCTATTCATGTATCTACCTCGCATGCAGAAAAATCACTTCCGCTGCCAGGCTCCACTTTTGTTGGCAGCTGATCTACGATGAAACAGAAGAAGGCACAAAACTCAAGGCTGAAAGCCTTAAATAAGTGTACGTTTACAGACTGGTGGTGTCATTAATGACTCTGCCCGTGGCATAAGACTTGACTGTGTTTGATTTCATAAAATTCAAATCAGTTTCTCAAATTCATTTTCATTAGCCGCCAAATCACCTGGATCTGCCAGATTTTTTCATAATCAATTACAGTTAAGGTCTTTCTAAAAATGTTTACAAAATTTGTGATATCACATGTTGCTGCCTGTTCACTCTGCCACTAAATGCCACAGGTCATCTCCATTATAAAATTCTATTTCTGTTTGAGCATGACGTCCGAGTCCACTTATAGATGAAATCAACATTACACTGTTGAGTTATTGCATTTTATGAATATTAATAAACAAAATTCTTCACTGGGCAAGATGCCAGCAGTTATTCTGGTGCATTTTATCCACTCTGAGGGGGGTCAGTTTTGCCCCAAAGAGGCAGAAAGAGAAAAATAATAATAAATGTGATTACAACATGATCCTTCATCCACTTTGTGACTGCATATAATATTTTATCTGCATACATATTATTCATCCAGTCTTCCCTTATATATTTCATACATGCAGACATTGTGTGGACACATCATGCATGCATGTAGCCTCTGACTGTTGGAACAGCAACTGCGCTGAACCGACCATAGATGTAAAATTCTAAAATGAGACAGAGCAATGGCCTCATACTGATGTCATTCTCTAAAGAGCTTTGGCTCTTTCCAAAAAAAAGTTTCTGCTTGATTATTATTTTGGCACAGGCTGTGGTGAACATATGTGAAGCTGAGAAACCATGTTCACTCAGCATTAGGTGGTCAAGGTGTTCAGTAGCTCTGGGGCAGGAAAAAACATCGACAAGTCTGTAAAGAACACAGTGAAGAAATGGACCCCGCATGCACACACACATATATACACATACATACAAACGGTAATGAACTCACAGCAGAAGCTGCTAAGTAGAAAAACTTTCACTCATGCTGTCTGTAGGCTGTTTGCAGATGGAGAGTGGGTCTGAGAGAGACAGACCCTGCTGGGAAAGCTGAGCTCAGGAAGGTTGCTGCATGCAGCTCTGCTCCCTCTGGCTCTCTGGAGGAAAGAGCCACAGCCACTTGTGATAAATGTGAGACATGACAGAGAAAAGTTAAAGCTCAGCTGCCTCTGACAACAAAAAACCCGCCTCCCCAATCTCAAGGGGAGCAGAGAACTACAGCTGTGACCATGTAGAAGTGGACAACCAGCAGTATTCAAGCTGCCCAGGTGGTCCTCCATAGTAAATGGTAAATGGTGTATACTTGTATGGCGCTTTTTTACCTTCATTGAAGGCCTAAAGCGCTTTACAGTCACAGTCGGATTCACCCAGTCGCACACACATTCACACATTGATGGTGGCTCAGCTGCCGGACGCTGGTGTCAACCTTCCACCAGAGGCCAAGTGGGGTTCAGTGTCTTGCCCAAGGACACTTCAACACATGGGCGGGCAAGGCAGGAATGGAATCTGCAGTCTTCTGATCAGAGGTTGACCGCCCTACCGCTGCACGACGGCCGGCCATGGCTAAAACTATGGTGCCTGTGTCCACCATATACAATATTCTGCAGTTTTGATTGACCTTTGTCTTCAAAAGTTTATTTTCGAAAGGATTCAGCAAATATTTTTGCCGACACAATTAGTGGAAACTCTTAGGTAAAGTGCTGTTACACTCCCTTTCTTTCTTCACAAAGACACCCTGCATTTTAGGTTTTAGCATTTTATAATGTAATCTACCCCAATTTGATCCTAAAACCTGTAAACTACTGCACACCAGAGGTGCTTCAGCACCTGCCCTTTTTGCCTCATTTTAAAATGTGTCCTAGTCCTTTTTTTTTAACATTAATAAATTGCCATTGGAGATACAAGAAACAAAACAGTTGGTACAAAAATTCTACATTATTCTATCGTAAACCTTTTTTATGTAATATGGGGGGGTTCTGATCTGCCGATTCTCTTTATGGATCTGCGCAGACTCAGAGCCACCAGGGAAAAAGAGAGAGTAACAGCGAACAAACTGCTTCATGGAAAACTGAAGAGACGTGACAGTGAAGCTACTTGAAACTGTGAGTTTTGGTCTAACAAGTTGCTGTCTGCTGATTCTACGAGCTTAAATATGTTTAATATGTTAGAAAACTGCTCAGTGTTAGTCACGAGTCTGTTTCTTCTTTTGACAGATGTCTGAGCACAGCAACACAGAGTAGATTGCACGGGAACAGGAAGTTTGGTCCTTATTTCTAAATAAAACTCAGGGTAGCTTTTCAAATTAAATGAGCTGTATTTATGGTGAGTTCACAGCTTCCTCACTACAAGTCTGAAATCTGTTTAATAAAATATTTTCTTATTAGAATCGCCTTTTTAAAATTCTGTATCATTCAGTTTCACAATCTTTTTCCCTAAAACCTTTCCAATTACAACACACACACACACACACACACACACACACACACACGCACACACACGCACACACACACCCCACACACAAAAAAACAAAAAAACAAAACATGGAGAAACGAAAAAGTAATCAAACATGATGACCTTACAATGTAGAGCTGAAAACCTTAAACTTCTGAGAATAATGAACAGAAATGAAAACAGTTGTGGGTGATCAACATCAACCTGAAGTAACTGACAGGAGACATAACATGAACAAAAAGACCACCAAAAGAACCAAACAAAACCAACTGCTGAACATTGTTTACTGTGAACTGTCTCCCACTGAGGGAGGAAGTGAAATGATATCCACTGATTCTGAAAAATAAAGCACTTATGTATAAATGCTTACTTGTTTGGAGTTTCAAGTTTGTTAAAAAAATTCAATTAAATTCACAGATTCAATAGCGGGGCTGCATGGTGGCGCAGTGGTTGCGGAGGCAGCAGTCTGAGCAAAGATGTCCAAACTTCTCTCTCCGCGGCCACTTCCTCCAGCTCCTCTAGGGGGACCCCAAGGTGTTCCCAGGCCAGCTGAGAGAAATAGTCTCTCCAGTGTGTCCTGGGTTTTCTCCGAGGCCTCCACCCAACATCTCCCCAGGCAGGTGTCCAGGAGGCATTAACCAAATGCCACCTCAACTGGCTCCTCTCGATGAGAAGAAACAGTGACTCTACTCTGAGCTCTCCCCGGGTGGACGAGCTTCTCTCCCTATCTCTAAGGGAGTGCCCAGCCTCCCTCCGGAGGAAGCTCTTTTCAGCCACTTTTATCTGGGACCTTGTTCTTTTGGTCATTACTCAGAGCTCATGACCATAGGTGAGTATTGGAACGAAGGTCGACTAATCAATTGAGAGCTTTGCTTTCCAGCTCAGCTCTCTCTGTACCACAACGGGCCGGCACAGTGACCGCATAGCAGTGGACACTGCACCAATCCGCTGTGGCTCCCGCACTTGGTTCTTCCCTCTTTTGAGAACAAGACTCCAAGACACTTAAACTCCTTCAACTGGGGAAGGAGTGCTCCTCCCTCCCAGAGAGAGCAAACTACCTTTTTTCCGGTCAAGAATAATGGTCTCAGATTTAGCTGTGCTGACCCTCATTCTTCACACTCAGCTGCAAACCATTCCAATGCATGCTGGAGGTTCTGGCTCAGTGAAGCCAACAGGACACCATTGTCTGCAAATAGCAGAAAGGAAATCCAGTTTTTCCCAAACAAGTCTCCCTCCGGCCCATGGCTGCAGGTAGAAATTCTATCCAAAAAGACTATGCACAGAACCGGTGATAAAGGGCAGCCTTGCTGGAGTCCAATAAGAACAGGTCCGACTTACAGCCGGCTATGCAGGCCAAGCTCCTGCTCTGGACATACAGAGTGTGGACAGCCCTGAGTAATGCTCTCTAGACCCCATACTCCCAGAGCATCCTCCACAGGATACGGGGGACGCGGTCGAATGCCTTCTCCAAATTCACACAACACATTTGGACAGGATGAGCGAACTCCTACAAACCCTCCAGCATCCTAAAGAGGGTGCAGAGCTGGTCCACAATTCCATGACCAGGACATAAACTGAACTATTGTTCCTGGATCTGAGGTCCAACTATCGACCGGACTCTCTTCTTCAGTATCCTAGCATTGACTTTCCCAGGGAGGCTGAGGAGTATGATTCTCTGAGGAGTGTGAGGGCTGCAGCTCGCTTAGACTGTTGCTACCAGTCAGCTGCTTCTGGAGCTCCACAAGCCAGCCAGGCTTGATATGACTCTTTCAGTTCAATGGCATCCTTTACTTCTGGCGTCCATCACAGAGTTCATGGATTACCACTTCGACAAGCACCAGAGACCTTGCGACCACAGCTCTGGACAGCAGCAGAGACAGTGAAGGTGGAGAACATGGTCCACTTAGACTCAATGTCACCAGCCTCCCTCTGTACATGTTTAAAGCGCTATGTGGGATGAACCATGTGGGAATTACAGACTTCCTTGATGGAGGACTCAGCCTGATGTTCCCAGCAGACCTTCACAATATATTTGGGTCTGCCAAGTCTTTCCAGCTTCCTTCCCCGCCAGCGAATCCAACTCACAACAAGGTAGTGATCGGTGGACAGCTCTGCCCCTCTCATTATCCAAGTGTCCAAAACACATGGCCGAAGGTCACCTGAAATAACTACAAAGTTGATCATTAATTTCCTGCTAAGGGTGAGTTCATGTCCGTGTTTTGATGGACACCCTTGTGTTCAAATGCAGTGTTCAATTATGGTTAAACTATGACGAGCACAAAAGTCCAAAAACATAAGACTACTCTGGTTCAGATCAGGAAGTCTGTTCCTACCAATCACATCTCTCCATGTGCTTCTGTTGTTGCCCTGTTATTGCCTGTGGGCATTGAAGTCCCCCAGGAGGACGATAGAGTCCCCCATTGGGGCACTTTCTGGTTCCCCTTTGAGAGACACCAAGAAGGCCTAGTACTCCGAACTGCTATGTGGCCCATAAGCCGAAACCCTGTCAGAGACCTGTTCCCCACTCGAAGGTGAAGGAACACAATTCTCTCATTCACCGGGGTAAACTCCAACACTTGGCAGCCGACCTGGGAGCTCACGAGTAAGCCAACACGACCCACCACCTCTCTCCATGTGCAACTCCAGAATGGTAGAGAGTCCAACCCCCCTTTAGTGACTACGTTTTAGAGCCCAGACTGTGCATGGAGGTCAACCCAACCATATCTAGGCGGTACTTACTAACCTCCCGAAGAAGCTCAAGCTCCTTCCCTCCCAGAGATGTGATGTACCATGTCCCAAGTTCCTTAACCGGAGTTTGGACTGCCACTCAAACCACATTGCACCACCTTGTTCTGAGCTCTCCTGCGGGTGGTGGGCCCATGGGAGAGGACATTCATGAAATTCAGTTAAAATATTTTTATTTTATCCATTGGTCTGCAGAGATTTGATTACTTGTCAACCTTTTCATTTTCTAACATTGGTTCTCCACAAAAGAACAGAATCTGTTTAGAGCAGGGCTGCTCATTCTTGATCCTCAAGATCTAACACCCTGACTGTTTTCTAGATCTCCAAGCCCTGCCAGCTGTCGATTTGCTCAGTCAGTCTCCACATTCTGATTTAATGAACACCTGGTCAAGGTAATCAGCACCAAGCAGTGCAGAGAGAACTGCCAAACCGGCAGGGTGGTAGATCGCAAGGACCAGGAATGAGCAGCCTTGGTGTAGGAAATCTAACTCATCCAAGAAACTTATAGTCTTGAACAACTGAACAAATATTTTAGTGTAACTTTTGTTTTCTTTCTGATCAAAGCAGATCAATTATGTGTAACAGAATGTCTTCAATAATACAATCAATGATTGTAAAAAGCCTGTACCACATTTAATTGTTTTATCTGATCAGCACATGTTTGTGTGCTAACAAACTGACTGCAGACAAAGAATGATAACTCACCGGCTTTGTTCAGCCTAATTATTGAGACTTTTTTTCAAAGTGCTGATTGTAGAAGTTGGTGCCAAAGAGCTGCGAGCAGCGCTGTAGACATGATGGATGTTTTTCACAGAGCGAGCCGCAGCAGCACCATCAGCGTTCTCTATTTAGGCTTGGCGATGATGCGGCTGAACCGGTGTGTGAGCAGACCTGCTGCCATATCTGCACGTACAGAGGCGCCCCACAAAACTGGAGATTTTATCACAAACATGAAACTAATTATGGAGAACAGCTGGATTATGCTGAGCTTTCAAAAGAAAAATGCTCCAACAGGTCAAATTCACACTAAACAAAATATTTTTTGTATTAGCAAAGTCATTAATACAAATTAAAGTGAGCCTCTGCTGAATGCTATAAAAACTATATAAGTAGACCAGACAGAACCTTTGAGAGAACGTTGTTGTTTTATGCTTAGAGAACCAGACAGACTGAGGTATTTTGCATTAGCTCATCCCTCCCCTTCCTTCTCCAAACTCTGAAGTATTGCAAAGCACCGAGCCTTGAAGAAGACTCACGAGGAACACAGC
The DNA here is from genome assembly GCA_014656515.1 of Oryzias celebensis. Classification (NCBI taxonomy): domain Eukaryota; kingdom Metazoa; phylum Chordata; class Actinopteri; order Beloniformes; family Adrianichthyidae; genus Oryzias; species Oryzias celebensis. The sequence goes on along the minus strand of BNCR01000018.1, from coordinate 20,830,696 downwards.
AGGTCAGCTGATTTGTTCCCAGTCTCCTCGGTTGCTGCTGCTATAGATTCATCTAGTGTGTATCATGTTTTCCCTGAGCAGCAGAGGTGTGTGGGAGTCCATGCCATTCTATCTGCATTGTTTCGCTGCTCCCCCAAAACTCCGGGCTTCACTGTGCCGTCGCCTTAGCAACCATGCGCAGTGCAAAACAAAAGTCTATTGAATTTCTTCCAATGTAAGACAGATAGAGGTTTGGCGTTGGTGTCCAAAGTGCATGGAACATAAAATCAATATTCCACTTGGCAGATAACTTTAGATGCTGTGTTGTTCACCCGTTGGCTAGTTGGTCAGGGGGTCAACTCTTGGAGCATTCATCATGGGCATCTGCGTCTGTGCTCAGAGTCGAGCCCGAAAGGAGCTCCAGCTAAGAGGGTCGGCGTGGGGGGAGGCATGGGGGCGAGGGGTAGGAGGAGGAGACAAATGAGCTCATGGACGGGTAGCCTGTCCTTCAGTTAGGAGAACAGCTTGAATGCCACTGTCCGAAGATCTTTTTTATCCTTCCCCTTCAGGCCCTCTTTCTCATCTCTAATTGCCTTTTCCTGAACACTCTCCTCTTGTTGTGCGATGATAAAAACCACTTCCTCCTTTACAAATTGGTCTTCAGGAGCCGCCACATACCAAACTGTCCTTCTAATTGCCTCATTCTTTAACGGCCATAATTGTTGTCTCTATTAAACAAAGCCTCAGACATACATTATAGTGTGGTAGAATTTATTAATGAGAAGAAAGGATAAGGATATAAATAAGTTCATTAATACTGTACAAAGCATTTCACTAAATAATTTGCCAAATTAGTTGCACCATGTAAAACAAATTGTCTCTATCTCAGGCGCGGCACGAGAGGAGAGTCGTAGCAGCACAAGTGGCAGCATCTCAGCCGCAAATGGAGCTAATTACAGCCTCGTTTGAGGCTCACCATGGGCTCTGCTTTTTTCAGCTCGCAAGGTATTTTCCTCAAAATGGCATGGCATTGTGCCGCCTTGCCAAAACTGAGTGGGCTGAGAGTTAATCATTTGGAGATCGCATGGAGATTGCTCTGAGGCTAATTTCTTTCTTTACAGATGCTGATTAATGTCTGGTCTGGGAGGTCAGTGGAGATAAGGAAACAGCCTCCTGCCTTTAATCCCAGTCAGGATAATGCAGAGCAGGCTTTATCAAGGACATGGAAGCAAGGGGAGCCCAGGATGCTGGTGGTGGTGGGGAGCTCTCCATGTGTCCAGCTATAACAAGATATTATTGCCCATCAAGTAGCACAGTCAATTATATCACCTCTCCAGGGCTTCTTGTGGCAAAAGTGGAAAACAGAGGGCATGATACGTCAAAGGAAATCTTTGAGAATTTACTCACAGCAGTGACCTACTTTCCCTGTGGGATCATTTGTCCACAAGCTCAGGGAAATTATAGGAAACTCTCATTGAAACCAGAAGTCTCCCTAGATCAAAATATTGGTACTTTGGAATCGAAGAGTAGATTAGATAACTGTCTGATGGTGTCAAATGATAAGACATGTCCTTTGAAAATCCAGTACACTGAAAAAAATGGCCTTTGTTTAAAAAAAAAAGTTTTTTTCAGCTTCGTTGCTTGTATGATTTGATGGTCTTTGTGTTGTTTTCATGATACAGTTATGGATTCTGCTTTGATCTGTTATTAATGAAACTGTTTTTTCATACTCTTTTGTTTCCTTTTGACATTAATTTTTGTGTTCTTGTTGTCTTGTGTTGAACAGTTAATGTTGTTTTCTTTTATAGAGAACTGATTGTTGTCTCAGTTATCTTTGTGTGTCAAAAAGTTGTTGTTTTTTTATTTTATTTTTGGGGCTCTTTCTGTTGCTTTTCCTATTTCCTGGAAAAAAGGTTAAATTGAATTTTGCCATTATAGTAGTTGTAAGCCTTTTTCATACGTTTTTTTTCTTCTCCCTGTTTTTTCCATGTGTTCTTTCCATCAGGAGCATGAAGCACAGCTGCAGACATCTCTGGATAGTTTTGACTTTTGATCTGTAAACGTTTTTTCCAAGCCTCCCTGAATGCATTTTTCAGCATGACCTGAGCCTGCTTTCTTGTTGGAACCAGCTTTGCAAAGTCGTGGTTCTGTAGTTCGGTGAGTCTGTTCGTGAATGGGGTTCTGTGGGTTGCATGACAACATTAAGCTCAGTCATCAATTGTAATGATAAAGTTGTTTTCCTAAACCTCAAAGGGGTCATCAAACATTTTTATCAAACAAGGAAAACCTGTGTCCAAAGGTTTTGTTGTTGCAGCCACAGAACTTCATGGTGAGTCAAGCTCAGGTGTTTCTTAAACCTTAGTCACATCCACCTTTACAGGTGCTGTGGGTTTTTGGGTCCATGGAGGGTCACAAGGAGAGGCAGCAGCATTTATGTTGAGCACAGGTGAGGCTTGCGGTTTCTTTGAGACGTCATGATAAATAGAATGTACGATTGTCATGGATGTGTTAAGTGCATTGGGAAGTTTTTCCAAGAATAATGATGGAATTTGCACACACTGACTTACTGGTGATGTCGACAGACGATGCCTTAAGCCACACTCAAGTAGTTAGTAGGATCTCCTCCTCTACACGTTTACCTGAAATTTGACACGAAAAAAGCTTAACTGAAGGTGAAGGTTGGATGTGAAGTCAAGTGGAGAAAACTGGATAATTATGCACTGGATTTGATTGAATCTGTTTTTTAAGTAGGTGACAGGAGGCGACTCAGACTCAGTCTCCACTTATTACCTAATTGTTTTCAACAGAAAAAACAGTAGCTGCAAATTTGAAGACCCACTTCAATTAAAAATGTGTTTTTGGTGTTTTGAACATGGTCATGTACCACTTTTCTCATGATGGAGGACATCTGAAAGAATTTAAGATTAAAACTGCATTTCTGAGTATTTATTTATTAAAATCAAGATGGATCAGGGGCAGTTGAAAACTTTGTAAAAGCTGGGGTTTGTGATGCAGCAACTGTCATGGGCGGGCTAAAGTCTCCCTCCTCTGCTACAATTGCAAATCCTCATCAGCAGACAAGATATGTCTTCATTTTCCTCGTCTGAGTTGGCATCTGGCTTAAAACTGTGCGGCTGAATTGCTCCAATATTGGTTGGCATTGTTTTGCTACACCAATGTTAGCTTGGCCTTGCAAGGAGCTGTGAGCTAAAGGCAGATCGTGTAAACAAAGGCATGCTGGGATTTTAAAGTAGGCTCGTTTCCACGCCAGCAGTCCCGCCCACAACCAAAAAGACAAATTTCTTATGATCTACTTCTGATGTGTAGAAAATACGTCTTAAAAAATGACAGGCTTTTTGCTTTTGGCTAAAAACTGCATAATCATAATCAAAAGACCACTGGGAACTATTTTACTATAGAATATTTATATATATATATATATATATATATATATATATATATGTCCAGTTGTATTTTGGTTCATCCAACAGCATTTTATCATTTGCTTTTGATTTACAACAAATCAATTAAAGAAATACTTAGAAATGCTGTTTTAACTCTGAATTATTGTATACATGTCCTACATCATGAGAAAAATGCTACAAGAACATGTTTAAAACAGTACTTTTTCAATTTAAAAAAAAATAAAAATAATAATAAAAAAAAAACACTTTTTTGGAGTGGATCTATAAAAAGATGGCAGCTTGAATAAAGTGCTCCATGTCGTGCACTTTGCAGGTGAGACTAATGTGAACATTGAGATTTAAAAAAATAATTTATCGGACACTGCTACATTTTCTTTACCTTCTGCTTTAAAAATTATTTAGATGCAATACTTTTCAATTTGACATAAACTTATACCTACTACAATACAATGAATTATGACTCAAAATCCTGTAGAAAAACTGCTTCATTCTGAAGGGTCTTCTCTGTTACCCTCTGATTACCACTGCTTAAAAATTATCTATGAACATGTTGTCAAGCAAAACAGTATTACTAAAAGTTAAAAAATGTACTTCAATTATCCTATTTTTTTTCTTTACAACAGAAATAACTCAGGAAATGATCACTCAGTTGTGAATTATTGCCTCTGAAAGTCCCTGGTTGTTCTCTTCATGATTACAAACATGCATCCTTGAAGTGATAGAGATGTTCAGATCATGCAGATTAGTTTTGATTGCACGTTTGTCATGGGGATGTGCTGCGCTAGTGAATAAAATATGACTGAAATCAAACTAAAGTTTGGTATTTCTTTGAAACTGGCAGGAATTAAAATCTCTCCACATGAAGCAAATTTAATGACTTTGCCCAAACAGAGGGGCAGAGGGACCCCCACATGCTTTCTGAACGGCAGCATAGGATGGAGATTATTTTAAGCCCTAAATACATCAAATTAATGACAATTATGTTGGATCTGGTGGTCAGGGCGTCCACATCACACAAGAGTCTCCAGGCGATCTGAGTGGCTGGTTTGTTTGTTTGTGTGTGGAACGAATCCCCTCAAGTGTCTCCTAATTAGACCCAGCACGGCCTCACCGCCTTCTCACAGAGCACCGTTTCACTCTATGTCCAATTATTTTAATCCCGTGATTGCTCAGGCCTGGGAGTCTGCAGAGACACGAGCTTCTGGTGAAGACACGCAGAGCTGCAAATGTGGACACATCAGCTGCCATCAGGGCCTCATCACTGGCCCCTCTGCCTCCAAGGGTTTGGAGCTCTGGCCTGCTGCAGGCTCCACTGAGGTTAGTCCTCCTAAAATAAGATGTCAGGGGATTTTCAATGCTCCTGTCAGCATTACTGCTTGCCTGCCAGACTCCTGCTCTGACTCCTTAGTGGATTAGCAGAAGGCATCATCTATTTACCAAGACAGTCCGGTAAAGTGGTTTAAAAATAAACCCCAGAGTCTCCACTTCAGCAGATAAAGCCACGAATTAATTAGATTTGAAAATCTCACATTCCAATCAACTCTATCTCAAGGAAATCACCTCCGGTGTCAATGGTGCACCTTGGTTATCAATAAATTACATAATTTTCAATCAAATCAACATGATAATTCATATATTTCTGTAAAACACAGATGCGTGTACTCTCATTACACCTGACAGTAGAAATTCCTCGTCACACTTGCTGCAGTGTGTTTTTGTCAGCTTTAATGGGGCTGGCAAAAACAGTGAAGCCTCACATTAGAACAGTTAACCTCCTTCCTAACAAACATCCTGCTGGGGACTGCTCCACACCAATGGGAAAGCCGAGGTAAAAATAAAAAACACCACCTCTGCAAAACTGAAATATATGATTTGATGCCAACTGAAGGTAACTCATTAGAATACAACTAAAGGGCAACTTTCAAACAGGTAAAGATAGATTGCTGCCCATTATGTTACTTAGATTGAGTCTTTTTTGTCAACATTTTACTTATTTGGCTGAAATTCTGAAAAGATTTAAGATAAAACGTTAAATGGGAATTTCCTGTGCGTTAGTTGTGTGGAAGTCACACAGGTTATTGATGTGCTTTTTTGAGTTAGAAGTGGCCACCGTCTGAAACTGGTTAAAAATGCATATTAAATCAGCGACTCTGAAATCATATGTACGAAAAATATATATAATTCATACGGTATATGAATTGGTATAGTGACTAGATGGGATTAGGCAATGAACACAGCTGGGCTCCATGTGAAGTACAGGCTCGTCCAACTTATAAGATATTAGACAACCAGGACAAACCTACATGAGACATATTCTTGAGGCCCATAGTTGAACCATTAGGAGCTAAATTAAAAGGTAGTTTGAAGCATATTTCAAAAGAGATTTCTCAACAAAAAAAAATGCAGTTAACTCAAATGCCAACATGTAACCATAACTTGTTGTTTTTACAGTGAATATGCACCAACTTAGTTCATTGGGTTTGATTTGCTTCCACACAAGGCCCTCACATGTGAGAAAATTAAAGTTTCAATATTGTCACATTTGGGGCATTGTTGCCCAAAACAGACAAGGACAGAAAAAAGCAGGAAGTAGACTATTGGTTTGTTCCACTGTTGTTCTAAGATCATCATACTATCTTGAATCTGCAATTCCTTGTAATCACACAACACTCTTCATTATTTTCATAAACCATGCCGTGGGCTGTTTTTTTATTTTACTTGGATTTGCTTTTGCTCTTTGGTGAACGCAACGCCTGTTTGCACTTACACTAAAGTGAAACAGACCAGAAGTCAATTTTGACCCTCGTTCTTCCTCTAATGATAACATTAAGCCAAGGTTTTCCAGGAGAGGACACACGTACAGTATGTTTGCCTGTCAGTTCTTGGAAAATTCCTAATAGAGGTCTCTACAACTGTCAATTTAATGGTCACCTGTCAATTTAAAACATTAGGGTGTATTCAAACTAAACACATTTGGTTTGCTTAAAGTGAACCAAAGTTTGTTTCCGCCAATAATCCAGAACTAATGTTAAGTCTGAATTCACTCAAGCAAACCCTTGTCCGGGACCAATCTGACTTACTGTAGCTTTGGTTCGCTCTGAGATTCCTTAGTCTAAATCAAGTCCAATTTAGAAATGCAACAACTGGACCAAAATGGCCACCCTAGTAAAATTATGTAAACAAAAATATGAATGAAACAACAGGATGCAATGATTCTCATGTTTTTTAAGAGGAAAAGGGGTCCAAATGCTGACTTGTTAGAGCATTTATTTTAGCACAGCTAAAAATGCTTATTACATGCTTTTCTGTCTCATTATGCGGCAAGCGCCCAGCGCTGCTTAGATACTGCTGTGACCTCATCCTAAAAGCTGTTTAACAGAATTATTTTAAAAACAACGATGAGACATGGCAACTCACTGAAATGTGGTCTAATAAATGCAGACGCATTAAAATTATTTTTAGATATAGATTGCTTCTCACTGTTTTCTCGACAATCAATATGTCATAAACACTTATCATCCCACCTTCATAGCCGTCGTTTTGCCAATGACCGCCATGCCTCTGCTGTACCAAAGTACCAGTAAAAAGTGTTGTTCCTGATGTTGATTCAGACGTTAACAGGCAAAATAAAAAGTTTCGATCCAAAACATATTAAGCAGACTTGGTCCGGACCAAATGATTTTCTCAGTAAATGGCGTTTATTTACATAACGCTTTTCTACCTTCATTGAAGGCCCAAAGCGCTTTACAGTCACATCCCATTCACCCATTCACACACACATTCACACACTGATCCTACGCACAGGAGTGCGTACAGATTTCTGTGCTCTCCTTAAGATCCAGCTGCTCCTCTCTACAACCTTCATACCCAAAAACGCAGAGCACCCTTGCAGGTCAACCCACCCATACATGTCCATGACTGAGGCTTAAGGTGGAAGTGTGTTGCAGAAATAGATATTGTGTTTTTCTGTTATAAAGTAAGGCAAGTAAGTAAGGCACTTGATTTAAATGACAATAAAGGATTTCAAGGACTTGACTTAAAACAAGCCACCTAGCAGTTACTTGGTGAACTAACATGGCTGTATTTACTTTCACTTTCAAACAAACTTCACAATAACATCAGGTGTTGCCTTGTTTAGGTGTTCTGCACTGAAAATCACCTCCAAACATAAGAATAACTGTGCATGCTGTTAGAAGAACGTCCTCTGTGTCCTGATCACTGAGCTGGGAGTTTTTCCTGGAGGAAAGACACAATGTTCTTACTTGGTCTTTTGGGAAGCCCAACATCGCAAGGAATCTTGACAGCCAAAACAACTAATGGAATAGTTCTAAAAAAGTTTTTTTCTTTCTTTTTTTTTTTTTTGTTTTTTGGCGGCTAATTCACAGGCTTTACTTTACAGATGGATCATTCCTACATTTTTTTAAAGCCAAATCCCAATTCTTCCCTCCTCCCTTCCCCAACATTTAGCCCTCCAAACAGAGATTTATGAAAAAAATAGTGTCTCCAAATTCGAACGTCACTTCCACTTAATGATGTCACCAGTCGTTGCTGGTCAGCTATGTTAGCACAGAGCTTCTAGGGCTCAAATATACACAACAACTGTTTATACATAATAACTCTAAAAAGGTCATGCTAAAACAATAAGTCATTACTTACATTTAAATGTAAACTTCTGCGCTTCAGAGCGCACCCATGTGGAGAAAAGCGCTTCTCCTCCGCGGCATAGTGCGACACGGAACTCCCTCGCTATGGATGGATCTGTATCGCTCTGCTTGGAGGGTTGGCTGTGAAAAGAAAGATTTCAGACACCACAAATGCCCCTGCAAATTGAGCGGGAGGGAGAAAGGAAGAATTTGGATTCGGCCTAATTCTGTCATCTATACCCGTACATCCATATGAGGCTTTGGGTTAGCAGATGCTGACACCATATCAAAGGTTAGTTATTCAAAGGGATTTCTAGTATTTTTAAGTGAACCTTTCATCCAGTACAGACCACCAGAAAGGCTTTTCCATTTGTCTTTATTCAGTTATGACTTAAAATCCTGATCTTCCACACTACAAAAAGTCTGCTTTAAAAAACAAGGAAAAAAACAAAACAAAAATAAGGTAAATATTGCTTAAAATAAGAAAAATTATCTGCCAACAGAACAAGAAAATTTGGCTTGTCAAGACTTTTTAAAATAAGTAAAACAATCTAACCCAGAAATACCTAAAAATGAGTATATTTTTACTAATGTCAAGCTCATTTTACTGATATTAGAGGAATTATTAAGATTACTATTCTTAAAATGTTAAAAAATCTTCTTTAATTAAGATTTGGCTTGTTGGCTTTTCTTGATATTATGCTAACCACTAGAGATATGTTTCTTGAAACCAGCCAAATATACTAAAAACTGTAGTATAAATATACTAAAAACTGTTAGTAAGAAAAAAGTTTAACACTATTCTTCTCTCATTCTGCATGTTAACTTACTTGAAATTCTTGAAATAAGGTAAAAAAAAAACCTGCATTGATTGGATATACAAAAGTCACAGGCTTGCTTGAATGAAGATGTGAATCCAGCTCCTTGTACCTACTTTATTGTATCTGAAGTACATGTGAATGAAAAAAATATTTAGCTATTGCTTGTCTAGGTTGAAAGACAGACATGTAGATGACTACAAGCAATGCTGTACATTGTATAACAATGAGTGTCTCAAAAGAATGGGCAATAGGATGCTGTGAAACTTGCAGTAAATGGGCAACATTTTCATCACTAATAAGAATACAAAAGTGACTCATTCCAGAAAGCCTAATATCATTATAAGCAGAGCCCAACAGGTGATTTTGTAACCTAAAAAACTAGCAGAAAAACATTTCGCAAACATGTCAGTAAACATTTGTACTGAACATCAACATACATAGTTGCAACAGTAACAAACTAACATTGTAAGCCTACTCAGAAATAAACTTCTTCCACTCAACCATAGTTTTTTTGTAGGGGAGGTCATATCTCGGGCATGGATAGTGTCCATAACGACTTCTGTCTGCAACACAGATAGGAGTGTAGCGATGCACTTGGGGTATCTAAGGTGCCATGATGTACATCACGCCATCAGTTATGCTCTCCTTTGGGAAGATCAGCACAGTCATGGTTCCAATGGCCAGTATGCAGTTGGTTTCACAGACGATCACCACAGGACTGAACAGTGGTCTTGATTGAAGAAAGATGCTGGGGTGTTCTGCAGACTGAAACACAAAAAGAAAAATTATGCCAAAAATAAAAAAAAACTATGATCAAGTAAGATGAAAACCTTTACTCCTCTTTTTATACAATTATTTAAAGTCTATAAAGCAAAATGACAGCTGAATATACATATATATATACATATATATATATATATAAATAAAGTTATTTTCTTTAACTTTCTGGTTAACTTTAAACATAACTCAATTTTGATTTATTTTATGCTGAAGCAGCACATACAAGCTCCTTTCAAAATTTAATTTAAATTAAAAAAATTTTAAAGTTCAATTTGCGTGCACAAAACAGTTCAACACTAAGATGAGCAGAACTGTAAAGACTTCTGCTGTTTTACACCAAGAAAACCACGCTGCTGATATACAGCCATAAGAAACTAACATTGTTTTTGTGCACTTTAAATGGTCCAGGTGAATACTCGAATCTGATTGGCTGCTGGGTGTTTCCGGAAGAAGTTACTCTTCTAACCAGTGTGTTTCTCAAAATGACAACAAAATGTTTTATTGCTTTCCTCTTTTTTTTGTTTGTTTCATTAGAGTTTTAAGTAAAACTGAATCTCGTGGGAAAAAAATCCACCAAAAAAACAGCTTCTTTACCTTCCAGGTGAGTCTGTAATTTTTACCCCCCAAAAAAAACGAAAACATTAAGAATGCATTGCTGTGAAATGCGAATTAACCAACCCATCAGTTTTATTTATTCTTATATGACAGAACCCACACTGTTATCTTCTCCAACAAAAGTAATATTGTCTGTCTGACCTTCTTCACATAATCCGCAGCACCACAAGCCTCAGAGAGTCCAGATAGGAGCCTAAATGGAAGCTTTAAGTGTCAATAACAAAGCTGTGAAAAATTGATCACTGGGCTTACTGCAGCAGTTTGAAGAGAAAAGGCAGATAAATGAAAGATAGAGTGAACTTCACAGACACGGGAATAATAAGAGGTTAGGATTAAGTACTCCAAAGGATGACATGTGGATTGCTGCTGTGTTTGCAAAGAAGAAGGACTTCGCTCTAAGGATGAAGTCCTGACAAAGCAGCAAGCAGGTCTGTCACTATGAAAATTCAACTTCTTCCCATTGGATTCCTCTGACCAACATAAGCATCATCTGGTTGCAACTGTTTCATCAAGTAGGGTGACTTTGAATGTCCCATCTGTGGTCTTCTGTATTGCGTCAGGAAAGCAAAACTGGGTTTTAAAACAAGGAATGCTGGAATTTTCTAAAGTCAAAGCAAAACAAAAACTTCACGATTGTTAACAAACACATCCCTACATCAAGTCATCGGCACTCCAAACTTCACAAAAAGAAAAATGTTAAGAGGAGAATTCAAAGAGACAAATGTTTTTGAGTTTTTGTTCATTCAAGTATTATGGGCTCATGCCAACATCTTCCCAAAAGTCTTTTGTCCAAACAACAGTGAGAGTTGGGTTATTTGTCTTTAGGCCATCAACCCACGCTGTCTCAGACGAGTCACCCGTTTGTCTCCTTCAGAGTCTGTTGGTGTGTGCAACATTCCCTTTCTCTGGAGACTAGAAGCAAAGGGCTTTCCCAGCAATTATGCCCACTTCATGCAGCCAAGTTGCTTGGAGGTGTTCAAGTATGTTTTTGAACACCCTGATCAGGCTCTCATTCTCTCTTCAGCCTCTGCTCTTGTTAGAGAAGAAAAGAGAGAGGATTCTTTTAAAAGAGACACAAAGAAAGATGAGGATTTTTTTTTTGCCTTCACATGTTTTAAGTTCAGCTGTTGAGAACATAATGTGTGCTTTTACCCTGAAAAAAACAGGTAATGTGCTGGTTAAAGTACCCTCAAGTTCTTTGTCCAACTACCAGTATTGCTTTTCTATTGTTGCTTGAAAAAAACACCATAAAAAGAGGAAATCCAGTTTTCTAATCTATTTTAGGCACAGGAAGGTCCTGGAGACCTTCAAAACCAGTTTTAGTTTCCAAATATGTCAGCTGAAGTCTGAGGAGGTCGTTCCAATAGCTCCTGTTCTTGGTTCCAGACATTTGTTTTACAATTTAAAATTTTCTAATCCCTTAAACTATTCATCACTTCTCACAAACTGGCTTTGTTTGGAATTACGCTAATTTCAAAGGATTTGACCCACTCAACTGCAACTCATCCCACCTTAGCAGAAGAAAGATGTCAACACGGCATGTTTTTGTCCTCATTACTGTCTGTTCCATCTGTTCAGACCATGAAAACATTAATGAAAGATTTATTAATGACAGTTCTTCACCTGTTCAGTAATTTCCTGTCACAAAGGTTTAAGCATCTTTAAGATTACCTTTAAAAAGTGGGATTAATGCTCCTTCGATGCTCAGTTATTCAGAATACTTTGTGGCTACATTGACAGGAAAAAAGGTTGTGCTTGAGAGTTAGCAGTGATAAGGCTGTAAAGGAAATAAGATTATTTAGGACACATTCACAATTTAATATTGCTCCTTTTTGACACACAAAACAGTTTTTTTTAGTTCTTTTTATTTGCACTTACACCAGACTTCAACTCTTTTAGCAGCTGTGAAAGCTACCCTGCGGATCAAGCAACCGATGCCTATTCTGCTTAGGAGCGAGGGCTTTGGTTTAATTGCACATGAATACTGGTGCGGTTCAAGTGCAGTGTGAATGTAGAAGGACTATCCAAAACACCAAAGAGCAGATGCAATTTGTGCATCGCGGTGCATCCAGAGTTCAGAAATCTGAACTTTGGCAAAAAGATGTGTTGTATGATGGGATGGGACACAGTTTTGATGTTTTGATGATACGCTGGTTTTGGAGTTCAAAACCAACATGGAGAAACTGAAGGTTCTTCTCCTAAACTTTATCAATTTTTTTTCTTTTATTTATTGAGACAACAATAAAAAGGTCATTTAAATCTGTTTTTTTTTTCTTGATGCAAAACAGTTTTACATAATTCTTTTTTTTTGTTGTTAATTTAAAAGTATTACAGGGTATAGATTTTTTATTTTTTTTATCTTTGACCAGTTGTTTAAATGAGACTACACACGGCTTATTGAAAGAAACAGCTGGAGATAATTTTTTTTAGATTAGTTTTTAATCTTAATATTGATCAGTGGAGTTCAGCAGAAAACGTTATTTTTGTCGGATGATGAAACCTCGCTGAAGGGGAATGATTCACAAAATGGACAAACAACCAGACTTACCTATTAGACTTCAGATTTTTTTTATCAAGAAATATCAGAACATTTCTATGAAGGATACGGGGGGTTTTAAAATGCACGCGAAAAAAGAAAAATACTGAAAACTTAAAAAAAAAACTTTATATAAGAATCATTCCTTGATTTTATTTTGTTTATGCTGTCCTATTTATTTTGTGTCTAGAGAATCACACAGATGTAATGTCACAGATGGTCACATGGCCGCAGTTTAAAACTATATACCAAGGCTTCTCTATCAAAACGAGAAAAAGCTTCTGACTGTTAGGACAATCTTTTTGTATTTCCTGAATATAAAGTAAAATGCTCAAATTGCTGAAAACTTTGAATTTCTAGTCCAAAAAAATCACTCTAATGATTAAACTTAAGCACATAGGTTTCAAGCATTAAAACGAAACAAGAGATTTCATCTTACTGCATGTTTGAGATGATCAATGTGGTAAATGAGACAACAAAAACACTGAAAAGTAATCCTGTCAGAAGTGAGCAGATTCTCCATCTTTTCATGTCAGTCATTCTTAGCCTCTCTGGATTTTAAGATCAGACCACAAACTGGTTTCTTTAACAGTTTTAGATTTCATACAGGCCAGCAGTACAGAAAAGCTCTTTTTCCTCTAAAATACCCTTAATTAAAATCATGGGAGAAATAAAGTTTCCACTCTTTTTATTTGAAGGCTTCTCTCATCAGGATACAATTAGCCAATTTTGTTCTTCTTAACAAGCACAACCTCTTAGATCCAAGCAGCATAGTTTAGTGACACTTATTGAGGCTGAGTTCTCGTATAATTCCAGTTTCTCAGGTGTCCAGTAAATACATCACAAGACAGAAGTGTGTAAAACCATGATGGTACCTTGGGGGGAAATGAACAAGCTGACCTGAGGATTTAAGGTGATCAAAAAGACCCACAGGTTATAAAGTATGTTAGTCTGCAGCCATAACTTCAGCCCTCAGCAGGGGCATAAAAGCAGAGAAGATATGGTTTCCCAAAAAAACATGTGCAGGGATGGTTTTGCGCAGAGCTGTAGGGATACGACTCCTGTGCTCTGTGCATTGTTTTGTTCCACTTTATTTTCATTTGGATTTGATCCAAGCGGGGTTAGCACTCCTTTGGGAAAATGCTGTTTGTTTCTCTGGCCAAAGAGAGACAATGTAAGCAATCAGCCGTCGGGCAACAGATGGGTCTGCATGTATGGTGTACTCCCTGAAAGAGTGGGCGGAGGTTCTTCTTGAAAGTGTTAACCTGCTAGCAAAGAATGATTTCATTCGGTATTCTGCCCAAAGCCCAGAAGGTTTCAGCAAGCTGAGCTTTGTCTCGCCCCCATCAACATCTGTTTTTAAGGCAGCTGAGACACGTCATCTCCATACGCTTTACTCTCACATGCTGGAGCTTGTTGCTCTAAATAGCTGTTTTGGAAGCAGAAATCTGCTGTTTGAGGTGTGTGGTAAAGTGCTTTGTGTACTGCTGCAGGATCAGAGGAAACACCGTAGTCCTCTGCTTTTCCATAAAATGAAAATGCTGCTCCGCCTAAATTCATGTAATCAGTTTGTTCTCTTCTTCTAATCTTATCCTTTCCAATCTGGAGCTGTACTAACCATTCCGGTGTGTTCCAGTCAACCTCTTCAGAAAATCCGTTGTCTTAAGAATAAGGCTGATTTTCATAATCATTGCTCTTGGGTCCTCAGGGGGAGCTTAGGTACAATTCACTTGCGGCTGGAGGAGCAGTTTGTCTGCTGAACTGCTGGCTAATTCTTCTATTTATAGAGGGTCATTAGTCAGTAAAAGTCCTGCTTTGCTGTTAACTCATCTCCTACTTTAAAACTGAAGCTGAGGTAGTCTAGTCTGAGTGTCCCAACCACTTAAAAGTCCATTAAAGGCAATTCCCTTTTTCTTTATGACTTTAAAAAAGCAGTAAAAAGGGCAGAGTTTTAATGCACAATCTAATTTAACTAAACATATAATTAGATTCCTAAATGTTTTAGAAAATCAATTATAATGTACCCTGTATTTCACATTTTTCATTTAAAGTGAGACAATGCCAAAGCTGAAGGTAATTAAGAGCAACTTTTACATTCAAATCTTCTGCAAAAGTATTCTTCTCGTTCTCTGATTCATCACAGCAAATTGATTTTTTTTTTTTTGCACCACAACACATCACATGCTGAGGATTTTAAACAACCACATTTTACTTGATGATATTGTAGCGGCCTTCGTACCATGTAAGCCTAGATGGAGCAGAACTCAGCTAAGCTAACTAGCGAGGTGCTAGCATCTATCGCCTAAACTTTTCTGGCAAAAGAATGAGCTGACCCGTGTCTCATACACCGCAGGACCCCGGGTGGCTGGAGAGATCAGGAGGCATAATAAAATGGCAGAGTCCAATGCACTTGGCAGAACTTTTTAATATGCCAGCTTAACATTACACACACTCAACAGATTGAACATTGCAAAGGTCTTGCATAGCAACAACCAACTCACTCATGGTTCAACAGAACTAAACCAAACACCCACAATGCACCGGTGCCGTGTGCAGGATCACTACACAGCCCCCCTCTTAGAGGGTTAAGTGTCCTCACAACCCTTAAACGTCCTCTAATACAAAGTCTTGCAAGTAGGCAGGTCTTTGCCGAACACGCACTGGCCTTCCCCGTGGCGTGTTACCTGGGCCAGGCTCGGTTCCAAGTCCATTATTATTGCTCTCTGTATCGGTGTTGAGGGTTATGGAGCCATCACTGACTTCTTCAGTCTGTTGCACAGGGGCCATGGGTCGGTATGGTGCCAACCGGTCTTTGTGGAGAACCACACGACGCCCACGACCTGGCAGGCGGACCCGGAACACCACATCAGAGATCTGGTTCATGATCTGCCCCGGCCCTTGCCAGTGATGTGTCAATTTGGGGGAAAGCCCCCGCTTCCTCATTGGACAGTACACCCAGACTTGATCCCCAAGTGCGAGCGGCGGTCCATGTGCCCTGGAATCATACGCCCGCTTCTGACGGGCTCCGGCTTCCTGTAGAGTCTCTCGCGCTACTTGATGTACCTCATCAAGCCGCCCTCTCAGCCGCCGCAAATAATCCAGCTCTGGGCCACCCACAATCTCAGGCTCAGGTGGAGCTCCAAACACCAGATCCACCGGTGTTCGTAGCTCCCTTCCAAACATTAGGGCTGCCGGGGTGCACTGGCTAGACTCCTGGACAGCAGTGCGGTATGCCCATAACACAAGGGGCAAGTGCTGGTCCCAGTCCCTCTGGTGACGGCTGGTAAGGATTGCAAGTTGAGTGGCCAAAGTACGGTTAAACCGCTCCACCAACCCATCACTTTGAGGATGAAGAGGCGTGGTCCTGGTCTTTTTAATCCCCAAGCGCTGGCACACCTCACTGAACAGCCGACTCTCAAAGTTCCGTCCTTGATCGCTATGTAGCTCCTCAGGAACTCCAAATCGGGTGAACATCTCGTCCACCAACCTCTGTGCTGTAGTGGTGGCACTCTGATCGGGGACTGCATACGCCTCTGGCCACTTAGTGAAGTAGTCCATGGCCACAAGGACGTAGCGGTTTCCAGTGTCCAAGGACTATGGCAGTTTAAAGTAATGCCATTTGGACTTTGTAATGCTCCGGCTACTTTTGAGAGACTTATGGAGCGGGTTCTGAAGGACATTCCCCGCACTCGCTGCGTAGTGTATTTGGATGACCTGCTGGTCCATGCGCAGAGCTTCACAGAAGCTGTCCAGAATCTGCATGAAGTCTTTGCAGCGATTCGACAGGCTGGACTGCGTCTAAATCCAACCAAGTGCACCCTTCTGGGCCGCCAAATACAGTTCCTTGGTCATGTCATCAGTGAGGATGGAGTGGCAACTGACCCTGCAAAGGTTGCGGCAGTGAGAGATTGGCCCACACCATCAAACACCTCTGAGCTACGAAGCTTCCTTGGCTTAGCATCCTACTACCGCCGTTTTGTTAGGGATTTTGCCACCATTGCCAACCCCTTGCACCGATTGACAGAAAAAGGCAAGCGTCTTGAATGGTCTGAGGGGTGTGCGGCAGCCTTTCAACAGCTAAAGACTGCCCTTGCTGATGCTCCTGTGCTGGCTTATCCTGATCCCAGTCAGCCATTCACTTTGGACACCGATGCAAGCAATGTGGGGGTAGGAGCCGTGCTCTCCCAGCCGGACAAAACTGGTGAAAAGGTTGTGGCCTATTACAGCTGCAGCTTAAGTCGACCGCAGAGAAACTACTGTGTCACCAGACGGGAGCTGCTGGCTGTAATTTTAGCGGTAAGACACTTTCGGCCCTACCTCCTGGGCACAAAGTTCAGGCTACGAACCGACCATGCCAGCCTCACCTGGATGTTAAACTTTAAACAGCCTGAGGGCCAGGTGGCCAGGTGGTTGGAAATCCTACAGGAGTATGATTTTGAGGTCCAGCATCGGCCAGGACGCCAACACACTAATGCTGATGCCCTCTCCAGGCGCCCCTGCCTCATCGATGAGTGTCGCCATTGCCTTCGCCAAGAGGGACAAGGAATGGGACCCTTGGCAGCGGCAGCCTGCCCAGCTGGGACAAGGTCTGAAAGGGAGCCATTCTCTTTAGAACAGCTCAAGGAGCAACAGAAGGCTGATCAGGTGCTGGCTGAGGTGAGAGGCTGGCTGGAAGACCAGAGGCGTCCAGACTGGTCAGCTGTGTCCTTCCGAGGACCGGAGCTGAAGATTTTGCACTCCCAGTGGGACAATCTGGAGCTTCACAACAATGTTCTCTATAGGAGGTGGCGGGCACCAGGTGCAGGTGCTGACCATGTTCAACTCCTGGTGCCCCGCAACCTTCGCCAAGAGGTCCTCCATTGGATTCATGGTTCAGCTGGGGCAGGGCACTTCGGAAACAACAACAACACAGTGCGGCGGCTCAGACAAAGGTTCTACTGGCCAGGTTGTCGACAAGATGCAGAACTGTACGTCCACTGCTGCGACACCTGCACTGCCCAGAAAGGACCCAACCAACGTTCACGAGGGCCGTTGCAGCAGTATTTAGTGGGGGGACCTATGGAGAGGGTTGGTGTGGACATTTTAGGCCCTTATCCCACTTCTGACACCAATGTAGCGGCCTTCGTACCATGTAAGCCTAGATGGAGCAGAACTCAGCTAAGCTAACTAGCGAGGTGCTAGCATCTATCGCCTAAACTTTTCTGGCAAAAGAATGAGCTGACCTGTGTCTCATACACCGCAGGACCCCGGGTGGCTGGAGAGATCAGGAGGCATAATAAAATGGCAGAGTCCAATGCACTTGGCAGAACTTTTTAATATGCCAGCTTAACATTACACACACTCAACAGATTGAACATTGCAAAGGTCTTGCATAGCAACAACCAACTCACTCATGGTTCAACAGAACTAAACCAAACACCCACAATGCACCGGTGCCGTGTGCAGGATCACTACAATATCTAAACATTTGCAGGTAATCTAATTGACCAAATTAACATTTAAAAGCCTGTAATCTGTGATCTAATGTAAGAGTGAAATTAAATTCATCAGCACATCATTTTTCCATCTACTTCTTAAATAAAAAATAAAAAAAACAATAAAAATGAGCGAAGGCACCCCACCACCACCAGCAAACAAGCTGTCGAGTACTGTATGGTGTCAAATCAAAGCTGAAATGAAACATTTAAACCCACCTCAAACTCCACCTTAGATTAAAAAAAACTAACAAACGAGTCAGCAGAAAAGGAGACTATTGGGAAAATCGAGATTCAATTAATAAAAAAAAAAAAAAGCTAAAAATTATGATGAACCCCCATAAAATACAAAACAGAATTGCAAAGTGTGGATTGCTGACATCTCATTTTGGGTTTCTTACTGAACTCTAAGGGTATTTCAAAATATTTAGCTTCATTTCTTCAAAAATAAATAAAAGCTGAACTCATAACTGGCTTAAATGATTTTTACCACAACATCCATCATGATGTCATGGTATGCCCACTTTGATGGCTGAATATTTCCTCCTAAAGAAGCAAACATGAAAGGTGTTTTACAAATTCCTTGTTGGATTAACTGCCAGAAGAAAACTTTTCATATGTCATTGGATGCCATCTTTGTTTCTTTCCAAACTCAAAACTGAAACAAAGATGCCAGACAGAGACAGAACTATGTTAATCAAAATGGAAAACAGAGAAAAAGATTATGCAAGTAAATTTTAGCTTAATGTAGCACTTCGTTTTTTGTTTGTTCATCAAAAACAGGAGCAAGTACAAAAAAGAACAGCCTTCTTTATAAAGTCACTTTTCTTAATCAACTTTCTCAGAGGACAGATTACATCACATTTACTCCTTGAACATATGTAAACATTACAAACATTTTTATTTTCTGATGGAGTCTGTGGGGCTCAGTATGACGGCTGGGTGTTTTTGCAACGTGAGACTTGAGGAACACCTGTTGGAGATGCCTGGCATGAAGCACTGGGGTCTGGTCTGGTCTGGACTGGACGTTCCGATCTTAACAGTCTCAAGTGACCTGTGACAGACTGGTGACCTGTCCAGGGTGTACCTTGCCTTCACAAACAGTAGCCAGGACAGGCTCCGGCAACCTCATGACCATGAAGGGAACATAGCCGACAAGGAAAATAGTTGAAAGGTTGGACGTCTCTTACTCACCTGTTTGCCTCACTGCACCGTAAACTGAGTAGAGTTGCAGAAATGCAACTTCAAGTTCCTTATATCAACATAAAACAGGAAGTTCTTTTATCTATGAAACAACAAATATTTCCAGTCCAGAACCTGAATATGTGATCCAAAGTAGCAGCTTTAACTTGATGGGGGCATGTGAACATGCAGCCCAGTGATTGGTGCATGTGTGCATGCTTCTTGGCTGAGTATAATAGAGGATCACTAGAGCTTGTAGAGCAATAATCATAAGCAATCGTCATATTCCCACACAGATGTGATGCAGGAGCAGCTCCACTGGTCTGATGATGAGTGACAGAAGCGTCTGAGCTCTTCATCTCGCCCTTTCTGAAGAGCTTTGAAAAAATAGAGAAAAGAAGAACATGAACTGGTATCTCCATCAAAAGTTTCTCCACCTGAGGTGGTCTTTATTCATAATCTCCTCCTGGCTCACAATAATCATCAGACATTAATCCAACATGTCTGCAGCTGTATGTGCAACAGAACTTCATTGGCATCTTCCAATGCTTTTTTGGTGGAGCTCATGTCCCCCCTCTACATGCTGCTGAAGAGAACCAGATTTCCCCAGCAGTTTGCAGCCGGCGGTAAAAGTCCTTCAGTCAAACGGTGTTTTAATCTCATGCAAACATCTCTCAGCAGTTCATTACAACTCCCTTTGATGTGGAGAGCTACCTGCATAAACCACACATCATTTCAATCTTCTAATGAGTTTGGTTGTAGAACTAACTGCAATGCTGCTCTTCATTTAGGTACATTTTATAGCCAGGTTACACATTAAAGCTGATGACTTTTGCAGATATTAGTTCAACTTGATTTGCATTAAACACCTTTAGCTCATAAAAATGTACAAAGAATCAGTGTTTTGACCTTTTGGATTTTAATTAACAAAATCTTTTGTGCCTTATCTTCTGAAATCCCACAGTAACTTGTGTTTTGTTGCACAAAATAATGTCTTTATTGATTGTTTCAGGAACCAGTTGTCCTCTGCTCAGCGATGGAACCATTAGATTGAAAACATTTGTCCTTCCACACAAAGGTCAGGGCAACAAGGGAAGCTGACAAGAATGTTTCATTGTTTTCAGTCTGCTTGTAAGTCATGCTAATCCTACATGGTGTTAAGTTCCCTCATTAGCATATAGATATATTTATGCTCATACACTCTGGATTCTGTATGGCCAAACTGAAGTCTCAGACGGGGGGTGGGAGAAAGCTCAATTCATAGCTATAGTGGGCCCACCATTGATCAACTCCACAAATATACATTCATTTGTGTTATGTTTCCACAACTCTGTACGACTCCCTACTTCTCAAAAATGAAACCAGATCACTGTTCCATTCCACTCAGAAACCCTACATCTGCCTCTCCTAAACTCTTCCAAAACTCCATAGGAATGTTATCAGGACCGACTGTCTTTCTACTGCTTTTCCTCTTCAATGTCTTCCTCAATTCATTCTTACTGATCTTTGCCTTCCTGCTCTACAACATCCACCTCTTCCCCTCTGTGTTCTCTAACCTGTTCATCAGTTCTTTAAAGCTCTCCTGCTGAACATCCTTTCATTTTCAACTTCCATCATTTGGTCCTTTGCTCTTTGATTGTCCTCTTCATCTTTCTCAACACCACAGGCATCCTCACACCACCTCCCTATGCTGTCTGGCTAGACTTTTCCCAAACCCAACTTTGCAGATGCTGATCTTTTCCAGAAAACAACATCTGAACAAAATGAGCAGTTTGTGCGCTCCTCCCTCCACTCCTATATGTCTCCCTGTGCTCCTCTTTCAGGAAAAATGTCTTGTGTCGTTTGCATTCTGTCAGCAAAGTCCACCACCATCTGTCTTTCTGCATTCCTATCCTGAACACCAAACTTTTCCATCATTTCCTTATCTCCTTTGTTCCCTTCATCTACATGTCTGTTAAAGTTTGCAGCAAACATCTCTCTTTCTCGCCGTCCAGATGGATCTCCTCATCCATCTACCTCCAGAATGTCTCCTTCTCCTCACAGCCTACCAGGGGAGTAAAACCACTGACAACGTTCATCCTCATCTCCCTATCTGACACTCTTCACCTCCAGAACATCTACCTTCCAATCCTGCTGTTTCCCTTTTGGGTCTCAGGGTTCCCAGAACCTGTCCTGGTTACTGATGTGGTCCGCCCTGAACAGGTCTGTCACAGGGCCACACGATCCCTCAAACGCACTCCCACCCAGGGACACTTTAGAGCAGGGATAGGCAACTCCAGGCCTCAAAGGCTGCATTCCTGCATGTTTTCTAACACATCTTGCTCTGGCATTTTCTGATTAGCTAGACACACCTGAACCAGGTAATCAGTCAAGAGTCAGGCTAGGATACCTGGAAATCATGCAGACAATTGCTTAATGATACCTTATTTTTGTACAAATTAGTTTTAAAGAGATAAGCTGAGAAATTTGAACTTTTTTTAGGAATGATAAAATGGACAAAACTGAATCATGTGATTTTTTTCACTCTAAAGAATTCTCTGAATAATTCAGTACATGTTTTGAGTTTTACAGAAGTTTTACAAAATCCTTTGACTGCCGGATATCTTGACCTTTAACTTTAACCTTTGATGTCTGTTCATCTTTGGGTTTACTTGAATGGAGCAACACACATGACTATATCTGCACCCTTATGTTCTACTGCAAAGAAGACATTTCAAAAGAGTTCAGAATTTACTGGGTGCTTGTCGCACAGATTTTCTGGAAAGGCATCATCTTTGTGCAGCAAAAATTTATCTGAGATTGTGAGAAAACAGAAAAACAGAAGGCACTTGTTTGCAGAGTAGAGTCGGTCAAGTTTCTAAGGAAAAGAGGACAATGGCATGTGTCAGCTTTGATGACAGAGGAACGCCTTCTGGCAGCCGTAAAGGAGGATTTTCAAGTCGTGCAATTGCATCTGACGACTGTAACATGTTTTTTGGGAGAAACCTCGAGTTTGAGCTTCAGTCTCAGGAAAAGTCTAATCCTAAGCACTTTGTTTGCTGACAGAAAAAAAACTTTAAAGCAACATTTAGCTGACTGAATTGTTGGACAAAAATAAAAGACTTTGTTTTGTATCATTAAAAAATATTAATCAGCACAAGTTGGGAAACAGGCAAATGTGATCTCGGCAAAAGTCTGATATTTTGTGCCACTCATTTTTCTTCTCATCAGTGAAAGCTTTGCACATTGTTTGCATTTTATTTGGTAGATGACATAGATTGACGAATGTTGAATCACTGTAACATTAATGTCATTCTAACACTCTGTCCCAGAGAAAAGTGTTGTCATCGGCACAAATTGGGTGAACCTTAAAAGCTTTACAGTCAAAGAGTTCAAAGAGCATGTGACATTTTGCTGTCCCTTTCAACATGTCTGGTTTTCACTTCATCCTCATCAGATCTGCTTTATCACCCTTTTATTTCTCCTTTGTCTCACAGGATTGTTACTCCAAATGTTTATTTCTTGAGGTTTAAGATTCCTGCCAACAAACCTGGTCTCCTCCAATTTTGGGTCCAACTCCACCAGTTTTTGACAATAATATTCTTTCATCAATGATACTTATATCTCTTTTTGTTCACTTATAATCATTGTGTGTGCATCATACAATTAAAAAACACATTAGACCTCTGGAAAGTGAGGTGGCTCAGCTTTTAACGGAAATAGAACCGCAGCTGGTTCCTGATGACACTCTGCAGCGTGTCTTTTCTGAACTCCCTATCACGCCATTCCATGTCATGTGTGCTGCTGTGTCTGCAGGACTATGATCTCAGTTTTGTTCTGACTCTGAAACTCTTACATTCAGAAATCAAGGCAATTAGGCAGACAGCTTGCAAAGCCTAACTTGAATCAGTACAAAAAAGAAAGTGTCCTGCACAACTGCATAAAAATCATCAGATATTAAATTGGAACTTTGTAAAAATCCAGTTATATGATGATAAATAAAATTGTTAATATATGTAGGCATAATTACAGGAAAAATATGATTATTTGGGCTCATTAAAGTAGAAATGCACACACAATACATTTACAAAGAGAAAAATAGAGGTTAGAATATGTTTGTGAACACCAACATTATGCATGATTATATTCTGATATTTTTACTTGGAATGAGATCAAACAGTCACCCACTGAGTACGGATGTCTCCAAAATAACAATAAAACTGACACTTTGGCTGTTTAAATACATTTTTGAGAAAAACTGCAGAAAAATGCATCTAAGAATTCCTGCATAACTACAAGGAGCCATTTTCAGAATGCAGATCCATGCAACCTGCCAATATTTGTTCATGCTGGAGTTGGCACTGGAAGCTGTGAGATAAAAGGTGCCGTCACTTTTCTGTTCCCCGTAGTCTAGCCTCCAGATGTGATGTCAGTCATCTCTCAGCTCAACCTTAAAAGCTGATAAAGAGATCAGTAAGATTCCGGCTGAAATGAGGAATTCCAATGATAGACAGCCGCTTTTGACAAGCTTCCCCTGCTGTCGTGTTCTGTACAGCTAAATTCACAGCAGGAATGTTTGAAAGTTTAATCGAATGACTGTTTTTATTGGTCTAGCTTGTTGGCTAAATCTTACAGCTGCAAATACATTATTGCTGTATAATTTCATATTTTTTTTAATTGAATTTGTGGGAATATAAAAAAATATAGCTAAATATAAAAAAATCAGCTTTTCCTGAAAACCCCCCAAATAAAACTATACTATATTTTATTTACAAGTACTTTTCATGTAACTCAAAGACACTGCAAGGGAAGAAATAGCAGAAAACAATGCATTAAAAAACACTAGAAGCAACTCAAAACAGCAGAGAACAGTTTAAGATAAAGTCATGGAACAAAGTTAGATCTTTTAGACTGACTTTAATAGTTTAATAGTTTTTAGGCTTCAGGTGTGACAAGGAGGTGGGGACAAACCATTCCAGAATCTGGGATGGGAGCAAACCTTTACACCGCTCGCAGGTGACCCGGACAAATGTGAAAGTTATGGACCACTCCATGTAAATTACATACATTTATGTACATTCTTCTACGGGCATGCTGTGAGTGACAGTCTGTAGTGAAGTCCAGAGAAAGCTTTAGTCTTGTGCATCCAAATGGGTGCATTCACACTAAGCACAATTTGGGTTTCACGGTGCGGAGCATCAAGAGTTCAAATATCTGAACTTTGGCACATAAAGACCCACCGCATTAACGAATCAGGAACTCAGCTTTGGCCCATGATGTGTTGATGACATGATCAGCAGGTGATTAATTCAGCTGGATAATCTAATCCTTCTATTCCTGAACTTTATCAGAGACAATAATAAATTGATCCTCAGTTTTTAGTTTATTTTCCTCCTCGGACTAATGCAGGAGAGCAAGTCATCAAACTGGGTTACAGAGACCCGGAAGCACCTCTGAAAGCAACCGTCATTCAGACGTAGCTCCTGCAGTAGATGGTGAGACTAATTGTACTGGGAAAACCTCTGAATGATCTCATGGACCCAGAGTTCTTTAACATAAATACATCTGATCTCTAAACATCATCCCCATCTTCCATCCATTGTAATAGAGATATACAGTCAATACTTCTATGTAGCGATGAACCAAACATTTTGGACAGTAGCCAGTAGCCCCTCCCACATGCCACTGAAGCATCATTTATACATTTACATAAATCTTCAAATGTGAGAGATTTTAGATTTTTTCTGGACTTCATTTTCTATTAACATTGTAACTGTGAGAGTTTAAATAAAAGAGAAACGTGTTAAAATGTTGATGTCTTTCTAAGTAAAGTGTATAGTCAGGGACTTTACAACCTTAAAACAACTATAAAAATGTAAAAAATAAATAACTAAAAAAGATGACTACATATTTCATCTATTGAGGGTTATAAAATTGCTCCTGCAAGAAACGAAATGATAAATGGATTTGTTACTTTTTTTTTAGGATTTTTAAAAAGCTTTATTAATACTTATTGATGTGTGAATTATTTTTGTCCTAAACCCAAATCTGGTTTACAGTTTGTGCATATTTAGTAACTAAAGGCCAGGTAAATTTCATCTCCTCCATTTTGTCTTGAAGATGATTTCGAAAAACTCTTTGAACCTTTGATTGGTTCACCTGCAATCGGAAAGTTCTAATCCTATGGGATTACTCAATAATTCATCTTCTGCAACTACCTGCACACATCACAGATTTATCTTGTGAAAAATGCATGTAGCATCCTGATGCAATTCTTAGAGGAGCTTGTCACTAAAACCAAAGGTAGCAGAATGTAACTGGTTGCTCCTCTGACTAAAGCTCGCAAAGGCCCATATTTTCATGCAGGGTACATTTGCAATCAATAAAAGCTGCGGGTGACTGTGCTAATCATAGCTCACAGGGGTTTGAACCGAAGCAGAGTTCACTTTTTCCCGGAGACTCAAATATGTCATCATCACTTATCACTGATTACTGAGCCAGGCCCTCCCCGCTCTGGCCTTTTTCTCTTAATCTGAATACATTTAAATGCAGAGGAAGTGCTCATAGCACAGCTGAGGCGTCGGGTTAAACACATCCCTGCACAGTCCGACACCTTTTTATAGGTTGCTCCTGCTTCTTTCCCCTCCAGATAAAAGAGGCGACCCGTCAGCTTCATCAGCTGGAGCTGCTTTAATCAGCGGTGTCAACTATCCAAGCAGCTCTCAAGCAGACTCTAACCTGTTATTGATGTTTGCAAATTATTAAGCAAATATTTCCCCATGGCGTCACTTTGGTTCTGCACACGGAGAATTGATTACTGATTAGAGGCGAGCCGTTTTGCTCATGTAAGCTTTTTTACATCGCCTGTGATTTGATGTTTACATGGGCGATGAAAAGGCGTGCAGCACAAGCGCAGATGGCGCTTTATGCAGCATGATTCCTCGACAGACGTTCTCTGAATGGTTGTTCAATGTTAAATGAGCTAAGTTTGGCGGGGGAGGGGGTTTGCAGCAGAGGTAGAAAAATAAGGAGTTTGTTTCCACAATGCGTGCTTTGCATTTTAATGAGGACGTGAGCTCTGCAGAGACACACATGTTCACTCACCACCCACTGGAAAAAACACAGAGACAGGATCTGCAGACCTGACTGGATCAGCGATTGCTGAGTCTGAAAAGGTGCCAACAGATGCAAACACTGTTCAGTGACTGAACAAGCTTTCAGCTTTATTAAGTCTACCCTTTGAGAATGCCCACATTAGCAACCATGCAGACGTTTTTTAGTGGGACAGACACTGCACTGAGATTTGGACCCACTGGAGAGTTTGCTTCTTTTCACTTGTATCTGGTGGAGAGTTGAATTCATCAAAGAGGAACCAAGTTTGGTTTCATGCCAAAGATGGATGTTTTTAAGGAGACTTTTCCTCACAAGCACAAGGAAGTACAGAACAAAAGGGCAAAAAATTCAGATCTTTTAAAAAACAGATTCGCAGCACTCTGCTCAGATTATTTTAGGTTGTATTCAGACTGGACACATTTGGTCCTTTTAAAGTGAAACCGGAGTTTGTTTCCCTGGTAATCTAGAACAAATGTTCACTGCATTCGTGAAAGTGAACCCTGGTCTGGAACCAGGAACTGGTTTTATTTTTTGAGGTGGTCTTGGTTCGTTTCCAATCGAACTGAGCTTAGGTTTGGTCTGAGAGTCCTCTGTCTGAATACAAAACACTCTGGAAGCGGAATAACTGGACCAAAACAGCCGAAAGTCATGTAAACAGGGTAGGAATGAAGCGACCGGTGAGTCGCAGACAAATGTAAAGCATTGATTGTTGTTATCAAAGAGGAAATAACTGGTTTAACTGTTTACTTGTTAGAACGTTTACTTTAACACAGCTGAAAGCGCTTCTTACGTCCTTTTCTGTGTCTCATTAGGCGGCAGCTGCCAGCTGCTGTGACGTCATCCTAAAAGCTGTCTTGTAGCTTGTTGTTCAACAATGAGACAAAGGAACTTGTTGAAAAATGGTCGGTTGAATGCAGGCTGCTTAAAACAACTTTTAATGTGAGACACATTGCTTCTCAGTGTTTTCCCAACAATCTATATGTCATCAACACTTATCATCCTACCTTCTTACCTGACATATCCTCAGTACTGCAGCTGCTAGCATCTTCTGAGTTAAAGCACACATGGCACGTCTTCTTGCTTGTAGCCGTCTCGCAGCATGCCTCCGCTGTATTGAAGTAACAAATAGAAATTGTTGTTCTTGACTTAGAAAAAAACTGGCGATCAAAATATTAGGTTTTGATAAATTAACCATCTTGATGAGGACTTTCTTGTTTTGACCAATCTCGTTGTTCCTGGCCAATGACTGAAAACATCTTTAGTCAGATGGTTTTGTTTACAAGCTTTGGTCCGAAACAAAAATCTCCCCATGATGCCAGTCTGAATACAGACCAAACGCAATCTTTAGGACTCAATCCAAAACAAATTTGTGGACTCAGACCAAACCACACGATTTTGCCAGTCTGAATAACATCATAAAACATTAAACCATTACTGTGAAATTCAATTAAAAGGGTCTCTGAGCTCCTTCAGTGCTGCAGGGCATCTGCCCTTCCAGGCAGTGTTTCTCTTTATTTCTTTCTAGCTCAGTTTCTTCAGAAAAAAGGTCATGGTAACCCAAAAAGGTCACTGAAAACAACCTCTGATGGTCAGATCAAAGACAAGTGGAACCACAGAGCCTCTTCCTCAACAGACTAGCGTAAGCTGCAGTGAATGGCCTTACTTTAGTCAGTTATTACCTTCAAACATTCTTTGCTATGGCCGTGAATCAGACACTTGCTGCTGTGTTGTAGACATAAAGACTTTGCTGAGTCCTTTTACTCTACCAAAATATAAAAGATCAAACAGGAAATCCTCAACACTGACAGAAAGTTCTTAAATCTGATAGTGGTTGCAGTTTGATGTGCTTCAGTCTTTTGGTTCTCTCCTGAGACTGACATATAAAAGACAAGAAAGGCTCAGTAACATTAATGGGACATTCAAAATTAATTACATTTTTTTTTATTTTTAACTCTTCATCCCCTCACCCTTAAGTTTCTCTTCAAATACACATTTAGCTGAACTGTTTCACTTTACAAAAAATCTTCTGTTAATTTGCAAATTAAGTAAGATGTCCAAAAAACTAGTTTTTAAAATTGGTGTGTTAGAATAACTGCTGTGGCTTCAATGATGCAAACATTCAGTGTTGCAAACCAAGTTTATTATTAAAAAAAAAGTTGAATGTATTCCACTTAACTTTTGAACTCCTAAAGTGTTGAAATGTTTTCACTTTAATAAGGTTATGACGTTTTTATGTTCATGTTCTAATAAAGGGTTAAAAAGAGGACATCTTTCATTCTCTTCTTTTTTGCCTTTTCTGTCATTCACATCATCAACTGCAAATTCATTTTTTGCTGCACGATAAAGGGATGAGCTATGGGAATGGTGTGAATTGCTTTAGACTCACACTCAATCCGCTGTAATCACGACTTTATATGACTTCATTGGTGAGACAGGAAGTGTGAAGTGCAGGTGTCAGTATGTGGCTGAATAGTTTACAACCACTTTACATTTCTGCTATGAAATTAAAAAAACAAATTCTCTGTTGTCTTGGGTTAAGGTTAAGGCTAAGGTTCCAAAACGTCTGTGTTTGAACCTCATAAAGGTACTGGAACTCTGGTAGAACAAAGAGAAGGATGGCATTATTAAACCAATGCTATTTTGGTACATGAACTGAATGGGGCCAATATATTCTTCGGCATACAGTCATACAATTAAATTTCAAAATTCAAAAATGTAAATAAAAAATCTATACATAATGGAAATGTTTTTTCCTTTATCTTAAAGGGCAATTTTCTAAATTTTAAAAGCAAACATTTTGTATATGTTAAATGAGAGAAAGCAGTAATTACAGGATTTAAACTCATTTAGCAGATATTATTATTGAGTTTTTTAACCTTTATTTCTGGAGCTGATAACTGATGGCTGATGACTTTAACTTAATCTTTTAAAAGATAATCAGGGCTACGTATGTATGTATGTTTGTATGTTAAATATAACGATTTGGCCGAACTGTAAACTGAGATTAAGGATTTACTAGAAATGTCTAGGATTTGTTTTTAGATATAAAATCTTATCTTACTTTGGAACATTGTCATGAAGAAAGTTTTAAAATTAATTAATTTATTTTTTTCAGTGTTAGTCTGAATTAAATGACAGTGTTCCAACATCATGTTTTCTCATAAGATGAAGATCTGCTTCACAACTGCCAGAAATAAAGCTTTCTCTTTTTTTATTCCTGTTTTTGAGAGTTGTCTTCTAAAAATGATGAAATCTCGTTACCAAAAGAAGACTTCAACAAGAAGTTAAACATATTATTTCAGGCATGTGGGACAACAGCAGATCTGAAGGTTATTTTATTGTTTTAATATATAATCTGCGAAAAAAGGGCAGCTTCTGCACAGTTTTACAAATGCAAACAGGTTTGTACATACAAAAATGGATTGTGTTTTTTTAAATAAGACTTTCATAAATAATGCAGTTTTGATCATCCCACAGTTTAAACTCCAGTGTTGATGTAATTTTTTAACCATCAAAGCAATAAACACAATTCCAACCGAACAGGGAAACTGAAACAAAGAAATGCAGTTGTGCACTGATATGCAACCCCCTACAGTAGCCAAGTGCTTAGACAATCCCCGGAAGATAAAACACAGAGAAAAGAGACTATTCACATCGCATTTTGTCAGAATCCATTGGAATTATGCTAAATCCTAGGTCCTACCTTTCAGACAGGTCTTTCTGTGTTAAGATGGGCCCATACTCGTCTAAGTGTTACCCCCTGAAGTGGGGGGTCCCTCAGGGATCAGTTCTGGGCCCATTGCTCTTTTCTATTTATTTGTTGCCACTGGGAATGATATTGCGGAAGCATAAGGTGGATTTCCACCTTTATGCTGACGATTGCCAGATTTATGTCCCTATATGCAAGGGACCTGACCGCACCATTAAAAGAATAATTGATTGCCTTGCTGAAGTTAGGTTGTGGATGTCAGCTAACTTTCTCGACCTAAATGAAAACAAATCCGAGGTAATTGTGTTTACCCCTAGTGGTCGAAAGGATCATGATGTTGATCTTCTCTCTCTTGCCCCTTTTGAACAGTCTGTGGTCACTAACTTGGGGGTGAAACTTGACGCTGCTTTGAAACTGGACCTCCAAATAAATGCTGTGACCAGATCCTGCTTTTTTCAAATGCAACGTCTGGCTAGGATTAAGTCTTTTATTTCAAAAAAGAACCTGGAAATAGTCACCAATGCCTTTGTGCTGTCCAGACTAAATTATTGTAGTTCTTTGTGTGCTGGGTTACCCAAGGCCTCAATAGCCAGACTGCAGCTGGTCCAAAATGCAGCAGCCAGATTTATTTGCGGGGCAAAAAAGTTTGACCACATAACCCCAATCTTGGCCTCTTTGAACTGGCTGCCGGTGCAGTACCTGATTTTTATGAAAATTCTTATTTTTACTTTTAAGGCCCTGGCAGGTACTGCACCTTCTTACCTCTCCAGCCTGCTTGTAAAATATTTCCCCCCACAGTCCTTACGCTCTGCAGACAAGTGCGTGTTACTGGTTCCTAGAACTAAACGGAAATTTCGGGGGGACCGTGCTTTTGCTGTGCTGGCTCCTAAACTTTGGAATCAGTTGCCACCAGCAATTAGAGAGGTCAAACATTTGGAGAGCTTTAAAAAACAGTTATTCCTGCGCATTTTAGCATCAACCTAGCCCTTTTAATGTCCTGGTTTTTTAGTTGTACATTGTTTTACAATGGTTTTATTCTTTTAATGCTTTTATTCTCTTTGTTTAATTATTTTAATTCTATGTTTACCTGTGTACAGCACTTTGGGCTTCCTTGGCTGGTGGTGGAAGGTGCTCAATAAATAAATAAATGAAATGAAATAAATACCTAAACTGTCGAGGAGTTACAGTATGTCGGAGAACATGTGTTCTTTGGGTGTCGCCAACGACATCTCCAGTGTTAATGGATTTATTTGTAAATAATAGCACCAATGCTCTGCAAAAGATGATGCCAAAGATTTTTTAAATCATTAGTATTTGTGATTAAAAATGTAAAAGAAAAAATGTACAACATACTACTGGATTAGGATTCAGTAACACATTTTTGTAAAGCTGCAACATGTATTTTTTAAGTCTGTATTTTTAAAGCATGACATCAAAGTGTTGATATTTTGAGCCTCTTTTGTCCATTTTTACATTTATACTAAAGATTTCAGGGTGGGCCAGCCTTTAATGCAGAAAAACCTAAATAGTTTGCATTGACAGCAGTCCAGCTTAGATGGTTTGTGTTGGGTTCACCAATCACCCAAAACTACATCTGCAGATGCGTTACTGTGTGGCACAGACAGATTATGTTCCAGATTAGATCTAGGTCTATACGAGCAGCAATTCAAAGGTGGAACAGTTCTTGTTTCTCTTATTGTTCTGTACAGAAGAAAGTTCAAGGAAGTTTAATGATGAAAGAACCAGCAGCTTCAGACACGTACATCTTCTGAATACTGATCTGCTCTGTGCACATAAAGCCATATTCCTTCCTCTCTTCACAGTAGATTTTACAGATAACTTTGTTTTGTACGGTTGAAAAATTCAGCCTCCAGGAGTTCTGTTAATAATGCAGCAGTGGCTGGAACGTTGTGAACACTAACACCGGTGTTTTTGGGGTGATTAGAGCATACCGCTTGCTGAACAATTCTCCAACTCTCTTTTCGAGCCAGATTTTTTAATGACAGCAGTGTGAATTAACTCCTCTTCACAGGTTAATGTACAGTATTTTGTCCAAAGATTACTGTTTTCCTGCAAAATGAGCAATTTAGACATTCTGTTTCCAGAAACTTTTGGAAACTTCAAAGAAATGTCATCAATAATTCCTTTTGTCTCACTCAGGGTTCCTCCTTTGCTTTTTTTAATGCTGTACGTTGATTGATTGATTGATTGAAATGGTTTATTTCAAGCAGACAAGATATACAAGACATGTGTAACACAATAAACACCCAAAAAGATTTGCAACAGTTGTCATGTCAAACATGGCATAACTAGACATCAGAAAATTGACTGCTTGAAAGGGAGTGGGAGGAAGCGAACTCATATAATCCCACCCCGACTCGACCACAGCATTTGCATTACATTACATATCAACCGGTTCGTAACTGATTATGAGGTACTTATACTGTAATGACAGTATTCAGGTAATTAAACATCCTTGAGTAACAATAAGTCATACTGCTTTGCATGTAAATAGAACGCTATTTTAAACTAGATTGGAGCTTATGCAAAAATAATAATAATACAGAATAATGATCAAAAAAATATTTGTTTTTCCTTTTTTTCTTTTTCTTTTAAGAATAGTTTTATCATAAAAACAAAAAAAAAATGATGTGAATAAATCAAAAATGATAATTAAAGAAAAAAGTAAAGAATAAAGAAAGACAAAACAAGACCAAAAGATCAAAATCAGTAAATATCAAGTAGATGCTGGCTATCTTCAACAGACAAGTCATTTCTTCAGATCAAGTAAGAGGAAACAACAAAACATGTGTCTGAAAGATCATTTACTTTAATCAGATGTAGAAAATCAATAAGTGCAGGTTGTTTCATTAGTAGATCCTTTGACAAAAATCACATTTCAGGGAACTATGTCAAGTGATATGATTCATGCCATCAGCCAAGACTGTATTCCTGCGTTCTGCTCCTGATTATCAGCCGTCCTTCAGGTTAGAACAGAGTTTATAGAGTTCTCCTCGTTGTTATGACTGCAGACTTTGTGTTGTCTGCAGGTCAGAAATTGTTGCTGAAAATCCAGTCAAAGTTGATCTAAGAGTTAGTGGTAAATCCCGGGCTCCATATTTTCTTGAAATCCTATTTGATTCTTATTTTGATTCAAATAAAGGCTCAGACATCCATGACCGCACACTTCTCAAAGTCTTTCATGTTGGTGATGACCACAGCCTTGGTCAGGCCCGGTGGCCCATTTGGTGTAACGTAGATCCTGGAATTCTGCACCCATGTGCTCTGAATCGGATTTTTCCGCTTCAGGAGTCGGGCGTGCTTAGCCAACAATGCGTTATTTTTCGATAAATGATGGTTAATGTAAACATCAGACCCTTTTAGCAGTTTTCTTTGCTTCATCAGAGCAATTTTGTGCTTTTGATTCACAAACCTGATGAGGATCGCTGCTTTATCTGACTCCTTTCTCCTGGGAAGTGGGTGGCAGATCTCGATTTCGTTCAAATCCAAGGAAATCCCTTTGGAAGTGAGGAATGATCCAACATGACTTTCCACAGACTCGGCTGTTGCTATGGCTCTGTTAGCCTTCGTGCTAACGTTAGCTGCACCAGGCTTAGCTCTTGGTTTGAGTTGAAATCCCATGAGAATGATATTATACATTCTTAGTTGTTGTTCCACCTCATTTTGTCTTCTGTCCATGAGAACAAGCCGATTATCCTGTTGATCATTTCGTACTTTTTCTTGTCGGAGTTCCTGCATAAGTTCCAGCAGAGGTGTTAGCTTAGCCTCCAATGCTAGTAATAGCTTGGCTTGGATGTCCGCTAATGCATCTTTAAGTTCTGCCAGTTCAGCCTTTGGTGCCATGTTCAGCTCTCTCTATAGCAGAATCTCTGCTGTTTAGTATAAAAAAACTATAAAAAACACTCAAAAAGACGACAGGAATCAAGAGCCGAAGAGAGACGCGTGTGAAAGGGTCGTGACCGGAACGTTAGAATAAACCAAGTTATATTATTATCACAAAATGAAAATGATTGCTTTTGTATGTGTCTTACTACATGAGGGCATCTCAAATACTTCAAACTAGGTGATCAAACTAGGTCAAATAAAAAAAATAAAATCCATCTCAGATGGCTGGAGCTCTGTGGGAGTGTTGACATGAATCCAATTCAAAAGAATTTAGAAGACTCTGGTAATCTCATCAAATCTTTATCATCCTCAACCAATCTTTATTTATATAGCACTTGTCATATACAAAATAACACAAAGCCCTTTACACCAATGCCAACCAAAAAATATAAAACAAGCACAAAATTAAAATAGAGTGCCCTACCCTAGACTTTCACACAACCCACCATCCCTTTTCCACCTCCCACCTCCTGACTGATGGAGATAGATAATGGAAAATACGCTGAGCACAGAATTTGGTTGTTGGAAACGCTAATAGTGGGGCCTTACTCTCTGTGAACAGCTGCATAGCCATCCAAATGCAGCATCACAGGTGGGGACCCACCTCACCACAGCTAGGCGGTGATGCAGGTCCCCGTTCAGAGCTGCAGCGGTTGAACAGCAGCCGACCCAGACGAGGAGGACCCAAATGAAGAAGCACTGGCCATAAAGAAACAAGTACATAAATGGGGAATGAGAAGTAAACATAGCAATAAACAAAGAAGCAATAAAACATTGAAATATGGAATAGTGAATTAATTTATAAACAATATGTTACAATAAGTCATTCAAGAGTAAATACATAGATAATAAAAGTTGTAAAATTGCCAAAAGTCAGTTTAAAAGTGTGGGTTTGAGCTTTTTCTTAAAAGCATCTATGCTCTTTACAGTTTTTAGATCATCAGGCAGACCGTTCCACAAACGAGGACCATAATGCTGAAAAGACGCCTCTCCATAAGTTTTGGTTTTCACAGCTGGAATGTTTACAAGACCAGTGCTTTGGTGGCTCCCATACTGTTACAGATTTATATATAAGGGACTTATATATAAGGGGCTCCCTTTGTACAAGAGAGTGAGTCTTCACCACTGTTGTCCTCTCCAAGGAAATTTACTTGCTCTCTGTTCCTAGTGTCCGGACAGAAATGTCTTTTCCATGTTGGACAGCTGTGGAATGGAATTCTCTGCAACAGACAATTCAACCACCACTTTCCGTGGTTCATTAATGGTTAAATAAATAACACAGAAAAATAAACTGAATGACAATGTTAAAACTTGAAAACAGAGAGATTTCAAAAGTAAATCAAGGAAAACTAAACCATTTTGCATTTTTCTCAACAAGACAGTTTAACATTTTAATATGAAAATGATAGTAAACACACTGAAGTTTATTTCTTTTGTCGTTCTGTTAGGTAGTGTAACTTGGAGATTGTGAAAACAGAGTGGAGATTTCACAGAAGGGCCTCAGATAGAAATAGCTTGACTTTAAAAGCCTGGACTTTTTAGACACATACTTTTCTCCTGCGTCATTTTTCCATTCAAGGTGATGAAAAGCATACACTGGGCCATTGTACCTCTGAAGTGACTCGAAGACGGATTACACCACGGTTCTTATCAGTCCTGAAAGCCAAAGCATTCTGGGTGTCAGAGCAGGTTTGACAAATGTGCGCCAGGCGTTCTCTTCCAGCCTGTTTGTCATCAGTGGCGTGACAAGCACAGCAGCCATCTGAGCAGAAGCATTCTGCTTTCCCTTTCCATTTGAATATATGAGCAGCTTGCCTGCGCTGCGCCTTCACACTTTCCACATTTGTCAATGAGATGTAAAGCCTGGGAAAATGCAGGGAAGCCTTGTTGATCTCTGAAAGTTTAATCATTTGCCTTGTTACAACATGCCACGTCTAAGCATTCACTGAGAACGTATTTTTTTCTCCGTCAGTATGGTCATAAACACTTGGAAAGAATCACCAGTGCAGCTGGGATTTTCAGACCTGTGGGAGTCTGCGAGGAAAATGTCGGACTGAGAGTCTGATGAAGCCTCTGATCTTTCCTGATTTCCTGCGGCCCTGAAGTGGGTCATGAAAACGACATGCACAGATGTTTAAGCTCAGCCTGATGCAGTTTGCTGCTGTTGCTTTACCAACCCTCAGCCTCAGTCATATGACGGTGAGCTGCATGAGCAGAGGGTTCTGCTGGGAGTTGTTTGACTTTACAAGCTTCCCTCTAGACATCATGCAAAGACCAGCAGGGAAACTGGTCTGCCATGTTGCAGGTAAAACATCTCTTTATGGATGTCCCATCAGCAGTGGTGATAAAAGTTACAGTCATTAGAGGGAGACCCACATGCAGCGCAGCATGGAGGTGGTGTTCAAAGGGACATGGGGGATTTGAAGAGAGATTAATTAAAATCCCACACGGCTGTCAGATTTTCATTTGTTACATGACTTTATCAGAAGGATCAGTGCAACACTGAAGTCTACAAAGACACTGTCAGAACAACTGAAAACACACAAAAGTCTATACATCCTCTGTTTTCCAAAAATGTTTTTAATGAAGCTACACCTGCAAGGACAACACCAGGTCACCTGTCACAACTTCCATAGATGGTGCTTGATTAGCGTGATTTTCTTGGATATGTTGATGTATGATTAATAAGAATTTGACTCAGTTTATTGTTCTGGAGCTTCTGTTTAAGACAGAAAAACCGCAACAATTTATGCAGTCAAAAATTTTTGACAGTATATTTGCAGTTTGTTAATTGGCAATATTAAGAGCTTTAGCCTGACCTCTTGTTGGTGGATTTCTTATCTAAAACAAGCCAGGGTTAAAGCATGCAGCCTAGAGAAAAACTGCACCAAACTAAAGAGCAGCATCATAGACTCTACAGGCCACAATCAGCTGATCAATGGTCAAGTCCCACTCTGATCATCTTTTGATCTTTTCAATAGTTTTCAATGGTCTTCTAATGAGGATTATTTTAGTCAAAATCAATCTGTTTTGTTTTGTAGAACAATGTTTCCCAACATGGTCTTTGGCCACACTGAATGTTTTCCATGTTGCCCTGCTTATGCACACCTGATTCAGGTCATCATCAGGCTCTGCAGAAGCCTGACAATGACAGTCGTCACAGGCAGATGTGTTTGAGTTTGGTTGGATTTAAAAAATGCAAAAGAAATCCTCGAGGACCAGGGTTGGGAAACACTGTTCTAGGACATAGTTTCTGCAAAGCAGCAAAAGTTGATCAGAAATGTGCCTCTTAGTTGTGGGCTGGGCCATTGACAGGAGCGCTGATTTCTCATCATCACTCTGTTTACACTCCCTCCCATTAGCTTACAGCCCCTCATAACCCCAACCTAACTTACTGGGACAACAAATTGACAAGCAACATTGGAGCTATCTAACTGTACAGTCTTGATCCAGGTGCCAGCTCAGACAAGGAAAAGAAAAATTGATCTTTTTGTCTGGAAGTGGATGCATCAGAATGGAGCAGAGCAGGGAGCTTGAGGTCTGCCGATTGTTACTTGTATGTAACAAATACTAGCTTTTTCCAACCGCACTTTTTTCATCTGCTTCTGATTTACAACAATTTGAATAATAAATACTCAGACATGCAGTTTTAATCTTAATTTCCTTTATACATGTCCTCCATCATCCATACAATGCTAAAAGAACATGTTAAAAACACTACTTTCATTGGAGTGGGTCTTTAAAGACCATCTTATTTGTTTGGAGGCGTTAAAGGAGAAAGACTATTTCTGATGAGAGCATGGAAACACAATGGAGTTGCTGAAATTTGCATCTGAGCATATCATATCCTTTATAAATAAACAATTTTACATAGAAAATGTTACAATTAAGCATGGCAGTGAAAGGCTGATTATTTGGGCTTGTCTGACATTTACAGGACCTTACCAGCTTTTACCCATGAAAGAAAATACATTAAACTGAATGATTGCAGAAAAAACATTTAATCAAAGCGACAGAGCCAGATGTAAACAGCATCAATGAATAGAATACGGATGTTTACATTTTTTAAGATCAGGCTTCAAGACAGGAAAGACTGATAACTAAAAAGATTGATCCAATCCCTAACATTATCTTGAAAAACAAATCTTTGTATTGATAAAAAGTCAATCAGTGTACACTGCAAAAGCAAAAATCTTCATGAGTAAAATATTTGTAGCAAGCTAGGTGGAACAACTTCCTCTTCCTTCCATTCAGTTAAACTGAGTCCATCTAAATTAGGACAATTTGCATGTTTTGTTTCTTTTGCCATAATCAAGTATATGAAATAATTAGCTTTAATGAAGATTCTCTGTTTCAACTTTACATTAAAGCAATACTGCAAAACGCCATTTCTTAACATTAATGACTCATAATTGCTTTTTCTGTACAAACAGAAGATCTGAGTTTCACAGAGTTCAGAATTTTCATTTAACAGAAAAATGTTAAACCTGAGATGAATGCTTGAAGCTGTTTGGTTTTCATTCTCATTGGTGTTTGACTCTTTAGAAAAGGCTCTTCTTCCCGTCATCCTCACATTACACAATGGCCACTGTCTGGAATTAAGCGATTGCCTGAACAAGTCCAGAGCCTCACAGGCGCCACAAGTACTTAAAGGCAATTGAAAAGGCGTAAGAGATAGGTTGAATCAATAGTCTGTTTTTCACTCCCCTGTCAACCCTCATTGTTGATATCTCCAGCATGCACACAAAAGGCTGGCAGGCTGCAGCGTAAAAATAGCTGCTGCCTTGTATGGCAAGCGGAGGATCCTGGGAATAATTGAGAGAAGTGGCAGTGGATGTGACGCAAAGATTAAGTGATTAACGCTCTGCAGCGAGGAGCCCGTGGCTTTGGCTTAAATGGGATAGATGCCTGCTGGATACAGTGAATTACACACCTGGTGCTGCATTGTTTAGCTCACCTGTTCAAGCTCAAGGAAGGCTGTATTTTCTTAAAGCAGTATAGTGTGGGCATTTGGACAGAGAGTGGTTGTGAGATATGAAAAGCCCCAACAGCTGATGCAATCACCCTCCTGTCTGTTCTTGGAGTCAAACAGTCACACAGTGACAGGAATCAGAAGAATTTAAAAACCAGGCCAGGTTGCAACTAGGTTTCCTTCTTCTATGCACATGTGTGTGTAAGTGTGTGTAGCTGTGTTGACAGTTGTGGTCACTGCTGCAGGGGAACAGAATTTATTTATTATCGAGCCCAGGGTTTGGTTCACATGTGCATTTTTGAAGGAAATATTTGAGACGGTGACACTGGATTGACAGGAGACAGCGGTCTCGATTCTGTCTGTTCTTCCGTCTGTAATGGAGGGGTGCATGCCCTTCAAACCGGGTTCTTCCATCAGGTGCTGAGGAGCCTGAGGCTGTAACAGTCTCTTAGCTCTTGTTGGGACTGTGCTCGTCTGATTAAATACTCACTGAAACTGTCTCTCTGTTAATGCTCCCACTGTCACGGTGATGCTTGTTTTTCTGCTCCCTCTTTTAGCACAAAAGCCAGTTGTGTTCCTTCTGCACGACTTTCCTGTCACACAGGATTCCACATCCATCCCCACAGACAATGGCTGATGCTCAGCCACCAGTTGGTTAGCCATAACCAGTTTACCAGTTTAAATCTGTGGGTCCCACAGGGTTTTTACACCATACCAAAACTGCGTTTTTTAGATAGACTCTTTAGATAGACTTTAAACAGTCTGAACCTGTGAGTCTTAAATTCACATATTTTCTCTTTGTGTGTGTGTGGGGGTGGGATGTAACAAACACATATTAAAATGAGAAAAAGACAAAGGATAGCCTCAGATCCTGCTCAGAAGTAAAATCAGAATAATCTTCATTTTCAGGATAAAACTGATCCAGGAGTGGTAATCTAGTTCAAAGTTTTGAAATACAGAAAGATGCCTTAATTAGGTGTTACAGTGTTGTAATACATTTTTTTTCAATACCAACTCTTCTTAACACTTTGATTTAGGAAACAAAAGTCACATTAACTAGGCCTATGAAAATGTAGGCTGCCCCAACTGGTGATATGTAAACACCATTTTTGGTCTTCTTTTACCAAACTGTTTTTTTTTTTCACTCTCTGTGGTGTCTCAGGATCTTCATCCTCACTGGAAGAGGAGGACGAGGACTCCTCTCTCTCTCTGTTGGGTGTTTAGTTGATCTCTGCTGGAACGTCTCTTGCCAGTTCCAGTTCATCCTCATCATTTTCTCTATTTGTGATGTTTCTCTGCTGTCTGGCTTAGGGTCAGCTGCTTCTGTCCTTTGCTGGTACTCCACCAGGTAAGTCCATCCAGGTTTTAGTCCGACCTTTGAAGACCACTGTTCCTCATCATCTGACACAGATTCCTCTTCCTTTTGTTTTTAGAGACTAATGTTGCTCTTTATTTTAGATTTAGTTAGGTCATTTTCACTAGTTAATAGGAGAAAGTCACATGGCAGCAGAAGATTCCAGTGGATCACTTTAACATGGCTCTTCCCAGTCTCTGGCTTCACCTCATAAACTGGGCTTTTAGGCTGTTTTCTCTGTGTTACGTTGTAAACTTTGTCTTTACAATAGTTTACCTGGTCCTCCATTTTCAGTGAGGTTGTGGAGTAACACAACAGTTACTCCTCTGATTCCCTCTTTGATGGCTGTTTTAGAAGCAAGCTAGTATTCTTCAGTCATTCTTGTTCTCTATTTTTCTGCATGATCTTTAGGTTTTGAGCTATGTCATTCTGAAAATTTGCAGATGACACCGCAGTGATAGGAGGCATAACTAGCAGGAACGAGGCAGCCTACGAAAAGGAGGTGAGCACTCTCATGGCATGGTGTGAGTACAACAACCTCATCCTCAATACAGACAAGACCAAGGAAATGGTAGTGGACATGAGGAAGGAGAGGAGCCCTCATCAGCCGCAGCTTATCCGAGGTCTGGAAGTGGAGAGCTTCAAATATCTGGGGGTCCACCTCAGCCAGAACCTCACCTGGACACTCAACACCACACAGCTGGTGAAGAAAGCTCAGCAGCTGTACTTCCTGAGGAGGTTGAGGAGGTTCGGCATGTCATAGCAGGTCCTCAGCAACTTCTACAGCTGTGTTGTTGAGTCTATTTTAACCAGCTGCATCACAGTGTGGTACAGCAGCTCTATCGCCATGGACTCATTGCCTCACCATCAACTAACCTATTCTATGACCTCACCATGGAAAACCAGGACTTCCTTCTCCTGACACCTGTTCCCTGCCCCAAGATCACTCTCCAGGACCTCTGCACTTCCCTTGCTGCCTCTCAAATAAACTTATTGGTCTGAACTCTCTGTTGTCCTGAATTTTGGGTCCACCAACGCTAAGCTGACAGGTTGTTGTCAGTGTAGACTGTAAAAGGTGGGGAAATATTAGAGGTAGTCTCGAAATCTCTCACATATGGCCCACTTCATAGCCAACAACTGCAACTTGCCTGAGTGCAGGTGGTAGTTTTTCTCTGGTGCAGACAAAGTCCTGGATCGAAAAGCAATAACTATCAGTTTTCCATTCTGCTTCTGTTAGACACCCCGTCTAGACTCCCCCCGCGTGAAATGAGACAGGTGTGATTTGTTTGGCAATCTTACAGGGACCCACAAACCTGAGGCTGGGTTTACGGCATGGCAGTTTCAGACTGATATCTAGAGTAGAGAACCAAACCCACTGACCAGGTAGCAGTGCAGGACATTCATGACAGCGCTGGTCAGCCTTTACTTGGGAACGACGGTCAGTGTGCCGTAGCTATACGTGTGCTGTCTCTCACGTCTCCTCACAGCTCCAAAACCAGTCGTCCACTGCTGGCAGCTCTGTGGGTTTCCCATACCAGGGAAGAAGGGTTGTTGAACCCCCAGTACATGCTGGTGAGAGCCCCATGGATGCCTTCTTCAGAGAGTTCTTGGTGTACTCAGCCTAGACCAGGAAGCGGCTTCAGTCCTCCTGATGGTCGCTACAGTAGGTCCTCAGGGACTGATTGACCTCTTGGTCCACGGTCCACAGTCCACCTGGCTGTTCGACTATAGGTGGTAGCTGGATGTAAGGCTGACGTTGATTCCCAGCCCCTTGCACAGCTCCCATCAAACATGTGACGCTCCTTGAGTTTGATTGCTCTAGAGATTAAATTCTGTGGTGACTCCTGTGTGATGTTTATCAATCGATGGTAAAGATCAACAGAGCTGTCTTCTTTGTGATGACCTTTTAAATTTGCTCGCAGTTGTTATAGAGTTAGATCTGTTTTTATTTCCAACATGTCTCTGAGACTTAGATCTGGGCTGACAGCTCAGACCACAGCTTTGATGATCTCACCCTCAATGTGATTTTTTTTTCAGCACCATTTCTATCTGATGGATCAAATTAAAGTATGCCCATCTCTCCGATCTCTCCATTAATTTTGAATTCTCGCCTGATGGTTAGTTCAGGTGGGTAAGTAACAAGGACAGATGCAGTTTGAGGCAGAGAAGAACCAGCATTTTTATACTTTTTTTGTCAGTTTGTTCATCTCTTTGATCTTTCTTAAAAAAGTTTGAAAACTTAAATGAAGTGCACTATACTGCTCCTGTATTTTAGCCAGTGCAGTTGAATCTTCACACGTGTTTTCCTTCAATGCTTGTACATGATTATTCTCTTTTTCTGGTATTTATTTTGCACTGTTAATTAAACTTTTCAAAAATTCATGTGCAACTTCTTCCTCTTCCTCAGTAGCTGTCTCAGCTGCTTTACTTAGCAGTCATATTAGCATGAGCCTTTTGGCCTCTTTGGTTGTTGTGATTTTAGTTCAAGTACATACCTCTGGCAGTTCTTCCACTTTTTACCTGCAGCAGTGCCTCAGCTAGCTCCAAGCTGCTTTGATGGCTGTGCCACCTCTCACCCTCTTTCCTGATGCACCACGGCATGACTAATGTCCCCGTACGGGCCACCAACTTAACACGTTAAATGAACAGCGGACTACTGATATTTTGTGCTTTTTTTTTCACGGTTCTAATAAATACAGCAGCGTATGCTCACACATACAGGTGGTTTTCTATAATTGCAAACTCTCTGTGCTCTTCAAAACTCCTTTCCTTTCTTCATTCATGCTGCCCCTCCCGCTCCCACATTACGTCATTCTTCCTTAACAGCACTTCCCCTTGCTGGTCATGTATTGCTTGGTCATTTATTTTCACTGTCCTTGCAATTGTGCCTTCGCCCTAAGATGTCTTCTAAAGTTTTAATCTGTTTTTGTGGAAAGTTTTGGAAAAGGTTGGGGTATATACCTCCACAGTTATCTACATTCAGCATTCCAGGCCAGTACTGTGAAGACTGTGCCCTTTGGTTTCCATTCAGTTGTGTTTCCTTGGTTTCTGCCATGTTTCGTGTCTTCCCCCAGTCTGTCTTGCTAGGTGGTGGTTGATATTTATCCACAGCTGTTTACATTTCAGCTCATTCTTCTTGGCTCATCTGTTCTGATTTTTATGTCTCCTTTGTTTCACGAACATTTGCTAATTAATAGGTTAATTAGGTTAAGTTAATTTGTGGAATCTTAGAGTTTGTACAACAAGATTAGTTTCTGGCATTTTGAGTCATACAGCCTCTAGTTCCAGTCAGGTATTTGCAAAAAATGGATCATGGATCATATTACCCTTCACACAAAAAATATGTTGAACACTTGTATACATTCTCATTTGTAATTTAGGCTTATCACAGACAAAAAGAAAAGGAAGTGAACAGTAGAAAGGGCTTTGATGGAAAGTATAATCACAGGGAAGGAACCAGGAAAAGTAGCCTGCCTCCACATTAAGTCTTCGCCTGCTGCATTACTAGGAAGGACCCGGCAGGTCATGAAGTTCTATGTGAAAAATATAATAGATTCGTTGAAGCAAGGTTTGGGCAACAGAGTACCTGTTTATTTGATAATGCT
This sequence comes from Oryzias celebensis, assembly GCA_014656515.1. Taxonomy (NCBI): domain Eukaryota; kingdom Metazoa; phylum Chordata; class Actinopteri; order Beloniformes; family Adrianichthyidae; genus Oryzias; species Oryzias celebensis. The sequence continues at coordinate 20,786,603 of BNCR01000018.1, read as the reverse complement.
CTTATCCAGCGCTAGCCTTTTGACTTTACTAAAGTGTTGATTTTCCTTGTTTTAAAGAAATAAATAACTTGTATCTGTCAGGTGTGAGGGGGTCTGGACCCAATAGCAGGCTAGAGACAGAAGTATGTTTGAAGAAGTGTTTAATAAGTGCCAGTCCAGGTGGGGAGTTAGGGACAGTTTGTTGCTTGGCTTGGATTGGAGGGTGAGCCGCTGGTCAGAAGGAGAGTGGTGATGAGAGGCGTGATCAGTAGTCCGGGTGGATTTGCAGTGGATGCGTAGAATTCCTTGAAAAAAACAGGATAGGTCAGTCTATGAGTGTTTTTACAAAACCAAGACATGAACTGTAGCTTTAGGCGTAGCAGGGGTCAAAAAACGACCGCGTTAAGCAGACGGACTGACGCCGGCTGAAGGGCATGGAGGTCCATAAGAAGGTTCCAGGCTGATGAGGCAATGGGGAGCAGGTGAGGAGATGGAAACCAGGTGTGTGGGGGAGGCGACCAGGGTCCTAACAGGATGCAGTGCTAGCTTTTTGATTCTACAGTTTTAAAAGAGAAAATCACTTTAATCCAGCACTAGCCTTTTGATTTTCCTAAATTTTTAAGGAAAATAATTTTATCCAGACCTAGCCTTGTGATTTTACTTTTCACAGAAAAAAAGTGCTTTTATCTAGATTTCACTGTTTTATGGAAGAAAAACTTTTATCCAGCGCTAGTCTTTGCATTTGCATCTGGCCTGAATGGCTCCTGGATCCTTCTTCACCTGTTCTAGGCATATCCACTGGGAGGAGACCCCGAGATAGATCCAGGCCCTGCTGGAGGGACTACATCACTTGGCTGGCCAGTAAATGCCTGTGGATTCCCCCAGAAGAACTGGCTGGGGTGAGGGACGTTTGGGTATTTCTGCTTAGTCTACTCCCCCTCCCAAGCTGTTCCCAGATAAGTTGAAGATGACGGTACGGTATGATACAGTATGGAACAGTTCGATACTTACTGGGACTGCAACAATTATATCATCAATTTTCAAAGTTTGAAACTTAGTTTTGTTTGAATAGATTGATGTTCTTATAGTTCACAGACCAAACATGTAATGCCTTGGAATTCCCTTCTGAGATATATTTTTTAAATATTTGTAAATGTGTTCCCAGTGGTGCTTGATCATGATGTTTTTAAGCAAAAATCACCAAATAGATTTGGTTTTAATACCAATATTTGGTGTGTATTGGATGATGTTCATTTGAAAACACCTCTGAATGGGCAGGGCTTGGTCCTCCTTCTAGCTCTGCTAGTTACAGGGAGCTAACCTAACATAATGGCTGCAGCAAAGATGGCCGCTCCAGCCAAACAATTTAGACTTAGATGCAGCTCACACAGTGATAACTATCTCCATTAAGCACCACTCCTGTATCAGAACCCCTGCTATGGCCATTACGTAAAGCCACTGGAGATCGGCCGGCTGCAGAGGACTGAAGACAAGTGGCTACTGCAGGGTCAACCAGAGCATGCCGCACCGACCGGGTCTTTTATAAGCTTAGTTGCTCCAACTTGCATGGGCCATCCACATGTTACCACAGGGAGTTTTTTTTTTAATTTGTTTTGTTTTTTAATTGGGGTCTTGTTCAGTAGTAGTAGTAGCAAAACTGAAATGATTTTTTTATGCTTGTCCTCTTTCATAAATAAAATGCCACATGCACATATTAAAAACTAAAAAAAAAAAAAAAAAAACTACACAATTTTCATTGGAGAGGGTCTTTACAAAATGTGAAATCTAATAAAATAACCTATTTAACAATTATATTTTTGTTTTACAGAATCCTTAACATAAGATTATTTGTATGCAGCTGTACATATTTTCTGTGATCATTGGGGACTGCTGAAAAAGTTAAGCAAATTCATTACCGTTTCATAAAATATTTATCCTCCTTATATAGGTGTGAAAAATGCTTTAAAAACAAATTTCTTCTTTTAAGCCCTTATTTACTCCTAAAACTCTCTTTACTGGTTCCCAAATGTGAAAAAGTAAAGTACTGCTAAAATGTATAGTGTCTCCCAGTGGTGACTTGTAGTAAGACACACGAGGGAGGTCCCTACCAGCACCTAAGAACAATTTAAGATTTTAAAATTGTGAAAAGTTAGTGAGCATGTGTGTGTTTGAGTGCCAAAAAAAATCTAAAAAGAAAAAGTGGGACAAAAAGATGCCTACATTTCACTAAAAACGTGAAGTCCCCACATGTAACCTTTTAGTCATGTTTTCCCGTGATGTAGGATAAACATGTATGTGTGTGTTTGCGTGTGTGTGGTTTTATGGCACTTCAATGGACTGGGTGATTCCTGTTTCTGCCTAACAGTTCATGGGATGGGCTCCAGCAACCATGTGACCCTCAACGGAATTAAGTGGTTTCAAAAATGAATGGATTGATTCTACTGGACATATTTTTGACTATCTAAATAAATTCCAGTTTGACATTTCAACATTTGGGAAGTTTTTTTCTGAAGTGAAAAAAATCAAGATGTCTATTTTACTCAGTGACTGCTTTAAACAGTCAGTGCTTGATGAAAAATTCAGTTTGCACACTTTTATCATGTTTCTGTTTTTTTCCATGCACTCAGTTTTTGTTTGCAGAATTTTTTTCTAAATATGAATATATAAATGCACAAATATCACACATGAACAGTGAATACATTCAGAAGCTAATTAAAAACAAACATTAGGAATTTCACTGCGTTTCATCATGAACATTGGCGCCTGCAGATGAGGGTTAAGTTGAGTGTGGAGCTCAGAATCAAACCAGGTTCTTGTGGATCAAAGTGTTAATGCAGCGCAGGAGACACAGGTTTCAGATGCCTCTCTCTCTGTAAAGGTAAGCTGAGAGTTTGAAGGAGTATTACAGTTTCTGTAGAAGCCCACCGGATTGTGACCATCTTCAAAGGGGAAATTTTCACCCGCTTTGGTGTTCCTCAGGAGATCATCTCTGACCGAGAGGTACAGTTCACTGGACATGTGATGGTTCACTTCTGTGACCCAGAAGTTCATGACCAGTTTTAATCTACCGTCAAACCTTGCAGAATGCTCAAACTGCACCATCAAAACCCTCATTGCATCTTATGTGGAAGTCCAACATAAAAACTAGGATCAATGGATCAAAGAGTTTAGTTTTGCAGTCAATGTAGCCAACCACGAAACCATAAGTAAATCTTTAGTAGAGCTCTTTTTGGGGAGAGGACCCCAAAAGGACCTTTGATTGAATATCAGCAAACCCTTCATTTTAGCAGCTTTAATATAGCCTCATGGAAAGACAGACATTTTGGAACAGGTCAAGAGGAGGGTGGGGCGATGTCTGACAAGACAAGTATTACTATACCCAGCAGGATGGCTTGGTCTGGGTATGGACTCATCCACTTTTTAAATTATCAGAACACTTCTCCACCAAGCTTGCAAAGATGCTTCTGTATTTTTGTCTCTATTTGTCTCGTCCCTACAAAAACAGCAGGTCAAGTTAAAACAAACTTCATCAAGCGGTTTGACCAAAACCCACACAAAGTGAGGACAGCCCAATGTAAAGCTGAAAAACATGCAATGGGTTATTATGGCCCACAGCAGCAGCAGCCCCTGACTGCAAGGATCATGTTGTCAAAATTTCTCATTTCTAATTAGAATTACAAGTTGTAGATTTTGAACAGTGTGCATGTGACAACCTCCGAAAAGTGGCGTTCTCCTATTACTTGCCCTTTTTTTCATTGGAATATTGAGAACATTTAACATGTTGATCCCCGACTAGAGCTGGACAACATGTTAAAATATCAGATATGAACATATTAGGAATGTGGGCATGGGTATTAAATAACCTTGGCTGCTAAGGAAATTAAAAAGTTTATTTTTACCAATTCTTCTGAAACTTACATCAATATGTTCTGAATTACCAGGTGACCAAAACATAAAATGGTTGCTATGGACATAAAAACAAACAGAAAAACCACCACTTTAAAAAAAAAAAAAGGTTTTTACATCAATTTTTCACAGACAGCTAAAATAACCCTTACAGAGAGTAATACAGAGGAGTCAGGTGTGCGTAGTTGTTGCTCAGCAAGTGAGGTTGGGTAAAAGGTGGGCGGCAGTGGCACGTAAAGGCGAGGGCGAGTGCAGTGGGTCACAGAGGCAGGCGGCGAGGGCGGGCTGCATCTTTGGGCCATCCAACGCCGCTCACAGCTTTAATTAGAGCTTTTTCCTGAGAAAACAGTAGGAAATGAGGCAGAGCTATTTGATTATTTCCACTGGGGTTCAGCGTCAGCTGTTGGTGAACTGCTTTTATATACATTTTAGATATTCCCTGTTTAAACCACATGGATGTTTGTGGGTGCTTCTTATCTGATTTGTGAAGCAATTCCTTATTCTGGAGCAAATTGTCTTTGATTTTAACATGTGTGTCACACTTTGCACACAAAGTGTTTTCATGCTGAGAAACTCATGGCTGTGTTGGAAGTGAACATTTTATGCATTTATCCTACAGCAAAGCTGATTGTATCTTAGCTAAGTTGACTTTTTCAACTTTCTAGCAACTTGGCTTCAGATAGCAGAAATTTGCATTAATTAGATAGACGCTTTGAGGAGCAAGAATATGCTGCAGGATGAATTCATAACAAGACTGTCTGTGACATACCCAAAATACCAAACAACAATGATGTGAGGACTGCAGAGAAAATGTATTCTGAAAACACAACAGGATTTTGAGAGTCTTAAAAGTGATTTATTTTACAAAAGCCTTTCATCTGGACAACTTAATATTTTGGAACTGGACTGATCTTATTTTTCTCTGCCTAAACAAAAAAATCAGCGCAATTTGCTTTGTCCATTTGTAGCTGCTTTTCTGCAGATCACACAGCAAATTTAAGAGTTGATTGTGGAGTGTTGATGACATTTTAACACTTCAAGACTTAATTAAACTCTTTGTAGAGTTGGATTCCATACATTTAACACTAAACTAAAAAAGAGTAGAGTTGAAAAAAAGTGTCAAATTACTTTGTTTTCAAAGTAAATCTGACAGTGTCATTATGAGAATTTTAACTCTGAACTCGTCACTCTACACTCCCACATTTGGAATATTATCTAAAGGGTATATCTTACTGCCCTCTGCTGCACTGAATGGATTGCAGACACAGTCAGAAGTTGGGGTTTTAAGGTTTGCCTTTTTGGTAAGTAAAATATATGCATGTGACCCTTTTTTTCCTATCTTATCAAAATAAAAAAAATTTGTGTAGTTATAAAGTCTTTCTTCTTGATGGAGGACTTGTCCTAAGACTTGCTGTCCATGTTCAGACATAGTAATGATCTTTTGTCATTTTTATGTCTCTGTTCATGTGTGTTTATTCATCTCTATGCAGGAAAATTATTATAATCCAGATGCCAATTCTGGCTAATTTGCTTGGAGACTCAAGACTGTCCAGCGGAATTTCAATGTTGGTGCTAATTTGCATTTAAGATCTGAATACCAGGAAAGTCTGAGAACCAAAAGAGATTCTCTGTTGGAAGATGGATAGCTGTTAGGTGAAGAGTGCAGAAAGGCTCTCTCTATAATGAGACCCTACAGATATATCTGTGATTAAAAAAGAAGAGAGTCACCTCTTCATCACAGTGTTAAATTTGTTAAATTCATCTACAAGGGAAGCTTATTCATGACCAAGTTGCAACATTGTCAGTCTTTGAAACCTTCCCTCATTTCCTTGACACACCAGAGTTGGTACGAATCAATAATGTTATTTCTAAAATACTATAGAAAAATGGAATCCTAATGCCTATTAAGTTCCATGTTGTTTTTTTCAAAGACTGACAAGGACATTTCATGATGTTTGGGGATGAAGTATCAGGAAAGTTTTTGGCAAGGTGGCCATCTTATTTCAAGAACAAAGTGATTACTGAAAGCCAGTGTCTCAAACTCATAATTTTTGGAAAGTTTGGAAATTGTACTTTTGTTCATTGTGCTACTGATTAAATTAGTACTTTTTAAAGATTTATTATTTCATATAAAATTTAGGAACCTAAAATTCCATTTTTAAAAATAGTGAAGTAAAGTAGGGTTTCTTACAAGAGAAATACATTTCTTAATAAGTCAGTTAAAATTTCAAAACAACACCAGCATTGATTGCCTTATTACTATGAAAACGTTTGTTTTAAAAGATAAGAATGTGGTCCCTTATAAACAAAAGGTCTTCATAATTTGAGGGATTGAAACTTGTTGTGTCAGCTTAAAATTTATCTTCAAATATCCAAACTACAAATTAGTAAAATATATATATATATACACATATGGTACTGAATATCACTTTGGTCTTTTCCTAAGGACTGTAACATCTCATGGTTTACCAGAATGTAATATTTGCAACATTGCTATTCATGAAGATCATGCTTTTATAACACTCTGCATTTTGATGAACATTTTCATGCATATTGTGTTGAAGAGCAGAGTGATAGATATGATTTATATTAACCAGCTCACTTATTTTAAAGTTTTGATAAGCAATATGCCAAAGACAATGAAAAAGCATCAATTTTTCCATACTGCTACATGTTTAACATATTGTTTTATAGTTTGTATGGTGCAGTTTAAAGTAATGCATTTCAGTTAAACACAATCTCATCTTGTCAGTCATCTAAGGAATCCACCTAACAGGTCAATGTTTGCATTGACAGTGTTAATTTCCCAGCAACCCAAAATTAGTTAAATTGACAATATTAGGTGTAGACTCATGTTGACACTTCGAAAGTGTTGAAATACCTGTAAATCGAGTAAAATTGGTAGATCATTTTGGTGTTTCATAAAAAACTCGAACTTTATTTATTTGTACTCCGCCTTTCCTTCCATTGAAACCTAAGGCGCTTTATATAAAAAAAAAATAATTAAACAAAATAAATAATAAATACAAAATACAATTATTATTAATAATAAATAATAAAAACACATTTAGAACTTAGAGGTTTTGACCAAATACAAACAATGAAAAAGGTACAGCCTTGCAAAACAACTGTCCCCATCTCCTCCCTCCATCCACCCAGCCCCCACAGTAAAACCGAACAAAGACTAAAAACTGCAGCTCTAAGGAAGATGTCTGGCTCAGTACTGCTGTGCAGAAATTGTATTACAGGGATTTGTTTATTCCAAAGTCCAGCTCAACCACAGGGGTCATCACCGCAGTGCCCACCCAACACAGGGCAGCCCAGAGCCCACTCTACATTAGATACCCCAGCTGCCCCAATGAGAATGAGCATCGCAGCACCAGCTCACCTATAGGCAGAGCCAGGAGGGCCCCAGTACAGCGGATTCCTGAGGGGAAGCCCTGGAGTTAAAGAATAAATGAATAAAAAGCAACAATTGAACAAACACTTGAATAATGTGAATATAATGATAAAACATGGTTAGTAAATTAAAACAATAATTGTGCATATAAATAAACTATAAAATTATTCAAATAAAAGTTAATAAATAAATACAAAAAGAGTAAAAGATAAAATTTTAATAATTCCAAAAGTAATAAAAAATCCAGATTAAAAAGGTGGGTCTTAAGCATCTTCTTTAAAACCTCAATGGTCTCTACAGCCCTGAGGCTCTCCGGCAGGCTGTTCCACAGGCGAGGACCATAGTAACAGAACGAAGCCTCACCATAGGTTTTGGTCCTCACCTTATGAACAACTAAGGAGCCAATGCCAGAGGACCTCAGGGTCCGCGAGGGTTCATATCTTAAAAGCAGGTCACTTAAATAAGAAGACTCAAGACCATTAAAACATTTATAAACCATTAAGAGAACTTTAAAATCAATCCTGAAACGCACAGGGAGCCAATGGAGCGATTTTAAAATGGGAGCAATGTGTTCCCGTCCCCTGGTCCTCGTTGAGTTCTGTAATAATTATAAATTTGAAAGAGACTTTTTGGGTAAACCAGAGAGCAGGGCATTACAGTAATCTGAACGACTAAAAATAAAAGCATCAGCACCTCTGTGCTGGTATTTTTAAGATGATAAAATCCTGTTATCACAACATTTTGTGGATTCTGGAGGAGCATGTATCCATAGTTACATAAAAATGTCAATCTGTTAGATAAGAATGGAATCAGTTAAGAACAGTTCCTGAAAGGCCAACCATCTGTTTATTAAAATCTGCTGTATCAAAGGTGGCACTAAGATCAAGCAGCATCAGAACAGAAAGTTTATGCGTGTCAGAATTATTTCTGAGGTCAGTTAAAATCTTTAAAAGGGCCGTCTCAGTACTGTGATTTGTCCTAAAACCAGATTGACATTTTTCTATAATAATGTTTATTTAAAAAAAATAATGCAACTGAGAAAAAACTTCTTTTTTCAATAATTTTACCTAAAAATGGTAAGTTGGATACAGGTCTATCATTATCCATAATATTTGGATCCAAGTTGTTCTTAAGGAGGGGCCTCACCACCGCCGTCTCACAGGCTGTGGGGAAGACACCCGTCTGAAGAGAGTTTACTATGGCTAAAAGTTCCAGCTCGACGAATCCATAACATGTTTTAAAAAGAGAAGTGGGAATGGGGTCTAAAAGGACTCAATATTTTAACTCAGTATTTAAGTTTTAAAAATATATAACACTGTCCAGAGTTAGTAAGTGTTAAATTTAAACACTTACAGCGTAAAAAAAACTAAATTTAAGTGTAAAAGGCTCAACACTTTCAAAAAATATTCTATACTTTGTGGTGTGGACTCTTATAGACACTTTATAAGTGTTCAAATTGACTCCAGTAGAGTTGAATCAGCTCGGTTGAATTTGTTGTGCAGGATTGAAGTAGCTCCTCCTTTGCAAACTCTCAAAGGTACCTGATAAGAGTAGCCCTTTTGCGTTCTGAATGTTTGATTTATGGAGAATGTTAGCATTCTGTCAAGCAAAATGTCAAATAACAAGATTTGACATTTTTTTTAAATGTCATCTGTACTAGGAAAATAAGCAAGATCTTTCAAGAAATTCTAAGGAGGACCCAAACTAACACTTTCATTAGATGCCTCTGCAGCCTTCTACTGCCACGTCTCAGTCTCCTGCTGAGATGCATAAAAGGAATCTGACAGTTGAGTGGACCCCAAGAAACACCTGCTGGATAAACAACAGATTGAATTGTATAAAAGCGGTTCCATGGGTCAAAGTGGGAGATGATTAGAAGAATGTGAAGGAAATGTCAGGAAAAATAAACTTTTTGACACAAGTTCTGTCACTTTTATGTAATTTTGCATGAAGCACCTCAAGGTTTTCTACTCGTTTATCAGTGACACCTTGTAGAAAAACTAAAAACCAAATATTCTGGAGACATTTTCTTCAGCTGACAGAGAGAACTTCTGTTTTAGATGCTGCTCGGATATAATGACGCTCATCAACACTGTGATGTTTTATTAAATTGGCTTGTTTCACCATAATATTTTTGGCTGAACTAACAGAAATGTCCAATATTGCTCTGAATGACTGTGGGTGGAAGCAGAAAAAGACATTTGAGTGTCAGGCGGACAGCAGGAGCTACACGTGCTCCATAAACTCTTCAAAACTGTTATTTTGATGGATTTAGCCCTTGTGGTAATAATCAGATGCTCCAGCGGATTTCTAATGGTCAAAGCCTGGGACACAACAGACATTAGTTTCATTTCTGTAAAATGATCCAAAAATGTCTGAAAAAAATGTCAGTTTCTTTTGCTTTCTATACTTTTTATGTTTTAATTTACATTTTTTGCAACAAGATAGTGAAGAAACCCTGACTGACAGAGATTTTATGGAACTTTATTAATAGAAAAAGCTTGTTTATTGAAACTGATTATCATTTCCTTAAACATTTCAGAAGTGCAGCACAATGACAAAATAATTCTCAAAGTGGAGACTTGAAAACAGAACCAATAAGTGGCAGCATGATGGGATCTCCAGCTTTCCCACACTTGCCTTTACATGTTACATGATTTCAGATGCAGCAAATTCAGCTGGAAAAAAACAGCAAAGCTGTGCATTGTCTTTTTTAAGAGCAGTTTTACAGTACCTTTGGGTCTGAAAACAAACATAATGAAATCCTTGAGCTTCAAAGCAATGACAAGCTCAAAGCTGTTCACTACAACACTTTCCCTCTGCACAAAGGAATAAGACATTTCCGAATGTCCTGAGGATTTTCCCACGCCGAGGAAACTTGTACTGAAGTTTGATTCTTTATGTCTCTTCATTTGACTGACTGAAACCTGGAAATCTGATGCCCACCACAGAAGAGTGCATGAAGATCAAGGCTTTTAAGTTTTTTGTTGCACACGCCACACAGAGTGTTTAACATGACAGTTGTGAAATATTGATGATACGAATGATGCTAATTGTAAGTATTATCATCACACAGAAACCCTTCACTCAAGAATACATGACTATATTAGATAACTCTTTTATGAGATATCTATATGTAGCAAGATCGGGATTCTAATCAAAAAGTTCTCTTTTACCCACTGCTTTTTTGAGCACTTAATGTTTTTTTGTTTTTGTTTTTTTTTTGGGGGGGGGTGTTTGTTTGTTATGTCTAAGTATTTTATTTTGAGTTTGACAGTAAAATCATATCAAATCAAAACAAAAAAGTTATTGAGTCCAAGTCTGTGAATATCTCTTTAACTTTAATGAGATGTTTTTGTGCACCTCCTGCTCAAACTGGTGTTCTAGTTTGCTGCGTTTTATGGCATTAATATGTTGTGATCAGTTCATGATATGCAGACTTCTAGCAGAGTAATTTTGTATTAAGCTTGAAATAAATAGCACTGAAAATGAGAATAAATTTAATATCTGATCCCTGATTGGGATGCAACATCCGATTTCAGTTGAGTCTGAAACTATGTGATTGTTTGAGACCAATTTCTAATCATGTGATCAATGTTTCTATATTTACCATGTAAATGAAGCAGTATTTATGAGTTTCTGAACACTGCCCTGTGTGAAAAACGTTCTAAAAGTTCTAAAAAGAAAAAAACAAACCAAACAAATAAATGAAACTCAACTCAATCAAGACCAAAGAAGCGAAACAAGAAACTTTCATCTGTTAAAAGTTAATTAACATTATAGGTCTGTAACAGAACTTCATGGGATGTTTTAAAAAGGCTGAGTAAAAGTAGATTAGGAGAAAGAATGTATGTGGAAAACTTTTCAAACAATGTTCCTCATCAAAAATGTGAAAAATATCATCAACAAATATCATCAGCTGCAATGCAGAACATCAACAAAAGATTCAGAGAAAGTGAACAAATCTCTGCGTGGCAGGGACAAGGTCAAAGCCTTCAATGTGGTCTTCAGGCCTTCAGTCAAAACTGCTTCACATATTGGTGCTATTGTAGTATAACCAGACAATCCAGAACCCTTTAAGAGATGTTTGAGGGTAAATACAGTCATTCTTGTCTGCAGGATACATTTAAGGCCTTTCGTGCAGAAGGGAACAGGACTCAATAAAATAAGCAGTTTTAAAGGACCCACTAAAGACGTTGTTCTGTGGTCAGACACGTCCAATGTGTTGTTTTTGTTTTCAATCCCTGATGGCCTGTCTTTCAGGTTAATGAGGAGGGATACCAGGGAGTCCAGCTGCTGAGCAGATATGCAGTCCAGATACTTCAGTTTCAGAGAACATTTGGAGAAACGTTAAAAGACAAACATGTCAAAGACAACCACTAACTATTCAGCAGCCTGAAACCTACAGAATAATCAACATCAGAACTCTAGAAATTTGATGATCATGTGTTTTTAAGAACATGCAGCACCTCCCCTTTATTATTCAAAGTGCAGTTTGCAGTGGGGCAGAACATCTAAACTGCTGTGGAAATGCAGCTTCTGTTTGCTTGTTCTCCTCATGCATTCCTTGGTTTTCTCTAGTCACTCTGACTTCCTCCGACACTTCAAAAACAAGCTTGACATGCTGATTACCATCCCTGTACTGTCTTTACAGGAGTGTATGTGGTATCTGTAACGGACTAGTGAACGTTCCAGGGTGAACCCTGCCTTCATTCCACAGTACCTGAGGTGGGACCCACCACAGACCAAAGCAGGCATAGAAGATAAATAAATGAATGGATGGATGGATGGATGAATGAATGAATGAATGATATCTCAATGCATTTGTTGAGGATATGTGAGCTCAAATAAGAAACCTGCAGGCTTCTTTCTTTGCATGCATCTATCTTCAAACACTTTGTCCTTTAATTGTTGTTGGAAACTGTTGAAGATTACGGTTCTCATACTATGTTTATGTCCAGATTTTGTGAGTTTACATTCCTTTTCTCGTGTGTTAGGTTTGCTGTGCAGCTCATGTATGCATTTCTCCAGGTTTCTCCATTCTGTGCCAGATCCCTGCATTGTTTTATGTTGGTTTAGCTCAGCCTGGCCCCTGTGCCCTGTTGATTTTTGTTGCTTCTGTTGTGTTTTTTGGATTCTTGTACAACCTGTCACCTTCCTTTCCTCATCTGGCCGCCTCCTGCACGTGTGCTTTCTGTCACGCTTCTTTTTTATCGCCTCATTTCCTGGCGTCGACAATAGTTGCTGCATTGTTCATTGAAATCTCAAAGCAAAATATTGCTCAATATATAAAATTGAATCTAAAATTTATCTAGGTAGAATTATATTACATGTTGTTTGTCTTAGTAAGCTTTTTTAGCTAACAGCCAAAAAAGGTGACATTTTTCATCCTTTGGCTCCTGTAAAAGCCTGACAGAGCAGTTGATGGAAGGTGAGGATTATGCCACCTATATTTCACCACCACAGCACTAGAGTTTAGCACCCAGGGCCCAGGTGCACAATCTCCACAGATGGATTGCGAGGTCACCTCTGAGTATATGAAATATGGATTTATTGCCTTTGTGTTTGTAATTGAGAAGACAAAAAGCCCCTGAGAAATGAAAGAAAGATCACTTTTCAATGACAAACTGACTCCAACAAGCTCTTTATATTGAAAAAATGAAAGATAATAGAACTGCAACTTAGGTACCTATAGTAAAAAACTGAACAGTTGTGTCATTGGTGAGTATGATAATTGGAATAAAAGAATGTTTTTTCTATACAAAGTGTTGCCTTTAACTGCTGTATATTATTCTCCTTGGACTTTTCTGTTATTTTTTGATGGCTTTCCTTTTGGTCCTCATCACAAAAACCCAATTTGGTCAGTTGTTTCAAAGAATTCTGCTCTTGGGTTTAAAGGTTTTAAAGCCCCACTCCAATGAAAATGGTGTTCTTATCATGTTCTTGTAGCATCTTGTAGCATTTTTCTCCTGATGGAGGACACATATAACAGAATTTAAGATTAAAAACATTGCATTTCTGAGTGTTTTATTTTCAAATCATGAAAAATCAGGTGCAAATGAAAAATGTGTTAAAAAAGCTCTCAGTTATGACGTGGAAACTGAAATGGACAGGCCAAAATCTTCCTGCTCCACTTCATTCCAGTACATCCACTCACAGACAAATAGATCATTGGACGTCTTTGTCATGTACGTCAGCCTGTCTGGCACCAACAACCATCCCACGTTCAAATTTACTTCAATTACCTTTCCTCTCCATTTTGATGCTCTGTTGGAACTGCAGCAGATCATTTCGATCATGTCTACATGCCTAAATGCATTAAATTGGTACCATGTGATTGGCTGATTAGAAATTTTAGTTGAAAAGTAGTAGGACATGTGTGCCTAATAAAGTGGCCAGTGAGTGTAGATCCATGTACTTTTTTGCTTTTTTTTCTTGTCTGTGCTGGTATCTGGCTCAAAACTTTACCACTGGATATCTCTAATATTGCTCGGCATTTTGGTAATATCACCTTTAGGTGGTGAGGGACTGTTTCCAGCCCCTGTTTCACAAGAAAGAAATGCTAAAAATATGATAATTAAACAAAGAAATGATAGAATATCAGCCTGCCTCCTCGCCAACAGTCCCGCTCTAAACTCAGTAATGAGCTTCAGGTTAACCCTTATGTCCTAGAAAAGCACGGGTATTTTTTTTTATTATTTTGGCTAAAAACTGCAGAATTATAAATAAAAGACCACTGGGAAAACTTTGAAAATGGATCAAAAAGAGAGGAGTGGGTCTTTAAAGCATGGGTCCTCTAACTTGTCGTTATGTGAGGGCCACATAACGGCTTTCTTCTCTGATGTGGGGCCGGGGCCAGTTTGTCGGCTAACAGAAAAAGATTCACAATCACAGGGTATGTCTAAACGCAAACATTTATGATTTTCCACAAAGCCACACATGACCAAATTTTAAACGATCCCTTCCTGAAATGTTCACAGAACAAATATTACTAACACATTTCAAAAATGAAACCCAGAAATAGTCTGTTCTCTCCAGTCGTGGTCCCTTCAGACTTTGGAGGGTGGCAGCTCCTCACACACAGTTTCAGCAAACTTCACAATAGTGGTGGGAATTCTGGCTTCTCTTATCCATCAAGCTTTTTGGGCTCCCAAAAGGCTCTTCACGTCATTTTCTTGTTTTACTTATTCATTGTGTGAATAACTTTGTATACTTATTGACAATTAACTAACTAATGTAGAAAAATGTATTTATACTTAGAGTGTAAAATATGTATGTGCTTGTATTTTTCCTTTCAGATAAAATGCATACAATAAATAATCTTAAAAGATTATTTACCATTCAACTTTTATAGTGCAACAACACAAACCACTGTAACCACAACATAAAACACCAATGGAAATTTGCAAACCAAAAAGAACAAAATTAAGAAATACCCAGCTTTGTGAAGCTGATCTGGTTTCTGTACAATAAGGATCTGTTCTGTTTTGAAAAAGGTTTTTCTCAGATGTCTGCACAGGTGTGGAGTTGGTTCTGTATTAAATTATTATCGTCAATAAAAGTAAAATGGTTCCAGATTTTCTTCTTTTTCCAGTGTCATTTTTTTTCCTACGTTTTGTGTTTTTGTGGTGCGCTCTGTCTCTCCCTCATACTCAGTTCATGCGCGTGTAACAATAACGAGCTGCTGCCCCCCCCCCACACACACACTCTGACTGCATGATGGCTCTGCGCAAACACGTATTGATCAGTCACGTGCAACTTGAAGAGAAAAAAGCAAGAGAGGATTCACAACACCACTTAAATCAAAATGAGCAGCTGAGCCGTGTCTTGAACTAATGGGAAAAAAGTCAAATTCTTTTGTCTTCTTCTGCAGCCCAGCATACTGTATGAATGCATTACCTTATCACCAGCACAGTGTTCCCTCATGAAGGTGAAATCCGTGAATGAGGATTACAGATGTTTAACTCCTGACTCACCATACACTTTTTCAGACAGACATAAACATTTTCACACTTTTCTCTCATGTTTACAGTCTCTAAGTTCAAACCTTCATAGAAAAATAGGTCCAGGATTATAGAATTCAAACTAAGATCGGATTGCGATAAAAAGATTTATGGAAATCTGCAGAGCTGTACAAGAGGCAAGATATCGAAGAGATTAATTGACAAGGTCTCCAGCCAATCAGGACACAGAACAGGGTACACAGCACTGCTGGCTGTTGTTTGGGAACCCCTGCTTTAAGGGGTGGGGTTGAGGGGAAACCATTGAATTGTTCCTGAGTGTGGTTGTGTCTGCAGCGCACCACTTCCCCATTGGAATCACAGAGAAAAACTTTCACACATCCAGGTGTCTGACAGCTAACGAGACTTTAATTGGGACCTAAAAGAACTTGAGACTTGCTGAAGACTTGAAGGTTAAGGCTTGACACTTGCATGTTACCTGCACATTAGTGACTGACTCCCATCTCCCTTACTTATGAGAGTGAAGTTAGAATAAGTACTGAAGCATGTGTTCACCAAATCCATTCATGCTGGAATAATTGTTTGGAATTGAAAAATAGTTTTCTGTTGGTAGCAACACTTTCTTTAGGGGAAGAAATTCAGCTAAAAGGTTGTTGTTACAACCTTTTAGCTGAGTTTCTTCTCATTGTTTTGGCAATTATTCAAGTATTGGCAATTAGAGTATGCCTGAAAAAAATAAAATGATAAAATCAAAATAAAACAGGATCATGACAAAGGCAACAGACAATATGGATTATAATAATGTGTAATTTCCCTCAATGTTTTCACATTGCACAAAAGTGGGATTAGAAAATTCAGGCAAAGACAAAGACCTGGTTTGATCGGCTCATCCTGGCGATTTGATCAGGAAACATGCATTTCTTTTTGCATCATCAGCTAGACTAAAAGATTCATTGCAACAGTTGATTTATCCAGAATGTTGTCCTGCTCTGCACCATGACAACACTATGGGTTATATATCCATAGTAACTTAAGTCACACAAAATAAATCAGCATTTGTGCTACTCTCGTATTAAATACATTTCACTTTATTCAAAAACAGAAGACTGAAAACTGAGTAAATCTCCAAGGTATCTGGAGTGGGCTTAAATAATCTTGCTATTTTGCAAACAAGTCATGGAGAAATTCTTTCAAGACATCTGAAAAATCCAGGCTTAATTGTTTTTTCTTGGTTTAGAGTATTCCCCCTTTGTTTTGAATTGCTTTCCTGCAATCTTGGAGTGCTTGTAAACAGTGGAGCTCCTGCATTAATTCTGATTATTGCAACCAGACAAGTGAAACAAGAAAGCATCTGCTGCTCTGTTAGTCCACACAGGTTTCATAATGGATCATGCACACATCATTCTCAGATCACTTTATATTAATGACTTTAAATAAATCATTTGGTCTTGGTGCTTTAAAGAAGTGTTACAGTGTGTGTCCTTTGTGTTGTTTTATCAGAGGCCTAATGTCAAATTAAACTTTTATTTTCTTCAACATAACATTTTGAAAATATTACATTTAAAGAATCTTTAAATTAAATCTGAATAAAGTCAAAGAACTAATAAGAATTATTTCTGTATTTCCCATTAAGAATCTAAAACACTCTGTATTTCACATTTTGAAACACACCTCCAAACAGGTGTGGAGCTCTTACTCATCTCAGAGGTAGATGTTCCAAAAAACAGCCACAGGCAGCGGTCTCCGCTGTGTATCCTCAGGGAGTTGTTTTGGCAGAATTCAATCAACCGATGACCCACATTCACTGTGCAACAACAAGAAGCCCCTCAGTTTTAGGAGAGTGGTTGGGAAACTCTGCTCCAAACCTCAGAGGGGTTGATTGCATATAAAATGCAGAAGGTTTGCTGCTTTTTTTCTCTGCTGCTCATCCATTATCCTCACACCTCATTTTAGACCTCTGGCAGCTCCGAATTTTCCGTCCCTCGTTTTCCACAAACCTGTGTTTACTTCTGTCTGCCTCCTTTGTCTGACGGCATGCAGACATTCTTTTTTTAATTATTCCTGTAAAATGTCTGAGCGAATGAATATGACCTTGAAGACAAACTGGTCTTCTCTCTCTGTAATTAAGATGCGGCACATGATCTTTGGGGTCTGTTTTTTTTTTTTTTTTTTGTAATATCGGAATACCCTGTTGTTGTGATATTTCTGATGCAGATTTGTTACTGCTGGAAGCCATTGTGCTCCTGCATGACCCAATTTAGGCAAAGCTGTAACTGTCAGATGGATGGCTCTAATTTGATTCCTGAATACCTGTTTTTGCCCGTTAGTTTTGTGCTTTCTGATGAATAAGAAAGATGAAATACATTGTGAGTCAAGAAAAGGCTGCCAAGATTTCATTGCAGGTACAACAGTGATCATGCAGATGAAATCCTCGCAAAGAGAATTGCAATTAATCAATCAATCAATTTTTATTTATCTAGCACTTTTCATATAAAACATAACACAAAGTGCTTTACACAAAATAAAACAAAATAATAGTGATACTAAATAAGCGAATAAAAAACAAATAATAATATAAAAATAAGCATAAATTAACATAAAGTCCCTTCCCCCAGATCCGTACACAACCCCCGAACCCTTTCAGACCTCCCACCCCCTAATGAAAATAAACTTTGCTTTTGCTTTTAAATTTGATTGAAATTTTTGCTTTGTTACCTCTTCTTCCTGAGCTTAAAAACCAATTAAAAATTGATCAAATTTTCCAACAAATTAAAGGCTTAAAAAAATACTTTGTGAACATGGAAAAGGGTTAAAGACTTCAATTCAAATAATGTTTCATTTGCTGTCACCAGAGACAGATCCAATGTTTACAGGTTAAAGGCCCTCACCTATTTACTTGCATAGGTCTTTGTCACATGCAACCATACAGGGTTTGACCCATATGTGTGCTGTGTGTTTCTGGACTGTGGTCCATGAAGAGTCATAGAGATGAGCGACCCCATAAATCAAGTCCCACTCCAACCATATTTTTTTTGTATATAAATTCGTTCCCAGTAGTAATTATGATCTTGCAGTTTTTAGCCAAAATCTAAAAGAGTTTGTCAGTTTTTAAGACATATTTTATGCCCAGCAGCAGGAGTTTATTAGATATACAATTCTGGTTTGTGGACGGGACTGTTGGCTCGCAGCAACTGATATTATAATTTGCGAAGTTTCTGTTGTCATCATAATTTTAAAAATGCTAACACTGTTGTTTGACAATAAATTGCTGAATTCAACAACTAACCTTGAGTGACATTGCAGTTGTGTTATCATTTATATTCTTAAATTGACTAGAAAAAAGCCTAGAATTCATCATTGTTCATCAAGGTTCACATTTCGCAGTCTAGCTGTTTAAAAATGTAGCAACTTAGCATACTTTTTTTTTTTTTAAACAGCACACTGATCTGTGTCTTGACTGGCTGTTGACTTTGTCAAAATACTTTATGTCATTTCTCCTCTACAGAATGCACTGTTTGCCAAATCTACAGACATTTTTGATGGCTATCATATCATTGTTTTCATTCTAAAATACTAGACTTATCTTCTATGAAAGTTTGAAATTTGAGAGTTTAAACAAGAAAGAAAAGTGTGAAAATGTTCGTGTCTATCTGAAAACGGTGGAAAAAGTGCGTAGTGAGTAGTTTTAGCATGTTTCTTCATTTTGACAAACTATTTTTTTTTGTTTATTCTCAATTATGTTTCATTCACAGCAGACCCAGCTGCCTCAGCTCTGCTTTTACACTCTGAAGATACAACAGAAAGTTCATGTTTTCTTGTGTTTGTGCTCAATGTCATGTGATCAGCCATAAGACAGTCATGACAGACACAAACATAATCAAAAGAAATTCTTTGATTGGAACCACATGACCATAAAGCAAGTTGTCTTTTCAGATTTTGCAGTTTTTACATCTTGACCAGTACGAATGTTGAATCCCAAGTTGACGTTCATGTCTTCGATGCTGTCTACATGTCAAATCTTGTTATTCCCAGCTGGCCATTACTCTTCCCCTAAAGAAATCTTGACTGAAGACGACACATCTTTGTGTCTGGAGTAGAAGTTTGCTGCAAACCCTGTCATTTTATTGTAAAAGTGGCAACACATTTTGGGGGTTTGGACCATGATGGTCTCAGCCGCCTTGGTGCTGCAGTGGTAGATTAAACTTGCACTCAAAGACAGCAGTGACTCATCCCCCTGCCTGCACGTCTCACATTAGGACAGTACAGGAGGTAATGACCACCTCAGTCAAACCTCAGTTAACTTTGACTTAAGATGGTTCTGTAACAAATACATGAAGAAAAAAGTAATTAAAAATCAAAGCAACACTTTCACAGTAAAAGTTGATTCCCCATGTTTGGTAATCAGGCCATGGTGTCTGCATGACTCATTCACTGCAGCAGACTTCTTCTCCTGAGAGCGATAGTGGAGTTCTGCACTCAGTAAATGTAGATCAGAGAACTTAATATTCTCCTGATTTGTTTTTATTTGGGGAAATAGGCCTGAAAATGGAGCGGCGTACTTTCTGCTCAAACAAAGTCATAACCGATCCATTCTCATCCGTGAGCCCCGCATAATAGGACAAAGCTTCCTGTGAATGCCCCACATGGGTATTTATACACAGCAGAGAGAACTGATGGATGGATTTCACATGTTTCTCCCAAGAGTCCATTCGGATGTTTCCATTTCTGGACCAGGAAAAATGTTCGGAGCAGCTCATGGGAATTGAGTATCTTAGGTGTCCGTCCTGCTCTTTCCACGCGATTACCTCTCCACAAAATGCTGCTGTTAGTCCACCTGGCTTCTGCAGAAAACAGAGCAAATGCATTAACATTATACATAATGTATACAGGCGTGTGCACACGTCCAAATACGCATGCATGTAGGACTCAGCTGCTGCAGCTTGAAAGAGTTTCACAGCTCTCCCTTCACCTTCATTATGTCCACAACACACACCCATTTATTTCAGCAGCCTGCACACTTTAACTAGAAAAGACGACCTGAGCACCTTTATGTTCTGCTCTGACAGTAACACCGTTTATTTCCCACATGGTCTTAGCCTTAACTATGCCTTTCTTTCTGAGAACACATTTTACAAACATATCTAATGCATTCCCAGACAGTCAAACTCATTGGCAAAGGCCAATTCTTCTGATATTGCCTGGAAACCCAGGAGACTCTACGCTGTGGTCTTCATCTACAAATTCACTATCAGAGGAAAAGTCTAATTCCTGAATTTAATGCTGAGATGGCCATGGGATTTGGTGGTCCACGTTTCATTTCAAACATGATGGTCCAGTGTTTTGCTATTTCTATTTTTTTAATTATAGAAAATATGTATATAAAGCATATACAGTATATATATATGCAGTGTGGCAAAAATATTTGACTATGAGATTCTGCAAGTGTTTGGTTTGTAATGTTCATCAGAGATACACTTCAACGTCAACTTCTGAGACAGAATAGAAAAAAAGAAAAAAAGCATTCCGTTCCTGTAAACAAGAAGAAATTCTGTTTCTGACAGACCTGTAACATCTTTAAAAGCTCTATCCTCCCTTGGTTACCTGTATTAATGTCACTTATTTGAACTGGCTTCCTGGTGTAACTGATTATAATGGTGTATAAAAGACACCTACACTCTAAAACAGTCAGACTGCAACCTCTTCACCATGACCAACTCTTAGGAACTGTCAACGGTCACCAGGAACAAAATTGTAAACCTGAGCAAGACTGACATGATCCAATCTATAATAGGCAAGCAACTTGAAGAGACTGTTGAATCAATTATTGGAAAATAGAAGACAAGCATTTTTAGCGATGGTGACTGAAGAACTTTTTTTTGCCTCTGTATATATAGTTTATACATGTTTCTTTTAAAAAAGCAGTAAGACTACTTCAAAATGTAGATCCTGTCCTCTCCTCCTCTTTAAACTAGTGAATGTTCCTGTATTAAAAAGTCTGTCTGCATGTCTGCTGAACCCATGTAAATCAATAAAACAAGGTGCCCTGTCTGCTTCCAACACTCATTCTGCTGTACTTTGCTTGGGGTTTTAATGCAGCTGCCTAATGCTGATGTGTGACCTTTCAAAGCATTTTAAAGTGATGGATCCATGCGTTTTCTCTTTTTTTTTTTTTGGAATGAACCTGCCCCCCAGCAATTTTAAGGGAAAGTCAACTGACTAATGCTCTTTACTTTTGCATTTTTCAGAGAAAGGACAAAGCCCTTCCTGTGAGTATGTGTGTAAAACCTGTGTACTATTGGTTTCAGTCATTTGTGAAACAGATAAGTCACATATTCTGATGAAAATAAGGAGGAATTCTGCAGTAAAACTGTCCTGGAAAACCCTTGATTTTTTTATTTGTTATGTTTTTTTTTTTTTTTGTTTTACTATTTCTCATTATCCGATGACATCTACTGCTTATGGTCGGCTGGAGAGTCTGCCTGCATTCCTACTGTACTGAACCAAGACTCTGGTTTTCAGGGGGACTGGAGCTCACATGGCACAGACAAAGCTCTGTTAAGTTGAAGTCTTCAAAAATAATGTTTTTTTTTCAAAGGAAATTAACTTTGGTTCTGATCATTCAACTCAGGTGAAGGTGCCAGCCGTTGCATGATGCTTTGGTTTCACTTTTTTGCTGGATTCACATAATTTCTATAAAGTATGTGCTTTGCTTAGGTTTGAGGAAGAACCTCATCCTTTTACTGATAATTATACATTTTTCAACTTCCATCCTTGGTATTTCTCATAAAATGTTTTTTTTTTTTTAATTTGCTGTTATCCACGACAAAGAAAAAGATCTGACATTTGCGGCTGACATCCATAGAGTCTAGGGATGTCCTGATCAGATTTTTTTGATTTGATTTTTTAATTTTAAGTCATTTGATGTGGAGTATCTGCTGATGCCGAGTCCCGATCCGATACTTTTGTAACACTTTTAAAAAATACATACATTTAAAAAACATCTCCATGTTGTTTTACATTTTTATTTCATTAACCTTTTTTATCATTTAACACCT
Organism: Oryzias celebensis; assembly: GCA_014656515.1. NCBI lineage: Eukaryota > Metazoa > Chordata > Actinopteri > Beloniformes > Adrianichthyidae > Oryzias > Oryzias celebensis. The sequence continues at coordinate 20,764,302 of BNCR01000018.1, read as the reverse complement.
AAACAGAGCACTTCTGTGAAGTAACTTGAACAATCAAGAAAAAAAATGACAACTTTTACCTAAGAAAAAAAAAAACTATTCTCTAGTGAATATAGGTCATAATTAGTCAAATGAGAAAGTTTAGCAATTTTAGCTTTAATATCCTCAGAACTCTTGAACATTTTCAACCGAATGTGATTCATATTTTAAATGAATATCATGATTATTATCTATTACAATCTGATATCACGAAAACCATTTGTTATCTATTTATTTATTTATAAGAATATGAGATTTTTTTAACCTCTTCAGACTTTGACTACTTCAGACATCACTCCTTTTGTTTTTTTTGTTTTTTTTTACCACAGTAGGTTAATTTATCTAACTGGGGTTCTGTCAGAGAAATAAAAAGACATATCAAAGAAGAACTTGGGTCTTATATCACATAGCTAGCACTTAGCACAGTAAACAGCTGCTGTGCAGCACAGAGAGCAGAACATTGAAAAGAAACAAAAACCCGATCTTTTTTCTGTTGAAAATCATTTGTAGAATGTTGTTTGTGCTAAGACAGGCAGATAGAGATACTCGTTGTCAGTTTAAAACGTTTTTAAAAGAGTTATTGATCTCGGAAGTTCGAATCTATGAACATCTTGCTAGCCTGACTGAACTGTTTTTGTTAGCTACCGGCTTGAACTGCTGTCAAATTCTGCTGTGATTTACAGCAATGAAATGTTGTGATTTGTTCATGACATGCAGACTTTTAGTGGAGCATTTATGCAGGATAATAGGCTTGAAATATAAAGTGCTGGTCAAATTATAATACATAAAATATTCAACATTGATTGGGGGACAACAGCTGATACCGATAGTGATAAGCCGATAAGTCATCAACCAGATGATCGGGCCCAATTTCCAATCACAAGATCGGATTTGGACATGCTTAAAAGAGTAATAAAAAAACTCCATTTGAGACAACAAACTAAGGTGTGACTGGAATTCACGTGTGTTTTAATGTGGCACAAAACACAGGAGCTCAGTAGTTTCAATTTAACTGACAAGGGAGATTACTATGTACAGGCTGACCAGCAGAGGTCGCTTCATCGCCAAGGCTCTGTGCTGAGGAGTGGAGGGGATCAAGGCCCAGAGGGAGGCTACCACAGCTTGCATTAATCCTGGATCACAGAGTTAGCTTGGTTTGCTTCAGTGTTCTCCCTGCAGGGATTAGAGACTCTGAGCTGACCACTCCGATGAAGACCTTGCAATATGTGAGGACTGAGAGACCTGGCAGGCAGGAGATGTACCCAAAATCTGCAGGGAGTTTCTAATGAAGCCATAAATCATGACATCCACAAAAGTGGGGTTAATAAGAAAATAATTTTCCATGCTCCACTTAGCATAGGAATACCAAAAGAGACAGCTATGATGCTGCTGAGATGGTACAGGGACACTCAGAAGAATGGAGCAATGAGGTAAAATATTTTTCTTCCATTTATTGGAAAACTAAAACTGTAGTTTTATTTTCCCATAAAGCCATAACTAGTGTCTTTGATGAAATTATGGTCTTATGAGGGTGTTACCTTTTTTATGAAAATGGTACACAGTTGACTGAAGACTTTAAAGTAGAAGTATATAAATCATGTACAGACACTGAGTGCTGATGCTAAACTAGCAGATGGGAGACTTTGTGTTAATTTTCTGACAGATTTCCTACCACTCTCTTCTGGAAAAGAATAGACTTGTGTTAAAGTGTCTTTCACACTCTTCCAACCAAGGAACAAACCTTTCTCTTCCTCCTTATGGTTGATTTGGACTTAAAGTAAGTGGCGGCTTGGTTGTTTGTTGCAAAGGAAAGGCTATCCCCTTATTGTTCAATATGAAATTCCCAAAGGAACTTGGTTTACATTTCAACTCCAACAATTTTTGGGTAGATTTCATATTCTAGATACTTCTATTGGTTACTTTTGTTATTTGTACACCTTAGGGATTTTTAAATGCATTTTCTTGTGTTGTCTTAACAGCCACGTTTTATTTGCTTGTCTAGTAATAACACAGTGGAAAACTGATGTGTCAGTGTGCATGATAGGTTTTTTTAAGCTTTGAGAAATTATTTTCCTCTGAGATGGACAGGTGACCCACCCAGTGTCTATCCTACATTCGCTCAACAGTAACTAGGATTGACTCCAGGAGCCTTGTGAGCCCGAAAGGGACTAAACAGGTTTTGAAAATGGATGGATGGATTTTATTCTAATATTTAAAACTGAAACAGTTTAAAGTAAAAATGTTATCATTTTTTTTTACATTTGCCCTTCCAACCACAACCTCTAAAGCAAAGTTAAAGGGCATTTTTGACCACTAACAGGCGTGTTTGTCTTGTAAACTTTTCCATGTAAATTATTCCATATCAAGTCAAAATGGTGATTTGATTTGATTTATTAAACAGGAAAATATTCAAAATGGTGATGACTATAGAGGTACAAACAGACTTAAAAAGATAAACGAATACGTCAAGTGACCATTGTATACTTTTCACATATAGTATTAATGAGGTCCATGTCACAGACAAACTGATTAAAAGAGAATTTTTTGATGGAACTCCAAGTTAGAAAAAAAAAGCATTCTAAACTACTGATATTGACATAATGATTAACAATACAAGAACAGTGCAAAACGTCTCAGCTGTGATCCCACCAATAAAGTTCTTAAAAATTTTTTGCACCCAACGTCACATGTGTTGTTTTTGTTTCTATCCTGACTGTTCTGACAACTGATGCACTGAAAAGAATGCAGCCTTCAGAGTCTGCCCAAAGACTGATGTGTAATATTTCTTATCTGGCGGATGACTGGTCTCTCCCTTGATCCTCAAATACCCGTTTAAATAAGTCAAAAGAGCTCTATAGAACTGCCTTATTGATGGAAGAGTTGGAATATTTTTTGCTTGGAGGTTGTTTGTTGTTTAAAGCTAGAATCTGGAGATATTAGCATGCAGATGGTGGTGTGTGAAGTGAGGGTCACATTAAATATGCTGCCAGTTGGAGACAAGAATCAACATCAAGCAAGTGAACAGGGAGTTCTTTGAAGTGTAGTGGACCAACATGACATGGCTTGAGTTTTGATTCTGAGGCCTGAGAAAGTCTAAAGGGTAAGGAGTTCTTTTTATATTTATATCTTTTCAATAATAAATTAGACCCCATCAAAGAGTTATCAAACATGCAACACCTCAACCCAATATTCTGTTTGTTACGATTTTTTTTTTTTTTTTTTCAGCTGCTCATAATTATAATTGATGTTGGTTGAAGGCAAATTTCACCTCAAATGAACAGAAACAGATGACTTTCACTTTTTCTAAGCCTGATTAAATACTTTTAATGAAAAAACACTTAAAACAGAATGTACCTTCTGGTACTGTCAGATTTTGGAGCAAAGTTCAGCCCAGTGCTTTTCGTCATCAGTGGGCAGACTCCTTAAAAACAGTCTTTGGCAGTTTGCTGCTTTGTCAACTTAATTCTGTAAGAACAATGCACCAGCAATGCCTGCATTAAAGAATAACTGTTAGAGTATCAATGTAAAAATAGCTCTAAAATCATTGATTGATCTATTGATTTTCCTCAGCTGAACAGACTTTAAGCAACAGTTTGAGTACGTTTTCGAGGTAATCCCAAAGCGGCCCAAGCGAGAAAAAAAACAAAAAACACTTACAATAAATAGTTCGTGACCAACAGGTAATACTTTGACTTCCTGTTAGAAGGCTAACAATAAAAACAAAAGCAACTGAAGCTAAGGTCTCCACCAGAAGGTTTGTCAGGAAAGCAGCTGCCAATATGTCTGCCGCTCCGTTGTCATGGCACCAACAATGCAGAACAATGCCTGCCTGCTGCTCTACTTCAGAGTGGGAAATTTGTCAATATTTTTGACAGTTTGAAAATGTTTTACCAAGAGAGCTGCCTGATCATCATGACAGAGAGCTGGCTGTTATACTTGTTGCATCACTGAGTTACTCGCTTTTACCCTCATATAAAAGGCTGACCGAGACACCAATGCCTGTAGAAGGAGCAAGGGAGGAGGGCTGGTAATTTACGTCAACAATAGGTGGTGCAACCCAGAACATCTAACAGTCAAGATCGTGCTGTGCTGCAGAGACTGTGAGTTGCTGGCTGTTGGGATCAGATCACTTGCCAAGGGACATTACATTTGTCATTGCTGTGGGTGTGTACATCCCTTCTCTGCAGAGTGCAGTAGAAACTTTTCATTCAACGGTGGCAGAGCTACAAACTCAACACCATCAAGCCTGGTGATTTTTACCCTACTAGTTTAGACACTGAGCTGCCATCAATGTAACAATGTGTGGAATATCTCACCCATGGTGATAGAACTCTTCATCATTTCTTTGTAAACATAAAAAATGCATACTTGGTTTCCCACCTCTGGATAACCTTGTGCACCTGCAGCCTGTCTACACACCACTAGTCAACAGAGCCAATAACCAGGCGGACGATCAGAAGATGCTACACCAGCTATATGACAGCCTCACAGACTGGAAGCCACCACTGGATTACCAGGAGGAAGACAATGAGGCTTTATTTCTGTGTCTGACAGACTACTGAACTTTTTCCATTGACATTGTCGTGCTTGAAAAGTCTGTGTATTGTTATCCTAACAACAAGCCCTGGATTACAAGTAAAGAATGTCCTGAACAGGAAGAAAGGGCCTCCAAAAACGGTGATTGTGAAGAAATAAAGAGCACCCAGAAGGGGGTTAGGAGTGAACCAAAGTAGACATACAAGAGGAAATTGGAGGGAAAGAGAAAGAAAACAACATGAGGAATGTGTGGAATGGCATAAAGTTACCGAATTAACAGGTGGGAATGTCGAGAGAGCAAATGAGTTTAACAGGTTTAACTGCACCTGCAACTACCCCCTCCTCTAATCCTGATCCATTCAATCAACCCCTCCCTCCTACCAATCCCTTATTCCCATCTGACTCCTCCCTGCTGCAGTCCACAGGCATCCATATTGATGCCCATCAAGTGAAGAATGGGCTCAAAAGATTGAAAGTGAATAAGGCAGCTGGCCCGGATGGAGAGCTTAGTGACCCCCGTCAGCATGCTTTTAACATGAGTCTGCATTTAGGAAGAGTACCTGCTCTTTGGAAAACATCCTGCATCATTCCGGTTCCCAAAAGTAATCAGTCCAAAGAACTCAATGATTTTTTAACAATGGAGATTGCCCTTTAAGAACTAAAGTTAGAAGTGTGCAGCTCAAGAGAACATCAACAGTTCTTTTACAGGGAGGGGTTGGGAGTGGAGGTTGCTATTCTCTACTTGTTGCATTGGACTCTCATTGCACTCTCACGTGATGGATGAGGGGGGCTGTTATGTGAGATTTGCTTTTTCGAGTGTGTTTAACCCATACAGCCACACTTACTCCACACCAAATTGACCAACCTGCAGGTAGAGCCGTAACTCATCTTCTGGATAACAGATTATCATACAAACGGAATTTGCACTGTTGTCTCTTGGTTTCTCCTACCCACCATTGACGTGAGTATTTTGTGAAGCCTTTGGCTGTGTAAAACCTCTTGGCAAAACATTGTGGAAATCTTTGAATAAACTTTAATGTTGAAATGTCAGTTGAAGCAGTAGGGGTGGTCTCCCATTTTATTTGTGATTGTTTTCCCCAGTTTTTGGTTAGGTTTAGGGAGACAAACTCTGTCATCTATTTTACTCTTTGGCTGCAAGTTGGGTAGAGCATTTCACATTTTAGTTAGTCCTGTTTTGTTTGTTTTGACCTTTGATTCACTCTGAAGTTAAGTGCTTAATTTCTCCATTGTTAATTTTAAAATTGGGATAAAAAAACCTTCTGTAATCTCAAGAGTGAATTGTTTTGTTTTTCTTTCTGATGATTTGAGAGTTTACTCTGACATCTGGGTTACTTCTTTTTTGTCTTTTGACCTTCACCCCTGGACCTAAGGTGCATAACACTGCTCAAGCAGCCTGGGATGTGGTTGCTTCTCCTTAGCTAAACACCACTAGCCTTAGCTTAGCATGTAGCATGGCTTCTACCTCTTCTGCCTTCACCCCTCTGTTCTGCTCCGTGTCCCGTATATTCAGCGAAGATCCTTCCACCTTTAGTGAGGATAGTAGGAGGTAGGTTAAATGTACCCTTATGTTGAGCCAGGCTAAAAAGTAAAACAAAAGGACTGAAACAGTAGTTGTGCATACAGTATTTTATTCCACCCAGCCTTCTAGACAAAGTTCTTTTCACTGCAGCTCAGAGGCTTTTCTGGCCGTACCCAGACAAAACCGAACACCCCTGCAACGTGTCAAATTCCTTGGGCACAGCAAATCTAATTCATGCAGACACAGCAAACGTGCACCTGTAAAACTGTACATTAAGACCAGGTATTGGCTGGGCACTACCTCCCCACAGGCTCGGGAGTAGAAGAATTGTGAAAAACAAAAAAATAATTAAATGTGTTAGCCTGCCCTAACGATCTAATCACAAACATGACTGTCTGGTGCAGACTAACACCAAACATTGAAAAATAACCAAACAGTCCAGAGCCTAAACTTAAAGGACAGCTATGACCCTAAAAACAGAAATACAAACATTACCACACAAATAATTTATAAAGACCAAAAACTTGAACTGGACCTATGGTTAAAATGTCCTGCACCTGGTACAGTCACACCCTCACGCCCAGTCCACTTTCTCATAAGAAATACAATCTTACAAAAACAGTTAATACAAAACCAGAGATTTAACAAAAAAAAGGTTCATTTATAAAGAAAAAAAAAACAAAAGAATCAATCTTACAAAAAACATAACAGTGGCTTGCTAAAGTATTCACACATTGCAAACATCTCCACATTTTCTCTCATTATGAACACATACATATAGTTTTTAATTTAAATTTTATCTGGAAGACCAAAAGAGTTTTTTTTTTTTTTTTAAAATAAAAAGCTGAAAGTGCAGTGGGCAAAAGTATTCAGCCCCCCTGACTCAATACTTTGTGGAACCCCCTTTCACTGCAATTACAGCTGCAAGTCTTTTGGGGTTTGTCTCTACCAGTTTTACATATCTAGAGACTGAAATCTTTGACCATCCTTCCTTGCAAAACAATTCAAGCTGAGTCAGATTAGATGGAGAGCATTTGTGAACAGCTGCTTTCAGATCTCGCCACAGATTCTTCATAGGATGGACTTTGGATGGACTTGGACTGTGCCATTCCAACACATAAATACGATTCATTTTAAGTCATTCCATTGTAGCTTTGGCTTTATGTTTAGCAATATTTTACTCACATTTGGTCACAAAAGTCCTGCAGACTCTTCCTGATTGCAGGAGAAAGATTTGCCTGTTTCTGGGTTCTCATCATGTGGGTGGGACGGATCTGGAAATCTGGAGCTGATCCGAGCAAATTTGATTTGATCCAGCAAAGTTTTGAAATACTGTATAAAAATCTGTGATCCAGAGTCAGATCAGAGAATGTGGCCATCCGAATCACTTTAAACCTGATCCAAAGTTTCAAAATACTGGGTCTGATTGATGGGCTCATTCACTGCAGCTTCAACAAAGAGCTCTACAGTAAATCAGCTCTTGACCTCAAATGTCAACTGTGCTGTTTTTCACCAAACACATCCCCCCTAATAATCAGAGAGGAGAGTGACTCTCTGAGTGTAGACAACATGCAAAGCAGCACAATAGTTTCAGAAAACAAATTCAATTTATGGTCCTGGTTATCATTATGCATGGACAGACAGCTTATGCAGCACAGAGATGCAAGACAAGAGCTGAGAAAGTTGCTGTGCAGCTGCAGCATGCCAACTATATCCCCTATGGCCATTTCTAGTGTGTTAACACGTGATTCAGAGATACTGCTGCCAAATCACAGCTGGGATTATTGCATATTTGATGACTTTAGAGGGGGGTGGGAGGGTGGGGGTGTCTTTCAATAAATGATCAAAGTGGCAAAAGTCTGAATCACATAAAAAAATAAATGAGAAAAACAAATGAGTTAATGGCTGTGTGATCAGTTCCCATTCTAGAATATTACATGTATTTTCAAGTAACATTGATATTTGCCTGTGTAACTGAAAAAAAAAAAAAAAAGAATCAAATACTTTGAGCCTTTTCTGAACCCTGGGGCCATGCCACTGTTGCAAAAACATCTGACATTTCCAGCAGTGTAATAAAAGTGTGCAAAGGATGAAGAGGACTACTGACATTTATGGTAATGGAAAGAGTGGCGGGTGAGGCTCTGTATGTGTTTGACCTCATCCCATGCAGGGAGTTGACTATGCATTGCCTTTTGAAGTGGCCACGTAAATGAAGGGCGACTGATAAAATAAGAAAGTAGCGAGGCTGTCGGTGTGTTTGAGGTTGAAGCCAGGGAACAAAAGAATGACATTCTGCAAGTCACACACGAAAAAAAAAAGACGACTTAAAATCTCCACTGTCGCCATCAGGATTGGAGGCTCCATTTGGAAGCATGCATGACCTCTTTCACACGAGCTTACAGCCAAGCCACGACTTCAAGGCAAAGTACTGCACAGAAAGTGTCGAGGTATAAATGTCCCTGTACAAAATCAATTTCTTAATGTGTCTCAAAATCCACAAAAGAAATGAGTCTAGATTGCAATCATTAAGTTGAACGTAATTTAAAAGAAATATTAAAAGATAGAAGTTTATAAAAAAAACTGTAGCTGTGATTTCAGCATTTACTCCTGTGAAGGAGTATTAGGGCAACCATAAAAATAGAAAAATAAAAAAAACAAGAATAAAGTAAACATTTTATGAGAATAAAGTTGAAAAAAATCACATCAAAGAAGGGACTCTTTTACAAGGATAAATTTTGAGAAAAACAGCAACAATTTAATAAATAATAATATATAAAATATTATAAGGACGAGGCAGGTGGATCCATATGCAAACAGAGTTTAATGAACAGCACAGGAGGAAAAGGCAAGGCATGTTCAAGACAGGCGAGGGTCAAAGTAGGGAGACAAAGGAAACGGGCAAGGTTCAAGAACCACACTGGCAGCCAGATACAGGGTACCCACTTAGCCTGCACAGTCACTAGGATGTTCAAGACTATGCCTGGAACAGAGAGGTCAGCAGGCATTTATGCAGTGGTGGTGATGAGCTGATGAGAAGCAGCTGGTGCAGACAATATGGCTGAGGTCCAGTGCATGCTGGGAGTTGGAGTGTTCAGAGAACAGAGGCTGGTAGTAATCTGGTGATGGCTCCCTCTGGTGGTTGGAGAGGGAACCGGACGGATGCTAACAAATATATCATATTAAATAATAATAATATTAATACATAATAATAATAATTTAAACTATAAAGAATGCATGCCTTTTAAAAGAAATACTTTTCATTTCAATCAACAAAATCAAACTATCTTTGACTCAACAGTTTCAAATATTAAAACCTACATTTTGGGTGTTTTAGACAGTTTTTTTTTTTTTTTTTTTTTTGTTAAACAAAAGTGTGTTGTTAATTTATGTAGACATTGTTTGCAATGCTTTGAAAAAAAGGTAATACTTTTAGCGAACAGAATGTAGATCCTTCTCTGTGGTTCACCTTCAGCCAATTATAACTGACCTGACTTGGTGAAGCAAGATTGTGATTGGACATCTTTTTGTATGTATCACATGTAGAGAGTGCAACAGGAAGAGAAACCAGCAAAGTTTAACAGAAACCAGTGATTAACTTTTTGATCCATTTTATACCTTTTTACCAGCATATGGTAACATGACATGTTCATGTCAGTGGTTTTCAAACGATGCTGTCGCTCGATTTTTCGATAGGTAACTTATATCCCTGAAGTGAGAGACTTAAGCAGTTACTTCAACATTTGATTTAACAAATGAGGAAGTCAGCATAATCCGTGTGTCATTCGTTCATTCATTTTTCAAATATACATCAAAAACAAAGAATGATTCTTCTTTTTGTTTTTCAGAAAAATGTTTAAAAGTACAACTTGTAGATGCAGTGTGAGTCAATAAAAAAGAGTTTATAATATTTGATAGTCATAATCTCTTTGTTTATTCACATTGACGTTTTAATATGCAAGTAAAAGAAAAGGACATATGAGTCTCCTTATTGAAGCATTTGATGAGTGGCTAAATGTTCATAAACTTTCATTTATGTTGTTGCACTGATATAAGTGTACCACACATGGAGCAATCACCTTCAAACCAGAGAAAAAGCTGGACGGCGGAACTCCATTGCACTTGATGGCTCATATGGAGAGTAAGGAGGACTCCATACACACATATAGTATGTCAATAAAATGTTTTGGTAAGACACGTACTTTGTGGCTGTGATAGAGCATAAAACACTTCTTTTGATCTTCAAGGAGAAACGGTTGACACTACAATGTGGAGTCGTCCGATAGATTAAAGCAAGAGTCCTTTCTGCTCCACCCTGCACACCACTTCCAGCTGAACAATCACAGCAGTTTCTCTGAATGTCCCGACTGTCATATGTGTAATCAGGGTCTGCTACCATCCAGAGAGGAACCCTCTCTGTTGGAACATGCCACATTCAAGGTTCATTGGGTGCATGCAGTGACAGTGCTTCACTCCACCATGACAAGTCCTTGAGAGAAAACAGATGGGGGGGGGAGTTGGGTGCCACAGGCAAATGACCTGTGCACATGGAGCTCTGTAGCATGCTGCTTAATACCAACACATTACCTCTCCTGACATTAATCGCGCGAAAGTCTGAAAAGTGGTACGGAGCCCCTCACGAACACCCAAGTGAAACATTCATTTGCTGCTGGAGTGGTAACTGGGCTAAATGGGCCCGGTGCCGTTAATGGGGCCATCACTGCCGCAGCGAGGCATAACTCAGAGCTTTTGCAGAAATTATCTACAAACCCTTAAAAATGAAATGTGGTTTCTGTTAATGGATTTTATATGGAGGTTAATACCATGCATTACTGACTCTGGGTGGAGATAAAATCCACCTGCAGATACTCTCCCACTGTTAGATACCATCAGCTTTGTTCAAACTGTTCCAGGACAGACACTGTTGTAATTTCGTTTTTTTTGGTTGATCAATCTCATGTCAGCCTGCCTCATCTGCTTCTGCTTTGAGCTCACTTTGCTGTATTTGATGACTTTTGATGCCCTCAGGAGAGGAGGCTTGTCTCTGTCCAGGACGGGAGAAGCAGCACCGCAGGAGCCTTTTCCAGAGAAGAAAAGCCATCTGATGTCAAGAGTAAAGTATGAAAACCTGACACTTTTCACTGATGTGTGAGAGCTATTAAACTTCATTGTTGCTGCACCCAAGGGAGCTGGAATGCAAAATAAGCTCCCATCTCCCAAGAGAGATGTAGGTTTTATAAACCTCTCCACGCACAACCATCCGCATGGGATTAAAGAGGAACTTGAAGTGAATTAGCACCCGGCCATGTGATGTGTTAAATCAAAAAGGCTGGCTTCATTTTGGTGCTGTCCTTGTTTCTATGGCTGTCACTTTGACCTCGTGCTTACTGGCTGTCTGATGGGGTTTGAGCACTTCTGTCTGTGTTATGAAGCAGAAAACTCACCAAAATAACATTTTGTGGCACATATGCTGTCATTGGGAAAGTATTATTCCTCTTTCTTATTAGTATTTGAAAATGTAAAAATTGAAGAACTTCTATATGCGTTTTTATCCAAAACTCCGAAACTTTTTTAAATCTGTCTTTAACTGGAACAAAAACTACTGTAATGTTTCTTCTTTTTTAATGAAAATAATCCAAAGCTGGTGGCTTTGATTAAAAACAAGGGGATGTTTGACCTACAGTAAACATTGAAAAAAAAGTTAATACAAAAAATTATTATTTTTTATAATTTTTCACACTGTTGTCTGAATACAAATGAAGCCAGATTATGTCTTAAACCATGTTTATACCTTGCACAAGGTTATTGCTTTATAAATATGTTTTATTTTTTCATTTCATTTTTATTTTTTCATTTCATTTTTATTTGTAAACCTTTATTTAACCACAGAAGTCCTATTTCATGGAGCCCTGTTTATTGAAAGACCAAGTTTCCGTGCAGGAAAAATGTCTGGTCAGATTTGATTGGCTGTCTTTGTATGACTCTAAAAGGAAATGTAACAAAAACTCTCAGGAGCATTTTAAAATGTCATAAGCTCATTTTTAGGGGTGGCTTTGGTAAAGCAGTAGAGTGGTCAACTTCTTATTAGGATGTCACAGGTTCAGTTCCCTAAGCATCACTGGTTAAAATGGTGAACCCTACATAGTGATTACACGTTTGCTCCTTTGCAGAGTGAGTGTGAGTGTGTGTTTGAAGCGGAATTGCAACTGCATAGCTGCATATTTGGGCTGAAATTGAGGTTGGAAAGTGCTATTTACCATTCATATCCTCATCTTGCTGAGAAAAAGTTATAAAGTAAAGTTGTTAGTTTTTCTTATAACATTTCTACTGATTCTGGTTATAGGTTTTTCTTATAGAACTGAATTCTTTCAGTATTATTTTTTTTTCTCTAAAGCAAATATCAATAAGATAAAACTTCAATAAAAATATATATATATATATATTCTGAAGCTCCAGGGCCTCCGGTTTCCTCCCATCCTCCAAAAACATGCTTCATAGGTTAATTGGTCACTCTAAAAATTGTCCTTAGGTGTGGATGTGAGTGTGCATGGCTGTGTGATTGTGGCCCCTGCGACAGACTGGTGACTTGTCCAGGGGTGTCCCCAGCCTTCACCCATGAGTGGCTGGGTTAGGCTATGGCAGCCCTGTGACCCTGAAAGGGATACAATGGTTTAGAAAATCAATGAATGTATGAATGAATGAATAAAAATTCTAAGGCAAAGCATTTTTTGGTGGCATCTTTTAAAACTTTCTCAAATATCCTTTGATAGAACCATATATATTTCAAAAGTATTTTATTGCTTTACTGATAAAATGTAGGTGATAATTTTATTTTCTTTCAGAGTATTCGATTTAAAACAAAATCAATCATAAATGTTTTTCTTTCATAATAAATGTATAACTTATTTGAAATACATAGCAAATCAAATTTTAACTTTAAATTTAAACAACTAATACCTGACTCAATCCAGCAACCTTTGAATTGGGAGGTGGGCATGCTGACACCTGCGCCACTGTATGATACACAATGAGAAACGTGATACATTTTAATAGACACATCTCCAGTGTAAAATGTTTAAGGATCTCCGTTTTTAATTTTTAAAGATAAGAAAAATAAACTAGATCGCTAACTAGACCAGTTAATTCATCATTTTGCACCAAAAACTAGAGTATTCTTCAACCAAAATGCAGAGGAGGGGGGTGAATTTCTAAGCAACTGAATGCAAATAAAGCAAACAAACCTCTGCTTTGAGCCCATTTTTCCTCCTCTTCCTTCCCTTTTTTGACCATAAAGTTGTCTCTGAGGGTTTGTTTTGCCATTTTTTCATCCTTTAGGTTTTAAAAAAGCACCAACAGCGGTAACACCGACCCCTACCCCTTAGCTTAAACAGCGGCAGCGTCAGGTAAGGATTTTTTTTTTATTTTATTAAATCAAGGATTTATTTTATTTATGTTTTAAAGTATTACTTTTTTATTTTTAAACTAAATGAGTTGTGTGTCCAGCTATTATGAACTTGTAAAAAAATTGCCATACTCTTAAAAAAAAAAAAAAAAAAAAAAAAAACACCTCAGCCCAGCCCACCTGAGCTGAGCTGAGCTGAAGTCATGATCATTCTCACAAAATAACTTGATGAAACTGACGTTACCATGCTTCTGTTAATTAAAGTGAAAGAATTTTACTTTTGCTAATTAAAATGTTGGTTAACACTTCTTCTAGGATATACGGCACATTGACAGAGGTTTTTTTTATGTTTTTTCTATGTCCATGCACCCAGTAAGTACATCTAGTTTGTTCCTAATTTCCTTAGTTTTGGTAGTTAAAAAGATGAGTAAAAAAAAACTCCCATAAATTCGAACTAAAGACACTCATAAAGACACAATACCCAATGTTAGTCAAATATTTATGCATGAAATCTATCAGTTTAAAATCCATTTCATTGATTGGTTTGTAAGGTGTCTTCATTTGCTACTCATCTGTTTGACATTTCCTGTGAACATTTTCTCACATTCTAGCTCTTTAGAAGACTTTGTGCGTTGCCAAACAGCTTTGTCTGCTCATCGTTTTGTCCCTTATTTTTCCTGTCAGACCCCATTTTCCTCCATACGGCTGTTTTGTGATTGTTCAAAATGGAAAAAATAAGCCTTCCGTCTCGAATGCCACTTGTCAAATGTGTTTGACTGACATAGATTGCTGAGGATAAGATTTCAGACCGAAAACTTCCAGCTTGACATACTTGGCAAATCTGGCTTACCAGTGAGGCATGAAGAACTGTCGTGTCTCCTTAGAGAGATTCACTTTGGTGGAAACTTTGTCTTCTAAACCTTTTGACAGTGTTTCAGTCTCGATTTTTTACCCCTCCAAATACATGTCACAGAGCGTGAGCTCCTTATTCTTATGTAGAGCGCATTGTTAAAGTGTTGAAAATGTTCGATCCATCACGCCTTTGCTTTTTGTTCAGCTTCTGGAGAAACACAGCTTTTATTCATGAGACTGTTGTTCATTTCAATCATTTTTCTTCAATGTTGTTTTCCTGACAGGTCTCTGAGAAACAGCCTTCATTATTTGCTTTGCCCTGTTTATTTCTAAGTATATTTTTCCATTTTTTTTGTTTGTTTTTTTAAGAAATCTTCACCTCCATCTGTTTCTTTATTTAAAACTGCAACTATTGATCTCACATTCACATAAAAAAGACAATTTGATTGTTTGAGCATACTTTAATTTTGTTATATTCAATAATCTATTCACAAAACCATTTTAAATGTTACATTTAAAAGCTTTCATTTTGTGTTTGATAGCAACCAAGCTTTTCCACAGGTGTGTGAGGGCAGAAAATCGAAAAGATCAACTTATACCATTTTGGAAAGAAATGTTCCTTTTGGCAGTTTCTAAAAGCATGTCCTTTGGGTTTCCCCATGTTTCAAATGTTTCCAGACAGCAGGTAAGCACCTGGTCATTTCCCCAGAGAAGCTGAGTATTTGTAAGGTGTACAACATTTGAAAAACCCATGTTTGTCAAGAAACTCGACCCTAAAGGATGGCTGCATTCATGGATGTTTTTGAGAAACGTAATTTTCAATTGGAGTCCATGACTAACACCAACACATTTGTGTCTGTTTTTCCTTGAAGTTCTGATGAAAGACCTCCAGTAGTGTTCCCCACCCAGTCTCGCTCCAGACGAGACGAGCCAGAGACGACACGGCCAAGGGCAGGAGCACAGATGATCCTCTTGCTCAACAAACGTCTCTCATCAACGAGAAGGGGAAGGGGGTGACAGGGCTGCTCTCACCACAAATCAGAGGCAAATTTCTAATGAACTCCTCCCGCTCTGCAGAAACTGTCTGAGAAAACCAAACCTTTTTTACTTACTTATTTTTTTCTAAAAATTGCATAATCATAATTAAAAGACGAGTGGGAATGCTTGGAAATAGATCAAAAGATGGTCAGAGAGGAACTTTAAGATATGCGTGCCAGTATGCACCACTTCATAAATATTTGATATGAAGATATTTGATATGAAGATATTTGATATCTTCATATTATCTAATTTTAAAGTGAAACAAATATTAAAAAATAAAAAAACATAAATAATAAAATTTACCTAAATGAACTATGTTTGCAGCTTCATTAGCCTCCTCATAACATCAAAAAGCCATTGGCTGTATTTAATGTAGAGCGGGCTTGGCTGGGAAAAACTTGTCACAATAAATCCACGTTTCAAGTAGGACTCCTGGCCCACAGTCCAGTCTGGGAGATGCAGCTTTTTTATTGAAAAATGTCTCCCGTACTCTTTTCCCTGTGCAAAAAACTGGTGCTGGTCAGGACCCAGAATTGGAGGAGATCAAGTTAAGTGGCAATAACTACAAACTTGAATAAACAAACATAAACAAGAGATACTGAGACAAGAGGAAAAATAAAAAGTGTAACAAAGCTGACCATGACGAACTGAACCAGACATTTAAAAACATTGAGAATGATTAACTGAAAAGGAAGACAGCTGTTGTTAGTTAACAAATAAAACCAGGTGATAAACAAGAGCAAAACTTTACAAGGACCAAGAAAATATAACTAAAAACAAACCAAGGATCAGCATCCTCACAGGAGTCTCTGTACATATTTAGCTTGTTACAAGTTACTTACCTATTGATTGAAATTTTTAGTCGATTCATTTTTTTTTTCACCAAATATTTTTTTTTTCGGTCTTGAAGTGACATTTAGAAAGACGGGCTATGGTTTTGACCAAACACTTTTGCATTGCTTTTACATATTCTCTATCTCTATCATTTTCACATAGCCCTAACAGTTGTGAAACTGTGCTCAGTTACATTTTTTTTTGTTTTATCAAGCTCTCAGAAAGATGAGGTCAAGGACTTCCTAAAGCTTCAGTGCTTCTCTAGGATTTTTATACAAAAAAAAAAAAAATAAATAAAAATCAATCATTTCTGCAAAGTTTAGCAATAATAAAACATTTTATTCCGGGAAAGTTTTATTATTTTGTTTGTGGAAGAATACATGTGGAAGAAATAAAATGAACAAACAGCGTTCTGCAGCCTGACCTGAAATTGCCAGGATGTAAACAGAAAATGTGTAACAAATAATCCAATTTCAGACAACAACAGTGGAGCTATGAGGCAGGCAATTGCCTTCATGCTGCAGGTTGGCAGTAAAATTGATGTTTTCAAAAGTATGTCTGTATTTTCAAAGCAGGTTCTGTTCAGAGGATTCAGCTGCTCTTCAGATTCTATTCGAAGAGCTTTATTTTGCACGCTGTGTCTGCGGCGCCTCAGGTAATTGTGCAATAGATCTCTGCCAGATGGTGACCCTCTGTCACCAGTGCTGTAATGGGGACTGGACTCTCGCAGGTTAATTTTCTCGGGCTAGCTGAGACATTTTTGGGAGCTCTGCCTGTTTTCGATGCAGTTTAAGATCTAGGCTCGGTGTGAAGGACTCAGAAAGACCTGCATCAGCTCTCAGACCTTCACAGGATTTATCATCCCAGCCATAAATGGTTCCAGCCAGGAAAATGATAGCTAACTGCCGTCAGACAGACAGTACAGCTGTTTACAAGCCCATCTATATTCCACAGTCTCATAACCTTCTGTTATTTACAGCTCATGGCCCCACTTCTTCTGCCATCAACACCAGGCTGTTATATTCAACATGAGTGCAGAAAAGCAGCAGTTTCAGCTTCAATAAGGTAGCAGAACATCAGCCAATCCTGCAGGAGGCCATATTTAACCTGTGATTAGTGGTAGATCATGGTCTCTTTGGCTGAAGGAATGAATAACATCTTTGGAGGTGACTGTCAGGATCAGCGTGATCTCAGGCTGTGAGTAAGAAAGATGAGCAGCTGCTAACAAACTCAATTCATCACAGGCTGCAAGGTCACATTTTCAACTGATGAATATGTTTATGCAATGATAAAGTTCATGGAAATATTATTGGATAGCCCTCACCCTCCATTCTAGAATGTAAAGCCCAGCAGGAAATATTACATGTTGCAGTTCCTAAAAGATCACTGGAGGCAGGTTGCAAAAGGGAGCAACTCCCATTAACTCTTGTGCACTGCCTTCATATTAGAACTGGACTGAATGAGTGTGACGTCAGCCATAGAAAAAAACTTACTTCCAGTTCCAACCAAATGAAATCAATTCAGTCACCATTTTTTTGCATTATGGACACCACCATGTTGGAATCAGACAACATCACCACTCTCACCAATCAGGAGTGAGCTTATTGAAACCCCACACCCTTACCACTTGCAGGTGAGCTAAGGAAAATAAGTCAATCAAACGTTTTGAATGTTTAACATGAAACGACCTACTTTTATTGAGGCATCTAATTGGTCAGTGATTCACGTTAGTCTGTGATTAATGGCTCTCTTCCGGAGAGAGAGCCTGTGACTTCTGTCTCGGTATTCATTTCGTCTTATGTTTTCAGTTTACTCTAACAGTCACTAAGCCCAGTTCTCATGTCCAGCCAGTACTTCGATGCTTTAATGTCTGAGTTTCTTTTTGTGACAGTTGGGAGTGTGTGTGTGAATGATGATTGGCAAATGGATGGAATCAAACTCCAAATTTGACCTCAGCCCAGTTCTCTCGACTCCCGCCTTGCTCCTGTGTTTTGACCCTTACCTGCCTTGTGACCTCGCCTTGCCTTGTCCTTTTGTGCCTCCTGCATTAAATCTGTTGCACATGGATCCACACGCCTCAGCGTCCACATTACAGAAGACTACACCAAACTCCACTGACGCCACTGGAGAACCCTCCACATCCAGTACGTAGGCAACCAGTACCTCGCTTTCCCGGATATATTTTGTGGAAAACCAGAACTACGTAATAGCCTCTTCATGCAGTGCCAGTTGTATCTACACCAACAGGCCCACCAGTATCCCACTGAAGAAGCCAAGATATCCTTCCTATTGTTTGGTGAAGCCTTAGAGTGGCTGGCCGTGATGTGGTCTTGGAGTGCATAACCATTTCATTCAAATGACGCACTCACACAGCTACTACGCAATGTTTTCCAACATCCCACTGAAAGGACCCGGGGAGCAGTTAATGGATATTAAGCAGGGTAAAGACTCAGCCTCTGTGTACTCCCTATGGTTTTGAACCTTGGCTGACCAAACTAAATGGTCACAATATGGGCTTAAAACCGTGTTTTGCTGAGAGCTTTCTGCTGAGCTACAGTGGGAGATCGCATGCTGGGATGAAGATCGGAAACTGGATCAGTTAAATGCCCTGACCAGAAGATTGGACATTCTCCTCCGGGCCTGGAAACCTAGCAACGCCAAAATGGAACCTCCTTCAATGTCCACCAACCTGTTCAGCCAAAGTCAGAGCACCACTGCTGAACCCATGCAGTTATGTTCACTCATGTCACCCCGAAGAGAGAAGTCGGTGCATGTGTGAACATCTCTACCTCTACTGTGGGCAGTCCGGTCATCTTCGGGTTCCTGCCCCGATCGTCCTCCCCAACGATCAGGCAGGTCGGTGAGTCAGACTGTGCTTACCTTTGAGATTCCTATAACACTGTCTGTTCAGGATAGACCTATTAACACCACAGCTGATAGATTTAGGTGCAGAAGGAAATTTAATTGATGTAGATTTTGCTCATGCCAACCACATTCCCCTGCTCCCCTTCACTTCCCAAGTGGCAGTCTCTGCCAGAGATGGTCGACCAGTGGGCTTTGGTCGGATCAAGTTTGTGATGAAAGACTCACAACTACAAAACCAGAATGACCACCTGGAAACCATCCAGCTCCTCACCATTAACTCCCCACAATGTGCTGTGATACTGGGGCAGCCATGGCTCAAAACTCATGATCATAAATTGGTCGTAGAAAGAAATCATCTTCACCTCAGCTGTCTGTCGTCATCATTGTTTCAAGAGTGAGTCCCAGCCAGTTTCCCCTCGTTACAACTAAATCCCATCCACCAAGCTCCATTTAAGTGACTCTGATGAAAGGGCCGGTGTCCTACCCCATCAATACAAAGACTTCCAGGAGGCCTTTAACATGCCACACGTCTTCCCCCTCACAGATCTTACGACTGTGCCATAGACTTACTACTTGGCACCAAGCCCACTCAAGGCTGGGTCTTTCCGCTTTCACAACTCGAAACGGAGGCCATGCAAACATATATTCAAGAAGAACTGCAAAAGAGTTTCATAAGACCTTCCATGTCTCCGCCATCAGCTGGGTTCTTTTTTGTAAAGAAAAAGGACAGTGGTTTACATCCGTGCATTGACTTTCATAGCTTGAACGAGATCACTGTTAAATCCTGCTACCCTCTGCCCATGGTTCCCCCAGCTCTAGAACAGTTAAGATGGGCGCAATACTACACCAAGTTAGATCTCCGAAGTGCCTACAATTTAATTCACATTTGTGAGGGTGATAAATGGAAGACAGCCTTTCCTACCACTACGGGACATTATGAGTATTTTGTTATGCCTTTTGGTCTATGTAATGCCCCCTCTGTGTTTCAGGCATTTGTCTATGACACCCTTCATGACATGCTCTACAACTTTGTAATAGTGTATATAGACGATATACTCCTTTACTCAGACTCCTTTGAACAACATGTCAAGTTCTCTAGCGCCTGGTCGACAGTAACCTTTAAGCCAAACAAGAAAAATGTGAATTCCACAAACCTTCTGTCTCATTCAGTGCTC
This sequence comes from Oryzias celebensis, assembly GCA_014656515.1. Lineage (NCBI taxonomy): Eukaryota > Metazoa > Chordata > Actinopteri > Beloniformes > Adrianichthyidae > Oryzias > Oryzias celebensis. The sequence goes on along the minus strand of BNCR01000018.1, from coordinate 20,744,042 downwards.
AGGGGGTGGCCATGGACCAAGGCGGGTTGATGCAGTACTACAGTGGCGTCTGCCCTCGTCAGTGAAGGATCTTCAACGCTTCCTGGGGTTCGCAAATTTCTACAGGTGTTTAATCCGAGGCTTCAGCTACATAGAGGCTCTTCTCACTTCTTTGCTCAAAGGATCTCCCAGTTGACTGTCATGAACTCCAGAAGCAACAGCTGTGTTCAAGACCTTCCAGCAGCACTTCTTACAGGCTCCCATATTGTATCATCCTGATCCCACACTCCCATTTCTGGTTGAGGTGGATGCATTCAGCTCCGGAATGGGTACTGTGTTATCACAATAGCACGGTCAACCTTCCAAGCTGTTTTCATGTGCTTATTTTTCTAGAAAGCTTTCTTCTGCAGAGCGAAACTATGACATGGGGGACCATGTGGGGACTGTGCTTGCTATGAAGGAGACCTTCTCTGAATGGACGCACTGGTTGGAAGGAGTAGACCATCCTTTCAACATCCTCACTGACCATAAAAACCTGGAATATATTAAGTCAGCCAAAAAGTTAAATACCCGCCAAGTCTGGTGGTCTCTGTTCTTGTCCCGCTTTGATTTTCAGATCACCTACCAACCCAGTTCCAAAATGGGAAAGCTGACACCCTGTCCCGTCTGTACGAACCTTCAGTGGCGAACACTTGGCCACCAGAAACCATCATCCCAGACTCACTTATCTTAGCCCCCATTCAATGGGACATCATTGAATGGGTGAGATCAACAAGTCCAATCTACCTCCACCATCCTGTCTGGTTGGTTGGTCTGCCTGGTTGTGCATGATAACCCAGTCACTGGACACCCAGACATGGATAGCACACAAACGTTGATTCAGAACTCCTTTTGGTGGCTTACCATACAGGCGGACATGGCCCAGTTTGTGAAGCAGTGCACTTCCTGTCAAATGTCCAAGACCCCACGACAACTACCTGCTGGCCTTTTCCATCTGCGACCTGTTCGTCATCGGCCATTCTCCCACGTCCCAGTGGACTTTATCACTGATCTAGATCACAAGGAAACACGGTTATCCTCACTGTTGTTGATGGATTTTCTAAATCATGTCGTCTAATCCGATTACTCAAGCTACCCACCACCATGGAGACCGCTGAACAACTGCTAACACATGTCTTCCAGCACTACTGCTTACCAGAGGACATCGTGTCGGTCTGGGGACCGCAATTCACCTCACGGGTCTGGAAGGAGCTATGCAAAGGGTCGAACATCAATGTGAGTCTTACATCAGGTTACCACCCACAATCCAATGCCCAAGTCGAATGACTTAATCAGGAAGTAACATGGTTCCTGAAAACATATTGCAGTTCACACCAAGAAGACTGGAGTCGGTACCTGGTTTGGGCTAAATACGTACAAAATTCACTCAAAAAGCATCTACAGGCTTGATACCATTTCAGTGCGTGCTAGGTTTCCAACCCCCATTCTTCCCATGGTTTGGGGAACCATTGGACCTACCTGCGGTCGACAACTGGTTCCATCGGTGTGAGGAGACTTGGGGTTCAGCTCATGTTTAGTTGGGACATGCTGTCTGCAGATTCCAGGATCAAGCGGACAGGCGTGAGACACTCGAGATCTTCGGCTGCGCTTGCCGTGCAAAAACCTCAGTCCTAGATTTGTGGGTCCCTTCAAGATTCTGTGCCAAGTAACTCTTGTCATTTTGCTTTAGTTACCTGCCAGTTATCACATTTCCCCCACTTGCCATGTGACCCTGTAAAAGCCAGCAGCAGCTCCCCCCAATGACGGTTATCGGCCAGCAAACTCTGACAATAGTCCTCCCCCTCTCTTGGTGGATGGTGAAGAGGCCTACATAGTGGTCGAACTCCTGGACTCCTGATGTCCGTATGGTTGCTTCCAGTATCTGGTCGACTAGGAGGGGTATAGTCCCGAAGAGTGCTCCTGGGTACCCACTGACAATATTCTAGACCCCTCCTTGATCACTGACTTTCATCATGACCATTTGGACAGGCCGGCAATCAGGAGATTGTTCCTTCTGGTGGTTGGAGGAGGAGATGGAAACTCAAGCCCTGAAACGTTCTTTGTTTCGCTCTTTGTTCCTCTCTACCCTGAGTTTTATGCGTTCACATTAAAGCTCAAAGTACAGATGCAAATATTACGAGTTGTTGTAAACACCAAATTCTTAGAAGTGCATACCTCCATGAAAAAAAGAATACGAGAGAGCTTCTGAGTTGCTGAACATGCAGCGAGTGGGGCAGGGGTGTGGCTAAGGAGATAAAGTGAGCCTCCGGGAGAAGTTGTAGCCTACAGGAGTTATAGTCATAAGTTTGTTGTTCTGTTTGTTAAAAAGGCTTTTCTGTGGAGCTTCAAAGTAACCTGATCTGTTTCTTATTGTTTATCAAAAATGGGTTTGATAGCTGCATTTTGTCATTTGAGTTTATGTTTTAATGACATGATCTTATAATAGTAAAACAAACTTGTTTTTAAACCACTTGACATGACAATAAGTTAAGAGGCATGTTGTGTTTTATCAACCCTCTAAATCCTCACGTCAGAAGACTGAGTAAAATATTGATTAAATCTACTGTCAGAACTGTTTATTATTAGTTTAAGTTTAAAGCATACGTTCTTATCTTCTTCTGCACAGCAGTATCTATAGTTTCTGTTCAGAAACAAAGTTTTTCAATGAGAGAATTGCAAGTGCAAGTAAATTTACTGCTTTAGGAAGATTCCAAATTTTATTTTAAAAGGAACTTTTAGGTGTTGCTGTCAGATTAAAAATAATGTATATTGTTACATAGCCTATTACAAAATATAATACTGTTATTGTTTAGGTTTTGTGAATATTTAAAAGTTATATCTTATACAAAAAAATTCCCAGTTGCTGCAAAAAATTTTATATATATTTTTTTTAATAAAAAGTGTAGTGAGATTTTGTGGCTCTCACTCAATTTTGTCAGTAAGAAACTGGACCAACTTGTTCTTTTCGAGGTTGCATACTTCAGGTTTAGCTGTTTCATCTATAACATCATTCAAAGTTCGCAAACACACTCGTTGTTCATATACACCCTGCATATGCTGGCAGTGGATATTTTAAAATGAATCCGTATCAGCTTTTAACATCTTTGTTAACACATGTTAAATGAAGCTGTCACGAAAATTTCAAAAATAATTCAAATTAAAGTATTGGTGGGAAATCTGACATTTTTTTATAACTCTTCTCCATGTCTTAGACCATCAATCCTTCCTGTAATTTGTTTTACAAGATTACATGAATAAACTGTATGGATAAATATGAAAAAAGCCAAAAGAGCCAGTCTTTTGAACAGCTCTTTCAAATGAACTTATGCAAAAGATCTGGCTATCCAAAAAGAGCCATAAATCCCATCTCGAGACTGATCTGTTCAGGGTGAATTCTGCCTTTACCCAACAGTACTTGGTTTGGCTCCAGCAACCCTAAGTCTCTGAAAAGGGACTCATGGATGGATGGATGGACGGACGGACGGACGGACGGACGGACGGATGCATGGATGGACATTGTGAGGGCTTAACAAAAAAATAATTGCCAACATTTGGATAGAACTTTGTTTCATCAGAATAGCAGATTTATTTTACTCATTGATTCCTGCATTTGGGTCATCTTTCACAACTGCATTTTTTTCATAGCATCATTGAGTTTAATAATGTTCTTATTGGTCTCTGAAGTCATAACAATGCATTTTATATTTAATCAATTAATGTTTATATACCCACATGCATTTTCAACAGCTAATTTTTATTAAAATTCTAGCAAGGTCTCCTCAAGGGCCTCATGACATATTAACTAAAGCTTATTACAAACACTTAATAATAATGAAATGACGAACTACATTATATTTCGTTAACCACCTTGAGTACAAGTCTATTTTGAACAGTCACTTGATCTGCCTTTAAAGAGGCCATACCATGATTTTCTTATGCCTTTCATTGTAATCTATATACATATATGATCATATATTATCTTTGGAACACAAAAAGACACATTATTCATGAAATATTGTTTTTGTGGTCTCTTTTCATACCCAGATGGAAAATGATTCGATCGCTGAGGCACCGCCTTTCGCTTCTTGTTGGTTCTTGTTTGTCATCCTAGACCCGGCCTCAGCTTGCTTGCCTGCGCGTGTCTGCGCATGCAAACAAACAATATCTGAACTTTTTGCAAAGATGGATGTGCATGTTGGGCATTACCGTTAGCTCAGCAGAGAAAGTGTGTGTGTGTGTGTGTGTGTGTGTGCGTGTGTGTGTGTGTTTGTTAACCTGGGGGCGATGATGGTAGCCCAGATTCTTCCTGAAAGGGGCTGTCCTCAATGTATGACGTCAACTCGTGGGTAGGGGAGGGGCTGATGCAGAGAACACAGATTTTTAGAAAATTACTCAGAAATGTGTGAATGGATTAAAATATTGCTTTGAGCTTGTTTATTGTGAGGAATGAACAGTATAATACACTTAAAAGCTCAAAAAGTTGTTTTTCATGGTATGGCCCCTTTAACAAAAAAATCGAATTTAACAGACGGCGACATCTGTGGATGTTTTTCTCTGGAGCATTTTTATGAAAGCTGTTTGATACAAAAATGTCTTCAAAATCTATAGATCTGTTTACAAAAACTGAATGGATTTTATTTAAAGTCATCTGATTATTAATTCATAACTATTTGCTTCAAACAAAAAGTCTGCAGAGGGCTTTCAATGACAAAATACTACAAAAAAAACCTGTAATTACCAGAATGTTTCAGATTAATTTATTAATTAATTAATTAGAAATTAAAGACATTTTTTTTAAAAGCTGAAAACAATGGCAAAGCCATGGTGGTCATTTTAAACCCATGATACAATTTCTCCTAACATTTGACTTGTTTCTATTTTTGTGTGCGCAAGCTTCACTTGCTGTGAGGACAACATCTTCTTTTTGAGTGTGCATGGGTGTGTATGTGTGTTAAGTCTTCAGCATTACAAAAGAAATCTGATAAAATCCAACTTGTTTGGACTAAAACTGGTTCAAATGTTTCTATCTTCCTGATGCTTTATATTTTTTTATAGTGTTTCCTAAAGCAGATGAATATTTTTAGGCTTAAAAGAAGATTTCTCAGATTTCTGAAGAGTTTTCTTCTCAGACCAGCACGTTCATTTACGCTGTGAAATGTGGTTTCTGGTCCGTGGATGCGTCGGTCCTGACAGAGCTCTGATAATAAAGAAGGATATTACTGATTATACAGACGGCAGACTGCTTTTCATGACTTTTAAAGTGAGAATCATCTGCTGAAGGAGAAGAATATGAAACTCATATCATATATCATCAGACTTCTCTTTAGTTTAGCTTCATGACATTATAAAACTGAATCCATGCCAAAGAGAAGATTCCAACTTCATTAAAAAGCTTTGAGTTTCAAAATTCTCTCTGACTATGACTTGAAGATGAAAGTGGTCTTTCATTATGAGTAGAGTCATCAAATAAATCAGTGTGACAAAGGCCTCTCTGTAATAACATGCAAATATTTGTGTTTATTTAACACTTGTGAGTTTTTATGAGTTTGTGTCAAGTTTGTATTTGCTCAGGTATTTCTCTGTGTTTAGACAAGGATTTACTTTGACCATCAACAGCCATTTCTGCTTTTGTTTGCGGAAGTCCACAGCTTCCAGCTCCTCACCATAAGATCCTCCTTTATCTACAACTTAGTCATTCATTTTGTGCATATTGTAGTTCAGCCAAAGTTAGATTTTTAAGTCATATGATATTAATAATATGCTGTATATTTAAAAAAAAGACTTTTATCATCTCTATATTTCTGCTTGTGTGTTCTTAAATGCAGTCCAGAGAATGTTAACAATTTTACAGAAATCCTGTCAGTTTGCATCTGAATGTGTGAGGAGCTCTGCCTCTGCTCTGAAAAGCTGTGCTGGGACCAGAAGAGCCAATCAGAGGGAGTTAACGCAACATCCCAACGATAAGAGTATTCTTTACAGAGCTGCTACAGTTCATGACAAGTTACAGCCATGAAATTGTGAAAATTCAATTAATATCAATTGGCACTACATGAAATTATTTTTGCACATATGGACTCCCATTGAAACCTAAATTTGGCTGGAGTTCTGTGCGAAACTCATGAGGCAACAAAGTCAGTACAGGTCAGATTCTGTCTGTCATTTTTGTGTTCTTTAACTTTTGTGTCTTTGTAGTTATTTGGGTTTTCAGTTGTCTTAGTTTTGCTTTCTGAATTTGGATCTGCATGTGTGCCATCTTCTTCCTCTGTTCCTCTTTATTGACTGTTAAAGTATTTTCTCTAGTTCTTTTTAAGGGACCAAACGCACCATCTCACTTAACTCTCTGGCCACCCCCCCCTGGCTGTAATTGACCTCAACAGTCTTCTGAGTCATAATGTATATGGGAATTAAGGATGGTTAATTACATCCTTCAAACAGCTCTGTGGCTGTGGGGCTTTGGCTTCTCTGTTTTTGCTCTATCAAGAGTTTTCTATACTCCTCAAAAGAGGGGAAAATGGAATATGAAGTAAATCTGCGCCATCATCACTCTATGCCGAGTAGCAGCACACCTCATAAATCAAACCCTCATGCATTTTTTAGCATCGATCCCTAACAGTGTGCTACAGCAATACAAACAGCATCCACAGTTTACCCAGATCTTGCACTCCAGCTATTAAGACAGAAATTAGTAGATGGACTGCTGAGTGTGGGGAAGCTGTTAAGTGTTAACTGGCTTTTCCAACAAGCAGTCTGCAGCCCAATACACTCACGTTATACAATATTTGTAATTTGCAGGAATTTAAATCAGCCTTCTTATTACTTTTGTCAGCTGTGACTTTTCTTTTTAGCCCCTAAGAAGGCAGGTGAGTAATATGAGCTCACATAGAAGATCATCCTGCCCAGACTCCTGCTGGTGCTCCTGCAGATTAGCCTTAGGAGACGCCAGTGCCTCCCTGCTGCCCTGTGCAGATTATAATGAAGACACAATACAGCTATGGACCTGATGCTCCATCTGTCCAAAACGCACCAGCTGACTGTCTGAATTAGCTCTTTCAGACAGAAGAAAAATAAATAAATATAAAACTCATATGTCACTGACATGGTTCATGTTTTTAATAAAAACATGTTTCAGTCAAAGAAACATCAGGTTTAATGTCTGGTTGTTTGCAGCGGGGAGGAGACCTGTTGTTATAGTTTTTGTTTTTTACCCCGTGAAACTACTTTTGTCTAGTTTAACTTAGAGAAACATCTGAAAGTGGTAACTGCCAATTTCTTTTCAAATTTTAAATCCCGCTGCAATCCTCTTATCTATTGTCATTCCCAGTCATTTATTAATTATGCTTATGCTGTTTTAAGATGAAATTAATGGTCTTTCACCTTAAATCCTGAAACTTTTATATGTTTGAGGCATAAAGACGGTTGTTTTGATTTTTAAACCAAACCTTTTTAAGTTATTGTTAAAGTTTTTCTCACTTAACATTTTCAAGTCCAGTCTCTAAAATCTTCAAGATAATGTGGCTGGTAACCAAAGTGAGTCTCAGTGTATTCAGACTGGAAAAAACATTTGGTTCAGTCCAGAACCGCTTAATTTGGTCCAGAAAAAGTACTGAGCCTTGCATTTGGTCAATATTCAGACTGCCATCAAGCAAACTTCCCTGTTTCGAACAAAACCTTATAAACAAAACCACGTCTCTAAAGATCTCTTCACTCATTGGCCAAGAATTATGAGGGTGGGGCAAAGCAACTAGAGGCAGAAATTTTGGATCTGCTTTCCAATCATTGTTGGGTTATTTCGCTGATTCAAACTTTATATTTCCCTGACAAATTTTGAACGTTTACTGCTACTTTGGTACAGCAGAGGCATGCTGTAAGGTGGTTACTGGCAAGACAACAGCTATGAAGGTAGTATGATAAGTGTTTATGACATATAGATTATCAGTGAAACAGTGAGAATCAATGTGCATCACATTAAAAGTTGTTCTGATGAGCCTGCGTTCATCTGACCACATTTCAATGAGCTGCTGTGTCTCATCGTTGTGGTGTTATAGTATTGTTTTTAAAATAAATACTCTTAAAAACGTGGCTTTTGGGAACAGAAACAGAAGTGCCACACAATGAGACACAGAAAAGCTCATCAGAAGTGTTTATAGCAGTGTTAAAATAAACGTTATGACAAGTCAGCAGTTATTTGGTTTTGAGGCTCATCCGTTGCATTATTCCTACTCTGTTTACATCACGTGACTACTGGCTAGAGTGGCCATTTTGGACCATTTATTCTGCTCCAGGAGTGAATTGTATTTAGACTGAGGAATCTGAGAGAGAACAGAAGCTCTTTCGGATTGGAATCAAACCGAGACCACCTCAAAAGATGGGTCAGAGAGCAGTTCCTGGTCCCAGACCAGGGTTTGCTTGCATGTATTCAGACTTAACATTTGTTCCGGATTATCGCGGGAAACAAACTCTGGTTCACTTTAAGCAAACCAAATGTGTCCAGTCTGAATACACCCTAATGTATTAAAGAGATTAAAATAACAGACGTGATTGTCCACTAATGATTTCTAATCCAACTACTGTTGTTATCTCAGTGAACATAAACATTGATTGACTTCACTTTTGAGCCACAACAAACAAAAAGTGTGAGACAGTAAAAGTTAAGCTGACTTGAAGAGTGCAGAAAGCTGTCAGTCTGCAATAGAAATATTATTTGTGGGAGCCAGGGGGAAAACCCAGTAATTCAGGTTTCATTTTTCCATCTCAGTCATGTTAGAGATACGAAATGTCTAAATGAAACTACTTTGACCTTTAGTCAAAGTGAAATATCACAGGCCTCATTATCCTGAGCTATGTTTAGAATCTTCAAGAGGAAGATGTGACAAAGAAAGTACTCCGGCTTTCACTTCTAAAAAGATAATTGTGCTTTCAGATTTTTTTTTCTCTCACTTTATGCTTGAGTTCACTTTAATTCAAAACACAAAATGTACATAAGTTTGCAGATGATATGCTATGACAGTAATTATAACCAACTGTGAAAAGACAGCTTCAAGGCGGGGTCCTGGCCTTCTCATACTGTTTTTTTTTTTTGCTTGGTTTGCTTTTTCCTTGTCTTAGGTCATCAGTAAACATTTGTGAACAACAGTATGGTTTCATGCCAAGGAAAAGAACCATAGATGCAGCATTTGCTTTTAGGAAGCTTCTAGATTAGAAGGTCAGGAGGAGCTGCATTGTCTTTGTAGATCTAGAGCAGGGCTGCTCATCCCTGGTCCTCGCGATCTACCACCCTGCCGGTTTCTCAGCTCTTCTTGCACTGCTTGCTGCTGATTACCTGGGCCAGGTCATGCAATCGGAATGTGGAGACATCGGACAGAGCGACTCAGCAGCTGGCAGGGCTTGGAGATCTGTCAGACCAGGAATGAGCAGTCCTAATCTAGAGAAAGTCAATGACAAGATCCAGATAGAACCTGTGGTTTGGATGAGGAAGTCAGAAGTGACAGAGAAGAATGTGGGAGTTGTTCCGGACACAAATGAAAGTTGGAACACAGTGTTCACAGGTTCAAGGTGGAGGTGGGACTGCATCAATAATCGGCTTTGAGCTCCTTCTTGTTTCTATGGTGGACATGCTCAGAAAAAGAGACAAATTTCTGTGAACCATGATGATTGCAGATAACAGTTTGATCTGTAGACAGTGCAGGTAGCAGGTGGAAAAGCATCTAGAGAGGTGGATGTTTACTCTGGAAAGGAGAAAAATGAAAGTGGAGGTGGAAAAGTTACAGGTTACAGGGAGCAGAGGTGGAGGGCTTAAAAATCTTAGTGTCAACAGTCCAGAACATTGGAGGGTAAAGGAAAGAGGTGAGGGGGTGTATGTAAACAGAAAAAAGGGGTGACGTATGATGAAAGGAATGGTGTAGAAGACTGTGGCGAGAGCAGCAATGTTGTTGGTGTAGAGCAGAGCCTCAACCCAGCTTGTTTTTCAGCGCTCCCTGCACTGCTTGATGCCAAGAACCTAAACCAGGTGTGTTCAGTCAATCAGGATATGGAATTACTTCAGTCAGCTAATCAGTGGCAAGCTGGTCAGGGAGGACTGGAAAAAAGAGGGGTTGAAGCTCTTGTGGACCAGGATTTCAAATATGACTGCGAGAAACCAAAAGGGATCGGAATGTTAGCTCTTTTTAATGCATATATCAGATCATCATCTGCTTTCTTATGTTGTACAGATGTGAGAAGCCTGTAGGTGTGCCTGATTTTATTTAATCTGAAGTTAGACAAGGCCAGGTCAGCTTGTATACACTTTTATCCAATGAATCATATCATTGTACATCTCCACCTATGTAAACAAAACACAGGAGATAGAAGTCACAGGAGAACCCTGAGTACCAGTGCAGATGGACGGCAACTGACATTGCAAAGAACAGACTTCATAATTTAGTTTACATTGAAGAAGTATTAGTTCCTAAGTCAGCTAAATGCTAAAATGGTTTCAGCCGCTATGTTTATAATGTATAGACTTTGGGGGTTTTGATAAATGTATGCTCAGATCGGAGCTACCAAGAAAACAGGCTAAGAGGAAAACCAAAGAGGAGGTTCATGGATGTTGTGAAGGAGAAGCTGAAGATAGTTGAAGTCAGGGCTCTAAATTCACCCCCCAATTAACACCCGCTCACCCTCCAAATGCGGGTAAAACTTTAACAATTTGACGGGTAGAGAAACTATTCCACTAGCCACTTTAGCATTGTTCATCATCTCTGACATGGGGCTAAAAGTCATGGTTGTGAGTTTGCATTCCCTCCCCACTTGGCCATCACAAACATCCATCCCAGAATGTGTCCAAACATTTAATTCTGATTTTATTGCGTAGATTTAATACTCACATTCACTGTAGCAGGAGATGCATTCAGGGACTGCATGGAATTTCCACAATTATGCACTTGAATTAGAAGCTCACTATTGCTGCATTCAGCTACAACACACTTATCTGTAAGAACACACACAGTAAGGCAAAATGTTGCACTTTTTCAATATATGCATGTTTTTCTATTCTATTTTTGACAAAAAAACGTTGAAATAGTCTTAATGTTTTATTGTTCATCGCTAGTTTTAATCTTTATGAAAGCATATTGACTGCTTTGTGAAATGTAAAAAAATGTGGTCTTTTTCAATTGAATGTAATACGCTTCTATTAAAAACTTTTATAAAAAATTAATTTAAAAAATATCTTAAAAAAACAGACTTTATGCAACAAATCTGACCACACCCACAACATGAACACTCAGCAGGTCACCCACAGACGTTACTGCTTTGTGCCCAATTTTGTCGTCGGGATTGACACACACAATAAATAAACTGTTTATATCGGACAATAGTTAATACTTCCCCAACATTCTGCTGTGTAATGTTTGCAGATAAAGTTGATGCTTTAAAGACAGTAATGGGTTCATAAAAATGTTCAGAGCTCTGAAGTGGATTTTTTTAAATAAAATTACATTTTTGTAATGTTATAAAACCTGACATAAGACCAGACTTTCAATTATTATTATTGCTTTATTTTTGCAAGAGAATAATTTTTAACTGAAACTTTGTTGCATTGGAAAGTGGTCACCTTGGTTTGGGAATAAGTGATCTCGGGGGTTTTAGCTAAACTTTCAGGGATGACATTCACCTTTGGCAAGAGAAATTATATAGAAAAAGTAAATTTTTGCATGTGTTTTACAAAGAAGTCATTATTCGATAGCATACCTATTTATTGACTCAGATTCATGACATATTTATCTGCCAGGGATGGGGTCACAGATTGGTATATGAAGACAGCAGATAGGGTGGGCATTGCAGGGATTTTGGAAAATCCCAGACTTTGTGTTTAAAAGCAAATTCAATCATTTTATTTATAAAATTCCATTAAAATTTTCATAAGGAGAATGTGTTTGATTTCATAAGCAGATAATCCAAGGAAAAATGTGTGACTTTTGCCCACAATATGAAATACTCCATCATCATATTATTAGCCATAATAGATAGATATTGTTAGTCCTATAATGTGCTGTATAATAGAATAATGCACGCTCTGAAGTGTAATATTGTTCCTTTAAAAGACTGCGGTTCTTTGTCACTGATTAAGCTAATTGTGTTTGCCTGTAACATGATTCTGTACAAACGAGTGTAAGGAAGAGAGAGGTTAGGTGCCAGAAGATGCATTGTCTTCCTTTAAATGCCCCATTAGGCTCGAGCTAAAGGATTATGAGAGTGCTCGTTAGTTAGGCCGTTCTTCACCACGACGTGCCATCTCTAATGGGTCTCGCTGCTGTCAGGCTCTCTGAACTGTGCTTAAACAAGGCGAGGGCTTTGTAAGAGAGGACAAATTAAATTATGAAGAAGAAGTGAAGCACTGAAAAAGAACAGCTCTGCATTTTTTTTTCACTAAGGTTGTCAAATTCAGGAAGAAAGATTAGGATACTAAATCATTATTTTCTGTTAATCCCAGTTGTTTGTTTTTTCTGTGCCAAAGTCTGGTATTGTTGAAGATACTGACAGTGAAATTTAAACACATTTTTTCCAGTAAAATAGAGTGTCGCCTGATTTTTGCTCTCCTAATTGGGGAGTGACTCACACACAACAGTTTTGGAGAGGCTGATGTAAGAGACGATTAGCCTTCATACTTACTGGGCTTAGTGGAATTACATGTCACCTGGAGCATAGTTTCTCAGTAAAGGTGGGAACGATGCTGCGTTTTTGCAGTTCAACAGGTGGCAAAAGTCCATTTACCTGTCATGGGAACGACAGTTAAATCCCATTTTAGAATTTTCTTCTGTCTCAAAAGAAAAGGGATGCTGTGGTGTGAAAATCAGCAGACAGAGTCACTAAGATGGTTTTGTGGAAACCGATCGTTTTGAGTCCAGCTTTTGTAAGTCTGCACAAAAGTTTCCATCACATCTTTGCACCATCAGAGGCAGACATTGATCGTTGTCTCAGAGGGAATCCAAGTCAATCAATCAACTGGGTGAGGGGCAGATGGCATGCGCCCCCGCTTCTCTCAGATCACACCTTCATCAATAAAGAAGCAGAATCACTGACGGTCTGGGGCCAGCTGCTGCTGACTCCAACTCATTATGGCACAGACGCACAAACGCAAAATTCAATTCAATATTATTTATATAGCCAATATCACACAATACATATGTCTCAATGAGCTTCACATTAGTATTTAGTAAAGAACAGAAAGTCAGTCATAAAAAATAAAAAATAGCTGGTTCCATACTAAACAGACTACGCTAATCTGACATTCCTGCCCTTAAACCCTCCTTCCCTGTGAGGAAAAACCCCCTTAAAAAAGTCTTTCTTGGGGAATAAAATAATAGGGATGTCCACATGAAGGAGGGATCTTCTCCAAGGACAAAACGGGAATGTGCTAACACTTAGTAAAGAAGAATTAGCATATCTAATTCTACAAATACATGTTTATACACAGCAAAAGACAAGAGCACAGATGATCCACCTTGAATCTCTCGCGACAAGCCTGAGGCAAGTTTTTCTCCCGCTCCCCTGAAGGAAAGTGGGAAAGGGTGACAACATATGAATCTCACTGCACCAAACAGAGGTAAGAAGAACTAAATAAAAAATAATACAAAATAAATGACAAAGAACAGAGGAGAAGAAGAGAAGTTATAGAGGACAGAACCCAAGTGCACCAGACTTTCCCCAGCTTCTAACTTCTAGTAGCCTACTAGCAACTACATGTAACATGTTACTGGTAAGGATGTAACGATACTTCGTGAATCGGTAAAAAAAAAAACGATCCAAACTTGTCAACATCTTCATCGAAGCAGAAAATGTGAAAATCGATTTGTCATGGCCTGTGCCTACATTTAGAAATGCAGAGTAGGCTACATCATATGGCATGACATGCTTTCCCAAACATCATTATGTATTGCATTCGTGCCTCAAACATCATGCATAATTGACATATAATTGTATAATTTGTATAATTGTTTACTTCTGTTGAATCCTTTTCTGTTAAAAGGAAAACAGACAGTTTGATGTAAGGGGCAAAAAGAAAACCTACTTGGCCTGAAAATACCTTTAATTCATATGGTGACAAAAGAAAAATTAAAAGAAATCAAAATTGTGACTTTAAAACCATGAATTGAATCGAATCGTGGCTTGATTGCATCGTTACAGCCGTAGTTACTGGCAAGTTGCATGTACTATGACACAAATAATGGATGGTAATAATAATTTAACAGTATTTAATATTAAACAGTTATTAAACAGTATAAAACAGAAATATTTAACTTAAGCAGTAAATTAGAATATTCTGATGGCTAGCTTGTCAGTTGCGGTTTAATAATATTACGATTGTGGTCTAATAATAATATAATATGTCAGATTATTTCAATTCTCTGATATCAAAGTTGTATTGGGATCTGGCATTATGCAGAGATTTTTAATTATTTAAGAAGCTATATTTCCAGTTATTCAGAGACTGCTCTGAGCTAGAGCGAGGCCATTTTTTTTCTAACTTGCTTGTTTGCTTGGGTTGCTTGTTTTAGGGAATGTGTTTCAGTGTTAAACCACGGTACTACTGGGTTTTATCTTATGAGCTTAGGTTTTGAAGGGTAAACAGCGTTAAGTGTGCTACAGGGCCTACATGGCATCATCAACAAACTGATTATTTTTACTGGGAGTGAAGCTATAGTAGCTGGTCTCTGAGAACATTCTCAGCATGTGACTAAGTAATGGTTGAACTGTGAGTTTAAATTCAGACACAGAACGGTCAGATAATGTTCTTCTAAGCTTTTTTTTTTTTTTTTATTTATTCGAGCAGTAGCATTGTCTTGAACAAACTTAAAGATAATTAAAAAGTCTTCTGAAAGCATGGGGTTCTGAGGGAGGATGAAAGGAAGTATGAAAACTGTTTGGTTTTCATACTTTACAAATTGAAGCTGTAAATGCCGTTAAAAGAATATCACCTCAATGGAAGAATTGGCCTCTTGTGTGTTGACATGACAACCACCAATTTCCACCAGTGTGCAAAAGCAAATATTTGACATCTTCACTGATGGGATGTTTGTGCGGTTTCCATGGTGACAGTTGATTAAAAAATGAAGCCATGGTCAAGTGGACCAACCGTCACCCCTGACTTTAGGTGGTTGGTCATTTCATGAGGTCCGGTGAGTTTGAAGAGTCTCCAAGCTGTAATTGGAAGAGCCCACATTGGTATGTCCCCTTAAAAAGGAAAGTTTCGTTGGTTCTGGCAGTAAAGCTGCCTTCACATAGGATGCGGCAGAGGCATCAAATTTGCGTCTGCCGTCTCTCTTTTCAAGCGCTCTACTGCAAATTAACTGCTCGACAACTTGACGAGCCGGCCACGGAGAAACCGCCAAGAAACTTAATTCATTGACCAAATCATGGAAAACATTGATGAAGTTGAGCGAGTAGCTTGGGTCTAATTGTTTTGGAGGCAACAGAGGCTGGCAAGCATGTCGCCATGTGTGAGTTCACCAGATCCTTCAGAGACGGTCACAGTACGGTGAATTTCATAATTTAATACAGGAGCTTTGCCTGGATGACGAAGGTTTCAAACATTAATTCCGTCTGTCTCTGGCCCAGCTTGAAGAATCTCTGTCCTGCATTTACCCGAGTAGGGTATATAAAAATAAAAATGGAGGATATTTTGTTATTGTCTCAAATGAAAATGTAACAAACAGCGTAAGCCCACAGAGTTTGGAGTATTGCGCCCACTGCTACGGCATCTGTGGTGGCTGCCGGGCAACCGACCACCTGTTGGCCAGCATAGCAAGCTCTGCCAGACCCTGGGTGGCGGCGCTCGCCATGCTGGCCCACAGGCGGTCGGCTAGCGTAGTGGCGTGATTGCACATGGGCTATGCTTGCAATGTGTCCTTCCTTTGCCCAAAAGTAACTGGGACAGTCTCTGGCAACACCGCTGCCCCAGCGGGTTAAGAAAATGTATGGAAGTTCAGGATGAAAAGTCAGAAACTTGTGACTGCAGAAACTATCATCCTTTTCATGATTGGCCTTGAGAAAACTAAATTGTAGAATTAACAACCTGAAAATAGTCGGAACTGGATGACTCAGAAAGTATCCTCTTTAAGAAACTGTACATACCTAAATTGATGGTTTGACATCCCTTTGCTCTGTACTAAAAACGTCAGCTTAATTAAATCTAGCCATTTTTTAGGTGGTGTTTCTTTAATATGTTATCGATATGTTATTGACAACATCAGCAGCAGACACAACATCGATTAGTCCTTTTTGCAAGAATAGTTTATTATTTTAGCAAATTAAACTTTATCTATACTTAATAAAACAGACTCCACCTATAGATCGTATATGTTTGAAAAGATGCTTTAATAAACATTCCTGACATATGTAGACTAAATCATGAAGTAACCATGGTTTCTTTCGTTTCCTTCTCTCATATGGGGAATAATTTGACAGATTGGTTGTTGGGTGTTACTGACATCTCTTTTCTTTCTCATCCTAATGAACCATGATAAAATTGTTGACAAATAGACTATTACATTTCTATCTGTTCAAAATTAATAACCTTGGAATATATGACAAACACATTGTTCTTGATTGATAGGTGGTTCTTTGTCTTCACATCGATTGTAACTTTTGTTCAGTAAATAGTTTCTGTTTGTAAATTTACATTTATAGAAATGTCAAGATAATTTTCATTAATCATAAAGTTGAGGAATATATCAACTTTTATTTAATGCAACAAAAGACATACTAAGATCAGTTTTTATCTCTAGGTTGTAGCGGGCAGCACACTGACAGGATTTTCCAACAGGGCCATGTGGCAGTTTACCATGCATGGCTTAGTCAGGACTTCTTCAGCACTCATCCTGGATGTTTCCTGTTTTGAAGACAGAAGAGAATGTTTGGGAAGTTCATAGAAACTGAGATCTGTTCCAGGTATAAGGACTGCCCTCCATGGAGCTGTCTGCACAGCCCTCTTCACATTCGGGAAACAGACATATCAAGCATGTCAAAATGAGTGTAATCGGTTACTGGTCTCGCCTCACAATGAGAAGGCCCTGGTTCAGATCCCAGCTGGGTTCTTTCTGTGTGGAGTTTGCCTGTTCATCTGTCATGTTTCCTCCCACAGTTCAAAAACATGCTGCATAATGTATGATTCTAAATTGTTCTGAGGAATGATTGTATGGTCCTCCAATAGACTGGCAACCTGCACAGGGTGTACCTGCCTTTACCCAACAGTAGCTGGATGAACTCCAACAAATCCATGACCCCAAAAGGGATTCAGTGTGTTCAGGAAATTAATGGATGTAACAGTGTTACTGATGTTTAAGGCTGTTTTTTTTGTTTGTTTTTTTCAATGAAATATCATTTTTAAGGAATTTATCAGACGTTTGGAAGCTGAGGACATCACATAGGCTGTTAATCAACTGATAAGTTTATCCATTTTTGTGTTCTGCCTTAAATTGCTAAAGATACATTTATTTCACACTTCTTTGTCCCTTCTAAGGGTTAAGTTACTTGTTAATGATGTGAAAGTATATGCTGGAGTCATAAATTGTGCAAATAAAGAAATAAGCTTGATCACAGTTTGGTGTTTCATAACTTTTCCAACAGCCCATCCCGTTTGTTTGCTCACACAGTCTTGTTTACTCAGGTTATGCTGAGGTGTAATTAGATTTTAGTCACGTTAATTAAATCCCTTTTATGTGTGTGACCGTAGAGACCGACCTCTGCTGGTGTATCACCAAAGTGACAGAAAGCATTAGATCTCATCTTAGCTCTTTATTGAAAATCTGGAGCTGCTGCCGAGGATGAAGAGTAGCTGCATAAACAAACCAGCAGGTTGCTGTAACAGGAGAAAGGACGCCATTAATCTGCAGACTTTACGAAAAGATGCTCCTGTTGATTGAAGAGAATTTGGATGATTGCAAAGCAACTAAAAAGTCAGCAAAACATTTTCAGTCCAAGTCAAATGTGTGATCAGTGTGTGCCGGACATAAGCAATGAGTCTAGTACATGAAGAAAATCCATGTGAAAATAACATGTTTATTGGAAATAACAGGGTGTAATGCAAAAAAAAACCTTCAGGGATCTGAAAAGACAATGGGATGGCAGTTAAGCTTAGTCTGTTTAGTTTAGCAACCCCCTACTGTTTATGTTTTATGAATGACTTCATGTTCTTTGCAGAAATATCAGAGGGAAGCCCATTGAGATGATAAAATTGAATTGAATTTCACTTTAAACTAAAATATACCACTGATACTTGAAAATGTAGTAAAAGCACTCAAAATGTGTAAATGACTAAACATTTTTCTTTGCTACCATATTCCTTCATTCTGAGCACATCAGCAGACAAAACAGCATTTTTTTATTATTATAAAATTCCATATTTGGCAGCTGTTTGTCCCTCTTTTCTTGTACAGAATACTCTCTCTTTTTTCTGAAATTTAAGATTCTTTAAAGCAGAGTCTAATAGTAAAACTGCAAGAAATCAGACCTTTTAGGAACCAAAGCCCTGATGAATTTTAGTGGTCATTGTTATCTTACAACAATAGTCCCCAACCCCTGGGCCCCATACTGGTACTGTTTGGATTCCAAATCTGTCTGTGATCTACTCTTGACGCATGTCAATATGTTTGCCTTTGTCAGGTGTCTTAAATACATTTAAATACTTCATGTAAAGGGTGATGTGCAATGAGTAATAGATTACCTTTTGGAGAAATTTTCCAGTGACTGAGACGTGGACTGTGGGTACATTTACATCTTAAATTCATACAAAGATAACTGAAAACTGAAAATCCCAAAGTTAATAAAAAAAAACAAGCTGAGCGTGCAAATCAAATTGACGTAAAAACTTTAATAGTTTGATATCATGATATTTACCCCTTTTTGATGACGTGAATTTTAAATTTGCCGAACATAAGACAATTTGGAAAGCATTTCCATCAAAATTAAATGTCTTAGTATAGAAATAAACATTTGCGTTGGGAGATCTACGGTGGCCCTGAAGTGCAAATCACATTTGGAAATGGTTTATTTCAAGTAGACAAGAAAATATATATAAGACGTGTAACACAATCAACAACAACAAAGATTTGCATCAGTAATCATGTCAAACATAGGATAGCTGGGCATCAGAAGATTTACTGCTTGAAAGGGAGTGTGAGGAATCAAACTTATTTAATCCCACCCCGACTCGACCATACCATTTACTTTACTTTAGATATCAACCCGTTCTTAACAAATAATCAGGTATTTATACTGTACTGACATTAATACAGGTCATTAAACATTCTTAGTAACAATAAGTCATACTCCTTTGCATGTAAGAACAACACTATTTTAGACTTGATTGGAGCATGTGCAAAAATAATATTAAATAATAATAATAATTAGTGATGTGAACAAGTCAGTATAGAGATCTTTTTTTTCTTTTTTGCAGAACAGTTTCATCAAAAGAATCAGTGAAGTTAATAAATCCTTCATATTAATAATTATAAAATAAATAAATAAAGTGATTCACAAATCACTTGACACAAAACAATTTAAATATAAAAATCATTTTGTCTAAGACGGAAAAGTAGAAGGTTTTGTTGTAAACAGTGTTATTTACAGTGACTTAGTGTTATTTCTTTTTAATTCAATGTTATTTATATAGCCCATTATCTCAATGGGCTTCACATCGATATTTATGCAAAAAAAATGAAGTCAGTCATAAAATATAAACAATTGCTGGTTGCTAAACAAACTAAACAGATTAAGCTAAACTCACATCCCTGCCCTTAAACCCTCTTTCTCTGGGAGGAAAAACTCATTAGAAAACTCTATCTTTGGGAGAAAAAAGAAAACTGGTTTGTATTTTTTCTTAAACCCCAGATGGGGTTGAATTGGACTTGTGTTTAAAAGACTATCAATTATTTCATGAATATTTTTTACATAAAAAAAAAACGTACTATTGAAATTGAAACCATTTCTGATTTTTAAATCAACCTGGTTTTGCTGGGTTAGCATGAATTATTTAAATTTTCATTTTGAAATACCCTATAAAATTAACCCTAACCCTAACTCAACATTATAATTCAAGTTGAAATAACTCAACAATATTATGTCAAATTTAATGTAGCTTTGTTAACTTATATAAATCTAATTAAACTGCACCTTGATCCTCATGTCACAGCAACATTAATACATTCTGTTGCATCAACATAAATGCATTCAGATCTTCAACACAAATGTTTATAGCTATTTTAGCCCATTGGATTTAATACTTTACAACTTTTATTATGTTCATCCAACAAAAGATTTTTTTAAGTATATATATATATATATATATATATATACATATATATATATATATATATATTTAAATTTGTGTCAGTTTGATGTTCAACATGTAGTCATTGAATTGATATCAAAAGAACATCGACTATATTACCCAGCATTCTTTATTTTGTTTTTTCATGTAAGATTGGATTTCTACTGTTCATGTATTTCGCACACTAAAACAATGGTACAACAACAAAAGTTTAAATAATGCTGTCTACTAATTGAATCAAATATCGACCTAATTTTTACATCAAGCTGACATCAACGTGTCTGCTAGGTAATTTCCCTGTGATTTCTTCCACTAATTGTTTTAGAAAAACAGGACATATGGGAAGTTGTCCGTTTGTTTACTTTATTTAGAAAAAATAAGCACTAATTTCTATTAACTGAAGGTTAGGATTTAAAAGAATGGCCTCAGATATATTACACCGTTTTCACCTGAACATGTAGCTAAAAAGCTGAGATCTAAAAACACCCACTGAGCTTTGCTCTTTAGTGTTTGATGATAAAATACTGTGTCATTGTTAAGTTGCAAAACTAGACCTCGAAAATTTGGGCTCTTTTGAATAATTTAAAACAGGACATGAGAAGCAATAATATCATTTGTATGTTAATTTTATACTTTAGAATGTTTTTCCTGCTTTCTAAAATGATTTTCAGTGAAAACAGGAAACTTTGTGTTCTCTAAAACAGCAGCTTTGGTATTTCTGTGCAGGAGACACAAAGAGTGTTCTGCCTTGCAGACAAACACAAACACACAGTGTAACTCCAGGCAGAAACTTGTCTTGTACAAAACAACATTGTTTCTCTTCATCCACTGCTCAAATACATGAAAAACAACACTTTCCATGAACCCTGAGCTCTAATTATAACAGCAAGAATTGTAATTGTTGTGTGACAGCGCTTTGCTGTTTCGCTGCCACATTGCTGCATATTCCTTTTGCTTATAGATGGTTTTTTGGGGGAGGCGGTTTGTTCTCAGACAGCTCAGAAAATCCTCTGCTTTTGGCTGCTCTTGACACTCTGGTTGAACCCGTCCTATTAACGCTGGATTACCGCAGAGCGCCACATCTCCTCGACGAGGGAGCAGAGCACAGCGTCGGAGAGGGGATGATTTCATCTTGCATTTTTTAATTGCTTCAGCATCTCGTTGAGCACTTTCAAGATCTGCCAAGCAGCTTTAGAGTCCCAGAGAAAAAATAAAAAGTAAAGGAAATGTTGAACAGAAATGCTCTAATTCCAAACACTGAAGGCTTACAGCTTCAGCATGATAGCTTTACAGCCTCAGATGAGAAAACCTGTCCAACCAGATATTTGGTCTGAAAAAAACTGACAGATTCCATTCTGGTTTGTGTTGCATTAAAACTGCAGGGTAACCAGGGGTTCTTTTTGTTTATAACTTCTGTAATTAAAATAATTTTTCTTTTCCTTGTACATTGTGTCTGAGTCAATCTGTGGAGTCAAAAGATAAATGGCAATAGAAGTACAAAACTAAACACTATCAATGAATAAATGCTCAAAAATTAAGTTAAGAGAGCCAAAAAGAAGCTGAACAGCGCTGAAAAAAAACTAACTTAGATGCATATTAAGCTGAAATGAGTGTATACTGGAAATTATAAGATTATTGTTATATGAGGTTGTTAAAAATAAATGAAAAACTAAAACTAAAGAAAGGATCTAATTAGATCTTATTTTGGAGTCAAATCTGTTATGTTAATTGTTTAGGTTTTTCTTATGTTCAGACAGGGCCTCCAAGCCACTAGGGGCCCTCAAAGCACCATATATGGCCTCATAGCCAAGAACGACAACAGAGAAACTCAGATACCTCTTCATTTGCAAGCAAATAAATAAACCAGTTGCATACAGATCCAAACGCCTCTGCTTCTTCGTCACAGCACGACAGTGCCTGTACACCAGCCTGATGATATTTTTTCTTCCCGCTCATATCTCTGTCCATTAGCAGCCTCTCCAGTTCGCACCAGATACAACCACCTCTCATATGCACGCACACAACCAAACCACTCACAATTCACCACACCATGATAGTCAATTTTGTTTTATTCTCAGGGTGCACACTTTGTTTTAAATAGAATTGCGCTTACCATCTGAGCTTCCCACCATAAACTTTTAAACCAGAGCCTTGTAAACATCAACTATTGTACACTTCCACTTACAACAGGAAACAGGAAGTGACTTCACATGCCAGAATTCCGAGGATTTTTTTTTTCTTTCTGTCTAACTGTCTAAATGATTTGTTTTTACTTATTTCTGTGTCTCAAAAGTGAAAATCCAGTTTAAATATTTCTAACCTTTTTTAAACCTTAGAGTGGTCTGAGCTGTAAAGCAGAAATTTGTTTAAAATAAATTATTGGTTAATTTGCCTGTGGGAGGGGCTAGGCCTTTTTAAGGGGGAACTTTTACAAAAACCAGTTTTGGGTGGTGTGGCAGCAATGAGCTCTCAGAAATCCTTGGGGTTTTTTTTTGTTTTTTTGTTTCTTTTTTTTTTTTTTTTTTTTTTTGGGGGGGGGGGGTCCCATTAAATCCAGTTGTTTTTTTCTCTGAATTTCTGGCTGTGCCATCTAATTTTTTAGTATGTTTACCTTTTGAACTGTAAAAAGAACCTCGTCACAGTTTGTTTTTGTGTAGTAAGCATAATTGTTCTGTTTTCAACATTCTGTTCTGACAGAAGCATTTCAACAAAAAGGACAGTTTGCAAATACAAAGATAATTCGATCATGTTTTTGCTTTCACTGCAGTAAGGGCAAATTAGTTTACGTTTTTCTAACATTTCACTTTATATTAAACCCTTAAAGTTGTATTAATAAAACCACAACACCTGAATATGCGCTTAACCTGCTTATGCTCACCTTAATTAAATCTCACGCCACTTTTTTTGCCATTTTTTGCAGAACCTGCAGAACAAATTGCATTTTGAAGGCCCCTCAAGACTCATTATTCTAAGCCCAGTGAAACCCATTCATAATTGACCCCCCCTCCTCTTCGGACCTGTCAACACTGTAGTGACTACATTTAAGCACTTCATTTCAATTTTCCTTTCAAACTCAGACCAACAACCACTGAGGGGCTGTGGGTTGATTAGCGCACATCGCCATTAACAATGATCACATAAGGGATGAGTATACAACAACACTCATCGTGCTTTTCCATGCTGTAATGAATAAAAACCACTATGGTTGAAAATACTGCAGCTCACATGAGCAGCAGTTCTGTAATTTGCCCCACAACAATTGAACCAAATGATCATTTCAGTTCTCTTTTGCTGAATTTCACAGGCAATAACTGATATGAGAGCAGCTGAAAGCAGAGTCCTCGGAGAAGCAGTGATTATCTGATGTTTGTTTGCTAAGCTGCACTGTGCAATCATCTATTTAATAATTTACCTTTTTACACCTCCAGATGAGAGCTGCTTTTTTCCTCATAAGCCAAAACGTTTGCACCTCTTTTCTCAAAGAAAATGGTCTTTTTAGCATAATGTATTTGTGATTTGCAAACCTGCTGCCTTCTGCTTTACGGTAACCAGTTAAAGCTCAACAACTTAAGCTAAGATAGCAGAACAAGTCAGATAGATGGCTGCTGAGGTTATTCATGTTGTGTCGAGATCTAAAATAAAAGGATCGTTCTTTTAGGGAAAAACGACAGACATGACTGCTCTTCCGCTTCTTTTTATTTCACGAACATTCTAGCATCCAACATGTAACTTCTCGTGTTCAGAACGGACTTTTCTTTAACACAAAAGCCCCCTCTAGTGGATAGGCGGGGCAGTACCAGGTTCAGTCTTCCCAAAAAAGGTTAGGACACCACAATTCACATATGTGACATTTCGGCACATCCTGTCAGGTGTTGCCACAGCGAATCAGCTTTCACTGCTTCGCAAAAATAGTTTGCCAGAGAGTTTTACGCTGGAGACGTACAGGCGTACAACTTCCCTGTGGCTACATATTAGGCAGTAGTGTGAAGGATCTTGCCTAAGGACCCACACTGGATTCAGCTCATTACACTTCCTGGTAAGCGAACCCAGGTTTCCTACACCCAGCCAACAGAGCCAAGTGATATAATGGTAAATTAAAACAAACTGTTTTTCATTTTTCTACAGTAGGAGCAATGGAGCTCATACCCACAGTCCACGTCTCAGTCACTGGAAAATTTCTCCAAAAGGTAATCTATTACTCATTGCACATCACCCTTTACATGAAGTATGACTTCTTATCAAATGTACCTATTTTCTCCTGAGCTGTGATTTGAAGGGGTGTCTGAAATCACCCTTGAAGAAAGCCAACGTGTTAGCCGTACTTTGATCCACATACGCATTTCTGAGTATTCTTCTAAAAACTTGCGCACTGAGCACCACTCCCTTTCAATCCACAAAATCAAGCGAGGTCTCACGAGCTGATGTCATAAATTGAAAATAGCCCCTTCAAGAAGAGTCTATGCTGCCAACACCGCCCCAACACACACCCCAGTTTCTCTGTGAAGCTAGCGGCGATCAGCAAAACACTCTAGTCATTCTGGGTCTAACCGGTGTTGCTGTTTTAATTGTTACTGTTATACTGTTACAACTATACTGTAGTTCTGTGGACAGTTGTGCAGATGCCAGCTGTTTGTGTATTTGTTGAGTAGTGATGGCCAAGAAACAGTCATTCGTTTAAACTTCATGCGGTGGCCTAGGCAAAAGAACATTCTGGTGAGGAATCTGCACAAACAACACAAGCAGATGGCCGATATTGGAAAGACAGTTTGAACATGGATTTTTGAAGCAAAGGAAAGTGTCTCCAGGAAAATGATTCACATGAAAGCGAACAGGATTTTTGATGCAGAGACTGATGATTCTTCAAATAAAAAAGAAACGTTCACAGCCAGTGTTTAACAGAACAAAATACAATGTTCTCATCATTTCAATAAATCCTGAAATGTTCATCTGATGTTTTTGTCAGCATTTGACTCTGTAGACCAGTGGTCCCCAACCCACAGTCTGCAGACCAGTACCGGTCAGTAGATCAATTGCCACCGGGCCATGGAAGAATTAATTCATTAATTTGTTTTGTATAACGAAAATCTTTTATTTAAAAAAAAATCTTTTATTTTGAAAAACAACTGGATTCTCTCAGCTACACCTTCAATCACTTGAGCTGTAAGGTTTGGTCAAGGGAGCAAAATGACAATGTCTGAACACTCTTTTATTCTGAAAAATCTTTTGGTTTTGAAATTCGACTGGATTCTCTCGATTACATTTCCGTCTCTTGAGCACTTAAAGCAGTCCGGGGCGTGCAACACAAGAACAGGTATCGCAACAGGTGATTCCCACACACCGTGCCTGTTTGCATAGAGATGCGACTTTCATGATTGAATACCTTCACATAAAAACTCTAACAAGCTCATCCATTCAGATGCACATTTCACATAAGTTGTGAACACCCAATGTATCCAAGTACCTCCATGAAAAAAGAAAAGAGGAGCAGCACGTGCAGTGAGTGGGACAGGGAGGGTAGCTGGAGTAGCCACGCCACTTGTGCAGGGGGGCGCTCAGTCTTCATATGTTTCAGCAGAAGCTCTTGCATGGAGCTGTGCAAATCAGTTGTCTGATTTGTTTCTTACTGAGTATAAATAATAGATTTGTTGGTTACATTTTGCTAAGTTTTTTAATTAGATGATCTTTTAATAGTAAAATAAACTCATTTTAACCACTCCTGACACTACACTAAATTAAAAGGCCTTAATTATGTTTATGTTTTTGTTTGTATGTTTTTGTTTTTTATCAATTCTCCAAAATGCACACATCAGATGACTGAGTGAAATGATGATCAAATCTTTTGTCAGAACTGTTTATTATTAAGTTTAAAGCACATGCTCTGATTCAAGTATACTGTTTCTTTCATTACAGCCCCCAACATGTAATTCAAACAGGTAGTTGTAATTCAAACATGTAGTTGTAGAGTTAGATAAGCAAATTCCTCTATAATAGTTCTAGCACATTGTCTGTCCGTCCAGGGAAAGGATCCCTGCTTCATGTGGGCAAACTTGAGATTTCTTTTTTTTTTTTTTTCTAAGGGTTTTTTGATGAGTTTTTCCTCAATGAGAAGGAGGGGTCTAAGGACAGGGATGTCAGTTTAGCTTAGTTTGTTCAGTTTAGCAACCAGCTATTGTTTATATTTTGATGATTGATTTGACCTTTTTTTGCATAAATACCGGTGTGAAGCCCATTGAGACAACTATGGTTAGGATTTTGGGTTATATACATAGAATTGAATTGAACTACTTGACTGAATTTTAATTTTATAAAATGAACCCATTAGCCATCACCATTTTGTCTGTGATGGACAGACGCCAGCTGCCAAATGTTTGGAACAATCGTCCAGGACACTACACATAGGCAGAAATTATTCAGACCCCCTTAAATTTTTCACTCTTTGTTGTATCTTTTTTTTCCTCATTAATGTACTCACAGCACCCCATATTTACAAAAAACACGATGTTTGATATTTTTGCAGATTTACAAAAAAAGAAACTGAAATATCACATGGTCCTAAGTATTCAGACCCTTTGCTGTGACACTCATAGATTTAGCTCAGGTTCTGTCCATTTCTTCTGACCATCCTTGAGATGGTTCTACACCTTCATTTGAGTCCAGCTGTGTTTGATTCTACTGATTGGACTTGATTAGGAAAGCTACACACCTGTCTATATAAGACCTTACAGCTCACAGTGATGTCAGAGCAAATGAGAATCATGAGGTCAAAGGAACTGCCTGAAGAGATCAGAGACAGAATTGTGGCAAGAAAAAGATCTGGCCAAAGTTACCAAAAAATATCTGCTGCACTTAAGGTTCCTAAGAGCACAGTGGCCTCCATGATCCTTAAATGGAAGATATACGGGACGACCAGAACCCTTCCTAGAGCTGGCCGTCCAGCAAAACTGAACTATCGGGGAGAAGAGCCTTGGTGACAAAGGTAAAGAAGAACCCAAGAAGAACCCAAAGATCACTGTTGCTGAGCTCCAGAGATGCAGTCGGGAGATGTGAGAAAGTTGTAGAAATTCAACCTTCACTGCAGCCCTCCACCAGTCGGGGCTTTATGGCAGAGTGGCCAGAGGGAAGCCTCTCCTCAGTTCAAGACACGTGAAAACCCGAATGGAGTTTGCTAAAAAAGAGTGTGGAGAAACACAGGCACAGCTAATCACCTGCCGAATACAGTCCCAACAGTAAAGCATGGTGGTGACAGCATCATGCTGTGGGGGTAATTTTCAGCTGCAGGGACAGGACGACTGGTTGTGATGGAGGGAAAGATGAATGCGTCCAAGTACAGGGATATCCTGGATGAAAACCTCTACACCCTCTGTACAGACGCGTTAGCCACTTCTAACAAATTACAATTTTATAGATGAATAATTTGTTTTTGTTGCTGTTTCTTAGTGTATTATCAACAGAAGACTTTAGTGTAAAGATTTTCAAACTTTTCTGTAAAAATGTAATAGTTCTCTCCCAAAGCTTTTAATACATATGATGTTCATGTCAAATGTATGCAAATAATGTCGTTTACGACTCATTGACAGAGCCAACACAACAGTTGTCCTTGTGCCTGAAGGATGTTTTTACAAAAGTTTTGTGGTGATTTAAATGCAGCTAATACCAGTTTTGTCACATCTAACATAAATTTTCTGCTCTGTCCTGAAGCAAACAAAACTCACTTCTGCTTCTGTGGTTTTATGGACGAGCACAATTTGCTGCAACAAATATCAGGGAGCAGACAGACCTACTGAGACAGACGTGAAAAAGACTCATTTCTCTGCTGATTGCAGCCGTGGTATTAATCAGCTCAGTCAGTGACACCACCTGCCTGCTCCCTATTTCACAAGATAAGAGGAGGAACCAGCAGAGCACAGACTATCCAGCCGCCTGCATTTGTAACCCGCCTCTGTGTACGTCTTGCACACCCCCACAGATCCCAACATTTAATGATTGTTTCATCTGCTCAAGACTGTAATCCTCTAATCTCTGTCTGTCATATTTATCATCTCCCACTGCTCTGTAAAAAGCCCAACTCCACCTTCAGCTCAGGAGCAAATAATCCTCTTACACAGGAAACACAAGGAAATGTTTTCTTCACAAAGTGGTCATCAGCGAGAAAAAATAAATGAAGCGGCGGGGGGCTTTTTTTTCTCATGAATCAAGCAGACATCTGTGAAAATGGCTGTGATTTAGTGACATAAGGGAGGCGGGTAATTTGATTGAAGATTAATTAAGTCTGCAGCACTGCATGCAGTGCTGTTTGTAGCACAACATGCAACGCTGCGTGCAGTGGAATGATCAGTTCGTCTGTGCCACTGGTCTCATGCCATTATGACCGTATGAAAAAAAGACAGAAATCCAAAAAAGACCTTTTTTAACTAAGTGTGAAGGAACAGTTCATCCAGAGAGTACTTTTCGGGGTCTCCAGGCTTCCAGGTGCTGGAAGCTCTGAAAAAAGGAAATATGTATGTAATAATCTTCATAAATATATATATAAATAAGAACTAATAACATGTCAAACATGGGCTCTGGAACAGACTGGCAACCTGTTCAGGGCTGACGCTGTTTTTGCCCAACAGTAGTTGGGATAGGCTCCAGCAACATTGTAACCCAAATGTTAGATTGTAACATTGGACTCCTGCAGAGACTGCATCAAACTTTTGCAATCCAGATATATACAGTGCACATGGAGAGTATTCACATCCCCTCACTTCTTCCACATTCTATTATGTCACAGCCTTATTTAAAAAATGGATTAAATCAGTTTTCTTCCTGAAAAATTTGTTGAAAAACACCCCATAATGACAATGTTAAAAAATTATTTGAAATTGTTGCCAATTTGTTAAAAATGAAAAAACTGAAAAATGATAGCCCCTGCGACAGACTGGCGACCAGCCCAGGGGTGTCCCCTGCCGTCGCCCATGAGTAGCCGGGTTAGGCTCCGGCAGCCCCGTGACCCCGAAAGGGATAAAGCGGTTCAGAAAATGAATGAATGAATGAATGAAAAATGATATGCACATAAATATTCACAGCCTTTTCTGTGAAGCTCCAAAGTGAACTGAGGTTTCTTCTGTTTCCACTGATGAGCCTTGAGATGTTTCTGCTGCTTCATTAAAGCCAACATGTGGTAAATCCAGTGGATTGGACATGATTTGGGAAGGTACAACCCTGTCCACATGAGGTCCCAGGGTTGACAGTGCATGTCAAAGCACAAACCGAAGAAACCAAAAGAACTTTTATTTAACATTATTATTATGGGGTGTTTTTCAATGAATTTTTCAGGAAGAAAACTGATTTAATCCATTTTGAAATAAGATTGTGACATAATAAAATGTGGAAGAAGTGAGGCGCTGTGAATACTTTCCAGATGTCCTGTAATGTCCTTTGAACAAACTTTGTTGTTATGAGGGACTGAATTGAATTCATTTTCATTTGACAGAATCAAGAGCCCCAGCAATTTCTGTCTGAGATCAACTCTCCTCTTTCCTTCAGGACTGAATATGTGGGTTAAGATGCCCTGCAAATGCAATCCAATTTCAGTTTTCTTGTATCAGTTTTTCTTCTGCTTGCATAGACTGAGTCAACGGACCTGGGTAAATGCATGCTCTGCATGAGGAGGATGTAGATGTGATCTTTAGGAGATCCTTGGAGCTCCGCTCTGTAGAGGTTGTGTCAGAGTCTCTGCCTGCTGTCATCCTGCAATAAATGTGGTTCACATTAAGAAATAATTGTTCACACGGGGGTTTCGTGGACATGACTTTGACTCTGAGCTAACCTTGGAGCCGGCCAATGAGCCATCTTAACCTGTCGCATTAATAGAGGACATTTATACTCTCGTAACTGTGGGCTCTGGCGGTTAAATTACTCAAATTGATTAGTGACTAATGAATGACCACCACCCTGTGTTGTGGTATTGCATTCCTCTGACTGATTGTGGTCAACCTGGTTTGGGACGGCAGCCAAAGAGATAAGTTCATAGTCAAGCAGTATTAATTAACAACTCGCAGGAAATTAATCTCTGTCGGGGGTCCATTACTCAGCCTGGGATAACCTCGTTTTTTAGCAGCTCTGATAACACTCAATCCAACAACACAAGTCAAAAGAATATTGGAATCAAAGAAAATGAAGGTTTGAATTTAGCTACGTAATGATTGTCAAAACAAGTTTGAAGTATAAAGATACATTTACCTAAAAAGTCAAAAGCTTTTGTCCACTTTTATATGTTTAATTCTCAAAAACGTTTTATTGATCATCTTTTCCAGATCGTCCAAAGAGTTAATTATTTTCAAATCTAAATTAAATTTTATTTAGAGCACTTTTATTGTTTACAGAACACCTCATTGTGTTTTACATAAAACAAACAACTAAACAATAATAAAGAAAAACAAAAATGAACCTTTTATGGAGACTCACCTAACTTGTAACTCATTAGCGTTTCATCATAGATTTCGTACTCAGCAAGGTTCGTTTTAGACAACATTTGGGGCAGAGAAAAAAATAAGGTAGAATCTTTTCATGTAGGAAAAAGCTGCATTTCGATAGAATTACAAAATATCCCTAAAAAATATTTAACTTCTTTTTTGTAATGTGTACAGTATGTGGGGCAACCGTGGTGCAGAGATAGGGTGGATTGACCCCTGATCAGAAGATTGCAGGCTCAGTTCCCACCCTTGTGTCAAAGTGTCCTTGGGCAAGGCACTGAACCCCACATTGCTCCTGGTGGCTAAAGGTTGGTGCCAGTGTCAAACAGCAGACATCAGTGTGGTAATGTGTGAATGAGACCATGACTGTAAAGCCCTTTGGGTCTTTAAAGAAGGTAGTAAGGTAGTATTTTGTCAATATTGAAATTTTCTGAATTATTGATGAACTTGTTATTTACTTTCACTAACATATTTTAATGATATTTTTATGTTCTAGAATATTTGTGCAAATGTTAGTAGTGGTGGCTTTTAATAAAAAATACCACTTTTAGCCTTAGACTTAGTATTATTTTCATGTATTTTAGGGATGCAAATTGATAAAATCTAAAAAAAAATAATCTAAACATTAACTTTGGGACACATGAATTGACCCATTGTAAGATAAAAAGCAACTGAAGTCCAACAAACTCTTTCAATCAAAGCTTGATTGCATGTTTTTATGTGATCGTGAACTCGAACTGAGAGGCTTCTTCTTCTTATAACACATTAGCTATTTTCATGTTAGATACTCTTCTTTCCTGACACAAAAAACTTTTCTTAGAACTGAGACTATCTGTTTTAGGCCGAATATTAGTCAGGTAAATGTAAGTGAATCTGGTAGGAACCCTGAGGAAGCCAAGTGTTGGGTTTAGAAAAGTGAAAAACCTCCAGTGGAGACAAGTCTGTGACAGTTGGCTTCTTCTTGAGGACTTTCTCCGACACAGCTGGGCTCCGTGAATTCATTATCATATCAAACTGCTTAATGACGATGTGGATCATGATTACATTATTATGTAAATGCATATGGAAATCACCCACACCTGTTTCATGTAGAGCTCGTCTGCACTTTTAGAAAATTGAATAAAACTAGTCTGCAGCCTGAATTCAAGCCTTCTTTTTTTATTCCAGCCAGACTGCTGTAATCTTTCAAAGTGGTCTGGCACAAAAGATTGAAGGTCTCTTAGACTTGCTTTTCCTCTTTGTTCCAGTCTCAAAACTGATGATTTTCAAAGAAGTTTCTTTATTTTTATTTAGCAAGTTAACTCTACTGCATGAATTAATATGTGCATGAATTGTGTTGCAGATCACTGAACAGCAAAAAGGAACGACTTCACTTTTTTCCACTGGTTCCTGATCGGCCTGAGCAGCTCACGCTGTTCTCGTCTGTCAGTTTCATCAACTTAAGAAAGTCACAAGTCTTTCATCAACTTTCACCTTTTTCATTGATATAATGGATGCAGGACACAAAAAAACACTTTATTTCTATTATTGAAAGTTTTGGATTGTACATTTACTGCAATAGGTAAAGATTAAGGCTGTTAACATTAAAGCCTCAATGTAATTTATTAAAAAAAAAATGCGTTAACATTAATTACACTCAAGCAGCCGTCTTCCGGCCTTTTCCGGCTTTCTTAGCATGCATCAATTTCAGATAATTAATAATACAATTAATAAAACACTTTATCGGGCTATCCCGCTAATATAATGGTCATTTACAAAAGAAAGAAATATTCTATGAGTTTTGGAACCTTTATTTTTGTTACTTTTTAGGTTTAGATTTAGATTTTCTTTTTCTCAAAAAGTGGACTATTTGATATTTATCGCAACCCTTTGTGACAGTAACACGACATTTTGTCGTTGAGCTTGCAGTGACCTTGAATTGCAGCGGAAAAGGAAAGTGATTTATATATGTCTATATATATAGATATATATACAAAGTCCAGCTCTGTTAACATGCAGCCAACAATATTGGGGGTTTTTGCCATAACGTCTATAAAGTCATATGTTTATCGTGACATGGATATCTTGAAAGCTGTGAACGACGCACTCATCACCGGCCCAAAGTGACCAGTGGGTGTAGATTCTGATTGTTGCTGAAAAACTGCTCTGCAATATCTGATTCTGCTCTTTGACTTGGGGTTACAACTGGGGAAACTGGCAAGTTGTTGTTGCTGTATTTGTGACACAGCTGTAAAAAAGACCTAAAAATATACCTGTTTGCTTAAGTCCAGCTTTAGCCTCGTGCTTGTTCCTCACATTTGTTTTGAGCTTCTCATAGATAAGTTTGTGAAGTTGTCTTTTCTTCTGCATCCAGGGTTTTTGACTAAAGTGATGAAACAGTTTAGCTTTAACATTTATCCTGCATTTTTTGTTGAGTTTAAGCTGAACCACTTAATTATTTCAACATGACTTTTTAAAAAATTTTTGTGCAATTTTAAATGCTGATGATGGACTTTTACACCTCCTCAAACCTAGTGATAGCGTCAATCTGAGATGTGATTTTGACTTTATGTCCAAATTAACATTTTGAATGTAAACATCTTCATTTTGTGTACATTTTAAGTCCTCATTTTACCGGTATGTGTTTCAAATGCATTAAATGCTTTCAAGAATCTCCTGACGACTTCCTGTCTCCTTGTCCAATAGGTGATTTGAATAAGGTGAGACATCAAAGGAAAATTATTTGCAACTAAAATAAAGAGGACAAAATAAAAAGGAAGAATGTTTGTTGTAGGTTTTTAGTGCTGCAGGTAAGAAAGGCAAAGAGACCAAGAGCAAAACAAAAAGGGCAGGACATCACTCCACTGCAGGAAACAGAAGCTCTCCCTAACTTATTGACAGCTAATTTCATAAAGTGAGACAATAAAGACATGGATTACCCCCACCCGAACATTCCGGTAGTTTCCTCACAAGGACAGAGGCGTAGCCTTTCAGACCAGACCAGACCTACAAACTTCATCTCCTTTCTCAGAAACCTCAACAAATCACTGACTGTCAGAAAGATTTACTCTCCACTAACTACTGTGTATGATAAAAAAAAGAAAGAAAAAAAAACTCATTTCCTGACTTCCTGCTTAGATTTTAGACAATATTTTATCATTGAGTTCAAAATGTATTGCTTAGTAAAAATTAAGTCTTTTATGTATTTTATGTTGGTTATTGTGAAAAAGGTTGGATCTAAAGTTGGGAAGAACTAGCCAGGAAATTGTATGCTGAAAATGCAGAATAGCCTCCCAGAGCTGCTTGATTTTTGATTCATCAGATTCATAAAAACATGTTTGTCTTTGTTTTTATAGTAATATTGATGCTTGGTTGTTTTCTTTTTACAGTAAACAAAAGCCTAAATTAAAATCCACTCGTCTGATTTGTGTCCTAGTTTTTTTAAATATATCAATAACGTTTAATGGATCTTGTCTTCTGTTTTTATTTAATTTATTTTAGTGGCTCAAATTAAGATTTTCAAATAAGTGTTAATATGCCCGTTTTTCATGTAAAATGTGATAACTGCATTATTATAAATAAACATATATTTGATCTATTGTTGAATAAATATTTTTCTCATTAGTGTAGTTTGGAAAGCTACACCCCTTTGCCATCTTGCTTTTAAGACTCCACAACCAAAAGTAAGGTATATCCTGTTTTGTGAAGCTTCTCAGTGTTGTGAAAATGCAAAAGAGAATCTTCTTCTGTGGGAATCATGTCAGGCTTCAGTAGTTTCTGCTCTTCCTCTTTGTTTTGTTTCAGTGTCTTCTTCAAAGCCAGAGTTGTGACTTTGTTTTCTTTTCAGATTGTTGCCATCGGGCAAAGAGAGACTGCTGAGGTGTTGACAGGTTAACCTGCTGTTGACCTGCAACTGAAGACTTTGACTGACATGAAACAAAACCTCTGAGATTAAAACATTTTTATTTGGTAAAGATGTTTTTTTGTTTTTCATTTATCAGATCGTTTTTGAAGGTTTTTGGTTATGGTGATGAATATAAAAATATACTTTTTTATTCATGTATTGATTCTCATACGTCACTTAAACTCCTGCAGTTACAAGCTGCAAAGAACAGGTAGTAAAGCATAGAAGCCCATTCTTTACCCACAGAACTCCAACATCTGTGACTGTGGTTCACGTATGGACCTGAATGCAGCAGACGCAGAACTGTAAACTAAATACAAAAAAGAGCAGGAAGTAAAGGATGTGACGCAGGTGACAAAGCAGGTGTTTGGGAAAGACCAGCGGAAACCTGCACTGAAACAGGAAGTAGAGACACCCTGATGTTCAAATTAAACCAATTCAAATTGTTCAAATTAAACCCATAGGTTTGATGTATGTGATTGACATTAGCGTTGACTTTATGTCAACGCTAATGTCAATCAGATACAACAAACCTAGGGGGAATTGTCCGAGAAAAAATTGAATTGGACAACTGTGCTGTTAAATTTCTTCTGATTCCACAAAATAGTAATGCTAATATCATAGATTTATACGCAGCCTGCATACTTGATCAGCTGTTTTGAACATTTTACACTGTTTCTGTGGTTTTATGTTGTTTTAATGCAGTCAAGATGGGGCCCAAGCCAGGGTCTCATTGTGCCAGTCCCAAGCCCAGAGAAATACAGGGGGTGTGCCAGGGAGGGCATCCTGCGTAAAATCTGCGAATCAAATTTGCGAATCAGACCTATGATATCCATACCGGATTGGACGAGAGCCGGGTTGACAATGACCGCCATCTGTCCTGCTCAAGTACAGGAAGCCAATGCAAATTGGACTACTGTTGGTGGAAGAAGGAGAGGAGGAAGGCGTGTTTGTAGGAAGAGAGAGGAGAGGAATATCTTGAGTGTTGAACTGCGACTTGGGACTTTGAATGTTGGAACAATGACAGGAAAAGGTAGAGAGTTAGTTGACGTGATTCAGAGGAGGAAGGTAGACATACTGTGTGTCCAGGAAACCAGGTGGAAAGGTAGCAAGACTAGAACCTTAGGATGAGGGTTCAAGTTGTGGGGATTGAAAGAGAAATGGAGGAGGAGTTATCTTAAAGGAGGAGTTTGTTAGGAGTGTTGTGGAGGTAAAAAGAGTGTCAGATAGAGCAATAATTCCAAAGATAGAAATGGAAGGCTTGATGTTTAATTTTATTAGTGGGTATGCCCCAAAGGTAGGATGTGAGCTGGAGGATCAGGGGAAATTCTGGTTGGACCTTGAGGAAGTGATGATGAGCATTCCTAGGAGTGAGAGAGTTGTCAATTGCACAGACTTCAATGGACAAATTGGTAAAGGAAACACAGAGGATATGAGGTGATGGGCATGTTTGGTATTCAGGAGTGGAACGTAGAAGACCAGAGGGTGGTTGATTTTGTAAAAAAAAAAGAAGGAAATGGCCATATTGAATACGTTCTTTGAGAAGAGGCAGGGACACAGGGTGACCTATAAGAGTGGAGGTAGAAGCACAGATAGACGCCATCTTGTGTAGATGGGGTAATCTGAACGAGATCAGTGACTGCAAAGCACTGGTAGCTAAGAGTGTTTCCAGAAAGCGTAGGATGGTGGTGTGGAGGATGACTCTGGTAATGACGAAGATGATGAAGAAGATGATGAAACAAGGGGCAAAGACAGAGAAGAGGACAAACTGATGGAAGCTGAAAAAGGAAGAATGTTTTATGACTTTTAAGAAACAGTTGAAGCAGGCTCTGGGTGGTCAGGAAGTACTCTCAGATAATTGGACAACTACAGTAAATGTGATCAGGGAGACAGGTATGAGTGTATTTGGTGTGTCGTCAGAAAAGAAAGTTGATAAGGAGATTTAGTGGTGGAATTGGAAATAAACTTGCCTTTTAACTTGAAATTTACATTTGTTTGAACCACATCATTGGAGCTGTCTTAGGCTTTAGTCACAACTGCCCTCACAGGTGAATATGGGCTGTCTGTGGGAATAAAACGGGCACACCTGAACAAAATGTCAAGGTCATATACTGCTTGGTGAAAATGTTCATGCTCATTTTTTACACGAAAATGTAATAGGCAACAGCTCATAGTGAACACTTACACTGAACATAAAGGTGAATAAGGGTGAAGCAGGTGAGACACAAGCATGTTGTACAGATTTTTCAGTTTTATTTATTCATTTTAATTTTTTCAACTCATCCCAAATACTGCACACTGCATAAGGACATTGTTACTGCTGTTGATGTGATAAGTCTGCTCCTTGCATGCATCCTGACTGTTAGAAATGAGGAAATTAGACAGTCAGAATGCAGCATGTACACAGTCAGTGAGTGGTCTGTAGGGACACCGTACAACATCATCGCCCAAATGGCATAACCATGTGCAACTTCCATTTCCATACAAATAATTCATGATACACTCATCACTTGCACGACAATGGTGCGTTCCACAATAGCAAAAACTGAACTTACTTTGCTTTTAGAATTACTAAACTTACAACAAAAGCCACAGCAATAAATACAAAGGGCCATCCAGCAAAGATCAACAGAACTGACTTTTGGGCTTCAAATGACAATAAAGAAAACAACCTAGGCTGTATAAAAAAGTTTGATGTCCTGAGTGAGCGAAAGGAAGTGGTGCAGCAGAAGCTGATGTCTGCAGTTGCCTCTTTAATGCAGTAAAACTTTCCGCCGCAGGGAGAAGCGAGCGAAGATAATTTTGTTGTAGTAATTTTGCTGTAGTTGCAGAAATCAGTCGCCTCTCTCTGCATTCATATCTGTGTATTGATTGTTGTGGATTTTTCTTTGCTTTTGTTGGGCTTGTGTCAGAGCTGACCTGTGGCACACACCTGTTTGGTTTGTGCATCCCCCTGCTTCCACAGTCCTGTTTGATCACCATGTCATTTTCATAAGATACTTTTTGAACTTTCAGCTGGAAAAACACAAAGAAAGGTCATGTTTTAAGCAACATCCACCAGTTGAGATGTAACTTTCAATCTTCATGCAGTTTATGGTGTTTATAAAAAATGTTCTATGTCAAAAATACATTCTTTTCCAAATGCATTTTTGCCTGCTCCTTATTCACAAAAAATTTGAAGAATAAAAATACTATGAAATGTAATTTTATCATAATTTTCTTTATGTCCTCCATCATGAAAAAATCCAGAGGGCATGTTAAAAACAATTCAAATTCCAGTGGGTCTTAAAATAAATTCCACTATTCCCAAATCTGATTTTAACGCTTTATGTCCTAGATGATTTCTTTTACTCTGACATGTAAGAAAATAACAAATGTGTTCAGAGAAAGTATGATTTTGCTGCAATAAACATGATAAAATTAATAGTAAAGTATTTAAATTAATGGGATTTTTTTGCAGCCACTGTCGTGATCATGCGATTAAAAAAGTGTAATCAAGTAATAAGAGGTAATTAGCCACCAAGATGCTCCTTTTAAAGATTTTTTTTATATAAACACTTGCATTTTTAAAGAAGAAAATTGGCTTTTCACTTGATGAGATATTGAAAAAAATGAGTGAATGTTTGATGATTTGGGAAAAAAATGGAAGATATCCAAGTCCATGAAAAATTTGACAAGTTATTGGTGATGGTGTAATTTACACATGTTTATTTATTCCTACCTGTTCAAAATCAAATCTGTGTGCTGTACAAGGTTGGAGACATGCAAATGAGTCTGGAACAAAAAAAAAATTGGTTTGGGTTTTCTTGCACTTGTCCATCCACCAAGAAGCCCCCGTGTCATCACTTGTTTTTTAAGGAGATTTTGAAACATCCTAAATAAATCCTGGTTGGAGTGAAATCAATGTGCTTCTCAGTCATGTCAGTCTCCTGGTTGACTCCCACACGGGCCTTTCTGGTGACACTGCTCTGCGTTTTATCGTGTCCCTACATGTTTACATGCTTCACAAATGCAACTCATCTTCCTCTTTCAAAACACACTCAGGAAGAAACCCGGAGAGACCCCCAAGCTCTCATTTGTCATGCAGAAGATGTCATCTTTTGGCAGAAAACTGGGTCCACCAGAGAAGACAGCTGTGTGATTAAAATTCTCACACGCTCTCGCCGTCTAAAATACTTTTGGGTTGCCAGCTTATTATGGCATTCCCTTTCATGTCTGTGGAATAAACTTATCACAGTAATACTCTTCCCAGGCCTCCTCTCACTGATTCACGTCCCCTTCGGCATGTCAGAAGACTTCAGATGGAGATGAAACGAGAAAGAGGAATTAAAATCTCTCAGATATGCAGCTCTCTGGAAGCAGCTGTGGGACAAACAGCAGGAGTTCAAAGAAAGGTCAACTATCAGAACAACAGCTGTAGACACATCTGGACCAATTGTTTAAACTCACCTCAATAGGTTTCTTAAAAGACTTCATTTGGGATTCCTCTAAAATTACACTGATTTACTTAATGAGTGATTCTAATATTTGGATGAAACTGGTGTCAAAATGAAGGAAAAGCAGATCCAGTTAGGAAACGAGATTTTTGTAGTACAACCAAAATATAATAAATAAAATGATCTCAATTAAATTCATATTTTTATTGGAAATTGACAATTTTTATAAAGTTTTATGTATTAGACTGAAAAAGAAGCATTCATTTTTAATGCAAGCTTCATGATGTTACAACACAAAGTGACCATCCTTATACATTGTTAGTATCAGGAGAATCTCAACATAAAACTTATTTAACTTTCAGCTGCTTCCTTTAGAGGGCGCTACACTGAATCATCTGCCTCCATCTAACCCTTTCTTTTCTCTCATCAACCACCATCATGTCCTCCTTCTGCTCATGCATGAACCTCCTCACTGGTCTTTTTCTAGACCTCTTCCTCCAACTTCAGAATCAGAATCGTTTATTGTAGATGCACAGAGTACATGGACATTATGGTAGCGTCAGATTGAAGCTCCAAGTTCAAAAGCAACATAACGTGACCATAAATTTTTAGCAGAATAAAAACATATTTCACATTCACCAACACTGCAGAACATTTTAGAAAGGTCTGAATTTGGTAATTTAAGATGAAGACATTTAAACTTCAAAAACCAAGTTTGATCTACCAAATTTTCCGAGCTGTAGGGGGCACTGCTTTATGAGAAGGGTGTATTTTTTGTAAATGATGTCCTACTAAAGGTGCATTGAACTAGGCACATTAAGTGAGACAAAATAGTCAAAGATAAGTCCATCAGTCAATCTGTCAGTTGATTAAAGGACTTTCACAGTAATTCTAGAACTTGTTAGTGGCACACTACACATAACTACGCTAGAATCAATAGCCGTTGTAGAGCATTCAATACTTGTAGCTCCCAACCTTATTTGCAGCATGTAAAAATAGACTAATACCATAAAGACAAATGTTACTGTGACGACACTAACTACCAATCTTGTTGGTAACACGTAAAAAACATAGTCCAACACGGCAACACATTAGCCGCGTTAGGGTATTTACAATAACTCACAAAAAACATTTTGCTAGTTCTCCATTTACCTCTCAAAATCGCTTTGACAAAAGCACAACCAGAATGCATCCAAATATAAGGCGGTTTTATAAGACGTACTGTGATATTTTTTAAAAAAGGCTTTTAAGTGTCCCTTTTAGTGTGGTAAATATGGTTAGT
Source organism: Oryzias celebensis (assembly GCA_014656515.1). Taxonomy (NCBI): domain Eukaryota; kingdom Metazoa; phylum Chordata; class Actinopteri; order Beloniformes; family Adrianichthyidae; genus Oryzias; species Oryzias celebensis. The sequence goes on along the minus strand of BNCR01000018.1, from coordinate 20,703,664 downwards.
TTGAGCTAAACCTTCAATAAGATTGACAGATTAAATCCAGATGACCCTTCTTTAAAAGTGTCCCAACATTATCACTACTGTGGTTTGTTTGGATGTATATGTTGAAAATGTTCATCTCAAAATTGTCAAAGATTATTTTTGTAAATTATTGTGTTTGAATTGAAGGTTTTTTTTATTTGCATGATGTGCTTGATCTCATACAGCTACTCTATTGTCCTGCAAGCTCCGTTTGAGTGGCAAGAAATGCTGTTGCTAATTAATTTTACACATACACATGCAACACTCTGAAGCTGAGAACAAAGGAAAGGAAGTTGACCTTAAAAGATCATGTAGTTCCAAAAGCTTAGAACCACATGGACTAAGATTTAAAACCTGCTGGATCAGATCATTCCTTTTTTGTCTTCCCCCTGCTTCTATAATTACGCCTCATGGCTGTCCCCTGGTCACAAATACACCTTTGCTTTTGCTTCATTTTTTCTGTTCCTCAGATTCATCAGATTTGCTGTGAGTGAAGTTTGGAAACCTGGATTTGACTGCCATCTTGGATTGGAGTGTGTTTTTTTTTTTTTTCTCTGCTTTGACATTGTATGTGTATAAGACCTTTGTCGGTTGGATATTCTTGTTCTACTTCCTGGATTTGGGTTTCTTGGATTATGGGCTTTGGTTTCTTTTTTTCATTTACGGTTCTCCTCATATCTGGTTTGAGCACAAAGGATTCTGTTTTGCTTGGGACTTTACCAGTTTGTGGATTATTTTCTTTGACTGCCAACTAACTCTCCCACTTCCCCAGAGGACAGCTTCCTGGGCTCTCCATTCCACTAAGACTCTTTCGTCTGTTTCTGCAGCCAAAATGCAACATTTAGACCCACTGTTTCAGTTTACCTGGATGAATTCTATTTTGTGCTTTTAGATTTGTATCATGCAACAGAACATCACATCCATGTTTTAGTACTTATCTGCACATAAATGTTTGCCAGTAAACCGAACATGAGAACAAATGCTCCATAAATTTCAAATGTTTTTCTGTTGTTGCTGTGGGGCCAACGAGTCTGCCATGCATTGACTGTACAGGTTGGCTGAACACTTCACAGGTTAACAGACCCATCAGTCTTTGCAAATGAGCGGTGGATAAATCACAAAAACTCAGATGTTTTAATTATTTTAAAACTTAAATTTAACACAGCTATAAGTAAATAGATTAGGACCTAGATTGTATGGCCATGATATATGAAGATGTTCTCCAGGAGGGCTCTAGAAAGTTTTCTAAATTTCCCAGAACTTCCAATGAAACCAATTTGAGCCCTATAGAGAGACTTGGAGCCTGAGTCATAAAGATCGTAAATATACTTAAAACTTGCTTTAGAACAGTTTTAATATGCAAAACATAACCAAAGGGCCTCTGGAGCTCTTCCGCAGTAGCATCACAAACCCATGCCACACTTTGGCTTTTTTACTCCACAATCCATCAGTCATTGGTCTATAATGAATTTTTACTAAAAGACTGTAATAATGAAGGAATGTTTTTGTTGAAATATAATTAGAAAATCTTCTACATCTTCACTTTTCCCTCAGCAGTTGTGTAAAACAGGATTTTCTTTCTTTGTAATTTGGCTCGTTTACCTCCAAAGAAGAGCTGCCAGAGGGAAATCAATATTCACCGTTTGAGTGCTGCGGTGGAAATAAGGTGATATTGTGTTTACTGCTCACAAATGTATTTGTTGTAGTCAAATTTAGGGCCAAGGGCCCGTTTTATATGAAAAGCAATATTTAACTGCAAAGAAATGATTGTTTACTTGAAGAGTCATCAATTTTAAAGGTCAGGTTAAAGTTTTAGACACAATTGTCTCTGCAATATTATTAATTTGCAGCTGTTGGCAAAGTCATGTCTGAAAAATCAATATTGCAGACACAGGTTATAATTATGTGGAAATTAATCAAAGCCACCAGCTTGTTCACCCAGTAAATAATCAAGGGACAAATCTTACTACCTCCTGGAAATGAAAGAGGAGCACAAACATCGGAGCCGAGATCAATCAAAAAGGCTTTTATGGAAATGGTTGAGGAGAGACTGAGAGATTCTGAAATTGAGCTGTGATAAATAAGCCGGCCGAGGCAAGTGTGCAGAAATCAATAGCAGATGATTCATTCTTGGTTTGGTAATGGTGGCCAGCAGAGTCCCCATGGTCTGCAGACTTGTGGCTGTGTTCCTGTGGAAATGGAGGAATGTGTACCTTTGTGTGCCTTCATATGAACCTTCTAATGCCTCCTCTTTGTGCTCTTACACTGAGTCATTTCTACATGAGTGTAGAAACCATCCATTCATTAGGTTCCACTTAGGTATGTTTGCAGTGTCAGCAACAGTATTTTATTATGATGTTCTCAAAGCGGAGCTCCACCCAGAACAAGGAATTTGCCACCTGTCAGCTTTGACCTTCAAGCTGTTAAAATACAATTTTACATTTTAAATAACTGTCCAGCTTGAAGCCACCAAAAACAATCGTAAAGTCGAAAGTATCAATGGTTGTAACGTTTGACACAAGTAACACAAAACCAAATACATGTAAAAAAAGAAAGAATGACTGCTGTTCATCAGGCTAAAACATTCTCTATATCTGCAGGATTTACAGTGTCTCAGGTGACTGACCCACTCCATTTTTGTTGCATTGCTAATGTTAGGTTGGGGTTGTCAGGGGTTGTGTGCTGATGATCAAGTGCCTAAACAGAGAGCTCTCAATAACAAGGTGGGTAAAGGGGATACTCCACACCAACAATCAAGTCTGTTGTGAACAAGGAGGTGGGTGGAACCCAAGAGCAGACACGTTTTAAAAGATGAGAAGGTGATGTTTATTGATTGGGGGAATAGTGGAGCAGGATGACAGAGCATGCTGGCTGGCAGGCAAGCTTAGCTGACAGAGCGGGCTGGCTGGCTGGCAGACAGGTGAGCTGACAGAGCGGGCTTGCTGGCTGGCAGACAGGTGAGCTGACAGAGCGGGCTGGCTGGCTGGCTGACAGGTGAGCTGACAGAGCAGGCTGGCTGGCTGGCTGACAGGTGAGCTGACAGAGCGGCCTGGCTGACTGGCAGACAGGTGAGCTGACAGAGCGGGCTGGCTGTCTGGCAGACAGGTGGGCTGGCTGACTGGCTGGCAGACAGGTGAGCTGAGAGAGCGGGCTGGCTGGCAGACTGACACACAAGCAGCATAACGATCTAACAATGGCTGGAGGTTTGACGCTGCTTAAAAAGCCATGGTGATGAAGATCAGGTGTAGATGATCAGGAACAGGTGCCGTCACCTGACAAGGGCAAAGCAACGCCTCCAGGGCACAACAATGTCCTAGAAAATTGACACATTTCTTTTGTTTATTTTGGCTAAAAACGGAATAATCCTAAATAAAAAAACCACTGGAACACTTTGAAGATAAATCAAAAGAGGATCAGAGTGGGACAACAATAGTGAATGTTCAATGACAAAATAAATTATCTCTCCTGCAAGTACTTCCTAACTTCTAATGGGAAATCTGGCTTGGAGCAAATGATCTTAATTACGGAAGTGCTTTGTTTCCTAGTTTTATTTTTAGAAGAATCTATCACGAGGTGAAGGTGCGTATGGGTGCGTGTGCAAACAGGTTGGAACAGGTGGATAAAGGTTTCAGGTGTGATGTGTGACCAAAAAGTGCCATAAAGAATGAAAGTTAAGATGTAGATAAGACTGGTGACAGCAGTCATGTTGTTGATTTAGATTCTCTGATGCAGAGACAAGAGGCAGAGCTGGAGATAGCAGTGATGAAAATGTTGAGGTTCTCTTTAGGAGTGACCAGGATAAAGAGGACCAGGAATGAATCTATCATGAATGAATGAATCTAAATGTTCTGTAGATAAATCGAGGAAAGCAGATGGAGATGGTTTGGACACGTACACAGGAGGATCAGTGACGGCAGTAAAAAGATGCTGAGGTTGGAGCTACAAGAGATCTATGGAGGATAACCAAAGACAAGGTTTATGGATGTAGAGACGAAGGACATGAGGGTGGCTGGTGTGAATAAATGAAGAAGGTTTGATGGAGCCACATGATCCACCCCCAAAGGGAGCAACTGAAAAGCATAAATGACTTAGGTCTTAGGCAGCTGAACATTCTTTCTTATTCTTCTCACCTTGACTGTCTATAATGTAATGTTTGCATCAAATTATTAATACATGTCAATAATATGAAGAATAACTCATCAGTTGAAGTGTATGTATGTGTTTGTGTGTGTGTGTGTGGGGGGGGGGGGTATGAAGTTGCCAAAAAAAGGAAATGATTCATGGTCACCCTTCAAACTAACAGAGGATTTATTGCTGTAAACAAAACCAATTTATTGCATACATTCTCTACAGATAAAAGATTTAATTCTTCATAGACTTCAGATTTTAGGATTTTTTTTTTATCAAGAAGTTTACTTATTTCTTGAACTAGAGTTTAAGAAGCTTTAACCTGATTTGAAGCAGTTGACATTGTGATAAGATTGCCTTGAAGCATGTTGAGATGTTCAGCCATTTTGAACAGAACACCACTGAACAGATGAAGTATGTCAAGCAAAACCCATGACATCAAACCAGATAAAATGTGATTTTGAACTGTAGCTATTCTGGAGAACAAACCTTGTTTGAACAACATTGTTGTTTTCCAATGAAAAGCATTTAATCAGAAAGGTCAGTGGGTGAAGCAAACTTGACAATCCTCTATTTCTTTCATAGATCAAAGTCTGCACAGTGTGTTCTGTTCCTTTAAAAACCTGTTTACAATCAAAGACTCTTGATTTTCTTTCAAATCTAAGAGACAAAGGCAAGTGCTTCACACCTCTGCTGTAATTTCCTGCAATTAGTTTGTAATCCTACAATGTTATTAGGCTGGAAAAAAATAAATGATTCTCCTGTCTTGATCAATTAACTGCAACATCACTGAAAAATAAATGTTTACCCTTTCGCTGGTGTTTCATTAAGACATAAAAACAACAGTAACACCCTGCTTGCTTCTTTAGACCCCAAAACTGAAAAGAAATCAGCGTCAACACTTTTAAACTTTATTGGTTAAGGGATTTTGGGGACTTTTCTCCAGAAGGAAGGTTTTGGTCTGAAGAAAAAATGATGATGCTTCAAAACACACAGTTTTTTTCCTGTTGTCAAGTATGATAACGTAAGATAAAGCCTGGACCGCATCTGTGTGACAATAAGCAGATCCTTGGTTTCAAAGATTCCAGAGTAGCACATGACTTAAACTTCATGAAACATCTTTGTGGTGGAATCTGAGGAAGTGTAGGGACCTAAGAGTGAAATAGTGACTCGAAGTGAAAGAGTCATGCAGGACTACAAGAAGCTGGGGTTTATGTTTGGGGTGATTATGACTGTAAACAGTTCTGTAGTACTGTAATAATGAAGACATTCGTTCATCGACATTTTGAAAAAACTCAAGATTAAAAATAAGCTTTATTCTTGATGTAGACTTACTAGAGACAACTTTGTGCAATAACAAGTCCCATTAACGCTTTCATAACTCTTCAACTATTTACACAATTGATATAATTCCAGCCAATTCTGAAGAGGAGAAAAGCAGCTTTGTGCTGCTCTGCAACATTTTATAGTAGTAAATTGTTTACGCAATAAGATGGAGAAAAACAGCTTTGCACCATTATTTAACACTTTATGCTATTAATGTGTTGCATAACTGCCAAAAAAGCAATCAGACGAAGCAATCAAATGGTACGAAAAATCTGTTTTCTCCGCATCAAAGTCAGCTAATTCACGTTGATCACGTGAATGGTCAAGGTGGTACGGTATGCCAAAGAAAGTGTGTTATTTAGGTGTCAAAGAGTTAACGTAGGTCAAGGAGCCTGTGTTATTTAGATGACACTGGCGACGTCTCTGGTGTTAAAGAGTTAAACTGGCTTTTGACTGACTGCCCCGTCCGATTCAGTTTTCAAGTTTTCATTTTTAGAGCATGTCCTGCTGTCAGATCAGACCACTGTTTGGACTGATGGACCAAATTCATAAAGAAAAAGGAACAGTGCATAAGTAAAGAGTGACATAAAGTTTCAATTGGGAGCAGTCCTGCCGCTAAATCATTTAGAGGGATTGACTGGTGTTACTGAAGTGTACAGTTTGTGTAGGGCCAGTGGGCAGAAAACACAAACCAGTTGGTTTTGTTCATTGATTATTGTTGGGTCCCTGCAACAAGAACCAGATCTGCCTTGTTATTTTCCCCGATGTTTTCTGCTGCTTCTCAAGGCCAATGGAAATTGAGACTGCAGCTACATGAAGAAACACCACAACAGACCATCTGCATGCACCTACAGCTGTCTGTTTACATTCCATTTTTAATAGGATGCAAATCTGGCAGCTTGCATTTGCGGCAGGCGTCAAACTTTTAAAAGAATTTTGTTTTGTTCAAAACCAAAATGAAGTAATATGTGTTGTTCTTGATTAAAAGCACAGTGAGGGGTAATCAGTCCAATAAGGAGCATTGCATTACACCCTCTCATGGGAATATCTGCTGATGAGAGGAGCAGCCTCTTGAGGACCAGCGCGGAGCATCTAATCATGGGAAATAAAAGCTAAGCAAAAATTAAACTCAAACTAAACATTTCAGCGCAGCACAGTGGGATTCATGGCTCTCACGGATTCCAACAGCAAATCAAAAAAGAAAATGGATGAGATGAGAATACATGAAAGGATGTGATTGAAACTAATAAATGAGTCACAACTTTCATTATTTTTGGATGGAAAAAAGATTACATATCTTTTTAGTTGGGAGATCAGTTACTTTTGTTTAAGTTTTCTTTTGTTTTGTTGTTATTGTAAAATCATTCCCAGTGGTCTTTAATTAGGAGTATGCTGTTTTTAAATAAAATCTAAAACCTGGGTCATTTTCCAGGACATAGTTTCCACAGAGCACGAGGAGTTTATTAGAAATTCATCTCTGAGCAGCGGCAAGGACCATTTGCATAAAGCAACCCCCCTTCCCTCCCCGTTACTGAGAGCTCTCTGTTTACACGTTCACCCACTAGCTGACAGCCTCTCACAACCCTAACCCCAATATTGGAGCTATCCAGCCATACAGTATTGATCCAGATCCCAGCTCAGACGAGGAAAACAAAAACCTACATGGATCTAGTCATCTACAAGTGGATCCATCAGAATGGAGTGGAACGGGGAACTTAGCAGAACTTAGCAAACAGCATTTTTTCATCTGCTCCGTATTCACAATTATTTGAATAAAGATGCATTCCAAGAAGTCCTCCAAAAACACAATGTTCATCAGAGTGGGTCTTTAAGTCATTTTTAGTATGTGCTAGTTTCCTCTCTGAGGTTGGTGAGCGCAACCTCCCCCTCATTTGTTTCTGTTTCTAGCCCATTCAGACTTTCTTAGTCTGCAAAGTTGTTTTTCAGGTCATTTATTTATTAATTAGATTCTCATCTTCAGTCTTCTAAATTTGGCTCCACCGTTAGGACTTTTCCATGAAAGCAGGATTTGTCCTCCCTCATGCCTCGCCTTGTTGATGGCTCAGCTGCTTGGATTCAGCCACTATTTCCTGTCTATTCCTGCTGGATCTGTTCATCAAACTCATCTTACGCTTTTGGGTACCAGCCTTTTTACAGCCCTTCTTATCAATTGTCCTCTGACAGAAAGTGGCAGGTCCTGCCTTAGTTCTCACATCATGTCAAGTATTTATTGCCTGTCTGAATGCAAACCTGGTCTATCCTGGATTTACTCTGCAGCATTTCTCCCAGCAGAACATCCGCCTTCTGATTAGCTTTTTTCTAATATTCTGTTTCTTGGACTACTATGAAAGATTACATTTTAGACTTTTCTGTATGGATTATGAAGAAAATTAGATCATGAGAAGGAGAAGTTGTAGATGAATGCTTGCTTGAAGTTTGTCTTAAGTTCCCCCAGACCAGCAGAAGGGGAACATAGTGGATCACAACCAGCACCCCAGCAGTTAAAATGATCATACTTTTTTATACTATTTCGAGCCCAGTGATGCCCCCTCTCTGCTTGGAGGAGTTTCTTCCTGTTGCAGTAAACCTTTACAACTTTCCATGTTGGAGTTTTTGATTCTACATATCTTACTGTTTTGCCTGTTTTAACTCTCTTACCGTGTACTTTTAACACTAATAGGTTTTCCAGCAGAGTTAAGTTGGCAGAATCTTCACTTATTGTTGCGTGAAGTCCAAAATGAAGACTATGACTGGAGGAAATTACAAAGCACCAGATTACAAACTTAACATTTTATTGGCAATAGCTGAGGGTTTACGATAGAAGTCCAGAGCGTCTGTGCATAAAACAATTGGTATTGTCATCCTGATATTAACATAATCATTGCATTATGTCAAAACCTCAATAGTTGCTTTCACAAGAAGATGAAACGTTCATCTCATCATTTTAGATAACGATGTGTGTTTTCTCGAGATAACTGAATGAATTAACGTTCATGTTTTGTATCCAGTATTATATGAATGGGATGGAGATGTCTGATGGTGGATCTGAGCCAGGGGTGTTTGTGAAATCTTCTTGTTATGTTACCTGGTATATGTTGTGTATTAGAAGTGGTTTCAAGTAAAGATGGATTCTGAGGGTGGTCAGTTAGTGAGCAGATTAGTGGAACGTGGTGTTAGTGCAATGTTCATGGATAGAAGATGAGATCCTGTATGGTTTGGATGTGACTGTCTGGTTTAAAGAGATTCATTCATTCATTCATTTTCGTTTCCCGTTTTATCCCGGGGCTGGAGGAGCCTAAACCGGCCACTCATGGTCGAAGGCACGGGGCACTAAAAGGTCAAAGCACCAGGAAAACCAACTAGGAAATAAATGCTCAGACTGTCTGCACAGCAAAACAAGACTTTGCACTAGTAAGCATTCTGTTTATGGTATGAATGCTAGATGGTAGTGACAACATTATGCAACGGCTGAGCAGGAAGGAGTCTGTGGATATGGCTGATGGGAAATGGAGTAAAGAGCTGCAGAGCTCAAAACCCAGCGAGAGCTCCCTCTGGTGGCTGGATGCTTGAGTGGCTGGCTGAAACGTGATGGATGGATGGATGGATGGATGGATGGATGGATGGATGGATGGATGGATGGATGGGTGCCACTACTTTGACATCAAGTTCTATAACAAACTGTCCCACCATATCGCAGGCTCATCTTTGTTGTCAACTTTTTTTTTCTTAAGATCACGTCCTTTCCAAGTTTTAAAAAAGTGGAATTTTTGTAAGATGTAAATTCTTCTACGAAGGCTTAATCTGTTGAAGATGGTTCGGCGCTCCTGGCTCTAAAAGCTGGGGCCAAACTTCCACTAGATGAGGTGTGATTGACCATTTGTCGGCAGTGGTGTGAGTGAAACACAGAGCCAAAGCACATAGCTCAGGAGAAGTTTGAAGCATGTCCTTTTCATTTTTAACAAGCCTAAAACTTAATCATATCAAAAGTTCAAAAACTGAGCAAGAAAAATGTTGATGGCAGAACCGTGTTTTCTGCCTTCTGAGTCAAAGTTCACTACCTTCTGAGCACTTAAACATGGTGATGTAACCCTCTTTTACATCTGATAGGGAATCTGTGGGGGCAAACGGGGAATGTTGGTGAAAGGCTTTGCTCTTATTGAGAGTCATTTTTTAAGGAAATTGCAGTAATGATTGAGGTCAGCCGTCTTCTTCATGTGCCTGAGAACATGAGAGCACCTCCACCTCTTCAAACTGACATCTTAATTTGTTTCTACCGGACAGGTTTTCGCTCCCAACCCCTTTGGAGAGGTTCGTACACCCATTTCATTCTCCTGCAGTGAAAACATTTCAGCCGGGGGCAAAAAAGGGAAACTTTATTTGATTCAGTTTAGTTGTCACGTAAGGCTGTGTGCTCATCCCGGAAAATAAAGAGCACTCACAGGTGAAACCGGCTAGATAACTGCTATTTTTTGACATTCATTTTCCGCTTCTGTATTTACACACAGGCCATAGGAAAGAGAAAAGGCTTCACAATTGAAGTCATTACACAGAGGTCACAGCCGCTGACTTCCAACCATGACAGGAAGTCTATCTCATCATCCCTTTTATACAGCCGCACGCCGCTCAGGCTTTCTGCAGACGCAGTCAGGCGGCGAGCGACTGCTTCAGCCGAGCGTTCACAAGGTGAAGTACCTGACTGCTCTCCCCGAGGCGAGCCACGACTGAGCAACTTTCTGAGTTCTGCAGGAACAACAACGTACTTGCTGGGCCAGACTTTCTTCTTGCCTCATAGAAAAGAGATGCTGCTGCTAAAGTGATGAGTGAGCACTGCAGCTTCATTATTTTTTCAGCCAGATACAGGCTGTCACTTTGGCTTTGCAGAGTCAAAAATAAAATCCTAGGCTTCCCCCTCCAGACTCTCTAGTTTGAGCTAACAGTAGACATCTTTATTACCTTGCCAGAGGTTGCTTTGCCACAGGCAGTGTTCCTGGATTTGACAGCAGAAAGACATCTTTGTTCTTATGTGTGGATTAAAAAAACGTAGCCTATAAATGAAATCGGTAGTGTTTGTTGAAGTCTGCAAGCAGCCACACTCATGTTAAACATGTTTAAATGGATGCAGAATTGTCAATATGACTTACTTTAATTGAAGCTTCAACACATATGTGTGACCATTGTTGAGAACAGTCGAGCTTTTTAGATTTGGTTCATCCAGAGTTCACCCGGTGTTTCTACAGTTCTCCTGAGATAAGCAGGAAAGTTGTACTTGCTGTACAAATCCTCAAACTGTGAAAAAGCACTCCTAAGGTTGATGGAGCAGCACAGCCCCAGTCAGGAGGCATTTGCTCTCTGCACGTCAAGAAACACAGGTAGATCCTGGGAGTTTACAGAGGTAATTAGCGTCTTATTAGCAACAGTTACCAATTAGTTCCGTCCACAAAATGTAGCTGAGGTTGATGAGAACGTAATGAGTTTTGCAGGTAATGGAGCATAGATGATGCTATTACAATAATGTATTTACAATTTTCCACCGACTTGAAACATACATATCTTTGCTTGATATTCTGACATCTAACAGTTGTTGGCATAATTTGGCAGGTGTTGAGCTCATAAACTGTCAACGAGTTACAACCTTCTTAAGATGCAACCTTCATTCAAGAAATTAACCAAATGCTGTTACATATTGAACACAGATAAAATATCAACATCAAACACACCATTTTCATCAGAGTGGGTCTTTAAATCCAGCACATCAGCGGCATCACAGCAGTGCTCCTGTAGTTGCTGTCCGTCAGCCTGTAGATGCTTTGACATTCTGGAGAAGCTCAAATCAAAGCATCATTTTTGTAATTGATCAAAGTTTGTAGTGGTGTGTTGTAAAAGAAAATGTTGTAAGTTTAAACTCTTTAGTTGCTGCCTCCAAACTGCTACGACCCCAACATGGCTCAGTTCTAGGGGTAGACAAGATGGGGTCGCAACATAAAGAAATGCTTGGACACCAGATAATTAAAAACGAACACAGTTTATTAAATAAAAACTCTGTGTCCTGGAAAGATAAAAAGCAAAATAATTAAAGTGCTGGTTTAAAACAAAAAGACGAACCAAAGGGAACTGGAACCTTGGCCAAACATGACAAAAGGTCAGGGAGACAGCTGACCCAGCCATGCTGGCCGTCGGAGTCAGCAGCTCCCTGCTAAGGGCTGCCTAACCAAAACTAAAACAGAAACAAAGCCCGCAAACTAAGACTACCAAGGTCCCAAACTCAAATTAAAATAACAAAACCCAACAGTATAAGACTGTTGAGGAACCAAAACAGACACAAACCAAACCCATTGCTTTCAGCCTCCTGCTCTGGCTCTGCCTCCTTCTCTCTTTGGCGTGGCCTTCTTGGTCTTAAATACCCGGCAGGTGCTGATTAGGATGATTGGCTTCACCCGCCGGGTGAGGCAGCATGACAGGATGTGGTGGCAGCAGGGGGACGTAACAAAACCAATTTCCTTTGGCAAACATCACTGAGGTTTCCTGTTTCTCAGTCCCACTTTCCATTGGGCAAAGTGAAACCTTTGTCCTCACCATTGATGACAAATTACCAATAATTCCAACTCGCCAAAGGCAATTTGAATGTCTTAGCATATAATACTTGTGACTGGAGTAGTTGGAAATCAAACGACCAACCAATACCACAGCTGAAAGATGACTTTTCCATCTCTTGGCCACACCTGCTTACATTCCATCTATCCATGTTATAAACCTGCTGAATCCCTTTAAGATTAATAAGGTTTCTGGAGGCCATTTTTGGGTGAAGACGCTACCTGGACAGGTCACCAGTCCATTTCAGGGTCACACAACACCACATTCACACAAGAGACAATTTTGATTTACCTATAAAAGCATGTTTTTAGACTGTTAGGGGAAACCGGAGTGCCTGGAGAAAATCCACAGATCCACAAGGAGAATATGCAAACCACACAGAGAGGACCCAAACAGGACGAGGGCTTTCTTGCTGTGAGACGTGGGCGCTGACCACTATGTCACTGTGCAGACCCCAGATGCTCACAAGTCAAAGGTAAACAACATACTTTTTAAATCTTCTAGTATTCTGAGAAAGTATCTTAGTACGCTGACGTCTACCTTTTCAAACAGCTTCAACGTTATTTACCTTTTGGTAAATCCTTCTGCAGGTGAAGACACTGACGGGGGGTTCTCAGTGGGTCCCCTCCCCGCAGTAAAATTTTAATTAGCATCTCTAGCAGTTTGGGTCACTAACAAAGACATCAATCTGAAACAATTCAATATTCAATTAAATGGCTCTTGCTTTACACCTTTCTCCACAAAATTCCCTACAACACCTCTATTCAGCATCCCAATTAATCAGTGTGAAGCCCCTAATGAGAACCAACCGTCAAAGCAAAGGCTCTTAATCCCAGAGGCTTTGGTTGGATGCAGTCTTAGCTGATTTCAGGAGTTTTAAATGCCATGGAAAGCCTTAGGAGACAAAGAGTTCCAGGTTCATCAGAGCTCCTGTAGACGGCCACCGTTTATTTCTCTGAATGTTGCAGTGGGTAGTGGAAGCCATTACCGAAACCACCATGCTAGCGAGCTAATGCAATTAACATTCTGACACAGCTAATCTGTGCTGGTCATGACCTCCCTCAAGTCTGTGTTTTACAAGTTACTTTTCGGTAAAAAAGCCAGCTTGTTATTCGATTTTCTTGGGCATATTTTTAATACAAGAATAGCAATGTTTTTGTAAATGTTTACAAAACTAAAGAATCCAGACAGAGGTGGAGCAATGCAAAAAGGAACTTTTAACTTCAGATGCTGTCCATGAAAGGGTCTGAAGCCGTTTGAAATATTCTGTTTGTGTTCAGAGCCACTGTAATTGGGCATTTTCAGATCAGATGCTTTGTTTGGAGGTTGTGCATGTTGGGTCAGGATTTGTTCATGCATCTCTGCTAGTTAGTATTCAAATGACTTTTTGTAATTAATACAGGGAAGCTTGAATTAACAGGCCGTTTTTCACTGTTCCTCTGCCCTATCCTTATTGGTAACCTCTATTTTAGTCTCTGCTAAAATGCTACTGTTTGTTATTTCAAGTCTGGTTATGATGCTTCTGTTTGCCAACTTTTACCCAGCTTTTCCTGGCCATGGCCCAACAGTGTGTTAGGATGCTGGTGGTGAGATCACAGCTGCAGCTGGCTGTGCAAACAGTGGAAGCCTTTTTCCCACATTCACATTTAGCTGCTGGCCGGGGTTGCTATTTTATTCTTGAAATAATCGTGATTAACTCAGAATGAGAGATCATAGCAGGATATGTAACCAACAGCACTGTGTACTCATATCAAATACACAAATAAGTGTAGAACAACAATTATGTTTGTGACTGCTTGGGCAAAAATAATCCTGAAGTTTTTTGTCAGATTTTAGAGTGCATTTACACCTAATAGATGATACTTCACTCGAGTTCACTTTGTTCAGCAAGTTGGAAAGCTAATCTAAACCTTGGTTGAGATCAAACAGAGGCACTTCAGAATAGTGGTCTCTGTTCATCTTGATGTGGACCCTAGTGTGGTTCACTTCAGTAAGAAGAATCTGAGCACCTTGCATCCATCACTGCAAAGCGATGCTGAGGAGAGAATGACTAAGAAGGTACACTGATAAGTGTTTGTGATATAGATTATAGATTGTTGGCAAAACAGTGTAAGAAACAATGTGTATCATGTTAAAAGTTGTTTCAATGAGCCTACATTCATACAACTGCATTTTGAGGACTTGCTGTATCTAATCTTGCTCCATGTTTCTCCACGGCTCATGGTTTCTACTCTGTTTACATCACTTGATGACTGGCTATGGAGTCTATTCAGCATATATTGCAACATATTTTGTACATAAAGATGACTGCAAAATGAACAAAGGAGAATCACAAAATACAAAAAACTGAAAATAATAATTTCTTGCAAGTCCCCTGATCTAGAGGATGATTGTATGTAAGTGTTCATTCTCTTCATATGTTTTCTGTTCAAACTAAAGCAAAATTTTAAAGTTGTATCCTCCCACAGCTTATAAAAAAGCAAACACAGCTTCATATTTTTCCAACATGGCTGGATAAATGGATCAAATCAAATTTTACTTGTAAATAACTTCGTACGATAAAGTAACACAGGGCGCAGACATAAATGTACAGAATGTACAGAACAAATGTAAAGAAAAAATCTTTTAAAAAGCAAAACAAAAACCTCCAATTAAAAAGAGGAAAATCTTAAAATCATAGGAATAGAAATTTGAAATGGGATGGATGGATGGATGGATGGATGGATGGATGGATGGATGGATGGATGGATGGATGGATGGATGGATGGATGGATGGATGGATGGATGGATGGATGGATGGATGGATGGATGGATGGATGGATGGACAATGAATCACTTGTAAAAATGCTTGTGGTTTTTATTTGCCACCACATCTATTTCATTACTTTTAGCTTTTACGTATGTTTCATAGAGTTTATCATTTTTACTTTAATTAAAGTGCAGCACTCAGAACATGTCTCTTTTTTAGACCTCAAATCTGTGGCCATTTAAATGACCATTGAGTCGTGTTGGAACAAAATCATTAAAGTTTGAAAACAATCTTTTAAAAAGCACACATGAGTTCATTATCATTGTTATCATCTCTGTTACAAGACTTGATAAAAAGCTGGGCCTCGGCACACTTCATCAGTCCACATGTTGTACAACTATTACCATCAAATTACTTCAGCCTGGCCTCATTTGATGATTCCCCCAGTGATCCATTGTGGCTGCCCTGTAATACTGCAGCATTGTCTGTGTCCCCAATGTCTTCCCTTCTTCACTCACCTCCCTGTGAATTAAGTAGTTTCTGGTGAAAAGCTGCCAGCAGCTATTCAGTCGAAGAGCTTCCTCGTTCTTTCAGCTTCTCACAAAAACACAGAGGTGACCTCTGAGGCTTGTACATACGGCGAATCAAAAGGAAAAGAGCTGCAAGAGACAAAGAGCCGTCAAGGACTTCCACAAATGTTTCAAGTGTATGCTGTCTGAGAGTAAAAGAAAAATATCCAGCGTGCAGAGCATTTTAACAGGATCAAAATATCAAAATATGGCTGTTTACATAGAAAGATTGAAACCTCAAAATGATCCTCCACAATGTGACACAAGTGCCAGCTAGATGAAGCCTGTAGTTTTTGTGAAAGTAGTTAAGTTTTATCTAATTATCAGTTATTAGCCTTTCAAACAAGCTGAAAGCAATTCAAAGGGTGTTTATGCAACTGATTACCATGGTGCAGATACAATATTAATAAAGAGGGTAGAAGCATCAAAGGAAATCCTGGTGACCTTCTCTCCTCCTGCAGGTACACCGGGTGCTGTGCTGCATCTGGTCAAAATATATGATGTTTAAATGTATAATATATGTATTATATATGTATTATATATATATATGTATAATATATAAATGTTTTTGCTTCATTTTGAGTATTTATACATTCAAATCATTGTGAATAGGGAGCAGGAGAAAAGTGCCATTTGAAAAAAGTTTATTTGTTACGTAAAAAAAACGCTCCCTGGTCTACTCCATTCTGATGCATCCACTTGCAGACAAATAGATCCATGAATGTATTTGTTTTCCTGGTCTGAGCTGGAATCTGGATCAAAACTGTACAACTGGACAGCTCTGATAGTGCTCACCATTTTTTTTGCACTGGTAATATTAGGTTGTGAGGGGCTGTAAACCAGCTGGAGGGAGTGTAAACAGAGATTTCAGAGGGGGAAGAGGAACGCCGGGCACTCCAACGGTTTCACTCACAACTTAGAGGTGAATTTCTGTTGAACTCCTGCCACTCTGCAGACGCTATGTCCTAGAAAACAACACTGTTTTTTTTATTTTGGCTAAAAACAGCTGTTACACTTAAAAGTGAAGCTCTTTGCTTCACTTTTAAGTTACTGTTGGCTGCTTATTGTTTTAGTGTAAATAAATTTGACACTAATTTTTGTAAAGGCAGTCTTTTGGTATTTTTTTAATACATTCTCATTGGTTTACCTTTGTTATACTCCACCCCCCTAGACAAGGGGCATAACAATGGCACAATCATGGCTAAAATACAACTGGGAATCAAAATACTGTAGCAGACTGAGTCAGCTGCACGGCTGTTTGAGTGCTGTTTTGAGTTCGGAAGTTCAGTGAACTCACCAGACTGAGATGCTGATTGGTCCCCTGTTCTGCCACTCAACTGTTTTGGGGGTTTTGATGAATCGGTTTCTGCTATTGGGGAAAAGGTCGAAGGGGGAGGGCTGTGCCCAAAGAGAGAGGCCAGACGCGTGTTGAAGCGGGGTTGTTAAGTTCGTTTTTCTGATCTGTACGGCGTGGGTTACGGTCTACAGTAACCCAAAAATAAAGAACCTTCTGGACGATTAAGTCTCGGTGCCTCAGTGTGGGGAGGGAAGCTACAATTGGTGTCAGAAGTGACTGAACTTGTCGCCTTGGACCGCCGCTCACGTTACGTGGACCGTTCACCTTCGTCTGCGGACTCTCTGGACCATGTTTCCCGCCGATACTTTTGGCGGCAAGACTGAGGCGGTGAGGGGAGCACACAGACTGATGGACAGCGACACGGAAAAAGAACATAAAAAGTAAAGCAAATGGTCGCTAACTTAGCTGCCGATGCTGGACTGGGTTGCTTCAAAGCTTCCGCGCCTAAGGATGCGCGCCCAAAGGCGGGAACGGTGAGGGCCCCAGCAGCCGGGCTACATGAGTCTCTCCCCCAATCAATGAAAACACCCAGATATGATGGCAAAGTTGACTGGGAAGCATTTCAGGCACAATTTAAACTGTTGGCCCTCGCTGCACGCTGGACTAGTGAGGAGAAAGCCCTGCAGTTGGCCATGTGCCTCACAGGTGATGCCCTGTCCTGCTTACTGCTGCTAACACCGCAGGACAGGTGCGACTACAATGCTTTAGTAGGCACGTTGAAGAGGAGATTTGGACAGTGCTCCACAGTCAGCCTCCTTCGCTCGGAGCTGTGCAGTCGACACCGCCGCTCGGGGGAGCAATTAAGAGATCTAGCTATTGACATTGAAAAATTGGTTCACCAGATCTATGCTCGCATGCCCCCAGCCATTCAGGCAGAGTTAGCCCGGGACCACTTTATGCAGGCGCTAAGACCGGTTGACCTTCGTGTTCAAACCCAACTAGCACATCCTAAGTCTCTGCAGGAGGCTCTGGAGCTGGCCACAGGAAGAGAGATGCTGTGCACACACCCATCCGGAGCGGATCCTGAGGCCTTTCCAAAGGTGAGAGCTGCAAGTGTATCAGAGCCTGACGCTAAGGGGCCTGCATGGGCGGAGGAACTGACTCAACTAGTGAGAGCTGTGGCGCTGAGAAATGACCAGGATTCCAAGGCCCGCCCCCAGAGGGACTGGAGCCGACCCAGAGCCTGCTGGGGTTGTGGGAAACCTGGCCACTTGCTTCGGGACTGCCCTCACAGCCAGGGAAACGGGAACGGGACCGCATAGGCGGGACAATGCGGTACCCTGAAGAACCGTCCCGATTGGGCCTGCAGAAATTTAACGCTGACCATGTATGAGGCAAGGATGGCCGATCTGAGAGACTGGTGACTTTGGGCCGAACCTGGGTTGGTGACTGCTGGTTCACAACAATGAGTGTCAATGGGGTGCCGTGCTCCGCACTGGTGGACACGGGCTCGTCTGCAACATTAATTACTCCTGCTGTGGTGAGGAATAAAACAGCCATCCTTCCTACTGCTGTCAAGCTGCAGACTGTCACCGGAGAACAGACTCCCATGGGGGGGGGGGCTGTAGTGACTCTGGAGGTGGGGAATAAGAGAGTGAATTGGCCTGTGTGGGTTGCTGACTTGGAGGAATGCATATTAGGCCTCGATTTTTTGCGAGCCCAAGGCTGTGTTATTGATACCGGGAGGGGAACCATTACATTTTCTGATGGACATGTTACCCAGATGACCCAGATTTCTCCTGGATCAGGGTCCCATGTGGTTCACACTCTGGCTGTGACTGACAAAACCATGTCAGATTCAGAGGAGAGAAAGAGCCCTGTCCTCAATGTGTATCCGGAAGGATCACCCAAGCCATCTGTGGGGAAACCACCTGCAGACACGGAAAAGACTACAGCGGTGAGGGAAGTGTGGAAGAGGAACTGTGAAGGTTTGTCACCTGATGAGCAAGAGCAGCTGTGGAGTCTTCTGTTTGAGTTCAAGGACTGTTTCTCTGTGTCAGAGGATGATATGGGTCGTACTGACCTCATCAAGCATGACATTGACACAGCTGACGCCCAGCCCATCAGAACCAGACCACGAAGGCTCCCTTTAGCTAGACAGTCTGCGGCAGAAAAGGCCCTGTTGGAGATGCAACAGGCGGGCCTCATTGAGCCCTCCACGAGCCCATGGGCTTCAGCAGTCGTCATGGTGCCAAGGAAAAACAAAAATGAATGGCGTTTCTGTGTTGATTTTAGAGCTCTCAACAAAGTGACCAAGAAAGACCCGTACCCCCTCCCACGCATCGATGAGTCTCTGGATGCAGTAGCAGCGTCATCCTGGTTCTCCTCTCTGGATCTTCGCAGCGGATACTGGCGGGTACCCCTGGCTCCTGAAGCAAAACCAAAAACTGATTTTGTTTGTGCTGGGGGCCTCTGGCAATTCAAGGTCCTCCCTTTTGGCCTCTGCAACGCCCCTGCTACATTTGAAAGACTCATGGACAAGATTCTAATGAACATTCCTCGCTCAGAGTGTGTGGTGTATCTCGATGACATCCTGGCCCACGGCCCTTCATTTACCACAGCTCTAGAAGCACTCAGGCGAGTGCTGCGGAGAGTGAAAGCTGCAGGCCTGAAGCTACACCCCCAAAAGTGTTGCTTCATGCGGCAGGAGATCACTTTTCTGGGACACAGACTCCAAGGAGGTGGGGTCGCCACCATGCAGGACAAGGTTCAAGCAGTCAGAGACTGGCCTACACCCATGTCGGCACACCACTTGAAGAGTTTCCTGGGTCTGGCCTCGTACTACAGGAAGTTTGTTAAAGGATTTTCATGCATAGCTTCGCCCTTGTTCCGCCTGCTACAGAAGGGAGCAAACTTTGTATGGACTGAGGAATGTCAGCTTTTGTGCAGCTGAGGGAAGCTCTGACCAAAGCACCTGTTCTCTTCCCACCTGATCCTGCTTTACCCTTTCTGCTAGACACCGATGCCAGCAATGTGGGCTGTGGCGCAGTTTTGTCCCAGGTAACGCCAGAGGGGGAAAGAGTGAAAGCACTGTCGCGGCGGCCATGTGTCACAGAGGACTGTCACTATTGTGAAAAGAGAGATGCCCAGGAACGGGAGTGGCTGAAATCAGATGTGCAATGTGCCTTACTGTGCACTCGACCCACAACAATGGCCACAGTGGATGCTGCAGAGTGTCGACGTCAGCAGCAGGAAGACGCTGACGTGAAGCATGTTCTCTCATGGGTTGAGGAACAGCGAAGACCGTCATGAGAGGAAATCTCCATGCTCTCCCGAACAACTAAAGGTCTGTGGTCCCTGTTTCACTCTTTCCGTCTGTGTGATGGTGTGCTGCAGAGAGGCTGGAAGGAGCCAGCTACGGGTGAGATATGTTGGCAGGTGGTTGTGCCAAAAAGCCTGCGGCTTACTGTTCTTCAAGCTATGCATGGGGCCCCTGGCTCTGGACACTTTGGGGTTTCCAAAACTCTCCGCAGACTCAGACAAGGGTTCTACTGGGGCCAGAGTCGCAGAGACGTGGAGGAATTCTGCAGAAGGTGTGACCCCTGCACGGCACGTAAGGGCCCAGTGGGTCCGTCACATGCTCCCCTTCAGCAGTTTCCTGCAGGATGTCCCATGGAGAGGGTGGGAATTGATGTCCTAGGCCCCTTTCCTCGCTCAGAAAAGGGGAACCGTTTCATTCTGACTGCAATGGATTATTTCACTAAGTGGCCTGAATCATACTGCCTCCCTGACCAAGAAGCAGAGACTGTGGTGGATGCACTAGTTGAGGGGATGTTTAGTAGGCTTGGGGTGCCAGAGGTCATCCACACGGATCAAGGAAGAAACTTTGAGTCCAAAGTTTTTGCATCTATGTGTGAAAAACTGGGTGTTCACAAGACCCGTACCACCCCCCTGCATCCACAGAGTGATGGGCTAGTTGAAAGGTTTAACCGCACATTGGCTGAGCAGCTGGCCATTGTGGCAGATAAACATCAGCGGGACTGGGATACCCATGTACCTCTGCTGCTCATGGCTTACAGGTCAGCAGCCCAAGACTCAACTTCCTGTTCTCCTGCCTTACTGATGCTAGGCAGGGAGATACGTACACCAGCAGAGATGGCAATGGGGAAACCCCCAGATGTGCCCGGGGACCTCCCGGGGCCAGACTATGTAAAGAAGCTGCAAGACCGGCTGGAGTCGGCACACAACTTTGCACGAAGCAAGATGTTAGGTGCTGGACAAAGACAAAAAAGAAATTATGATGTGCACACGAGGGGGCGCCACTTTCAAGTGGGTGAGTTGGTGTGGGTCTACCATCCACAAAGGAAGAAGGGCAGATGCCCAAAACTGGACAGTGACTGGGTGGGCCCTTGTGAGATATTGGAGAGGCTGGGTGAGGTGGTGTGCAGGGTTCGACTACCCCCTAGGGACAGAAAAGTGGCACTACATCGAGACAGGCTGGCTCCCTACAGAGGCGCTGCAAGGTTAGAAACAGCCGCAGTGGAGACGCAGGGAGCAACAGCGGGTTCTTGCATTTCATTGGGATCTCCAAACAGACCTGTTGTGCATCCTGTGGATGAGAATTCCCCCACGGGAACTGCATTCCTCGCTCCACCTGTTGCCTCTTTGTCTCCTGGGATAACCGCTCCTTGTCCTACGGAGTGTGCACGGCCACAGAGAGCTCGCCGTCCGCCGGGTCATCTGAGAGACTTTGTTTCCCCTCGAGGGCGAGGGTTTTTTGGTGGGGGGGATAGTGTAGCAGACTGAGTCAGCTGCACGGCTGTTTGAGTGCTGTTTTGAGTTCGGAAGTTCAGTGAACTCACCAGACTGAGATGCTGATTGGTCCCCTGTTCTGCCACTCAACTGTTTTGGGGGTTTTGATGAATCGGTTTCTGCTATTGGGGAAAAGGTCGAAGGGGGAGGGCTGTGCCCAAAGAGAGAGGCCAGATGCGTGTTGAAGCGGGGTTGTTAAGTTCGCTTTTCTGATCTGTACGGCGTGGGTTACGGTCTACAGTAACCCAAAAATAAAGAACCTTCTGGACGATTAAGTCTCGGTGCCTCAGTGTGGGGAGGGAAGCTACAATACCATTGACTGTCTTAAGTGAAATAATTGTTTGGAGTTGAGATTTTATAGGATTTCTTGGCGATCAGCTTTTTGTGTGTAAACCTCACATACAACCCCCACCCCCCACACACACATCCACACTGATGTAGTATACTGTAACTCAGGGGTGTCAAACTCCAGGCCTCGAGGGCTAACCTCCTACTGGTTTTCCAGAAATCATGCCATATTTGCTGCTGATTTTCTGGATCAGGTGTGTTTAGCCAATAAGGAGCTTCAATGACAGGCTGGAAAACATGTAGATCACTGGCCCTCGAGGCCTGGAGTTTGACACCTGTGCTGTAACTGCACGTGGTATTTGGACAAGGAGCTGTTGCTTTCCTGCCTCTGGTCTTCAGAAAACGGTCCTTGCTCTACGGCATAGAATGCATGGAAGAGGCTGACTCTTCAGACTCGATAAGTAGCTGAACAGTTTGTGCCAGGGCACAATTTCTACATACGATGATACAGTAGGTGGAAGTGTTTACTCCATCTGTGTTTACTCCATCTGTCAATCAAGGCTTTGCTACATCACCAACTTACAACTATCTTCTTCCGTTCCAGATCAGCTAGACCCCTCGGTCTCATGATTGAATGATTTTGTGACAGTACAAATGTGCTCTTATTGGCCTTTTGATGCAACCAAATTTCAAAAAAGGACTGCCAGGAACCAAAGTAAACTTTGGGCTTAGATGTGTACATCAGCATGAAGCAAATGGTGTGCTGTGAATAAACCGGAGCTTCTAGTTTGTGGTTTACATTGTTTGTTCTACTGCTGTTGTTTAACTTTTTCTTCTCTTGGGTTGTATTTTTGGTGATTCTGTGACAGCTTCCATGTTGGCTTTGTCTTCTTTGATTTAGTTAGTTCTTTGTGCTCCTCTTTTAGGGGGAAAAGGAGATCCTCATAAAAACATATTGACATATGGTGATCAGTTTTCTAAAGTTTACCAGGGTTTTTTTTTCTTTTTTAACCTGCTTGGTTTTCAGGTGGAAACAAGGATGCATGTTCACATTTACAACTCGGGTGAATGTTTAACAGCCACTTTTTCCTGAGTGCACTTCAATGGGACGCTTTCGCTCATGAAACAGGAGAGAGCTCCTCGGCTCATTCCTCAGCAGTCCCCATCTTGAATTCCTGCAGAGCCGGGTGGTGCGAGGTGGAGCTGAGTGAAAAACGACACAAAAGGGAGTGCTGCCATATTCTCCCCAATCACTTTAAATTCATCCGGGAATCACACAGGAAGTCCAATCAGCCCTCAAAAGCTCAGCCATGGATCCTGTTCTATTTTCAGAAGTGGCATCTGCTGCAGCTGCATGGATCACCCCACCACCACCTTCACCACCACCGCTCCATGGTGGAGCAACATGCTTGCATCTCGTTTTACTGCAAAAACATCATATAATTATGCTGGAAGTTCCTCTATCAGACAGAAAACTCATGTTTGTTTTTGTCTTTCAAGTCCCAGCTGCTCTGTAAATCTCATAAATTACAACCACAAACAATCCCTCCAGAGGAGGAGCACCAGCACCATCTTTTTGAAGTGAACTGAGTTTAGTCAGATTTTTTTTTTTTATGTATGACATCATAGGGCATTAAATGTAAACATTCAGCAGATGAAAATAAGCTGATTGTCAGATAAGTTTTCTCATATTTGAGACATTTTTATTACCTTTACGGCATAATTTACTAAAGCAGTGGTCGCCAACACTCAGGACGTGGACCGGTACTGGTCCTTTGCACAGTAGGTACCGGGCTGCAGCTTAAAAGCACAACCTACATTTTTTTCTGTTTTGTTTATAATCTGATCCTGAAGGAAAATATGCTTTAGAAAACTACTGGATTCTCTGCATCACATCCAACTCATTCTTAGGGTGTTTTAGGTCTCTCTCAGTCACTTGTTGAAAATCCATCCTCAGTTGCACCAATCACTAAATTAAAATCCCCAAGAAAACGAAGTTAACCAAAAACAAATGCATTTGGAAAACATCCAGTGAGAAAACGAGCCTTCAATTTCAAAATAAAAGAAGGTTGCATTTAACTGACAAAAACCAGGAATGTTTTGATTCATTGTGACAGTTGTTCTCACAGACCATAATAATACTTCAGAATATTTACAACACTGTAAAACAAAACATTGTTACATAAAAATGTGAAAAAAAGGGCTGCCTTAAAATTTTAAGTCAAGATAGCAAACATGATTTGTTGTGTTAACATAACATATTTGTATTGAGTTAAAATATCTTGTTAAACCAAAGTACTGGTGTATTTTTCTGATGTAGATTTGAAGGTCATTTCAGCTTTTGGTTGTTATAACTTAAATATTTTTTCTCAACTCATCTAAAAACACAAGTTGTGCTAAGTAATGGGTTTACTCAAATTAAGTTGCAACTGTTAGTCAAAGTAACTGAAAATATTTGTTTGACTTGACCTAAAGAAGACTATAAAAGAATTTAAAATACCCTAAATTAGAACTACAAAAGTTAAACAAGATTCTTCCATCCATCCATTCATTTTCTTAACCCACTGCATCCCTTTTATGGCTGCCTGAGCCTAACCAGGCTACAGTTGAGTGAAGACAGGGTACACTTTGGACAGGTTTCTATTTTGTCACAAGGCCACACACTCACCTAAGGACAATTTAGAGTGATCAAGCAATGTATGAAGCATATTTTTGGAGTGTAAGAGGAAACACAGGTGGAATGAACAAGTAACCTCCACACTGAAAGGCTGCAGCTGGGATTTAAACAATGCCTTCTCACTGACAGATGAGAGTGCTAACCACTGGCCAACCATGCAGCTCGATGAGCCTAATGAAGGCTTCATGAGGCTTTTTCTACTTCTTCTTTTTTTGAGCGAATAGAGAACATCTTCCTCATTAGCACCATCTAATGGTTGCAAACTGGAAGTGCATAAGGAAGATTGTACTTATAATGTTAGGTCATGCAGCCTAAACTCTCATATTAAGAAGTTTTACTTAGTCAAGATGTATTTGAATTAAACTTTTAATTTGAATGAATAACATAACCAAGAGCTTGTTCAGTTGACTTACAATAATACCTTAAACCTTTGAGATTTCTAATCAAAACCTAGAGACCAAATAAAGTTTAAAGTTTAAAGTAGCTGCAGAGATTTTAAACAGGATGAAGTTAAGCTTTACACTCAAAAGTTAAGGGAAACTGGAGGCAAAAAAATTATAAATCGGTCACCCACTTCTGCCTCATACATACCGGTCCGCAAACATTTCTCTGATAATAAACCAGTCTATGGCTTGAAAACTATTCAGGACCACTGACTCTTTCTTCCTTTCACAGTCCAGAAACATCCTTCGTATGTCAAGTAATGACTCCAATTTGCCCCCTGGATGTGACTCTGTATGGTTGTTTGTCTCTTTGTTGCCCTTTAATGGGCTTGTGGCTGAAATAGGATCCAAGCAGCTCCATTGCTTCAATTAGGTGAGTTTGGAAAATGGAGAAAAGTAAAAAAAAAAAAAAAAAAACATTTGGGAAATGCACTAGTTTGGCCGTTCATTAAGAAGTCCGACATGTCCACATTAACGTACCAAGACAGTTTGCAGTTTTTACAATCATTGGTTTCCTATTTCTCTGAGCTTGTTGCAACACAGACACAACTGGATTTGAAAAATAACTGTATTTTACTACCTGTAACTCCAGTAAAAAGTTTACAGTGCAGACCGTCCATCTGCTATTACAGCTAGGACAAAGTCATAATTATAAGTCAGAAATTCTGACACCAAGTCTGTCATATATTGTAATAGAGCTTTGAAAGAAAAAGCCTGATTTGTGAGATTTGCACTGCATCTTTTTTTCAAGTCTCTTCCAACTGTAGATGGTGGTCAGGTGCTAGTAAACAGTAGAAAAGAAGCTCCTACCCGCTTGTTCAGTGTAAACACTATGGGCTATACTCGCGTTCAAGAACATGCGTTTAGCGCATTCTTGAACACACATTACACACTCAATGTGTACGTAATTTTACAGTAAAGTGGGTGTGGCAGACTTTGATGGGTGTGGTCAAATTAGCATTAACTGAAGGTTCATTTACCAAACATTAAGATTTAACATTTAAATTTACATTCATGATTTTTGTTTGAACTTTTATAAAGAAAGCATTACATGCTCATCATTAAATATTTCATTACATTTACATTTCAATCAAACTTAATTCAATCAAACCTGAAATAAGTTAGGGCTCCTGCTGCATGTTCAAATCAATGAAAAGTGCATTTCTGCAAAAAGATCCAAAATTATACTTTTAATTTCCCAGACAAATTCCTGACAAGGAGGATTTTTGGGGGGAATTTTGCTGCTTGAGATTTCTTGGGTTTTGCTACAGGTATTTTTCTTTGCTCACGTCATTTAAACTTCTAAAAATCTCCTTCAAAATCCACTTGGAGGTTGGATCAAAATAGACTATGTCGAGTTGCTTTGCTGCAAAGTAAATGTGAGGAAAAGTTCAGTCTGCTACCACTAAAGCTGGTGGAGTCAGGGGGAAAAAGTGGGCAATCATTTGGTGTGTGGTCATGTTATTTTTCACAGAGATGGTGTTTTGATTGCCTACAAGGGGAGGAAATGGTATTATTTGCTCCAAAATGGTTTGAGCTGGATCCACATCAGCTGAGACTCGCATCCCCCTCCTCCCCCCGGTTCTGCGAGGGCAGGCAGCTCTCAGCTTGATGGCTGTGTCAAAAGCCTTAGTGGGAATATTCCAACACAGCAGGGCCTGCATGTCTTCTCAGATGAGCTCTTCCACTGAGGAAGAGGTGGATTTGTCAATTCCAAGCCTCCTGTGACTGACCACCAGTGTACAGATAAAACACTGTGAAACTCTTTATTCTGTACACACTGTCTCTCAGGAAATATTACATTTGCAAATGTTGTGTTTTAATTACAAATTTATCCAGAATTCATCCAAAGTTGTTTTTTTGTTCATGAAACATCATGTCCACCTGAAACACATTCATCAAGATGGAGATCATTTATGATTCTGTCAGTTCAGCTGGTTAGAGCGCTGCTGCATCACAACAAGGAAGATTGTTTTAAATCTGAAAAAAATGTATGTACTTTTTTCCTTAAATTTATTTCAATGCAAAGCAGTTATTTACAACTTAGGAAAACATTTACAAATTTCAGATTTCGTGTTTTCTTTTTTTGATCTTTTTTTTTTTTTTATTGTTTGTTCTTTGTTTGACATCATTTTATGAAAGTTTGTGGGTTAAGCCAGTTTTTCCCAACCTTGTTCTTTGCACAACATTGTTCTGGATTTTTTTAATCCAACCCTGCTCAAGCACACCTGTCTTTGATGACTGTCATTGTCTGGCGTCTGCAGAGGCTGATGGTGAGCTGAATCAGGTGTCCATAAGCAGGGTAACATGGAAAGCATGCAGGAGAAGGTGGCCTGAGGACCAAGATGGCTTACACTGGCTTAACCCACAAACTTTCATAAAACGATGTCCTTATTTTAAAAAAAAATGAGATGTCTTAACAAAAGTAGGTGAAGCCTATGGGCCTCCCACGTTCAACGTTCTAAACGTTTGATTGACAGATTTTGAGTAGGTCGTTTTCAAGAGGTAGGGGTTTGGACTTCCAACACGCTCACTTCTGATTGGTGAGAGTGGTTCCCATGGAAACACTGCAACATCTGCAACACAAAATGGCAACTGGATTGATTTCATTTTCTATGGATCCGTGAGGTCGGCAGCAGAGCCTGTGGCTGCAGCAGGACCACAAGCCATCTGTAGCCAGTGCGAGTCTTCTGCCATAGATTGCTCCGGCAGCCGCACTGGAGCTGGACTGGATGTAGTGTGTGCCCGGGGTGAGGGGTCTGTTACCCCCGCAGCAGCAGCAAAACATGAACCGAGTATGAGGAAAAGAGAGAGAGAGTGCCACGACCAACACTAAGAATCAACATAAAAATGTAAAGAAACTGAGTGAGACTGGAAAAAGAAGCAAAATCATTTCATTTTATTGATGATACAAAGAAAAAGTGTAGAGTCTGCAGAGAAATAATTCCATATAGAACTGTCTATACAACAAACCTGTACAGACACATGAGAGAACCTTCTGATCATTACTGACAGAGGAAACCAGATCAGCTCCTCAAAGCCTTGGTGTTCCTCTACCACAACCAGAGACTCACCAGTGGTGCTTTTCAGATGGATAAAGAGAAAGATTCTGTGGAGGACGTAGAGCTGAGGCTTCATCTGCTCATGCTGATTTTTTTTTTAAGTTTATTATTTGTCCCTGCAAAGTGTCATTTTTCTCTAAAGTATGTTTATATCAATACACACATTTTTGGGTCATGGTGAGCAGAGAGGACCAAACATTTATTTTGGGTTTCACTTTTCTATTTATGTGAAATGAAAGCACAGGGATGTTGTATATGGTGATTGTGCAATAATTTCCTAATGCAGATCTAACAATTAAAAGAGTTGGAATATGAGAGTTTGAAGTTTATTTCATGATTTAAATTTTTAAGGCGCTTAAAAAAAACTGTTCACAAAAGCTGCAGCAAACTCAGGCATTTTAGGCCACAACAATCATAAATATCTGCTGCGAAATCCTGGAGGGTCAGCTTACAGTATAGCAAGATTTTCTTTATGACATTCAATTAGAAGTTCTTTTCTATTGTGGTTCAACCATTCATTTGGTAAAGCAAGGCAGTTTTCTAAATGCCAATTTACAAGGTTGGCAGAGCAATTATGTTATAAATGAAATCTTTTGTGCAATGTCCTGAACTGGAACTGTACACGAAGTAAATGTAACCACTGCTGTGTTTTTATGTTGGATCAAACAAGTGTTGGTAATAGTCAATAAACTTTGGAAATGTTCATGCACTCGCTCAATGCATTTGAGTGCATAGGATTTAGCAGGGGCTCTCCAGATAACACCCCAGATCGGAACAGATTAGGAGTTATTAGTCTGTGGTAGCTGCTAATCTGCTGTGTAACAAAGAGAAAAGCCTTTGTGCTCTGATGCTCAGGTTCAGCTAAGGAACTTCTAAATGCTGAGTGTGTCTGATTAAAATGAAGACCCTGTGAAATGTGTATGGAAGCAGCAGTAAAGTAAGGATCTGTCCACTGGTGCAATTTGAAAAAGAGCTCCAAGCTCTCAGCAAAGTGGAGTGGACAGGGAGTGGGGTTGCTCCGCTACAACAGTCCTGCCCACAACTTAGAGGTAAATTTCTAATGAACTCCTGCTGCTCTGCAGAAAATATGTCCTAGAAAACAACACTGATGTTTTGATTTTGCCTAAAACTGCGTAATCATAACTGTAAGAACACAAGGAACACTTTGATAATAGATGATCAAAGTAGGTCTTTAAATTAAACACAAGTCCAGTGTCTTCAGATGAAGTCTTTACGGGTCAGTTTTATTGTGTTTTTCTTCCAAAAGGTATATTTAATAATTTCTGGATTGTTTCCTGTGCCTGATTAGTTGTCAAACAATTATTATTATACTTTATAGTTAACATAGATTAACATATTTTCAAAAACTTCCAGGATTACATTGAAATTTGTCTTGTGTTTTTTGGCAGTTCTTTTACAGACAGCTGTATCTCAAAGTTTCAGTAAACAAAGTAAGTTATGTTACAAAATTCTCACAAAAATAGCAATGTATTCTGCTAAAAAGCAGGTTGTAGTTGTTAGCTTTATTTGGAAGATTGGGTTTTGATGAATGAGCCTCACGGTGGGGCCGCAAACACAATCTTAAGACCCCTGTCTTCAGACTGTTTACCCTGCAGGTGATCTGCTCACAGTGTGAAGTAGAGCCCTAAATGAGGCGAAACATCAACATCAAGCAACAAAATCCAAATACACGGCTCCATAAACGTGTCAGCACACCTGTACTTCGATCGGACACATTTCATGTGGAGTTTGTTTAAAAGCTGCGGCTCTGAAATGTCCTCAGAAAAGTGCTGAGGCATGACTTTGTCATTTCGGCCCAGAAAGAGGGAATTTCCTTCCTGGTTGAGGGCCTCCTGCACTGGAACGTGGACGCATGTGACCTCCACTTGACAGTTTTTCTGATGTGCCTGCTGAGCTCAGCATGTATAAATGAACCTTAATTTCCTTTATTAATTTTACACGTCACAATGAATTTCTTCTTGCTGGACCCGGCTGCATGCTGTGGTTCACTACACAACCTGATGACTTCTGCACACACCACACACCATGACATTGAAACTAACAATATCGCCTTTGACCAGGGAGGGGGGACTGAATAACTGTAGCACAGTGCAAAAGAAAAAGTAAAAGAAAAACTAAAGATGGCACAAAACTAATTTTAAAAGTGTCTTTTTTTAAAGCGTTTGCAGTTTCAGTCGTTTTTCTTCAAAGGTCTCAATTGTTGACGCAGATTATCAGGTTTTGTCTTCAGTACAGCCAGACGACTCATTCACTTAATGATCTGACCTTCTCTTCCTGCGCTGTGACAGATGACATGCAAACATCTTTAACAATCAGGCAGTCCACTCCATGCATGAATATGTTTGGTCCATTTCGTTTATTTTGTGTCAGAGCCGAGGCTAGCTTGCAGAGGTGAGCCAGAGCACAAAATGTTGGCACGATACAGATCTGGTGTGAATGCTAAGTGTGCCAGAGTACAATTCTCTAATTTGACTCCCACGTTCCTCTGGTTTCCCTCTGATTTTTTACTCTGGAGTGGTTTTTGATTGTTTCTTTGTTTTTGTTTTCTGACCATTTTAACTTGTTTCCTTTTTTAGAACCCAGTGTTTTAATGAAGGCAGGTGAATTCCTAAAACCATTTGTTTGATGTCCTTCACATGCAACAGTCCTATCATATCGCTTGTACTTTTTGTAGTAATGATGTCCCATGGGGGCCTTAACAGTGGGTTATTCTTTCAGTGGTCTCTTGGTGCAAAAAAAACCTGGTGTGATTGCTGAATATGTCACAGCACAACTCTCCAAAGTCATGGCACCAGTGGAAAGTGTTAGCATGCTCAACCACAACAAAAACACGAATTCATAGATGACTGAGCTCTGCAAGAAAGACCAAAGAAGCACAAACAACGTAACCATTTGGTTCAGTGAAATAGAATGAACAGTGGCCCTGAGGTGCAAATCACATCAACAAATGACCTCATCAAAAACATATTAAAGATCACAATGACACTTAATAAAGCAAGAGAACGTATAAAAAAGCAACAGTACATTTTAGAAATCAAAACAAAGTTCCTGAAAGCAAAAACAGTGAAAGCTGTTTTGACTTCAAAAAATATATTCGTTTTTTTAATATCAGTTTTGCTATTTTAATTGTCATTGTGATCGTTTAAAATGTTTTTGCGTTGAGTGATTTGTTAATGTGATTTGTATTTCAGGGCCACCAAGAGTGCTTATTTTCAACACAAAACTTCAGTTCTGTTCATGTGTGCCAAAGCCCAAATTACTATACTGTTAATTTCCTCCACCCACAGTTTTGTCAATGTCAATTGGGGGAGCTACACTATTACTGCATAATTAAAAAAAAAACGCATGAGTGCAGACCAGTGCGAATTTGGGTGTGTGGACCATAGTTCTAGCAAGCTAAACTTTTTTTCATAACTCAAACTTATGACTGTAACAGCTACAAGAAAACACGTGAGTGGACAGTTTTTACCCAAAATGAGCTCTGCTAACTTTTTTTACTGATGACGAAGTCATTTCCCAACATAGAGACATTGTAAAATTGTTAAAATAGATTAACAAATAGGAGGTATTTTTGTGTTCATGATGAATTTACCAGGAGCTCTGTTATTTAGAGATGTCAGAAAAACTGAATTATTATTGTTATTCAATTTTTTATGAACACATAGAAAATGATCTAGTGCAAACATATCTCAGTCAGCTTTAAGCCACATTTTTTCATAAGATCTCCAAGTCCCAGTCATGCTAAGTCTGATTGGTGACAAGGTTTGTTCCATCCACAGGCAGATGGCCAAAAAACAACAGCACACTGCATTTTCTGTGAATCTATTTGTGTACAGCCAAGTTTTCTTCCATGCAAGTAAGTCCAGGACCTCTTCCTCTTTGCTCAGAAAAACAAGCACTGCTGACATGTGAATAACCCCATAAGTGACAGCTCTTGGTACTGCTAGCCTGTCAGGGCCAGTGTGGCCCCGGCAGCACAGGAGAATAACTGTATCTGCAATTGGATGGCATCTGTCGCTCAAACAGCAGATTCCTCATTACAGGCAGTTTCTTTGACTGGCTGCTCACACATCAGATGTCACAGTCCATCAGGCATGCCCAGGTGGGGCCAAAATGAGCAGCTGCCAAAAGTCTATTTAGCTGCAAAAGAGTGGTGTGGGGATAAACGGCGGGGCCACAGAGCTCTGAAGGGGCTCCAAAGCCTCAGTCCTGCTGGTGAGTGAGTGAGCAGCAGATCCATAACTCACTTTGGTTTGTAGCTGGTGTTTGAAGGCGGCTGTTAAAGAAACAACTCAAACTCAAAAATACAGGCATAGGGGATGTGAAAGTTGTTCTCTGATGCCTTCTCCCCCCTCTGCAGAAAAACATCCTCTGTTTTTGTGAAAGTTTTTTACAAGATTTTTATGCTCTTCTTCCATTAGCAAAAGCTGTTATTCAAAAGTAATAACTTTGAATTTACTGTCTTTATTGCACCTGGAAAAGTAGAACATTGCATCAAACGTGACAAATGATTCCAATTTCAGATTATGGCTATGATGGTGAAATAATGAGAAACAATATTGTTTATCTTTGGTTAGAGAAGGTCCAGAAAACAATTTCGAGCAGTTGCCACTTTCTGTCCTTGTTTTTTGGTGCTTCTGTTCTGCTGGGCTCTGTCTCTCACACAGGAGAGCTGGATCATAAATGGGAATCCTGTAACACCTGAACCTCATCATCACTCAAATCTGCTGCATCTCAGACTGTTTTCTACAGCTTCAACCCCACCAGTCTGTCTGCAAACACTGAGTGGTATCTCCAGTACACAGCACTGAATCCACTACTACACTGAACTCAGTAAACTGGATTGTTCTGGGTTCTCATCCGTCTCACTGACAGCATTTAGTTCATCAGGGCTCCATAGATGTCACTTTTCGCTCTTTGGGAGAGATCCTCTGGAAAAGAAAAGCTGCTTCCTTCATATGTTTCATTAAACTGAAAGCATCATGTTACTTCAAAAACTACATCTCCTTAGTGGAGTCAAAGTCTGCTCAGGGTAAAGAATTCAGTGGAGATGGTTTCATGGATGGCTCATTCCAAAATAAAGAAAAAGAATGAATTAATGTCTTTCTGCTTTGTACTCAGCAAAAAGGGTTCAACTGAAAATTTGCCAATAAGCTCCAATTGTTACTGTGAGTTCAGATCACTGCTCCTTCAGAGGTCGGTTGAACTACAAAGAAGAAAGTCATTATGCACTCAATGTGTGACAACCACAGAGACTGTAACTGTTTGCTTGTTAACCAGAATCATCTGAAGCCGAAGTCACATCCATCTGTACAGGTGTTGACTCTCAAGGGTGATCCAGGTTTTTATGTTGTCGTGGATGGTTATGAAGAGGAGCCACTGCATCTTAAGGGAGGCAGGGAGGGGAGCGCTAGTGTATCTTGCAGTTCCCTTGAGGCTTTTCCGGCCACCTCAAGGGATGAAAGGTACTATTGTTGTGCATGTAGCAAGTGGACAGCAAAAACGTACGTTTGACTCAATTATGACGTACAAGTGCCTGGTTTGTACAGTGTCCTCACGCTGCCCCTTACTGACTGTGCACAACTGCTGCATGCACGTAATGCGTAAGTGCCTGTGGGACTCCTGCAGGACGTCTATACAAACTACAGTCTTATTGTCTCTTATTGTCTACAGTCTCACTTTCTCATCGCTAACAGTCAGGCTGCATGCAATAAGGGGTGCAGTTGTCACATGAACAACACTAACAGACCCATTGCGCACAACAAAAAAATTTGGGGGGGTTGAAAAAAAATGCATAATCCAAAAGACTAATCTGCGTCTCCTCTACTTTACCCTTACTTACCGTATTCTCTATGACCTGGCCTTCCTATGCCCACAGAAAAAAAAGTGCATGAACACATTGCTTTACGGGTTCAGCGAGTTGTCCATGATCTTGATATTTTGTGCCACCCACCTGCA
Source organism: Oryzias celebensis (assembly GCA_014656515.1). Lineage (NCBI taxonomy): Eukaryota > Metazoa > Chordata > Actinopteri > Beloniformes > Adrianichthyidae > Oryzias > Oryzias celebensis. The sequence goes on along the minus strand of BNCR01000018.1, from coordinate 20,669,725 downwards.
TACCCCACACGGGTTTGCCTACTTTTTGCCCGTAAGCATCCTGTATCCCAACAAATGCAATTGGAGTGTCAGGGGTGTCCTGTTTCAATGCTAAGTCAATGCACAGATGCGTTGAGAGCTCCTGTGGGGTGTTTTGAGCAGCAGAAAGTGACAGGTGCTGCATTGTGGTGCAGTGTTTACAGAGTTCAAATATTTGAATTTGAGCAAAGAATTCAAATCGTGTCAAACAATCAGGACTCAGCTTTGGCCTGTAACTTGTTGATGACATGATAATGGGAGTCATTCAGATGAAGCTCCTGCAAAGGATGATGAAGCTCACCTTACTGGGAAAATCCCTGAATGATCTCATGAACCCAGATGTCATTACTGATACTTTTATGCAGTTTTTCTAAATAAATAAATCTGATCTCTCATCATCATTTGTGTCTTCTATGCAGTGACTATATATGAGGTATACAGATATCGAATGGTAAATGGTGTATAAAGCTTTTCTACCTTTCTTGAAGGCCCAGTCACATTCACCCATGCACACACACATTCACACACTGATAGCCGTTTCTAAACACTGGCACCAACCTATAACCACCAGTGGCAATGCAAGGTTCAGCATCTTGCTCAAGGACATGTCGACACATATCCTCATATATCATAGTGTCCAATAGAGTCCTATAGATTCCTGAACATTAAGGCTGAAAACCTTTGAAAGTAGCTCCTCCCACATGCATCAGGAGCTTCAAGTTTTTAACACATTTTTTAAGTGTTGACCTACAAATTTGACCCATGTCAAAAGAAAGCCAGCAGGCACAATTTAGATGTGCAAATTGCATTCGGTGTGAAAACAGCATGAAGCTACGTTAACATCACCCCAGGCAACGCGTGTTCAAGTGACCACGTCCAATGAATGTCTATGTAAACATGCGTAAGCATGTGTTTCAGGCTTCTGTATTCAAAACTCTAACGTTCATGCGTTCTATGACCGTTTTTTGGCTCTATCTACAAAACGCATAGCCATTGAACACATTGCAAGTTGTATCAGGTCAAACCAGGAACTCAGATTTAGTGACGTATGAATGATGTCCCCTTTAATTCATGAAAGTTCCAACAGTAATCCAACTGAAAATTGATCGTGGAGGAGAAATTAATATTTGGGATTTGTGTCCGGCTGGAATTCTATGACACAAAGTCTGTCATATATCAGAACAGAGCTGTGAAAGAAAAGCCTGGAGGAAGATTCACAAGATTTTCACCGCTTCAACATTGTGCGCTGAGCCACTTGCAACTGTAGGTACATGGGCTAGTAAATCATAGAAAAAAAAGGAGAAGAAGCCCCTCCCTGCTTGCTCAGTGTGAACATTGTGGGAAAAGTGCCCATTCAAGAACACACGTTTAGCACGTTCCTAAACGCAAATCACATGTCAAATGTGAGCACAAAATAAGGCTTAGGCCACCCTATGCCACTACAGGTGGGAACAGAGATGCTAGGTATGAATAGTTCACTGAATTGATCAAAATCATATTCAATTCAATTTGGTTAGTGTTTCTCTGGAATAACAATTTAGCTTGTGTTGTGTCTTTAGCTAGATTACATCCTTAATGCTAAGTGAGAAGTGCAGAACTGAGGTAAAAAATTTGTATATCCGTTGCACTATGAAGAATAAAACATATGGCATTGTAGCAAAAACACAGTAAAATCACCTCCTGCAGTGGTCGAAATATTTGTTAAGGTGAGAGTAAACAGTGCTTAAGGCAAAGCTGGAAGGAGTTTTAAGCAAATAATGTGGGAAGGAAAGAAGAGGTTGAATGCAGATGTCCAGGTCAAGGTTTGGTCACCTTTTTGGCTTCTCTCTGTTCTGGATGCTCCCCACACTGTTTTACTGCACCCACTTGCTTTCTGAGTGCTGGGCCAAGAGGGAAAAAAAACATCACTTCAAGATTCTCTCCATGCTGGTAATTATTCCTAATGAACCAGCCTCATCTTGCCTCCCTGATAAAGCTGCATGATGCAAAGAGTCTTTTTGATTTCTCTGCAGTGAGAGCATGGGTATTTCTGACAAGAAATACAACTTCATTTTCAGAAATGCTGCCTAAAATTTTCAGGAGGGTCAGCCATTCCTCACAGCTACCTGCAGTCTCTTGTAGATTCATCAGTTTTACGAGTTTAGCTTGTTTTCCTATTGAAACATCTTTTTTGAAAATCATTTTCTCCACACTGGGCTGCTTTCAGTGAGTTCTGTGCTGCCAGACATTTCCACATGATTTGACCTTTAGCTGGTGTGGTGGGTTTCCCTGACATGTCTGCAATATCATCTTTTCTTTTTTACTTTATCTGAAGAGTTGGAGAAGTAAATCCTAATGTGCTTGTGAGTTTTTGCTTGGATTTTTCAGTGTGTACTGTATTATTTTCAGTATTCATCTTTGCCATGAAGTCATCAGTGTTTTTGAACAGCTAGAGCTATCCCTGAGTTCACACCTGAGCAACCATCTTCTTTTATTCATTTCTGCAGACTCTGATATATAGATTTGGATGTTCACCCAGACAAAAGCTGTTATCAATCCAGCACGGAGTATTGAACTGCAGAAAATGTGGGGTTAGGTGGGGAGATGGTGCTAAAGGGGGCCTTAATCCTGCCTAAATCCCTGAAAGGTTGTACACCTGACCCGATGGCACTGAAAAGAAATGAGTTCCTCTCACTGTAACGATCTCTTTTGGAGCTCATGAGTTTAGAAAGAGCAGCTTAAGTCTTCTTTCCTTTTTTTTTTGCTTTCACGTATCACCACACCACCATCATCATCCCTCTTCCAGCAGTCCTTCAGATACCAGAGGAATAATCACCAATAACAAGCACGCCCTTGATCCCTGTGCCACCCTCCCACGGGAGCCACGCTCTGCTCCTCCTTGATCTCAACTTGATTTCATCGTCTCGTTCAAGGGTACGGACTTCACAGCGTTCTGCTTTTTCAGGCCGCTTCCTCTGCAGGACACTCAGACTTTGTCATAGCTACACACTGACGTGTGAAAACAACGCATATTTAGCCAAATTACAGAGAATGCAGCAGGATTATGGTCTTCATTATCTTCATTTTATTACTCCTTCAGTTTAAGCCTCCATCACAACTCCCCTTATGGCTAGGGGGATGATAATTGTGCAAACAAAGCATGTAGGTGGCTCGCACAAAATAGCAATTGAGTCCATAGAAGGCATGCTGTGAGAGACAGTAATAGAGAACACTTAAAAAACATGTAAGGGTGAAGTAGGTGAGAAGCAGACATGTCATATACATTTTTTCAACCTCGACAAATGCTGCCCAAGGAACCCGTGTGTGAGAAGTGTGTGCAGTCCTTGTGTGCAGCCTGACTGTTAGAAATCATGAAATTAGACAATCAGATTGTAGTTTTTATGGACATCCTATTGGTGTCCTACAGGCACTTGAGTATCACGTGTACACCCTGCAGTAAAGGACCAGCTCCCACATCTTACTAATGACTACAATATTGCGTAAGAACACCGTACAACAGCATCAATCATGTCATATGTACATGTAACTTCCATTAGCCTTACAAACACTTAACGATACACTTATCTCACACACAAAGATGGAAATCTCCATTTGCATAATGTCCCCTGAAGAAGCTATATGAGGCTCAAGGGAACTGCAAAACACACCTGAACTCCCCTTAAGATACGGCCACTCTTCTTTACGAGATGTGGCCAAACAACCTAAAAACTAGCTGCACCCATACAGGTCAACCCATGGGATCAAGGCCTCAGATGATGCAAAGCTAACTGTGGCTTCCAAGTGTATTTGTCTTTGGGAACTGAGCTTAGATTTACCCTGGGTTCACACTGCATGTGGTCTGGCAACGGTGCGGACGCCGGAGTCTGTACGTAACATGAAAAGTGTGAGAGGCACTCACACTGTATCCGGTTTGGTCCAGCCTCGACAGCGCTCTGTATCCATTTTGTTGGCTTCAAATTTTTTCTGTACGCCGGAGCTGAACCATAGCACTTTATTATGAAGTTGGATCATTATTTAAAATAAAAGCCTATTTTTCGCTGTACTCGCTTTGCTGTACTCGCTTTGCTGTACTCGCTATTTTCACCGTGCTTGCAGAAGGACTGCAAGCAATCCGTAGTCAGTGTGAGTTACCGACTGCAGCTTGACCGCTCTGCAGCCGCACAGGAGCCGTGACCCATGTGATGTGAGCCTGGGGTTACACCAGCAACACTGGGTGTATTTTTTTCAACATAAGTCATTTTATTTGTGCATATTACACTCACTGGCCACATTATTAGGTACACCTTGCTAGTGCCTGGTTTGACCTTCTCTTGCCTTCATAACAGCATTAATCCTTGGTGAAATAGATTCAACAAGGTACTGGAAAAACTCCTCAGAGAGTTTGGTCCATATCGGCATGATAGGTTAGGGTTAGAAGGGTTGTGCAGATTTGTGAGCTGCACATCCATGATGCTGAACTCCCGTTCCACCACATCCCAAAGGTGTTCTATTGGGTTGAGATCTGGTGACTGTAGAGATCATTAGAGTCGAGTGAACTCATTGTCATGTTCAAGAAACCAGTCTGAGATGATTCCATCTTTATGACATGGAGCTTTATCCTGCTGGAAGTAACATCAGAAGATGATAAACTGTGGTCATAAAGGGATGGACATGGTCAGCAACAATACTCAGGTAGGCTGTGGCGTTGGAACAATGTTCAGTTTGTTCTAAGGGGGGGAAAGTGTGCCATGAAAATATCACCCATAACATTACACCACTACCACCAGCTTGAACCGTTGATACATGACAGAATGGATTCATGCTTTCATGTTCTTGCAGCAGATATCAAGACTCATCAGACCAGACAGCGTTTTTCCAATCTTCTATTGTCTAATTTTGTTGATTCTTTATGAATTGTAGCCTCAGTTAACTGACAGCAGTGGTATCCAGAGTGTTCTGCTGCTGCTGTAGTCCATCCGCCTCAAGGTTGGACATGTTGTGTGTTCAGAGATGCTCTTCAGCAGACCTCTGTTGGAACCAGTGGTTATTTGAGTTACTGGAACCAGTCTGGTCATTCTCCTCTGACCTCTGGCATCAACAAGGCATTTCTGCCCACAGAACTGCTGCTCACTGGATATTTTCTGCAGCAGACCGTCTTGACCATGTCTACATGTCTAAATACATTGTGATTGATTAACTGATCAGAAATTTGTGTTTCCGAGAAGTTGAACAAGTGTGCCTAATAAAGTGACCAGTAAGGGTATGTTTTCATATTGTGCTCAGGTTCAGCATCTGAAGGCATAAGGCAAACATTTTAAGCATTTAATGTTAAATGTTCAAAAATTATTCAAAAATCAGCAAGTAAGGCATGAAACATGGGGTAAACAAGAGGGGGACGAAACAGACTTACTCTGATCAACTATACCAAGAACAGTTTAGATTTCATTCTTTCAAGGGTATCCGTTGGACTTCTCTTTGACTGGATTAGAGACGGGGATGATACAAAATATCAGACTATTGCACTCAGCAATATCTGATTACCTTGGTTATGTGGGAGCAACCATTCTGCTCTTCTGCACTGTTAGACTTGTCAAAGCTTCTCCTCTATGCGACCAAAATAGGTACAGATGGTCCACTGTAAACTCCCAGAGAAATGGGACTGTTCCATGCATGGTAGTATTGAGTCTTCAGTTATTTCTTTTTATTTGTTGGTTTTTATGGACTTAGAGGGTGGGGCAGGGGCAGAAGCAAAGCAACCAAATCAAGCATGAGAAATCACAGTGAAAACCTGGAACAACTATGACTGGGAACTCAAAACCTGAAAAAGGAAGAGAACCTGAAACCTTCTGCTAAGATGATCAAAAAGCTGTGTGTTCATCCACGTGGAATTGCTTTCTTAAACTGCCCTTTATTGAACCACCAATGTGATGTTTCCGTGCTACAATGAGAGGTCAGCAGGTTTCTGTGGAAACATTGCTGCTTCCATCGTCTTGGACTGAAACTGCTGACTCACACATAAGATGGAGTGAGCAAAGCAAATGAAGCATTTCTCTCCCTGTAGGATCTCCTTTCTGCAGTGTTTCTGGAATTATCTACTGGATTCAAGCTCCTTTTGCTCAGCTGTTACAGGATCAGGAACTGTGTGTTTAGCCCTACTTTTACAAAGCAATCTGTACCAAACCGTGGTAAGGTACTTCTGGTCCAACTTTCTCCTTTTGTCTCCAAGTGACCCATACATGAGCATGGACCCCACCTTTTCATTCGGCAGGTGACCATAATGTTGGTTTACCTTCTACCAATTAATCGATAAAGTAATTGGCAAGGGGGGGGAAAATGGAAAAGTATTTTTTATATTTTTTTCTGCGCTTGTAGAGTTTGGTCTTGTTAGTTTGATTTAAGTTAAGGATTTACAGTGAGCCATTTAAGCAATTAAAAAGTTACATAAAGGGTGTCATGCCATTGATGCTTTAGTGTTGAGGAATCACGTTCAGGAACCTTTAGTAATAGTGTGCCAGAATCCACCAATCTTTACCCTGGCCCACCATTTCACTTAGTCTACTTGTGCCCAACAGAGCTAATCTCAGCAACCATACATCCTGTAAGGTATCAACAGTTTAGATTGTCTAAGGTTCTTTTACTTAAATGGTTATCTGTTCACTATAAACTGTAGTTAGTGTTAAGGTTACTTTCAGAACTCTTTTTAAGAAATGTACCAAATCAAAACAATTTGGCCCAAAACTGAATCTCAGTTACTGCCCGTGAACCCAGCTCTTTGTGTCTTGACTCTGTAATGGGATGTGGATGAAAGTGGACAATATTTGAGATCTCTTGGTGCTTCTACAGTGATGATTTTACCTGAGCTGTGGTGCTGCACAGCTTCACTGAATTTTCTTGCCAGAGGGCATTTCCCATAGAGAAATATCTCAATCTGTTTCTAAACAACCGGGATAACACTGGAAACAAAACCATTTCATTTGCCAAAACTGTTTCTTCCAACCTTTACAATATGAGTTTCATCATACGTGGATATATTCATAACGCCAGCATTCAGCACTTGTGGCACTTAAAAGCCATAAACACAAGACAAATGTTCATCAGCTGCATGACTGAACAATAATCAATCATGTGACATAGCAGAGGAAACACATTATTTCCAATGCAGGAGAGTGCTGATGCTGACATAAATGAATAAATTGATGCATACTAATTGTGAGAAATTTCCCGTGGACCAAACAGATTAAAAATACTTCCATTATATAAGAGGAGAGGAGGAGAGAGCTGGAGCTCTTTAAGATCAGGTTTTACCTGGAGCAGCAGTCAGCCATGGGAAGGACAACAGCAACATCATGTGGATAAAGGACAAATGACACCATACTGCCATAAACAGCTGAATGGAGAAGCCAATCCAAATACAATCTGACCACAACCAAAGAAAAAGAATGGTATGCAGTCTGAAACCAGAAGCTAACTCTGACAGGGAGCCTCACAATGCTACAGCTGCCTGGTGCTGTGAAGATTACTGAACATGCCTGTCCCTCCAGGTAATGACATCAGTCCAAGCCTCCAACATTTTGAGCTTTCTTTTACCTTTCCTTGAGTTGTTTTGCTCCCTGAGAACTTCAATAGATTTGTTGTAGTCTGGACTTTGACTGAATAATTCAGGCAAAAAATGTTATTTGTTGGATTTAGAAAGTAACTTATATATTTATGAACATTTGTGCACAACCCAGTCTTTGTTTTGATTTCTAATCTGAGCAGTCATTTTGTGCAAATGCACATTTTGGATTTAGAAGAAAGACACTGAACCAGGAATTGCTCCAGGTGGCCTTTAAGCACCTAGCATGGCATCTCTACAACTGGTATATACCTGTAAATGTTGGTGTGAATGGGAGGGTGGCACTGACACTTTAGAAAACTTTGAGCTTTCAAGAAATTGGAATAGCACCATTTACAATGTTTTGGTGGAACAGTTTTTCTAAACGGAGTCTATGCTTTGCCAAACTTTTTTAACTCATGTGTGTTTCCTTGCAGTTTCAAACTCCATCTTTGGATAAAAGTGTTTACTGGAACTTTTCATCTTTCTCCCTGTAGAATGATAAACTCCAAAAAGTACGGAAATGACTGTGTAACTTTTACAGCACTTTGTGTTATGTTTTATATGAAAAGTGCTATATAAATAAAGTTTGATTGATTGATTGATTGATTGATTGATTGATTGATACAGATTGATTTGCAGCAAAGTCTGCTTGCATTCCATCTTTGCTTTATTTTTTTAAAAAAGGAGCTTATTCAGAGCTCTGCTGCTCATGTTCTCACAAGGACCAAGGGTAGAACCAGAATCCAGAATCAGACCAGTTCTGAGGTCTTTCCACTGGCTGCCAGTCTGCCAGGGGTTCTGGAAGTTCTGTTGCATGTGTTAATAAACTTTCAATGGTTTAGCACCAAACTACACGACTGACCTCCTGACCAGTATGTAGTAGCCAGACGTCTCCACTCATCTTGATCCGGTCTTTTGACAGTTCCTAGAGTCAAAACCCATCATAGCTGCATTCAGCTTCTATGCTCCACAGATCTGGAACAAACTTCCAGAAAGCCTTAGATCAGCTGAAACACTCAGTGTTTTTAAATGAAAGTTAAAGACCACCTGTTCTCAGCTGCACTTGTATTCAAAAGTTTACTTCCAGACTGTTACTTTTAGCTTCCTTTAAATTCATTTTTTCAGTTTTCTTTAAATTTTGTTTTAATGATCTAACCTTTAATATTTATCTTAAAGGCCTGTGTTTTAAAGTTTAAAGCCCTTTGAATTGTTTTTGTAAAAGAAATGTGCTACATCTAAACGGGCCTTGTCTTGCCTTGCTGGTGTTTGAGTTAAAAAACTTGATGTCATTTTTTGAAAACTTTTTTTTTTCCACTCTGTGATGTTCACTAAGAAAAACAGTGCAATATGACTCATATCTAAGGTTGCTGATTGCTTCCATAGATTTCCTTCATCACATGAGGTTGAAATCCTCTCTACCACCACCAAAGATGGCTTAACTTAGTCATGCCATCAGATTTTTGACTGCAGAGAGAAAACACAAGCTCTCGCTGACCACAGATCTTAAACCAGGAGGTATCTGAATGTCGTCCATGTAAAAGCATTTTAATCACCTTTGAAATGAGCGATTAGAATAATTATTTCAGTGAAGAGGGATGGCTCCTGCTATTAACAACCCTCTGTTCAATATCACAACAAATTAGCTCACGCTCATTAGCATGAATTGTGCTTGCTTGGTGGTTTGGAAACCTCCAGTGGGATCTTGCTTTATTACTCCCTTCATGTGGAGTGTGTAATTTTAATTCATCAACTGCTGTGTTTATGCAACATCTCTGCTCATAAATGTGATTCTGAAGTTACAGAAGAGTTGAAAATGGGAGGCCTGAGAACAAAAACTTGGTTTTCTAAAAGCTGCTTAGTCCTGAGATAATACAGTCAAGAATTAAACAAAATCTTAAAAAAACAGCAAGTACTTCAGACACAAATGCCACCGGTAATTTAGAAAATGCTAGATGTAATAACCCAAAGGGTTTTTAAAGGTTTAAAAACTGACTAAATAGCTATGTCTAAGCTTTTTCATAAGCTTTTTTATGAGTGTTAAGAACACTTCCAAGGCAAAGGAAGACAAAAGACTGAGTAGTTGAACTGACCTCTTAGTAAAAAGTATTATACTTAAATTTTTTTTTTTTAGGTATTCTTGAGCACAAGTACAGCAAGTATACAACAGAGCACGTACAGTATGTGTAGTGTTGGAAGTATAGTAACTGAATACTTCTTTAGACTAAATTGGAATACTGTACGTTTTTAATAATGGTGGCCGAGACCCACCATTGACGCAAAACAAAAAAGACACTGTAAATAAAAGAAACTTTTGGGTAAATAAAAATAAATTGTGTTGCAAATAAAATAAACTACAAATAAATAGAAATGCTGCTGCCAAGAGAAAAATGTTGAAAACAAAAAAGCCCCAACGAAAGCGGATTTTTAGGCATAGTTTTTGCTCATATACCGCTGTGAGATTGAGAAAACAAAGAAATGGAGTACAAAATGAAAAACGAACAACAGACAAAGACAGCATGCTCTGGAAGATGCCAGAGGAACACACATATATTGTAAAATCCTCAGAAATTGTCTGGCATTATTTATCATATCTAATGTATATTGTATCAAATCTAGAAAGAGTCCCTGATTATCCACTTCAGTTTTTTATTATTATTATTATTATTATTTGTAGTGTTTCATTTTTAGTGTTTACTTGTAGTTTATTGTAGTGTTTCTTTTGTTTGCAACATAATTTGTCTTTATTTTCAAAATCTTTATTTATTTATTTATTTTATTTTTTGCACAGTCACTGTTTTTTTGTAATGGCAGGTCTCGGCCACCGTACATTAGTCAGCAAATCTGGAGTTTATAGAATATAAACTTATTGTGCCTAAAAATGCAACATTTTTTAAAGTTAGCTGCTGAAAAAGTCTGCAGGTCAATTCGTTATTGGATATCGTTGGAAACATACAGTTTACTAAGACACATTGTATTATTTACTATTAAATGTGTGTTTAAAAATAATCAGCTACTAAAATAATCAGCTACTAAAATTACTTATTACCTGTCATTAACTTTCAAAAATATTTTTGACAACATTATTACCGGTATTATTGTTGATGTTGGGTCGGAACCCTATAACGCGAGCCATGTTCCGGGGATAGTATTGAGGTGTGCACGTACTTCCTGTTGAAGCTAATACGCTTCTGTTAAGCAAAACAACAAACCAGCTGGAGAACTGATGAAGTTATGCCTGTTAGTTCCAGGGACAGCGATGGATTCCTAAACATGGATGTTGGTCCTGTCGTCTCCGCTCATGAATAGTGGAGGTGTCCGGATGTCCAGAGAGCTGGCGCGGCTGACGCATCAACGACGAGCGCTCGGATCCTTCAAGCTAACGAGTTAACATTTAGGCCTGGCGGGTAATCTACCTGGTGGCTCTTAGTGAAAGCTGGGGAAAGTGCTGGCTTTACTCGCGGCTTTGGGATTATAATTGTGAAACTGCTAAGTAAAGATTCGCTGTGATCTTGCAGGGCATGCAGCTTCACTTTTTAGAAGTGAGCTGTTTGAGGTTTACGAGCTTTTAGTAGTTTGTTGCGCGACTAATGTTAGCTATGGTGGTAATGGGCTGGCCAAAGGGGGAGGAAAAGTTCACGAGCAACATATTTTTGTTAGAACCTTTAGCAAAATATTATTGTATGTTTATAAATGGTCCTTTAGTTTAAATTAGCCGCGTCTTGTGCTTCTTCAAAATGTCACACTTTTGGTAATTGTGTTAGTAGTGTTTAAATTCAACATGTATTGATTGAAACTCCTGTCTGTTTCATAGTTCTTAACTAGCTAACTTCAGCTAGTAATGTCTCTAACATTACCACCCTCCGAAATGCTGGAAACGCCACCCGGATATCCGTTTGAAGAGATTAACTATGAGGACATTGAGGTGGAAGAGGTTAGTGTCATCAGTATGTCTGTTTCTGTTGCCGTCCACTTGCTGAATGCTGAGAGCTTGACTCGTGCAGGTGGTGGGCAGAGGAGCATTTGGGGTGGTCTGCAAAGCCAAGTGGAAAGGCAACGATGTTGCTATCAAGACCATTGAGAGTGAATCCGAGAGGAAAGCCTTCATCGTCGAGGTATTTTAAAAATTGGGTTTTGTTTGTTTGTTTTCTGTGACTTTCAAATGTGTTTGCGGAATTCTGGGTCACTTTTCCTGTTTGGCTTCAGCTCCGACAGCTTTCCCGCGTGAACCACCGCAATATTGTTAAGTTATATGGCTCCTGCAGTAATCCAGTAAGTTTACAGGACTTAAGTCTGCTTAAAACAAATATAAGATCAATGTTTGAGCTAATTCTGAAAGGTGTGTTCTGTCTCTTCCTCAGGTCTGCCTGGTTATGGAATATGCTGAAGGAGGGTCTCTGTACAACGGTGAGTTCAATTTGTCTTTTAATGACTCACTCAGATGAAAGTGTTGTTTTTGTAAAATGCTTTTGTAGCCTTTTTCTGACGATGGACGACATATAATGTCATTTGTCTGAATATTTCTTTTATTCAAATCGTGAATCCGGATTTTACGTAAAAATGCTGTTTGAAAAAGATCTTATTGGTGATATACACAAGATCAAATGATGATTGGAGTGGGACTTCAAAGACTCAAGTGTTTTTTTTTTATTACATTACCGTATTTTCTGCACAATACAGCTCACTTTTTTTTTCAAAAATCTGCCGTGCGCCTAATAATCCAGTGTGCCTTTTGTGTGTACTGAGTTCCAAAATATGTAAGAATAAAAACAGTTTATGTGCGACTTTTAGGAAGCGCTCCACTTGATTGGTTGTCTGACCCTTTCTCGCCGACACAGAAGCAGCTACCACACAGATGAGCACGTTGTGTGCATCTTGAGGAACACTCTTTGTTTGTGGGAGCGATTGATAACAGACGGCGCGCACTCTTTTCCTAAGACTGGAAGGCAACACAGTTACGCCTCCATGTGTGAATGGATTGTGGATTCCCAGGCTAAAGTATCTGCTTTGACTGTTGTCTGAGCTTTTGCTAAAGCCGGCATCATTGCTGAACAACAGCCTGACAACGATGGAAGGGAGCCAGCATGTTTAATTCCGAAATTTTGCAGCTGTTGAAGTCAAATACCAAAGATGAGTGCTTTGATAGATTTGCGGGAGAAGATTTTGGAAAATGTGAGTGTATTGTTAAATAGTGGAATAAAGTTAAACTTAACTCACTGTTTGCTTCTGTTACCATCCGTTTTTTTTTTTTTGTATTGGAAAGCGTTCCCTGCTGAACCTAAAAGTTTGTATTTCGACCTGATAAGTTTGTTTTGACTGAAACTTCACTTCAGCTTTTTAAGTTTGACTTTTTATTGGGTTGTATGAGTAGGCCATGTAATGAGAACTTTGAACAGTCATGTAAAGGAACTCTCATTGCACCTCTTTTTCTATTGAACATTTTTCATAGTGAGTTTTTATTTCAAGAACCAGGACAACTGTGCAAAAATATTCCCATACATATAGTTAAAGAATGTTTTTACAAATTAAAAATCACAAAATTATTCGTACATAAAAATATTTGTGTTCATTTACAAGCTCAGAGCAATCATAATGTTAAAATAATGATGGCAGCAAGAATAGATTTCAAACCACATGTCTGGAGCGTTTAGGTAATTGACTCTGTTTTAAAATCACTTTGATTTTTATAACTGTGTTTGTGTTGTTTTTGTCTGAGTTTAAGTTTGCCTGGTTGGAAACATCTGTGTGAAATGCATGCAAACAAACAGAGCAAAGACTTTTCTCAGGGCTGTGAATGTTCGTGTTTCTGTGGTCTGATTGTTTTTGCAGTAAGCTGATGCTGGTTGGGTTAGATTCTGCTCTCGCACACCAGCGGTCAGAAAGGATCACTTTGAAGAAGAAGTTGGCTCATGAAAGAATTTCAGAAAGACAGGCGTTTCTGTTTTTCATGTTTCCCTTAGCTGTCCTCCACACATGCTGAACTGGGATCAAAGCTCTGAGCTGCTCTGAGAATCAAAGCTTTGATGCATTTCGGTCAAACTGTGAGGAACGTTTGCAGCTGTGCAAAAGTCCGTGGTTCCAGCTGCTGATGACCTTTGACCCGACCTGGCCCAGCTGTGCCTGGTCCTGCTGGACTCCTGCTGTCTGTGCCCGGTGTGGTGACTGTGTTTCTTGTCCACAGTGCTGCATGGTGCTGAACCCCTCCCCTGTTACACTGCCTCCCATGCCATGAGTTGGTGTTTACAGTGCTCCCAGGGCGTGGCCTATCTCCATGGCATGAAACCAAAGGCTCTCATTCACAGGGACCTCAAGCCACCCAAGTACGCTCCTCCTCCTCCTCCTCTTCCTCCTCACTTCACACACTCCCTTCTCCTGCTCACTTTACTCCACCTTTTTGATTTGCCCACAAAATATATGTATTCTCATTAGCTTATAAGTAAAATGCCGTTATTTAAACATAGATAATAAATCATCTGACTGAAAGTAGAGTTTAATACAAAGAGAAAAAAACAACTTGAATACCTCAAAACAGAAACATTTTGAACTAGGAAAGCAGCTCCATTCACTTCCTCTAAAATTCTTTGACCATAAAAGTGACTGTAAAATAAAGCTGGGTGATATGGCCAAAATGTATCCCGAGAATGATCTACACTAAGTCATTTTTGTTTGTAAATTCAATTAATCAAGACTTTAGATAAAATGTAACATGAAATGATAAATTAAGCAAAGGTCGTAGGAACTAAGATTTCTGTTTTGTTTTTTTCATTTAGAACCATTTTACAAGTGAAACGTATTGATCATGTTAACGTTTGCTTTTACGATCATTTAACATGTACAGTATTTAAGTAGTTTGTCACTCGACACTGCTTTTGGCCATTGACTCATTTGTTGTGGTTCTTGTGCAGGTGATAAAATCAGTTTGTTGAAGTTTGCTGTTGGGAGTGGTGCTGTATTGAAAAAAGCCCCCATGTACCCCTGTGAGGAGCACTGTATCAGACAGATGCGGTATAACTTTTCTCTCAATGATATCATGCCAAAAGTCCAAATATTAATAGTTGTCCTTTTTGTTTTTTATTATTCTTTTGAATGTCATGTTCACATTTTATTGTGAACATGAAATGTTTTTAAAAGCAGTTTTCAACTGCTGGTCCAGATGATGGCATCATCTCATTGACACGTGTCACACACAGTGCTCCTCATGGGAGTACAGGAGGGCTTTTTTCACCTTAGCATCAGGACAGGACTATTGTCAGGTCCGCAAAATTGTGACGGAAGTTGGCATTTTTTAGGAATAAGGTCCTTGGTAGATGTTGACGGGTCATGTGTTCTGGTCTGAAATGTGTCTTCTCTGTTATTATCTTCCTCCGTGTTTGTTTGCTGTGTCAGGAGTGTTCTATTACTATTACTGTTAAGCGCTTGTGTGATAAATGTCAGACTGTCATATAAATGATAAATATTTTCTGGCATCTGGACAAAAAGTAAGGTCATATCATCCATCCCTGCTGTGGAACATAAAAGTACTACTTTTTA
The DNA here is from genome assembly GCA_014656515.1 of Oryzias celebensis. Classification (NCBI taxonomy): domain Eukaryota; kingdom Metazoa; phylum Chordata; class Actinopteri; order Beloniformes; family Adrianichthyidae; genus Oryzias; species Oryzias celebensis. Next base: position 20,654,604 of record BNCR01000018.1, on the reverse strand, counting down.
ATATACTTATTACTACAAATAATTTACTTTGGATGATTGTTGGTGCAGGAAGGAGCTTTAGAAATGATTTGAAAACAAGTTTGAGTCAAACCTTATTTAATTTCTGTTATTCACCAGAGTCACAGTTACCACAGTTGATTCAGATAATCCCATTGATTACTTCTTTGATAATGCATTGCAGTCTGTTTTTAAGAAAGAAACGTACAAACGTACTTATTTATATTTGTAAATAAATTGAAAAATAAAGCTTTAGTACACTTCTTCTTTTTGCACAGCGTGGGCATGAAATGATGTTCCTCAGGAAGCATCGGCTCATTTGAAGCCGATGATGTTTATTTTCTTCTTTGACAAACATTTTACCTCAGTTATTGTTGCGGCGTATGAGCCCCTAAAGAGGCTGCAGCAGGACCTTGTTTGCAACGCTCTCAAAAAGGAATATGAGGAAAAAAGTCCACTGGCTGTTTCTTGCAGGTCATCATAAACAAAGATGACAGATAAAACGATCAAAAGCAAGGATCATCAAAAAGCGAGTAAAGCGATCCACCAAAAATACCGAGCCCTGTGCACCCTCTGAACCCAACCAAAAAAAAAAACCCAGGTGACAGGTGGGCCTAATGACGTCTCTACTCATCACGTGACAAAGGGGAATCATAAATAAACATGATCGTGGCGGCTACAGTTATCACCACAGTTCTGCAGATGAACGTTTGAAAACGACATCTCTCAACTCGTGTTCTATCGTCTGGACTCGTGACTTGGTGTTCTGATGGCCTCTGTTGGTTCCTGTTTGCAGTCTGCTCCTGGTGGCTGGAGGCACTGTACTGAAGATCTGTGACTTTGGAACAGCGTGTGACATTCAGACCCATATGACCAACAACAAAGGCAGCGCGGCGTGGATGGCTCCGGAGGTGTTTGAAGGCAAGTGTGGGAGGGACTCCAGTGCTGAAGGGGCTGGATTCTCCTGAGCCACCCTCAGAATTTCTCCATCTGCTTTTTCCTCGATCTTGCACTTGGTTTTGCTTTGTCACCCCTCACCTTAATTGCATCTTAATGTCCCAGCAGAGGCACATTAATCAGTGACTCGTCACCAGCTGTGGCGCTCTTATGCTTTATTGATGGTAGTCGACCGAGTGTGGCGAGAAGATGAATGGACTAATGCTGGTCTCTTTATTTCCCCAGGGAAACAACACTTTGTGTTCTAATTCAGCCAGGAGCCTAATGTCTGGCTAAACGAAGAGCTGCGTTCCTGCAGAGGAGGGTGGGAGGGAAGATGAATTAGCGCTTAGTCATTATCTTGTTTTGGGAGGCAAGTTACAAGCCTCCAGTGCAATTAAGCCGCTCGCTGCTGCCCTCTTTGTGAACTCTGAGTTGCTAATTTGCATGGGAGCCCCCAGTGCAGCCGCTTTAAAGGAACTTTTCTGATCTGCTTCTTCATTTTGCAATAAGAGACTCGCTAATGAAGCAACACAGGGGCTGTTCCTAGGCAAATATTGCCCCCCTTCTTTCTGAAGGAGAGATGAAATCAAAGCTCCCCTTTCAGCTGCAGTGTTTCCTCTGTGCTCATAGGCAGCAATTACAGCGAGAAGTGCGACGTCTTCAGCTGGGGAATCATCCTCTGGGAAGTCATCACCCGCAGGAAACCCTTCGATGAGATCGGAGGCCCGGCTTTCCGAATCATGTGGGCGGTGCACAACGGTGAGCCCAGAGTCTGTCAGAGGCCTCGCCAGTTCCACCAGGACAGCAGATGAAAGGCGTGCAGCCATTTTTAACTCTGTTCTCCATTCAGGCACCAGACCACCATTAATTAAAAACCTCCCCAAGCCCATTGAGAGCCTGATGACTCGCTGCTGGTCCAAAGACCCCTCTCAGCGGCCCTCCATGGAGGAGATTGTGAAGATCATGAGTCATCTAATGAAGGTGATCTGTCTTTTCAAGCTTTTTATGAAGAGAAAAGGAAAGTCTTTTTTCTGATGAGACAAAGGAAACTCAGGATACGACCTGAGGTTCCCTCTGTAGCATTTATCCATAATCATATTCTTTTTGTTTTGTTCTTACCTACGAGGCTGAAATTGGCATTTTATTTATATATTTATTGCCTACAGTTTCCCTTCACTTTTGTGGGTAAAGTTCATCTTCATTTACTGTCAGCTTCTTAGTTTTTGTTTTTTTTTACTGATTTTGGAGGGATTTGAGCCTCAGTTGACTTTTAGTCAAAGCTTTTGCTTTAAGACTAAATTTACACTTTCAGGCCTTTTGAAAAAAACTTTTAAGATTTTACTTATTTTACTTCAATGTGTGAGCGTATTCAACGCTTTTGCTCTATTCAGCTCAACTCAGTTTCACAAAATGAACCTTTGCTGTGTCAAATCTGAGATGATTTCTCGTGAAACTTATCAGTTTTGTTGCAGAGTAATAACCTGATTGTTTTTTCTTTCATTAGTATTTCCCAGAATCGGATGTTCCTCTGCAGTACCCGTATCCGTACTCCGATGAAGGACAGATCAGCTCTGCAACAAGCACAGGTAGCAAACGTGCAAAGTCCTAACGAGTGCCAGGAACAATCACTGAACAAACCTCCTTGGAGCTGTAATGAGTTCTAGATCTAATGTGTGGGGCTCTGTGTCCATTCAGATTAAAAATGATTGAATTTGATACATTTCAACAATTTAAATCGTCTTTCAAAATAAAGGTTCATTCAAATTGATCCAACAGGAAGAATGAAGAAACTGTTTTAGTCACAGAACTTTGATATTTGAAAAAGAGAAGAATGTTTTAAGAGATTTGCAGCAAAGACTGTTTAGATCTTTGCATTTTTATAGAAATCGAAGACATTTCCTGAACTTTTTTCATTCCGTTTTTCTACCAGACCAGTTTCAAAGTGGTCTCTTCTGTTGTTCGGACAGAAAGATAATTCTTAGTAAAAGTTTAACGGACTTGTTTCAAACTGGCTGGTTTTGAGCACTGCAGGCTGTCAGGGATCCTGGAGAACTGCAGAATTTCAAACTGTCTTTGTCACAGTATTTTCTGAGTTGAAGGTGTGAAGGAAAGTTGTAATGTGAAGATACATCCGTCCTTCACATTTACGCGTCTATCTGCTGTTTCTCCAGTTTCATATTTGGACTACACCAACACCAGCAACAAAAGTGATGCAAACATGGGGCACAGCGACTCTCAGGGGAGCAACGACACCATCAAGATCACGCCACAGTTCACAGCCTTCAAACCAAAGGTGCTGCTCCATTCCTGTCCTGGGGGATGGTCAGTAGAACAGCAGGTGAACCCTCTCCTCTTCCTCCAGGGAGATCCTCTGAGGTCTCTGCCGCTGTCCAGGGGGGGCAGCGTGGAGAGCCTGCCGGCACGCACTCTCTGCTTGGCTGACAGCAAGAGGATGAGCGCGGATCTGTCAGAGCTGGAGCCTAAGGCGGCGTTTGCCTCCGCAGGTATGAACACAGAGGGGGAGCGTGACCCCTGTGAGCTGCTCTGAATTCAGGTTGTTGTTGTGGCCTCCTGTGCTCCACTGTGACTTTGGGATCCAAACAGCACTGAAGCAGGAAGGCTGCTTTTTTGTGGCACAGGCTGCATGTGTCTGCGCTCTGCATGTCTGTGGCGACCCGTCCGTCCGTCTGCATGCTGGTAGCTGTACGTGTGTGTGTGTTTTTGCAGCAGCCCCCCAGTTTAAGCGAGGCCACCGTAAAACGGCGTCCTTCGGAACCATTCTGGATGTCCCCAAGATCGTCGTCACAGGTACCTGTGGACAAGCGGGCCTCCTGGTGATTGGGTGGACCCTTTTTGGGTTGCTGTCGGTGTTGTAGCTCTCCTGTGCTTCATTCCATACTGTGCTCAGTTTCTACCCAGCATTCCCTCTGTTTGTGCTTGCCACGGAGTAAGATGCAGCAGAATCCTGCTTTGTTTCCTTTGGCTTTGATGTAGCAGAAGCAGAACTTGAGCTCCCCTTCAGTGCACTGCTCATCTTCCTCAAATTTTGATGAAGACGACTCTGCTCTCACTCATGGCTGCTTTCTGTCATCCTGCTGGTTTGATGGCTGCTGGAGAAAAACAGTTCCTCCCTCCTGAGCTTTGTGTTTGTCTCTGCTCTGTCTTCAAGCATAGATTACTTCCTTCCTTCTCGTTCACTTTACAGAAAACCTACACCGTGAGGTCACATTTCAGTCAAAATGATCATATTAAAGTCAAATATTAAGTACTTTTACATGAAGGTCAACTTGTTTTTAGGAAAACTGCTCTAAATTTGACCGCTGTACACAAATAAAAGAAATGTCAGATGGTCTGATGCAGAATCTAGTCTTCAAGGTGACAGACTATGAGGCTGAAAAATGTCTTCTAGTCACAGCATTTGATTTTATTCACATTTCCATTGTGACAAGCAACAAATGTAAAGTCTCATCTCTGTAGTTGCTGCTTTGCTGTTGAACTTCATCATCAGACAGGCGTCATTCTGCTTGATGTGGAGAACTGGGCAGAGCGGTTCTTCAAAGCTCTTCTCTTCCCCTGACACTGACGCAGACGAGTGTTCACCGTGTTCAACATCAAATAAAGAAACTATTACCTTATGGTTGAGGCACAAAAGTCTGCACATTTATCAACCTTAGACATGAGAATTGTAACTGTTGATTTGGATTGTCTTCCACCTGGAGGACGCGGTCTATGTTTGGGTGTAGGTGCAACAAACATCCACCACAAAAAATGTCACTCAACAAGTGTTGTCTACAGCGTGTGCACGTCACAGTTCTGGTTGTTTTTTTGTTTGTCCTCACGGTGTATGTGCTTATACAAGAGTTCAACCTGGAGATCTGGGGCTCCAGACAGATCTATTCACATTCTGGCATCTCAGAGCTTAAAACTCCAAAGACCATTTTTTCATGTTTGTCATCAATAATTTTTCATTGCCCCAAAAGGTGAGCTTAATAGATTTTTTTTTCCCACGGGCTTCCTAAACTTTTGAAGTTTGAGTTGGATGGCGGTTTTCTTTAAAAGTGACTTGTCACCATCAGCTTTTAACATGCAAATGAATCAAATTTGGTCAGCAGAGGGCAATATTTCCTACAAAGATGATGATAAAATAAAAATCGAGCAGAAACAGATGCAGGGATGATGGATTAAAAAGGCCAGAAAAAATAAGTGGAAAAGCGTTCAAGTCTGTTTTCTGCTTCACTTGGTTCTAAAGATGTTGAGAAAATCTTCTGCTCTGTCATGACAAAGTGAGTCTGGAGCTCTGTGTTTCTTCATTGAGTGCTGTGCAGCTGAATTACTGCATGAAGCGTTTTCATTGATGTTGATTGTTCATGGAAGCCGTTGCTCTCTTTGGGTTAGCTCAAACATGTGTTTGAAGCCCAGGTTGGGGCCTCCGACCATAAATCATTGAATCAATGCACAACAGCATCGGATGGTTGCTGTGGTCACATGCACGCTGATAGACGTGCAGCTATTCCCCGTGAATCTGAATCTTTTATTCTTTAAGAGTCAATCATAGGTAAGTGGTAAAGGCTCCATGATCACACCTGTTTGTCGTCATGTTACCGGTTTCCCCTCCCTCCAGCTACGTGTGAGGCTCAGAGACGGCGTTCTGTGCAGGACCTTCCAGGCATCGTCAACTCCGAGTCCAGTCAGGTAAAGTTTGGCACAAAGTTTTCTTCCCTATGTACTTTGCTAAATGATCAGAAATGTTGCAGTGTTTGGTTGAAGCTTCACATCTTCTGCTTGTGTCCAGCAGGGAAGCAGGAACAGCAGTCGCTCGTCCAGTCCCAGGATGATGCCGGCAGACAAGCCCAGCAGAGGCTACTTCTCCCCAGATGAACCCTCAGGTAGATCAACACAGCCTGCACCACCCAGGCCTGTCTGGAGATACCAGACTCCATCTTTGCTAGCAGGACAAAGTGTGTGGTCATGTGACCTACGGGTTTGTGTCAACGCCGTTTTTCCGCTTAGTGGTCATCATCAAATGCCATCTTTGCCAAAAATGAGAAAATGATGCAAAAAGTTGGAGCCCATCTTCAGAGGGTAAAATGGCACTCAATTTGCCACGCCCCATTTCAGAAGTTTTTGTCATAAATGTTGATAGTTCATCTTGTCCCCTCCCACAGAAGTCTTTGTACTTAGTGTGTCTGGTGACCCCAGCTTCACCCAATATGAGGTGGGATCGGCTCCAGGAACCGCATGACCCATAAAGGGATTCAGTGGGTTCTGAGGATGGATGCACGCTTGAGCTGTGTTGTTTTTTTCTGAAGTTTGACTTTAAAATGTCTGTGGCGCTGAGGAGTCTGAGGAGCTGAAAGTTGTCCTGCTCTGTTCCCAGACACTAACGGCTCAGACAACTCCATTCCCATGGCGTATCTCACCTTGGATCATCAGCTGCAGGTACCTGACTTGTGTGAAAACTCTTCTTCTCACTTGAAGTAAGTGTTGCAGCGAGGATGCACATTTGTAGCTGACCCGCTTTTTTCTGTTTTTCAGCCCCTGGCACCCTGTCCCAACTCTAAAGAGTCCATGGCTGTGTTTGAGCAGCACTGCAAGATGGCTCAGGAGTACCTGAAAGTTCAAACAGAGATTGCCCTGCTGATTCAGAGGAAGTGAGTGCGGGCCTGATCTCCCCCCGCCTGCAGGCCCAGGCGGTTCACTCTTGACATGACACGACACAGCAATAAAAATCTGTCACAAAGAAATACTTACAAATGAACCAAGAAAACAAGGATGCAAAAGCTCAAAGTAAAACTGTCCAAAAGAATGAGTACAATTTTGCTAAAAGGGAATTCAAAATCAAAACTGACAAATATTTGGAATGAGAAATGAAGCAAAAACATTGCAAGAAAGTTATTTCTATTTTGATTAATATCTTATATGTTCACACCGCCCTCAGCAACACGCATTCAAGCAGCTACTTCCTACGAAAAGGCTGTATTTGGTATTTTGTGCGTTTCAGGCTTCCACGTTCAAACTTTCTGCATTTTCACTTAGCTCAAAAGTTCTTCCAACCGTTTTCAGGCTTTATGTGTAAAACGTTTGTTGAAAGTTAAACCCTGTCAAACTTTGACCAGACGGGGCTTCGGGTTTGGTAGTGACATATGGGGGACGTCCTTTTTAAGCCATGGGAGTACCAACCTTTTGGAAATGGATCATGAAGAAGAAATTAATAATTGGGGTTTGTGTCCGTCCAGAATTCTATGACACCAAGTCTTCATTTAGCAGAATAGAGCAGTGAGCAAGATTCATGAGATTTGCATCGCTTCAACTCTACACACCGAGCCTCTTCCAGCTGTAGGTGTTGGACATGGGCTTGTAAACAGAAGAAGCAATAGGAAGCTACTCCTTGCTGGTCCAGTGTGACGTGTGATCTTGAACGCGCGTCACACCCGGCGTGTTCGTAGCTTTAAGCATTTAGTGAATAAAGTCATTGGATGACGCCTGTTTATTTGGATCTCCTACATTTTTTCTAAAGAATTTTTATTTGGAATCAAAATGAGCTTTCAAAAGCCTCAGAAGGACCTCATGGTGGTTTGTTTGTGTTTTGAGCAGGAAGGAGCTCATCGCTGAACTGGACCAAGACGAGAAGGACCAGCAGAACACGTCCCGTCTGGTGCAGGAGCACAAGAAGCTGCTGGAGGAGAACAAGAGTCTGTCCACCTACTACCAGAAGTGCAAGAAGCAGCTGGAGATGATCCGGGTGCAGCAGCAGAAGAGGCAGGGCACTTCCTGATGAAGCAGAGACACCCCACCCCCCCAGCACTCTCAACACTACCCCCCTCCCCCTGGTCTGGCTCCATCCAGCGCTCCTTTTCTTAAGGAGAAGTTTGCACTTCCTCACAGCCTCTGTGGGACGGATCAGGAGATGGACCACATGAAAACAGCAGAAAGATGCCCCCCCCTCAATCATCACCATCATCATGGCTCTTCCTCACAGCCCCTCCTCGTTTGACGTCCCTATAGAGTTTTGTGTGTAGATGTTTGATCTCTGAATCTGCTGGAGGATCCGCTCAGCTCTCCTTTTAGTTCACATGTTGCCTTAGCAGTCGGCTGCAGTTCAGAGCTCAGATCATGTGACGTGAAACACCTTCTTCATACCTGATGGAGGTGACGACATTCTTTTAAATGATCATCATGTTTCTCACCAGCTTTAGCTCCAACTCTGGTTTTTTTTTTGCACACTTACTACGTTTAGACGACTTTTATGGCTATTTAAACTTTTCTGTTTTAAAATAAAAGACTTGAGGAGTCTGGATTCTACAGCCCAGTTGGTGACCTTGCTTTGGCGCTCCTCCACCTACGAGCGTGTCGTAGGGGATGGAGGTGCAGACTGACTGAAGCCAATGCTTATCTGTGGGATAAATATCCTGCTGCACCAAACCACGTGCAGATCGAATGTTTCAGGTTCAGACAGTGTTTGATCTGAACTAAAGATGCCGTTGGCCCCGCCCCCTTTTTCTGGATGTTATCTGGATGCTGGGATCAGATGTGTGGATCTTGGCATTAAAAGATGTGATCCTGGTTGTCATCTTGGTGTGTTTAGTATGAATAAAAGCAGCACAAAGCCGCACCAAAGCTCTGCTCAGCTATATTGTAGAGCCCAGTTTTGTAGACGTTTGCTGGTTCAAAACCTGTTTATGCTTCATGAATGTTCAATTTTCCCTTTTACCTTGATCCTTCATATATACTCAGTAACGGATAAATAATATATTTTGTTCCGCTAGTGGAGACTACAAAGCTTCACACATTCAAAGCTGGCAACGTAGGAAAACTAGTGCCACTGTGTGGCAATCCAAGGTGAACAATTAACAATTAGCTTTTAACAAGCTTTGGAACAAGAAATGTTATCACTTTTTGTAGAGCATCTTTCAACAACATGCCATAGAACACTAGGTGCTTGAAATAAAAAGAAGTCAGAATGGATTAAAAGCTGCAAAAACACTCAAAAGACCAACAGAAAATGGAAGGAAACTAGAAAGATAAAGAAGGCACTGGATAGATTAAAAGATGGGGTAAAAATATACAAGAGATAAATCAGGAAAGCCACACAATATTTAAAAGCCAAATGAAAAAGTTGATATGAGTTTTGTGAATGCAAAGTAAAATATTTGGAACATTCCTGCCACTATTAAAGACCTCCATAGCCAATTCTGGATTGTCGGAAAATCTTTTTAGAATCTAAATAGCTTCACGAGAAATTCTACTTATTTTTCCTTAAAATGCCATGCTAATGAAGTGGGTGGAGCCTTACAGCTTGTCAGCAGACAGGTTTTTAGCAGAACAATGTTTTACCAAAACCAGCAGATGATCCAGAAAAGGCTGCAATGAGCTCAACTGGTGGTGTAGGAATTGGACAATCGGTGGTGGTGCTTCAGGCTCCTTTTGAATATTCTTCTGACTTCTCAAATTATGGCAGAACTTACAGTAAACTTATATCAGGATTTAACTCTGGCTCTGGCTGGGCTCGGGCTTTCAATCTGTGCCTCATTGCTCTCGGTAGTTGGGGGCCCGTGTGGCGGTCCTGCTGGCCCTGGTCTGGGTGCTTGACTGGATTGCCCGGCAGGCGGACTTCCTCCATCGCCCCTACAGTACCGGTGTGGGGGGTCCTGGCTGCTGCTTCTGCAGGGGTCTTGGTGTGGGGATTGCCGGGAACTTTACATTCCATCATCCACCTCAGCAAAATAGAAGCATTCACGTGAACACAGGTGTCAGCTCATCTTTTCACAAATGGTATCCATGACAGAATGAAATGCTTTATATGTGTTGGTTTGAATGCAGAAGTGTGTGTGAACTGTAGTTGTATTGTGTACATGTTGACAAGTTTGTATGTGAAGACTCTTGGAGCCAGCAGGTATGTTTGTAACATCTGAGTGTGTGGACAGGCCCCGCCCATGTTAGACAAACGTTCACACCTGACTGTAATGATTATAAACTTTCAGCATCTTGTTGCCTGTTGTTTTATGATTCTAACGCCCCTCTCTTCCCCCTGTAATCATCCTTATTTTTTACTAAACTCACCCTTTGTCCCCTGTCTTTTATGCCATTACCTCCCTCTCTTTTCTTAACCCTTCTTCTTTTCCGTTCAGTCCAACAAAAAGATACAAATATAATTAATTTAAATAAAGTTTAGCCTTAATTACAAAAGGGGTTTATACAAATATACACTTTGTTTATCCAAAGATTTATAACCCCTGACCGATTGTAACAGTAAAATCTGTCCAACATGGACGCTCTCAGCTCATATCTGTTTGCTCAGCTGTTGGACAGGACAAGTTTAAAACAAAAAAAATAAAAACAGAAAATCACCACAGTGCCTAGTGGAACATCTTACACATCTAAGCAGAAGTTTTAGGTTCACCAGCTGATCTCAAATTTAGCGTCTGTGATGGAAAGTTAAATGAAGAACATGAGCCTACTGAAACTGTATTACTATTGGTCACTTTAACTCAAAAGATCCGGCTCAGGCCCCAACATCTAACCTCGTCCTAGCTCAGAAACACATTTGAGTAGAGGTCAAAGTGCAGTATGCCACCTAATGAAAACGCATCGACCCTGAGCCAAGAAGGCCTTCTTAGAGATGCAGCACAAAAGTCCAAAGGCCTTTCAAGCAACTTCCTTAATCTGTCACCAAATCTGAATCTGAACCACTGAATCTGTCAAAACTGACTGGAAATGCTGCTGCTGTTGGTTATGGATCTAAACTGAAGCTTTTTTGTCTCCACCATCATCTCCAGAGAGTCAAACTCCAGTCTTCACAGAGCTGTGGAGAGGAGCCCTCTTGCACCTTGAGTTCATAAAACATCTGTATTCACTGCTTCACAGATGTTAAAGTGTACCAGCCTCCTCAGACACAACACCGCCATCACTGGATTCCTTTGCAAGAAGTCCATGTTTTTTGTCTCCCAGTGACTTGAGCCAAGCAGGTCAAAATAAAGAAGACCAGAAATCACTTGAGATCATTTGATTTTCTGAATTTTTTAGGTTGAAAATGCTTTAAACTGGTTCATTTGGCAAATTTAAGACTAAAAGGTGGGACTCCCCCTCTAGCTGAACTGTGGCTGAACGGATGTGGTTGATGAGCTTCACCTCATCTTTCTCTTTACAGTAAGAAGCCTCCTGCTGCAGTGCAGCTCATCCACCGGTAGGTGGAGCTGAATACCTAGACACGTCTCAGATCTCCTGTTCTGCAGATACAAAAACAAAGATTTTTGATGACTTCCAGTGATCAGGGCAGTCTAACCCACTTTAATGAAGAAGACTCAGTTTTAACAGCTTCGGAGAATGAGATCCTGAACTAAGCTATCTGCTGATGAATATCTTTTCTTTCTCATGTTTGACAGCCAAACATGGAACAGTGAGTCACTCCTTTCTACAATGCAGTCATCTTCCTTTTCCTGCCAGGCATTGTGTGATTGTGATTCTGGCTCTCCCTCTTTGTGCTGGTGAGAACAAGTAAAAGTGCTTTTTCAAAACTGTTGTGTTGTTTTGTTCTAAGAAAAAGTGAAGTTCATCGCTCTCACAGCTGACAGGAAGCCCAGGAGGAGCTGGTTCTTTATGGTTAACCAAAGTTTTATGAAAATTCAGGAAATTTAATTATAAATCTGAAACAAACAACAACAAATGAAATTTAGATCTAAAAATATCAGTACAATGAAGTATTCCTGCCTGATCTCCTTTGTCCTTGTTTCTAAGGAAACACGTTGCTGCCAAGAAACTGTGTTATACTTCAGCAGCGAAATGAGTCCTGCTAATACACATTCCAATGAAGATCTGTTTAAATTCTGCAAGAGATCAAAATATGCACCGAAAATTAAGCAGAAATGCTTCTAAAGGTTGAAGAAAATCATTTGTTTTTGTGTAAACTGTTGGGCATGGGGGTGTAGGGTTAATGATGTGGGGTAATTTTTCATGGGTCATAAAGTAGGAAAGTGATCTCAAACACAGAAAACAATCTACATGAATGTTTGAGGAACAGGATTAAGCAAAGATGAACTTCTCTTTGCTGGGATCCTTTACTGTGTCTGAGAACTGGACAGAGGGAGTCTTCATTCATAGCAAATAGTTTGTTTTTGGCTCCAACCAAATCAAGACAATTCAGTCGCCATTTTTTTCTCAATACACGTGCTGCCATGTTGGAGCCAGGTGATGTCAGTAAGCAGTGATTGGTCCGGGTTGGTCTGAGTCATCGTTTCTACGGCAACTACTCTCATCGATAAGGGGTGAGTTTGTTGGAAGGCCACACCCCTACCACATGGGAGAATCTGTCAATCAAACGTTTTGAACATTCAACTTAAGACCAGCTAGTTTTATTCAGGGATCTGATTGTTCAGTTTATAACTTGAATAACTTAAACTACAGAAAAAAATACAACAAAAAAAAAGAATGATCAAAAACTTTTAAAAAAGGTATCAGATCAAGAATGGTTATTCTGACAAATGGAATGATTGAGTAATAACTGTTTATTTCTCTATATAAGTCTATGGGATTTTGGCTGCTTGGAGCCAGTAGGCACTTCCTGTTTAGAATTCCGGGCAGATGTGTCATTTAGTCCTGTTGTTATGTAAAGTCAATGGTTTGGATCTGGAAGCAGTGGAACCATTGTGGTTCTTGGTGTTGTTCACGTTTTAAAAGAAACAGATCAGAAATGTTGAACCAGTAGAAAAGTTGTGACTGCAATCACTTTCCTTCCTCTTAAAGTAACACTTGAAAAGTATGTCAGCTTTAGATTGTATCTATGGCATGGTCACCATGGAAACTGGATGACATAAATAGGCTATCAGTGGCAGAGAGAGAGAGGAGGGGTGCTGGTGGTTTTAATAATGGACAGAATTTGGGTCATAACATCTTGCGTGTCAGATCTATAAATTGCTTGGTGTGCCACTTAGGACTCCATTAATCTGCACGGGTCCCCTGCCGGTCGCTGCTGCAGCTCCAGGCGATGATTTAAGAACTCGGCGAGGTCTCCTTACTCTCAAAGAGGACGCGAGGAAACTCTTTGTTTACTCCGTCTCATGCATTATGTAATTACTCATCTCAGTTTAGCTACAGTAACAGCCCGGGCATGCTAATTGGGATTGTGCATTAATTTAGTGTTGGAACGGCAATCAGCTCTATCATCTCTCATTCATAATTTCACTTCAGGTCTATTTAGAGGAGCACTAATGAGAGTGAGTGGAGGGAAGGGGAGCAGCTGCTCCTTTTCTGAAGCAAAAATTGGAGCTAACACTCCAACAAATTGTTGGATTTTATGAAGTGCACTTGCTGTGGTGGTCCAGATCCATTTCTGGAAGGTGAGAAGGTTGATCACAGTCTCACAGCTCTCAGGTCCAAATGTGTAGCAGGAGGTAGAAATTCAAGCTGCCTTAACGTCTGAGTGTTTTTCATCTGGCAGCTCGTTTTTTGAGTCTTTGGGTGGTCAACCGCAGCTTCAACCAACTGTGCTGCTTTGAAGAAAGCTTCGGTTTTTTGCGCTGATGGAAGCTGAGGTGTCAGATGAAAGTGCTGATGGAAACTGAGAAGTTGCAGAATGAATGAGAGCGAGCGGCTGAGGCTTCACTGAAGCTGAAATGTCAGCTGAAAGGCTCGGCCTTAAAGCGGAGGAAAGTGAGAGTTCTGAAAGTCCGAGTGCAGAAGGATGACTCAGTGAAATTGAAGTGTGAAAAACAAAGCACAGAGGCAAAAGCAAGAAGTCTAAGCAGAGGAATGGCACGCTCCAGTCTCCTGATTCTTTATGCAAATCATCAGGTCCGTGATGTTTCTTTACGGTACAATAGATGCATACAGTAGCCATTGATCCTTTTTCTCCAGAAAGGTGTGCACCCAGTGTTGGCTTTTGTATAAAAATAAAACAATTTTGCATCCACACAACTGTTTGGTAGTTGCCACGGCAACATTCAGGAAACCTGGCTTCACCACTGGATTATGTTTTCGTTTTCACGAGGTATGATGCATTACAGTGTGTTGTCCTGGTCAAAGAATGCAGAGCATTAAACAACCATTTTGATGTCACATGACAGCTTGAGTGAAGGTTTCACACCATAGCAACGGCACCATTTTTTCTCCTCTCTGTCTGTTTAACACATATAACACACTGTCTTTTCAGCAAAGTAACATTTCACAGCAACACATTTCCATACCAACCCCTCCCACACTGTTGCCATGGTGCCACTGAAAGAAATGTTTGTATTGCAGCTGAGACTTGCTGTAACTCTTAGTGCTTTTGATTTTATATTGACAAAAGTCATTTGAAATCACACTTTACAATTAATAACTGGAAAACAAACTGCATTTCAGATCATCAATGATTTCATTTCAACTCATTAAAAGTTGATTTACTGAATTTCCTAGGTTATCTGGTATTTCCCTGTGTAGGTGTGTATGAGGTATGTAACCATAGTAACAGCAAAACGTTGAAGGGCCTATATCATTCAAAATCAACTTTTTGAGTTTAAGTGTTTTATAATGTTAATTCCTCATAAAAACTCAGTATTTTGATCCATTTATGCATCTTTGAATATTCCTCTAAAACCCTGCTCTATGAGCACTAGCCCCTCCCAATTCACAAAAACAAGTGGGTTCTCACATTGTGACATCACAAAGTGGGGAACAGCCCCTTCCAGAAAGAGTCTGAAAGCACCCCCCCCAGGTTAACACAAACACCCACACAGAGCTGGCAGTTATCAGCAAAAAGCTTTCATTTTACATGCACAATATGCCCATCCATCTTTGCAAAAGTCTGCATTTTTTTTGTTTTGTCAGCGAAGTGCAGACACGCTGCCGAGGATCTAGGCTCTAGGATGATGTCATAAAATGGGTGGCACCCACAGGGAGTGAAAGGCAGAGCCTCATAGATTGAGACGTCTTACTTTTGGGTTGGAAAAGACCTCACAAAAATAATGCATACCGGTATTTCATTTAAAAAAATTGATACTTAGTGTAACAAAGGTAATCAATTATCTCATATATGGACATAGTTTACTCTGAAAGGCTTAATAATAGCAGGATATAAGCCTTTTGCATGTATCTGCAGCAGAACATGTGATGCACTTGTCACATCTAGACTAAAAAAGCTCTAAAGCTCTGGTATGTTCAGGTGAATGTGGGTCATGAAAGGGACTTGATCTGGTCTTTTTTTAA
The DNA here is from genome assembly GCA_014656515.1 of Oryzias celebensis. NCBI lineage: Eukaryota > Metazoa > Chordata > Actinopteri > Beloniformes > Adrianichthyidae > Oryzias > Oryzias celebensis. The sequence continues at coordinate 20,639,490 of BNCR01000018.1, read as the reverse complement.
TCTTTGCTTCATCATCTCCAACCTGTTCAGAATTCTGCTGCTACTGTATGTTATGCCGTGGTCACAACTGCTCTTACTGGTGGATACGGCAGTTTGGGTACCAGTTGCATCCATACAGGTTTGCCCTCTATACGGGTGCATGTGACTAAGGCTTTATAAAAGACAGCGAAAATCAGTGCATCATGTCTTTTTGCATTGTCATGAGAGAAAGCTCATGTCCACTATTGCAGCCACAGCTCCAAGCCTCAGGTAAAGCTTGAAACACAGACTGACCGGCTAAGAGACATCTTAGCAGCCCATCACCAGATAGAACGCTCTTAAGACAATACATAGTTTATATGCTGCTGTTACTTTGATCCAAACAGCATTAACAATGCTGTAGATCACCTTCAGGAGGTCATTTTAAAATACCCTTTAATTTGTTTATGTCTGCAGTTTAATGATTGCAACCTTGACAAGAATTTGCAAACTGCAAAAAATTGAATTTGATTTTTTATGGCACCTTTTTACTAAGGACAAGAACGTGAGTGTGTTAACATTCCTTCTAGTTCTTTTTCTCGCATGTTAAAGGAGTTCAGTTTATTTTATTCTCTTTAGAGAAAGTGAGACGGCTGGGATGTAAATGTGCAAAGAGACGTGGGATGTGAGGATTTGTGCTGCAGGTACATGTATGTATGCAGCTGCAGGCCAGCGTAGCATGCCGCCTGCTGCTGGCTCACGGTGCACAGAGCAGCATGAGTAAGAGGTGAGGCATCTGTGTGTTACGGAAAGATGAACATCTTGTTCCCCCCAATGCCCTTGGGTTCAGGACACACTGAGTGGGATGTGATGAGAGCTGCTCCATAAAAGAAAATGAAATGCCTGTTTGGGAGCGTCAGCAAGTCCTTCACACCTCATCATGCAGCACTTTTTGCCTTCTCCACACTTTAAATTATCAAAACGTGGCAGGAATGCCTTTCCTATGGAGTCTGCTGGTGACTCCACTGACAGCTTTAAGCTCTGCAGCGTCTTTCTGCAGCAGGTGAAACTCGCAGTGGGTGGCGGTGAAGCTCACAAAAACAACACTGGCTTCTTTTTTTGTTTTCTTTTGACAGACAAACACAAAGGCTGCATCAACCCGCACACATTTTCCACAAGCACAAGTCCAGGAAACACACAAAACAAAGCAACAAATGTCAAGAAGGTTTTTGCTTCACCAGCGGGTTCAGGCTGCGGTCTGCAGATGTGGAGGTGTCAGCTCACAACGTAAAAAGAAAGCTAAAAATAACAAAGCTGCTGGCTTTAATGACGACTGCTGCTTGAAAGCAACCTATGTTCATGGGTGCAACCAGTGAACTACAACTGCTGAGGTGAATGACAATCATAGATCAGCACCCAGACTCCCCCAAGTCCACCTCCACTTTAACCCAACAATGACAATGTGCTGCTAGAAAATGGAAAATTCCATTTTGTGACATTTTGGGGGCGCAGCCTGATCTGCCACAACTAAATCCATAGAGCATATAGTTACAAAAATATCAAATAAATCAAAATAGAAATACATTTTAGTCTTTATGGTTATTAAAAACACAACATGTATTTGTTTCCAAAAGCTCGGTACAGAAATGAAACTGCTGTTGTCATTGGAATGCAGACACTCAGCATCTGCACTGCAGATCTGCTCTTTGACACTGACACAGTCAGGATTTATAGTATCTTGTTGGTACCAAGCCCTCCATGCTCTCCTTGTTACAGCTTTGAAACTAAAAACAGGTTTGAAGGCTTTCACGAAGTTGGGTTTCCATGTTTTCGACGGTCCAAAGTGTGTCCAGTTTTTGTGGTTATTGTAAAGTAAATCTCTGACTAGCGTTCGTTTGAAAGGCTAAAAAAGTCAAAAAATCTCTTCACAGTCATGCTATGAGAATAAAAAGTCTTCATTGAAATATATTCTTGGTTAACATGACCATAGTTACTGTTTCTCTCATTAGTTTGATATGTTTTGATCTATATCTGCTCTTACTTTTTTGAAAGTCCTTGCATGATAAGATTTTTACTTTAAAACGTTTCAAAGTTTCAAAAGTTTTGTTTTCATCCAAACACGTTTCACTCATCCTACAATTTGAGCATCAGTCTGAGTAAAAACTTTCCTGAAGATAGGTTTTCTTCAGAGTAGAAAATGGCTGCTTTGGTTGTCTGCAAAAGATCCAAACTGAAGCCAGAAGACCAGGGCTTTTGATTGACAGCTGCCTGTCAAATCTGTATTTTTTTAAGCTTTTCTGGGTGTGTTCTTTTTTGTCCCATTTATTAAAAAACAGAGATTGTTCTAATTTGTCAATCACAGAGCTCAACAAACTGTTCACATGATAACATCACTTTTTACAATCATCATTTTACAATAAGTTTTCACCATTAATTCATCATAATAGACATGTAGATGTGTTCAGTTTGATACTGACTGTAGGTCCACGTGAGTTTTAACTCAGTTCAGTAAGAGGTGACCACCCGCTGAGTTGCTTTGGGTCTTAAAGAACAGGAAAAAGACAAAACACTGGAACAGCTTTTGCAGGATGAACATGTTAGTTAGCAACTGCAGCAAGGACAGACTAGGAAGCATCGATCCATCCATTCCTCTTACTCTCTGAGAGTCGTATGATCCTCCAAACTCTGCCTCCTGATACTTGAACCACATAACACTCATGGACTGAACATATACTCAGTGGTCAGAAACATCAAGAAGGGACTATCCTCAAACACACACAACAATAACACATGGACTTAATTACCACTTACACTACCTGCACTTTATCTGATCAATTTAATGTTGTCAATCTAAAGACACACTCTAAATACTTGTTAATAACTTTTACAATTGTTTCATTACAATGTACATTTGTATTTATATTCCTATAGCACTTTGGATGGATGGAAACTGCATTGTTTTGCTGTACTTCTGACATGTGCAATGGCAATAAAGTTGAATTATTTTCTATTTCTCCATCCATCCATAACACCTCCAGGGAGGTGTTCTGTGGGGAATCAAACCAGATCCTCGAGCAACCTTGGTTGACTCCTGACAATATAAAGGAGCAGCAGCTCTACTCTTGGTGAGAGACACCCCTGCCTGTCTAAGGCAAGGGGTGTCAAACTCGATGGCACAGTGGGCCATAGTGGGCCAAAATCCAAAACACACTGTTGGTCTCGGGCCGAAAAAGAGATACATTTATTGAACACGCACTAAAAGTACATTTTAAAAACATTTAAACTTTTAAAACGTAACTTTTTATACATAAATATAAATGAAAAGAGTATTATTCCAGAATAAATAAACTCAAACCTTAAATGCCTTTCAATATTTTGCTCTTCATAAAATCATTTTCTGCCAAAATGATACAAGTTAGAAATAAAGTAGGAGTAAATGTTTAAAGGAAAAACACACATTTCTTTACTTTTATGTCATTTTATAGATAAAAAAAAAAACTTATAAAATTAATAAATATCCCAAAATATTTTTGCTCTCCATAAAATATATCCTGTCACAATCATACACATATAAACATTCTGCCGAACAAAATAAAAAAAGCCTGGAAATAAAAATATAGTTTGTGTTTTTCAGCAAAAACAAATCAAATCCTTGTGTTATCTTTGCTTTTGTATTGTTTTATCAGAGCTGGACTCCTCGCATGGTTTTTAACATCAAGTTAATTTCTGTTTGGTGTGTGAGATCCTGTGTCTTTGTGAAACACATCAGAGTGAATTGATTTTTTAAAACCTGATATTGTCAATATAATTTTTTAGGTGTTATTAAAACATTAAAAAACGAAACCAAATAACTTTCAACTTGAAATTACTGCAAAAAAAAAATTTAGCGAAAAGTAAAAATCCTCCCAAAAATCTGTGTATTTATAAACAAATGATCTACTGTGTATTTATTAATATCAGAAACAGTGCAGCTGTGTTACTGCCTGCATCCCCTGCTCTCTTTTCAGTGCAGTTTTATGTTAGCCACAAACACCAAAGAAACAATAAACTTAAAATAGATATATGTAAAAAATGACTTATTAAAAATGTAAAAATAGTTAATAAAGAGTGACATTTCTAGCGTAACACGGTGAGGTGTGTGGATCCATCCGCCAAAGGTGAAGTCAAAGAACAGTTCAGGGATGAGACGGGAGGCGAATAAACAGGCAATAGTCAAACTCAGGCAAGCAAAGGAGAAAACGCTTAGACTGCACCACAGGGAAGAAAGTACAAGTCTATGCAAAGGAAAGAGAGCTGAACAGGAATTAAGTAGCATGTGAGTTATGACATGATGAGAAACAGCTATGTGGACCAGGGACAGAATACAGTACACGCTGGAAGATGGAGTGAGGAAGAGGAAGGCGGTCAATATTCAGGAGAGGACTCCCTCCAGTGGCTGGAGGGAGATATGGATGGTGAAGTCCTAACAGAGCCCCCTCCCCCTGCAAGTGGCTCCAGAAGCAAGAGGCCCTCCGACACCGGGGTTGACCACCAGATCAAGGAGCGGGTCTGTCTGGCTGGTTGCGATGAAAATCTGTGATTAGGAAGGAGTCGAGGAGTCATCTGAAGCAATCCAGGAGCATTCCTCTGGACCACACCCCTCCCAATCCACCAGATACTGGAGACGGCCACCCCGACGTCAGGAATCCAGAATATCATTGATGATGTAGGCCTCTTCACCGTCCATCATGAGAGGAGGTGAGCCGCCGTCAGGGGAACCTGACCGCACACCCTCGTCATTTGGTGTCGTGACGGGCTTCAACAGAAAAACATGAAAAGTAGGTGAGATTCGGTATTCAGGTGGCAGTTGGAGTCGAAATGAAACTGGCGTGACCTGCTTGATGATCTTGGAGGGACCTACAAACCGAGGGCTTAGCTTTTTACATGGCAACCTCAGTTGTAGATCCCGAGTGGATAGCCAGTCCCTCTGTCCCTGAACCAAATTGGGACCCTCTCATCTGCGTTTATCTGCCTGTCTCTGGAACCAGTGGACAGCACAACCCAGATCGGCATGGGCCGCCTCCTAAGACTCTTCACCATGCTGGAACCAGTCATCTACTGCGGGCAGGTTAGTAGGCTCACCAGACCAGGGGAAGAAGGGAGGTTGATACCCCAGCACACACTGAAATGGCGTCAGGCAAGTGGCTGCCATCCTGAGGGAGTTCTGGGCGTATTCCGCCCAAACCAGGAACCTACTCTGGTTCTCTTGACGGGAACAACATTAAGCCCTCAAGATCTGAGTGACCTCCTGATTAAGACTTTCAACTTGCCCATTGATTGGATTGTGGATGGTAGCCAGAAGTGAAACTTACATTGACGCCCAAGCCTTTACACAGTTACACACCCGTGAGGTGAATTGTGGTCCTCAGTCTGACACAATATATTCGGGTAGACCGTAGTGTGGAGAAGACGTGAGTCATAAGCTGATCTGCTGTCTCCATGATAGTGGGTAACTTGGGTAACGGATAAGAAAGCATGATTTGGGAAAACCAATCAATTACAGATTGAATGACTTTGGGATCTTGGCAGGTCGTTGATGAAATCGATAGCAATATGGGACTATGGACGTTGAGGGATGGGTAAAGGCTGGAGAAGGCCGGCAGGTAGCTGACGGGGGTTTTTAGCCATCTGACACAAGGTGCAGTTGGTCACAAACTGTTCCACATCTGCCTGCAGGGTAGTTCACCAAAAGGAGTTTTGCATGAGGATTTGTGTGGTGGACATACCTGGATATCCTGTTGCAGGGGAGTCATGGACGAGATGGGGCACTCAATCACGGTGAGAGGGAGGAACATAAGTTTGATCATCTGGACAGGAAGGCAGAGGTGGATTAGAGTTGCTGACTACGCAAAGCATAGAGAGCTGAACAGGAATTAAGTAGCGTGTGAGTCATGACATGATGACAAAACAGTTGTGTGGATCAGGGACTGGATACTGTGCATGCTGGGAGATGAAGTGAGGAAAAGGGAGGCAGTCAGTACTCGAAAGAGGACTCCCTCTGGTGGCTGGAGGGGGATATGGATGGCTGAGTCCTGACATTACCATACTGCTAAGTAAACTAAAGACACGCGATGATGAGGCAGTTTATTAGGGTTTACATAGTCAAGATAACAAGATAAAACACGCAAATTGAGGCTAAAAAATATTAAGTCATTTACTGTGGGTACGGAAAGTATTCAGACCCCTTAAAATTTTCTCTTTTTGTTATGTTGCAGCCATTTGCTAAAATTATTTAAGTTCATTTTTTCCTCATTAATGTACACACAGCACTCCATATTGACAAGAACACAGAACTTTTTACATTTTTGCAGATGTATTAAAGAAGAAAAACTGAAATATCACGTGGGCCTATTTAACTCAGGTGCTGTCCATTTCTTCCAACCATCCTTGAGATGGTTCTACGGCTTCATTTGAGTCCAGCTGTGTTTGATTCTACTGATTGGACTTGATTAGGAAAGCCTCACACCTGTCTATATAAGACCTTACAGCTCACAGTGATGTCAGAGCAAATGAATCATGAGGTCAAAGGAACTGCCTGAAGAGCTCAGAGACAGAATTGTGGCAAAGCACAGATCTGGCCAAGGTTACAAAAAATATATGCTAGACTTAAGGTTCCTAAGAGGTTCCCAGAGAGGTCTTAAATGCATGACTGTAAGCCAACGTCTACACCATGTGAACAGAAAGAGTACACATATGATGAAACAATTATTGCAATTTTTTTTCCCACAAAATTTTTCAAATTCTTTTTGTGCACTTTTAAAATGTATGGTATCAAAATGATATATAAATGATGACATCAAAATGTTCAGCGCATCTTGTGTTTTCGGCAGTTAGAGCATAAATGTTCAGGCAGTGGCGCCATGCTCTCTTTTGGATATACGTGGCGTGCCACTGTCTTCACTCCCAACCCCTGCTATATACCATGTACATGTAGTGAATTATAGTTACTGAATATTTCTACAGACTAAATTAGAATATTTTGGTTTACAATATTTAGAAATTAAATACAAAGTAAATGTTAAAGATAATGCTCGACTTTTAGTACAGACTAAGTAAACTTACTTAAGGACACTTAAATAGAGTACTTTCAGCTAAGTGGTTTCTCATATTGCTTGTAGCTTTTTTGTCATAAGGAACAAGTGTAGCATGTTTTGCGGTCTTGCGATATCTTCAGATGTTTTTTGTTTCATGGGACGAAACAAAAACAAAATGGAAGAGAATCCGTCTCTGTCCCATGTGCAACGTGAAAGAGATGCCGCAGTGAGGTGGAGACACAGACAGGAACAAGCAGAGGAAAACCCCATCATGTTCATTAGAAACAACCCAAAAAAGATGAAGCTTTTTTAACAGAAAAAATCTAAATGAAGGAAATTTAACGTTCACGCCTCCAAATATGACCTGGGTTAGGACTGTGCAGCTCAGTGTCTCTGCAGACTGCATCACAACTCTTCCATCATTTCTTTTTCTGCAAAATAAAAAGAATAATCAGATTTGAGTTGTGCAGCTTCTGTGATCAGGTCCTGTGTTCACAGACTGAGTTTGAAGCGAGTCGGTGCCACAGCCTGCTATTACAGCTCATGTGACTGACAGTGTGTGGGCGAGGAGGTAATTGCTGAAGTATGCCTGTGGTGACGGGGGCCTTCAGGGGAGCGGATGTGGAGCAGACTGAGGAGGAGAACTGATGAGTCATCCCTCACAGTCCTTTCACTTTGCTTTGTTTACTCCACTCTCCTGCAGCCTGAGCGCTAACAGACACAAGACCGTCCCCCCCCACCTCCAAAGGGCCGTCTTAAAGGATTTCACCTGTTTAGACGTTAGGACAAGCGGCTTAGTTAGATCCAGCTCCATGTAAACAACTTCCAAAGCTAGTAGAGTGGTGTTTACGGCACTGAATCAGACTCTTGTTTAAATGTAACATTTACTGAAAACAATTTTAAGAGTTCTGGTCTTGATTTTTAATGAAAGTATCAAGCCTGTTTGAATGTGCAATTTAAATAAAGTTTTACAGAAATTGTAAGAAAAAAAATAAAAATACAAGTTTTGTTTGTCTAAACCATGTTTTTGCATTCACTATTTTTAACAGGAGTCACCCAAAATTTGGTCCAATAAAGAAAAAAAAATACATATTTTAAACATTCAAGAGGTTTTGGCGACAGAAACAATTATTGTGGTCATTGGCCACAGAATATATTGAAATTCTACCAACATGAGGGTTAAAAATCTGTTTCAGAACAAAAGCATCACCCAGGCTGTTTGGGTTCCAACTTTCTGCATCACTTTATGACTCACAGCCGCCATCTTATATGGTGAGAAAGTGCGCTCCCTCCCTGGCTGCCCTGAAGCAAGTGGCCTGGGGTCAAGCATGGGGCACCTGAGTCCCCGGTCATTCTTCAAAGGTGGTTTCAGCCTCTTAAATGATGCTGGTTCAGCGTTCACTCTGGCATAATGAAATTCACACATGTACAAGTTCTTTAAAACTGTTGAGATCTGGCTGCAGTATTTGTACCTGCATTTTTCTCTATCCTATATGCTTTATCCATAACCCTGTTCATGCACCTCTCACCCCAAATCTTTCCCACTGTCCTCTAAGCCTCAAAATGAGACAAATGAAATCAGAAAAATAGCCGTTTTAGGTGTCTGTTTACTCAATTTGTTACATTAAAACTGTCTATTACAACAGAAAATAGACTGTATTATACTGTTGCCGAGCAACTGAGCACGACAAAAAAAAAAAAAAAAAATGCACACATGCAGAAAGAAGATAAAAACATGTACAGTAACTACATTTCCAGAAGAATGAACCTAACATCTGTACTGCTGCATGCTGGGAATGGTTCCCACACATGGATGCAGAACTCCATTCATTTTAAACAGTAAAATGACTGTCAAAAATGCTCTTGTGAAATTGACCAAACACAGAAACATTGTGAAACTTTGGCATCAGCACTCGGATAATTTAGGCAATGTGAGCTCCAGCTCGGAATAATGGATAAATTCACCTGCATGGCTCTGGACAGAGGTTCTAATGAGAGCAGTCTCCTTAGAGGACACTTAAAGAGTGGCATCCACACCAAGTTGGGTCAAAATGGGTTTCTTAAGTTCGTGTGAGAAGGTGCAGGTACCTGGTACAAAGCAGTCTAAGGACATGCTGGGTTTCTTCCTCATGTTTTTTTTTCATTCATGATCAGAGCCTCTCACAGACAGTGCTGCCCCCTAGTGAGCAACATTGAAATCAATCAAGCTTTATTGTCACTTGCACTTCATACAACTACATTGCAGACAAAGTGAAATAGGGTTTTCTGGGACCATAAGAGTGAAGGTAAAAACAATACAATAAAGTTCTAGTTAAACACCAATAAATAAAGGAATAAATACTAGTGAATAATTAAAAGAACAACTCAACTCACACCTAACTCTCCCGACCCCTAACTACCTCCCATGTTCACTTTTGACACTACCCCCACTTATCTTTATACGGCCACAAAAAAAGATTGTATGGTAATGTAAGATGCCCCACTAATCAACAAGTCCCTACATAAATGTCCTGTTTCGATGGAAACAATGACATGTTAAATGTTGATCCAGATTTATCTCTTGAGTGTTCTAACGGCTTGTGTGCTGCATAGACAACATAAGTCTGTCAGCAGAGTTGGATGCACAATTTGAGCTCCAACATGAACCAACCACATAGAGGCTCATCATCATGCTGGCACATTTAAGCTGTGGATGAGCAAAACTGCATCATCAATGATAAACAAAAAACAGTACATTCTGACGAGCGGGAGCGGGAGTTGACTCAGACCTGCAGAGTCTAAATCGAACTCAGTGTCAGTTTATCTCAGTGCTGCATTAAACTGTATGACCAGGGATGATTCATAACTTCTGAACCAGGTCTTTGCTTGTGGTCACATAAAGTCCAAGTCCTGGAATCTCTGCTCACAAGTCAAAGTCACAAACAAGTCGATAGTTTCCACTTTTGGCGTCAACTCTATTTATGTAAACAAGAACACCCCCCAACAAAGCTAGAACTGAACATTAAACTGTTGTTTTCCAGTGAAAGACGTGTTTGACAGGTAAAGTTCAGAAAACAAGAGGAGATTCAGTAAATCTGGTTAAGCACTCCTCCTGCTCTGCATGTTCCTCACCGAAGGGGCTCCATTTAAAAAGGAAATAAACAGCTTTGTTCCAATAAAAAAAAAAAAAAAAAAAAAAAAAAAAAAAAAAAAACAGAAATAAACAACATAACATTCCTTTAGTTTGCTCTCATTCATATCCTGACTGATGCATGTTTTTTTTTAATCAACTGAGTCAGTCTGAACTGTTGATTCAACTCAGGTCAAATAAAAGCACAAAATGTCAGTTAACTGAATCAGGATCACTGGAAACTTGTGAAAATAACTTGTGTGTGCTTGTTTTCTCTGGTGAAGTCATCGTGTTTGCACCTTTCTTGTCACTGAGTAGGATTTTCATGCTGATTCACTTCTTCATGTGTGTGATGACCTCAGCTTTAAAAACTGCGTGACTGTTTTGTTGTTGGCTGAAGGACAAAAATGTGTTTTGAAGAGAAAAAGTTGTGGTTCGCAGGATGTGTGCGATCCAGATTGCCTGGAATGTGACATAATTTGTGACTCATGTTTAGCTCTGAAGGTTCCTGCAGACAACTTTAATTTAAAGGTGATTTGCTGAACCACAGCTGTAAACAAAGCCTTCCTCTCTGGACGGTTGACCCTGAGGTTTGTAAGGCCTTCTGGAAAACAACAATGGTTGGGTTTATGTGGTAAGGAAGCGGCTTCCTGAAGTCTGCAGCTCCCTGCCGACTGCCGTGCTGGCATGTACTCCCATGCATGCCTGACAAGTGCACAATGACAGCCTGTCAAGGCTGGAGGTTTAAGCTTTTACCTTTTAATCTACAAAGTATGGAGAAGCTGCAGACCAGGCTGTCAACTGGATCCTGCTCAAAGCCTGGGGCAGGGATTCACTCCGGCATCTCCCCTGCTCTGCCAAACACTGCAGGCCTGCAGGCTTCCTTCTGTATCTGTACCTGCTGATGAAAACTAGAAAGAACTTCTCTTTTTCCAGAACCAAATGCATTTTATGCAACTATTTAGACACAAGTCATGATGACCAAAAATTAAAAGAAAACCAAAAAAGCCAAATTAGTTTTTAAAGAGACTCTTTTTAACAAGTAAATGTTTTATAAAAGTTCATCACATCTAGAAAAAAAATCTGGATTTTTAAAAGAAAGCAACTTCTTGAACTAATTACCAACTAATGAGGTCTTGAAAGAAGAAGGCACAAATGCATTTAAGCTATAAAAATAAAACTGTGAACAGAACTATTTAATGTATTTATTTATCAAGGAAAATGAAAATTAAAAACATTGCATGCAATGAGTCATAATTAGCCCAGTGGCCATTTTTCATCTGTTGTCCACAGACAGATGTTTAAATTATTTGCCTAAAAAGCTAAAAATTAAAAACAACATTTTAAAGTATCAATAAAAAATAAATACAACCAAAAACAATTATGAAACAACCAATTAAAATACCTCTTGATAAAATAATGCATATTAAAATTATTATAGAAGACATAATTGCAGAACACACAAAGGGAGAGAGTCATTTTAAAATTCAATGGGAAGAAGTTTGCTTTGATGAGAGAGTTTTTAAATGGGCTTTTTAAACTGATTGAATGTGGCTGCTTCTCTAATACTCTGAAGGACAGTGTTCCATTCGCTGCTGTTACTGAGAAGGCGCTCTGACTGAAGGCACTTCTATGCAGAGGAATTAGGCAGTCTCCTCACACTGACCCTCATGTCACTCTTTGGGAGCTAGTTCCTATTTGGACAAACTGGTTGAGAGGAGGGGAGGACAAACCATCAATGATCTTAGAAAACAGAGTATAGTGTTGTTAAAAATGTTCTTTCAGCTTAACAGGTTATGTTTTTGAAAAATGGCACAATGGTGACACCGCAGAGTTTTTTATCCAGTACAGTATTTTAATTGTTTGTTTATACAGAGACCATCGTGCTGTTGTGTTTGCTTGTGACCAAATTGTAAGACACTATGTCATGTGTGACAAAACCAAGGCATGTATAAACGTTGTAGCAGCCTGCAGTGACAAATGTGCATGAATAAATCTAAAATTGGACAAAATAAAATTTTACATGGTTACACACTCTTTTAATTTGAGTTTTTAAATTCATTTTTCTGTCAAAAAAAACTCCAACATATTCAAATTCTTGGACAACTTCTATTTTTTTCCTGCAACAAAAACATCTGCCTGTATATTTGTACTGTTTGATTTGGAGAAAAAATATTTCAATATTGCATATTAATAATACACAATTTAGGTTGAAGTGCTCTCAGTGGGCCAACCGTTTCTGACTTTTCTGAACAATGTGAGTTGCACAACTCTAAAAACAACCAAACTGACCAATGAGCAAATGTTTTAAAATTATGCACAACAGTCACATGCATTTCTTACCCAAGTTGCAACACAGAAACTGAACTTAGCTCTGTAATTCGCCCGACATGCAACGAAAGAGCAGCCTGTCAAAATTCTAGTGATCCTTCACTCCCATATGAGGGAAGATGAACATGACAAATGCAGCCTTTTTTTAGCTGAATGGTTCTTTATTACAAATCTACTCCAGTAAAAATAAAAGTGTATAAAAAACCACATATATTTAAAAATATTCAGTATAACAAAAACACCTGTTTGAGCCAATTTAGGAAGAAAGTTTTTGTCAGAGATGGGAACTTTGATTTGAGACTACAGATGCTCTAATGAGAAGACTTGAGGTTAGAGAATTAATTTTTTTTAGTGTTTTTATTTTTTATCTACGGTACATCACCGTCAGGTCTATTTTACAATTACATTTTACAGACTTGACTTGGAAAAAGGAACATGAGGATTCCAAACTTCCCACATTTTTGCCTGGACTCTTGGATGAAGGAGCAAAAGACTTGACAAGAAACACTAGTTCAAAATCTCTGCACATCTTTTTACATCTTCACTGTTTTTCTTTATTATCCACTCTGGCATCATTTTGAATCACAGTTTCACACCTGCTTTTAGTGACACAGCACCACGCGATTACATTTTCATTTTCACGCATTGCTCTGGTTCTGCGGCCCTGCATCAACACAACAACGGTTGGCCTGAAACCGGCTCCACCGATCAATTGAACAAAGAGATGAACCTAATGATGTTCTGCACGATGGACTTGATCTCAGAGATTTGACACCACAGAGAAGATACAGGAAGAAATGCATGAATGGCCAAACTGAACAAAAGAGATCTCTCTTTTTGATCTTTGTGAGAAAGTAAGTAAAACTCAATTTCTGATGAATGAACCATTGCATTGTCTTCTTTTGTGCAGGAGATGACAGCCAGAAGGAGTCTTTCCCATCAGTTTTTGGACAGTTTTTCAAATTCACCTCTAATCTAAACCACAGCAACACCCTGAGGTGATTCTCTTAGGTCTGTTGTTGATGGAGGGGTGCGTAGGATGATGACGAAGATCACAAATCTGTAGAAGTCCCACCTACAACGTCCTTTTATGAATTGTACAATTTCATATGTTGTAAAGCACGAGGCTATTTAGCTTTTTTATCATGTTCTATTTATTCAGCTACTTTTTATTCTTTACTCTTTTTACTATTGTTCTACAGAAGAGACACGTTCAATAGAAAAGCATCTAATGTGACACTTTTTAAAGTTGTGCTTCTTCCATATCATTTCATTTAGCTTCCGTCAAATGTCTTGTCTGGTTCATTGTTATGTTTTTCAGACATCTTGCCATGTTACACCTGTATCTTCTGAAAAATATTTAATCACAGTAAGTCATCAGGCATAGACGGTTGATCTTGATTTCTGGCATTGTTTACCGATATCTACATCATTCTTAGGAAAATTGTTCAGAAGAATATTTTTGTTGAATCTTTTTTCAGGGGCTGGGATGGTAAATAAGTTCTGGTTTGATGGAGACAGGTGATTCACTGTGGTGACCCTTAAAGGGAGCAGATGAAAGGCAAAGAACAAAGATATGTGAAGAAGTTAGGAACATTTTCAAATACAATTTTGCCTTCTTGAAGTGTTTAAGTGTGGATTGAAATAAAAAAAAACTTAAAAGGTTGTTCATCATTCCCTTTAAAATTTTAGGGAATTACATTTTAAAATGTTAAATATTGTCATTCATTGTCATACTTTTGTTTGAATCTATTTCTTTTTTGATTTGTTTGTTATTTACCTATGAAATGAATGAAAAACACACAGAAAGGAGCTTCTGCTTCACTTGCAGGCTTTTGTAATCACATTCTATCAAAGGCAGTGATGATCAGATCAGTGATGCAGCTCAAATTTCCACCATGTGAAGCTGACATGTTGGCGTTTTGTTGAGTTGTTGTCATGGTGAATCCATGGTTCTGAGCTCCACTAACGATGGCGTTCTCCTGTACGTGGGATTAACTCAGACTTCTCTTAGTGTATGTTGAGCCACGATAAATGAAGCCAAGTGTTCTGGCTCAGGTTCAGCCTAGTCAAAGTCCACCTGTAAGCTCAAACTAAATTAAGCCTTCTTTTTGGAACAGTATCTGGTTATCCAAAGTACAGCTGCAGGTTGAGTGAACTAGAGCAGAGCTGCAAAGAGAAGACCAGCATTCCTCCGTCAAGATGTGGAGACTGACAAGAAGGTTCGCTGTTTGTTTGTGTGTTTGTGGGGGTTTTTTTTTACGTAAAACCGGAGGGATCAGAGACAAAAAACAGCAGTGTGGGATGAATATATGCAACATTATCTTTATTGTCTGTTCTGTGAGCCTCACAAACCTAAACACTGGGAGCTATGGATAGCATGATTCATCATCAGACACCCAGAGTACTTGATGTGTCAGAGACCAGTTTAAAAAAGTTTGTTCTTAGTGAAGAAATGTGTACAATTTCTTAAGGGCCGCAAAGCAGCTTCTAATCACAGTAATGCAGCGAGATTGAACAAACGGGATGCATGCACATTCATGTCTGTGCTTGACACTGTGACTCATAAGATAAGTGTTCAAAGCCAATCCAGCAAAACAGAAAAAAACCCGCCCCACTCAAAATGAAAGACGGGTCGGTCAAAGAGTCATTACTTCGATAGTTGGGCTGACTCATTTCCAAGGGATTCATCAGGGTTTGCGGCCTCAGATAAGACAGACAGCCGACAAGAACTTCCACGAATATGCTGGCTAAGGAGAACTGCAAGTTCAAGCAGGCGCTGCTCTCAGCCTTCGAGCTGCCATGTGACCTGGCGCTTATACGTGCCTTTGAATACATCAATTACTGTACATTTGAGGAGGTATCTTGGATCAGACTAGCCATTAATCACACCAGCTTCTGCTTGCCTTCTTGTAGGATCCATTTTTCAGGAAAGTAAAAGCACTTTGGAAAAATTAGTTTAGAAAAACTAAGGTTTTATTTTGCTTTTTTATGACAACATATGATGAAGCAGGAGCAGCTCAACTAGAAGTTAGAGCTGCCTTGCTTAACAACAGATTAGCCATTATTAATGGTAGGAGTTTAGAATGAACCCACCAGACAACAGTTTCTCCAAGCTATGATGTGTACAGTATTTTTGAAACTCAGATTTACGCTATCTCAAAGGTTTGCAGATGTGTCCTACCAACTTTAAGTTGAACATGTCTGACATGACAAACAAAGAAATGTGACAACAGCTTTTTGAATGAAGACATGCTGAAAGCTGCACCACTGTGTGGCAAAAACAAGGTGCAAACAGGTGCTGATGAAACACACGTGTGCTGAAAGTGAACAATTTCATAAAACAGTGGAGAACTTGTGCAACATGTAACCTTACATGTAACTTGAGATCCTATTCTATGGTGGAGAATTATTTAAGGTTGTTGAGTTCAAGAAAAATTTTTTCTTTTTGATTCTGTGAAAAAACTTTGATTACTAAATGAAAGACTTTTTTTTTTAGATTTTTTTTCTTCTCAGTAAAAGTTAAACAAATATATTAATCTTTTTTTTTTCTTTAAAATCCACTTTGGTGGGAAAAAGTTAGTAATATTGGTCTAGTGTATTGTAGTAAAGAGGATAAATTATTTTTAAAAATGCAGATTCAGGATACATTGATAATTGGTTCATAATTGAATTGTTGCCTCCAGAATCATAATTGAATCGTGAGGTGCCTCAAGATTCCCACTCCCTATCGCTGCCACTGAAGTGCTCAATAGGGGATCCACAGGGCGGTATTTTAGCTCCTCTACTCTTTGCTCTGATCTACCTCAAGTTCTTAACTTCTCCAATTCTCTTCTGTATGCCATTGATGCTGTTAATGGCTCAAACGTTGACTGAATTAACAACAAACAATACAGATTTGCAGAATCTACATGACTGGCTGCTATCTAACCATTTACCACTTAACAATCAGAAAACCGAATGCATGTACCCCTTTTCATCTCGGAGATAGTTATCTTCATCTAGTCACATCACTGTCTGTACTCATGAACTTTCAGTTGTCTCCTCATATAGCTTAGTATATGGCGATCTCGACTCACATCTGATCTACACTCATCATGTTCAAAATCTTCAGAGAAAGAAACCAAAAATTAAATGTTTATGTTAAAATCAGACCATGTTTGACTCTGTTTCTAAAACTTATCTTCATGGAATCATCATGTCCACTCTCTCACATTGTCTGCCTGTTTGGTCACGCACAACAAACAAAACCATTAAACCAAGACTCTACAATAGAGCAAACAAGATGCACAACAGGCTTCCAGGTCAGCACTCATCACTGCTCTGTTTTATTAATGTCAAATGCTCTGTCATTCCAGAACTATACAACAAGCCTCTGCATAAAGCTACACTATATTACCAAAAGTATTGGCTCGTCCATCCAAATAATCAGAATCAGGTCTCCTAATCACTTGGCCTGACCACAGGAATATAAAATCAAGCTCTCAGGCATGCAGACTGTTTTCACAAACATTTATGAAAGAATGGACCGCTCTCAGGAGCTCTGTGAATTCCAGCGTGGAACTGTCATAGGATGATACCTGTGCAACAAATCCAGTGGTGAAATGTCCTCATTCCTAAATATTCCACAGTCAACTGTCAGTTCTATCAGAACAAAATGGAAGAGTTTGAGAACAACAGCAGCTCAACCACCAAGTGGTGGAACTCAAACAGATGGAGAGAGGTCAGTGGATGCTGAAGAGCATAGAGCACAGAGGTCACACACTTTCTGCACAGTCAATTGTTACAGAGCTCCAAACGTCGTGTGACCTTCAGATTAGCCCAAGTCCATCCCAATGGGTGAATGGGTTTCCATGGCCGATCAGCTGCATCCAAGACACACATCACCAAGTACAATGTAAAGTTTCTGATGCAGTGATCTAAAGCACGCCGCCACTGGACTCTAGAGCAGAGGAGACTCCTCTGGAGTGAGGAATCATGCTTTTCCATCTGGAAATCTGACGGATGAGTTTGGGTTTGGAAGTTGCCGGGAGAACGGTACATTTCAGACTGCGTTGTGCCGAGTGTGAAATGTGGTGGAGGACAGACTTTTAGGCTGAGCTTTTGGCTCCTGTCTGAACCAATAAACCTGCTGCATTTGGAACCAGCCTTCTGCCTGTTTTGTGACATATATATATACATATATAGATTTAAATATAACACTTAAATTGCATCTTACTGTGTCTCTTCCACCCATTCATGCACACAAGCACACACAAGAGGCAACCGAAAGTTAAGAACACTTTGATGTACTGCCAGGGGACCAAACCATCAACCCTTTGGCTTGGAGATGACACCTCAGTCCCAGCCGCCTCCTGTGGAAGTGAAAATGTTGCATTGCAAGTAAAAAACAGGTCTGATTGGTGGCAATTAAAAGCAGAAAGAGATTGACTCAGATCTGAACCTTTGGGGAGCTCCAGCACATGCAAAGGATTCAACTTGAAGATGAAATCCTCACATGGGGCTCTGCAGTGTCATTATCAACTATGAATTCCAAAGACAGACGAAGAAAGGAGCATGAAAATGTTCTTTAAAAAATGGAAAAGTCCAGAGATTGTGACAAACTTTGATTTTCAATCAGTTGTAAACATGTCTTGTACAAAACGTGAATCAACATGGCAGCTCAAAGACTATCTTGTGCAATATCACTGTGCTTAAGGTGAAGTGTTTGCTTTCTAGGTAAGACATGCATGACAGGACAAAAAAATCCTCCTTTAAACCAAGCATCC
This sequence comes from Oryzias celebensis, assembly GCA_014656515.1. NCBI lineage: Eukaryota > Metazoa > Chordata > Actinopteri > Beloniformes > Adrianichthyidae > Oryzias > Oryzias celebensis. Next base: position 20,621,251 of record BNCR01000018.1, on the reverse strand, counting down.
GCATTCCAAGTATTGCACAAGCTGAAAGCTGCAGAGTCGAGCACGTGGCAGACGGTTCACATACTCCTTTGGTTTAGTTTGGTCAGGCTTCCTGACAACACACTTTGTCCACTGGGTGGCTGCTCGTGGGGAAAGTTGGTCCTCGGCTTCTGTGGACTTATTCATGCACCTTCCACCCCCACCTCATTCGTACGCCACACTGCCACCCCCACTTTTACCAACTCCAGCAGCCCTCTGTTTTTCTTAAAAGGACCTGGAGGAGAGGTCATCGGGTCCAGGAACGCCGCTGCACTCGCTCTGTAATTAAATTCTTCTCATGCACGAAGTGCACAGAGAGCGTGAGCAACATGTTGACTGTGGAGGTGCAGCAACTGAGGGACAAAGCTGTTGTGTCTCGCCTTCCAGTGCCATTCAGCAGCCTCCAGCTTTGGAGTCTTTGGTATTCAGCATTTAAAAGATGTCCTGAAGGCTGGAGGAGTATGGATTTGAATACCTGAACTAATCTGCAGGATTAGCTGCAGAACCATCAAACTGTGTCCAAAAATGAGCCCTTTGCAGCCTGCAGCTCCCCTCAGATCTCTGTGCTTTGTTTGGCATTTAGCTCCTTTAGCATCACTTTGATTCTATTTGATCACATTTGACTTTTAAATCATGAGGAATTTCAAGTTTCATGGTGTACCTGGTCTAATGTCTTCATTTTCTGTCAAGAAACATATTTAAGATTCAACAGAAACTTGAGTTCCTCACACATTTTGTTAAAAACATACATTCGTGTTCCATGAATTTGATTATTTAGCTGTATTTGTCAATAAGGCTACACTAGCAGCTTGTTGTGATGACAAACATTGCTTATGAAACATCTAGTTCGAGAATGTGTTTAGTTTCACTTCGGATTCTCAGTTGTCTGAGGTGAAGAAAACCACAGAAATGCAAATGTTAAACGAGCTCTGTACGGCGGTGGGAGGAGGGTAATCTGGTGCTTTTATTTTGAGAGGAATTCGCATCCTATTTGGCCTAGCAAACACTTAGTGGAAATGTGTCCATTTATGGTGTAAGAAAATGCCCCCAGAGGAAGTTTGCATGTAATTATGAATTATCAGAAAGCAGCAGATTGCCCGTTTTTCTGTGGATGCTTCATGGCAGCACACCGACACCAGTCAACTGAAAATGAAGAGGCGTTTCGGTTGTTATACCTCCAATTTTGGTGCCAAAAGTATTGTGGACTAATATAGCATAAACCGACAGAACAACCTCTAGAAAGATCGTTGAATTATTTTATCTGATATTCATTTTTCTGAATCCAAACACTTTTGACACAGTAAACATCCAGAAAAACAAGTTAGAACAGCCTTTGACTGCTTTTTCTGCTCAGACAATATTTTTTCTACAACTGCTTATTCTTTATAGAAAAAGTCTATAATGTTACTTAGATGCAGCCTACATTAAAGGGTCCGATCTTGAGCAAAAATGTGAGATCGTAGTACATTTTTTAATTATTAGCAAAAAAGAGATCGCATATTCTTTCATGCTAAACATGGGTGACAGTTTAACCAATTTGGCACTTGCCCTAAAGGTAAAATTTCAAACCTGGGATCTCGCTAAATGCCACCATGGCAACAGAGCAAAGTTTGAGCTGGAGATTTTGACGGTCCTCTGTGAGCAAAAAAGAATTCACGCCAGCAAGACACCAGCAGAAAAAAAGGACTTCACAACATAAAATCTACTCAGTGAAAGGCTATCCAGAGCTGAATGTGCGAGGTTTGGTGCTGCATTTTAAACACAACTGTAGCAAACATGCACAGGACAAAAATGGCTGTTATGGAAATTGTTTGTTTCATTATACAAACAAACAATTGCTGTCCAGGTTGCATTGTATTTACTTTTACAGCACAGACGTTCCAGCATTTGATGATTTTGAATGACTTGCATCATAATCAACAAACTTAATTTAACAAACATTCAACTAAACATAAGGAAATTAAACACAAAGCAATTTCTATTTATAAAGCTAAACAGATGAATAAAACAAAATCAATCTAATTTCCCTTCATCTTTTCCAAAACACAGATCCTCACTAAACCCCTGTAAAAACACACCACAGTGCAAACTGCAGAGAACTCTAGTTTCACATTTTATCAAATGTTTATATTAATAGGTCTGCCTTTGAAACAAGCATCTCTTAATATAAAAAAGGACTAAATCGCTTCATTATCTACGACATGCTTTTATCCAACAAGGTTTTACATATTTAAAGCTGTTTAAAAAATGTTATTTTTTTAAATAATTGTCAGAAAACAGCAAACCATAATTAACAATAGTCATTAAAATGCCTACAAACTACTCATATCCATCAAATGGAATACATAAAAACACGAACAGTCTTCAATTGATTCATTTTGCATTTGTGTTTTATCCTGGTTAAAAACTAAACTGAAATCATTACTGAGTGGTGACTCATAAAGACATTCATGTTGCTCAACATTCAGGTATTGATAACTGAATAAATTAAACTGTATGTGAATTTAAAAAATAATTAAAGGAGGCATGTTTGATAATGGTTAAAATAAATCCAAAAGTGTCCGTTAGTAACGTTATTGCTTTTTTACATAACATTTCCTTTTATTTCCTTTAATAAAGACACTCTTTTGGTCATTTTGCATCACTCAGCACATAAAGAAAACAAAGCAAAACAGCTGTTAAAAACATTTAACCAAAATGGTTTAGACGTGAATTGGGAGATTGTTTTGTCGACATTTATTCTTAATTCCTGTCTTTGATTGTGTGCAACTTGTACAGCAGTCTGGAGAAATAGTAAATAAGAAGAACTGAAGAAAAAAACGTCACCAAGTGCAAAGGTGATTCACAGAATGGCTGAATTATTGACATTATTTTAGACTTTAGTTCATTTGTTGTCATATATTGTTTCAATGTATTTAAAGGAATGACTAAATGTAATGAAAGCTGCTGATGAAGTGAAAAATGCCGCGCGTCATGTTTTCCGCGTCTTTAACGGGGGGGGGGGGGGGGGGGGGGGTTACGCTCAGCTTTGGAGTGGGGGGGTGCCATTCTCCAAGCGTAACTACGCTCATTCCTTACCTCCGCCTCCGAACGGCGGGGCCGAGCTGACGATGTTGTGAATGAGGGAACGGCGTGACGTAAGCGGCCGAATGTCAACAATGTAGCGAGCGCGAGCGAGGAGGCGTTCCAGTTCAGAGTGAACAGCGGAGACGGAGCGGCACGCGGCGCATCAGCACACGCGTGCACGCGCGCACACAATCGCTTCTCTTGTTTTTTTTTTTAATTTTTATTTATTTATTTTACTGTTACTCTTTATATTTTGTGAGAAAGCGCGAGGGAAGTAGCGGCTGGAGGACGCGCGCTTGTGCAGCCGCGAGGCTCCGAGGACAGTCATCATGTGAAGAAGTTCACGTGGGGAAAAACGGACAAAAGGGCTGGAAACTGAAACGAAAAGGTAAGCGCGCGCCGCGGCGGTGCTGCAAACTTGCATAAGTGTTACAGCCGTGGGCTTCATACCCCCCACCCCACCCCCTCGCTCTCCCCCTTGGATCAGGGAGAAGTGGAATTTTCAAACCCCGCGTGCGTGTGCGGCTTCAGGAGTAAAACTCTGCACCACATCCTGTTGTGCTCTGAGTCAACGCGCCGCGTGCGCTGCCGCTTCTGTTTAGGAGTAGTAGATGATCCCGGGAGGGGGGGTGGTGTCACCGCTATAATGCTCCTGCAGCATCATTACCCGCCCCACGCACGTACGTGCAAACTCCCCCCGACCGAGCTCTCTTTCATTAAGAACCATATCAGGTTTTTTTCGGGAAGAAAAAACAAAGATTTGCTGAGTAAGCGGGGGTGTGTGTGTGTGTGTGGGGGGGTCCTGTCTTGTTTGTGCCATTGCGCAAAAAGCAGAGGCACGCAGTCAGTCCAAACGGTGAGTGTGTGAAAAGCTGCGCGCTCGTGCCCCGTCATGTGAGGATGCTGCACCCGCGCGCCTCGATCTGCAGGAGTCAGAGCTGCTGAGAAAGCAGCAAAAGCCCCAACCCGCGGCTGCAGAACCAAAAACCCATCTGATTGATTGTGCCGAGAGGTTCGGTGGGTACCCCTCCTCCTCCTTTGTTCTGGGGAGGACGTGGGTCTTCAGGATGTTCTGATCTGCATCTTCTCGAGGAGAACTATTGTCTGACGGCCACGTGCGCGCCCGGTGATGATGACAGGGATGATTGGAGTGATGCAGCACTCTGAAGAGCATCGCATCCTCCTTTGTCTGTAAATGCTGATGCAACATGGGGGTGAGTGGGGGGTGGGGGGTGTTAATATCCTCCTCATCACCGAGTCCGTGCGGGGGTGAGAGCGGCGGGGTGAAAAGAGAAGATGGGGATGAGCCTTTTGTTCTGCACAGTCCAGAGCCGATTGGGGGGTGTTACTGTACACCCCCAGAGTGACTCAGTCATTGCCACAGGAGCGCATCAGTTCAGCCCCTCCCCTCTGTTTTCTTTCTGTGTCACAAGTACACAATGTGATAATAAAGAATTTAACAACCCGAGTCTCGCGATATTTGGGATAAATTCAGACAGGTAACGCTTGGAGGGTGTTTAAATCGAGATTGACGTGGTTTCTGGGTTTGCTTCTTACTTCCTAAAAAGAGCAGATTCCAGAGACCAGCACCTTTCCAAAGCATGCATGTTGCTCCGTTGTTGCATCACTTTTTCCTTCTCTGCTGCTCTTGATCCAAACGCACCGTGAAGGCTGGAATCTGGAGGCATTTCAGTCCAGGAGCAGAAACTCCATGACTGGATCGAAATGGGTTTAAAAAAACAAAAAAACAGGCGTTTATCTCCCTCTTATCTCTGTTTTTTGGGAGGAGGATTTTTGCATTTGGTTCTTTGTTTCTGAAAATCCTCCTTTGGAGAAACAAAGCATGGTGTCATTTAAATCTCCACTTTGAGGAGATGCGATGACATCATCCTGCAGCAGAAGAAGTCAGAATTTCAGCATCATAGAAGAATTTAACCCTTTAACAATCCACCCCCTTCACTCTGAAAATGCCTTTGAAAGTTGGTTATTTGCACGTAATGATAGTTTCTCCAGTTTTATTTGGGAGGATGTTTGTGAACATGTGGAACAGAACAAGGTGACGGATTACAATATGGTTTTTAGTTTGTTTTTTTATTATTATAATTTATCTGGAGCAAAGGCACCAGCTGATCATGCAAAAAGATCCTTTGATTTTTAAAAATATTACAGAGTTGTTTTAAATTAGGATTTTTGGAAGCTCACTTTTTCAGCTGAGCTGAATAACATTTTTGCATCCAAAACAATACTATCTTTATAACACAAATATTCACCCTTTGTTTCATATTAATGCAAATATGCATCAAACCACTTCAGCTGTAAAATTACCTTACTTTAGCATCTACATGAAAGCAAAAACAGAAGTGATTTTTTTCATATCTGTAAATAATCTCAGGCATCAAAGGATGAAGTCATTTAAAAAGTTCGCTATTTTCTGCACTGTAATTTAATACGTTTTTCATAAGTTTTTAATGATTTTTAAACGTTCTGCTTTAGATTGAAATGCACAGAGGAGCCCTCAGGTGCACAGTCCTGGCTGTGCGCTTCTTTCTGCTGCAGACAGGATCTGTAACTGTCCCCAATACAAAAATATTTGGGATTTGTGGACAAATGTGTTTACTGGAAAAAAAGAATTTTCATTTGATCATTAGAACCTTTGTCCAGGATTGTTTCTGAGAAGCTCACAGTTTACTTTGGAATATTGTTTGTAATATTACAGAAAATACTTGGAACTGATGTTGATCATAACCTTCAGTCCAGTTTTATTTGATCTGAAACTGGATCAGATGTTGAGCAGAAATCACTGATCCTTTGTATTTGTGATTGTAGAAACACAGCTGGAGTGTGCAGCGTCCCGCTTAGCTTTCACTAAAAGTAAAGGTTGAATTCCATCTGGAGTTTCTTGAGCAATTTGAAAACATGTTCTGTAAAAATATGTAAGAAATAATCTGCACAGACTCCTTAAAACCCGCATAAGCAGAACCACCTGCTCTCCTTTGGAAGTGTGGAAAGCTTCCCATGTTTTGGACTTTGTCTCCAGACTTTGTGGACCGACAGTCTGATCTGCAGCTTCCAGGTTTTCTCCCTCAGGTGTGAATTATGCTGGCTGATGCTGTTTAGGAAGAACAGAATGACTTCATGATCCTTGAGTTAAAAGAATGTCAGAGAGCCTGGTGTTTTTTAATCTAAAATAACAACGGAAGCAGGAGCTTGGGCATTTTTTAGTCCTCAGTGTTTGCTCTTCTTCAAATCTCTTGCTTGCATCCAGCTCAAAGTCTGCGCCTTTGCTTGGAAGAAGAGAAAAAACATGTTCCCATAGCTCTCCCACGTCAGCACAAAGGCATGTTTGACAGCAGCCACCGTGAAACGCAGACGGAGCAGAACCGCTGCGAGAAATCTCAGAGGCTGCACTTCACACCGAGAGCTATTGTTTCCCCTGCGCTCTCCTCTTCGGTCCCTCCTCGTTCTTCGCCATGCTCCGTTCTCGGCAGCGACGTGCACAGGCTTTATCGTGTGAAATCAGACTGCATTATCCCGGCAGGAGCAGCTGCAGACTCACAGTCCGACTGTTGGCTGCCAAGAAGCCGTCAGAGCCGAAAACGCCACAGGCTAGTTTCTGATTGCTCGGCTGTTATTTGTTTTTTTTCACTTCAGCACCTTTTACATAAAAGTTTATTCAAAAGTCAATTTGAGCCTGAATCAATGGTATCTATGATTTAAGATGAGGTGTCCTGTTGTTTTCAGCTTTTGAAATTTAAATTTGATTAGTTTTAAGTGGGAGGAGTTGTCTACCTGTCCCCACCCCCTTCTTTCAAAAGGTGTGTCTGTGAGCAGGTGCTGAAACTTTTGACCGTCTGAGATTGATCAAAAACAGATACATCCGACCTCATGAAGAAGATACTGATTGTTGACTGCATCCTTGGAAGACAGAGCTGCAGGCTGCATTTGTGGACGGCTCAGTGGTCTGTGTTCTTTTCTCTGGGAGTGTTTGTGAGATTGTGCAGTGACTTTCCTGAAAAATCCTGTCTGTTTCTAGGGTTGATGTTCAGCCTTGATTCTGGTTTCTTCAGCATCTCTTCATCATCTGATGGCTTTACACAGTGGAGTTAATGACAGAGACTCCCAAAGAGGAGGGTTATATTTCAAATTATGTCATGCTCCCGTGATCTGTTAGTCACACATTGAATTAGCATCTACATGTTACTTTTAGGCTTCACGTTGCTGTTTTTGGCCACATCCCAGGTTCTGCTTTTCTGAAGCTTTAAAAGCAAAGTGTTGATGCAGAGATGTCAAGTTCTTCCGTTCAGCAGATATTTTAGGCGTTATTGCTAGAAAAGCTTTATGGTGCAGTTATATGTAACCGAGGTAAAGGTTCGTGTAATTCTGGCGATTCCAATTTCAGCATTAAATCTGATATAGGAGGAAACCTCTCCATTTTGGCTGAATTAACAACATAAATAATGACATTTCAATACATTTGAGTTTCTTTTTGTCAGCTGAATAAAAAAAAAAATGAAATACTATTTTTTTACCACTTGGTGATTTTCTAATTCTGGTTGAAATCATAATGAAACATGGAAACATGAAATATATTTTTTTCTTTTTTGAATTAGTTCGTCTTTTGCAACACTTTTGTCAAAGACAGAAGGAAGTCTAAAATAAACATTGAAGGATCATCTGTCAGCCTCTTGGTGGAGAAACAAAGTTTTCCAGCAAACCAGAATCAAATTTAAAGTTCCACTCCAATGAAAAAGGTGTTTTGGGAGTTTTTAACATGTCCCTGTGGCATTTTTATAATTATGTAGAAAATGTAAAAAGAAATTAGGCTTAAAACTGCATTTCTAAGTATTTCTTTATACAAATCAGTGTGGATCAGGAGCAGACGGAAAAATGCAGTTTGAAAAAGATCACCCTGTATTTGTGGTGTAGAAGGTACTCTGATTGGGCCAAAGTCTCCCTGCTCCGCTCCATTCTGATACATCCACTTGCAGACAAATAGATCCGTGAACGTTTTTGTTTTCCTCGCCTGAGCTGGAATCTGGAACAGAACTGTACGGCTGGATAGCTCCAATATTGCTCGCCATTTCTGTTGCACTGATGATGTCAGCTTGGGGTTGTAAGCTAGCAGGAGTGTGAACAGAGAGCTCTACATTATGGGTGCTGGCAATGGTTCTGCCCACAATTCAGAGGTGAATTTCTAATGAACTCCAGCAACTCTAAGGAAACTATGTCATTGAAATTGACACAGGTTTTTTTTATTTTGGCTAAAAACTACATATTCATAATTAAAACACCACTAGACCCACTTTCACAATAGATCAAAAAATGACATGAATGAGACTTATATCACATATCTCTTTTAATCTTAAAACTCTCCCAACCTATTTACTTTAAAACCAATTTTTAAAAAATGCTTCTTGTTTGAGTTCTGAGATGACAAAATAAATGCTACCATTTTGGCATAGAAGTGCACAATGTAATCATATTTCAGGTAAAGTAGGTTGCATAAATTCTCCAGCTCAGTGTTTTTGTCTCTTTGGGGGACGGCTCTAATTTTTAATTACCTTTTGCACCTATAAATCCTTGGAAATGTCCCAGAACTGTCGATGAGAGACAAATTCTGTGTGGAAAAAGTTTTAAATTTATATGAAAAAGATTACTTAATTTTTTTCTCTACTTAAGGAATTAAAAAATGTGTAAAAAATGTGATAAAATAAGGATCTTTTTAAAATAAAGATATTTACAAGTTCTATCACAAAACTAAGGAGGTCCAGAACAGACAATATTACAAAAATATATATACACCACTAAATCATTAAATCGAAGTGTCATTAATTATTTAAAAGTGGCATTAAATAAATACAATTGGAAATTAAAAAATAAATGTTAAAATACATGTGGCATTGAAATAATAAAATTGCCTTTAAAAGCCACATTTAAACATCTAATGACATATTTAATTATTTCATGACCAGTGTGGGATGGAAGAGATAAAATGAAATAAATATATACGCCATTAAATCGATAAAAAAAGTGTCATTAATCATTTAAAATCGGAGATAAATAATTAAAAGTGTCATTAAATGTGTCTATTTTATTAAAGTTCAATTTTAAATGATTTAATGACATATTTATTTATTTCATGACTGAATGAGACATTTCATGGTCTCGTTTGCAGCATTTCATTACGTTATCTGACAAACTGCCCCATGAAATTCAGAGGGTGTGGCTAACTCACATCATCTGTACTCCATTGCTCTTGTGTGGTTTGAATCTGATCATGGCATAGGACTGCTGATCTCATGGAATTCAGGAATTTATTATAACTTTGAACACTATCTGAATACCTTTACATTTATTGAAATAATCTTTGTTGCTGAAGTTCTTGTGCAGCAAACTTTTTTTAATTTAATGTTTAAATTGTGTTTAAAGTGTAATTTTACTGTTTTGTTGCAATTTGTTAGGAAAAAATGCTTACGCACTAAAATTTAAATAGAAAATGTTACTGAACAGAATTCAGAAATTGAAAGAAATGTCAAATCAAAAATGTAAAATGTTTACTATCTTTGCTTAATGTTCACTCTTTGGTCCTGTGTGCATTCATGCTGTAGTGAAGCGCACCAGAGTTCATTCGTAAACACCAGTGCTTGCTGAATTGTCACACCTGCCAAATGCAGGAAACTATTTATGAGGACTCAAATATGGCAGCCTGAATGTGTCCAAAAATCCTCCCTTTCTTTGGGAAAACCTTAAACCAACACAAGTTTTTTAGAGGCTGTGGCGGTTTGATCTTGTTGCACAAATACTCTGGTCTGGACTCTGGACTGTGTTCTTGGATCTTTGCTTGGGATAACTGTCAGTGAGCTTGGCAGACACACTTACAGACTGTCACTGATTTTGCTTCTGCTCTGAAGTTAAACCACATCTCCTGTTTGAACGCCACAGCTTAGAATCTGCTTGTCAGTTCTCCTTTTTTCAACCTCAGTCATTGTTTTCTTAAAGGTGACATGAGTGGGTAAATATAGATGTCTTGAGGCTGGAGAACGCTGCTGTGTGCTTCCTCCTCTGAAGCCTGAGGTCACATCCTTCTGTGTTACCAGCTTTTGTTCTGCTCACTGACTTCACAGGCTGAACAATGAAACACTGAAAAGCTTGTGAGTGTCGCTGCAATCAGGAGTTCCTTCTTCCTCTGACTGAGCAATGGGTGTGAAATGCACAGCACTGTGTCTCAGTGATAACACCCTTCAGTCATGCATATGACGGAACTCAATGGAAAACCTGAATCGAAGTTTTTTTCACTCATTGAATTTCAGTGACTTTGCTGCTGCTTGAAATTGAAACCAACACTTGTGAGCGGCTAAATTACTGTAAACCAGTTCCCATTTTGCTGGAGGGTCGGATGTTTCCCGTCAAGGTCGTTCTGATTTCTTGTCTCCACCTTCTTCTCTGTGCTGTGGGCTGATGGGAAAAAGAGCCCGCTGGAGAATAGTGGAAGGTATTTCAGACAATCAGCGGATTCCTCATACGGGATGTGAGGTCATTGTTCCACGAAGGGAGGGGAGGGAAAAAGAAAGGACGACCCAGGACGCCTGAATCAGACAAAACAAAGCCCCCCCTGAGCACATGCAGCTTGTTACCGGGCTTCTCTGAATCATGCATAATAAATAGAAATTCAGAAGCACTTTCTGCTGTGTCAGAGAGGATCTGCTGAGAAATGGTGAGCAGAAAAATTAGATTTCCCCTGAAGGAACTGGGCCTACGGTTTGATCAAAAAGCTTTTTTTTTTCCATCTAAGCTGAAAATCCAACACCAAGAAATTACAGCACAAAAAAGAAGTTTCTAAAAAAAAATCAAATTTTCTTCATACCGTAACACACTACCATTCTCTGTCGTATACAGGGTTAGTACTTTTGAAGAACAAAACACTATAACATAGTTTCTGCTATTTTTACATCCAGGTTGACCCGGACGGGTACTGCAGGTTTTTGTGTTGTCCGGGCAAGTAGAGGGTTGTAGAGCAGAGGGACTGCATATCAAAGGGAAGGTGCGTCTTGCAGTTACAACGAGCTCAAGGGAGGTTATGAAAATGGAACGTACCATTGTCATGTGTGCGGTAAGTGTATCAAGAAGTAATTATCAGAATAATGGAAGTTGCACACATTTATGACACAGGTGATGCTGTCATACGGTGCCCTTACGCCACACTCAAGTCATTAATGAGGCGTGAGTACTGGCTTTTTATTTTATTATCTGCTTACATTAAAACATTAATGGGTTACCCTTACTCTACAGGCTCACTAGGTCTACCACCTTGGTATTTTGTTTGGCCCATCTGGGTGCCCGTACAGGTTTGCATGATCACTGCGAATCAGCTGATTCTGCAATGAAAAAAGCAGCTTTTTATATCGGCTTTTCCCCGATATGAAGCACATTACTGACATAAAGTATTGTATAATTGCACAGTGCCACTTTTCTCCATGGCAGAATCAGCTGATCTATGTTAATTGTATAACACTTTACTACTCAAAAGAGTTGCAAATCAGCGCAAAGCTGCTTTTCTCTGCTTCAGAATCCACAGGAATTATGTTAATTTCATAAACGGTTGAAGAGTTACAAAAGTCAAAAGAGTGTAAACAATGGAGCTAATGCTCCGGTGTTAAAGGGGTAACAATCTTTGCTCTGTCAACTCTGTCAAAGAGACGGCTAACCTTACAACTAAGAAACTTTTTAGAGGTTTTGGGGATGTTAGAACTCTGGCATAAAGCATTGTTTGCTTTATGCTTTTTCCTCTTCTAAAAACAAGGTTGTGCTGCAGCTGGTGACTCAGCCCCTTGCACAAACGACATAAGATGAACTAATTGGTTCAGTCTTCTCACTTTGGTGAAATTTAGGGTGCATTCAGACTGGACACATTTGGTTGGTTAAAAGGGAATCAGAGTACATGAATCCCAATAATCCGGAACAAATTTTCAGTCTGAATACACCCAAGTGAATTGTGGTAACTGCTCTCTCACCCATCTTTTAAGGTGGTCTCGGTTCACATATCTAATTGGACTGAGCTTCGATCTGAGGATGAGCCGCGGACAAATGTAAAGCAACGAATATCATGTTATCAGACAAGAAGACATGGTCCAACTCCTTATATGTTAAAATGTTTTTTTTAATACAGCTAAAAATGCTTCTTACATTCTTTTCTGTGTCTCATTATGTGGCGAACGCTGCTGTGACGTCATCCCAAAAGCCACTTTGTAGTTCCTTAACAGAATTCCCCTAAAAACAATACTACAACACCACAACGATGAGACACAGCAACTGAAATGTGGTCAGATGAACGCAGGCTCATCAAAACAACTTTTAATGTGATGCACATTGCTTCTCACTGTTTTACTGACAATCTATATGTCATAAACACTTATCATCTTACTTTCATAGCCGTTGTCTTGCCAGTAACCACCTTACAGCATGCCTCTGCTGTACCAAAGTAGCAGTAAAAAGCGTTATACCTCACATTGATACAGATGTTCAAAATTGGTCAGCAAAATATAAAGTTTGAATATGTGGAATATCCCAACAGGGGCAGTAAAGAGAAAGCCTTTTATCATTTCCGCCTCTATTTGCTTTGCCCCGCCCTCGTGATTTCTGGTCAATAAATGAATAGATCTTTAGTCTAGTGGTTTTGTTCTAGAACAGGACAGTCAATTTTACGGCAGTCTGAATACAGACCAAACGCAAGGTTTAGGACTCAATCTGAACCAAATTAAGCTGACTTGGACCAAACCAAACGATTTTGCCAGTCTGAATACACCCTTAATTTATTCGTGAAAAAGTCCTGCTTCCTGAAAATCTGTTGCAAGTGTATAGAGGAGAGAGTTATATTCTGCTGTGCTGGGTCCAGAGGGGGCAGGTCTTAGCAGTATGTCATGGCCCCACTCCTCAGGATTTATGGCTAATCTGCTTCTTTGTAAAAGCTTGCTTTGTTAACTCATCAGAGTGGCTAAGACTGACATGTCACATCTTTGAAATGCTGAGCAGCTGCTTTTCTATGCTTTTATACGTTTTCTGCCCCAAGCAACTATAAAAAAAATGTATAGTTCTGGTGCTCAAAGCAGCATCAGTCATTTTTCTCAATGAAATGCAGTGGTTTAAACACATTTCCCTCTTGAAATCTTTAGGTTAATTCCTCATGAGGGGCTAAACAAACACAAAAGAAGAAAAATCTGAGTCACTCTGCCAAAGAGGACAAATTTGACCAAAACGGCAGGATGTTAAAAGAAGTGAGTGATTGAAAGAAAGCTACTAAAATCCCCACCCCAGATTAAGCTTAGCATCTGCATATTGTCTGATATTTCTACCCCTCATGTCTAACAAAAAACTAGATGTAGAATATTGCATCTAATATTGCAAACACATTTGTACTAATTTATTCTTTAAACTTTAGCTATAAATTGAAGCTGACAAAAAGAAAACAAACGTTTAATGTAAAGTTGAATTGTTTTTGAGATGCCTCTTAGTTCATGTAATTAAACAAACATACTGAAAGAGTTTGTGTTTGTTATTTTAACAGACGATTATTGGAAAAAAGTGAAATGATCTGGAGATTTGATCAGCAAAGCTTGTTTTTTTAGGCTGTTTATTATAACCAGAATACCTCAAATCAGGCGTGTTTTGAGGCAGTGGGGTGTAAAGCGAGTAGAGGCGTTGAGTGTGCGGTTTGGTGAAGAAGCTCAGCTGTAAAAGAGAACGACACAGTTTGTGGGGGGGGCATCCTGTGAGACCAGCACAGGTGGTTTTGCAGGGGGTTGCTGCACGGTGGGAGGGGATCTCAGGAGGCTATGGGCGTGGGGGAGCAGTTATGAGCCCACTTCCTGTACAGAGCACCGGTGCTGCACTGTAAGCTCACAACAAGATCAGCAGGATTTGCAGGCGGTGGCGTTTTTACCGCCTTGCAGCAGGCGGTGAGAGGTGGAGATCTTGCTTGTGTGATCATATGAACTTCTGATCATCCTGCAGAAAATAAAGGGAAAAAAATGAAATTCTGTAATAAGAGAAGGCAAGCAAATGAAAGCATAAAAATGAGAGCATGACATTTACCCCAATGGGTTTTCCATTTGCTATATGTAGATGAGGAATGGAAAACATGAAAGGCTTTATGTGGGCTTTAATCCATGAAAAAAAAGCCCTTCCTGGGGGTGGGGGTGGAGGGCGGCAGCGTGGGGGTAACCTTTATTTATTTATTTTTTGTTGACCAGAAAATGTCAGATTTGCATCAAATATGCATACCTCAAAAATTGAACATTAAATTGTGTTTTTGACTATCGTGTTTAAACGCGTACTGCATAAGTCGGTTTCTTTGACAACTGTTGTTGCAGCACCTGAAACAAAGTAGGAGGAGCAGCTTTGGGTTCATATCAGTACAGCTGTAAAAATAAAGATGTCTAAGTATTTGCTGGATTGCTTCTAGAGGACAGAGCCTTTTCACTTCATCACAGCTGTGGTTGTTTTAAACGAAATTCACTTTTTGATGATGCTTTTACGTGTTTTTCCTCCTGAAATGTTTTTATGACAGAAATGACATAATCATCAGCAAATTTGAGGACTTTGCTGCTTTTGTCCACTCATCCTACCCAGTTTCTCCTGTTTTTCTGCAGCATTTTGAACTTTCCAGTCTGTCTGTTCAACCCTTCAACACCAGAGTTTTAGTTTCAGTGTTGTCGTCTCTTGAATTACCATAGTTCCTCAATCATTTGAGCAAATTCCTTAATTTCAACAGATTCTGGAGCAGAGAAAAACAGCATTGCGCCAATAGGCAACACTTTAAAGTAGCAAAAATAATTATTTACTGTAAACTATCTAAGTCTGATTTGGAGTAAATGTTGCACAGAAATAACATAATAAAAAAATAATTTTCTCCAAGTCAGAATCCATTGGAATTTGATGATTGGAAAGAGGAGTTTCAGTTGTTAGAAGATTGTGTTTCATTTTGTGTAGTCGGTGACAGCTCTGGTATTGAAGGGTTAAACAGAGTAAAGTCCACTGAAGACTAAATATGACAGAACAAGTTCAGGGTAACCGTGGGCAGAGTTTGTCAACCTCAATGACCTGAACAGGCAGTAAATCATGACTTACAGTGAGGGGGGCCCACTGAGCTGCACCTGCAGAGATCACATGACAACCCCCCCAGCTAGGGCCACAAGGGACAGATGGACAGAGGTCAGCGAGGAGCTGGGAGATCCTCCGCTAATATTGAGTCACAGGATCTGTCAGAACATAACAGCGAGCTGCAACCCCCACACCACCACCAGCCAGCTCAGTTCCTTCTGTCTCTGAAAGTTTTCCAGTAGTTTCATGTTTTTCTTCAGATTCAGATAAGCACACACAAGTACAAAAAGCAGTTTTCTTTCTGTCCATGTTAACTGAGCTGGAAGCAACCTCCTTGTTTTTAAATCATCATTCATGGGGGTTTGCTGTGCCAACTGCACAGAATCAGACTTTCCTGAATGTTTTTGCTTAATTCTCAACAGTTTAACTCTTACTCCTGATCTTAACTGAAAGATTTGCACCTAAATGATTCCTCTGGAGTTTAGGCTTCAGTATGTTTTACTGAGGTGTTTTTTTTTTTTTTTTAAATCTAAAGATATGGTTTTAAAAATCCCAATTTTGTATAATTTCTTTAAATCAGGAATGAGTACACTTAACAATTTCTTTGCAGTTTGCATAATAATTCTTTGTGAATGTGAAAAATTAAATGAAAAAAAATCATGTTTTTGTTCTTTTTATCATTAATTAATAATCTGTTAATTAAAAAAAAATCAAACTTTTTATAGATTAAAGATGTTTGTTCTTATCCCATGGAAAGTCTTTTTTCTATTATTAGTAGCAGCTTAAAAATCTCAGTTTGACATTTTAAAATGACTTTAATATAAGATTTATTTTGTCTAAATTAACCTAGTGGTGATTCTGTAACAAATAAAGTTTTATTAACACTCTTTTAGTCGCAGAAACAACAAGAAAATAAATACACCAGTTGTTGAAAATATAATGGAATTTAAAGCATCAAAATTCAATATCTTGATAAATAAATAAAGTGGAAAAATTTGGTAAATAACTTTCATGTTTAATTTACTATGAAATTATATTACAAACATTGTTTACAGAAAAAGTTTTAAAATGAAAAAGTATCTTCTTTGTTTACATATATTTTGTGTATATAGACATGTTTTTTTTTTTTTACATTGTCTTCAGAATTAATTATTGATGCGTTTTATTGTTATTCTTTTTCCATTCTCATTCATCTAATCTGAGCTCCAGGTTAGGAAAATGAATAAGGTTAGATTATATGCAGTCAGACGCTGTGAAGTTGACTTGTTCTCTGAGGAAAGAGACCGCTCTTATCTTAGCGATGGATTATTCTGATAACAACAGGTTTTTCAGCAGTTTACTGTAATCTCACATTGAAAAAAAGAACAAAAATCTGTAATAACATATGCAAAATAGAAATACTGTTTTTAATCGTATCCAATGCTTGGAAAAAATGAATAAAGTGTTTTTAAAATATAGTTTTTTTTTAGCATTTTTTTTACTCAGACTTTTATTTTTAATGACAAAGTAATTAAAAATATTTAGAACTGTAAGTTTTGGTGTGTGTTTTTCAGTAATGTTTTATGTTTATGGTAAATACAGGGACATTTTCAAAGTCATGGCTTCAAATAATAAATGCACTTGTATTATGACATTTTATTTATTACTATTAAACATCAAAGTTATTTCATGTCTTTTTTTATATTTTAAGTTTATCACCTTTTCAACACACGTTATTATTTTTTAAAAATCAGTTGCTATAGATAAATAGTTTTTCTTTTGACTTCTGCTGAAACTTAAATATGATTGGCATTTCTTTCTACCAGTGTAATCTGCTGTAGTTATATGGACTTTTATTCAAGTAATTTTTGTTTGTTTGTTGATAGACCCACAGATGGTAGATGTTTTTTTTATAATTTTTATTGAAAATTGGCATGTAAGAAAATCCGTCACATTTTTAAACTGCAGTAAAATTAAAAAATCGCAGAATTAATGAAAATATATATTTTTTAAAGATTTTAAGCTGCATGAATGATTTTTTTAATGTTTAAAATATTTACTTTAATTCTTTTAAACCAAATCTTTTTTTTTTTTTTCATTATTCCAGTTTTTTATTTCTTCCATGCTGTTTTGTTTTCTGCCTGGAAAAACGTAATTTTGGTAGTTTTTTCTTCCTTGGCGTAAACCGAGAGTCATTTGCATAAAAACGGCATCTGACCTCAGAAAAGGTTGTAATACCATACAGTTTGGCAGTGTGGCAGGTCTGAGGGTCTGCGGGATTTGCTGTGCGAAGGATGAGTGACTGTGGATGATAGGAGGGTCTGTCTTCATGCTGCAGGGACGCCCTCCTCCCTCCCCGCCGCCAGGCTGCCAATCATCAGCGCCACCTCGCATCTCCCTGACTGACAGCGATGTGTTAGCACGCCACTCGTGGATAAATGATCACTAATCACCCACAGAAGATGAAGGACCAGTCTGTAAGTACGGCCGAATCGGCGCTTAATTTTTCTTTATGAGAAAATCTTCTTGCTGACTGCTTTTGCCGGCAGGAAGGCTGTTTTTTCCTGTTGTGGTTAGGCTGAGAGAAGCCGAGGCAACACTTGTCACAAACACAAACAAAAAGCAGCGCCGCTTTGTGATTGTCTAATCTGGTCCTATCCATCTGTAGATTTTTCATGAGTGCAGAAGAAACCCAATCTTTCTGGTGAACCGATGACAACAAAAACTGAACTTGACTGCATCTGTGGATGTTTTCGTAGACGAACCAATCGTGCGCATTTCCATTTATAACTTACTGCTGCAAAGAAAGTCAAGCTTCCTTCTCTGACTTCCTTTGCAGGTGTGAGAGTTGGTGGCTGCAGAAGACTTAATCATTAATGAAAATTGGTCCAACCATCTGCTCGGCTCAAGAAAGCACCCTGTTTTTGATCCAGAATTTCCTGTTCACGTGTACAGATAAATCTGTACAGCAGAGCTGTCATTTTCAGCTCTGCTCTCATGCGTTTCTGAAAAAAAATTTTTTTTGGTCAGATGTGAGGTCATTTTTGTCAGGGAACGTCACAGAAAATGACTTACAGGTGTAAAGGGAAAAGTTGCTACAGACCACGTGGAGCTCACGCCCTGAAAGTGGCGCTCAGCGAGCTCACATGGTTTCACAACACGCCGCCGGCTCCATCAAACTACGTCCTCTTTCAGTCCAGCTTATTCATGAACTGAGTTTATAAGGTCAGAAATTTCCTGCCTTAAAATTTTATAAGCCATATAAAAATTAATTCCTAGGTTTTCTGATTTAAGCAACTAATCATAAGGTTTTTCCTGTTTCTGTTTTATGTATTATTTAATAGGCACAGAAATAGTCTTTCTTCTTATAAAAAAAACATACTTTTTAGGTCAATTTAAAACATAATACATTAAAAAAATGTACAAAATTTTGATAATGATGTCACATTCTGTCTGCGTTGTCATGGAGGCCGTACAATAGGAGCAGAAGATGTTAACTGGATGATTGAAGCTTAAAATGCCAGTCATGTGTTTATTCCTGTTTTAACAGCTGAGTTTCAATTAAAACAGTTTTGGAGTTTTAAGTTTGAAGCTTACTAGCCATTTGTGGTGGTTCGAGCATCTGTTTAGGATACTGACCTGTTACGGGGAACCAGGAGGGGCGCCATGGCAGATCAGTGGTTTCCAAAGCATTCTGTCATCAAAAGCAGTTTATAGTCCACTCTCCATTCTAGAGATCTTGAGTTTTGTTCAAAAGCCTTTGTGTGAGTCTCAGATGTGCATAGAGCAATTTTTCTGGTCGTAAAAACATTCCATGATTAGGTCTTTTTCTAACCGGGTTTTAGCATCAAGCATGCTAATGGAGGCCTGGAGAGTAGAAGCCACTGACTGAACTAAATGTGTGTAACGTCATCTACAATGAATGTTTTACTTCTGTCTTAAACCAAACAAAGTCAAGTTGGTCGCAATTTTTTTGCGATACAGATACCGCCATGTTGGAACCAGATGACATTAGTAAGCAGCAGTGATTGGTTGGAGTCACCATCTTTATGGCAACCACTCTCGTCATTCAACAGTGTTGTTTGAAGTCCCCCCCTCTACTTGAAAGTGCATTACCTGAAATCGGTCAATCAAACATTTCAAACATTTGATGTGAGACCACATAGTGGAGGCCTTTGATTGGTCAGTTTATATCTTACATAACTTCCATTACAGGAAAAGTATCATGAAAATAATTAGGATTATCAAGAACGTGTTAAAAAGATGAAGCACACGAAAAGCTATTTTCACCATTAAAATGAGTAAAAGCTGTTTATTTCTTTATAGAAGTCCATGGAGTTTTGACTTCTTGGGGGTACTTCCTGTTTGGAAGGCCAGGGGGAGGGGTCATTCAGTCCAGTTCTCATATGCAGTCAATGGTTGAAAATGTTTACTTTGCATTTTGAGGCCGTCAGAGTTTTGGGATGCATGATAGACTGGCAATGTGTTGGCAGATAATTGCATTCAAGTTAATGAACTGTAAATGAGCGGATGTGAACAAAAGTCTGATGATTAGACTCAGCAAAGTATTACAGATGAAATGATGGACACTGACAATAAAACAGACACATCAAACATGTGGTGATATTCTGAAATCTTTGATAATAAGTTTTGCATTTGTTGTTGTAAAGATGCAGTGATGCATGGTGAGGTAAAGCAGCAAAAATGTATCACAGAAAAGTTATATAAAAACAAAATCATTATTCATTAACCACCATTAGGATTTGCTATGACAGCTTTGATGAAGAAAAACAAAGTTTTCATTATAAACTAATACATGTTATATATGTCGGTATGTTGGTTTTTGAAATCTAACAATTTGCTTATTCATTAAAATTTAATTCCTTAAAAAGGCTTCAGACTTTGTTCTACACTTAAGTTTTATGTATGTAAAGTTGCGTTTAAATGAAACCATGTAATCTTAGTGGCCTCATTGTTGTTGGTCCGATTTTCCATAATAGAGTGTTTTTTGAACATGCTTAACTGAGCGTGTTGTATGCAGTTGGATGAAACGGTCAGGAAAGACTAAACTCAGCGTTTGCTTGTTGGTGGAGAAAAACTCCATCCGGGCTTCTTGATGTCTCCACCCAGAGCTGGCGGACGCAGAGGATAGGTCTGGTTTGTTTCAGATGAAGCTGGTGTGTTTGGTCATCCTCTGGTGGAGGCTGGCTTCTCAGCGTGACCTTATTTGCATGACAGCAGTTTGTTTTTCTAACCTCTGAGCTCACAGTCTGATGTCTTCAGCAGCTTCACAGCATCTCACCATGCGAAGACAGACAAAAGCTTCAGAGCAAAACCCAACTAAACAGGACAGGTAATCCAATGTTTCACGCAGTGGAGCTGCTGTAGTCTCACATACACATCTTGGAATTTTTACAGGGTCATTCCAGAGTTTTAATACAGCAGAGTAATACTGACCTGATTCTGCTAATCTCACAATTTAACTCCAACAGCAAATGAATATGTTCAGATTTTAATGCTTTTTTGTTGAGGACAGGCTTTTATGGGAGGGAAAATATATATATATATATTTTTAGAACAAATAGAGCTATTACCTTCATAAAAGTGCAACAGTAATGTCAAGCACCTTCAGATCCCGGTGGTGGATTTTTAGGTCATGAACCTTGTCTGAAAGTTAAAGCTCTGCTTCCTTGTTTCCTTGCGTCCTTGTTGCCTGGGCTTGTGTGAAGCCTCTCTGAAGTATCTGCACTCAACTGTAAGAGGCTGTCGGCTTCCCATGATGCACCTCCCCACCTCCATCATGGTGCAGGCAGTGAAAGAGGCTTTTGTTTCTGTCACTCTGAGGCATGTTGCATGCACTTACGACACGGAGTGGGAGAAATGATTTCCATTATGTCCCAGGAATGTCTGTGAATCGATGGGTTGTGTGTGGAAATGTGAGGTTCTTCAGCGGACTTCACCAAGACTTTCAGTGTTAAATGTTTGCTTGTGTGACCAGAATCAAACGACGCAACAACAGTACCCCTCCCCCTTTTTTGTCGCATATCAAACTTTTCAGCTTCACTCGTGGATTTTTCCACCGTGATGTCATGCATAGACAGTCTTTGTAGACTTCTCTTCTGCTTTATATACCATCAGAGTCCCTTCGCCCCTCACTTAGGGTGTATTCAGACTGCAAACATTTGGTCCGCTTAAAGTGAACCAGGATTCGTTTCCCCCGATAATGTGGAAAAAAGTTTCAGTCTGAATGCGTGCAAGCGTATCTTGGTCCGGGACCAGGAACCAGGAACCGCTCTCTGACCCATCTTTTGAGGTGGTCTCGGTTTGTTTCCAATCGGACTGAGCTTCAGTTCATTCTGAGATCCCTCAGTCTAAATACAAAACACTCTGGGAGAGGAACAACTGGACCAAAATGGCAACCGTAGCCGAAAGTCATGTGATGTAAACACATCAGGAATGAGGTGACTGGTGAGCCGTGGACAAATGTAAAGCATTGATTGTCTTGTTATCAAATAACTAGTCGAAACTGTTTACTTGTTAGCACGTTTGTTTTAACTCAGCTGAAAAGGCTTCTTACATGCTTTTCTGTGTTTGGTTACGCAGCGCACGCTGCTGTGACGTCATCCTAAAAGCTAGCTTGCTTGTAGTTCAACAATGAGACACAACAACTTGTTGAAATGTGGTCGGCTGAATGCAGGCTGCTTAAAACAACTTTTAACCTGATACACATTGCTTCTCACTGTTTTCTCATCAACACTTATCATCCTACCTTCATAGCCGATGTCTCCTCAGTACTGTAGCTGCTAGCATCCTCTGACTTAAAGCACACACGGCATTTGTCTTTTTACCAGAAACCGTCTCGCAGCATGTCTCCGCCGTACCAAAGTAACAAGTAAAAATTGTTGTTCGTAACGTTCAAAACTGGTTGCTAATTTAACCATGCCGAAGAGGACTTTAAAGCACCTCCAACTTTCTCTCTTATTTTTAACCCACCTGGTAATTCGTGGCCAATGAGTGAAGAGATCTTTAGTCACGTGGTTTTTGTTTACAAGCTTTGGTCCGAAGCAGAAATCTCCCATATACGCCAGTCTGAACACAGATCAAACACAGCCTTCAGGACTGGATATGAACCAAATTATGTGGACCTGGTCCGAAACAACAGACATTCCCAGTCTGAATACACCCTTATAGACATTGTGTCCCTTGACATTTGTGTGAACAATTCATTCTCAGGTTGCACAAAATGAGCCAACTTCTGCTAATGGAGATGCCAAGAGGAAAAAGGGAAAAGAGCCACCATCTATTTATTTATTCCTGATCTGAGATGACACGGCAGCTTCTTGAGGTGTAAACCAAGAGCGCAGTCTATTTTTGTCACTACAGGATCGCATGTCTCCTCTTGCCATTTTGGTCCTTTGTTTGGGAGGTGAGGGATGTTCTAGGACTCTGCAGGTATCTCAGATAGCGTGGGAGATGAGGCGAGGTGGAACCTCACCCAGAAAACTGATCTTTTCCTCTGCTCGGTGTGTGAGGTGAAGTGAGGCAAGGCGCACGCCTGCTTGGGAACGGGCTCTTCCCATTCATCACGCTCCACTACTGCCGAGTGCTTTCACCTGACCCGCGCATGTGTCCTGGGATCCGATCCAGATGTTAAGTTGGAACACCCAAGCTGCTGGGAGCACTTTCTGAGCACTTGGGGTTTATCGTTTGACTGAAAGTATCTGACTGCATCAAAACTGGACCGGTTTGGTTTTTCTGAGACACTCTTGAAAAAGACCCAAAGGAGCAAAACCACAAAACATCAGATGGCTTTTTTGTTGTAGCTGAAGCTTAGGTGACATGTGTTGTCAGTGACTGTTTTTACTCTGAGCCAGTGTCTGGGCTGAAAACATTTTCAGCTGATTACTATAGCCAAATTACTAGCAGCCAAATGCATTGTAAAGAAGGAAAATTCATATGTAAGTAAGTACTGGAGTATAATTCAGACTTTTGGGAGGAATTTATTTTAAAAGATGCTAAACGGAACAAGAAAGGACATCTCATCATAAAATGAAAATCATAATAATGGAATAGATATCAATATTAGACTGAATATATGCAACTTTAACTACTGTAACACACTGATACTTATTTGGCTTCATGACATAAATAGCCCTATTGGAGGAATCAGGCCAACAGATAAACAATTATTCAGATAACCTTAGCATCAATAACATGCTAACAAGTCGACTAAAGTCTTTATGTCACTTTAAATCATTAAATCTGTTGAATTCTTGATCCGCTGTGACGCTTTGGCCAACAATTTGGCCAAGCCCCGTGAAAAACTGAGCGGTGCATCTTCTGCTTTGCTGTCAGTAACACGTACAGATACACACCTACAGTGCCCCCTAGAGGTTGTTGCTATTTATTCTTTAAAAATCACATATAAATCGCATCTGAGTATAAGTCACCCCTCCCAACCAAAAAAAAACAAAAATCGCGGCTTATACTTCAAACAATATGGTACATTGTGGTCAACAGTAGTGGAATGTGCTGAATCAGATTCTGTTTTTGTGGTGTAAGCATAATAGTTTCCCCAGCGCAACTGAATGATTGCTGCTGTGTCACATTTTTACGATAAATCTCCGTCCCTGTTTGTAGATTCACCATCCGAGCCCGTCACTCCAGTCCAGCTGAGCGATTCTCAGCGGCTGAATATTGATCTGTGAATGAGTGTTGTTCCTGTCAGTGTGTTCATTCTGAAAGTAGAAACTGAGTCACAGTAAACGCTGATTTCTGCCTGCAGGCGGATACTGGTCGGGTTTTAATCCCCCTTCCCAGTCTGTTTTGCTCCGATATGTTGTTACGGGGAAATCAATTTGGGTCAAGGAGGCCTGAATGGGGGGTGGGGTTGTGGGGGGGTTGGCACAGGAATTCCCACTCTTTGGCTCATTTCACATTTGGACTTCGGTTCTTCTAAAACATTGTGCTATAAGAGTTTACATATCGCACAATGAGGCTGTTCTCTTAGTGGGTAGTAACAGCCCTGGAGTTCCTTCACCCCCCCACCCCTGTTTTTTTTTCATTAATATTTTTTTAGGGGGTGGGGGGGGGTGCTCTTTCTGGACTTTATTTTCAGCCAGAATCCATCAAACCTGACATCTTAAAGACAGAAGTTTCCCCTTCGTGGTCTCTGGCCGGGGTTTTGTCGAGTCATATGAGATCACAGAAACAAACAGGTGGGGGCTGAAGGTGGTGGGGTCCGTCAGGGTTCAGATGGGTGGAGTTTAGGCCGGGAGGGGGTACCTAAATCTATTCCCAGCCCAGTAGACAGGAGAGCATGCTGCTTCTGCTAGCTTTGTATAAGGTAATGTCTACTGAGCTTGTTGGAAGGGGGGGTGGACTTACGCACAGATTTATTTTAATACAGTGGGGGGAGGGGATGTGGAGTCTGCCAGTTCATCCCAGGAACACTGACACTTCGGACGGGACGGGACTTTTTAAATTAACAAACCACCTCAGGCGAATAAAACGCTGTGACAGAGGCAGGTTTGGCCTTTCTGATCTGCATGATCCTTCACTTTCTCCTCTGACGCCATGCATGTTTGAGGGGGGTTGGGGGTGGGAGTGTTGGACTTGGCATGACGGTCTGGAATTTAGTATTGCAGTGGCAGGGTCCAAGCACTGCTGCTTGGAGAGAGCTGCTTCTTCACATCACTGATTCAACCGAACATGGTTTCCTGCCACCTGGGCATTACCTGGTTGCTTTTTTATGTAATAAATCTCAAATGTGATCATGAAAACGTCCCAAAACAATTTCATACTTGGTTTGCAAAGTTAAATTCTGCTGTTTTCAAAGGTTTTGAGGCAGAATTCATTCACAGTTTTACCTGTTCCCTGAGCTGTCTCATCCTTTTAACATGCAGCTGGTGGTGCATTAGTTTTTGTTTTGAAGTTTTATCCTAATATGCTAAAAACTGTGTTTTAATGACAAGTCTTTCCTTCTATAAGGTCCCAACATGAGTTAAACAGACATTTAGGCCAAAAATAATTAACTACAAAGACATCTTGGGAAATGTGTCAAATTATTGAAGTATTTTCCCTCATACACCCTGTTTAATCCTAAATTAAAAACATGTTAGATGGACATTTCTGTTGGCGCATTCTCGTCTCTTTTATCAGCATCACTGCTGAGAGCTCGAGTGACTCACAGGAAAGTGGGTAATATGCAGGTGTAGGAGTTGATCTCTGAGTGGTTGGAGTCTGTAGAACAAAGCGTCTGATCTGCCACCCCATTTGGTTCTGCTGTTAGTGTGCCTGGTTTTTAAAAGGCAGACAAACCACCTGTCACTGTTGCATTAGCTTGTGGTTCTGATACAAAGCTAGACACCAGTAATGAGGATTTTTTGGCAACAGTTTCATCTTTTGCAGTTGGACAAATTGGCTCCAATATCCAGACTGTCTATGCAGTGTATATTCAGGCTAATTGTTGGCATAGTTTACCTCAACCAAAACAAACTCTGACGTGGCAACCCGTACTATGTCCAAGGATATTTGACCTCAAAGAAGAGTTTGCTGCTCTGCTTTTTCGTCAGGCACCATTAAACGAACCACTTGCAGAGGTTGTTCAGATCCAGGTCAGTGGCCTCTGGTGCTGTACCATCTGATAGGGTTACTCATTGCGCTGTGGTGACTTTCTTCAACTCTTAGAGGAAAGTAGCTTGACACCTCTTGTGTGGGTCATTAGCTTTAAATGTAAAACCACAATGAAAACTGAACTACAAATGAGAAATATCTAAAAGGAAAGTAAAAAACACACATTTGGCTCAGTTTGACTTTTTTCTATACCTTACGCCCTTCTTAAGATTGAGGGATGCATAAAAAGTCAACAAAGGGGTGTATAATGCTACCTACTGTACTGTATGTGAAATACTAGCAGTCACAGCTGAGGTTCTTACTGTCTTACTGTACAATGTGACCGCTGAAAAGTCATACTTGTCAAGCATTCCTGCGCTGGAATGGTTCAGTTTGCATTGCCTGGTGTGAGTAGGACTGACAGCATAATAGCTTTCTTGGTTAAGGGTTTCTTTGTCTATTTTTCTAAGTCTAGGCAAGTCCTTCTTTTGGGTTTGAAGGGACTTGGCCTCATGTGAATGTTAATGGTGAATTCTGCTGCTTCACAACTGAAAGTAGAACAAGACCTGCAGTAGGTCACTGACCTCAGCTTATTCCTGTGTATAATTTGCTCAAATAGTGTGATTTTGATTTTTTGACCAGTCATCTGTCTGCTGCAGCAGCGTATGCCTATTGTGCTCCTGTGTAGTGATATTGATGATATTCCAATGAAAAACCAATAAAAATGCATCACCTTACACCAACCACATTTAATGGCTAGTAGGAGCCAACAAGCTCTTAGGCTTGTTAATGGAAGGTTTGGCTTTAATTGGAACCACATAGTGGCATTTCTGAGAGCTTACAAACAAACACAAACAAAAGTGGATGATCTGCATAAATTCAGGTCACTAAGACAAAAGTTTACCAAGTGTGATGTGGTTGGGTTGTCAGAAAAACTTAAAAGCTTAATCTGATTAACCAGTTCAATAACTGTGGACTGTCAGTACAGTGCTGCCAAAGCAGTGAATGAAGTGATCAAATCACACCTAGTCAGGTACAGAATACCAATGTGTTTGTCCAGAACTTCAAAGAAACTCTAAGCTGGTTACAAATTTATAGCAACAAAAAGGATCATTAGTTTCAATGTGTAATTGATGTCGTGGCAACACTGCAAAGTTGTGGTCTAAAGAATTAAGCATGAAAATGTAATTTTGGGGTACAAAGTAATGAAAGCTGACATAAATATTTTTCATATTTTCATATTTTTTTGGTCCACAATATCAAAACCAAGAATGTGTAAGTTGTATGTTGAAGAGCTTCATCCAGAGCAGGGATTGGCAACTCCAGGCCTCGAGGGGCGGATTCCTGTGTGTTTTCCAACATACCATGCTCTGGTATGTTTTAATTAGCTGGACACACCTAAACTAGGTAATCAGTCATGAGTAGGGCTTGGATATCTAGAAATCATGCAGACACTGCAGCCCTCGAGGCGTGTGGTTGCCTACCCCTGATCCAGAGTCTTGAATCTATTCCAGATTTTGGAGGTTCCAAATAGGAACCTCGCGTTCCAAATAGGAAAGAAGTCAAAATCCCATAGACTTCTATAGTGAAATAAACAGATGTTTCTCAGTCATTCTTTTGATCAGAATAACCATTCTTACTCTGGTACATTTTTTTTAACATCTTCCTTGCTAATCCTAATTTTTTTTCATGGAATGTTTTTATTGCAAGATATTCAACTAATAAACTATAAACTGACTAAGCCTCAGTAAAAGCATGTGTTGCATGCTGGCACCACCGCTGTCATTTGATTGACAGCTGCTCCTGAGCCCGCTTTCAGTGGAAGGGGTCTAGACTAAACAAACTCACTCATGATTGTCGACAGTAGTTGCCATAGAAACGTTGACTCAGACCGACTCTGACCAATCACTGTTGACTGGTTCCAAATTGTGGCATCTGTATCGCGGAAAAATGGCAACTGAATTGGCTTTGTTTCACTTGAGCTGGGGTTAAGGCATTTTTAATGGGTGACGTCACACCCGCTGTGTCTTTCTCTATTTACAGTCAATGGTTGGCACTTCCATGAAATAAAAAAAAAAGATATCCATACCTAATAAATAAATAAATTATTAAAGAGTAACAAAATCTAATTCAGCTCAACTTGGAAAACACAGAATTCAGTTTCTGGTCACCAGGCTCCCTTTGACAATAGGAACTGATAGGCTATTGTGCAGGTAAGAGGGTTTGTTTATAAAAAAGAAGCAAAAAAGGAATTTGTCTTTGTGAAGCTCACAAACCATTGGAAGTTTATAAAGATTGTTCAGGTGAAGCTGTTCCCTTTGAGCAGAGAAGGTCATGTAAGTGGAAACCTTAAGTCTGAGGCCTCAGCTTTAATGAGCCAGCCATGACGCGGACAGATTTATGTTCCTTCCAAAATGTTCTTCTCAGTTTTGGTAGAGTTGTGACTGATGCTGTCACGTTTTCTTGAAATGATGGAGAAAGCATTGATGTAAAGAGAAGACACAGATTCCTTCTAAACTACATGGCAAGACTAGTCTACTGAATTTTAGGTTTTTCAAAAGCTTTTGTTTTTTGAAATGTTCCATTAATTTGAGGTCTAAATGTGAAGTGTTGACCTGACTGAAAGGAGAAGAGGAAGATGGAGCAGCGGAGATTGTTACCAAATGTGGACAAACTGGGATTTTTCCAACGTAGATTGTTGGGTTCATTGTTTCTCACTCCCGGCTCCCAGGACTCATCACCATGGAAACCATTATGTGGGGCAACTAGTGGTGGAAATCTCCTTGGAATATATTAGTAGCATCGAAGGCCCCCTCTCCCCTCACCTCCAACCTCTCATGATGGTGGTTCGTACTTCTCAGGAAGGTGAAAACAAACAGCCTGAGGGTGAGAGTTCTGCATGATCTGACCTGACGATCAGGGATCCAAAACCTGAGGACAGCTTTCCTTTGAGGGGGAAAATGCTTTACTGCCTCATTCAGGATGCAGCTGTGGGTTTCCACTTAAATCTGGGAATTTGCTTTTTTTCCACTAAGTTTTTCTTGATGTGGCAAAAGTGAGATGAAGACTTCCCTTGGAGAGTGAATGCCGGTGCTAACAGAGACCATGCTGCTGATTCAGGATGCTATTGAACTGTCAGGCAGCAAGATTACTTTCGGCACATTCCTCTGAGGGAGTTTCTTGGCAGTGAAGGATCTCAGATCTTATGTGCTTCCATCTGGGTTCACTCAAAGGCATCGATCATATTTTCTCTGAAAGCAGGGCATATTTCTGCTGTAGAGTTCTTGTTTTGGAGAAAAATTGGCCTCACCTTCATCAACCCGTTTGATGGAGCTGATTAGCCGTGGCAGATGGTTGGTGAGGCAGATTCCTGGGTCACATGACTGAGTAAGGAAAACCATGATGCTTCAGCTTTGTGGCTAGGTTTTAGGGAGAGCGGGCTCATCCGAGGGCACCCTCAGGATGTTTTTGTTTGTAAACGAAGGCGGGTGGTATGCAGTCTTCCCTTCTTCATCTCCCGCCCCTTTGCTGCTGGCAGCTTCACTGGAAATGTTGACATGGAGCGGAGAGCAGCCCCAGAAACCCCAGGAATCCCCTCGAGAAGAGGCCGGGCGGGAGGGTGAGGTGGAGCCTTGGAATGCACTCGCAGTCACTTATTTACAAGCTGAACTCAGTGAACCTAGTCTGAGTCAGCCACTCCCCCCCTCCCCCCCAGCCAGTCTGTCCCACCTCTACTTCCCACTTTGCCCTCTGTTTTGTTCTCTCCCCCCATCCCTGGCGCTCCCCTTCTACTGCTTATTGACAGCCAGTCCTCTGCTTTGGACTCCTCATTGGTCGGATTCTTAACCTATGCTCCGAGCAAACCCATCCAACCCCCATCTGACCCCCGTCACCCCACCGCTCTCTGCAAGCTGCAGGCATCGAGGTCATGAGCTTGTGACAAAAACAAAGTGCTGTCAGGAAGTGCCTTTCCTCGCTCAGGACACAGTCCCTTCAAAACGAGCTCATCCACTCTTTACTGCACCTGAAGGCTACACCACCGTCATCATCGCTGTTTACTGACGAAGCCTCACAGGAGCAGAGGTCTACATTTGCTGTCTGACTGAAGCAATTTCACAAGGCATTCTCAAGAAACTTCCTAAAATATCTCCAAAAGTTTGTCACAGATGTGAATTTTACCATCAGATCAACAGCGTCTCCCAATGACCGACGTCTCCAAACTTTCTCTGTTTGGAGATCCTGCTTCTTCACTTCAGGAGCTGTAATGACCTACAATCACCTGGAGACACAAAGTTTCTAGAAAATACACTAGTTTATCAATGATCTGCTCTGATCTCAATGAACCACTGCCACACAAACTATGATCTCACCACCACTGATGAATTCAAGAGAAAATCAGTTGAGTTGTTTTCGGGGCACATGCAAGACACATTAAAAAAGTTACGCAAAATGCAGCTTTGACATCTAGGCTTTTTAGAAAAACTATGCAAATTCCACCAAACAGACAAATCTGGAATGTTAATGTTCTCCACATCCTTTTGTTAAAAACTTGAAATGATGTCAATAATAAACTGCTTTAATTGGGTTGTTGAACTAAACATTTCAGATATTTTTCATTTTTATTTATCATAATTTATCATAGCAGTTTTTCTGTTTAGTTCCTCACAAAAAATGGTTTTAGCTAAATATTTCTTCCATTTCTAAAGACACAATAACACTTTGACAATTTAAGTAGAACTGTTTTAGATTTCGTTTTAGATTTCCCGCAGCATCTGTTCTAAAGTCTAAGTACGGAACTTCCTTGAAGACTCTCACCGCTTAAGTTAATTTGAACCCCTTTTATGATGAAGCATCAACAGGATTACACTCGTCATTCTTATATGATGTTAACTTTAGAAGAGGTGGATTCCTCATGAAGGCCTTCAGAATGTGGTGAAATTAAAAAAGATGGTTTGGAAGATCTGTCATTCAAAAATGTTAAACATTGAGCACTGCAGACTGTAAAACGTTTCCTACTTTGTAAAACCAGAACCAAAACCAACTGACCAGACTAGTACCTTTCTGTGTGTGGTTCAAAGCTTTGTGATGCCAATAGCTCAAGCCTTAGTCACAGCTGCGCTTATGGGGAATATGTGTACAGGTCAACCCCCCATATGGGTGCGTGTGACAGAGGCTTTACTGCAGAAGGGTCTAGCAACATGCACTGGCCATGTTTTTGCTTCTTCGTGTTTTTCCTTTGTCAGGGACCATTGGAGCATGTCTGTCCCAAGTGAGCAGCTGTTGTGGACGGCTTCACAATGTAGACAGTCTGCTTCTCCAACAGCATGAATCCTAGTGTTGCTGCAACCACACTTAAGTGTGAAAGTCATCAAGTTAGTCTCTGAGTTAAGGCTGAAATAAGTGAAGTGCATTCTGTACTGTAACTCTTTTGGCTTGGCATTTGTAGAGCAGTGATGGACCAATGCATTTTGGGTTCGTGGTAGCTCTATCTTTAACTGTATCACAGTGAACGCTTGATAAACGTTACTGAGGAATTTTGACATTTTTGCAAACTCAGAAAGGATGATGAAAGAGGTGGTTAAAGACTTACAGAAATGAGAACTTAGTGAAGCAGAACCTCAGCTTCTTTTGGCAACGTCTCAAATGTCACATGAAGTTCAGCTTTTAGCCTACAGGAATGGAAAAACACAGATTTCCACCCACTCTGTTTCCAGTATAAATAAGCCTGCTTCATAGTCTCTACATGAAAGATGAGGGCAGACTCATGGCTTCCTCAGACAGAAGATGTTGACTGTAATGCTTGATTTGGAATCAAATGAACCAAAACCAGAGCAGTAAATGAAGTCAGGAACATACAGAGTCTGGATCTCCGTCTGTTTTTAGCCACAGATCATGAGCGGAGGTGTGATGATTAATGTTCATCTGTGGGGCTTGAACAATCGTGACTCTGCAGGAATTTTTCCTGTTGTTGCTGAGCTCTCTGACTCTGACTTGAAGCCATACTGCAGACCCTGAGCCAAACAGCCAAACACTTTAAACCAAAGCGTGAAATCAGGTCAAACACAGGCTGCAGATGACCAGACTTTGTCTCTGATGATTCACAGGCGGCTGGTGGAGCAGCAAATCCATGAAAGTCTGGCCATTGGTTAGATGGTTGCTTTAAGCAGTCTCTGTGTAAATGAGCAAAAGGTCATCATTCAAACATTATAGCAAATACAAACTTGGCTGATTTCCTTTAAAGTTTTTTTAAACTTTTTCTTTTTTTATTACCTTGTTGACTTAAAGTTTAAAGCCGAGTGCAAACATCTAATTTCCAGTTTGGGGCACATTTTAGAAATGAAGTATCATATAGTAGAGCTTTTTATTTGGAACAAATCAAAACTCCTAATTATTTAGCAAGTAGTGAAAATTGAATATTTAAATGAAAATATTTATTAATTTTTGATATAAAAAAATAATAATTATTTCAATGGCATTTTACAATTTCTTTATTTATTCATTCTGGCCTCTTCTTGCATTGATCCAGATGTTTTAGTGTGCTCCATCCACATTTCAGGGGAAAAAAGTTTCTTGGTTTAAATGTTGACATAGAAGAGACTGTCGTCAGCATAAGCTTTTCTCTGATCCCATTTTATAATATTTTTACATTTAAGATAATTCAGGACTAAAGAGGTGAAAGTCAATGTTGACATGGTATTCACAATGAAAACATTTACCTTGGATGACATTCTATTTCCTGTTCAGGGCACTTTCAAAGTTAAACAGTGAGTGTGAGCGCCTCTTGTTTTCCTTTCTACTCGCATCGACTCTCAGTAGAAAGTAGGTCATAGGCTGGCCCAAGTGAAGTATGAGGCAGCAGTTTATAGGCCGGTCCCCATCGAGGCAGATTGTGTCTCCAGGAAGCGAGCTGCAGAGGAGACGTTAAACACACAAGTTCCTGTCAGACATCTGTTTCCAGCGAGCCTGGCAGGCCGGCCTTCAGCCCGCCACTCGCTCTCAGAGGCCGGGTCTGTCAGTTTAACTGCTGCATGACCGCCTCTCTGCCTCTGCTTTCCCAGAAAGAAATGCTGGGACACATCTGTGCCTGAACACCAGCCCAGAATAACGACATATTCACAGATAAGATCAGGACAGACAGGTTCACACGCACAGCCACACTGTTTGCCTGGAGACCCTCAGGCCCATCAATAATTAAGCAGGTGAAGCCGGCAGAGAGGGTCTGACGCGTGTCTGCTTGGTGGGCATCTTCCCATGCTGTCATCCCACTCAGAAACATTCAGGCCGCGGCTGGAAGAAAGGCGTAAACGGATAAACCAACGTCACGGATACCCGCTTTCAAGCGTGGTTTCCATCGCGCAGCTCACGCACGGGCTTCCCTCCCAACATGAGCGTTTTATTTTTAGCTCCAGGAGATACCAACCACACACCAGAGGTCCAATTATCCTCCCACTACACCTTACTTCCAGTGAAACCTTAGAAAGGCTGAGGTGCAGATAGACGGCAGCGCTGATGTCAGAGGCGAGGCTGAAAGGCAACATGAGTGAGTCGCGGCAGCAGGCCAACCGGAGTCTGAGAGTCACAGAGATGCAAACTCTGGACCCCCCTCCCCCCATTCACAGATCTCTGTGGCAACAACTGACACTCAAAGGCAACTTAAGTTACCGAATGAAAGTAGAAGAGGAACCTCATTCTAATTGTCCCAGAATGCATTTTTCCTCGACATGACTGAGTTTCATGTCACAGATTGACGCTGAAGGAATCTGCTCGGATTTCTATCGAAGAATTTCAAGCAGGAGCTGTAGGTGGAAACAGATCTGCAGACCGTCTCATCTTGGTCACGGTGGAATGAAAAAAGGAAGGAAGGTCAAACTGCACCTTTTTTCTCCGACTCAACATTACTTTCTGCCAACATTTTGACTGATAGAAGAAGTCTATGATTTTTTGCAGAAATCATCAAATGAGATTTCACATGAGTCACAGAGTCACAGAGTCAGGCATGACGTTGGGGTGAAGACAGCTTCTGCCCCCCTCCCTGATATGCAGATATGCTGCAGTCAGGTTTGATTAATATGTTAAAACCTCTGTTCATTTTCCTATGTGGAAACAATGAGGCCTTGTAGAGGCATCCTACGTTTCCCCTCACTTTTTTTTTCAGGGGGGGTTTAAGTTTACTGTTGCTGAGTCATATTTTCCACATACTGTACGTCTTCCTGCAGCGCTGCTGTCTCTAAGCTCATGGCTGACATGCAGCTGAATCAGTGTTGTGATCTTGTGTCAGTAAACAGAAAAGGATATAGATCTTGGTGTTTTTTTGGGGTGCGAGGTGGATTAAACAGTAGCCAATAAGTTGGGTAACTGCGTCAGATCTCTGCAACCAAACTTGATCCTCTGTAAAATGTTACTCTCACTTATCTCAGCAGAGACACTCATAGCTCTCCTTACTTAACACTTTCAGGTTTGTGGGGTTGATGTGTCACTGCTGTGATATCAAACATTTAAAGATTTCAAACTCATCAGAGCTTTGTTTGGGTAGTTTTACACTGTCACTCACACAGAGGAACAGGACAACAGTATTTGCAGTAGATTTAAGAATTTTCAAAAACACTTCCTGCAGAGTGATTAGGGCTGCACAAAATGAGGAGAACTTGCAATATGCAAGATTAGTGATAAATATTGCAATGACGATATGACTTGTGATACATGAACAAATAATGAAATAAAAAAATACTAATACATTGTGTCTATTTCACTGCAACAGTTTTATTTAAAAAAAAATCACCATCATTTATTCTCCAAATGACCCACATCTACATGGAAGGCGGGCTTCTAACATAAAAGGACTCCATCCAATTGGTCAAATGCTTAAGGGGATTTATTTGATTGGTTAAATACTTCAAGCTGACGTGAGATTGTTTGTGCGTAAACATTGAAGGTGACCGTAAGGTCACCATTAATCGCAGTTTAAGCCGTCTTTACGCCAACGTGTATTGAACTGGCGGATTTTGCGATGTTGATCAATTTTCAATTTAGTGTGCTGGCCTGTGTTGTCATAACACCTTGGGATCAGGAGAAATTTTAACATGTCAGTGCAAAAATTCAAGTTCATGTTAAACAAAAACCTCAAAGGGGCTTAGAAGCACATTTAAAGCAGCAGCCTTAGGTTTTGTTTAGGATGGACCCACATACATATTTTTCATACTTTTTCATACTGAAATATAAAATAACCCACAGTAGTGCATTTCTTTTTTTCTTTTTGGATGAGCTTGTGCTAATGTTTGTGTAACATTACATTCATAGATTTTGTAATTTTTTTCA
This sequence comes from Oryzias celebensis, assembly GCA_014656515.1. Lineage (NCBI taxonomy): Eukaryota > Metazoa > Chordata > Actinopteri > Beloniformes > Adrianichthyidae > Oryzias > Oryzias celebensis. The sequence goes on along the minus strand of BNCR01000018.1, from coordinate 20,586,163 downwards.
ATCATATATTTTAGGATTGGTTATTTATTTCAGAAATGTATTTTTTGATGGTACCTGCACTAACTCCTCCACGTCCCTCTTTTGGGGAGGTAAACCAGCATTAATGGATGGAGCTTTGAAGTGATGGCGCTCCATTAATCCCTCAGTGCAATATTAGCACTTTACGGACGTTTCTTTCATCTGCAAACCCAATTAATTCTTGCTTAATAGAAATTCAAAGAGACGCCTCACTTTCGATGGGAATTTTTTTTTAGTTGCATCAATCGGTTCTTCTCATTGCTTACGGCTGCAGGTTCAGTCCAGTCATTTGCCTGAAGAGGCGACGAGCCGCTGAGAATCATTCATGCTGAGCTGAAGTGAAGTATTGTGGAACATTTTCTGACTCATTCCTGGCTTCCTTCCTTTTTCTTGTGATGAGTCAGAAACTGAAAAACAGCTTCAGACTGATGTTTGTGAGGATCCATGAGAACTCTAAACCATGACTTTGAAACCAATTCTGCAATATCTGACGAGCTGTCAGAGTGTTTTGGAAGTTTGCTGCGAGATTTTCCACCTTTTTCCCCTTTGTGATCAAAAATGGAGCCAAACTGCATTAAATACCCACTAATGAAATTGGTGTTTTGGGGTGTTTTTAACATGTCCCTGTAGCATTTTTATCATGATACAGGACATATATAAAGCAAATCAGGATGAAAACTGCATTTCTGAGTATTTCTTTTCTCAAGTTGTTGTGAATAAGGAGCACATGAAAAAAGGACAGTTTGAAAAAGCTTGAAGTTGTTATGTACAAACTACAAACGGTGGGCCGTTCCATTCTGATTCATCCTCTTGTGGACACATAGAGTCATGTATGTCTGTTTTCCTCTGAGCCTGTATCTGGCTCAAAACTGTAAAGCTGGATAGCTCCAATATCGCTCGCCATTTTTGTTGCGCCGCTAATGATAGTTTGGGTTTGTGAGTGGCTGTAAGCTAGCAGGAGAGAGTGTAAACACAGGGATGATTGGAAATTAAACCAGGCTTACTCTGTGCCGACAGTCACACCTACACAACTCAGAGGTGAATTTCTAATGAACTACTGCCGCACTGTATTAGAAAACAATACCGTTTTTAAAAATTGCTATTATTTTGTCTAAAAACAGCATATTCATAATTAAAAGACCACTGGGAACACTTTTACAATAGATCAAAAGAGGATTGGAGACTTTGAAGGTGTTACTGTGATTAACAAAGCTGAATTGAAACACTAAGCTACATCTTTATAAATATTCAGCAGAACCTTCCAATAGAAAGACTGTTGCTTTAGCATTATTTAGCTAAAATAACTGAATGTTACTGATTTTCCCCTTATTTCAACACTGCTGCTACCCTTCCAGATGTGCTTCTCCATGGGATATGCAGGTATCGATGTTTCTGGATCATGTTTACATCCAGCTTCTTCTCGGGTGCTTTCACTGTGTTCCTAATCCACTCTCCGGTGAGTTTGCCAATCTCATCGGCTGCTTTCAATAATTAAAAAGGACAGCTACCACGTCACCAACGGTGGCGGTAGGTTTAAAACAGGATTTTAATTTTGAATGTTTTGATTCAAAAGAAACTTATCTGCAGTTATAACACATACAAGTAAAACCTTATGGAATGAATCCTTTTTACACAATGCTAGCATTGTTTTGACCTTGTCTATGCTTTTTGGGGGGATTTTATATTTATATTTAGTTTCTACATGTTTGATTTTTGTCTTAAAACATAAAAAACAGCTTTTCTGAATTTTCATTATTATTGCACTAAGAAAATGACAATATTTACTACTCAGAATTGAATTTTTTGGACAGCTTCATGTTTATTATGGAATTATTTTGTAATGATAAAAAACATCTGTCAAAAACAGCTGCAGTTCTTCTAAAAGATTGGTATCAAGCATTGGCACAGAAAACAGTTATTAGTGATTATTGGAGCAAATTAGAAAGACCCCGGACCACTAAGGGTTAAAATGTGTTTATCAGCCACAGGTGATGACTGAGCTTCCAAAGAAGATACTCTTCTTAAATGCACTCCTGTCACTGACATGATGATAAACCTCATTATTTGGCAGATGTTCCTCCAGATGTTTATCTGCATGGGAAGCTTTACTAATCTGCCCTTTTTGTCAAGTCTTTAGTGTTTCAAAACCTGTTTTTGCTAAAAAAAAAAAAATTTCCATGAAAATCTCTAATGTTCCAGATTTAGTATTTTAAATATGTATTATTTCATCTCAGTAATGGAAGGAATTGTTATATTTTAGGCTTCAAAATCCTCTAAAACAAAGGTAAATCAGAGGTGACACTGCCTGCATCCATTTTCATGCAGAGTTCTCTCTTCATTTTTGCAGCCTAAAACTCAGAAGTGACTGATTGAGCGCAAATCCATTCCAGTCTGACAGGTTCCTTTAGTGTTTGCTCTCTCTGACTCATTCTGCGGCACGTCGCAGGGCTCTGGCCGCTGTGGGAGGCACCACACAGCTCTGTCTGTGGGAATGGGGAAGTGAAATAACAGTACAAACACCCCCACAGGCCCTCAGCCCCCACCGCCTCCAGCTCCATCAGTGCAGGGTTACAGGGAGGGGATTAGCGTCCTGCGGCAACCTTTGTGAGCTGTTTGCCAGGCTCCTCTGTGGACTTCCACATACCACCCCCCTCCTAAGCAGCTCCCGCCCCCGCTCCTCCCCTGTGTCCCGCCTCCTCGCCGTTTGTTGTGACGAGCTCAGCTGTTTGAAAACGAGCAGTTAAACAGGATGTGAAAGAGAGTCATGGTTGTATTAACCATAGTTCCTCACCAGGTCCTGATTGAAAAACAATAGAGGAATAAAATAAGATTTTAGGAGAAAATAAACAAATAATTTGCCAATATTTATTTGAGAAGACAAGAAACATCAAACAGTAATTATTCCTGAACAAACCTTTTTTTTTTTAAATGTAACATTTCTTCATTTAGACTTCAAATAAAAGTAATTGTTTAATTTGGTTCACCTGTGAGGGAACATTTTTGGCACCATTTCTTAGGGATAGGAATGGTACTGGTTTGCACCTCCTCTGACTTTTATCATCAAAACTCTACTTGTTGCTCAGGCAGTAGGCTAAATAATCTGATAACACAACTTCACAATAATGAAGACCCACTCCAATCATTTTTTAAATGTATTTTCAAAGCATTCCCATTGGTAATTAACTTAACCAAAATAATGATCATTTTTAAAAACGGTGTCGTTTTCAAATACATACTTTGTGCAGAGCAGCAGGAGTTTATTAGAAATTCACCTCTGAGTTGAATTTGACTGTTGACATGGAGCATCATTCCCCCTCCCCCTATTGCTGAGAGCTCTCTGTTTACACTCTCACACCCCCAATCTAACAAAAATCTAATCTAACAATCTAACAAAAAATGCAACAAAAATGCATTTTTTACATCATAAACACAATTTTTTTCAAACTACATTTTTTGTTTTTTGTTTTGTTTTTTCCCTGATTCACAACGAATTGAAAAAAGGAAATGCTCAGAAAGGCAATTTTTATTTTAATGTTCTTTATATATGTCCTCCGTCATCAGAAAAATACTACAAGGACAGGTTAAAAACACCAAAAAAACAATTTTCATTGGAGTGGCTCTTTGAAGTAAAAAAAGGAATTGAGTCACCATCTACACTCAATAAAAACATTAAAATTATTTTGAAATTAGGAAGAAAACTCTGTATGATGGGCACAAGCACACAACTGTTGGATGTTAGTGTTGCCATACTTTTATATTTGTAGTGTCAACATATTGGCAACATTTACTTTTCAGCAAAAATATTAGAGGCTCTAAAAATATTTCTGCCTGTAATGACAGTGAAGGTCATTGGAGAACTTTTAAAAAACATCAATGAAATGAATTTGTCTTCATTCTGCTGGATGAACTGCTTTCATAAGGCAGATAGTGAGGCGTCTTAAGAATATGTCTCCCACACCGCAACCCCAACGTCAAATGCTCACACAAGACAGAATGAACATACATTTTTGTGTTATGGTCCTTTTACTTAAACATAGCAGTGAAAATACAGATACATCAGACAAGACGATATTAGCTCAGCGCTTTTATTGTCTAGTTTTGGTGAGCTAGTGCAGCCTCAGTTTCTTGTTTTTCACTGGCTTTCTGCTGCCATCGCCTAAGGTTCCTCATGTTCTTTTGGCTGAGTAGACGCTTTTCCATCACACAGAATCATTTTGCGATGAGACATTTTTTTATCCTCACAACTGCAGCTTTCAGGGCATTTTACTCGTTATTAACCATTGCCTTGACCTTAAACAGAGACGCTTGTGTGTGGAAATGGTAAAGGATCAGCTGTTCCTGAAGGACTGTTGAAGTCATTTTTAAAGTTCCCTAAATCTTGTAACTTCCCAACCTTAATTGTGGTCTGAGCTCGAGTCAGTTTTGTTCACCATGTTTAGATACCACGAGATGTCTGAATGCAATGAGCTGCTGCATTTGGATTTGCTGGTTCTCATAGACATTTCTGTGCTGGATGGATGATATCTGACATCAACCTCAGGATTCTGAGCTGAGAAAACATTATAAGGATGAAGTGAACTTTGGTATGAGGTGCTTGGTTGTGTAGTGGTTAGCTCTCTTGCTTCACAGCAAGAAGTTCCTGGTTCAAATCCTGGGTGGGACCTTTTTGTGTAGAGTTTGCATGTCCTCCTCATGCATGTGTGGGTTTTTTTCTCCAGCAGTCCAAAAACATGACTCATTTGTCATTTGGTGTCTCTAAATTGTCCATTGGAGTGAAAGTGTGATAGTGGGGCCCTGGAACAGATTTCTGACCTGTTCAGGGTGTGTCCCCCCCTTGCCTAACAGTAGCTGGGATTGGCTCCAGCAGCCCCAAAAGGGATGGATGGATGGATGGATGGATGGATGGATGGATGGATGGATGGATGGATGGATGGATGGATGGATGGATGGATGGATGGATGGATGGATGGATGGATGGATGGATGGATGAACCTTGACTGGAGTTTTTTCCAACCACCTCAACAACGTAGTGAGAATTGTATTGACATCACCCATAGGCCCTCCCACCTGTCAATCATAAAGCACACACCACAGGTTTGAGCTTTGGTAAATCAAAATACGTGATTTCAAACACACCTTCTCACAGCTGTGAAACATACAAAAGAATGCGATTTTCCATGGTTTTTTTTTTTATTTGCACCAGTGTCTTAAATGTTCTAAATCTCTGCATTCTTGTTGTTTTTTGGTTTTTCTTCTTTTAGTTTTATTCAGTGAATTTCATAAACTCTCTGCTGAGGTCCATCATCTCTTTCTGTAGTTTATTCATTTATAAGCCTCCAGGTAAAAGAAGAACCAACTGTTGTGATGTGCAAACATGCGAAAGTAATCAGTGTGCATCATTTATCTGGTTGTGGTGCAGTTCTGCCTGCAGCAGGATGAGAAGAATCATTTCTGAAGGTAAACCCGGTTCCATGCCTGTACGCTGTTACAGGATTATGGGTGCGAGCCCCTAACCCTGCTTCTAAATGTTAATGTGTGGAGTTTGCACTGGATAAAAGCATGATGGGAAGAAGTTTCGTGCATTCCGTGTGTGGGGTCATGTTTGCCCCCACCCGCCCCTGCAGATGAGTAGTGAATGTTTAGCAGGCATAAAGCGCTGCCTGTGTCACATCTAGAGACGTTCTTATGGACAGAATGGCCTCTCAATCCCCTGATTCTGGTTCCTCATCTGTGACCTTCACGCCTCAGAAAGGCTTCTGTTTCATAATACATGTTTTTCATCGCTGCGACTCCCTCTGAGAATTCTTTTTCCCCGTGATCAAAATGTGAAACAGTGGGAATAATGACAGACAGAAAGTCAGCGTACGTGAGGCTTTTGGTGTATTTTTGTCGTTTGGTCAGTCTGGGTCATTATAAATCCATTGAAGGATTAGGCTGCTAAAAATACCCAGCTACGACGAGGACTTTAAGCGCAGTCGGAACCATAAACAAACAAATGCCAGCTTCTCTGAGTCTGCTGTTTCAGAGAGTAATTTGTGGCGTGACCTCGGTCAGGAAGGGGCGGAAGAATAAAGAAGGGGTGATTTAGCTCAGTTCGGAGCCTCAGCGTGGCCCTTTCGCTGACCAGGTCCGCTGTGAGGCAGCTGCTCCGCCACAGACGGGCAGAAGCCATTAAGGCGCTTGAGCAACTATCATGCCTTCCAAGAACTGTGGGCCACTAAAAAGCCTGGCGTCCCCACACAGACCGCCGTCCAACATGTCATTCCAGCCAGTGCCGCCTCTCATCTTCAAATAGGAGCAGCTTGGGCCTGCATTTTCCCCTCAGACGTTCCACATGGGCCTCCTCCATCACTGTAATGTCTGCCCCGCACTTGACTTCAGGCTCAACCACAGAGGCAGCAAATGACGGCCTTCTGGACATGGCACAGGAAAAAAAGAGGCTAGGTCAGCTGAAAACCTTTAAAAATAATCAAATCACTTCATTTCCTGAGAAACCAAATTCACTCTGTTCTCCTTTTATGAATCAATGCGTGGAAAACACTTCCAGATTCTGGTTAATGCAAAACTAATAGGAATTTCATTTTAAAGTAAATCCTATGACATGCATTATCCAAGTACCAGCTACCATCTGAGTATTTTTAACCTGAAGACACCAGAAAACCTAAAGTAGGTCAAAGAAGTTGAAAGTCAGTGGAAGTAAACCAATGAATGGGAGGCTAATGAAATAAATGACTGCAAACTACTAAAGATCTCAGAAAAATCAACAGAATTAATAATAATATCAAAATGCTGATGTGGAACAGAGAAATTCTACAGAAGATAAAATACATGTGAAGCAGCCCAAAAATAGGAATAAAGGTTAAAAAAACAAACGCCAAACAAATAATGAAATAGTAGATAAAAACTAAATAAATACCCAAATGTTAAATCAAAGAAATAGAATTATTCTGAATTGTGCTAAAATAAATTATAGTAATATAAACAACAAGAAAAAAAAACAAATATACAGTGAGCAATGTGCTAAAACATGTTTTTAAATACTTACGTTTCTAAACAGAGACTTTTGTCTTAATGCTGGAAATATCTGGAAAAATTTAGATTGTTCTAATGCAAAATATTTGTTAAATGAAATATTACATTGTCATTTGTAATGTTTTACATTGTAATGCTTCCAGTTAGACTGACAAACAAGGCTTACAATGCTTTCTTCTTAAATTTTTGCTGTACTTTGAGATATATTTTTAAATAAAAAAGTGCAGCACATACTTTAGATTGTTACCTCAAATAATTAGGTTTCAAAAAGAAAATCCAGCAGTAGAAAACTGATAAGTTGGAGATTAAAAATGTTCTAAAGGATTTTTCCTTTTCTTGACAATTTTCTAATGTAGAACTGAAAAAGATGATGCATACCTTCAGCATTCACAAATATATATGTTTGAAAGACTAAAGAAAAGGGAAATTCATGTTTCTTGAATGTATTTTTAGGAGTTTCTGAGGAAGTAGTTAAAAATGTCCCAATTTCAGTGTGAGCTCAGTTACATGTCAAAGACATAACTTTTGCCATTTTACCGAGACTAAAGGGTGTATCCAGGCTGGACATATATGGTTTGGTTTCCCCCGATAATCCAGAACAAATGTTCAGTGTGAATTCGCGGAAGCGAATCCTGGTCCGGAGCCTGGAACCGCTCTAGGACTCATCTATTGAGGTGGTCTTGGTTGATTTCCAGTCAGACTGAGCTTCGGTTCGTCTGAGATTCCTCAGTCTGAATATAAAATGCTCTGGAAGCGGAATAACTGGACCAAAAAGACCACCGTAGCCGAAAGACGTGATGTAAACACATTAGGAATGAAACAAGCCATGAGCCGCAGACATGTTATCATAGAAGAAAAAACTGGTCCAACTGTTTACTTGTTAGAACGTTTATTTTAGCACAGCTGAAAACGCTTCTTACGTCCTTTTCTGCTTGTAGTTCCACAGTAAGACACAGCAACTCATTGAAATGTGCTTGGGAGAATGCAGGCTGCTTAAAACAACTTTTAACCCGATACACATTGCCTCTCACTGTTTTCCCGACAACCTATATGTAATCCACACTTATCATCCTACCTTCATACCCCATGTCTCCTCAGTACTGCAGATGCTAAAATCCTCTGAGTTAAAGCACACACGGCATGTCTTGCAGCATTACTCTGCCGTACTAAAGTAACAAGTAAAAATTGTCGTTCCCGACGTTCAAAACTGGTAATCAAAAGTAAAGTTTTGATTATTTCACCATCCTGATGAGGAATTCAAAGCCTTGCACTTTCTGTTTTTGTTCTGACCCGCCTCATAGTTCCTGGACAATGTCTGAAGAGATCTTTAGCCACGTGTTTAGTTTTTTTTACAAGCTTTGGCCCGAAACCGAAATCTACCGTAGACGCCAGTCTGAATACAGACCAAACTCAATCTTCAGGACTGGATCTGGACCAAATTAAGTGGACTCAGTCCATGTCATTGAAATGTGGCCACTTAAAAAAATTTCAGCGAGATACACATTGTTTTTCACTGTTTTCTCGACAATCTATATGTCTTAAACACTTATCAGTGCATCTTCTTAGCCGTCACCTTCTCAGTAACCACCTTGCAACCTGCCTCTGCCGTAACAAAGTAGCAGCAAAAAGTGACCTTGATACAGACATTCTAATTTGGTCAGCAAAATATAAAGTTTGAATAAGTGAGCTATCCCAACAAAGATTACAAAGTGTTGGATTTCTTTCGATTGTTTCTTTTCTTCGCCATTGTAATTCCTGGCCAATGGCTGAAAAGATCTTTAGTTACGTGGTTTTGTTTACTAGCTTTGGGTCAAAACAGAAATTTCCATTTGACAGCAGTCCGAATACAGACTAAAAGGAAGGTTCAGGATTCAGTCTGGACCAAATTAAGTGGGCTCGGTCTGGACCAACAGACTTTTCCCTTCTGAATACGCCCTAAGAAACAAAAGGATTTGTGAAAATGTCCACTAACATTCAGGATTAACATTTTCCAAGGAATTAATCTAACATAACTTTTATCAGTCTTGCAAAAACATTTTAGTGGATGAGACACACATACTCCTTTTAATAAACTCAAATCAATATGGAGAAGCTTTTCCAACCTGAACATGAGCACGCCTCCCTTGGTGATCTCATGACCATGTGGAATATTGCACAGGAAAACTGAAGCTGGACAACTTTGATAAGGACATAAAACTACACCGCAACCTGTCTGAAAGCTGGGATTCAGTTGTCTCTGCCCTACCTGCTACTGATCACCAGGATCCAGTGACTTCAGAATCTGATTGCCTGAATTCACCAGATCCATGTAATCAACAGGGTTCAGGAACCAGAGCAACTCCTTTTCTATGAGTTATAGACATTTGCAAATGAATTGCTGTAAACTGTATTCTTTACTGTCTGTACTTTAACTGAGAGCTGTATTTGAGAGGTTTCACAGTGCTAAGTTTGATATTCTTCTGAATCCAAATATGTAATCAAATCTATGAAGAAATCAAACAAGGTCAGCTTCAAAGAAGCATCTGAACATCTCTTTTATCCTGACCTCACCAGAAGCTGACAGAAACTTCAGTTCTGACCTCCTTTCTCTAAAAATAAACAGCATTTGCAAATGAGTTGCATTCATCTGGAGTTGCCTTTCCTGCTGTTTTTGTTCTTATAGGTTGTGTATCACACTTATTTTTTATAGATATTTCCATATCTATATTTATAGGTGGACAGGATAGTGTTCTGATAGAATTCTGCACAGGAACACTACTTTAGGATTATAGTGGAAAAATAAATCTCACATTATTCACAAAAAAGTTTCCCACAGTAAACACCATCGCAATGCAGGAGCAAGCAATGAGTTTTCTATCTAATAAACCTCACATGCTGCTGAATTACTGGCTGGTTGGAGGTAAATATGCTTCAGACTGATGCTCAAGGTTGAAACAACAAAATTAAATGAGCTCAACATTTATTTTCTGCTGTCTTTTGTCTTGATATTTCCCTAATAGTTTCATAAATGAAACTGGGATATTTGACTTTCACTTTAAATGGTCAATCGGCTGATTGACCATCTCTGCAGTCACGTCCTCAGTGATCTTTCTGATTGGAACTCTCTCTGTCTCAAATCCTTCTCACAATTCTATGAATTAATGATTCAGCTGTTTACGCAATTAACGTAATTTCAGCGCATTCTGAAGAAAGGCGCCTTTATGCCATGCAGGACTGTATATGCAATACTACCTCTGTGTGTGTGTTAGATATTGGTGGGAAGCATCTCTTCTTTGCATCAAAATCTGTTGAAAGTACTTTAATTGTGTAACGGTTTAAGCGTTAAGGTTGTTCAAAGAATGTATGTTATTTTGACATATGTAACAGCTGCCACAGCTCAGGTGTTAAAAGGTTAAAGTTTGACATAAAATTGCAGCAAAAACATATTTGTATGGATTTTAAAAAGAGACCTGCAGGGGACAGCATCTCACATGTACATCCAGGAATTTGTCTGCAGTAAAATATAATGAGTTTGTGTATCTTTTTCCCAAATATGAGAAGATTTTTGAAGCAAGTTCTCAAGTTTGCTTCTTAGTAGTGAAACAAGAACACAAGTATGTAGTGTTCTAATAACATCACTCAGCATCAATGACTTTAACATAAAGTCTTTATTATCAAACCACACATGTAACTGGTCTTTTTGACTTAAATTAAAACAGCGGCTGTGGTGCAGAGGTGGTGGAGGACCACATATTTGGTTCCCGCCTTGCCCACCCATGTGTCGGAGTGTCCTTAACCCAAACCCTAATACTGGTGCCAGTATTCGGCTGCGGAGTCACCATCAGTGTGTAAACATGTGAGTGTGCATGGGTGAATGGGACTCTAGGCCTTTAAGCAAGGTAGAACTGTGCTAGATAGATAGACTGAAAAAAGAAACGTGTCCAACACCAAACCCACATAAACACTGCAAAGCAACAGTTTTACTTTGATATGGGTGGTATTCTCGTTTAATGAGGTAGAAATCAGTCATTTTACCGGTAAAAAACATTGATCCCTTTTGTGGTAAGACCCTAACAGAGTTAAATGTTCGTCCAGCTGCATGCTTAGAAATACAGCACATAAGTGTGCTCTCTTTGTCTAGCAACATAACAGATGGAGTTCCCCTAGGCTCATGTCTGGGCCCTCCACATTTTAACAGTTAAAAATAAAAAAAGAAACTACCAAGATATGCAGACAACACACTACTCTCTTGGCTATTAACATTTTATTGTAAAATGCACTGCAGTCTTTATTATATTCTCCATGTGTTTTCAGCTGGGTGAAGTTAAATAGAATTTTGTATTGACCAGAAAATGTTTCATTTGTTGTTCTTCTTGCTCTAAATGTACATTATACAGAAAATCAAGGGAAACTATTTCCAAAATAACTTTTAAATGTGTTTTGACATATTTTTCTCTGGGAGGTTTTAAATTAAAGGTCAACACCTTTCAAATAATTGGAAGGGTTTCTCCTCATTCCAAGAGTATGGCTATGATTGGGCTACAAACAAATCCTTTTATCTTACGTACGGTGTACTAGATCAGTTTTTCAGGGATGTTGTTGCTCTGAAACGCTATCGCGTCCTCCTCCTACCTTCAGATATTTCCACTGTCTTGTGATGCTCGTGGACTAATCAATAGGCAGAGCTCTCTGTTCTCAGGTTGAGTCATCATGAATGCCGCCAAAAGCCACCAAACCACACTGAGCTGCATGAGCCCACACTTGAAACCATAACCTTTCAATGCCTTCCTTTACCCCGGAGAGGAGCACCGTGACCTGCGTAAATGCTCATCTTGTGCTGACCTGCCATGCCTGAGCTGCTGGCGGAGCTACTGACGTGAAAATGATTGTCGTGGGTTTGTGGAGTTTACGTCATCTCAGCTTTGTTTGTTACATGCGGCCTGAAATGAGGCTTCTCTGGATTTGTGGCCGGCTGTGCTGAAGCAGCTCACGATTTCAAGTGTTAATATCAAAGAATCAGCTGACTAATGACGGCTTTGTTTCCAATGTGCAAACCTCTGCATGAGATCTAGGCTGCCCTAAATGCTGCGAAATGAACGCGGCGGTTTGTAAAACCACAGACGCATGTCAGCCAAGGAGTGAGAAGAACCTGCTTTCAGAGGAAGACGCTGCATCAGTCATGGTTGTCAGCTCGCTGCTCCCTTAGGCATAAAGATTTCACACACAGGCTAATCTCCACTTTTGCCGTGATTCAAACATTTGACAACATTTTATTGCATTGACTGATTTCTGTTAATGAGTCTTTGTCCACATCACACTTTTGCATCAGCAGATGGAGTGTCTTGGTTGCCAAGGAAACGGATGGTTTCATTCATTGGTCTTGAAAAAGGCAACAGAAGACCCTCTGTTCAGAACTTGCACCTTCCTCTTGAATGTCACATGAATTTTTATTTTTGTCTGATGCATCTTGAGACTTATTTCTCAGCTATAGCAAAATATGACTTCTGAACTGGAATCATCAAATATTAATCACCAAAATAATCACCAATGTTAAGAACCTTTAAGTACCTTGAAATCTTTAAAAATATTTAATGCAAAAATGTGAAAAAAACTTAGAGTTGAATGTAATATTAGAAATAGTTACACCTGGTCAAGGATTGTCTAATTTCTACTTGTTTCAATCTTGTGTTTCATACTTATTTTATTTTACTTTTGAGTTTTGAAGAGGGCTTTACAAAAAAAAATGTAAGTAAGCCAGAACAAGATAAAACACAAACATCCAGTTTATTAAGCAGTTGCATTAGCATCAGCATTTAGCTTTTTAGCTTGTAGTAATGTTTCCCACAGGTTGCGTTTTTTTTTTTTTTTTTTATTTTACTATTGAGCATTTAGCCTTGTTTTGTTTTTTAGGCATTTTTTGTGTTTTTGTGGTATTTTTGTGTTTAACATTCTAGTTGATGTTATTTGTCTTATATATTTTTTTCAGCCAATGAGCTAATGTATTTTTTTTCCACTATACATTATTTGGCTTTATTAAATGTGTAAGTAAGTGTGTAATTGACATTCCATCGCAGCACTGCATACATTTCTTCATTTTTCACCCATGAGAAGAGTAATTTGCCATTTGCATTGTTTAGCATTGTTTGTTTGTTTTTTTTTTGCATTGTTTGGCTATTTTTTAGGTAAAATAACCAAGCAGCATATTAAGCTGTTACCTATTTTAAACAATTTTAGCGTTATATCTAGTATTTTGAGCATCCACTTTCATCAGTCAGCAGGTTACACTTGGCAGGTAGATTATCCTGATATGTATTTTACAACTAAAATCTGATTATTAAAAGGCAGCATTTTGCTGTTTTGCTAATTTAACTTATCTTTTTAGATACATTTCAGCCGTATTACACTCTTCATCTTTGCTAACATGACAGAAAGGCTGACTTTTGTAGTAAAAGGGGCATCCTTAATTTATTTTGTCTTAAAATCTGCATATTCGGAGCCTGTTCTTCCGTTGTTAAATTTTCTCCTCACAGAACCTGCAGGTTTTTTGATGCTTTGTTTGTTGTCATCTTTTTGGACATAGAGGAGGCACCGTGCCATCCAAATGCAGTATAAAGTGATCTGTGTGAAGTTTAATTCACACAGCATAGCTCCTCGTATTTTTAGAAATGATGTTGCAACAGTTGTGCTCTCTTCCTGTGTTTTTTTACGTTTCACGTTCACATCATTTCCTAAAATTAGCTCCATCACGGAGCGATCGGAGTTGGTGCAGCCATTCCTTGGCCGGGTGACGTTGGAGCAAGATAATGTGTTCCAGCTGCTTCATGCTGGCATGGCTGCAGACCTCTTATGGAGTGCCTGTAATGTTGACCTGAAATCAGCGCCACACTACTTCACTTTACCTAAATGAAAGAAAACTGACATTGTTCTGCTGTTACTGTAAATTCCTTCGTCTTTGTTTTGTTAACTTGACTTGTAAAGAGCCATAAAGTAGTATCCAGGTCCTTCTCCAGTCCAGAGCAATTACTCAACTTACCCAAAATAAACGGATGCCCAAAAATAAATGTTCCCCCTTGTGAAGTTATAATTGACTGGAGGATCACAGGAGTAAAGCAGATGTTGAAGTCTGTTATTTGCTTCAATATTTATTCCCTCTCTGTAGCTTTTTAAAAAAAAAACCTGACTGGCATTCAGCTCAGTTTGAAAACTTAACAATATTAAGGGTGGAAGTTTTACATAATTGTAAAAACTACTGAAAATAGAATTGCACTAAACAAAGCAAACACTGTCGAGCTTTCTGAGATCATTTCTGTTCTAACATAAACATGATTCCTCTGTGAAAGATGAAGAGAAAGCTGGAATTCTGTCACTTCCAGTCATGCGTGGATGAATTCTCTGCATTGAAAACTCACACAGCAGGGAAAACACCTGAGAATGGATTAACATTTATTTCTAAACACTTCAAATGCAAAAGTCCCTTGAAATGACACAGATCTGCTAATGTAAAACTGCAGCCGCTCACTATTGAAGTTTTTTAGAAGACCTCTTCCTCCTCTAATCCACTAAAATGTTGATGGATGTTTACGGTTTTAGGAAGCAGCAACTTCATGAACAGGAAAAGTTCAAACATTGTGAAAGTTTTGCTCTGAGGATAGTCTCCAATAATTCATCAAATGACGCCTCCACATAGTCAGAGGGGGAGTGGAAAGTCCTGTTTGTGCGACACTCCTGGAAGGTTCTGTTTCTCTTCGGCCAGCTCTACTATGCATTCCTTGTGGAGAAGAGAAAACTTGTGGAGATGAACGTGTGAACAGCAGGCGTGCCCACACGCATGCTAATTACATGCACACCCACACGGGTGCACATGCATGCGTACAGATGTGGCTTTTGCAGGCTCTGGCGTGGGTGATGCCTCTGTGTCGACTCTTTCCACTCGCCTCCTTCCTGCAAGCGTAAGCTCTCTGAAATTCAGTCTCTGGTTCATCCGCCTGTCAGGCTGCTCTGTCCGACCCATCACTAAGCTACAGATCAGGTTTTTCTTGAGCTGCTCTCCAAGCACACCCAAAGTCTCACTTTTAAGGTGAATTTTGCACAGGAAGAGGTGCAGATGAAGTCTGACTGTGCCGCGCAGTAGTGTGGTCTCACATGTACAGTGCTGACTCTGTGTCAGACTTAAACCAAAATGGGTTACTTTGAGCCACAGAAACAGAAACTCACCGTCCGAGTGAGATGCAGCAGCTCTACCCGTCTATAGATAACCTCTGTTTCTGTCACATGTGCAGCCCGCTGCCATATAAGACGGCAATATGAGTGTCAACCCCCCCAACTCTCTCACATACTATGTGGGAAGTTGTGACTCATGCAAGCTGCATTTAAGCAAGACCCAAAAATACTCTGGCATGCCTTCACACAAACACGGAGCGGACTGCTCAGTCATACCCCCCTCCCACAGACGCTTGCAAACCCAAACGCCACAGTGGATTAACAAAATGGATCTGAGCTGACGGCGGTGTGAGGTAACAGCACAACACTCCACTTCTCTCTGTGGCTTTGAAGGATGCATTCAGGGAACCAAACAGGTCGTCTTCAGCTGGCTGTTCCTGGACAGCTGGTGGAAGTTGAACAGTTTGAAGTTTGTTGGTTCACTTTGTAGAAATTAAAACAACATAGATGTTCTCGCTGGCTATTTTCTTGCATTCAGAGTTTCAATTCTCTCATTCTTTTTCAGAACATCTTGACACAGATTTGATTTGTTACGCTCAAAAAAGGCACAATTGTGCATTCAGGATAAACTGTGCGATTACTTTTGGCCGTAAAGTGAGGAAGTCACTGACAGGAAGTCAACAGGCATTTTTGAAAATCAAATCCTAAATGAGCAGAAGTGAAGCAGTCAGAGCTTTAATTCCACAAAAGTGGTAAGTGTGATGCTTCCTTTTCAATCTCAGGGATTATGGGACAAAGTACTGAAGTTATATTGTTTAAAACCTGTGTTTACATTTAGTCTCTGGAAATATTGGAATCACTAGGAGGAGTTTACGTTCCTAGCTAGTACTACAAGTGTTTGTTTTTGTTTTTTTTCGAGATGGCAGGCTCTTCTTGAGGGCAAAGGTCAATGAAACTTTGGTAAGAAAGTAGAATTGTGAAAACGATCTGGTCTTCCAGTGCTGGACTGCTGCGTAAATAAAGATGAACCAAGTTGATTCAATGGAATCTTCATTTCTGTTTCCATGGAATCATTTCTATTATTATGTCATAAGAACAAACTTATAACCTGATTCTCATTTCCTGTCATTGCAGAAGTTTGTTGCTTTCCTCCTTGAGGAATCCAAGCATGAACGTCCGACCTTTGTATTTTTTATTTCAGCTTGTTGTCTTATAGTTGCTGTTTCTTTACCTGCGTGATCAGCTTTGAGAAGGTGCAGAGGAGACTCCTTTTGTTACTAGAATATGCAGAGTTTGCTTTTTATAACCGTTTTACCAAATGTAGTCTTTTCTGAAAGACTTTTGGCTCAAAGACACCTGTAGGAACTGTTTTTGTGGAGAGGCACAGATACGATTAATGTTGGTGCATTGGCAAGACTTTAGCAACACAAAAGTGAGAGCCTGTAACTCAAGTGGAAACCAGGAATTTTCAGGAATGTTTGAGAAAAACTGGAAACTCCCTCTAATTAAAATAAGTTTGTCACCATCATCCACAGTGTAGTAGGACAGATACAAACTTAATGAACGTTTACCAGGATGTAAGGGAAAATCTTCAGTCCTGTGGTTTTGTTTGTGGCTCTTCTGTTGCACTTTCATTTCTTTGTTTAAGCCTTCTCAATAGATAAATTGTTGATTTGTGGTCTTCTTTGGGATCTGCTGCACAAATGTCCTAAAATCCAGTCCTCTTTGATGCTTTTTGAGGCAGTTTAATAGCAGAAGTTGAAGGTTCCTTCATCCATATCAGGTTCTGGTGTTAATTAGACTGACAGGTTTAATATGTTCCCTGGCTCTGCAGAGCAGTTCGACCCCGGCGACCCCGCTCACCTGACTGGCCTGTGGAGTCATGTGGAGGTTCCTCCTCAGGTCAGACATTCCTGAGCTTCAGCTTCATCTGTGTGGAGCTTTTGCAATGCTCCACTTGCTTTCCAGATCAATGGACACTGAGACGGTATTGATTTCCACCTGGAGTGACAAGAGCTCAATGTATCTCCATAGACTTCATTGACCACACCATCGCAATTTTTTTTCTGATTTAAAAAAGTGTAAAAGTCACTAAGTCAGGAAACATCTCTGTAAATATTTGAGAATTTGTGTCAGCAAAAAGCTGCATTTGTCGGCGTGAGGAATCAGTCTGTCTCAGATGACACTGTCCTGCACTTATCTCAGGATCAATATCAGCAACCTGCTGACCTTTTGAAAAGCTGCTGCAGAAGATAAGCAGATGTCCCAGTCAGCAGAGCAGAGAGCGGCTGGAGCCTCACACGTGGATGTGAGCGGAAAGTCCCACAAACCAAACCATGTGACTCAGGCGGAGTGAAGAGATGTCCGTCTGAAAAACTGTCTGACACTTTCTACCTGCAGACCGGCCAACAAGCCTTTGAAATGAGTCGCTTTTAGTGTGAAAGGACACTTCAGAGGTTGTTTTTTTTTATTGAGTAGTTTTGAAGCTGCCAGGTTAGCCCACAGCAGTGAGGAATCTGAGCGCGCTCTGTCTGCAGTTTCAGAGGATCTGACTGCAGTCAAACGTAAGCACTGCACACAAACTTTCTTCAGTCTCCCTGGAACCGTTTTTAACGGACATCAGAAAAATCAACTCATCTTAAGGAATTTAGGCAGAAGAAGACTTTTTTTAACCTTATATAAAGACAAAAACAGTAACTTTATTTTTTGAAAGACTTTGTTGTTGTTTCTCTAGCAGTTTGCCTATTCCCATTCATACTTGTCCCTGTAGTCTGAGCTTTTTACTTTTTGGTGAGTCTGGATCCTTTAAGCCAGACTTTTTTTACATTCTTTAAAATGGATACTAAATATTCCTTAATCCTTTTAAAGTCAAGTAAAGTCAGATAAAGTTTGTCTTTTTGCTGTTTATTAATATTTTGTTGTAGCAGGGTTGCTCTGCACCAAAAGTCCTGCCCACAACTCAGAGGTTGCTGCTCTGCAGAAACTACATGTATGTCCTAGAAAATGGCACAGGTTTTTAGATTCTGGCTAGAATAGATTGGTTCTGCTGCAAGTTTACAAAAACAGTCGAAAAATCAAACTTGAGATATATGGACTTGTTTCAGACCATTTGTCCCAACTTTGTGTTAAATATTTAAAAATATTTGTCCACAATTTCTTTATCAAATCTACAGAGATATTGATTATTCCCAGTAATGGCACAAGTATTTGAATTCCAACATAAGGCACTCCTGTTCCTTCAAACAGCAGAAAGATAAACCTAGACCATCGTCAGTAAATCCTTCAGTCCCCTACTGTGGCTTACAAAAACATTAATCTATGGCTCAGCAGAAGTATATATTTTTATAAGGGGAAATGAAACTTCTCTGTTGTGTTTAGTAATGTTTCCATGAGGTTAAATGTGTTATTTTTGCTTTGAAAGAGCAATGCTTTTGTTGTCATCCGATTTGCAGCTTCAAGGGAATCAATGCTGTCACCTTATTAAAAAATGTCCCCCATCTTTAGAGTAATTACAGCCATCTGGATGAAGTTGTCCCTCCTAATTGTGCACGCTGACACTGTGTTCATGTTCCTCTGTAGCGTCGCAGTGAATAATGCTGTTAGAGCAAAGCAGCAGTGCTTCACACTAATCTTGTTTATTATGAGGAGCCATGGGGCGCACATTTATTTTCCCACAATCAGCCTCTGAAAATGTCCTTTCTAATGAAATGAACCGACTCTGTTAAACATGTCAGTGTTCAGACCTGCTGCCTCTGAAGCAAAGTACACCAATATGGACCTCCTTCTACCATGGGTTCATTGGTTATTGAGGAACGAACACAGTAAACACCAGCTATGTTAGAACTTCTGAAATTCAACATAGTATAAATACAATCAGGGTTTGGATGGATGTATGGATGGATGAATGGACGGACGAACGGACGGACGGATGGATGGATGGATGGATGGATGGATGGGTAAAACCGGAAGTTGGGTGAATGCTGAGAGACAAAGCATAAATGAGCGAATGAATTGGTAAAAGTTGCAAAGGATGGAAAGATAAAAAGATGATTGAGAGCTGGCAGCAGGCAGCATAGATTGATATGGACGGATGGTGAGAGGTGGAAAGAATGGGTGAATGGGTATTTTGATGAATGGATAAATGAATGGATTACTGCAAACTGCAATATATGGAACATTGATCCTGCATAGAAGGATAGCTAGGAAGAAAAAAGGGGGTACCCATATCTGATTTCTATGGATGTAAAGAGCATGATGAGCATTTAACAGCTTCCAGTGTGGTTTTGTTTCTAGTTTGTTTGTCTCTTTGAATAAAAGCATCTGCAAAATAACTGAGTGTAAAAAGTAGGAAGAAGAAAAGAAGTTAAATGTCATGAGTTTCATTAACTTACTTTTGAGGAAAAAAGTAAAATAAAAAACAAGTACATTTGGCAAAGGTGTTAATTGTGCAATAGCAAATTAAATGTTTCTGTGAGGTGTTTTTAAAAATATCTGAAGAGTCTGAGCTCCTGCAGTCTCCATGATACTCTATTCGATCCTGTACTCTGCAGTTCTCACAGGATTATTTATTGAACACCAGGGACGTTGTTTTCTTTGCATGTTCTCAAAATTCTACGCAAATGACTAAAAAAGACAGCAGAGATTTTTCACCAAGTGATTAATGTTTGCTGCTTTGTTTGCCTATTTTTCCTCCTCACACCAAACTGGTAACAGAAACCCACAGTCAATATCTGTTTGCCCGAAGAGCAAATAAAACCAAAAGCTTTCATTGTTGGTTTTCCTTCAGTGGAAATGTCAATATTACCTGTTGCTGTCATGTGATCCTCCAGCATGATGTGATTTTTCCACACATCTGGGTTGTTTGGTCTTTCATTCAGATGTATTTACAATCCCAAAAAAGCCATAGTGAAAATATCTTAAACATTTTTGCAATATGTCATTATCACAAGTTATTACTATCCTGACACAAAGAAGAATAACTGTATTATTTGGCTCATAAATGCTCCACTTAGTCACATGTTGACAATAATAAGTTCTTTTTTTACCACATTCTGCTTAAATGAAGAATTTCCTCTTTATCAAAGATTGTGATTATTTTTAAATGTCAGAATTTAGATGCTGATAAACAAAATGCATTGGGCAACATGTTATGACTCACTGTTAACAGCAGAAGACAAAGGGGATTTTCTACAAATCACAGATAAACCAAAATGAATAAAAGTTTCAATTTTTTCCAGATGGTTGAAACAAAATGAACAACAAATCTTAAAGGTTCCACGTATGGACATGTTATTTAATGTTTTAAATTGTTGTTATTTGTTAGATTGGATCCACTAAATCAAATGTATTTTCTGTTTTAAAAAAGCCAGTTTTCATCTTTGTTTGTGTTCACTGAGTTTATCTGCAAAAACAGCATGAAGAACAATATTTTTTCCCAAAGGTCATATTGATCAAATCTGACAGCAGTTCTGATTGTTTGCCAATTTAAACTGCGGTTTTGTTACACTGAAGGTGTTTGGAAAATATTTCGACTTTTGAGGACTTAGGTCTACAAAGAAGTTTAAATTAAGTCTCCATTTAGGCTTTTTATGCGGTTTTCTCAGACGAATGCACAAAGTTCAAACCTTCATAGGAAAAAATTCAATTAAAAACAAAGATCTGATCACAATTAAAGATGTATGTAAATATGGTAAACTGACTGCATTCTGTACACGAGACATGACATAGAGGAGATTGATAGACAATGATCGACAGACAATTACAATGCAAACACAATGCAATGTAAAAAAAAAAATGTTTTGCAAAATTGTACCAAAAACTGACAAAAAATCAGTAAGACCGTGAAAGTTGAACAAGGGAACACTTTACTCATAACGTTTAGCAGTTTCCTTATTTACTCACCTTGGTTTTCCTCCATGCTTGGATGGAGTGTAGTAGAGACAATTCCTAATGCTATGTACATACCAGGCATGGAGAACATGCCGAATGAGGGTTTTTGAACACACACATGGTGTTAATGTCAGTACAAGATACTAGTGGAGATACTCACAGTTGCAAGAGGCTTGGTGCGATATGTCGAAGGGGTGCAAATCTTACCCCAGGATTTTTCTTTCATAGCTCTATTCCAGTAAATGAAAGACTTTGAATGATAAAATTCCATCCGGTCATTAACAGCAATTATTAATTTCTCTTTCATGATAAATGATCATACGGTTTGTAATTCTAAACGGTTACCTAAACGTCTATATCTTCTCAGAGTTCCTAACAGGTCCAAATTCAACTGGTTTCCCTTTTAATGTGCGCCTAATCAAAGTGCGTTTTATGTGTAGAGCCCCAAAACAGACGAGTAGCAATGCGGAAACGCAAGAGTTTTAATTGTGGAAACGCTCATATGCATGCGTCCATAGACCTTTCGTTGAAAGCAGTTGCTCAGACATGCATTTCCGAGCCCGGTGTGAACATAGCATAAGACGATGCCCCCTGGTGTTTGATCCACACCAGAGTTCAGGTGTACTTTCACACCTACCTACAAAAGCAGAGCATCTGATGAAACAAACTCCGGTGGGATTCACACCTGTGAGTGTGGATGAGAGACTCACTTCACTTGACCTGGTGACCTCAACTTTGACCAGAGCCTTGAGACTTTACATGGTCTCATCCCTCTTAGACCCAGAAGGGACTTTAACTCACCTCAAAAGACTCCAGACTTCTTACCAGATTTGACTTGGTTTTGTAGTCAGGATCAGAGTTCAAGACAGATTTTTTGCATCGTCAAGTGAGTCACGCAGGAATGTTTGTAACTCATCACAAAAGTGTCAGTGAAGCTGAATATCTGCATCCATCAGCACTTTGAATCAGCTTTCAGCCACAAGCTGCTTCTGTGTGGTGTGTGTGTGTGTGTACGTTTGTGTTATCTTCTGTGTCGCAATGATCTGCCTGAAGTTTGAGAGCATTGTGCATACCAGTGGACAAATAGCATGTTTATTGTGCTCTGAGCCATGCATCCACATCTGGAAAATGTATTCTTGGAAGGCAGGTCATTATCCTAGGATACTAACTGGGAAAAGCTTGGTGGGAAGAAATCTGCAGCAGCTGGACCAGCCAGAACCACAGTCTGGACTCGTGTTTCACATCAGCTCCCACGCAGCAGAAGTGGATGCAGGGTCACATGAAGCCCCCACCCTCCCAGTAGTCCACTCAATGTGAACTATCGGTAAAAAAAGATGTAGGACACCACTTATTTCTAAGAGTGCAGGAGCTTCTTTCAGGACCATCCTGAGGATTTTTTTTACCTCATATTCCTCAGCTAGTCATTTCCTGACCAAACGGTGAAAACTTGACCTGAATAAAACTAAACAAATATAATGCTAAAGCTGTCTCATATAACAAATCTGCTATTTATGATGAACTAATATGAAAAAAAGTGTGTGTGTGTGTGTCTTTAAAATGTTGATCA
Source organism: Oryzias celebensis (assembly GCA_014656515.1). NCBI lineage: Eukaryota > Metazoa > Chordata > Actinopteri > Beloniformes > Adrianichthyidae > Oryzias > Oryzias celebensis. The sequence goes on along the minus strand of BNCR01000018.1, from coordinate 20,563,518 downwards.
CCTGGGAATTCTCTTCTGCTTGGAATACTAAATGAAATAAACTGAGGCAGTAGTTTGTATACCTTCAGATCACAGTTCATGTTCTCAGTCATTTTGTTAAACAATAACAGCATTTTTATACCTATGTGAACCAAATCACATCCAAGTTCACATTTTCAGTGTCAGTTTATGCAGATCCTCTGCTGTGTGCTAGTATTCTTACTCTAAAATGTAGGTACTTTAATTTGAAGCGTTCTGCAGAATGATTATGTTTCTCTGTGTAATCATATTTGACCTTAAAGATCGTCTGATAACCTACTACAACAAAGAAAAGGAAAAACAGGGACTTTCCTGGGAAAATGTAATTTACAGCAGGAGGTTTAAATGAGAATAGAAGTCCTGTCGTGTTTGAGCATTCTTCAGCTCAGACAAAAACAACACATCTATGATTGGAATCAGACTTCAGGACCAAACCAGGTCTGGGAGTGAGAAACTGAACTGTACCTGAGTGGTCCGACGACGTCCTACAGATGCAAACCTCTGGTTCATGGAGACAGCCTGGAGAGTGATGTACCTTGGCTTCTGCCATGCTGCAAATCCACAACAGCCTCTGATGTTGAAGAATTTACAGGAAAAACCTGTAGCTAATTACATCTGCTCGTCAGTGTGATTACACTGACAAAAGGTTTCTCTACGGGAGGCACTCCTATGTCTCAGCAGACCTTGATGCGCTGCAGTAATCTGAAACCTGCCCGTCTCGGTCTTATGGGATTTTTGTGGTTGTGTGATTGTAAAACTGTAATGTGTCAGCACAGAAAATCTCTAAAGCCTTTCTGGTCACTTGTCAATGTTTTTTTTTTTTTTTTTTTTTTTTTTTTTGCAGGACAAGTCTATAATCTTACTAAACCACTTTATGTCTTTACTTGTTGCGGGTAAACACACAGATGGTTTGAAAAAAACTGCTTTCCTGAACACGTGGGGAACATGTTTGTAATTTTGTCTACAAAAACACAACCCTTCCCTGGCTTTTTGAGTGAGTAAGCCTGTGGAGCAGCAGGCCTGTATGTGTTGAATCATGGCACTGATGTCAGAACCGCGGTATGCACTCGCTTGGCTCGGCTGAAAACTGACCCCCTCCCCTCCTCTGTTGTGTTTCTATTTCCAGGGTGTGAGCGGTATGTCCGTGGATGAGAAGCCTGAAGCCCCCATGTACGTGTATGAGTCGACGGTTCATTGTACCAATATCCTCCTCTGCCTCAACGACCAGCGGAAGCAGGATATCCTGTGCGATGTGACCGTCCTGGTAGAGGGCAAGGAGTTCCGGGGGCACCGGGCTGTGCTGGCCGCCTGCAGCGAGTATTTCCTCCAGGCGCTGGTGGGCCAGGCGGAAAATGGTTTGGTCATTAGCCTTCCTGAAGAGGTAGGTCTGTCAAACACGCCCCCATACGTTTGATAGAACACTAAAACTGCCCCAGCCCACTGCAGAAGAAGCTGAGAACTTCGTTCAACAATTGTGGGGACAATCATCTGCAGATTAAACAACAGGAGCTTCAAAGTGACAGCCTCCCTAGCAGTCAAATATGAGAAAATTCTGAGAAATGAGAAAAGAAAAGGCCACTGTTTCCCTGTTTTCCCGTAGCAAAAAGTAGTCGATTTAAGTGTCCTACAATTATATTTAGTTATGCTTATGCTAAAAGTAAGGAAGTGTAGGCCCACACGAAGCTTATTTTTATTTATTTACTAACCATATATTGTAAACTTAAAATGTTCCAATTTTGAAGAAGTATTCAGTTAGTATACTTTCTCCACTAGACGCAGTCTGGAGCGGAGCAGGGGCAAATGTTTCGACTCGTGGGCTAAAAGGGTTAAAAAACTGGATAGAAGGGCCTGACCAGGAGCAGATCCGTGGTGGGGGACCTTGTTGCAAACAAGATTGCAGCTAAAAATCATTTGGCGAAAGGAAGTCAACAACCCCCCTCTGCGAGCGCCACAAAAGATTCATCATTAGCCGGAAGCAGGAATTTGCAGGATGATCCTGAAATATTGTATTATGTTCCTTGTCCTTGGGCTTTGATGTTGCTTAATCATGTGCTCCTTAAATACAGCACATTTTAAAATTTATATTTAAATAAAATTATAACACTTCATAAAACTTTACTACTTTAGAAATGAGATCTTAAAAAGTTCAGATTTGTAGCAACGTTTATTAAAACTTTTAAATGTAAATAAAATGTAATTCAAAGGCTCTAGCACAAAAAAAATCTTTAATATGCAAGAACATGGGACAGAAAATTTTCAAAGTTAATATTAACACAACTGTTCTAATTAGTACACTTGTTTTCAATGTTACTAGCTCCGGTTTTTGCATTCCTTGGACTACCGTAACTTTTCAACTTCTAAAGTGATTAACGTGAATCGGCTCATTTTATCACAAAGAACAGCTGTTTTTGCAACCGTTTATGTTAGTTACATGTTGCGTATCGGTGAAAAAACACAAGTGTTTAAGATGGGCGAAAAGCCCTGTCTAAATGCAAAAACACTCCCGTGCCATGTTGTGCACGTGAATTTCCACTTCCGGTCGAGAACTTCTGGCTAATGATGATCTTGCGCCATGTTGTCTGCAACCAGATCCTCTTGGATCTGAGGAGTGTTTTGGTAATCCACCCTAAAGAAAGAATATATATTTATATGGAATCTGAGCAAAAACCTGCTTTAATTTGGATTGAAAATTAATATACATATTTTAAAACAGAACATGTTTGAGTTCTTATTTCAAAACTTTGGCTTTTGTTTTCATTTTAGAGCTGCATTCTTGTGGTGTTCGGAAAAAAGAAAAACAACAAATCTTACAACACACGGATGCACAATAACTTTCTGCACCTAAAAAATTGTCAATTTATTTGTAGTGCATCATCTATGGGGAGACTCCAGAATTACAGGGAAAATTAAACATCAATACGGATTATTAATATAATTTATTCTAGTCTGGTGGGCCAAATTAAGTAGTTCAGCATATTAGTTGGTTAGCATATGGGCCCTAGTTTGCCCAACCCTGCTCTATAGAGCACAGGTCCCCAAACGTTTTCTTGTGAGGGCCACAAAACTTTGATGCGTCTAATTTGTCTGGTATTAAACTTCTTTTGCCTTTATTTTATTGTGAATCCCTTTGGTACCTAAAATGAGTTTTAAAGTGCTATATGACGAAACTTTCAATCATTCATTCATTCATTCATTATACTTTTAATAAAATAAACAACACTATCAATGAAATGAAAAAATAGCAAAATAACTCTCTCTGTGATCCTACAAGAAAAAAAACTTAAGTAAAAGAAAAAGAAAAAAGAGAAGAAAAAGAAGAAAGAGAGAAGAAAAAAATTAAGGAAAAATAATGCAAATCAATGTCAAAAATACAACCGTGTTCTCTCCATCATAACCCCTTTGGGACTTTGGAGGGCTGCAGCTCCTTGCACATCTCACAGTTCGCACTAAACTTCAAGAATAAAAATGAACAGTTGTGCTTTGTCCTGCACGTTCGTGCTCTCATGCAATGTTAATAAAATATTTTTTCATCTTAAGCTGCAGTTGGGCAGATATATGCATTATTTCGCCAGTATAGTGCTTCCCCGTTTATTACATGAGTTACGTTCTAAAAATAACCAGTGAAGGTGAAATCCTCGTCACGAACGAACATTTTCTCACTTTTCTCTTTTGTTTAAAAACTCAAAATTCAAACCTTCATAGAAAATAAATCCAGGATTATAAAATGAAAACAAAGATCTGATCACAATCAAAGATTTATAGAGATCTGCAGAGCTGCACCTATCTGTACAGGAGACACGGCACAGAGGAGATTGAAGGTCTCCAGCCAATCAGGACACAGAGCAGGATGCACTGTTTGAGAAAAAAAAAAGCAACATGCATTATTCACACAAACCATGAAAGGTGCACATCCATGTAGAAAGGGAACACCATATTCTCTGTATGCTTGATATACTTCTTCTCAAGTATACTTTCTCAGAAAAACTTGGCACTGGTAGACTTTTTATTTTCCCGGCCCTTCTTTTTTCAGCCACAAAAAAGTGCCTTCTTTGTTTCAAGATTATGTTTTGAGTCACCTAAAAGGTCAGGGGTCACGTCTTCAGCTGTTGTGATTGTTTTCTGAACCGAGCCGTAAATGTTCCTCTAGCTCCTCTGATGAGTTTGGCTGGAAGAAGCAACAGAATGTGCAGTAGAAACTCATGATAAGATTAACCGAAAGTTCCAAGTAAATGTTTTCCATTACTTTTATTGCTTTAAGACGGTTTTAAGTTTTTCTTTTAATCCTTGATATCTGCTCAAATGATGGTGTAATGATGGACAAATCATTATATTATATATGCAAAATGAAGCTTTAGTTCAAAAGTACCAAACACTGAAACACCTCAGATGTCTTCATTTCACTTAATGGTGGCTGGCCATTTCCTTTGTCCAGTTCATCAAAAACACTTTTCCACTCCTCCCTCTGGACTGCTGATAAAAAGAAGCGCTGAACACACTCCAAAAGTCCTCTTGCATCTGCAGAGATTGAGCTTCTTTATGTTCCGCTTACTGTTTTGCAGCTGCTCTTTCCTGAGATAAGGACTTCTCTGAAAGTCCAGTCCCATAAATCAGGAACTTCCCTTTTCAGAGTTCTCAAAGTGGTCTTTAGTTTTCAACAGATTTTAAAGAAATGTACAAGATTTTCTTTGAATTTGGCAGCTCATGTCAGTCATTTGTTGCTGTCAGAATGCTTTTATGAGTAATATAACTCAATTAGGCACAAAAAGACTCAAAATTCTACACCTGCCAATAGTTTTTATGATTTTTTTGAGTCATATGTCAAGTCATATGGGACGTCACTGATTGGATGATGACACTTTTTGAAGTTTTGAAGAAGAGAGAAAGAAGAAAGATGCTTATCCTGAACTGTGGTAAAGAATCGATTGATCAATCACAGCTTTTGCAGTAGCTTAAAGAAAGATCAGAAGATATTGTCATACCAATTAACTTCCTTTTGAAAAGGTAAATAAATGTCATCATACAGTCAGTGATGTCCATTGACATCCCATGATACCTACATTTTCTGCTTTCCTATTTTGTTTCAGTTTTAACAGTTTATTTTGATTTCTGGACGTTACTTTTGTTTTGTAGTCACGAGGGGATCCAAGCCAGTGTCTCATTGTGCCGATCCCAACCCCAGATAAATACAGAGGGCTGTGTCAAGAATCTTTCCTAAACTAAACATGCGAATCAAACCTATGATATCCATACCAGATCAGTCAAGGGATGGGTTAACAACGACCGGCATTTGTGCTGTTCACCAACAGGGTGCCAGTGGAAAGTGGACTACTGTAGGTCAAAACAGGAATCACCATGGACTATGATGTTTGCAGATGATATTGTGATTTATAATGAGATCAGGTAACAGGTGGAGGAGAAGCTAGAGAGATGGAGGTTTGCCCTCGAAAGGAGAGGAATGACAGCAAGACAAAGTACATGTGTGTGAATGAGGCAAGGCAAGTTTATTTGTTTTGCACATTTCATGTACAAAGACAATTCAAAGTACTTTACATAAAACATGAAAGAAAGAAAACAATGAAAACATCAAATGTGTGATCATTACAATATAATTTGAAGAAAGTTAAAAAGAAGTGAATCTAAAACAAGCATAGATAAACAGCTGAGAACAGGTGGGTCTTTAACCTGGATTTAAGTACACTGAGTGTTTCAGCTGATCTAAGGCTTTCTGGAAGCCTGTTCCAGATCTGTGGAGCATAGAAGCTGAATGCAGATTCTCCATGTTTAGTTTTGACTCTAGGAACTGAGAAGAACTCAAGTGGAGGAGTGAAGTTACAGGGAGAAGAGATCAAGAAGGTGGAGGATTTGAAGTATCTAGGATCAACAATCCAGAGTAATAAAGAGTGTGGGAAAGAAGTGAAGACGTGAGTGAAAGCAGGTTAGAATGGGTGGAGAAAAGAGTCAGGTGGGATTGAAGAGTTTCAGCTCAAATGAAAGGAAAGCTGTATTAAACTGTGGTGAGATGAGCCATGTTGTTTGGCCTAGAGACAGTGGCACTGAGGAAAAGACAGAAAGCAGAACTGGAGAAAGCAGAGATGAAGATGTTGAGGTTCTCTTTGGGAGTGACCAGGATTGATAAGATCAGGAATGAGTACATCAGAGGGATAGCACATGTTAGAGATAAAAGTCAGAGAGGCCAGACTGAGATGGTTCAGTCATGTCCAGAGGAGAGACAGAGAATATATTGGTAGAAGGATGCAGAGTCTACAGCTGAGGTCTAGAGGAAGACCAAAGAGGAGGTTTATGGATGCAGTGAATGAAGACCTGAAGGTAGCTGGTGTCAGAGTAGAGGATGCAGAGGACAGAGTTAGATGGAGGAAGCTGGTTCACTTAAGGGAAAAGCTCAAAAGAAAAGAAGAAGAAAAAAGAACAAGACGTCATTACCTTTGTTTTCTGTGAGCTTTATTTTGTTTTTGTGTTGTGAAAGTCAGTGAAAACAGCAGAAATCTAAACTACAAGTCAGAGCTGAATTCTCCAAGATGAAAACATTTGCAAATGTCTCTGGATCATCAGAGTAGAAGCTAAGTTTGGTTTGCCAGCAGAAAGAAGACGATATTTTCTTCAGTTGTGTAGACTCTGTGTACCTGCTGGTTTGGGGTACATTTTTCAGTAAATATATTACATTTCCAGATGTTTCTTTTTTGATCTGGGCTTCCTTCTACTCATCCAACCTAAAATACCCTGAAGATGCTGGGCTGCTGGTCTCGTCCTGGTGGTTTGATCCACTCACAACTTAGGTTCCCTGAGAGAGTAACACGTGTGAAAACAAATCAAACCAAATGAAGGTGTAACATCTATTAGCACTTTATGTTCATTCAACCCAAGTTTGACAGACTCGATTTGAGTATGAAAGCAACCCCAACTTTTGTGTTTTTCTTTTTTAGTTCAGTCATTTTCAAATGTAACGTGTGATTTCCTTTCTGTCATAACAGCAGATGGGGAAGGAAGGTTTTCATTTGTCCAGAGCTGATTCAGGATTCAAAAGAAGGTGTGACAAAGTTAAAGCTTGAGCCTTTAATGCTGTTGTTGCCAATTAGCACCTGACAGGCGCTGCTACAGTCAGCAGCGTATCACTTAGTGATGAGATTAACACTGCTTCTCGATCTTCTCAGCCACGCTCACGTCCGCTCTCACTCTGTCACTGATCATCTGTAGAAGTTCTTCAGTGGGAACACTTTCTTTGTTATTTTTTCCCCCTAAATTTGTGCTTTAACATTTTATGTTGTCTCTCCTGAAGCCAAGACTGCCACAGCTTCAAAAGGAGCCACAGCAAATACATGTCACGCAGCTGTAATTACGGTTCCGGGTGCGCTCCTGACATATTGATGCCACAAACATATATGCTGCAGATATGTGCTGCGGTAGAAACTGGGCCACATCCCACATGTGCAGCTACTCATCTCAGCCAACCTGCATCCTGCATTCATGTAGGAACTCAGCAGCTTTGTTGCCTTGTGAAAAGGACGGCAGCATCGTCATCCAATGTCAATATGTCAATTCTACCTCCTGTTTAGCTCGGGGGTGGGGGGCTCCCGCAGCATCGCAGTGTTCAGACGCTGCAGCTGTGAATAATTCATGAGCTGCCGTGTGTCTCAGGTGTGGGACGGAGTGTGAAAAGTAACATCTTTCTATGGCTGTCTCTTTCATGTGTTAAAGAGTCTCTTCTGCTGAGGTTTAAAATAAAACCAAGTATCATATACATTTATGTCATAAATTGCACTCAGAGAATTCTTTACAATAGTTGCCCAACAATTCTATAGATACTTTAACTTCCTCCTTCAAGCTGGTTTGAAACCAAAAGTAAAAAGTGCGTATGCACTTCAATGTGTAGCCACTGGATGGCTTGCTACAAAATTCTGCCTTTACCCATCCATTTCAAAGTAAAACAGCCCAACCACACAAAAGGGAATGAACATTGTCACGGTCATTTCTGAAAACTCAGGACTGTAAAAAACAGACTTTGCAGATGAAAAATGGGCAAACCTGTACAGAACATGCTGGTTGCTCACAGGACATTTTAAATAGTCTAAACTATGTTTCTCTTAAGCCTTTTATAGTAAACAATATCCATGAATATGATCATATATTACCTTTTGCACACTAAAGAACAATTAATTTATTAAATATGAGTTATTTCTCCTTTCTTACCCAGAAGTAAAACGACTCGATTTCTTAGGCACCGCCTTTCACTCCTTGTGGGTGACTCCCAAATCCTGACGTCAATGTAGAGCCGGCCTCAGCAGCGTGTCTCCACACATCTGCTCATGAAAACAAACAATACTGAACTTTTTTAAAGATGGATGTGCATGTTCTGGAGCCTTACACTCTTGACTCCAATCTGGAATTTCTATACACGAGACACATCATGTATGGAAATGTAGCATGAACTCCTGCATTATATACTTATGCTGCGTAATTTCAGCCAGTTGTATGATTTACTTCTGGCATCTTCATCAGGTTTGATTGTAGGAATGGCTCCAGCTCTGAGGATCAGTCTCCTGGACAATCCACTTTGATACAGGCTAAGTTTACAAAACAATCCTCTGTGAAGTGGCGGTCACTGACAAAAAGGTGACGGCTGGTGTGTCGCGCGCTCCCAAAGATAAACTCCAACCATTTCTGATGAGCTGGCTCTTCTTTGGGAAAGCTGATCAAACACCACAATCTCTCGCAGCCAAAAAACGTTTTCTCCACTTAAAAGACATTACATTGCAAAATAAGTTAGCCGTTGTTTTCTCAGTAGATCTAGAGGAACTACGTCTTTTATGAATCATTTGGCTGATCACTGCTAGCCCCGCAGGGAAAGTGAGTGTGTGTGTTAGCCTGGGGGCGGGGCTTGCAGCGCAGACTCTTCCTGGTGGGGGGTGTTCTCACTGGTCTACGTCACACAGTGAGGACCCGCTGGTTTTTGTGGGTATGGGAGGGGCTGCGGCTCAGAGAAATGGCTTTTGGAGGATTACTCAAAAATATGTGAATGAATCAAAATACATCTTTGGGATTCTTTAAAGTGAGGAATGAACATTATAATACACTTAAAAGCTCAAAAGTTGATATTTCATGGTACAGACCCTTTAAGATGGTAATAACAATGGATTGGATTTATCTGCGCTTTTCCAGATGCTCAAAGAGCTTACAATGTATATCCAATATTCATTCACACCTCATTCATACTTTGTGATGGTAAGTTACTGATGTAGCCACAGCTGCCCTGGGGCAGACTGACAGAGGTATGGCTGCCAGTTCACACCAAACAGCCCCTCACCGCTACATTCATATGCATTCACACACCAGTGGAGCCACGCACTTGAGGCAAGGAGGGTTAAGTGCCTTGCCCAAAGATACAGCGACAGTTGGCCGGAGGGAGCAGGATTGAACCGCTAATCCTTCAATCACTGGCCGACCTGCTCAACCACCTGAGCTACTGCCACCCCAGAAACCATGATTAGCCCATAGATCGAAAACGTTTTTTCACATGTTATTCTACGGGCATGCTGCAAGTGAAAGGTCATAGTAAACACTTAACACGTAAGGGTAAGTAAGGGAGAATTAGGTTTGTCGTACACTTTTTTTCCCAAAATGTTGTTCATGTCATAAACACGCACAAGACAATCAGAGTGTTGTTTGTGTGAACATTTACTCCTGTAACACCTGCTCACAGTGTGTGTGCAGCATTTCCACGATAAGTAAAAAACTCAGTTCTCGCACCTCACTAACAACTAGTGCAGCATCATTTAAGTGTGTGCAACTTACATTTGTCACCATACACTTACCACACAAACACAACAATGGTACATTCCATTTTTATGACGTTCCTGGTAGCCACACAAGACCTGCGGTCCCCTCAGATGCACCTCTGTACAACCCTCTATGGGCCTGGACAACCCAAGACTTGCAGCACTTGTATGGATCAAACCCTGTATGTTCATCCTTAGTTATCTTGCTATGGTCATCACATTCTTCGACGTCATGTTTGACTACACAGACAGAATCATGCTGTCATTCAGGTTTTGTTTTTATTACTAATCTCCGCACACTACAACTGTCTTGAGGTATTAGATTTGAATTTCAAAAGCTACACAGTTCCATACAAATTAAACTGTTTCTAAAAACAAAAGTACAAAAGAGTTTAGAAGAAGAGAAAGGATGTCTTTCATAAACCTGAAATTGGTTTCATAAAAATTGCTTTAGAAACCCTGCCTTCTGTTCTGTGCAAACAAAAGGAAAATTGTCAGTGCCAGGGGGGTCTGCATGGTTGATACAGAACCATAAACTAAGCTGTAGATTTCTGCCATAAGTCTTTTCTGTTGCTTAGCAAGATGAGATGTTAATCGTCTGAATGTGCTGTGTTTTTATGAAGATAAATATGATAAAATTATAACAGATATCAAAACAAACGTTCAAAATACTGATCAGTATAGTGTGTCATCTTAAAGTTAGTCTTTTTGCTCATATATGGTTCTTTTCTTCTCATTTGCCGCCCAGACTCCAGCCTCTCCGGCTGTTCAGTCGCTCAGCTGCTGCATCCTCTCAAAGACTTAAAATGTTTCTTCACTCATAGCTCCTAACATCCCTTGTCACCCATCTTTTTACGGTCACTGACTCGAGTCTGCTGACGCATCCCTGACTGTGGTCTGATCTCTGTCGCTGTGCAGGGGAAAGGTGCAGGCGGGGTGGGTGGGTGCTCTGTGTCAGCTTAGTGCTGCATCCTTTATCTTCAATTCCTTTTCTTAAGCTGCACTTGGCTGACTGTCAGCTGTCTGGAAGCTTTTAAGTATTCCTGCTGCAGCAATGGAGGACTGCCACTCTTCAAGGTTGCCACTGGGTGGGGGAGAGGCAAGTTGCAGATGAGACAAAAGACCACCTCCCCCACCATCAGCGCCTCCATCGTCTCTGCTGGCAGCATCATCATCATTAGCCAGAAGTCCTTGATCGGAACCAGAAATTAACACGTAAAACATGGCACAGGAGTGTTTTTGCATTTAGTCGGGGCTTTTCGCTTGTCTTAAACACTTGGAAGTGGTTTTTCACTGATATGCAACACTTAACTAATAGAACTGATGGCAAAAACCGCTTTTCTTTGTGATAAAATGAGCCGATTCACATTGATCACTTAAGGAGTTAAAAAGTTGCGGTAGTCCAAGAAATGTAAATACAGGAGCTAGTTACATTGTAAACAAGTGTACTATTAGAACAGTTGTGTTCAAATTAACTTTGAGCGCTTTCTGTCGCATTTTAAGCTCATCTTGCACATTAAAACGATATTGTGCTAGAGACCTTGAGTTACCATTTATTTGCATTTAGAAACTTTCATAAACGTTGCTACAAATCTGAACTCTTTAAGAACTCATTTTTAAAAGGGGTAAAGTTATTAGACCCTAAAACCATTTAGGTTTTTAATTTTTCTCCAAATATTGATTGTAAAATGTGCTATATTGAAGGAGCACATGATAAAGCAACAACAAAGACCAAGAAAAAGCAACATAATACAATATTTCATCATCACTCCCTATCACCTGGCAACATTTTGTTGATCAAATATAAAAGATTCTGATCTATCTTGTAAGTATATGGCAGTTGTGCACTAAGGTTTATTACTGTACACAAATTTAACTATTTAGTATCCTTTGGATTGAAATATAGTAAAATCAAAGCAGAAAACAGGAAGATGTTGGCCTGCCAGTAGTCTTCTGCATTCTTCAGTCCAGTGGGAAAGCACTACCCTATAACTACATTACGAGTGTAATCAAAATTACACAATCACTTCAAATCCTTTTGTTATAGTTTGACATAAACATGCCAGTCAATAGCGTTGTTCTCTAGCGACAGCAGACATCACCAATACAGGGATGTCAGGCTGTCAGTGGATATTGGGTCACACCGATATTTCACTTTATGCTAAATTGTGTAATTAAAGTTGTAGTTACTGTCAGAAACTTACCACTGAGTAGTCAAATGACAAATTTAAAGCAATGTACAAAAAAAAATAGCAGTATAGCAGTATTAGTAGTATTATCAAGCAGATTGTAAATATGCTTACATTGAGCATTTGTGATATTCAATCTAATGGCCCTTTTCGCTTCAATATTTTTTTAAGAGAGCAGAAAACATGTCATACTGTTTTTTTGTTTTATAGTTTTGATCCATTAGTGTCAATCTAACAAGATAATACACTTCAATATTACTTTACATAATTGTGTCTAACAATGCGAAATTCTAAACATTATTTAAAAACAATTTCAAAAAGTTAACACTATTCAAAACATCAGTGAAGACATACTAAAACTCAAAGTACAGACACTTTGGAATATGTAAGAATTCTATAATGCAAAAGAATAGTAATCAATACAGAATTTTGAACTCTGCCTGGAAAATGAAATGCAGTGTTCACATGTCCTTCAAAGACCAAGCAGCAGACAAACAAATCTATATGAAACAAATAAAGACCAAAGTAATACAATTAAGTGATAAAAACATTAACAAAAAAAGAAAAGAAAAGAACAAGTTGGGGAAAAAGGCAATAGATTATGTAAACAGATATATTATCCATTAATAATTATAGTATATGTTAATTAGTTACTTTTTGGCAGGCGTTTTGTTTTTCGAACATTTGGAAAATTAAAAATGAACAAAAACACACCAAAACCAAAAATATTTTAATAGAAAATGATTGTAAAGTTAGTTTTTCAAGACAGAAAGAGGAACTTTTTGCTTACCACACCCACCGCAAACTCAATGATTTTTTTTTTTTTTTGAGAAAAATGTCAACAATACAGCATGAAACTTTTGAAGTTACAGTTCTTTGTGAATACATATGGCTCAGAACATAGCAGTAACAAAACTCAAGTATTCATATATAGAAGAAAAAATAAATAAATAATAATGGAATAAATAAAGCATTATAATAAAGTTAAATACAATTCAACTGGGATATGTTAATTCCACACAAAAATATACTTGCAATATGAGATCCATTACATTCTGAACATTCAGATTAAAACTACATTTTGGAAAAGTCTTTATTCAAACCATTATGAGTCGGATCCAAAAAAAATACAGTTTGAAAAAGATTGTAGTTGTTATGTATAAGCTACAATTGGAAGGGTCACAAGCTTCCTGCTCTGCTCCATTCCGATGCATCCACTTGCATCCTTCTACACCTTTGTTTTCCTCATCTGAGCTGGAATCTGGATCAAGCTGATGTCTCCAATATTTCTTGTTATTTTTGTTGCAAATGTTAGCTTGTAGTTGTGAGAGGCTGTAAGATAACTGTGAGAGATAGTGTAAACCAATGAGATACATTGCTAGACATGTCACTCTAGCCTGTTACTATTGTCCAATACGTAAAGATACATAAAGAGCGATGCCGTGTTGGAATAGCATGTAAACAATGAGACACGGCTTCAGTAAAATTACCATAAAATGCTTTATTTTGGTTTGATTTTAAAAAGAAAAAAACTCGGATCATCACAAAAATAAGACCCAGGTCATGATATTATTGCTTTTTGTACAAAGTGCAACAGATCAACAACATTTCAACCTTTTCTTTAAATAAATACGTCATTATATAGGAAAGGTAATGCATACCTGCAAACCTGTGCCTAAATCTACACACAGACAAAGATTTATCCAAACTGTTAGACTCCTCGGTCCGTGTTTCAAAACCGGTCGGTGGGTTGCCGACATCGCCGCAGACCGCTTGATCTCGTTCTGTAGGCTCCTCCTGCCTGGAGTGGCGCGACAGGGTCACAGTAGACTGAGAACAGTGCAGCCCAGTCAACAGTCGTGCCGGTCCAGGCGGTCCGCTGACAGGACAGAGGTGTAAACACTGGGCTTATGAGAAATGAGTGCAGGCTTAATATACGCCAACAGCCCCGTCCACCAGTCAGAGGTGAATTTCTAATGTACTCCTGCTGCTCTGCAGAAACCATGTCCTAGTAAAGGACTCAGGTTTTTGGATTTTGGCTAAAAACGGCATCATCATAATTAAAAGACCACTCGGAACTACTGACAGGATATCAAAAGATGTTTAGAGTGTGACTTTAAAGAGTTAAACCAAATTCTCACCCAAACCTTTACAACTAAGCTAAGAGCAGAGCTTGCTAGACTCAGGGATGGGGATTTGTGGGTACAAGATGAAGCTTTACTGTGAGGAACTATGAGCTGCTGCTGTGGAAGAAGTGATGGCGCCTCTGTCCAACCAGCAGGGGCTCTTAGCAAACATGAGGACTTTTCCACATCTGTCAGAGCTGTTGTGGTCCTTTTCCTCCAGGTTGGAGGCACAGAAAAGGAGCATCTTTATCCCCCAAGTTCAGACAATGCATAATCAGGTATCAGTCATAGTCAAATACTTTTTAAGAACTAATCTACAAAAATGAAGGACAAAAATAATTATGAATTCTCAGAAAAACCTGCAGCGTCTGTAGCAAATGTAAAGATGGAGTCATGTCCTCCCCAGTGTCTGGCCTGTGCTGTAAGCTGCACTAGCAAAGGATTAGACGCACACTATCTGATTTAATCCACTGTCAGGAGGGAGCTTTCCTTCCCCTAAGCTCAGCACCAGGAACGTCTAAGCTTTTGCTGTCACTGACAAAGACACTTTCTTCATGTTCTCATTTCTTAAAGTTTCAAATCAAGAATATTTACATTTTTAACTGATTTTATGCTAATGCATAATCTATGTTTCATGTGTATTTCACAGTTCCACATTTATAAATGCAAGCTTTACCTTTAAGAAGGAAACATTTTCCAAGTAAAGTGTTTTAGGGTGTCCTCAGACTGGACACTTTTGGTCCACATAAAGTGAACCAAAGTTCATCTCCCCCAATAATCCAAAACAAAGTTTCAGTCACCATACACTTACCAGAATAAACCCACGTGAACCCTGGTCCGGGACCAGGGACCGCTCTCAGACCCATCTTTCAAGGTGATCTCAGTTCGTTTCCGACCAGATTAAACTTCAGTTCGGTCTGAGATTCCTCAGCCTGAATACAAAATGCTCCCGGAGCGGAATAACTGGACCAAAATGGCCACGGTAGCCAGTATCAAGTGATGCAAACAGAGTAGGAATAACGCAACCGATGAGCCGCGGACAAATGTAAAGCAACGATTGTCTTGTTATCAAACAGGAAATAATGGTCCAACTGCCGACTTGTTATAATGTTTGTTTTGACACAGCTAAAACCAGTCCTTACATGTTTTTTGTGTCTCATTACACAGGATACACCTGCCTCTGCTGTGACGTCATCCCAAAAGCAACCTGGTTGTTCCTTAACAGAATTCTCTTAAAAACAATGCCGTAACATCACAACGATGAAACACAGCAACGCATTGAAATGTGGTCAAATGAATGCAGGCTCATCTAAAACATTTCTTAACATGATGCACATTGCGTCTCACTGTTTTATCGACAATCTATATGTGCCACAAACACTTATACTAGCTTCGTAGCCGTTGTCTTGCCAGACCGTCTTGAATAAAGAAATACTCAAAAATGCAAACTTAAGCTTAATTTTCTTTAAATATATCCTCCATCATCAGAGAAATGTTAGAAGAATGTGTTAAAAACTCCAAGCACATGATTTTGATGGGAGTGGGTTTTGAAGACCTTCTTTAATTGCAGTGGTTTCTGTTTATTTGGTGTTTTCAGTCACAGAACAATCCTCCAAACTGACTCTCTGGACAAAATTCAACCTGCAACACCGTCAGGTGTTGGATTCTTTGAGGTTTCTTGCAGGAATGCAAAAGAACATTGTTCAAACCAGTTTTTATCCAGATACCCTTACATTTTGTGCATTAGTTATTGCATTGTTTTTGACTGTGGGATTGGTTTATCTGAGAACCAGTGGAGAACATCTGCGGTAATTCTTGCTTTTTATTTTTCAAACTAACACTTTCGTTCAACTAAACGGGTTCTTCAGGGCTCCTCTTTCTGTTGACATGTCTTATCCTAATCAGCTTAAAACAGCTCTGTCACTCATGACCATCATTTAGTAAATCAACAGGACATAAACAGGTTTTGTTGCCTTACAAACAAATATAATCTAAAGCAAAAAAAACATTTTTTTTCCAGATTTCCTGCATATCAGGCCTCCTCCCTTCATCCCTCCTGCGTTGCTCTCCTCAGACTTTCGTTCATTAGGCTGCTGTGCTGCTTATAAAAGTGCTATAATCACATATGGTGCGGGGCGCACATAAAGATGCGTTCTTGCAGGCAGCAGCTGCTGATACTTGCTGAAAATAGATCCCTGGGAAGCTCAGCAATTTTCTTCCAGCATCTCTGCTGTTTATCAGCAGCTCTGAATGCAACAGAGCAGCCTGCCTCTTTCATGCTGCCGGCTCACTCTGCCACATTGGTTTGTTTGTGTTTCTCCATTAGGCTATATTGATGATGCAGCAGCTCTACGTTTGTCTGGGTACAGAAAAACACAACATGAAGTCAATATGAAGGAATTATCTGCTTTTGTTTTAGTGTAACCACATAAGTTTTATCAAATCTTTTGGAAAACTCTGACCACATAAATCTTCACAGTTCTTGATTTAAAACCAGGAATTATCAGGATCAGGGATGGCTTCACTAGTAGCCAGATGACTCTGTTGTTGGATCCAGTTTAGAAAGTGATTTCAGAACCATCACCTGCCAAGGAAAAACCTGATCCCACAAACCCCCTATAAACCAGCCTGCAGGCTTAATCAGTGTTAGGGCTGCATTTATACCAAATTCCTTTGAACATCTTTTTTAAAACAACAAATATTAAACCGAGGGTTTCATAGATTAGATTTATTTGTGTTAACTATGTATTATTAAAAAAAAAAACTCTTGCTTAGAAAGAAAAAACATTTTAATTAAGTTTAGAGAGAGAGTTAAAAATGTAACTTGATGTTTTTGATTAATATTCATAGTAATGTGTTCTGAACAATGAAGTGAAAAAAAGGGGAAAATAAAGATTCAACAAACTACCAAAGCTTAATGTGGGATTTGAACCTGGGGTCTTTCCATTACAAAAAAAAGGTAAACTTGGGACAGACCACAGTCACCACAAAGAGCAGCTGACTTAGAGAAGCATTTTTCACTTAATAAATACAGACACCCACGAAATGCTGAGTGTAGGACTCACAAGGGTTGTCACGAAAACATTTGTTCATCCATGGATTTTTCATGGTTTTTAAACAGGAATCATGTGTTTCTGTTGTTACAGCATGGTGGTTGTATATTTGAACACTTAAAAATGTACCCGCCTTTGCCCAACAATAGCCAGGATGTGTTCCGGAAACCCACCTGCCCCTAAAGAGATACAGCAGGTTAAGAAAATGAATGGAAGTTCAGGAGATCTGATCCACCATATTGGATGTCCTTTCCACCCGCTGTCACTGAAAACGCCATGTACCAAAGTTGAGTTCCTGATTGGTTGATGCAATGCGGCGACCTCCCCAGAGTTTAGATCTTTTTTTAACTCTGGCCCTCCATGCCTTCGCGCCACGCTGGCCGCTCAAATCACGCCACAGGACCTCAGATCGCGTCTGTACCATTGACTTAACATTGAAACTGGCCGCCTCCACCAATCCCATTCGGTGTGAATGCAGCTTTAAGTAGTTTGGGGCATTAATGCCACGTTGTTGATCAAAATCTGTTGAAAAGATGTCTGGAAGTTTAACGTCTTTTGCATTTTTTACTCATTCATGTCCTCTAACTGAAGTGAATTGGAAATGGTGGAGCTGGCAAATTGACAGGCCATAAGCGTCCTGTCACTGCACAGCTTTATGGCTGTGATTGTGCAGGGATTGGCTGTTGGAGCCTCGTGAAGTCATGAACCCGGGTTAACGGGGATCTCCTGCTAATCTGTGAACACCAGACGAGCCAGCTTTTGGTTTCCTTTCTCCTCTGTGAGCTCTGTGACTGCAGAGGCAGAGCGCCGCCTACAACTCTGCCTCTTCAGGAGTTTACCTAATTATCTGGCATTAAGTCTAAATGGTAGGCTTCTCTACATCGTCCTGCGCCACATGGCCACTACAGGGATTAGTTAAGGGTCTTACAAACTGTCAACCTCAACAAGCACTTGAGTGGAGAGCTCATGCCACTGACATAAAAGTGAGGCTGTGGGGTAACGGTTAGATGTGAACTATTAATAAAAACAATAACATATACAAGCAATATTTCACCATTACACCTTTGTTTGTCCAAGCTTTCAGACATGCCCTTCTTAACACAACCCTGTATTTTTTCCAGGCTGGGGACCCACACTGGGGCCCCTTTGCTGCTACAAAGGCTACAGTTAAATATCACATTTTGGGGCAATGAAATTGCCAGAAATGGCTTATTCTCTACTTTTTAAGAATTTCTGTAATGAAAAAGCAACATTTTTGACTGTCCCTGCTTACACAGTAAACGTTGATCTCTAGCATAATAACCAACAAACAAACAAATCTGTGAGCGAAAATATTTGTTGACTGTAGGAGAGTATAAAAAGGAACAATTGTTATCTGCTTAACAATTTATCTTTAAAAACCTACATAAAACTGAACAATTGTAAAAGAAATTGAATAAATCCAAGTCACATTTTAAACAAAAAATAGAGAAGAAAGCAAAAAAATGAAAAAGTACCCTTTACAATTAAATAAATGATCTAAAAACAAATAATGCTAAAACAAATATGAACAATGTTTTTTTTCATGCTAATGACCAGCTAAAACCACAGCTAAGTGCTACATTTGCAAAAGAAAGTGTACGGAAATCCCAAACTGATGAACAATTTAACAAAAAGCCAAATGCAAAAATGAGTCAAAACACAATTATTTTAAATAACAAATAAGAAAGTGCATAAAAGATAAGAAAATCACACAAAAAATACTGCAGATAAACATGAAAAATAGCTCAAAGCTCAACATGAAAAACTGACAACACTCAGACCTAATGTACATAAATATTTTATTGTTCCTTCTGTATTTGCTTTATATGTGCAGAGACATGTAAATAAAGCAAACAATAACTAAACTGAATAAAGTCAAACCTCAACAATTTTGTGTTCAAAGACTAAATAGTCACAGTCTTGAAGTAAACCCTTTGAAGCATCTCTTCAGTCCACTGTTGATGAGACTGTAGAGTTAAATTCCTACATTTCCCTGTTGAGGTCCTGACATGAACAGGTCCCTCACATCTCAGTCCACACGAGCAGGTCTGGCTCACGGCTTCAGAAAGTGCTGCGCTGACCTGATCCAAAGATTAAGCTGGTACACTGTTTGTTCTTGCTGTTTGGAGCTGTCGGTCTGTCTCCCCACACTCCAGTGCTGTGAACAATTGCAATTCTGATGGTAATGCTAGCAATTTCCCTGTGTTTTTTTGCAGGTCACTGCCAGGGGATTCGCCCCATTGCTGCAGTTTGCCTACACAGCTAAGCTGCTACTCAGCAGAGACAACATTCAAGAGGTCATCCGCTGTGCAGAGTTCCTGCGTATGCACAACCTGGAGGACTCCTGCTTCCGCTTCCTGGAAGCTCAGCTGGGAAGAGAGGAGGACAGCTTGCTGCTGTGTCACAAAGGGGCGGCAGAGGCCAACAACTCAGAGGATGAGAGCATGCAGTCAGAGACAGAAAGGCCTGCTTCCGCCCTCACCTCCTTTCGACACCCTGACGATGACCGACTGGCGATGACCATGCCCGCCAACTTCACGGACTTTGACCCGCACAGCGCGTCAGATCTGCCTCGATGCCCCAAGTACAGGAAATACCAGTGGGCTTGCAACAAGCACAATAACGACACCTCGTCACACACCAGTACCTCAGGTTTTCCAAGCACATTAAAGGAGAGCGGCGTTGGCGGGGTGGCGCCGGCTCAGGGCAGGGTGCCTGTAGCACAGATAAAGGTGGAACCGCAGGCAGAAGAAGAGGCTGTTTCATTGTGCCTGTCAGGAGACGAGCAGGATGTCACGGACGTGGACAGTGTGACTGCCATGGAGATGGATACCCCCGTGTCTCTGGAAAGAACCAAGAGAACTAAATCCCCATCCTGCCTCAGAGCCTTCTTTAAGAAAGGGGTGGACCTCCCCGGTCTGTCCAACACGTCGCAGCAGCTATTCACCAACAGACTCATCTGCCCACAG
Organism: Oryzias celebensis; assembly: GCA_014656515.1. Lineage (NCBI taxonomy): Eukaryota > Metazoa > Chordata > Actinopteri > Beloniformes > Adrianichthyidae > Oryzias > Oryzias celebensis. Next base: position 20,543,351 of record BNCR01000018.1, on the reverse strand, counting down.
GACAAAGGAAACTCTCAGGGAGATCTTAAAAAAGACTTCAAGGCTTTCTCCGGGGAGCTGGCAGTGTCTGTAACTTCCCCAAAGGAGGTGGACGTTTTCCCTGCAGGGTTGTCCCTTAAGTCTGCGTCCTGCAATTTGGTTTGCAAACAGGAAGTAGAACTGGACCGCCGCAGTGTCATATTTTCCTCAGGGGCCTCCAACCGTCTGGGAACACCAGCGCATTCTTACCCTGGTGGGAACTCCTTGGAAATGGAGCTCTCTGAGCACATGTCAAAGGGCCTGTGGGCTGGAGCCAGCCAGTCCCTCCCCAACTCCCAGACCTACTCCCCGAGCACCACTTCCTCTGAACCCCCAGTCCTATGCCGTCCAAGGCCCAACACCAGCTGCCCAGTGCCAATCAAAGTGTGCCCACGCTCACCGCCCTGCGAGACTCGCACCAGGACCTCCAGCTCCTGCTCCTCTTACTCCTATGCGGAGGATGGCAGTGGTGGCTCCCCCTGCAGCCTGCCCCAGTTCGAGTTCTCCTCCTCGCCTTGCTCCAATGTGGCACGCTGCCTCAATGTGGACCAGCAGGAGCAAAGTGTGGGCGGGGACTCTCTTTTTAACCAGGTGCGACCCAAGATCAAATGTGAGCAGTCTTACGGCACCAACTCCAGCGACGAATCGGGCTCCTTTTCGGAGGGGGACAGCGAGTCCTGCCATGCGCAGGACCGAGGGCCAGAGGTGAGGGCACACCACGTGCACATGCCATCACTCTTCTCCTAATAATGTTCTCGTGCCAGTGATTGAAGATGAGAAAACAAAAGCTACAGAGCAGAATCCTGCGGTTGGTTTGCTATCTGTTCTTGGATGTGAAAGCCAGTAGACACATTTAAAGATGATAAGTTGATTGGTTTACCTTTTCACATTATTTTTTTATTACTTTTCTCTTCCACCATAAGTCAACTGAGAAAGCGAATCACTGGCAATAGATCGAGCCAATGCTCATGTGGCATCTGAAAGTGAATTGGACTTAAATAGTGGATTTTTGTGGGCTTTGAGTGGAAACTCAATTTGTTTGGTTCTCATTGGTTCTTCTTCACTTTTTGGACTAAATACAATTTTCTGAATTTTATACAGTTGTAGCACTAGCTAGCTTGGGCTAAAATGTTAAACCACCAGTGGATGGCAGCAAAATGCATTTACCTCATTTTGTTGCTGCAGTTGCAAAGGAACAATAAGAGGACACTGGCTTTTCTTTTTTTTAGTAGATTCTACATCACTGTGGGGAATACTTGGTCTGTATCCATATCATGTTTTCCTTTTTTGCCTCTTTAACATAGCAAATATGCATATTTTTTTTTTTAAATTGCAGAAAGCCAGGACAATCTTTAGACGCTTTGAAAATCTTGGGTTTGTTATGGTTTGATCCAAAGGTGCCTGCTGATGTTTCTGCAGGTTAATCAGCAGAATATTCTTTAACTTGTAGTCTTTCAAGTTGTTTAACTATTACATCTCATCTATATCCCCTAAAAATGCAGTAGGAGTTTTATTCATTCCAATAAAAAGCTGCAGAATCATGGTCTGGCTCCTAATAAGTGCAAAAAATCTTATATTTAAACCACCATTTTTGTCTTTTACTTTGGAAGGTTTTTATGAAGTACATTTTTTTCTCATTGTAGGTTTATTAGTGACTTTGTGAAAGTAATAATCATAAATAAGTACACTATAAAGACCCTCTTTTTTTTAGAAGAAGAATTTTCCTCCATAACTAGCCAGAACAGACGGAGGATCAAAAGTTTGGTTTAGGGTGGAAATTACCAGCTGAGTTGAAACAAAAACAGACTACTCACAACTATGAGCTTTTTTTGCTTGCTGAGGGTGGAGTCTGGTCTGTGGAAAGGGGTCACAGCGGTAACATGGTCGTAAAGTTTAATTGGTTGGGGGGATAAGATGCGATGCGTTCAGTTCCTCTCAGGATGGGAGTGAACTCAGCTCCACAGAGTTGATAGTGAGGAACAGCATCCATCCTGTAATCGTTCCAGTTAATCCACAGACGGTCTGAGCTGTGCAGAACAGACTGTTTGTAGGATAAAGATCAGCTCCGATCAGGTGTATTAAAGTCTATAAGAGCAGCTTTTTCACTTTCGTCTTAGAAATCAGCATCCCAGCCTCCTGCTGATAATTACCTCTCGTGCACTATTTCAGAACCCTTTTGTTTCTCTGCTCGGAGTCTCTAACACTGCTCTGCTAAATTATCCATGGTGGGGTTTTGGCGTGTGCTTCTGCAGACTTCGATGTGTCACAGCATGAACTTTTGACCCCCGTCTCCTGCATTTTCCACCAGGCTCTCTTGACTCTTGTGATATCACATCTACAGACATTTGCTGGAGGTGTGGGCTAAATGATTTTCTTGGTGGAGAGGGCTGCTGGGGGAGGGATGCGGGGAGATATGGATATGTTACCATGGAGACCAGATTCACAGAGCAAGTGCTATGTTGCAAGAGTTGGACCTACATGACAGGATTACGCTTTTCCGTGAAAAGATTTTGGCGGTGCAGCTCAAACAGGGATGGAATATAAATCAGGGATGGGCAGCTATGATTCCAGCTGGATTTCAGGAGGAATCTGCTGAATATGTGACAAAAAAAACATTTAAGTTGGACAAGGCAAATCAACAGGGAAAGGGCTGAAGAAAGGGCATTTCCTTTCCCTTTGTCCGACTTTTGTGTGATTACACTGTTTACTGTGCACATGCTGCCCTGCTACACATGCTGTCACTGTGTTGAGTCACAGTGTTATCTGCCAGCTTTTCACTCACTATCAAGGCCCACTGATAAGATTCTTCCTGAATGACGGCATCCAGCGTCTGACAGCTCAGAGCAGTGAAACCCTTCACAACATTGCTGCAGCCTGAACAGCAACTACTTCACAACAGGGGAGAGTTTACCTCCTGTCACATTTTCATTTACACTAGCAACCTCTGTGAAAGAAATCGTTCTATAGCAACCATAGGACTTGTTTCACTTCTGGGAATTAAAAAAATATCCACCAGGTTTGGTGTCTCTATGTCAAAGTAAATTTTGTAGTTTCCATAGCAACCAATAAAGAGGCTTCCCTTGCTTTTACATAACAACATCTTATGGCTTTATGTGGATGTGTTTAGATTGTACAGTCTTTACACATAGGATTTTTGTAAGACCAGATTAAAACACGCCCTTTTCTGACTGTAGTGTGTGTGTGTGGGTGTGTGGGTGTGTGTGTGTGTGTGTGTGTGTGTGTGTGTACAAGACAGTTATTAGGGGAAAAGAAGAAAAAAAATAATAATATGACAGTTTTACAGTTTGCGGTGTAAGGCCACAGAAATCCTGTTCTTTGTGGTCTAATCACTTGTGAACACTTCACTGAGGTTTTCTGCATTATTGTGATCGTGTTTCTGTGATTTGCAGGTGCATGAGAAAAACCAAAACTCCTTACTTTTCCCGCTCAGCCACCAATTCTCGTCTGTGAGTTCGGTGACATATCTTTTAGCCAATATGGCCGTCCCGCTTTTGGGTTCATTTTGCTGTTCAGAGGGAAGAGCTTCAAAATAACACCAAAGAGTTGATTAGTCTTGTCCACAGAAATTTGAATGACACGCTGACACATACGTAGGTTGAGACAGTCAGATGTTTCCCTGCTTGGATTCATTATATAAGTTGCTGCTGCAGAGCAGGCTTTTGTCTCTTGAAACATTTCTAGCAGTTTGGCTTGTGTCCCTTTCTGTGACTCAGAACTCTGTCTGCTCTGGCTGTTCGCTCAGCCACAGTGCACGCAGGCAAAAACAGTCTGGGTAAAAATAGATGCAACCTGTGGGCTCCAGACAATAAATCCCAAAGAGGAAGGAAGTTGTTCAGGTCCAGGCCAGTCGGTCTGAAGCCCAGTCACCTAGTTATAAATCACAGGAGATCTGCGCTGCTGTTAGAACACTAAAAGAATGATGCTGTGAAACATGGTGGCTTTGTATAACAGCAGACCTAACCTGGGCTTTTTCAGACCACATCAAACTGGCTCCACAAACAACTGTTTGAGGATGGGTCTGGGCTGATGTAATGATAGAAAATCCAGGGCCCTCAGTGTTTGCGGTTTTAAGTGGGCCAAACATGACCCAGAACCGTCATCAGCTGGGTCAATCTTGAGTTATGGCACATGTGGATGAGATGGTTCTTCACAAACATACAGGATAAAGGCCAAAAGTGGATCCTAGTTTGGTTATTTTTTTTTTTTTAAGTAATTAACTCAATTATTACAAGTTTTTTTTTCTTGACATATTTTTTTTTACGTTTATAAACACCTTTGTAGCAGAAAACAGTAAAATCAGACTATTTTATCTAATTAATATATGATCTTATAATGTAATCAGTAAATGTAGATAAAGAAATTATTCATGTAAATAAAAACCTAAATAAATAAACAATGACCTGATCATATTAGATTCCCGGTTAAAAACCCATTCCAATGAAAATGCCGTTTTTTGTGTCTTATACACATTCTTGTAGCATTTTTCTCAAGATGGAAGAGATTTATTTTAAAAAATCTGTTTAAAATTGCATCTTTGAGTATTTACAGCATTTATTAAAATAATACAGGAGCAGAAAAAAATATACCTTTTGAAAACGATTGTATTTCTGTTGTAGAAAATACACAGGGTGATTCACAAACTCCCTGTTCTGCTCCATTCTGATGCTGTAAGCTTGCATGTGAGCCTGTAAACTGAGATCTCCCAGCAACAGGGAGGGGTAGTGGGGGCAGGCTTGCTCTCACCTACAACTCAGAGGTGAATTTCCAGTTAACTCCTGCCATTCTATTAAAACTGCCTTAGAAAACGACACAGGCTTTTGGATTTTGCTGAAAACGACAGTCATACGTAAAAGACCACTGGAAACGCTTTGACAATAGATCAAAGATGATCGGAGTGACCACATTCATTTTTCTTTACTTCCTATTTCTGTGTGAATTAAATCATTTTTTTTAAAGCAGCATCTCTTATCCTCAGACTGAATCAGAATCTTCAACTAAACGCAAAATCTGTGCTGACTTTTTACCAAACACTATCGAATAATAGCTAAAGAAAAACGACTAGAAGTCTTGATAGTTTATCCATGGAATGACATTTTTGTTTATGCAGTAACATGATTTTAAATAGAAATATACTGTAAATTCTTAACTTTTAAGGGGAAAAGATTTTTCTTTAAAATTTTCTCGAAGAAAAAACTTTAATGTTTCTTTGTGGACTCGATCTGATACTATGTTTATTGTTGACTTCACTGATTTCATACATTAAAGCTACTGATGCATATTTTATTTAGGAGTCACTTTAAAATACACAAGAAGTAAAGAAAGAATGTAAGAAACTCACACCATCTTTATTGTCCTCCATACATTTCTGGGATTACGAGACATAGACAAAATGCCCTTAAAAAAGAGATGTTTCTGTAAAATCCTAAACATCACAGTTCTGGATGGCAAATGTTGTGTTTATGTTTTATGAATTTCCAAATTAGATGTAAAGACTTTTAGTTCTTTGCCTCTGCGCTCACACATCTTTAGAAGGAAATTCTTCTGTTGTTTTGACGGGAAGCAGAAGTTGTTATTTTAGGAGCAGAGAGCTTGAAACCACTTTATGTTTCACTTTCAGACATGCTGCAAATGTTTCAGGCTCTCACCTGTTTCTGTTTGTGTTTGCAATGAAGAGATGAGAGTGCAGCCTCTCCAGTCACCACCTTGCTCTGCTCCAGTGTCAGTCTGAGCGTAGGCGTCTGCTCATTCTAGTGTGAAGTCTGGTCGCAAAGGTGCAAATATTGATCTGAGGAAGCCGTCCTGAAACATCAGCATATTCGCTTTTTTTTACAGTCACAGGAAATGCATATCCCTTCTGCTGGCTCTGCATAAGACTAGAGGACCTCATCTGGTCCTGATATGATCTGGCTGCAGACTAGTCTGTTTGTTCACAGCTGATTTAAATGTTTTTGGAGAATTTATTCTAAATTTACCCCCAAAAAATAATTAATCTGCAACATCTTTCTCCATTTAAGTTTGAGGAAACCTTGGAATCATAACCTCTCACTCCAAACATCTTATGATCTAAGCGTTCCAAGTGGTCTTTTAATTGTGATCATGCTATTTTTAGCCAAAACTTTAAAAAACTGTCTTTTTCTAGAACAGTTTCTGCAGAGCGGTAGGAGTTCATTAGAAATAGAAACTGAAAGAGTTTGTGTCCACCCAGTGTATTTTCTACATCACAACGACAAGCTATTTCCAATTGATTTTTTTCATCTGCTCCTGATTCACAACAATTTGAAAAAAGACAAACTCAGGAACGAGATTTTAAGCCTAACTTTTTTTATGACCTCCACCATCAGAGAAATACGACAAGAACATGTTAAAAACACCAAAAACACCATTTTCATTGGAGTGGGTCTTGTGCTATCCTAGGCACGATAACATTGGGAGTGGGGTCATCTGGAACACACAAGGCAGCACGCTGCACTTTAAAAGAAAAATAAATTCACTGGTGTTCCTGGCAGACATCAAATCCTGTTACCTTTGTCATGGGAGGGATAACACATCAACGTAAGGGTGGGTCATCTAGACCCCATAGCACAAGAGTTAAGAAGCCCAAAAAGTGGTGAAGTAACTCAGGTTTATGAGTCAAAACTCTGCTTCAATATTATTGTGTGAACATTTTTATTTACAAATAATTAAGAAAAAAAAGGTTATAATAAAATGCATGTTATAAAGCTTCTGCAAACGTGTTCTAGGAGCTGCAAATATTTGACTTATAAATGCAATAATACTTTGCCAAAAATTTAAAATAAAACACAATTAGCATTTCCATTTTTCTTTTGTGTGACACTGAAAAAAATGTAAAAAGCAGCTTTTACTGTGAAGACCTTTCAGCTCCACTTATGCATGACTTGTTGATACTCTGTCAACACTAAATTTAGACTAAATTAAAAATGTTCTCTTGATCCATTAAGCTGTAGTTTGTTTGAGTTACTAGTTCTTCTCTCCAGTCTGACTACAGATAGAGTTAGTGTCATTCAAACTCAGTGAATGCTTAGCTTCCAGAATGAGGCACCTCTGTCAGTGGGTTCTGTTCTACTGGTGTTTTATTTTGAAAAAAATCAATTTACATTTAAAAAATGTTTATTGAACATTTTCCAACATTTTTGTGTGTATTTTAATTTATTTCTGAACCTGCATTTTACACTTGAAGAATGTAAGTCACACAAAAAGTGTGTGTCTGTAGCAGAAGCAGAGCGTTAGGAATTTCTGAAACGTTTCTCCACACCAGGACCCTCAGCTTTTTTCTGACCAGCAAACATACAGTATATTTTTAGTGCCTGACCCCAAATTGAGACGTAATTAATTTTCGGGAAGGGTGTTGTCAGCGTCGCTGCTACTAACAGATGAGCCCCAGTTCTAGCTCTGCTGCCCCCCACCCCTCTGCAGGAGGACCCAGTGTGTTTTTGTTTGACCCGACAGGTCCAGGGAATCCCCCGTTTCTGGGTTGATTGTCTTACAAACTGAGCCCTCTTCTGTTTGTATTTATGCGAGGATGCCCCCTCCCCCTGAAGGAGTGAGGCCTTGAAAGCTTGAGCTATTATTTATTCATGTGTCTGCATGCTGGTGTAGAGCTCAAAGAAGAAACGCACCTCCTAATGAGGAAACTGGAGCTTGGTCCCTCACAGGGACACTCCAACCTCCAGGCTTTTCCTTCCCAGTAAAGTCTAGTGTCGCAAGTCGGCGCTGCGCCGCCAGACGTGGCAGGGAGAGGTAGCTGAGGGTCTCGGGGGGGACACCTGGCCCCACTCTGGCAGTTAGGTGTGTGTGGGGGGGGGGGTGCCCCACTTTCTCCTCTCTTTGTTTGACTTTGTAGCCCCCGCGCTGCTGCGGGGCCGCCACAGGAAGGGACTGTAGCTGTCATCCTCTGGCTCTTTGTTGTTCCTCATCCCGCCCCCCCTCTGCTGCCTGCAGCTACAGCTCCCTGGTGCAGGCTGATACAGCCGGGGTGGATCTGCCTCTGATGTGCTTATCATAAGGGTTGCTATCACCTGAGGGAGACAGGCTGACTTTGCCCGTTCTCCAGACTCAAAGAAGAACCCCACAACCTTCACAAGCTGTCATTCTGCACGTGGGGAGAGGGGGTCTGATCAGGGCTTTGGCTGCCAAACTGCTTCTGCACCCCACTAATTCCTTTGTTCCTGAGCGGGAGAGCACCACTGCTGCAGACATTCACACCCCCAGAAATCACCTGGCACCAACTTGAATCAGGTTAACGAGTCGATGGCTTGCTAGAGCCTCCCCCCCAAATCTGTTGAGCTGGCACACTTCCAGGTACTTCAGAACAGATGGAGGTGTCGGACACTTTTCAAGGATCAACCTTTGTGCTTCATGTTAAGTGAGAGGTTTGAGAAGTGGAGCTCTTCTGCCATCTAGTGGTAGAAATGTGAAAGTGCAACAAAACCAAAGTAAAATTGTAAAATCTGAGCATTATTATCAGCCATTAAAGCAGAATTTTATACACAACGACAAAGAATTTTCAACATTTAAATAAATAGTAAATGGTGAGTAGTTATATAGCGCATCCTTGAAGGCCCAAAGTGCTTTACAGTCACAGTACCATTCACATATACATACACTGATGGCGGCTCCACTGCAGAAAATTGGTGCCAACGTTCAACCAGAGACAATTTGGGGTTCAGTGTCTTGCGCAAGGACACTTCGACATATAAATAAACATAAATAAAGATTTTTTAATGTTAAGTTCTTTACAAAAACATTTAGATTTTTTTTTATTTCAAAATAATCCGTTAATTTATCAAAATATGAACATTACAATAGTTTTTTATGTTTGCTGGTATTTTGAATAAAATCTCAACATAAATCTTGAACACATGTTCTCTTATTTTATGGTTTTGACTGTAACTTGTTTTCAAAAATGTCATTGAAGATGTTGAAAAATAACCTCTGTTGGCATCTGCAGGTTCTCTACAAATCTGGCTTACACCTCAGTGTTTACTTTTCTCCTCACTTCCAGGTGAAACTTCCCTTCCCTGTAGATCAAATCACGAATCTTCCAAGGAATGACTTCCAAATGTTGGTGAAAATGCACAAACTGACTTCGGAGCAGCTAGAGTTTATCCACGACGTAAGGCGTAGAAGTAAGAACCGCATCGCCGCGCAGCGCTGCCGTAAGAGGAAGCTGGATTGCATCCTGAACCTGGAGTGTGAGATCCGAAAACTGGTGAGTGGAGCGTCTCCAACTGTAACTCTAAGAACTGAAGCTTTGCTTTCCCATTGAAAGAGTAAAAGATTTAAATGCTCATGAATCCAACATCTTATCAACAACCCAATGAGGAAACATATTAAGAAAGGAAAATAAGAGCCTATTGTTCTCCTGCTGGGTTGTTCTATAGATGCTTTCATGAGAACAAAAAGCAGTTTTTGATTCCGAGTGTGCTGTGTGTGCAGGTGTGCGAAAAGGAGAAGCTGCTGACCGAGAGAAACCAGCTGAAGGCCTGTATGGGCGAGCTGTGGGAGAACTTCACCTGCCTGTCGCAGGAGGTGTGCCGCGATGTCCAGCTGAGCCAGGAGCAGATCCAGTCGCTCCACCACTACTGCCCCGTCCTGCGGCCCGCTAACTCCAACGCCAGCAACAACCCCGCCCACGAACCAGCACCTCCCCTCTGCACCACCACCGGCGCTACAGCTGCCACCACCAGCATCGACCTCACCACACACTCCGGCTCAGCCACGCCGGAACCCAGCTTCCACGGGTCGCCGGGCCCCTTGGAGAACGAGCCTGACTCTGCTGTCAGAAACATGGCTGACAAAACCACGGACGTAGAGTCTGGGCAGATGCTGGAGAACTCCAACCAAACGGTAACGGTGGATTTTTGCCAGGAAATGACTGAGAAATGTACAACTGACGAGCAACCAAGGAAGGACTGTGCTCAGTAGTGGTGGCTTTTTTTGTTGAACTGTTTTGGATGTTTTTGTATTATTTAATTTTACTTTTCTGACAAACCCTTTCTCTGGGTTGTGAGATGGTCAGCCTCTGCCAGTGTTCACTGAAAAACAAGCTTTGTTTGTATTTATGTTTTTTTGTGCGTTTTTTTTTTCTTTTGTATGTATGAACTGTTGACACTAAAGTTGTCTTAACAGCAGCAATACTGTTCTGCAGGCATTCTCCTGTCACCACCACAGAGTGGAACCTCTCACCAAACCCTTACGATGGTGCTATACTCACCCAGGCAGCGACCTCTGCAGCAGAAACGCTGTTATTCACGTGTTACACGTCACAAATCCGAACGGGGCTCGTTTTGTCTTTCCGTACCAATGGCTAATCTGCTCTTTCTTCCACAGCTGCCTTCACACATGCACTCCAACGTCTTAAAGGTCTGAAAAGGAAAAACTTCCACCTGAATTTGGTCATCAAGATGCACATTTGGGCCGAATCCAAATTCTCCCCCTATACCCCTTTTCCCTACCCCTCCAATTCAAAGGGCATTTGAGTGGGTAGGGGTTGTCTAACATAGTTTTTTAAGGGGTAAGTTTGCTAAATCTGCAGCTAAAACCAAAAAAACCAGTGTGCTTACCATAATCCATTGCATTTGAACAGTTATCGTGAAGAAAAAAATTAAACCATGTGAGTTTTCATCATAGCAACACAGTTTATTCATAAATAGTCTTTTTAAAATGCTCGTATTTATTAGATTTTTACTTTGTGAAATTGGTGATGTCATATTTGCCCAGGTAACTAGATAGTCTTTCACTATAGTTTTTTAGAAGTTAGGGAGTAGGGAGGGAATTCAGACATAGTTTAATTTTAGAATTGAACTACAAACTTTTTTTTGTTTTTCTACAATTACTTACATTTCTTTTGTCACAAGTTAAAGTAAGAAGTATCTGTTTAAGGCTTTTTTTAACAAAGTATTAGCAGAGTGTGAAGTTTAAAGTGTAAACTCACATGAAAATGGGTAATAAAATTGAAGGTCTTCAATTATAGATAGGCTAGTGGGTTTTTGACATAGTTTAAAAAAATGAAATAGGATTTTTTTTCCTAAGGGCTGGTTTTATTTTTATATTCTTGTGCACCATCTGTAGTGTGGATTTTATCTTTGTTCTAAGTCTATGAGGATTTTAGCCAAAACAACATGTTTACTTTCTAAATGTTTCAAAGAATCACTTTTACTGCTGTCAATTAACATTTAATTGGTTGTTGTTGGCAAGCATTCTGCATCAAAATAGTATGGAAAAACAAACATTTATTTGTAGAATTATAAAGGTGCTAGAACTCAGATAAACCCACAAGATAAAAAGTATTTTCAACGGCCTGTTTGAGAACACATGATCTTCCAGGAGTGGAGTGCATGTATGAGCAGCAAACCCACAGTTCACTTCAGGTTCTTCAAAAATTGCTTTGATGTTCACGTGTGAAAACGGTCTCTTCTACCTCTTCTGTCCCATTCTCTCCATATCACCGTCTCCGTTTCTTCGAGGATTTTATCTCAGTGGCCCTTTGTTTTTTTTCATCACAGCAATTCAAACTCAGGAAAAAAAACTTCTGAATGTTCAATGTAATTCATAAAAAAAAATTAAAAAAAAAAGAAGACAGCCTCTGTGTGCGATCAAGTCGCGATGCAGTGAGACTTTAAAATGTTCATATGCAAAAATGTCTTGAAGCGTGAGAACTTTGTACAGGTCGTAACCGAAAACATTCCTCCAATGCCTTCCACAGCCCTGAGCTGAACGGAGAAACAGAAAGCTTCTGCAGGCACTTCAATGGCTCTTTTTATTTCCCACTCATCAGCAATACCATTTGGATGTTGTAAAGGTGATTTTCAAGTGCTTGTAAGGCAAATGTGTATATATGGAGCATGATGACTGTAACAGTGATTTTGTAAAGGTAGAGGCATACGTGTTTCTTTTTCACTGGGGTTATGTCAAGCACCTTTCTGCTAAAGGAAGATCTTTGCTTTGCTGTTTCCTGTCCTGCCTAACGAACACATGCTGCTGCAGCAGCGCCTGTTCTTTTACTCAGGAAATCAGCTCCACACACATGCACACACACAATACACACAACCCTACACGTGCACACAACCCTTGCATGTACTGAAGTTACACCTCTGAAGCATGAGGTTCAGGTCAGGCCCTTCACGTCTTTAACTCTTTTTTTTAAGAGCGAAAGAAACCTTTTTTTCTCAATTATTTTAGCACTTAAATGCTAATAGTGAACACTCTTACCATTAGATGTTTCAATCAAAAAGCATCTTTTTTCTAAAACAGGTGCTGTGTAAAGAAAAATTAAACTAAACAAAAAAAAGAAAGACAAATGTGAGCACTTTGTTTTTCAGCCCCAATCGTTCAGTCTTTTAGCACTTCAATTTGCTTTTTCTTCAAACCCCTAAAAGTCTGAGATGGGAGCACTTAAACTGGAAACATGCTACGTGAATAAAAAATATGTCTATGAAAAATCGAAAGGCGAACTGCAAAAAAAAAAGCAAATGTTTTAGTTTACGAGTGTCCACACTTTCTACTTGTATTTCTTTAGAAATCAAATAAGCTAATTCCTAATTAATTTGATGTGTAAGCAGTGTTGGTGTCCAAATAACTGAGTAACAATCTTTTAAGATAGTAACTTGTTTTCCCTAATTGTGTTGGAACTTTAGTGCTGTGCATGCATGCCGCCTTTGGCTATATCTAGTTTGTCTAGCTTCTGTTTTTGTGAGTTCTCTCTGAAATCGACTGCTTTGAAAATACTTTGTTTTATTTTTATTAATTCATATGTGTAAAGAAAAATATAGAATTTAATCCTTGTTGTCTCAATCGCGGAGGTGCTTAAAACTCGATGCGAATGGAGGCGAATGCCACCTCTGTTCTGAATTTTACTAAACCTCTGAACTCTACTGAAAAACACAAATCTAATGTTAAAAAAAAAAAAAAAAAAGGGAAAAAAACTTATGAGGAGGTCTACTGCAAAATCCGCTTAGAATCATGATCGAAATTCAACTTGCTAGCAAAGACGGACATTTGGCAAAAATTTAAAGTAGATGGGATAACGGCACTTTAAAAAGTTGCAAACCAAAATAAAAAGATTTATAATAAAGTAAATCATCAAGTTAATCATTGAACTCATGAGTTTTAGTCAACGTCACAATTTTTCTTACAAATTTTTATCTTAAAAGGAATTCTATTTGCGTCTCCCTTAAATGAAAAAAAAACAAACTCTTGTTATAGTCAATAAGAAGAGGTTTCAAGGTTTTTTAGTGAGATTTTTCTTCTTGGTTTAAAATTTTATCTGTACTTTGAATAAAAATCTCATATGTGAGATAGTTTCTGTTTGACAGAGAAACTCTATTCTATAAAATTACTATCCTGTTTTTAAATAGTTAGGACTGCTCCCTATGTTGAAAACACAGACAGTCACACATGAATACAAATCACATGCACACGGCACATACATGTGGAGGAGAAATGATGTGCTTTTCTTGTGTTTGTTTGGCCCTTTGTTTGTCTGATTTGATTGTTCAGCGCTGCATTTGCCCATTGCTCCTTCGGGTGCCAGCTCCATCAGAGAGGCTTTTCTGCACACGTTATGCAACTCTTGTTATTTTTCATTTGGTTGTTGTTACACTGAGGAAGCCTGGAGTTTCACTGGAAAGCACAAACTCTTTGGCTTAAGTATTTGCGCCTCAGATGAAAATCCCCAAAAAGAAAGTCATTATGGGAGTCATTACTTTAGTAGCTTTGTTGAAGATAAGGTAAACCACACATTCCCAAAGGTTCAGCGCTCTCCCATCTTCTTCCATTTGATTTCATTATAAGGAAAGCTATCCTCCAGCATAGTTGTATAAGCATCATTTTTGTGGTAGAATTGAAAAATGTATCAAATTGTTTCTTGCCATAAAACTGTTTTTTTTTTTTTGGGTCTAAATTTGAAGTTTCTGCTGAGAAGGAAGCCGTTTACTTTCAATTGTTTACTAAAAACTTTTTTTTGTTTCCTTTTCAAGTTGAAAGCATTTCATTTGCCTGCGTGATGTTCGGGCAGAAACCAGAAAACCAAAGCTGTGGTTGTTCAGATGAAGCATCTCTTCAAATCTCAGGGTGCCACGCGTCTCAAAATGCTTCCCATGTCTCTGAAGCGTTGTTGAACTCACATTTATCCTTCAGAAAGTGATGAATATTTTACATTTCATTGGCTATGAGGGCACAAAAAAAGTTTTTCCCTTTTCAAGCAAGTGTTCCTAGCAAGAAAATAACTTGTGTTTGTGTCTGACCAATAAAAGGGGAGCTGGATGTGCATCCATGATTTTCACCAAATAACACACTTTTGTTTGACCTTTTTGGTATTGGGACAAGTAATAACCTCCTGTAAAAGAAAACATAATTAAAGTTTTAAAGGAGCTGAAAAGCTATGCAGAAGAAAAGCAGATGCAGAATTGTTGATAAGTTGGTTAATGATTTCCCATCAGCCATCATTCACACGTATTTTTATTTTCTGATATTTAAAAATGTGACGCTTTACATGTCCTGAGTTGCTTTTGAAAGGCTTTTTACCGTTTATTTGAACATTTCTGATGTGGGTATGGCTCCCTAACGCTCATACTTTTGTGTTCGTCTGGTTTACTTTAACTTTTGCCTTTGTTTTGGCTGCTTCCATGAAACAAACACTGGCTTTTGCAACTCCAAAGGTTGTTCTACAAGAATATGAACAAAAGCATGCTTTTTCACAGATCGCTCAAGTTCACGAAAAGAGAAAAAGGTTCGGAAAATGTCTGTTTTTTTGGTTAAAAGTCATTGAAAAAAAGGTTAAACATGTTTACAATTTGGTGTCATGTCATGTTTGATCAACTTTCTGCCATGTAAAAATTCGCTGGCTTTGATTCAGAGAAGAACAAGTTCAGCCGCTCCATCCTTCATCTGGCCGGCAGAGCGGCAGGTCACCCTCATGTGGCTTCAAGTGCATCTCCGACATTTGCCTTAGAACTTGCAGAGGCCATAGTTCACATTGGAGTGACGTGAGTGTATGCAGGGGCGTAAGCCCCCATCCCAGAGTAACCGTGCGGACTTTCTCACACTTATCTACCTGTGAAATCCTTCATACCTCTCATAACTGGTCAATGACTGTATCAGCAAACTGCATCAGGTGTTTTTTCTACATGCTTTTTACACAGATTATATGGATTATTGTATTGGTAGGTTTTGATGCATCATTTTTAATGTAATAGCTCCTAAGCTTGTAGTTCAAGTTGTTGTATTTTTTTTCTCATTTTTCTAGTTTTGTGTTAATATTGTCCATTTGAGATAGCGGTTATTTGCTTATTCTTGACTAAGAGTTCCTACCTAATTTTTAAATGCTACATGACCCTAATTATGAAACGACTCAATAACCATTGTAAATACGGTATTGTGAAAACCCCCATTTTTATTCATTTTAATTGCTAGTGTTAAAGAAATGACTTTTTTTGTTTAGACACCATTTCTCTTTATGAAATAAAGAAATGTGCATATCAAATGTTATTCTTTGTTGTTATTTTCTGATGACGAATGTTTTGTTTCTGCCTCACATGTAAACACATTAATATAATTGCAAAAATGTCAGATATAAAACATTTTTTACAGTTGTTAAGTAATTTTTGGGGTGTTTTTATGTAGTTTTATAGTTTGAGGGGGATGGACTACTAACTAAGGTTCCACTTAGACAAGCTTTCTTTCTTTTTTCACGTTCCTCCTATACAGTGGCTTGCAAAAGTATTCATACCCCTTGAACTTCTCCACATTTTCTCTGACATAAATGTATTTTATTGGAATGTGAAAGACCAACACAAAGTGGTACGCAATTGTGAAGTGGAAAAAAAAATTATATAAGAGTTAATTTTTTTTTTTACAAATAAAAAACTGAAAAGTGCCGTGTGCAAAAGTATTCAGCCCCCCTGAGTCAATACTTTGTGGAACCCCTTTTTGCTGTAATTCCAGCTGCAAGTCTTTTGGGGTTTGTCTCTACCAGCTTTGAACATCTAGAGACTGAAATCTTTGTCCATTCTTCCTTACAAAACAATTCAAGCTGATTCAGATTCCATGGAGAGCGTTTGTGAACAGCAATTTTCTGATACTGCCACAGATTTTCGATTGGATTTACGTCTGGACTTTGGGCCATTCCAACACATTTTTGTTTTTGTGCTCTTGATGAAGTCCAATTTTACTTTTATTCGTTTTTTTCTAAATTTTTGTTCTGTTTTAATTTGGTAAATATTTTCCTTTTTATCTTATTTCTTGACAAGCTGTAAAATCTCAAAACAAAAAAGACAAGTATTTTCTCCTTTTCCTTCTTTTGCTGGAACGGGATCCGTTCCAAAGGAGACATGGACAGAAGATCTGAGCATCTGCAGAATTTCCCTGCTCAAAAAACATTTGCTGAAACAGGTTTGGTTTAGCAGATAAACATAAAAAACCTGCAGGTCAGCAGTCCCTGAGGGACAGGGTTTAGAAACACTGAATTACACGATATTGGTTTTGTGATTTTTGTTGATCTGTCTCTTTAATAATGATTTAGTCAATATGACAATTAAGTACATTTAATTATGTACATTTTTTAACTTTTCCTGATAAAAAAGAAAAAACAGGATTAATGCGTCAGGATCAATTCATCTTCCAAACCCACTAAATTATTTTTGGGGTCACAAGGTTGCTGGGGCCTATCCAAGCTACTAATGTGGAAACGAAGGGTACACCCTGACCAGGTCGCCAGTCTGTCACAGGGTTACACAATCACTCACACATTCACACACACCCTTCGGAGTCATTTAAAGACACTAATTAACCAATGAAGCATGTTTTTGGACAGTGGGAGGAAACTGGAGTTTCTGGAGAAAATCCACACAAGCACGAAGAAAAAGGACCCAGTCAAGATTTGAACCAGGCTCGCTGTGATGTGATCCCTTAGTCAAAGATCCATCTACGAAAAGTCTAAAGAAAGCAAGAAGCTGAATAATGCTGACTCAGCTAAAAACTGTTCATTAAAATGTTAATTCAGTGGCTTACTGGAATTTAAGCAGAAATTGGATCAAAGGGAAACCAAACGTTAAAGTGCTCAACAGTATTAAAGGTACGACAGAAGAATGCTAAAAGATTCCTGCTAATTTAGTTTAAAAACAGATTAGGGAAAGATCGAGTGAAATTGTTTGGATTTTGTAAATAACTGAATAATATTTAAGGCAAAGTCAAGCAGAATACTGTTGAATTATTATACACAGAAAGTGGTACATTAAAGATACTATGTCAACTTTTTACCAAGTCAGCAAAAACAAATCTAGGATATTTTCTGGTTTTAGCCATTTTGTGTGTAGATATGGGTTTCCTGCGCCACATAGCCTTAAGATGGAGAAGAAGTGAAATTAACAAAACAACTAAAGTTTTACATATATTAAAAAATATAAGTAGAAAATGATTGTTTGAACAATTGATTATTAAGCTAAACTAAATTATACATATTTGCTTTTGATGATTAATTTGTTGACTGCTTTAGATTTTCTTCTTTTTTAGTTTCAATAGAATTTTTTTTCTTTCTTCCTGTAAACAATTTGTGTGTGCGAGACCATGTAAAAAAAGAAAACAGACGGGTTTCTGCCGCACACCATCGCATCATTTTATATTCTAGGTTTTGAATAACACAAATGTTCTTTTTTATGTGTAAATACATCGAATTAAATCAAAAGATATTACTCACGACTATGTAGTTTTTCATAGGAAGCAATTGTCAGTTTTTAAAATAAATAATAACATAAATCAATAAATTCATGTATATAAATAATTGTTATTTATTTAATTTGTAATTAAGATATATAATTTATAAAATGTATTTATATAAATTAATAATAAACAAAAACAAATGAGGAGGATGTAAATAGTTCAAAATCATTTTGTTTTGGGCATAAATTTACAAAAAAGAAAAAACACACACAGTGTTAAAAAACAGAAGTAACTGAAGAAAGAAAAGTGACTGAAGAATGTGGTTTGTTTAGGTGAGTAAAAAAGAAAAGTTCAATGAAGCTAAGTGTGGTTATTGACAAAATGCTGATTATGTTCATGAGTCAAAAGGGGTTTCAGGCTCAATGAGTGTTAAGCCTGGTTTAACCCTTTCAGGACCAAGTTGAGTCTTAGTAACAGCATTTAGCTGCAAACCTGCAACACCTGTCATGATAGGTTAATGCAAAAAAGAATACAATTTAAGGCTCACAGACATTTTGGATCATTTTGTTTAGAGAAATTAAATCATATAATTTTACAGAATTCTTAGAAAAATCTGTTGAAAAAGAGGTTTTCTCTGACAGTCAGAGAAACTGTAATTTTAAAGAGTTTCAAAAATAATAATAATAAAAAAAAAAAAGACTGCAACGCGAATTTTTTGAGAATCTGAATTGTTGTTTGGCAGAAAAAGCCCTCGTTTAGTAACAGCTTACTGCTTTAGTAAAAGAATGTTTGTGTGATTAACAGTTTGGATAATAGCCCACAAGACACATGTTTGTTCCGGTTCAAACATACTAAATACCTAAAACAATATTAGTTCAGTTTAATTCGATTGTGTTTTTCTGAGATGTAGTTCAAGTGAAAGTGAAAGAAAATTGATGTGAAAGGAAGGTTGGATGTCTTTTAAAAGAAGTAAGAAAATAAGACAAAACAATTGTGATTTTTGTTTCTCCTGTTTAGTTATGTTCATTTATTTTAAAAAAAACGTATTTGTTTGTTTATATGTAGTCATAAATGTAAAGTTTTTCATTTAAAAACTTTCAAAATTCAGCATATCCAAAAATAAATTGTAACCACTAGGGGGCACAATCCGGTCCTTTTGTATTGCTCAGGTCTGGATAAATGCAGATGTGAAACCAAATCAAACAAATCACAAACAGAATTTTTATATTGGATCAGTCAGGACCCGTAATGACAACCACCACCATACTGTTGACCTACTGGGGGAAAACTGGACCACTGTGGAGAAGAGAGGAGGAGGAAGATGTGTTTGAAGGCAGAGAGAGAAAAGGGAAGGGATGTGAAGGAATCAGAGAATTTTGAATGTAGAGACTTTGACAAAGACAACTAGAGAGTTTGCCCGACATGATGAGAAGAAGAAAAGTAGATATTCTGTGTTTTCAAGAGACCAGATGGAAAGAGAGCAAAGTGGATAGATTGAGCGGGTTCCAGCTGTTTCATCATGACATGGATTGAAGGGTTTAGGAGAGGTGGCTGTGGAGTTTCTGACTATTTAACACGAATCTGGAGGATGAGAGGATGTCTAAGAAATGAAGAACAAGAGTTCTGGTTCCATTATGAAGAAGAACGGAGATGTGGAGAAACTACAGAGCAATGAAGATGATGAATCACAATGAAGTTATGGAAAAGAGAAGAGGAAGCTAGACTGAGGTCAGAAGAGAACATTTGTGATCAACAGTAGGGCTACATGCCAGAGAAAAAAAACACAGAAGAAAAAATTGGTTTGGTAGAAGGACAGCGATATGGGGTGTCAAAATCCACGGTTGGGGGCCGGTGTCCTGCATGTTTTCCGACCAACCTGCCATCGAAGATCTTTATTGGCCAAACACACCTGATCCAGGTAATTATCAACAAATAAAGCAGGATTTCTGGAAAACCAGCAGGAGGCCAGCCCTCAAGGCCTGGATTTGGACACCCCTGAAAGAGAAGGTCAGAAGGATCTGGACGGAGTCTTAATCAATACAGAGAGTCTATGACAGCATCCAGAGAGAGGAGCTGTGGTTTGATGTGGGTTTAGAGACTTTGATACAGACAGGAGGCAGAGCTGGAGGGAGCAGAAAGGAAGAGGCTGAGGTCCTCTTTGGGAGTGACAGGGATGAATGAGGAATGAATCTATCAGAAGAACAGGTCATGGGAGATGTTCTGGAGATCAATGCAGGGAAGCAGATGGAGATGGTTTGGACATGTTGAGAGGAGGAACATTGATGTTGTTTGTAAAAGGATGCTGAGGTTGGAGATACCAGGAAAGAGATTAAAAAGGCAGTTTATGGATGTAGAGAAGGAGGACAATATTTCCATAAACTAATTTTATTAAAGCCATTGACAATTAAAAAATATTATTTTCATCAAATGTTGTGGAAAAAACTCCAGCAAAGTTCTGGATGTTCTAAATTGTTGAGTTGAGACGCTGATACAAATAAAAACACTTTGTATTTCAGTGACAGTATTTTTGTTTCTGGACTTGATGCAAAGATGATAGTTGGTCAATCTTCCAAAGTGAAAGCCAAACATCTCAGCTGTAATAACTCAATATTTGATATGTTTCGTACTAGCTAGATCCACTAGTGTCATATATTCACATCATTAGGAGTATTTTTGTTATAGTTTGAGATTGAACAAATCCAGAAGTACTGGTTTGGTTTTGCATGACCTCCAGGATGAAGACAAGTTGCATATATCATTGAGACATTTAAAAAAAATGTACCACATTGATATTTTGTTAACATGAAAAAACGTTTTCCTAATTACATTTTTAAAAATCCTTTTTTTTTCTCTTGATTTTCTGGAATATCTTTATTTTCTTGTGTAGAAAGTTTGGTGTAAACGTGTTTGGTGTTTTGACTTTTATGATTGTGTTATTGTTGTATGTTCTGTAAGCATAGTACACAAATCTCCAACGGTTTGTGATATTTTAATTTCAAATTTAAACAAGTTACAAATTTCATTTTAAACTGAAGTCAAGTAACGTCATGAAGTTCCTCCTGGTCTTGTTTTTAACTAACTTTCAGCTGCTGCTATTTCTAAAAACAGGAAGTGTGTGGTTTTCTATCCAGGAACAGCGATTTGGAGGGAAAGTTCAGGCTGTGAGTGTTGTTATTAGAACTGCAATAACATTTACTGAGGAACAAAGACGAAGTCCTGCCACACACTTTGGTGTTGAACTTCACTTCTTCATGATGGAGGACAGCTCCAAAATCATGCTCTGAAAGACAGAAGAAAAAACAATCCAGAACTTAGCAAATCCCGACTGGGAACACATTTTTATTATTTTTATTTAACCATTTCTATTTAACCCATGCAGGGCCGAAAGATGCATCCATCCCCCCATCAATTTCAGGATATCCCAGCTAATTGTTGGCAAAGGCTGAAAAAATGAGAGCGTAATCTCATTTCATTAAAAGAAAATTTGCATTTTTTGTTTTTTAAACAAAAACAGATGCATTTATAAGAAAAAATGTATAAACCTTCAGAATAAAGTCAAATATTTCTCCATAAAAAAAGTTGACATATGTGATAAAAAATAAAACTTTAAATATAAAATTAGTTTAAATTAGTTTTTTTTTTCAATTAAACTTTTTACAGCAATTGATCTGAAACAAGAAAAGTTCAAAGGTTCCAGATGGAGTCACTGTTTTTTTGCAAAAATTAAAGATCACTTTAAAATGATAAAAAAAAGAAGTGTGTTTTAATACTGTGGATGTTTTCATGGTAAAAAAGAGTTGAATTTTCAAGAAGAAATAATATATGTAAAATAATTCTAAAATATTATGTTTAGACAAAAAGCAAATGAGAATGTTGAGAATGAAATCAATGTGTTAAGCTCATCAAACACTGGTGCAAATGTCCATCAATGTGAGACTAAATGAATTGTTCACATCTGCCCTGTTTGTAGAGAAATTTTCATTGTCATCAATTTTTTGGTCATATTTTGTCCCTGCAGTTTTAGGTTTGTTGAATTTTTTGTGCCTTCATTTCTGAAGGTTCCCCTGCAGCACTTCAGACAAGTGAAGGTCTGAAATAGAACATTTTGACATGATTTCAGGAGGTTCACAGTCACTAGCAGCAGAATAAGCTCACATCATCCACCTTCCACCGCCATGCTACAGACTGCGGTGTTTTCTCAAAACTTACTCTGCCTGCTGTCATGGATTTACAGTAAACATGGAAGCAGAGGCTGCATCTATAGTTATTTTTTTGGCTTTTATTTTCTGCTTGGTACACAAGCAAAAAATAAAATAATGTCCTTGATGCTATTTTTTGATGTTTTATATCACAATTACTGGCAGTTAGAATACCACTACTGTGGTATAAACGTCTTTTAAACTTTAAACATGTGTCTTTGTCCAAATTTAAAAGCTTCAAAAATAAAATATGGTGTTTTAGTTTGGTAGTTGCAAATCTAAATACTAAACAGATAATTGAAGATCTTTTGCTTAAATTAGAAAAAGAAACACAGGGTCTGGGGTTCAAATCCTGGGCCAATCAGTCATTGAACTCTGCATCCCTCAGGTATAAAAGAAACCTGGAAGTCTCTACATCCCTCTAGGCACAGGATTTCCATTAGATACATCTTCTGTAGATGTGTACATCTCTGATAATTCTATTTTTGATACTATATTAGATGTCTACCAATAGCGTTCTGAAAGATTTCTGCATATAGAGGTCCACACATCTACTTGTAGCCATCTAATCTTGGAATATTTTAGATGTCTATTGGAGAACTTAAAACAAAAATATTTACTATTGTAAAAAAAAAATTTAAAATGCAATTTTACATCCATCTTCAGAAATCCACTGAATCCCTTTTGGGGTCACAGGTTTGATAGTTCCAATCCAGCTACTGTTAAAGGTGGAGTACACCCTAATCAGGTCACCAGTTTGTCACAGGGCCACACAAACATACAGAGGCAATTTGCAAACAGCAGGTAACCTATGAAACATGTTATTGAACTGTAGGGGGAAGCAGGAGAAAATCCACACATGTAGAGAGAGAACATGCAAACTTCACACAGAAAAGTCCCAGCAAGGATTTGAATCAGGTACTTTCAAGTGTTAAGATGAAAGAACAAACCACTACATCACTGTGAAACCTGTTTGTTGACAGACAAATAGTGATCACAAAGTTCTACATTTCGAGAATAAGCAAACATTTCTATTTAAATTTACATGGAATTATGGTCACAGAAACTTCAAACAAAACAGCAATCCAACAAAAGTATTTTCAGTTAAGATTTTTGACTTGTTATATATCTAAACACAATTAAGGTTAAGCGTTTAATCTATTGTCAGAGTGGATTATTAGACTGAGCTTAAAGCACATTTTCTTATGTTCTGCTGCACAGCAGTGTTTAGTTGCTTTTCAGAAGCAAATTCTAAAAGTACAGACTTGCGTTGACATGTATAGATTAGATAAAAGTGGACTCTACACCAAGGTTGTCAGGTTTATATTTGTTTGTTAAAAGGAGAAAAAGGGTGACAGCACCAAAATCAGGATAAAGAAACACATTTGACTTGGCTTTTCTATTTTACATCTAGTAAATTCTTTAAAAAGTATTCTAATAGACCTCTAAAGATATCCAAAGATGAGATGTCTACAGGTAGATGTGTAGGAGACCTCTGTTGGTGAACAGAGAAACAAAGTAGAATTGTCTAAAACGCTTGTAAACATCTACAATAGATGTTTATTAATTATCTAATAGACATAGATGTTTCTTAGATAACTAAAAGACATCTTTTTTCGGTGGGAAGAAACTACCCAAAAGGCTTGTTTACAATGTGCAAAAAATGATGGAATTAGCTGTGGGAAAGTCATTTGATAGAGATCTAAACCGTGATATGCAATAGACCTCTATGAACTGATGTCCATCAGATGTGTAGTGCATGTCTATAGCTGGGAGCTTTGAAATAGCCGTGATTTAGATGTCTAATAGATGTGTCTGTGCCTCCTGCGGTCTAATGCTAAAAATGTCCAAGATACTGAAGAGAACAAAACAGGAAGCAAGCAAACTCCAGGAGACAAGCAGAAAAATACAATTCATGGAGACAATAGAGTTTGTTTTCTAACTGTGACGTTGAGCTATAAATCTTAACAT
Organism: Oryzias celebensis; assembly: GCA_014656515.1. NCBI lineage: Eukaryota > Metazoa > Chordata > Actinopteri > Beloniformes > Adrianichthyidae > Oryzias > Oryzias celebensis. The sequence continues at coordinate 20,519,466 of BNCR01000018.1, read as the reverse complement.
TAATCAAGAGAAACCAGAAGTGTAAAAAAATGTCTAGTTTAACAAAAAGCCAAACATGAAGTGAAAATCTTTTGGTTTTGTTTATTTATTGATATTTTTATATGTGTTTCTGGATCGACACTCTTGAAGGATCTGTAGAAGTCAAATCTGAATTATAACACAATATATAGACACTGTTTTTTTATTTATACTCCTTATTATTCTGAGATTTGGTTAAAGTTCAAACTAATGTTCAAAACAAGGAGTAGAGTTTAATAATAGAGGAAAACTTCCTTTTAAAAACAAAAAAAGAATCTTTTGGGCATTTTATACTGTGTATTTCAAGTTATTTTCGTTTTTTTCATTCAAAACATCTCAGAAAGGTTTGGTTCCCTCCTACAGAACATCGAACACCTCAGTAAGACTGTTGCTCACCATGGACATCCTCCTCCCACTGGCTGGAGGGGGTGGGGTCATGGCGGGACTCTCCCCCTGGTTGAGATGCTGGCCCTCGGCGTCCGTCCCCCCGTCAGAGCCGCCGCTGTCGGATGGGCTGGCCAGCTTGGCCTCTGACAGTCCTCGGGACATGAAGCTGCACTTCCTGGCTGTGGGGTAGTGGCCGCTCTCTGGGGAGTCGCTCATGTCGCTGAGCTCCTTGCAGATGCTGACTTTGCTCTGCTTCCTCTGCGGGTTCTTCAGGGCCGCTGGGATCTCCATATGACTGGCCATCAGCGTTTGGCGAGGTCCTCCCAGGGACCTCTTTCCAGGATCATGGGGTGACTCCTCGCTGCTGCAGGAGGGTTTCCTGCTGTTCAGAGTGTAGCGCCGCTCTGAGGCCCCTAGCTGCTGCAGGGCCTGGGCCTCGGTTTGGCTCGGCAGGCAGGATTGCCGGTGGGATGTGAAGGAATCCTCTTGGTTTTCAGCAGGGGCTTGGGCCAACTGAACAGGCATGGTCTCTCCATGACTGTGCGGCTCAGACAGCACAGAACAGCTCATCTGAGTGAGCTGTATCAGCCTCTGGGGGGATGCACTCCCCAGCACACAAACCTGCTGCACCATAGAGTTCTTCTTGGATCTGCACACGCTGTCCTCATCTGCATATTTGTATCCGTATAAGATGTCCTTGATCCGCTTCACCCCCAGATGGAAGATCTCCAGGATGTTGAGGAACAGAGAAACTCCAGCTATGACCAGCATGAAGACCATGAAAATGTTCTTTTCTGTCGGTCGCGACACGAAACAGTCCACAGTGTTTGGACAAGGCAACCGTTTGCACTTGTACATGGGGGACAGTCCGATGCCATATAGAGCACACTGACCAATGATAAAGCCGACCTCCACCACAGATCTGGTCAAGATATGGAAGACATAAGTGCGGAGCAAGGATCCCCTGAGAGGAGCCTTTCGGACTTTCTTCTGCTCATCCAGCTTCCTGAGTTCTCGCTCAATCCTCTTATGGTCCTCCTGGTCTGTCCCTTCCAGCTCAGCTTTCAGGCAGGCTTTCTTCCTGTGTCTCTCCTTCTCCAGGGTCCTCAGGCGGTACAGAGCGTGGCCCATGTAGACCAGCGAGGGGGAGGACACGAAAATGATCTGCAGGACCCAGTACCGTATGAGGGAGATGGGGAACGCCTGGTCGTAGCAGACGGTCTTGCAGCCTGGCTGCTCTGTGTTGCAGACAAACTCACTCTGCTCGTCGTCCCAGACGTCTTCGGCCGCAACGCCCAGCACCAGCATCCGGAAAATAAAGAGGATGGTGAGCCAGATCTTCCCCACGATGGTGGAATGAATGTGGACCTCTTCCAAGATACCTCCAAGAAGATTCCAGTCCCCCATCTTCTCACATTATCCCTTCATCCAGAGCAAATTCCTGTTCAAAATCAGTAAAAGTGTAAGTGAAGCTGATGAAACTTACATTAAACTCAAGGGGTCTACATGATCCGTAGGGTTTATCTGAATAGCAGTAGAAGATCAGGTCAACCTGCAGCAACACTGGGGCTCATCAACCTCTGAGGACCACAGATCATCTCTTTTCTCTTTGGCTGAAACTATTTCAGTGCTGCTACAAACTAGGACTCTGCTCGGAGCCAATCGATCCACCATGTGACTGTATACTACCCCCAGGTTATTTTCACCCCGCCACTCTTTTATTGGGACACTAAACTGAAAATAGCACCAACTGAGACATCAATGCATACGATGTTTGCCGCTTCTTCTGCTGATAATAAAACAAGGAGGATGGAGTCGTCTTTTTATTTCAAAACTCCCTTCAAGCACATCTGCTTTGTTCTGGTTTGATAACTTTGTGAAGTTTTGTCGTGCGTGTTTCCTGTTTTTGCTTCCAGTGCAAAACTCTCCACATGGAACACCTTCTGGATCCTAAAGGAAAAAAAAAAAGATGGAACCACAACTTTGGTGCTGACAGAGTTCCAGCTGTGTGCCAAGGAGCAACCTTCACCTATCACAACTGTTCTTTTAGTATGCAGGAAACCATGCTGCAGTTTCTACTTTCTGTTTCATCTGAAAACATCAAACTGTTTTGCCAGAAATGTTTGACTGGACTGGAGCTTCTTTTGACTTCAGTCTTTCTGGTTTATGATACACTCAATGAAGTCACACACATATCGTCCAAAATAAAATGACAAACGTTCTCTTTTGGGTTCACTGTATGAAACTTTGCAGGAATTCTTAAATGTCTTTTTTTTTCTAATCCACTGATTCTCTGTGATGCAGTTGTCCATTCTCTGGATGCCATTCTGGAAAAAAATCCCTTTCATCCCCAGAATCATTATAATTCTAATGTGTTTTTTCAAACATTCACCAGTTCTTTGCTTCAGAGCCTTGATGCTTCTGTAATTGCTGCCGATTTTACAGTTTTCATGACAAATACATTGATAAAATATACGTTTTGAAATGAATACAAAACATTTTCAAGCATCATCCTACAAAGGTAAATCCATGGAATGCCATGTTTTACAGTGAAAGTGTCATTTAAATACAGCGTTTAATCACAATAAAATGCTGACATTACAGTCTGCTCGGTTTGATGTTGATTTAACTCCACCAGCTTCTCCTGCTGCTCCACTTTGAAGCAGTTTCTAAAGGCAAGAATAAATGGGGGGGGGGCTTCCCAAAAACTCCATCAGGTCCTCCACCATGTCATCAGAAAATCAATCCATTGATGGATGAACAGAAAATATAAACATCACAAATGTTTGTCAAAATTGCTGACAAGAAAAACTCACTAAATCAGTTTGTACAGGTTGTGAGTCTGTTGCAGGACCACACATACAACCGGAGCAGCAAATCAGAGACAACAATGAACTTATGAAGTAGGTTTTTGGACTGTGGGGGGAAACCGGAGTTCCCAGAGAAAACCCACACATGAATGGGAAGAACATGCAAACTCCACACAGAAAGAACCCACCTGGGTTTTGTGGTGTTTGGGCCCTGCTTTCTGAGATCTGTGAAAGAACTTCAGAGTCGCTTAAGGATGACATCACGCCTGTCCCGGGGGCACACACGTGCAGCGAAATGAAACCGGAACAGGCTGATGTTGGAAGCGCATTCAGCAGTGTTTAAATAAAAGCTTTCTAGCAAGTAAGCAGTTGAACCCTCGTTTATTCTTCTCTTTTTGATAACATGACAGGATTTGAACCAGGGCCTTTTTATGAGGTGAGAGTGTTAACCACTACAACACCATGCAGCCTCAAAGAAATGCACTTTTTACACTACCTGATTAAGTGTTTTGCATTTTAGAAATAAACTGAGTATTTTTTTAAACTCAGTTTTTATTAGTTTTATTTTCCATTGTCTGACAAAAGAACAACACTGAAACTGTCTGACATGAGACAAAACACAAACACAGAAAAAAAGAGGTAGTGGTTACAAACAAATATATCCTCTTAGAATTGGATCTTTAAAGCTACCCAAGGCTGCTGATAATACGTGAGGCATTGACAGTCATACGTGTCCTAACGTTCTACAACATGGCTCTCTCCGTCACGTTTTAACATATCCATTCATGATATCAATAAAGTTTTTTTATGAACTGTAATACAGAATAAAATAGAGAAAATGTGGTAAGGACGGGCAAGTTTCTATGTATAGCATATTTCATGTACAAAGACAGTTCAAAGTGCTTTACATAAAACATGAACGAAAGAAAAACAATCAAAAGAAATATCAAAGGTGAGATCATTAAAATAAGATTTAAAGAAAGCTAGAAAGAAGTGAATTTAAAACAAGCGTAGATAAACAATGTTGATGTAAACTTTTGAATACAAATTAATCAAATGCAGCTGAGAACAGGTGGGTCTTTAACCTGAATTTAAATAGTGTTTCATCTGATCTAAGGCTTTCTGGAAGTCTGTTCCAGATCTGTGGAGCATAAAAGCTGAATGCAAATTCTCCATGTCTAGTTTTGACTCCAGGAACTGACAAAAGACCGGATGCAGATGAGCGGAGAGGACTGGCTGGTAGATACTGGGTCAGGAGGTCAGTCATGTACTTTGGTGATCTGGCCTCAAAGCTTTATAAACCAGTAGCATAACCTTAAAGTCTATTCTCTGGCAGCCAGTGTGAAGACCTCAGGACTGGACTGATGTGGTTCTACTTTTTTGGGTCCTGTGAGAACACAAGCAGCTGAGTTCTGAATAAGCTGCAGTTTCCTGATTGATTTTATTTGGTTGTCCTGTAAAAACACTGTTACAGTAGACAAGTCGACTAAAGATGAACTAGTTTTTCCAGGTCCTGCTTAGACATAAGATCTTTAATCCTTGAAAAATTTTGAGATGATAGTAGGCTGATTTTGTGACTTTTGTTTATCAAAATCTTGGTCGGTGTCTATCACTACACCCAAGTTTGTGGCCTGGTTGGTGGTGTTTCTCTTTAGCCCCAAAGATGATAACCTCAGTTTTGATTTTGTTTAATTGAACTAAGTTGTGACACATCCGGTCATTAATGTCCTCAATGCATTTACCAAGAGACTGTACAGGGCCTCGGTCTCCTGGTGTCATTGTAATATATATATGTGTCATCATCATAGCTTTGGTAACTAATTTTGTTGGTCTTTATAACCTTGGCCAGTGGGAGCATGTAGATGTTACATAGAAGTGGCAGCATGTAGATGTTAAATAGAAGTGGCCCCAGGATGGAGCCTTGAGGAACTCCACATGTAATTTCTGTTGCGCTGATGTGAAGTTACCAACTCAGACAAAATATTTCCTGTTTTCCAAGTATGTTTTGAACCAGCTTAGTACTGGCTCAGTGAGACGCACCCAGTTTTCCAGTCACTTGAGTAATATAGCGTGGTCAACTGTATCAAATGCAGCACTGAGATCCAATAAAACTAGGACAGACATATTTCAACAGTCTGGATTAAAATGTATGTCATTAGTCACTTTAGTCAGAGGCGTCTCAGTGCTGTGGTGCTGTCTGAAGCCTGACTGGAAGACATCATGGCAGTTGTTTTTTATTAAGAATTCGTTTAATTGATAAAAACATTTTCTTTCAATTATCGTACCTGAAAATGGCAGGTTTGATATCAGTCTGTAGCTGCTCTTTTGTGTTTTGTCCAAACTGTCCTTTTTTAGTAGGGGTTTGATTACAGCTGTTTTCAGTGGTTCTGGGAAAACACCAAATGATAAAGACAATTTCACAATCTGGAGCAGGACCGACTGCATGATCTTTGAAACTTGTTTGAAAAAAACTTGTGGGTAGAATATCCAGGCAGCGGGGGAGGAGTTCAATGGACTTAGAATGTCCTCCAGATCTTTACTGTTTATGGGTTGAAAATGAGCCATGGGGTTTATATTGGTTTCCAGTGGATAAAGTTCATATTCTGGACTTGTAGTTGAAACAACTGTTTGCCTAAAGTTTTTAATTTTCTCTGTAAAGAATTTAGCAGTCATTACAAGCTTTAGTGGAGTAAAGTTCTGATCCCACTGACACAGGGGGGTTTGTCAGCCTGTTAACTGTAGCCAACAAGCCCTGAGAATTATGAGAGTTTTTGTTAATGATGTCAGAGAAAAAGGACTTCCTTGCATAGCCCAGTTATAAATTAAAAAAGTCAAGTATCTCTTTATTGATGTCGTAATCAACCTGCAGTTTAGTCTTTTTCCATTTGCGTTCTGATTTGTGACATTCTCTTTTTCCATTTTTTACGAGTATAAAATGTCTCTATGGAGATTTTTTCCTGCCATAGATCACCTTCATCTTATTGGGAGCAATACTATCCATGATACTTACTGTATTGGCATTAAAGCTATTGACAAGTTCATTGACTGAACCCCCTGAGAGGGGAGGTGTTAGAAAAAAAATCTGATTGAACATCTTGTTAGTATTTTCAGTTATATACCGTTTCGGGATCTCCTTCCTCAAAACATTTTAGTGTCCTGGAATTATGCTTTCAAAGAAAACACAGCAGTGATCAGACAGACCTAAATCACATACAGTAATATTAAAAATGTTCAGACCTTTGGAAATCAATGAATCAAGAATATGCCCTCTGTTGTGTGTGAGCTCTGTTACATGTTGGGTCAACCCAAAGTTGTCCAAAGTGTTATTCAGGTCTTTTATTCCTTTGTTCTGCGAGTTGTCAACATGGATGTTAAAATCTCCAATAATACTGTGAACTATTTGTGAACTGTAACAGAACCACAGGTTTTAGTGTTTGTCACCAAGCAGGAAATTAAGTTGAGGAGGAAACAGGTATACTCAGACACTCTGTGGCAAAAATAATCAGTTTTTCTGACTTTTGTATAAAGATCTTGAGCTTTTCCTGGTGTGGCAGCTGAAGTTTTGTGATTTCTTCTGTTTGCTTGAACGTGTGTTTGTGGCAACAGTTCTGCAGGATTCTCCTCTGGAACTGGCTCAGTTTATCATAAAGAAACTTGACATTTAGCCTTCAGAAACTCGTGACTTGACCGAGTCTTGTGGTTTGTCTTGGACAGGCCAGGGACTCGGATGTGACCCAGCACTCAGTCTCCGCCCCCTAATCATCAGCACGGAGCTCGCTGACCCACATGACTCTATCTGGGTCTTCAGAGTGTCTAAGTACATGAAAATGTGGTCGAATGGAGAGAAGGTTATGCAGTACTAAGTCCATCACTCAAGTGCTCCCGGACCCCCTGTGGTTCTGTTGTGAGCCCTTCCCCACCACCCCTCCAAAACACTTAAAACCTGAAAGAGAAAACTGATCAGAAAAGATCCACCTAAATGAGATGGATTAAGTCAAACTTGTGACTGAGACTGAAGAATTGGACTCATCATCAATTCTAATGGCTGAAGTTTCAGTTCCTCTTTGCTGTTTGACCAGAACATATGGATCTGTTTCTCTCAAAGAGCTCCACTTCCATGTTCTCCAAACAGGACTCTTCATTCATGTCCTGCAGGAGACCTGCGAGTTCCTGACATGTAAAAACCAGAAATTGTTCAGCGTGGTTTTAGCATCAAACTGATTAAATGAAAAACGTAGAACTTGGTGAGACTCGTTTGTGTCTAACAGGATTGAACTCACTCTCCAATCCTGCACTGTTCCTTCCAGCTGACGGTTCGACCACAACACACAGACTGCCTCCATATCAACATATTTTATTCCAGTACACATCACTAGCAGGCATCCGGAATATCCAAATTCAAAGTCACACATTCCTACTGTCAGATGTCTCCACCACATACAAACAACACCAAATATGGACAGGAAATTAAATACAAAATCATCTTTGGATTCACCTGCTACTCTGAACATGGCTCTTTTAAACATCAGGTCTCTGTCAAACAAGTCTTTTATAATGAATGATCTGATTGTTGACCATAACTTGAACTGTCTGTTTTGAACTGAAACCTGGTTTGGTACTGATGCTTCAGCTATTCTCACTGAGGCTTCTCCACCTCATTATAACTTTCTATTTTCAATCAGGGGAGGTAATAGAGGTGGTGGAACAGCATCAATTGCTCAACAAGGTTTTAAAACTGAAGTTTTTGCCTCAACTGTTTATTCTTCATTTGAGCATCATTCATTCTTGTTCTGCAACCCAACTATTTTAGCAGTCACTGTTTACAGAGCACCGCATCCTCCCTCCGGTTTCTTACAAGAATTTTCTGAGTTTTTATCCATCATTCTCTTAAGGCATTATAGGATTTTAATTACTGGAGATTTTAATCTTCATGTTGACAACTTGACAGATCCTTTTGCCTTTGAGTTTCTAAATCTTTTAAATTGTATGGATTTTACCCAGCATGTGGCACAGCTACTCACAACCGAGGACACACCCTGGACTTGGTCATTACCTACAGCCTGTCCGCTGGTGTGTCTTCTGTTGTTGACTTGGCTGTCAGACCATTACTGTGTGTTTTTTAAGGTGACTGGTTTTATCCAGCAGGAGGCCTCAGTGAGAACTGTGACGAAACGATATATAAATCCTGTAGTGGCTACAAATTTTATTGACATTTTGAAACAAAGTCCTACTCAGATTTGACCTCAGTCCTGCGATTCCTTAACTGACAACTTCAACGACAAACTGACGTCTCCCATCGATCTAGTTGCCCCACTGAAAACAAAAATCCTGAATCCGAATCCAAAGACACCTTGGAGAAATGGGGCTACTCTAACTCTTAAGAGAATTTGCAGACGAGCAGAGAGAAAGTTTAGAAAAACCAATTTAACAGTCGACTATGACTTTTTTAAAGATCAACTGAAAATTTACAACCATGCTGTCAAACAGACATGCACACTTTATTTTTCCAATCTTATCACAGACAATAAACGCAATCCCCGATTTCTTTTTAAAACAATTGATTTTTTATTAAACAAAAATTTTAATAAATCTATAATGCCTCACTCACAGACTACATGAGAGGACTTTGCAGACCACTTCAGGAGTAAAGTCACTGCTATCAGATCTAACCTTCAACCGGTTCATAGCTCTACTTGTAATAGATCCGTGGCGTTGGCTTTACCTGAGGAAACACTGGAGAGTTTTGTCCGGGTTGATGAGAAGATGCTTGGTCAAGTTTTTTCCCAAGCAAACACTACAACCTGCCTTTTAGACCCCATTCCCACTTCTCTTTTAAAAACCTGTTATGGATTCTTCGAGCCGGAACTTTTAGCCATAGTAAACTGCTCTCTTCAGACGGGTGTCTTCCCCACTGCCTGTAAGACGGCGGTGGTGAGGCCCCTCCTTAAAAACAACTTGGATCCAAATATTATGGATAATTATAGACCTGTATCCAACTTACCATTTTTAGGCAAATTTATTGAAAAAATAGTTTTTACTCAGTTGCATGATTTTCCAAATTAACATAATATTTTAGAAAAATGTCAATCTGGTTTTAGGACAAATCACAGTACTGAGACGGCCCTTTTAAAGATTCTAACTGACCTCAGAAATAATTCAGACATGCAGAAACTTTCTGTTCCGGTGCTGCTAGATCTTAACGCCGCCTTCGATACAGTAGATCACCAGATTTTATTAAACAGACTTTGGAGTCGGGTTGGCCTCTCAGGAACTGTTCTTAACTGGTTCCGTTCTTATCTAACAGATCGACATTTTTATGTAAGTATGGATACATGCTCCTCTAGAATCCACAAAATAAGTTGTGGGGTTCCCCAAGGGTCGATTTTAGGACCTATACTTTTTCATTTATACATGTTGCCTCTTGGGGATGTCATCAGGAGACACAGGGTTAACTTTCACAGCTACCCTGATGATACACAACTTTACATCGCAGTGTCTCCTGATGACCTTGAACCTGTAAAAACTCTTTTAAATTGTATTTTAGATATAAAGTCGTGGATGGCAGAAATCTTCTTACAGCTCAACCAGGACAAAACTGAAGTTTTAATTATTGGTCCTGAAGACAAGAGAGAGATGATTTTACCCAAGCTCACAAACTTTAAACCTTCTCACTGTGTGAGAAACCCGGGCGTACTTTTTGACTCTGAGCTGAATTTTGTCCCACACATCAGAAATGTTGTGAAGACAGGATTTTATCATCTTAAAAACATTGCCAGAGTCCGTCCATTCCTCTCTCTTGCCAGCACGGAGGTGCTGATGCTTTTATTTTTAGTCGTTTAGATTACTGTAATACCCTGCTTTCTGGTTTACCCAAAAACTCTCTTTCAAATTTACAATTATTACAGAACTCAGCGGCACGAGTTCTGACGAGGACCAGGGGACGAGAACACATTACATCCATTTTAAAATCTCTGTATTGGCTCCCTGTGCGTTTCAGGACTGATTTTAAAGTTCTCTTAATGGTTTATAAATGTTTTAATGGTCTTGAGTCTTCTTATTTAAGTGATCTACTTTTAAGATATGAATCCTCGCGGACCCTGAGATCCTCTGGCATTGGCCCCTTAGTTGTTCATAAGGTGAGGACCAAAACCTATGGTGAGGCTTCGTTCTGTTATTATGGTCCTCGTCTGTGGAACAGCCTGCCGGAGAACCTCAGGGCCGCAGAGAAGCTCAAGACCCACCTTTTTAATTTAGCATTTTTTAATGATTTTTAGAATTATTTAATTTGATCTTTTACTCTTTTTTTTACAATGTAATTATTTATTACACTTTTATTTGAATAATGTTATAGTTAATTTATGTACACAATTATTATTTTAATATACGAACCATATTTATTTATGTTTTTTTATTTTATATATATATGTATATGTATATATATTTTTTATTATGATGATTTTTTTAAAATGCTTTTTATTAATTTATTCTTGAAGTCCAGTGCTTCCTCTCGGGGATCCGCTGTCCTGGGGCCCTCCTGGCTCTGCCTATAGGTGAGCTGGTGCTGCGGTGCTCATTCTCATTGAGGCAGCTGAGGTACCACCATGTTGAGGGGGCTCTGGTCTGCCCTGTGTTGGGTGGGCACTGCGGTGATGACCCCTGTGGTTGAGCTGGACCTTGGAATAAACGGATCCCCGTAATATCATTTCTCCACAGCAGTACTGAGCCAGACTTTTTCCTTAGAGCTGCAGTTTTTAGTCTTTGTTCAGTTTTCCTGTGGGGGGCTGGGTGGATGGAGGGAGGAGCTGGGGAGGGAAGAGTGGTTGTAATTGTAATTGTATTTTTTTGTTATTTTATTTTTATTATTATTTATATCTTATTTTTATATTTTTATATCTTATTATATTTGTATTTTATTTATTTTATGTAAAGCGCCTTGGGTTTTAACAAGAAGGAAAGGCGCTGTACAAATAAATAAAGTTTGAAGTTTGAACATCTGGAACAAGTTAGTAAAAATCCAAGATTTCTTCAGGAAATCCAGTTTGCCCCAAACTCCAAAAACAGGCTTTATAGGAGGAAGGATGGTACAGGTCCTCCCAGACTCCAACTTTTATAGCAGGTCCTCCTGATCGATGCAGGTTTCTTTCATTCAGAGCTTTTCCTTTTGTTGATTCAGTCATTAAACAGTTAAAACAATCTGCCTTGCATTAATCTGGACTGGATTATGATCCAGAATAATATGGATTATGTTTTTTTTTTATCTTCATGATTTAATATTTACAATTTTAAACAAAGAGATTTGACTTTTAACTATTTCTAATATTTCAGATCCTAAAATTCAAACGGTTGTTTCTAAATTATTAATAAACGTGAATACATTTTCTTTTATTCTGAAGATTTCCTCTGTATTCATGCGTCAAACACCTTTAATGTCCTTTTAAGGAGTGTTTTAAGGAGATTTAACTTTCACATTACATTTAGTTTTTCAGTGACTCTAGAGTCTGAAGAGTCCATGTTTAGCTTTTTTATGGGTGTTTATTTGTTTTAATAATCAAAATAGAAGAAAACTGAAGAGAATTTGCTGAAAATTTTCTTTCAAATCTTCAGATGTGATGAGAAACCAAAGACCATCTTAAATAAATAAAAGCCTTTTTAATAAAGAATTATGTACAAGAAAACTGCATTTTTTTCAGGATGGCGACAGAATATGTTCACTGAGCAGACATGTAAACATCTGATCTCTCTTCTCACTAAAAGATTATCAGAAAAACCTCATATACCAAAAGAAACAGTCAAAGGGAACCTTCAAATCTAAAACTTCTCAGTTTGAGAAAAAGAAACATTTGGATCTTTCTGCTGGTTCTGAATGGATCCATGGATGTAGTGGTGAATTCACAGTATAGAAAGCAGATTCCTGAAGGCTCCTGCTATGCCGAAGGTCTGCTCTGATCAGACCTCCATCTTCTCCTGCTTCTTGAAAAGCTTCATGAGCTGGTAAAACCTGTGTGCAATCTGGAAAACAGAGTCATGACGAGTGAGTAAGAATATGAAGGAGGAGGAGGAGGAGGAGGAAGGCTGCAGGTGAGTTTACCTGTGCAGACGGCTTCTGCAGCTTCTCTGACAGAGCGGAGAAGGTCTCTCGGGACGGCCCCCTGCTCTTCAGCTCCATCAGAATGGCTCGATCTTCATCTCTGCAGGAGAACAACCACAAATCATTTCCATCAGAGCCACACATTATCCACTCAGGCTTTGTTTGTCTTCTCAGGACCAGTTCAGACTGTTTTCATACACAAATCAATCTCATTATTGATCAAAGCTTGGCGCCTCTGGCAGGATTTTCCATCTGGACTTGTTTTGACCAAAGATGAGGTTTACTAGAGCTGCTAAAATGCTAAAATGATCCACATCATCACTTTTCATCTGAAAATGAGTTTGAATAAACTCAAGTTCGGCTTCAAAAACATTTGCACCGCATTTGTGTTTAAAACAAATGAAAATGTTACATTTTCAGCTACAAAAACCAAATATTTTTACTTTTGTGTTTAAATTCAGGTCCTTTTCAAAATACCAGCCTAGAAACATCTGACTTTCCAAAATAAAAGAATCAGGTGGAGGAATGTAGCTTTAAAAGTGAATCTAAATTCTGTGTTTGAAGCTGCAAAGAAATAATGTTTGCAATAAAAGATCATCAGATTTTCTGAGATGTTTGAACTTCTACACACTCTCACAGTTCAAAAACTCCCAGCTCCAACCACCAGTCAGGCAAGACGTTTACATAAATGTGGAGAAGTATACAGGAAGTCTCAACTGCTTTCAAAATAAAAGCTGATGCTGGTGTGTCTGTGCCTTCAGTGCTCTAAGGTTCTGCTCTGAGGATGTTGCTGACCTGCTCCACGACATCACCACCTCGCCTTTCTTCTTGATGATGTTGCGGGCCGACAGGCTGCTGGGCGACAGCACTGCATTTGGCTGCTCCTCCTCCATCCTGGGAGATGGTGCCTCTTTGAAGATGTCCTCCTCCTCGTTTCGTTTCCTCTTATTTTTGGACTTCTCTGTGTGCTTCTTGCGTTTTGGGGCTTTCTCGTGACCTTTCTGGGCTTTCTCTGGCGAGCCACTCATGTCTTCTGCGACGCTGGAACTCTGATCCGGTTCACCCCAGTTAGTTTGGTTCTTCTCTGAACCGGAGCAGACCTGCGGAGGCGCCACGTTTTCTTGGTTTGCAGGTGTGGTTACATGATCTTCCCTGAAAAGCACCTGATAGGCTGGGGCATTCGATAAGGCAGTGAACTGATGACCAACACCATCTGGAATCTTGTTCTCCTCTGAAACGGTCAGTTGGAGATCTGAACTTTTCCCTGGAGAAGGCGGATCTTTTTGAGTTGGACTTCCCTGGACCTGTTGGTCTTTCGTTTGCAGCTCTTCCTCCGTCAGTGTCCGACTGAAGCTCTCATCTGCTATCAGTGTAGTGCCACAATCTGCCTGTCGAATCTTCACAATAAAGTGGTCGTTGGACCTCTCCATCACCAGTGCCTCCATCTGGACGTCTGGCTTAAAGAGGAAAGGCGCGGTGGTGGCGGCAGCTTCGGAGGTGGCGCTGCTGTTGGAGGCACAGGTGGAGTTGTCGGTGTCGAGGGCAAGGTGGATGTCTTGCTCGATGGCGTCCTCACCGTCCAGCAGGGCATCTTCGCTGATGTGAGCGCTGAGGACGCTGTCGGGCGTGGACACGATCTGCAGGAAGCTGAGGTGGCTGTCAGACTTCAGCGGCGACGGGATGGTAAGCGACACCGCCAGGTCTTCAGCCAAGATGGAGTAGGACTTGTGTGGCGCCCGGCCCTGCGTCGGAACCTCGAGGAGGCAGTTCTCGTCAAACAGTGCAGGGTTCAGCGCCGCCGGATCCTTGGCTCGAGAGGACCGAACCCTGCGGGGTGAGATACTGGACCACGTGGCGATGAGCTTGGAGGGCGTGTCAAACTTGGCAGGGGACAGCAGCTTGGATGGGGACTCAAATTTGGATGGCGTGGTGATGCTGAGGAACCTTTCGCCGTCCTTCCTCGGAGTTCCCAAGGACCACGCAGTAGAGTCCCCGCCCACCCCGCTGCTCTCTAGCAGGTCCGACCCCTGCAGGAGACACCTGAAGATCTCCCCCATCTGAGAGTCTCTGACCAGGTTGAAGGTCAGGCTGGAGGCCTGCTGCTCCGTCAGCAGCTGGAAGTCGGGTTTTTCGTGGGCCAAGCTCAAGTTCTTCTCTGGCGTGGAGGGAAGATTTCGCTGTGGGAGAAGCTCCATCCAACCGCCGTCTTTTGGATCATCTGTTGGATGAATGTTCTCCAACGTGCCCTTGTCTCCTTGAGTGATCCGGATGTCTTTCCCTCTGCTTCCAAGACCAGTTCTGTATGGAACCAAGGAACATGACTTGGCCCGGGCCGGGCCTGGGTTGGGGGAGCACAGCTCCTTTTGTTCACGCTGTGGTGTTTTTACATCAGGGCGCCGGGCCTCCCTTTTCCCACCGGCTGGAGCTCTGGGTTTGCAGAGGCTCTTTAGCGCCTCCTGGATGTCCTTAAGTAGATACTCCACCTGCACATCCACAAAGTCCCACAGCTTCTGTTTCAGGTCCACCGCCTGCTGCTCGAAGATCCTCTTCACGATGCCGTTATTCAAAACTTTCACAAACACTGAGCCAATCAGCTTCTTAAGCCTGGACTTAAGCTCCTCCCCCTGACTGCACATGTCGCCAAAGTTAGCACCGTCCACAAACTCCAAAAAGGACTTCTGGAAGTTGTCCATCACCCCGTAGAAGCTCTTCTTGGGGAAAGTCTTATGGAGCTTCATGTACTTCTTTCGGATCTGAGCTCTAACAGACTTGAACATCTCTAAAACTTCCTCCACGGTGGAAAAGGAGGTTTTGCTGATTACGGGGGAGACCGTTTTAAAGCGGTTCCGGGGGCTTTGGACCACCCCTCCCGCCTTCTTTTCTTCAGGTTTTCTCCTTGAAGCTGGACTTGGTTTGTTGAGGACCGGCGCAGCCAACTTTGGCCTCTTGGGGGGAGAAACGGGGGAAGATGAAGCCGCCTCGTCGCTTTCACTTAAAATCTCTCCCTCCTCCACGTCACTGTCAGGTCTAATAGCTGGCTGCTCAGGCGGCTTCTCCACCAGGTCTGCTGGGGAACCCGGATGCTTGTTCTCCTTGTTGACATCTAACCCCTTGGAGCTGCCATCAGCAGTGGAGTTGGAGAAGTCTGCAGAGGAAAGAGGAAACAAAGCTGGCGTGAAACCACCATCATTCATCAAGATCAGCAGGAAAAACATTTTCCTGGAACCACATGTTTCAGGAATCTTTCTGCACTTATTGATAAAAGTTAACTTTCATCTTTTCCTACCAGATGAAACCTCCATAAAAAAAGCACTTCAGATTTTCCACTGATGCCTGGTTCACAGTAGACGCAGAACGGAGGTCGCTTCCATTCGGTGCCCTTGTTAAGCTATGGTATAATTCACACCTTGCACCGTGCAGCGTAGCATTTCTGCGACTAGTCTATTTTTTGCGCGATCTGCAAGTGATCCGCATCAATACTGGCAGGAAGTTACACCAATTATCAAAATACAACCAAATTTTCACAATAAAACACTGCGATTGGTAATTGCGATGATATTTTTGTATCTCAACAGACTGCAGAGATTAAAATAAACCCACAAACACTAAAAAAAAGCAAACAGATACAGACACACACACACACAGATCAATGTAGTGGGCCGAATACAGAGCGGGGGTGTGGTTTTGGGTGTAAAACCACAATCGACTAGATAGAGGCAGAGTTCAGTTGGCTAGAGAAATGGCGTCAATATTTTTATAATGTTATTTACTTATCCATGCTGACAAAAAAAGGTCTAAATAACCACAGCTGAGCAGAAGCACCTGTCGACCTTCGTAAAAAAAATACTTGTCTGGAATGATGTGCGAGTGAAATCAGATACTGCGTGTAAAACAGAAGCGCATTTCTGTTTGGATTTGACGTGCTCCTTCAGAGATGCGGATCCTGCCCTCACCTTTCTGGAGGCTCTTCACCAGCCCCTGTCGGCTTTGCAGGTGGACTAGGTGCTTAGCAACACGCACGGGGCTCCTCAGAGGGCTGATGGCATCGGGGATCTTCCTCAGGTTCCTGAGCGTCCTCATCATGGAGTCTTCATCATGAAAGAGGGGCGCAGAGCTGCTGGGCTCTGCTGCGGGACTGCAGATCTTCCTGGGTGTCACTGGCACCTCCTCTGTGGTGCTGCTGACTTTGGAGACTGCGATGCAGCCGGTGGAGGAGGAGGGCTCTGCTGCCGCTGCAGTGGCACTTGGGTCACTGTCAGTTTGCGTCAGGACGAAAATGGCGTCGGTCAGGCTCAGCCCCTCCTGTGGAAGTGAGTCCAGGCTGATGGTGCTGGACACGGCCTCTGCATCTGCAGGAGCATCCTCCTCCTGCCGAACGCTAGTGGAGGAGGTGGGGCACCGCTCCTGCTGAGGAGAAACTGCTCTGCTTTGTTCAGCATCTTCAGTCCCGCTTGTTTCTTCGGGTGAAGCAGAACTTGCTGTATTTGGGTTGGTATGACTGGGGTCCAGCAGAGCGGGTGGATCAGGGGGGAGGTTTTGATGGTCAGGATCATCAGCAGAAGTCAGGCAGGAGTCGGCAGAAGCTTCAGCCTCAGCGGCTCCCGGCTCAGCTTCCTCTGAACTCCACTCTGAAGCTTTGGAGGTGAGAGTTTCTCTGGGGAGGCTCTGATGTGAGGAGGTTTGGGGTGGAACCGAACTGTCGGCGCTGCAGCTTTTGCTCTCGTCTTCCCCGAACCTCAGCTGCGCACTCTCTGAGCTGGAAGCCAGGAGATGATCCGCTTCTTCTGCGTTTTCCAACTCGCTTCTCGGCTCGCTGCTGTCCACTTCGTCGATGATGCACATGTCTTCAAGGTCGGGCTGGGAGTTCTCCACGTCAGGCCCGGTTCTGATGTCCGTACCGATGATGCTCTCTGGTTTCTTTATAGGAGAAATGGTCAGATTCAGGGTTTCCATGAAGCACAACTTCCTGTTGGGGCTGTTCTCCTCCAGGTTTGGTTCTGCAGACAGCCTCTCCACAGATCTGTGCCTCCGTTCCCTTCTTTGGGATCGGTATTCCAGCTTTTTGGGTTGCCGTGGCTCAGTGCTGGATTCGGATGGCTTGCTCCTCCTGTGTTTCCTGTTTTCTCCTTCATGTCCTCTGTCCTCCTTCTTCTTCTGGTGATTTTTGTGCCGATCCTCTTGTCTGCCTTTACGTCCGGCGTGGGAACTGGACCTTTTCCAATCATCTGCATTGGAGCGTTTGTCCTGTGTGTCGCACCTCTTGGCCTTTCTGTGCTCACGACTGAAGTCGGGTTTGGAGCTGTGTTCTGGAGGTATAGTTTTTGGTTTGTCATGTCTTTGCTCTCGACTGCTCCCTTTGCTGCTGTCAGAAGACGCAGCCAGCCGGATCCAGCAGGTCGTGGAGTCATACCCTCGCCCAGACTTTCTGTCTGCTCTGTGAGGATCTCTGGAGTTCCTGCCAGAGCCTGAAGTGTCTCTGCGTCTCCGGTCAGCCGGCTCAGACAGCCGCACACCTGGATGTTGGTCGTCTTTGTCTCTGGACTTGTGTGGTTCTGATGTAGATGCTTTTTCTGACGTCCCGCTGTCTCTTTTCAAATGGCGATGAGGAGATCTTTTAGACGACCTGCTCAAACTTTCTGTCTTGGAAGGTGGATCCCTCTGATGATGCTGCTCCTTGGAAGGTGAAGATGGTAGAGGAGGTGGAGGAAGAGGAGGAACAGATGGAAGGAGAGGAGGAGGAACAGATGGAAGTGGTGGAGGAGGAACAGATGGAAGTGGAGGAGGAGGAGCAGATGGAAGTGGAGGAGGAGGAACAGATGGAAGTGGTGGAGGAGGAACAGATGGAAGTGGAGGAGGAGGAACAGATGGAAGTGGTGGAGGAGGAACAGATGGAAGTGGTGGAGGAGGAACAGATGGAAGTGGTGGAGGAGAAGGAGGTCTAGTTATAGAAGCAGCTGCTGGGATTGGATCTGGATTTTTTGAGCGAGGCTGGTAAGAATGTCGACTCCACTCGGCCCTGAAAAAGAAAGGGTTTTGAGAAAATTCTAAATTTGTCGACTTCTGTTTGCTGCAAACTCTTGTTTAAATATTAAAACAGAAAACTCTTTTTCCAAATTAAATAAATTTGAGTTTCTCACTAAAACAAACTTCACTTCAGACAGTTGAGTTTAAAAAAAAGAAAAAGAAAATCCAACAAGAGAATTAGAAAAAGTGAAGCATGTCAAAGATTTGAACAAAAGACGCAGACGTCCTGCAGACTGCTTGGTCAGAGCAGATCAGGTGGTTTTGGAATTTAATAAACAAAAGTTGTCACCAACCGCTGATTGAGTCTCTGGATCTCTGCGTCTTTCCGCATCACTTCCTGTCTGGCGGTGCGTAGAAGTGCAGAGATGTTCTTCTTCAGTTTGTTGTTCTCCACGCTCAGACCTGTGTTCTGACAGATACACAGGGAGAACTTTAGGAGTCAGTCCATTCCAGATCCACATTTCCTATAGTCAAACTGTTCTTTTCTACCCTGAGGGAAAAGTTCTGAATGCCTCTTGCTTTTACTACATCCTACTTCACCTCACAAAGTTCTTTTTTACAATTTGATATTTGGAAAGAATGGAGAAGTGGTGAATGTTCACAGGGGTCTGCTGGTTATCCCTCACATGAAATGGTGATTATTTTCCTTTTATCATCAGTTCAAAAGTCAAATTCTGGTGTTTCTCAAAATGTTTTTGGTTGTTTTCCAGCAGCATGTTCCAACTCTAAAGTACCTCAAACTTCAAGGATTTCAGATTCCTGTAAACACAGTAAATATTGAGCAAAGTCTTCAGTTTATGTTTCCACAGTTTGATCTTCAATGAGGTGATGCCCCGAACCGTCACACAGCTACAACTCAAACCTCTTTGTAGAGTTTAGAGAAACTGGAAGTCTGACATGAATGTGAAGCAGAAACCAAACAAACCTGGATCTCCATCTGCTCCAGTCTCCGCCGGAGCTCTTTGATCTGGTTCTGGGCCGCTTGGAACCTGGAGTTCAGCTGCAGGAAATGTATGAAAGGGAAGAAAGTCTAAACCAGAAACAATCTGCTGGAACGTGGAACGGTCAATGAATTCAGCTGAAAGATCTGAGCTCTTATGTTCTTATGTTATGTAATGAGCTGTGATGTTTATTAAAGAATCATTTCTCAATTGTCATGTGACATACGATCTCTATTTTTTATAATTTCACATAACACACTGTTATGAATATAAGGATGTAGGTTATATTAAGGATGTCTGACATTTAACAGCTTGAATAATACAATTCTACATTGTTTATTGATCAGACCTCAAAGACTGGATGGTTTCTGGTGGACTCTCACCTCCTGGTATGATGACTCTCTGCTCTGCTGCTCCTCCATCACCAGATCTTCATAAAGATCCATGGACTCTTTCAGCTGAGAGTTTGCAGCAGTCGAATTCTCTGCAAAATGCCGAAAACACTGCACTGAAACAAACGCTCATTTCACAATACAAACAAAATAAGTGCTGCTACCTGTGGTGCTGCCAAAACCGACGTCCAGACCGTCGTAGATGTCCACAGAGTCTTCACTGGCCGCAGGGACCACGGCTGCAGAATGTACATATGGATCACGTCAGCATTTCAAGATTGCAATGACAACGTTTCAGTAAAAACTCTTTTATGACGTGAAAAACTGATTTCCTTTGTGACGGAGGACAAACCTGAACACCAGAATAAACAGCAGAAATGCTCTTACCAGCAGCAGCAAAACTTTTATCCATCATTTTAAATTGTTTATGGATTGCTCACAACTCCTGTAAAAAAAACAAAAAAAACAAAACAAACATCAAAACATTTTCACAACCTAGATTTCTTCTGTTGATTAATAGGAGAAAGCTTTATTTCCACTTTTTGCTGAGGCTAGTATTAAAAAACACTGAGAGAAGATCTTCCATAAAAATATACTAAAATCAATTGCTTTTCCTTAAAAGAATATTTTACTAGACAACCCCCCCACCCCCCTAAAAAGCTAAGACTTTATTTAATCAAATATTTTAACTCAACAAAAACGAGTTGGAGACTAAACTCCTTTTTTATAGTGTGCTTATCTCTCATAAACGCACTATTTATCTCAAATGTTTTGAATTTACTTTAAATATATAAAAAAATAATATGTTAATGAAACTACTAAAAAGGATTTTTTATACCGATATGAAGGATTCTTAAAACAAGAAAATCGTAATGAATAAAAATTCAAATTAAAAAGCCTTCACAGATATTGGTAAAGACGGGATGATAGTTCTTTGTTGTGGTTCTACTTTTCTTTACATTGTCTTTCATTTATTAAAAAAAAAAAAAAAAAAATCACAACTGCAGCCAAACATGTCTCCTTATTAAGGCAAAACTAATTTGTTTCAAATAAAATAATCATGAAAGTGCAAAAATGTGTAACTTGCTCTTAGTCAAAAGTAAGACAAAAACATCAGAGAGATCAGAGAAAAACAGTTTAACACAAAATTTCAGTGTTGTGTAAAACAGGCAAGCCCAAAGTCCGGCCCGTGAGGGAAATGCTGCTCACGTTCAATTATCAGGCTCCTTTCATAAAGTCAATATGCAGCCCACAGCACTTTCTATAAACTCTGTGTACAATTCCTTTGATTGTGGTTGAATAATCATTCACCATGAATGCTGTCTTCTGCAACAAAATGCACAGTGCGAAAAACTGACAGTGACTTTGGGAAAAGCATTTGTAGATGTGCTTGTTCCATGTTAGGAAATGAAAAGTGGGTCACTGAAATAAAATGCTCATTAAACAGATAATCTAATCTTAATGTTACTAGAATGATTTACAGGATGTCAGGCTGGATGGTTGCCCCTCTCATCTGCACCTCCCTAAATCTGGCCCTCTTTACCTAAGTTTGGACCCCCTGGAGTAAAAACAAATTCAACACATGCTAACATTACAGCTCGTCGAGGTTAGACATCACAAAACGAGCATTTCATGTCACCTTTAAGCTAACACTGAAGCCAGTCTAAGGAAATAATCTGCTTTGAAATCCAGCTCTGAAAAACAAATTAGTTTTTAATACCAAATAATGAATACGTGGCGAATAAGTGGTATTGAAATAGAACACG
Organism: Oryzias celebensis; assembly: GCA_014656515.1. Taxonomy (NCBI): domain Eukaryota; kingdom Metazoa; phylum Chordata; class Actinopteri; order Beloniformes; family Adrianichthyidae; genus Oryzias; species Oryzias celebensis. Next base: position 20,498,040 of record BNCR01000018.1, on the reverse strand, counting down.
TTATTAAAAAAACAACCTTAAAACATATTTTTGTTTCATTGTTATCATTAAACTCGTTTTACCTGCCCAAACCCGTTTTTTTCTTGTTTAAACTTACTTTAGCACCAAACAGTTTAGCCTCATGTTTGCAAACTAATGTTTAGTTTCATCAACCTAAAATATCGAAAACATTTCTTTAAAAACACGAAAGCACATAAGCCGTAAAAACACAGAAATACCTGATGTTGAGTCTTTTTGTTTACAACTGTCGAATCGCGCCAATACTTTGTCACACCGGAAGTAACGACATTTTCCCGCGGTCTGTCACTTCCTTTTTCCCGCAGGTTTGCAACACACCAAATAAACTCATCAGACCAGAGCCACGCCGTCAGTGGTACCGGTGGTTCTGAAGTCGTCGAGCTTCTCTGGAAACTTGCATATTTCCTCGACCAACCGGAACAAAATAAAACGGAGAGAAAAAACTAGCAAACCAGCAGAAAGCGCTCCGGCGACTCGCCTCGCGCTGGCTAGCTCGTGAGGCTGTCCTCTACGTCATAAACGGGTGACGGGAAGGGGCGGGCAGGCCCGACCCGGAAACAGTTCGGCTTCACAAACACACACGAGCACACGTGGATGAGTACAGGAACGTGCTTGTTGGAGCTCGTGATGATAATATTAGTTTTTCTTTACCGCATATTTAGATTTCGGGCGCGCGCTGTTCGGTTTGTACTCGAGCTCAGCGACGCGTGAGCGACAGGTTCGTAGAGGATGGAGAATCTGGAGGTGAGCCTGTCATGCTTAGGCTTCATCTGCAGACATGTCGACCGGAGCCAGCGCGAGCTCAAACACCTCCTGTCCAAGCAGGTAAGAAGCGCGTGCGTTCTGATGGCAGGTACATTCACGACAAACTTAAATCCAACTACTTTACACAAGGTTCTCTGGTTCTACTTAATGTTAAAACAAGGACGACACTGAAGGTAGCTTCCTATTCGCGAGGGCACTAAAGGAACATTCCTCTGTATTTTTCACACTCAGACCATCTAAGACCTGTTCAAAAACCGTTGGATCTAGACTGTTCAAACCTGTAATAAAGTATGCCTTGGATGGTAAAGAATATATATCGTTAAAAGGGATGTTCAAATCTGAAGACAGCAAATATAAAAAACTGAAATTTATCACTGATTTTGTTTCAACGTATTCATGTTTTATGTATTTGTTGATTTTGTTTTATTAGTCATTTTGTGCAGAAAACAGAATACAGTTTATTGAACAGTACATGTTTAGTACAAATTAATTACCAAAAGAAGGGATGTACCTGAGGAAGTGATGCACAACTTGTTTACACCAGGGTCCTTTTCATCTTATTTTGTGAAATAAAAGAAATAAGAAAACAAAAAAGAGAGAGAGACGATTGGGTTTTTTCAAAATTTCTGATTCAAAATGTCATCGGTCCCCAAAGACCCACGTGCGTGCCGCTGAGGTGGCCTAGGTACTCTGGATACTTCAAATCCTTCACCTCTCCTTCCTGTAACCTCACTCCTTCACTTGGGTTCCTCTCATTCACACACATGTACTCAGTCTTGCTGCCGCTAATCTTGATTCCTCTCCTTTCCAGGATAAACCTCCATCTCTCTAGCCTCTCCTCCACCTGTTTCCTGCTCTCACTACAAATCACAATATCATCTGCAAACATCATAGTCTGTGGTGATTCCTGTCTAACCTCATCTGTCAGTCTGTCCATCACCATTGCAAACAGGAAGGGGATCAGAGGCGATCCCTGATGTATTCCCACCTCCACCTTGAACTCCTCTGTCACCACTGCAGCACACCTCACCACTGTGTTACAGCCTTCATACCAGTACATGTCCTCCACTGCTCTAACATACTTCTGTCACTGCAGACTGGGGTCAGTCACCTGATCACCTAGAGCCTGTTTCAACTGCACCTTAAAAGTTATGCAACATTCTTCTTCCTTTTTCAGCTTCCACCAGTTTGTCCTCTTCTCTGCCTTTTCCCTTTCTTTCTTCACCTTCTTTGTCACCAGAGTCATCCTACACACCACCATCCTATGCTGTCTGGAAACACTCTTACCTACCAGTGCTTTGCAGTCACAAATCTCTCACTTCTAGGGATGCTCATCACCACTTCCTCAAGGTCCAACCAGAACTTTTCCTTCTCCTCCAGCTCCCATCATCACTCTGACACTTTTCTAACCTCCACAACACTTAATAAAAAAAAAAAACAGCTAGTACTTTTTATGGTCTGCATCAACACCCAGCAGCCAATCATATTCACACAGACCGTTTAAAGTGCAGAAACACAATGGTTGTTTCTTACGGCTGCATATCAGCATATATGTTTTCTTGGGGTAATTCTGCAGACATAAAAGTCTTCACAATTCTGCTTATCTTACTGTTGATTTGTTCTGTGCGCACGAATTAAATTTCTGAGTTAACACTTTATACATCTAAACTGCACACACACACGTGCACACTGTGGAAAAGCTTAAAATTATGAAAAGTAGAAATCTGTTCTCTCTGGCCTTTTTTAAAGCCACATATTGTCGTAAAAAATGTATCTATTAAAACACCGTGATTAATTACAATCCAAAAGTGTGATTAATTTGATTAACTGTTTAATTGATAGACAGCACTAGTTTTACAAAACGGCAAAAAACAAAAAGAAAATCAGATTTTTCTTTTTTTGCTGATAAAGCAAATAGCAATAAAGAAAATCCTTTCAGTTGGTTCATACTAAGCCTGGTGGGATACATTAAACAATACTTAATAAATCCTTCTTAAATCTAGCACCACAGCTGTTTCACACTTATGCAGCAGTATAAGTATACAGCAGGGTTACAACTATTCACTTTCTCCATGATTTGGTGTAACAGTTTGGTTGAAGGGTTGGATGTTCATGTTTGCCATGGGATTGTAACATCTTTGTGACCCCGCCTCCATCAGATATGGAACCATGACGACAGACAGTGCATTCTGGAGTGTTTGGCTCAGATCCTCCTGGAGAAGGAGCACACTCTACTGATTGCTCGCCACCTAAGACCCCTCGTTTTGGACCTGTTGGAGCGCAGTGCTCAGCGGGTCAGAGCCGGGGGCCGGATCAACCATGACCTCCACGAACGCCTCTGTGTGGCCCTCAGCAGACTGCTGGGTATCTGCCCTGATGCGTCCTCGTAAGCAGACTCTCCTTTGGGTTCTGTCTCACTCAGGTCAATTTGATTTTGACCCGTTTGTCTGCTTCTCTCAAGGTTTGCTTTGAGGTACTTCAGCAGCGCTCCCCCAGTGTTTCAGAGGCTCTTCTTCACCAATGAGGAGGCATCAGCTGTCCAGTATGGCCCCAGGAGGATGAAGCTGCGGGACCTGATGGGTGCTACTCTGCGTTTCCTGCAGAGCGACTGCACCAGATTTGGATCACTGTGGGACTGGAGTCCATGCTTGTCCCAGCTTCAGACCAGTGACGCCATGGTTCGGGGGTATGCAGCTGTGGCATGCGTCTCGACACGCATCTTTACGTGTTTCTTTACACTCCTCTTCAAATGCCTCTACACAACTCTTTATGTGCCTCTGCTCATGCGGCTTCACTTTTAAATGTTTCTTTACACACTTTTCTGACATGACTCTTTATCCAGAGACACTCCTGCACCCTCAAACCCATTGGAGTTGTGTGTTATTTCAGATTGTAAAGTCTTAATGCTATTTAGGATGTAAAATTATTATTTCAAAGACTCGCAGATTTTAGACCCCCCAGCCTGAAATTTTTCCTTGAAGGGTAAGAATGTCACTGTTAAGTGTCTGTTGGACTTCTAATGACATCCCTATATATATATGTATGTGTGTATGTGTTTGTATATATGTTTGATTTATTGTGCTTTCATGTGCATTTTGCATTATTATATTTCTTCCTCCATATATGCCATTTGCCATTCCTTCAGGTACACTGCACAGTGTTTAGCACTCGTATGTCACATGACTGATAACCAGAAGAAGGTCTTTCTGAGGAAGTTGCTGACGAATGAGGAGATCCTGCACATGAAAATGCTGTAAGTCATTTTTGTCATATATGAAACCCTTTGTCACGTCAAGCTGTGCTCTCCGCTCCAAACCATCATTCCCTCGGATGTTTGAATCCGTGTTGGTGATAGCAAGAACTTTGTTTTAGATCTTTGGAGGAGAGTCGGCACATGGAGACAGAGAAGGCCCTGCTGCTGGCCAATCAGAGCTCTGTTATGTGGCACCAGGAGCCGGCTAATAAGTTCACCAGAGGTCAGGTGGTATCAGAGGACCTGTCCCCAAACGTGGTAGCAGTTTGTGGTGTGGTGCTTCCCACAGTCAGCCCCAGACAGAACAATCAGGTGAGACGTGACACAGAAGCTCTGGTTTCTTGATTCTCTCCGTGCTTGATGGTGTTGTATATTCTTTTCAGCTGAACCCAAAGAACCTGGTACTAGTGGGCTCAACCTGCCGGGAACTGAGAAGACTGGCTTTGGCTGTGGCTTCGCAGAAACCTGTGCTCATCGAGGGCCCCATTGGGTGCGGTAAAACAGCATTGGTGGAGTTTTTGGCTGCCACCACGGGACACTTGAAGGCTTCCGAGATCATGAAGGTTCAGCTTGGAGATCAGACGGACAGCAAGGTGAGTGACGTGAAGGGACTCGGAGCAGCTCGCCCGCCACAAGAAGCAGGATAATAACTCCTCTGTCCGTTTATACATCTCAGCCGTCTTTTCCTTGACCTTCTTTTGTTGTGATGTTCGCTACACTCCCTTTACTATCCCTACCTTTTCCTACAATTTCACAGTGACTCTTTCTTAATTTATTTTCCATTTGACTCGTCTGTACCATAAACTTGCTTCTAAAGTCAATGCACTTTTACAGCTTGTAATAAACACATTTGATTGGCTGGATAGTGCCACTTGTGTCGTCTTAACAAAACACTGCACAGTACACAAAAATACTTCATAAAAAACATTTAGAAAGCAAACCTATTAAAAATGAAAATGCTCCTAAAAAGGAGCCCTGCGGATCTCCAAAAGTGACGCTAAAAGCTAAATCTTTCAAACAACAATGTGGATTTGTGGGACTCAGGATTCTCTCGTCTGTTTTCATGTTTCCCAGATGCTGCTGGGGATGTATCGCTGCACTGACATTCCAGGGAAGTTTGTGTGGCAGCCAGGAACATTAACACAAGCTGTAACTAAAGGCCAGTGGATTCTCCTGGAGGACATTGACCATGCACCTTTGGATGTGGTAAGTTTCATCCATTCTGGTACGACCTGTTCTTACACGTTAGACCTCAAACTCTTTTTTAAATATAAAATTTTTTCTATTAAAAAATGTTTGTAAAGGTTTCTGTGCTGCTGCCTTTGATGGAGAATAAAAAGCTGCTGATTCCTGGACGAGACGACTGCATTGATGTGGCTCCTGGATTTCAGTTCTTTGCGACACGAAGGTACAAATCTCATCAAATAACTTGAACAGCAGATTTTTAGCTTTTTGTCTATTGGTACTACTGGCACTACTAAAGCTGAAGATAGGATGAATATAATGTTTCTTTTCAGGCAGTGTTTTTTTTTTTTGCAGCAACAACCAAAGAAACTGGCTTTTAAAATGAAACATTCCTCTACTTAATTCCAGTAGACATGTTCAGACACTTTCCTTTCTTTATTTAACTTGGAAGAAAACTTGAATTCAATTTTTGAAAACTACAACGATAAAACATTTTCAAAAATACAAATGTTTTGCAGCGATCTTTAATAAATCTAAAAACATAGATATTTTTATTCTGTTTTGACTTGAACGAAGATTATGTTGGCAATGCCTCACACAGCTTTTTTTAGAACATGATAGAACATCTTTAATCCATTTGATTGTCCTCTGCATCCATTACTGCTGTGTCCAGCTTTTCCCAAAAGTTTCCAACAGGAAGTCTTGCTTGTATGCTGCAGATTGTGCTTCAGTGGGGGAAGCTGGCACCGACCGCAGAACTCCCATGCAGCTCTGCTGGATAAGTACTGGACCAAGCTGCAGATGGGAAACATGATCCGAGAGGAGCTGAAGACGGTGAGGAGGGCTTCAGCCTCTGACTCCGATTTGCTGTTTTTATTCGCACCTATTGCTGAATTATTTCAAAATTCTTCAATCGAGGTGGTTCTTCTGTGTTAAGGTTCTGGTCAGCAGATATCCAGGGCTGAGTGTGGTGTCAGATCGCCTTTTGGACATCTACTGTCAGCTGACGGGGGACAGACACTCTGATCCGAACACGAACAACCTTCTGAGTCCAGATGACAGTCGAGAACCTCTTGCAGAAGACCGAGTCTCGCCTCTGGAAGGGAGAGCTCTGTCCCTGAGGTCAGACTCTGCTCTACCGGAGGATTGATGTCCATTAACATGAAACTCAATCCTGTGTTGTTCTTCTCAAGTTAATCCTGATCAACAGACCCATCCAGAAGACTCAATCTCTTATTCCAGATTACAATCCTGATTTCTTAGCTTTTCTTGATGTTTTCTGCACAGGGACCTTCTGAAGTGGTGTGAGCGCATCAGTGTCAACTTTGACAACACATCTCCAGCCACAGCACAGCATGTCTTTCTGGAGGTTTGTGTGTTTCAATCAATGAAGAAACAAATACAAATTCATTAATGTTCTAAAAAACAACATCAAGAGTGAGAAGGTTCCCAGAGGCTTACCTCCTTTTACAAATATCTGTATTTATTGATTTCACATCTGAAATTGTGTGCACATCTGTAGATAAAAGTCCTTAAGATGACTGTTGTTTGTAAGATACACAGTTATTGTTTATTTCTAAATTTAATAGAAGAAACTAGCCTGTTTGATTCCATTTTCCATTTGTTTTTCCAATGAAAAATACAATCAATTTACTGTCAGAACAGTGTCATCTGCAAAAATGTATGTTTGTATCGTTAAAAAATGGCCAAAAATAATTTTCAAACCAGTAAAACTAATGGGAGTCCAAAAACGAAACCCTGTGATACTATTTCATCTATGTTTGTACGGATAATCCCTTAAATTATTGCTGGTAATTCAGGCCATCTAAGTCCTCATCTAAAAGGTTCATCGAAGTCCAGGTGACCTATTCTACTATGGACTCATTCTGGATTAGAGAGGTTCTTTACAGATACAAATCTTACAGTTGGTTTTAAAGAATTCTCTTGTATATTTCCAGTAAGAAACATGACCTGAAAATGTTTTATTCCTTCACACATGCATCGAAATATCTACAAAGGCATAATTCAGGTTATAGAAATGTTATTTCCATTTGATCATTTAGAATTAAACATGGCTGGACTTCATGCATTTCTCTTCTGACTACTAAGGGTGATGAAGGATGTAGGATGAGATTGAACTGAGTTTAAGGAAACTAAATGTGTTCTGATGTTTGAACATCCAGCTCAGTACTTCACCAAACAGAAGCAAAATCTAATCATCAAAGGAAAAAAAATAAAAGCAAGAAAAATGTTCTTAGAGTTTAAGCTAAAAGGTTTTCAACTGTTAAATTGGTAATAATAATTTTGCTAATTTCATCAAAATGACTGCTATTTTCATCTGTACTTTTTATGTCAAAACTTAATAAGTCACCTATTTTCATATTTTACCCAGATATGACTTTTAGAACAATGAAAACGTTCAATCTTCATGGAAAACTTTGTGTAACATCTATAAAAATGGATGTTTGCTGATACCAGATGTTTTCCAGCACCTGTTGGCTCATATAATCACTGATATATGCCTTTATTTTCCCCTTTTTTCATTTGATTTGATTATTTAAGCAGTTTCAACAAAGAAAACACAAAGGAAAAAGACAATAGCAATGAAAAATGTCTAGGTCAAGATATAGATTCATAAATTGATTAGAAAATAAATAAAAATAAAATGATGCTCTCTTCTTGACATTGTAGTTGCTCCTAATCACTAATAAACATATTTGCACTTGTACATACAGTACTCGCACAACACATTGAATCCATTAAAATAAGCATTATCAAAAAGTTTGCTTTTTAAAAAGATTTACGCACCTACAGTCTTTTGTTGAATAAAAGTGTTTTATTTGCGTCTAAATGAATGTTGCGCTCCCCCACAATGCATCACTGCTGCATCGCAGTCAATGCAGTTTGGTAGAAGCATTATGTTTGTTTTGTCAGCTGATGCTAGTTAGAACTTTTACTTTGAAATAATCTGCTGATACAGTGTCTGCTGAAACACATTTCCCTTGCTTGAAGTTTGTCTTGTTTTCTTCAGGTCTTCCCAGAATGCATTGCCTTTTTGATGCAATGTGTGGTTTATCTTTCATCAGGCTCTCGACTGCTTCACCGCCATGCTGTCCTCTTCCAGCAGCCGGCTGCGATTGGCTGAAATCATTGGAAGCAAACTCAACATCTCCAAAGAGAAGGTTTGAGAGCATTCAGGTTCTCTTCTGCAGATGGTTCTTTGATCTTCGTGCTCTGACGGCCTGGTTTGCCTGCAGGCGCAGCACTTCTGTCAAATGTACCAGCCCAGCATTCGCCTCAGCGAGCTGCAGGCCTCCGTGGGCAGGGCCACTCTGCAGAAAAAGCAGGCCGAAGCTGTGATGCTGACGCAGTAAGTGGGACATCCTGTCCACCCCCACCCTTCCCCCAGCTGTCAGTTCGATGCTGTCCCACAGACACCCCCGGATAAACCCAGCAGACCCCGGCTGGTAAATTGAACAAACATCAAATTGATTGTAATTGTAAACAAACTCGTCTAATGGCTCGGCTGTGTGGTCGCAGCCAAATATTCACATTGATCCCCTGGAAGGCGAAATGACAAGGTGACGACTTTTGTCCTGGAAAACAGACGCTTTTCATCCTCATGGAGCCACAGTTTTATGCACCAACGGGGTTCTGTGGATGGAATTGATCTGTTTTAATGATTCAAACAAACAAACACAGTGGGGAGTGCTGTCATTCGGGGTGTTTCTTATCCTTTTATTACTCTTTTATTACCCTTTTAGACTTTCCAGGAGATTTCTTGTCAGATATTGTTTTATTATTGAGATCAGGAAGGAGTTTTTGTGGTTTCTTCTCAAACCTCTGTCATTTTTCACATTATTCAGTCTTTAATGTTGATGTCAAATTGATACATTTCTGTTAAAACCTCCAAAAATAATCATGTTTGCGGACAACTAAATAAAGAAAAAAAATAATATTAAAGCGTAGGTGGGTGCACATTTTAGTGAGTTTGTGGCGGGTGTCAAATTTTACTCAAAGTATGAAGAGGAATTATTATAACGATCTGTTCCTTGCAGTCCCGGACTGCTGAAGGACAGAATAAAAACATTATTTCCTGATCTACAGAGCTCGTCTTTCCAGCTTTGCACTATTGAGCTTGAAGTTTGATCTCCAGAAACGAGCTGGAGGAAACCGCTGAGCTAAAATCTGCAGACTAACTTTGGCACTGAAGGGATGCTTTTCCATCTTCTCAAGGTACAAAGAGACATTTGCCGCCACGCGGGCCTCCTTAGTTCTGCTGGAGCAGCTGGCAGTGTGTGTAGCCAAAGGAGAGCCGGTTCTCCTAGTGGGAGAGACTGGAACTGGAAAGACCTCCACAGTGCAGCACCTGGCCAGAGTAACAGGTGAGAGGAGGAGTTTCTCCTTCTGTGAATCCTGGGAAGACTGGTGACTTACGAGTTCCCTCTTACATGCAGGTCATAGACTTCGAGTTGTCAACATGAACCAGCAAAGCGACACAGCCGACCTTCTAGGAGGGTGAGCTTCCTCAGTCATCTGTGCAGAAAACCGGTCAGAGCTTCAGCCTGAAAGCGTGTTGTTCTGCAGGTACAAGCCAGTGGACCACAAGCAGCTCCTGCTGCCTCTGCGTGAGGCTTTTGAGGATCTGTTCTCTCAGACCTACTCGAGGAAGCAGAACCTGACCTTCCTGGGTCATGTGCAGACCTGCTTCAGAGGGAAGCGCTGGCAGGACCTGCTCAAGCTTATGGACCACGTCTGCAAGTCGGCTCTAACTGCAGGACTGCAGGAGAAATCCAACGGTATTCTGGAGTATTCTAACAATGCTGGTAGTGCTGCTGCAGAACAAACCCTGATCTTTTCTTCTGCTCTGGATTTCAGCTGCTTCCCTGCAGGAGCAGTGGGAGGCACTCTCTTCCAAACTGAGTCAGACCCAGCAGCAGATCAGAACCTGCGAGACGGCCATGGTGTTTGCTTTTGTGGAGGTAAGTATTTCAAGAGGAATGGACCTTTGTGCCGTATAAGAGTGGAGTTTAGGTCTGACCTATGTGTGCTTCACAGGGAACGCTGGCTCAGGCGGTGAAGAAAGGCCACTGGATCCTGCTGGATGAGATCAACCTGGCAGCAGCAGAGACGCTGGAGTGCCTGAGTGGACTGTTGGAGGGCAGCGCCGGCTCTCTGGTGCTGCTGGACCGAGGAGACACGGGTGAGGACCGGCACTGGCCTCAGCGAGCAGAGGTGTAACTGCCTCGTTTCAAGGAAAAATCAACTGACATCAGATCAGTTTTAACGTTCAACAAATAGCAAATACATCCAACATTTCCATTGTTTTCTGATTTGGGGTAAAAATTGAATAATCTTAATTTAAAGACCACTGAGAACACTTCAAAAATAACTCAAAAGATGATCGGAGTGGGTTTGTATACCATCAGAACTAAAAATGTGAATATTTACAGAATTTTGTGGTTTTTATTTTTAATCCAGCTCGTTTTTGTCCAAACCGATTTTTTTTTTTCCTACAGAACCTCTGGTTCGTCACCCGGACTTCCAGCTCTTTGCCTGCATGAACCCAGCGACTGATGTAGGAAAGAGGAACCTCCCTCTGGGTCTCAGGAACAGGTTAGAACAACGAGACGCAAACATTTGCAAAAGTTATTGTTCTTATTCTGTTCATATTTAAGATTTAGTAAAAAAAACCAAAAGACAGTTTTTTTTACATTTAAACTACTTTTAGAATAAAAGGACAAAACTTTTTTTTTTTAATCTGTCATTTTTAACATAAAACAAAAATGTTTTCCCTGAAATACAATAACAGAGAAATACAGTGAGACATGCAGTGAGACGGGTAGTGAACCGCATATTATGTTGACGTCTCTGAACTCCTCAGGCTGACTGAGGTGTATGTGGAAGAGCTGGAGAATGAAGGAGATCTGCGCATCCTGGTTTCAGATTACCTCAAAGGACTGAATGCACCTAAGAATGTGGTCACTGGTATCATCAGGTTAGCTGCTTTCATTCATATTCGTTGAAAATGTTCTCATTTGCTCAAAACAAAATCAAGTATTTGCTTGTTGCAATTAGTCGTGGTGTTCCACAAGGTTCTGTTCTTGGACTGATTCTTTTTAAGCTATGCGCCTCATTTAGATACATTTTCATGTTTTTTGGTAGCATGACTTAGCTTTTATTGTACCGTTGAGGACAAAAGAGCGCTACATTTCTGAAGTAAAAACGTTTTCTATTCCTTTTTTCTTTATCCTGTGCACACGCTGTGTTTCAATCATCCAGACTGAATTTGTATCTCCCTCACCCCCTCTCTATAGTGATTTGTATTTATTTATTTGCAGCTTTTACCTGAATGTGCGAAAGGAGGCCAACACCCACCTGGTGGATGGTACTGGTCACCGTCCTCACTACAGCCTCCGGACTCTGTGTAGGGCCCTGAAGTATGTGGCTGGAAACCCCTGTCAGAGCGTGCAGCGTTCGCTCTATGAGGTAAAGATGGAATCTACCTACGGTGTCAGAAGAGACCTTTATTTCCTAGCATTTGCTTCATTACTTCACACTTTTGATTTTTGGTGTGTTTTTTGTTTTGTCTTTAGGTGATTTGCATTTAAAATAGTTATTTAGACTTTGTGGCACTATTTAGCGAACATGTCTTTTTTTTCCCCCCATGTCTTATTTATTCAGTTCATTAAGGATTTAACTCTGAAATATTAGTTGCAAAGCAATTAGGAATCATTAAATTGTTTTAAATGAAGCATCTTCTTAGGCTCAATCTTTGACATTCATCAGAAAAATTATTATTTAGCATTCTTTTAGAACTCTTTTCAGAAAGAAATTTAGCCTTTCTATATTTCTATATCTATATTTATTTTATCATTTCTTTTCCGCTGCTTCAGCTAAATGAGCATGAAGCCCATAGTTAACAGTAGTTCCCTGTTTTCAGGTTCTGTTTGACCAGGTTGTTTGCTTAGATCCCAAACAGGAGAAGAGAAATTGTTTGTGTGTTTTCTACAGAAGCAGAGGATTGATGGTTTGTTATTCAGTTGCTTGTGTCTGTGTGACCATCAGGGTTTCTGCCTGAGCTTCCTGACCCAGCTGGACAGAAGCTCCCACCCCCGGGTCCAGAAGCTGGTCTGTCAGCACATCCTGATGGGAAACACCAAATGTTTTAAACAGGTGAAACTTTTGTGGATTCAAAGGAAAGTTTCCTTTCTTAAAAAACACTCGGAGCAGTTTATTCATCAATGATTGTCAAAAGCTTTTTAGGGGGACCGAAAAGCATCCTTTTATGTAGTAAATCTACAGATATTTTTGATTCCTGAGTCTGAACAGAGTGACGTAAACTGTTTGACATTTTCTTCATGGTTGTTGGAGTGAGACTTAAGCTGCTTGTTCATTAGAATGAGAGATTTGAGGTTAAAATATAGAAACTTGTTTATTAATTCTCCAGCTTAACCAAAAACTATGAGGTCAGATCTAAAACTGATGTTTTGCCTCGTTCAGCCCATCCCTGCCCCCCCCGGCCGGCCCAGCGTGCACATTGAGGGTTACTGGGTGTCTCAGGGTGAGATGGAGCCGGCTCTGGACTCAAGCTACATCCTGACCACCTCAGTGAAGCTCAACCTACGCGACCTGGCCCGAGTGGTCTCAGCGGGGTAAGCTTGACTCCTCCCTCTGAACGACAAATCCCAGATGAAGCTTCACCAAGATTTATTTTTATTACAATTTTTACAAAATTGGCTCAAAGACTAAACTTTTGTTTTCAGAATTATCAAGGATTCAGAAAAACAGAAACATGGAACTTTATTTTGTCTGGCTCTAAAAATCTGATATAGAAACAGCTGCTACTAACATGTTGTGACGAATCGAAAAACGAGACATTACATGCCCTCTGATGGTTTTCTTCTAAATAAACACAAAAACAGAAATAAAACGACTTGAAAAGGTTCAAGCAGAAGTGGCATCAGTTTGAAAATTTCCCATCAGCACTTTGGGTTTGACAATGTTTCAAGGATAATTACGTTTTTGACATTAATTTTTGCTGAAATTTTCTCTCAAACAAACATTAATTTTCACAGAAATTTAAAAAACCACATTCAGTTTTATGGTTTGGATTTTAATTTAAATGTTTCTTAATATAGCCTTTTTTAAGGCTTTTTTAGAAGGTTTTTTTTGGACTTCAGATTGAGTCTCGCTTTAATAGCAGGATGTAAAATACTGCTTTTTGAATGTTTTCCATTATTTAAGTCCACCCTGTTAGTTTTAGGTTATCCTCTACATGAACCTGGTGTGTGTATTTATCTATACCAGTGGAGCAGCTCAGCTGCAGCCTCAGCTGCGTTGTGACTCAGCAGTCTGACACTCAATAGCGCTGTAGGTCAGTCTGGTTACAGCATCGGGCGACATAGAGCCGATGGATGATCAATGTCCTGCCCTCCCATCAACCCCTTCGACCTCGCAGGACCCATCCAGTCCTGATCCAGGGGGAGACTTCCGTGGGAAAGACCAGCCTTATCCGCTTCCTAGCCGCCGCCACAGGGAACCAGTGCGTGAGGATCAACAACCACGAGCACACTGACATCCAGGAGTACATTGGCTGCTATTCTTCAGACAGTCGGGGGAAGCTGGTGTTCAAAGAGGGTACGAAACCACGGCGCACATTTATCTTTCTTCATGTTTAATGAAAATCTGTCATAAAGGAGAACATTTAAAGCCGAGGTTTAGTTTGGTGACTCAAACGTCTCAGAGGAGCCTGGATAATGAGGGTTTGAAGTTTGAATCCTCTTTCTCTGAAAAGTTATGTTGACGTAAAATCTCAGAGAATCAGAAGAAAAACACAGCAAATTGTTAAATTTTAAAACAAACAAACGTAAAAAAAGCCAGAATTTCTCAGCAGCTCAATACAGTTGGAAAGTTTTTAAAAATGAGGAAAGTGTATGTGAAGAAGAGCTGAGAAAGTCAAAGGCAGTGTGAGATGATCTGTCAATCATTCATGTTTTGACCTCATTAGCTTTCATCTTGGTCCTTCTCCTAAAAATCTAATGTCCTGCTGCCGGTTCCCTTCAGGGGTTCTGATCGACGCCATGAGGAAAGGTTACTGGATTATCCTGGACGAGCTGAACCTCGCCCCCACTGATGTCCTGGAAGCACTGAACCGACTGCTGGACGACAACAGGGAGCTCTTTGTGGCAGAGACCCAGGAAGTGGTAAAGGCCCACCCAAGGTTCATGCTGTTTGCAACGCAGAACCCGCCTGGTCTCTATGGTGGCAGGAAGGTATTGGACATGTAACTTGAGGGAGGGACAGGTAGAGAAAGGGTACAGTTTAACAAACAGAAAATCTGCTTCACCCTCGTCCAGGTGCTCTCTCGGGCTTTCAGGAACCGCTTTGTGGAGCTTCACTTTGATGCACTTCCCAGTGAAGAACTGGAGAGCATCCTTCATCGGAGGTGCAGCCTGCCTCCATCCTACTGCTCCAAGCTAGTCAAAGTCATGCTGGACCTTCAGGTACCTGCAGCCTCTGTAAAGTCCACTGCTCTGACAGAGCCAGACTCTAAAGCCACTGATGTCCCCTCAGTCTTTACGCAGAGGATCCTCTGTGTTTGCGGGGAAACACGGCTTCATCACGCTCAGAGACCTGTTCCGCTGGGCCGATCGCTACCGGCTAGAGGAGCAGACGGAGGCCTCTCAGGACTGGCTGCAGCATCTGGCAAACGATGGTAGATTGTTTCCGTTTCGATCTCCTTACCTGCTTCAGATGAAGGTTCTGAAGGGATGTTTGCTTTCTGCTAGGATACATGCTGCTGGCAGGACGAGTCAGGAGGCCGGAGGAGGAGGTCACCATCCTGTCCACCCTGGAGAAGCATTTCAAGAGGAAGGTGAACCCTGAAATCCTGTTCTGTCAGGAACAGGTCACCAGTCAATTCAGTGAGTAGAAACTTCAGCACCAAATGCTGACTCAGCAGGTGGAAATCTTGTTGCATTTAGACCAAAGCATCCAGAGCTTTAAAGTCCTTTTTTTGATTCACAAAACAAAGAATAAAGAAATACAATTTTCATTTTCTTCAGATATGTCCTCCTTAATGAGAAAAAATTTACCAGAATATGTTAAAAGCACCAAAAACACAATTTTCATTGGAGCGGGCCTTAAAGGTGGTCACTGAAGGTCATCTGCTCATTTGACCTTGAGAATCTTCTCAAAACTTTAGATTTTTTTTGTCACCCTCTTAAGCGGCGCATTTCCTGCTTAACTTCAACTTGAGGTTTTTTGTGATAACCTTATTGAATTTCTAATAAGACAAACCGTCTATAGAAGGGTCTGTGTAGGTTCTCATTCATCCAGGTGACAACGTCTTGAAGTTGAGTCATGGCAACTAGACTTTAAATCGTCTTTCTTGAAACATTTAATCTGTGGCTTCATCAGTTGAAGGAGAAAAGGTTGCAGCTGGGATGCTAGAAAAAAATAATTTATTTTGCTCTTGAAAAACAACAAATGCAAACGCCCTAAAATCCCTAAAACGTCAAGACGATTGGACTTTTCTGAGGTCAATGTTCAGAAAAATCTTCTGCATTACTAAATCTGTGTTTTGGAAGTTCTAGCAGAATCTTGATGTAGAGGCTCCTTAAAGTATAGATTTGATTCCCCATCCTGCAGGTCCATCTGTTGGCAGCGTTCCAGAGGGGTTTGGTCATGTGGTCTGGACAGGGGGCATGAGGCGGCTGGCTGTGCTGGTGGGTCGAGCGCTGCGGTTTGGCGAGTCTGTCCTGCTTGTGGGAGAAACAGGGTACAAACCACTGGTTCACAGCAAAGTTCAAACTTCTGTCAAAAGACCTTGATCCTGATGCTTTGCTGTTTGTACCTCAACAGATGTGGAAAAACTACCATCTGCCAGATGTTTGCTGCTCTGGCTGGACAGAAGCTCTACTCGGTCAACTGTCATCTTCACATGGAGACGTCGGACTTCCTAGGAGGCCTTCGACCTGTCAGGCACTCCCATCAGGTACTGGTTTCATTGATGTCAGTCTGGATGGATCTCTACTCAACTTTAACTCTTAATTCTCCAAGACTTGAGTTCAGGTTCTGCTGCTTAAGCAGTTGTTGCATGTGATTGAATGTTTAAGAGAAGACAACCTCTACAGGTTAAAAATTAGACGATCTGCCAAAAGGCAGTGTTTCCCAACCCTGGTCCTCGGGGGAACACTGTCCTGCATGTTTTCCATGTTCCCCTGCTTATGTACACCTGATTCAGCTCATCATCAGGCTCTGCAGAAGCCTGACAATGAGAGTCATCAAAGGCAGGTGTGTTTGAGCAAGGTTGGATTGAAAAATTGCAGGATAGCGTTCCCCGAGGACCAGGGTTGGGAAACACTGCTTTAAGGAATAATCCATTTAACCAAGTAAACAGATTGATGCATCTCCAGTTTTTGTGAAAGTAGTGAAGGAGTTTTTTTTCTTTTCATAGACTGACGTTGAAGACGGCAGGCTGTTTGAGTGGCACGACGGGCCTTTGGTCCTCGCCCTTAAGCGGGGAGGAGTCTTCCTCATGGATGAGATCTCACTGGCAGACGACTCAGTGCTGGAACGACTCAACAGGTACTAAAGTCCATGAAAAAAAAACCCAAACTGAGGAGTGAAATCAAAATTGTTTTATATGATGAGTACATCATATAAAACTGTACTTCCTGTTTCCTGCAGATAAGTCCAATCACATCATTTCAGGTGATCGGGTGAACTCTGCGAAAACGGGCTTACGCACCAAACGCGATTCACGCAGTGGATGCGGCCAGTCACAATTTAAAGTCAATGGTTTAGACACGAATTGAGGTCCTGCGGCGCGAATTGAGTTACCGGCGCAACGCGTGAGTCTGGAAACAGCACAAATTCAGCGACATGCGCGGTGAGCCAGAGTAAAAAAAGAAATCCAAACTCTGTGGGGGGTCGACCCGTCTGTGACAACCAATTAGGAACTCAATTTTAGGCATGTGAAGCGGCCGTCATGCTGACTGAAGCTCACTATACCGAAAGAACATCTAAATCAGGGGTGCTCACACTTTTTTGGTATGTGAGCTATTTAAAACGTATAAAATAAAGTTTTTAATAAAGTTGTCATTTTAAATGCTCAAATATACAGCCATAAATATGCCACCAACATGCTGTTACAACACAAACACATGATTCCTGTTAAAAACTATGAAGAATCCATGTTTGAACAAATCCTTTTGTGACAAACCAAGCAAGCCCTTCACTCAGCATTTTGTGGGTAGCTGTCTTTATAAAGTGACAACCCCCTCGTATGTCAGCTTCTCTTGTGGCGACTATGGTTAGACCCCATCCGTAGTGATTGTTGTTAACGAAAGAAGAATTTCTTAAAATTCTGTTTTTGCAGTGTAACTGCTCATCTTAACCCGGGCTCACACTGCATCCAGTTCAGCTTTGATGCAGCCACCAGAGTCTTTACGTAACTTGAAAAAGTGCGAGTCGAGTCCAGTCCAGTCCAGTCCAGTCCAGTCCAGCCTCTTTGGCATTCCGAATCTGTTTTGTTGACTTCAAATTTTGGCTGAATTCCGGAACAAGCTGGAGCACTTTTTGTGACGTTAGAACAAATGAAACGA
The DNA here is from genome assembly GCA_014656515.1 of Oryzias celebensis. NCBI lineage: Eukaryota > Metazoa > Chordata > Actinopteri > Beloniformes > Adrianichthyidae > Oryzias > Oryzias celebensis. Next base: position 20,480,208 of record BNCR01000018.1, on the reverse strand, counting down.
CCTGTAAATCTAAACTGTAAATCATGCTAGCGAGTGTGAAGCGCAACAGGTACATTTTTCAAAATAAAACCGATTTTCCGCTGTATGTGTTATGTTTTCACCGGGGTGTAAACATTACATCATAGGTTACAAAGTGTGTGGTAGAGCATCATCTCAGTCATTTACACTATGTACGAAGAGAGGCTGATCATTCTTTAGGATACTCCTTTATGAACCTACATGAGGTCATCAGCAGAGTCTGTGGCTGCAGCAGGATTGCAGCCATCTGTAACCAATGAGTCATCTGCTGTAGCTAGACCGCTCTGGTGGCTGCACTGGAGCTGGACTGGATGCAGCATGAGCCTGGGCTCAGTATCTTCTTACAGTGATCCAGTCCAGCTATGTGACTCTCCTTTTGTCCAGTTAATGCTCTGTTTTACATTTCCCAGATCTAATCTGCCTTAAAATTCAGTCTGTATGACTGAAATTAAGCACACATTTTTCACAACTAGTGTTTTTAAGCATTTAGATGGAACCTTCAAGCTGGATTGTTTTTGAATCTGTGTAAGAAAAACTATAGAATTTTTTTTCTCAATGGTGCTGAAAGTCTTTTTGTGTTTTATTTATATTTTCGTTTAGTCAAAATCTTTCTGTTTACTTATCTTTTTACTCTTTCTGATCTTTTTTTTCCCCCGTATTATCATAGTTTTTAGTTGATCGAATTGTTCCACTGTATTTTCTGTTTATTTTTTTGTTTTTGTTTGTTTGTAACTCCAAAACAAACTCAACTCTTACTTCATCTCCTCCAAGACCACAGACATGCAGAAAATCCTTTGTGTGTGAGTGTGTGCAGACAGACTGAGATTTTCAATGCACCTTCAGTGTGCAGATTGAATGCAACCATCTTCGGTTCACTGCTTGCTACAAGTAAAGCTCTAAAAGATATGTTTTTGACTCGAGAGTTTTATTGAGTCTTTTTGTTTGTCTGGAAAAATGGGTACAAATTCACAGCATTTCTTTATAGTACGTTAACAGAAAGAGTGTCCTGACATGGATCAACATCTTATGAGTTAAAAATAAGATTTATTTATGTTTTCATTTCAAGGGTAAAAAGAATAAATCCTGGAGTCTGCAGAACATTTTTTATTTCTTCCTTAGTTAGTTCCAGCTACAACAAAACCTGTTCATGACATGTTTGGTGAGAACAAACGTCCTGTTTGTTGAAGATCTTCACTGTAGATTCCAGAGTTGGTTTAAAGAAAACTTCTGTTTCAGTGTTCTGGAGACAGAGAAGTGCCTCGTCCTGGCAGAGAAGGGCAGCGGTGATGACGACGACGTAGAGCTGATCAAAGCCGATGACGCTTTCCGTTTGGTTGCTACCATGAACCCTGGAGGAGATTTTGGCAAAAAAGAGGTATTCCTTGGAAGAACAAAGCCGGCAGCCTGAACGGTTTCAGATGTTTGAAGCCAAGTTCCAAATGAAGCCGAGAAGTGACCAGTGTGTGTTTGGACAGCTGTCTCCTGCCCTCAGGAACCGCTTCACAGAAATCTGGTGCCCTCAGAGCAACAGCCGCAGCGACCTGGTTCAGATCATCCACCATAACCTGCACTCAGGCCTCTCACTTAAAGGTAATGCAGCCTCAGGAAATAATCTTTAAATGTGGAGTCCTGCTGTAACACTTATCCTCTGCTGACTGAACACAGGAGGAGACATTGCAGAGCTGATGCTGGATTTCATCGACTGGCTAACCCATCAGGACTTCGGCCGGCGCTGCATCCTCAGCGTCAGAGATGTCCTGTCCTGGATCGACTTCCTCAATGCCGTGAGCGATCAGGACGAGGATTGCCTCATGACCACGGGACCTGTGGAAAACAAGGAAATCAAGTGTGACCTCAAACTGGACTCGGTCACTGCTTTCATTCATGCTGCATGTTTGGTTTACATAGACAGCATCGGTTCAGGTGAGTCAACAGTTTTTGGTTCTGCCGATGTTTCCAATGAAGTGTTTGGAAAAGTTTCTTTGTGTCTTTGCAGGAACCACAGTGTCCTGTGCAGACAATGCCCTTCTGGCTCGCCGGTTGTGCCTTGGCTTCCTGCAGCAGAGGTTAAGTATACTGACCAAACTGGATCAAGGAATGCTGAATGCACTGAGGGTCTATGACAGCCGCCTGCCACGCCAGCCTCAGTGGGGAGAAGACTTCTTTGGCATTGATCCCTTCTACATTACTTTAGGTTTGGATTCTCAGAGCACATTTAAAAACTATTCTACATCTGAAGATTCAAAAAGTTTGGTTTTCTACACTTTTATGGATATTTAACACAGAACTTATAATGACATTTGTTAAAACGTCTTAACTTTTCCCAAAAAATGTTTGGCTCTCACTCCCTGCATCCAAATGCATCAAAGCGCTTTGAGGGTTTAGTTTTTACAATGTGTTTTCCCTGGTGTACGCCAGAGCTCTGTTCTGGGACCCCTTGTCTTACTACCAACCTCCCATCCCCACAACAATAATTACAATACATTTCATGTACACTTTAATCAATTGTCTCCAGCCTTTTAGCCAAATCCCAGTTTAAAGTTATTTGTTTAAATCACCTACTAAAGTTGAAGTCCCATCAGTTTTCATGCATGAGATGTGTGAAGTTTGTTCTCCACGTTTGACCCATCTGCTGGGGGAGCAGTGAGCTGCAGACACTGCCACACTCTGGAACCATTTGGTGGTTTAACCCCCCAATCCAACCCCTTAATGCTCAGTGTCAAGCATTGGGTTCCATTTTCATAGTCTTTTGTATGACTCGGCCTGGATTTGAACCTTCCAGTCTCAGGGCAGACACTCTTCCACAAGGCCACTGAGCTGAGCTACTAAATAAAAAAAATAATTCTGACATTAAAATGATAAAAGCTGATGAGAAAATACACACAGGAGTGTTTCTACGTCTAACTAGATCATGCATCACATGTGTTATTGGCGTCCATTAAAACATGTTAATCTTTAGGACAAAACATTAAGTTTTTCCATAAAATTTGCCCTTAAAAAAAAAGAAACACCTCAAATGAGTTTTTTTAAAACAACAATTTCATACATTTTCAGATGTTGTTGTTTTAATTAAGCTGACAGTGTTTTCATTGCAACCACGAAATTTTTGGGTCATTTCTATCATAAGCTCCCACCCATACGAAGAGAGTTTTTGTTTTTGGAAAAAAGTGCATTGATTCCCACAATTGAAGGTTTTTGGTCCTAACATCTCTGACATGCAGGGGTGTGATCAATAGGACAAATCTGAGCTGTATGTGTCCTCTTCCTGAACCTCACGTCTGTGTAGGTCCTTGCCCTGAGGACTGTGACCTGGTGGACTACACCATCACTGCGGGCACAACAGCAGTGAACGCCCAGAGGCTCCTGCGAGCGCTGAAGCTCAGAAAGCCAGTGCTGCTGGAAGGCTCCCCTGGGGTGGGGAAAACCAGCCTTGTGGCAGCGCTGGCTAAAGCCTCTGGAAATCATCTGGTCAGAATCAACCTATCCGAGCAAACGGTAAATACTTGCTTCAAGTCTATCCTGAAGGTCTGGAGGGCTGTGAGGTTAACGGTGGACTCTTTGGCAGGACGTTACCGACTTGTTTGGGATGGATCTCCCCGTGGAGGGAGGAAAGGGGGGGGAGTTTGCGTGGCGTGACGGCCCCCTCCTGGCTGCTCTGAAAGCAGGACATTGGGTCGTCCTGGACGAGGTCAGAACATCTCATGTATAATACCAAGGCAACACAGAAACCTGTCTGTCAAACAGGACGTTTGAAAAACTAGTGATGCACCAACAGAAACTGACAGGTTGTCTTCCTCTAACAGTTGAACCTGGCTTCCCAGTCGGTCCTTGAGGGCCTGAACGCCTGCTTTGATCACAGAGCTGAGATCTTCATTCCTGAACTGGGATTGAGCTTCCAGGTTCAGCATGAAAAAACAAAGATCTTTGGCTGCCAGAATCCCTTCACTCAAGGCGGGGGCCGCAAAGGACTGCCCAAGTCCTTCCTGAACAGATTTACTCAGGTGAGAAACTTCTCTGTAGTTCTTCATGAGAGAAATCCAAAGTCTTTACACCCTAAGTCACAATTGCCCCTATGGGCAGATACAAGCTGTCTGCAGGAGAACAATGGTCAACTTCACGGATCATGCTGGTGACCCACACCAAATATGAAAATTGTAGACCGCTCGGTGAACCCGTAGAATGAAAATGTTCATGTACATTTTTCTATGGGCATGCTGCGGGCGACAGGTCATAGTGAACACTTAAACGACATGTAAGGGAGAAGTAGGGGAGATGCAGGCGTCTCATGCAGTTTTTATTTCTGTTTTTCAACCCCCCCAAATCCTTTAGACTGTGCAAGGAGCCCAGCAGTGCTTGTTCACGTGATAAGAACGTGCAGTCTTACTATTAGAAACTATGACATTAGACAGACCATAGTTTGTATGGGTATTCTAAAGGCACTTCTGTATCACCTGCTCAATCATTTGCGCACAGTCAGTAAAGCAGTATTCACACCCTTCTAACTACTAGTGTGGCGTAAAAGACATAGTTCAGCAGCATCACTTATACTTCATAAATATTTATAACTTCCATTATTCTTACAAATACTTTATGATACATTTACCACACTCACAAAAATGGTACATTCCATTTTCATGATGTCTCCAAAGGTGGCCTAACGAGCCTCAAGGAAACTGCATGTCACACCTTCTCCCGCTGTTCTCTGCGGTCCTCCACGGACCCGGACAACCTAATAACCCGCAGCACGTGGATGAAGCTGTGCATGCATACCATCATTCTTTTAGGAAATGTTGTTAAATCTGTCAGCATCACTAATGTCAGAACATATATATTATTTAAGATGTATTCCATTCAGTCTGGCTTTCTCTAAAACCGCAAATTAACTGTGTTTGCAGGTTTTTGTGGACCAACTCAGCAGTGAAGATCTGGAGTTCATAGCATATTCTATTTTCCCCAACATTGATAAGGAAATCCTGGTGAAAATGGTGGAGTTCAGCAACAGGGTAGGTGTTTCCTCAGCTCCATACACAGTGGAAGGCTTTAAACCCTGTTTTCTGAGTGATTTCTGCAACCTCGTCCTGCAGCTGGTTCAGGAGGTGTGTGTGCAGAGACAGTGGGGTCAGCGGGGCAGTCCCTGGGAGTTTAACCTGCGCGACATGTTTCGCTGGTGCCAACTGATGCAGAATGACCAGTCGCCTGGACTTTACAACCCAGGCCAACATGTGAGCTTGGTTTATGCGGACAGAATGAGGAGTGAGGCAGATAAGTCTCAGGTACGCTGCTCCACACCATCGCTTGACTTGTATCACCAAGATTTCCCCTCTTAGACTGGTTTTAGGTGATTTCGTCTGATTTGCCAAAATTTGGTCTTCGTTCAGGTGCTGCTGGTGTTCAGGGAGGTGTTTGGTGAGGACTCAGCTCCATACTGTGGTTCAAGGCACTTCCACATAACTCCTCTCAGTTTGCAGGTTTGCAATTTTCAACCACATCAGTTGTGTAACAGAAGTTGCTGGTGTTTCATGGACTTGCACTTGGGCGCTGCAGGTGGGGTTTTCTGTGCTGCCTCGCAGTGGAGGCTCCTCACTGGCTCTGGACCCTCCTCTGTCCATCACGCACAAGGCTCTGCGGCCACTAGAATCCCTGATGAAGTGTGTGGAGATGGGCTGGATGGCCATCCTGGTGGGCCCTACGGGCAGCGGGAAGACCAGCCTGGTGAGGCTGCTGGGACTGCTGACAGGACGCCGCCTCAGGGTCATGGCCATGAACAGTGCCATGGATACCACAGAGCTGCTGGGGGGCTTCGAGCAGGTATCAAGAAACCTTTATCTTCAAGTTTCCTGACAAAATGGAAAGAAAAACTCCCCATCTTTTGCACAATCTCCAGGTGGACATCATGCGGCAGTGGCAGCAGGTGCTGGAGACAGTGGGAGACATCATTGCTATGGTAACAAGGCGTGTCCTGATGTCGCTTGAAGTGGGAATTCGGGACACAGAGTTCCTGCTGCACACGTGGGGCCTGTTCTGCCAGTGGCAGAAGGACATGAGTCTGCAGAGTACCGGAGAAACGGTCAGCTCGGAGGCTCTGAACAAGCTGGAGGTCATCATCGTCCTCCTGCAGAAACTCAACTCCAAGCTCAAAGTCTTTGCTGGTAACCACCTTACAGATGAAAAGCTGATTGCTGCCTCCAGCATTCCTGGTTGTAATGCAGGCCTTGATCTGCAGGCATGTCCAAGCTCCAGAGGGACTTTACGCTGCTGAGGGAGCGCATGGCTCAGCAGGAGGACAGACGGACAAACGGGGGCTTTGAGTGGCTGGACGGCATGCTGGTCCAGGCTCTTCAGGCCGGGGACTGGCTTCTCATGGACAACGTCAACTTCTGCAGGTTAATCATCTGAAACTGTCCATCATATGTGCTTTGAAGGCCATATTTATGTTCTGTTTGTGCTCAGTGCTTCAGTCCTGGACCGCCTCAATGCTCTGCTGGAGCCCAATGGATCACTGACTGTCAGTGAGCGAGGGGTCATAGATGGGAAAACCCCCAAAATCTCCCCTCACCCTAACTTTAGGTTAGTGCTATTGGTATCTTGATACCTGCTCTGGTCGTTGGAGACTTTGACGTACTTTTGGTCCCCAGGTTGTTCCTGACCATGGACCCCGTTCACGGGGAGCTCTCCAGAGCGATGAGGAACCGGGGTGTGGAGCTGTTCATCCCAGCGGAGCAGGAGGAGTTGTTCTGGGACACTCTGGACTTAAAGACCTTGCTTCACACAGCTGGTGTGACTGGAAAGTGTGTGTGCAACCTGCTGATTGAAATCCACAAAGGTGTCAAGTCTGCCATCTGGGGTGAGCTGTGAATGTGGGATGATGGACATAGATGGAGAAAGTCAGATGGGTTCCTCAGACCTGTGTGCCTCTGCCTCTCAGATTCCCCGGCCTCGTCCACTGCCTCGCTGCTCCATGCTGCCGCCCTGCTGTCCAGCCAGCTGCGCAGAGGTCTAGATTTACCCAGCGCCCTGCAAAACGCCTGCGGAGAGGTGTACGCTTTGTGTCAACGAACCCCGGCCAGCCAAAAGGTATCCTGCTTTAATATGGCACCCCTAAAGCATCAGCTTTAGATGCACTGTAGTTTGAGAAGCTTATCTTGAGAAGCTTTTTGATTGTCACTTCTTCCTGTTCTGCAGCTGGCCCAGCAGGTGATTGAGCAGCACCTGGGGGTCCTGGACTCAGAGGTATGGGGGGGTGAGCTGCTGTGTCCTGGGGTTTGGCCTGACGGACTCCCCTCTGCCCTCCTCTGCGCCGAGGACTCGTCCTTCTCCACCGTCCTCAGAGACGGACAGGTCCTCCTGTCCTGCCTCAACTCTCTCAGCCTTCAGGGGAAACGGTAAGAGTTTGACTCTCACGTTGGCTTCCCTTCAGATGTGAATGGGAAATTCTCTTATCTGACACACTTCAGCAAAACGTGTATTATCACCAAAAGGATAGTTCATCGTCTCACTAAACGTTGCCATAGCAACCATGCAGACTAAAGTTATGTTTTCACTTTGGGGCTACAAAGAGGAAATATGGTTGTTAAAAAAATCAATCCTGATTTTTTTTTTTTTTTTTTTTTTTTACATTTGAAAATGTATGTGATCTGCTGATTTTGTAGTTTTGATTCTCAGGGTTCCTCTTGCATTTGCTGATCTGTGTTTTCTGCATTTTTATCAGTCAAGTGTGACACCTCACCCCTGTTCTTCTGAACATCACATGTACTGTCTGTGTAGGAATCGTCCTCTCAGCTTACATGACCTGCAGCGAGCTCTGCAGGGCAGCGGCGTCCATGAAGGCCTGCATTTCCCCAGAGAAGGAGGGGGTCCAGAAGATCCTCTGAGGCTCCTCCCCACAGCGGTGCGGCTCGTCACAGAGAGAGCCTCTCATGGAGACTGGATCCTCCGCAGAAGCTGGCTCTCACATCTGGTGAAGAGCTTCCAAGATTCTCCAGGTTTGTTTTCCGTTTGAAAGTTCCAGACCATCATCATCTCCATCCTTCACTGTTTTGGCAGAATGAAGGGATGTTTAGGAGAACTTTGTTCTGTGATGCTGTTGTTTCAGATCCGGTGCTGGTTCAGATGGAGGCGGGTATCAAGGTTCTGAAAGCTGCGTTCAACAGCAAACTTGGTGCAAAGGGGATGTCACTGTCGGGGATTCTCCAGCCTCACGACACAGGTAAGATTGGAACTTTTAAAAATGTTATGTTAATTGATCTAATGACTTTTTCCTTAAATTAGATTTGTGGAAAAGCTGCATGTTCATAGTAAGACATTGTTTGTCTGTTTAAAGCTGCTCTAAAGCGTCATGTGACTTCCTAGACCAGGGGTCTGCAACCATATACCCACTTAAAGAGCCATTTAGGCCGATTTCTCACTGACAAAAACCCAATAGGAGCCACAAAGTCTGATTCACCTTTTAAAAAAATAACATACTGATTTGCATTGACATTGAGGTAAATATGTATTTGAACACCCTGTGTTTGCAGGTTCTCCCACTTAGTAATCATGGGGGAGTCTGAGATTTACATCTTGATGCTTGCCCACTGTGAGAGGCATAATCTAAAATAAAATCTGGAAATCACATTGTGCGATACAAAAAAACTATATTTGTTGTCTACTGCTGCATACTAAGGTATTTGGCCCACTCATCCACACAGATCTTCTCTAGATCAGTCAGGTTTCTGGCTGTTGCTGACAACACGTTTGAGCTCCCTCCAAAGATTTTTTGGGGGGTTTAGGTCTGGATACAGGCTAGGTCACTCCAGAACATTGATATGCTTCTTATGGAACCACTCCTTGGTTCTCCTGGCTGTGTGCTTTGGGTCATTGTTATGTTGGATGACCCAGACACGACCCGTCATCAGTGCTCTAACTGAGGGAAAGAGGTTGTTCCCCAAAAGCTCACAAAACATGCCCCCGGTCATCTTCACCTTAATACAGTGCTTTGGTCCTGTCCCTTGTGCAGAAAAACACCCCCATAGCCTGACACTACCACCCCCACGCTTCACATTAGAGATGGTGCTGTTGGAATGATACTCTTTCTTCTTTCCCGTAACACGATGAGTAGAATTCAGACCAAAAAGGTCTATTTTGGTCCCACGTCTCCTCTGGGTCATCCAAATGGTCATTAAGTTGGAACTGGACATGTGCTGGTTTAAGTAGGGGAACCTTCCGTGCCATGCATGATTTCAAACAATGTCATTGTAGTGTGTTACCAGCAATAACCTTGGAAAAAGTGGATGAGAGATTCATTCATTTATTTTAAAGGGCTCTATGAAAGCATCGATGAGCAATGCACGTCTCCATGTGTAAGTTCATGAAAATATGAAAAAAGGTGAGGAGCGGCAGGAGAAAGCCACTCTCTGTCTGTAACCAGTGGGAGGGGTTTTATTGCAGCAGGGGACTCAGTGAAGAAATTTGAAGAAGTAAATTCTGCTTCACTTCCTTTTTTTTTTGTTTTATGAAATAAAGCATGATTTATCTGTTTTGTTTTCCTTAATACCCAGTGTAGTCTGAAAATGTTTTATTTTTTAAAATAAAAAGAAGTTTGATTTTTCTTAACCCAGAGAATGAAAATGGGTAACATGTGGTCTTTTAGGTGAAAATAGTGTATTTTTGGACAAAAATCTTGAATGAAATGGCTCTCCAGATGCCGTTGCATTTTTATTTGCTTGTCAGACATAAGTACCTTTTCTGTGGAAAGGTCTTTTAGCACAAACCTCCTCTGGAGTGTTCTGACGGAAACATTAAAGCCGTGGTTGAAATGTAGCAGCTTTTTGGGGTAATGCTAACACCAGCTGCCCTCCTACTCTCCAGATGATCACAGGATGTTGGTGGACATGCGCTGGAACAAACAATATTTGGAGATTTTGGTCAATAAGTTCCACTTTGAGGATAAAGACAGACGCACAGAGTTTCTGCAAACTCTGGATGCTGTCGCTAACAGGTAGGATCAGAGATGAGCTCTTGTAGCATTTGCTGCTGTAGCTTTGTGTAGAAAGTGCTCTTGTGTGCTAGGATGGTTCTGATGATGGACAGAGAGGAGAAGTCTGTCCTCTGCTCCTGCGCCCTCAATAAGTCTGCCCAGAACTGTGCCCTGAGGATCTCCAGCGCTTTCAGTAAAGGTAAACCGGTTCTCTACAGCCAACATTTGCAGAAGTAACCCACAGATGACATCATGGGCTGTAATGAAAGCTTCCTCTCCCTCAGGGATGGTGAACGTGGCTCAGCTGCCTCACCCAGTCCTCATGCACCTTCAGACGTTCTTCCAGCTCTGGGACTGTTTCGTCCTGCAGGCAGTGGAGAGCGGACAACCCAACATCCCAGAGCATGTCATGTTTGAGGTCAGAACCCTCCCAACTTTAGTAGATCTACTATGTTCTTCTACCACATTAGAATAAAAACATAAACTCAGTCATGAAAGCTTAAAAGGATTATATTTCAGTGGATCTTTGTGCTTTCATGCAATCCTTTTTTTATTGTTTTGCACCAGATTTATGGTGTAGAATCAGGGCTGAAATTTTGATAACCGTAATACAACAACTTGAAACTGAAAGCTGAAAAATTCATGTTAAAATTTAAAATAAATAAAGCAAAAACAAACTTTGAAAAAGTGAATGTTTTTTGCAAGTTAAATAAACGGTGGGGCTCGAAAGTTTGGGCACACAAGGTAAAATGTTACATAATTGTGCGTAAAGAACCCAAGGAAAGATTGAAAAATCTTCTAAAGGCATCAGTTTACAGATGAGACTTTCTTTTAATATTTCAAAAAAATTGCTTTATTTCCACCATCTACCCTTTCAGTATAACAGAAAAAAACAACGGCATTTGCAAAAGTTTGGGCACCTTGCAGCATTTATAGTCTGCACTTTAGGAAAAGCGGAGCATCATGGATTGTTCACAATCATGGTTTGCAAAGACCAGGTGATTTCAATCTGATTTGAAATGATCTGAGTCATCTGACCTTACCCCAACAATCAGCATCCTGGGTTCTTCAAGCAGTTGTCCAGAACAATGAAACTGAAAATACTTGATGCTCACAAAGCAGGAGAAGGCTAGAAGAAGATAGCAGAGTGTTTTCAGATGCCAATATCCTCTGTTCAGAATGTCATTTAGAAATCGCACTAAACAGGAACAGTGAAAGTTAAAGCAAAATCTGGAAGACCAAGAAAAATCTCAGACAGAGCAGCTCGCAGGTTTGGGAGAAAACAAAGACAAAACCCACGTTTGACTGCAGCATCCCTCCAGAAAGACCTGCAGACTCTGGAGTTGTGCTACATTGTTCTACTGTCAAGAGATACTTGTACAAATATGGTCTTCATGGAAGAGTTATCAGAAGAAAACCTCTTCCACGTCCTCACCACAAAATTCAACCTTTGAAGTTGGCAAATGAACATAGAAACAACCCTGATGCCTTTTGGAAACAAGCTCTGTGGACCAACAAGTTTAAAATGTAACTTTTTGGCAACAATGAGCAAAGGAAGATTTGGAGAAGAAAAGGACCAGCGTTTAAAGAAAATAACTTCTGTCCAACTGTTAAGCATGGGGGTGGATCAATCATGCTTTGGGGCTTGTATTGCAGCCAGCAGCACAGGAGATATTTCATGAGTAGAAGAAAGAATGAATTCCAGAAAATTTCAGCAAATTTGGTAACTAACTTGATGTCATCTGTGAAAAAGTTACATTTGAAGAGAGGATAACTTCTACAAATGGATAATGATCCTAAACACACCTCAAAATCCACACTGTCTTACATTAAGACACAAACAGAAGGTTTTGCAGTGGCCTTCCCAATCATCTGACCTCAAGATCATTAAAAATCTATGGATAGACCTGAAAAGAGCAGTGTGGAACAGACATCCCAGAAATCTCAAAGAACTGGAAGACTTTTGTAAAGAAGGATGGATGAAGAAACCTCAAACAAGAATTGAGAGACTCTTGGCTCGATGCAAAAAGTGTTTACAAGCTGTGATACTTCAAGGTGGGCAGTACAAGGTACTAACAATGCAGGGTGCCCAAACTTTAGCACACACCATTATTTGGTTTTCTGTTATTTTAAAAGGATAAACGATGGAATTAAATTCTTTTTTGGCACTTTAAAAGAATGTTTCATCTGTAAACTGATGCCTTTAGAATACTTTTCAATCTTTTCTTGGGTTCTTTATGCAGAAATACGTAACATTGTACCTGGGATGCCAAAGCTTTCAATCCCCACTGAAAGCTTAATTTTTCTCTGTTTCAAATTTTCTGTTTTTAAGTTTCATAACTCAAATTTTCAGGGTTTTTTTCAGTTTTAAATCAAAAGCTTTCGGTTTTGACTTTTGGCCCCTTTTTGGCGTTTGGGGGTGGGACTTTCGATAAAGGACCAATCAGAATGATGAGGGTGGGAGCTTCAGGCTCAGTGCATTCACTGACATTGAAAACAAATTGCTTCCAGAAAATTGAAACACAAACTATTCAAGTGGTCGTTGTGAATAACGTGGGCACAATAGACACATATTTATCCTTTACAAGTCATTCCAACTGTATCTAGATGTATCTTACAATAGTAACTGCTGAAATCTTTGAATAGGCCTCTTCAAACGTCAAACATTTGAAGGTGAGATTTCTGGTTATTGAATGCGACATTTTGCTCTAACAGCACACTGCTCTTCCCAAAAAAAAAAAAACGATTACTATCCTTGCATCTGAGCTGGGAAGATGACTTTTTTTATCTATTGAGTTTCTACACCAGTTTCTCAGCTTTCAGTTTCAATTTGTTGTTTTTTCGATTTTTAAAAATTTTGGCCCCAATTTGGCACCAACCAGATGAAGATGACAAAAATAATGTGATGGTTTCATATCATATTTCATCTTTTCAGAAGGGTCAGGACTGCTGTCGCCGACAGACTGTGGCAGTTTCCCTGACGAGTTCACGACTGCTGTTGTTCTTCACGTCTTTCCGCTGTTTGTTTGTGTGGTCAGATCCTGCAGCTGTTTCAGTGGCGTGATCGTTTCTGGGATGTGTGCTGCTCGCTGCCGGCAGACCGTCAGGGCGTGGCCGTGCTGTCGTTGCACTGGCAGTGGATGCACAAGCACCTCCTCCTCCGCCTGCCTCCGCTGCTCCTGGGACCTTCCCACTCTTCCATGGAGTAAATGCTTCTCTGACTTTTTTAGGCTTTTACAAAACACTCACTAAAAAAAATAGTAATTTCAATTAATTTACCTTCACTAGATACAAATATGTGTACTTCTTATGCAGAAAACTGCTTTGATTTTACCTTTAATGAATAAATACAAACGTTTTCATAAATGTGTGAAACACCTCAGCCTGAATCTCTGATTCAGACAAAACGGTGGTTTTTGAAAAGGAAAAATTAGAAATGTATGCCCATTAATTTAATCTGGTAATCTTTACAAACATCTCTGACAGATTCATGTTATTATGTTTGTGTTTGATTAGAGGTCAGCAGGAGCTGCAGACACTCTCTGCCGCCGTCCAGGCTGTCCTGTCCACACCTGTCTCCGTGACCGCCGCCCTCAAAGTCCTTCAGAGAACTCAGGGGAAAGTTTTACCCTTTAAGGTCTGAAACCAGGATGCAGGATTTTCCTCCCTCAACTTTGCAAACATGAATTCTCTTATTGTAGAATTGACTTTAACCTCCTGATAAAAATCACAACTTGTTGTTGTTTAGATAAAAAAAGAAGGAATAGAAGGTGCATAGGGCCAAACAGTCAAATTCCATCATTGGTAAATTGCTCCTAAATTGCTGTTGCTATAATTTCCAGATAAAAGACAGAGGAAATAGGCAGAGTGATGCAAAAAGGTAGCATCAATGGGTAAACGGAGCGGAGATGAAAGCTAAAGTAAAGTGTTTCACCCTGAGTCGGTTTGGGCTTTATATGACCTGCTTACTGACCAAACATTGCCATAAATAGACTACCTTACATACTAAAACTAAAAGGAAATTAGCTGATCAGTGCTAAGTAAAGTCAAAAGTTGTTACTTCATTTGCTAAATTAAAGTGTAAACAAAACAAAACAAAAAAGGCAAATGTTCCATTTTGGTGACAAAACCGTTGTAAAATACTGATGTTATAAACATTTAAAATCTGAAGTAGATTTCATTCTTTGATTCAAAACAATAAGTGTAGTTGTGTTCATAATAATGTTAGTTTCCACAAACAATAAGGAGAAAACTGTTTTTTAGCAAAGCTTTTTTGTTGGAAAAAGCTCACTACTGCCCCCTTGTGATCTGTTGAGCCATTAACTGTATTGTAGCTTTTCCACCTGCCAGTGAGTACATTGTGATGGTGTAGATGGTGTGTCCAGCTGTTCTCCTCTCCTCCAGCTGGAGTCGGTGGCTGAGTGTGCATCTCGACTGAAGGTCCTCAGTGAAGTTCTGGACGTGAGCGATCTGAGGCTGGAAAGCTCTCTGGCTCCTCAGAACCAGGAGTTGCTCCGACTGGAGGTTGCAGGACTCGGATTTGAGGTTAAAGAAGGCCTCCTGGAAGCCCTTGGTCTCATTCTGTTAGCAAACAACCAGGTGGATCCCCGGAAGTCTGGTGAGCTCTCTGAAACTTGGATGCAGTTCTGCTTGATCAACGTGTGAATTCTCACGAGTTTTTCTTCTCATCAGGCGTTCTGGAGAAGTTGTTGTTGAGTGTGGAGCTGCAGCACAACCACATGACCTCCAAAGGGCTGCTAGAGAGCCGGTCCAGGTCTGAGGTAGAGGACCCGGCAGAAGGAGCCCGCTTGTCCAGAGAGGAGGTGCTGCGGCTGGGCCGCAGGGTCCAGCTCTGGCCTCTCACGGAGGTTCTGGCTGTCCTGAACCAGCTCCGGCTCAGTGCAGATCTTCTGAGCATGGCTCCTGCTCCTGGGTGAGATTCTGTTTTCTGGACAGGTAAACCCAAATGGCTCTGATCTTGATGTTATTGGTTTCTGTGTGGATCATCAGTGACCAGAACCAGGAGGACTGCTTACGCCGTGAACTCTCCAGACACATAAGTTTCTGCCTCCAGTCCACCCCCATGAGTGTTGGACTGCTCCAGTTCTTGTGGTTCCTGCTCCGCAGCGACCGGGTTGGCTATGACGATGCGCTGTAATGGAAGGAAACGAGGGAGAGGAGTCTAGATACTTACAGTTTTTGTTTCTTCTCCTCCAGCTGGTGGAGGCGTTACCGCTGGTGTGTTGCCAGCTGTTGTCAGAGGCCTTGGCTGGTCTTTGGACCTGCAGCTTCAACTCGGAACCGGACCGCTGGCTGAAATGGGAGCCTTCGACTCGTGAGACCCAGTCTGCTCCAAAGCTGCAAAAAGGACCGGCTAACGCGGTACTGTCTGTCGCAGTCAAGCAGCCCCTCTGGTTCTGGCTCGTCTGACCGTCATATGGTTTTCAGGGTCCCGCCCTGCTGAGCAAAGCCGTGTGGTCACGGGGCATGGTGGGAGTTCTCGGCGCAGACGGTACGAGGCGGTGGGAGCCTGGTGGGTCGGCCTTACTCTCTCTTTTCCGTGTCACCCTTGGGGAGTGGACAGGGAGGATCCAGCAGCTGCAGGACGCTTCTGCTGTGCTGTGGGACAACATGGGCATGGGGGGCTGGCTGACTTCAGGTAAACAATCTGCTGACCTTCAGCTGGGCTCTTTACTATTTTGGGTTTTAACCAGAACCGTCTCCTCAGAGGAACAGACTTCAGGCTGCAGGGGGCAGTCCTGCAGCAACAGCTGCAGAGCATGGCCAACCTGCTGCCCCCCAATCTGCAGGAGGGGTTCATGGAGAGCTGCAAGAACCTGGTGAAGGGCCCAGATCCTCTCAAAGCTTCCCAAGAGATCCAAACAGTCTTCAGGGACTTTCTGCCTCCAGACCTTCTCCCTGATGGTCTGCTGAGGGCCTGCAGCGCCTGTCTGCAGCAGTACGTCCAGAGCAAAACCCAAGGCTCCAACACAATGACTAATGCTGGTGTTTTCTGGATCAACATGGGCCTTCTGCAGATCAAAGTATGGACGCCACAAACCCTCTTCGACCCGGCTTTGAAGCGGGCCTACAAGCTCAGCTACGCTCAGCAGGAGGTCAGAGATTTTCCCAAAGTTTACCGAGATACTTGAGGAAAGAGGATGAAGGTCCTGAGGTTGCATTTTTTTCTCTTTCAGCTGGTTTCTCTGGAGGATGAATGGAGAGCGCGAAACCTCTCTTCTCAGCTGATGACCGGATCAGAACTGGAAGAGAGCAGCACCACAGATGGTTTCCAGCATCCACGGATCCGGTCAGAACCACTCACCTCCTCACATGCCCCTCCCTACACAGTGAAGGGGGATTCCATTCATGCTAGTTTATCTGATTCATGGTGGATGTTCAGGGTGCAGCTCTGTAGCTTTGTGGAACCAAACTGTTGGTGGAGCTCCTCTAGACAGCAGAACACAAATGTTTTAAAAATGTTTTTATCTAGAAAGTTGTGTCACTGTCTGTAATAATGTGTGTTTTGTTTCATGTGTGTGCAGCTTTCTGTGGGTCCGCATGAAGGAGGTTAAGGAACAGATCTTAGCGCTCTCCAAGAAGCAGGCCCACCGACCTAGTGATCCACAGTACGGTCCACTCTTCCAGGAGCTCCAGCATTACCTGAGCAGCATCGGCCGCACGTCTACCATTGAGCAGCTGCTGTCTCAGCTCCTAAAGACTCTGCAGAGCTCCTCGAAGTCCAGGTCGTCTGTCCAGGCTCTTCTGAAGGAGGAGGCTGTGTGGCAGAACTCCCAGCAGCGCTTCTGTCAGAAGCTTCTGGAGGATTACCCTCTGTACCCAGACGTGGTCGAGCCCATCAGAACTGGCATCCTGCAGCTGCGGCATGGCATGAGGATGGTGGCGTCACAAGTGGACACAGCTCTCACTCCTGTGCCTGGGCTGCTCCAGCTGGTGTCATGCCTGCTGGCCTTCCCCTCCCTGTCCCCCAGCATGCCCTCATATCTGGCTCAGGCAGACTTCCTGTGCTCCACATGCTGCATGGATGTTCTCCGCAGCCTGATGAAGCTCCTGCCTCAGCAGGACCAAAGCCATGTCATCCCTCAGTCTTCCGCTCTGCTTCTGACTGCCCTGCTGTACCTGGAGTGCCACGCTCTGTCCACGGGGGAGCTGAGTCGGGAGGCACATGGTCTCTTCAGACACATCTGTCAGGTTCGGACTTTCGTCCAGTTCTACTCATCCTGCAGTGAAGAACGGTAGAAGTTGGGTTTTTTTGTGGTGTGAGAACATGCGGGTCATGATGTTCCTCAGGCACTGGTGAATGAGTGGGACGAGCAGCAACGTCGGGAAAAGGAGAAGGAGCAGATGGAAGCCAGTTTGTACCGCAACCGAAGCAGACTCCACGGTTCGGGGCTGACCGAGGAGGAGCAGGAGGAGAAGGACTTCAGGTCCCAGTTCCCCCAATTTAACAAGGTCAGTTATCTGCTGGTGGTTTCTAATTAACATTTACCACAGACTTAAACATCCATCCATCCATCCATCTTCTTCCGCTTATCCGGGACCGGGTCGCGGGGGCAGCAGTCTAAGCAGAGATGCCCAGACTTCCCGCTCCCCGGCCACTTCCTCCAGCTCCTCTGGGGGGACCCCGAGTCGTTCCCAGGCCAGCCGAGAGACGTAGTCTCTCCAGCGTGTCCTGGGTCTTCCCCGGGGCCTCTTCCCAGTGGGACATGCCTGGAACACCTCCCTAGGGAGGCGTCCAGGGGGCATCCGAACCAAATGCCCAAGCCACCTCAACTGGCTCCTCTCGATGTGGAGGAGAAGCGGCTCTACTCCGAGCTCCTCCCGGGTGACAGAGCTTCTCACCCTATCTCTGAGTGAGCGCCCAGCCACCCCACGGAGGAAGCTCATTTCAGCCGCTTGGATCCGGGACCTTGTTCTTTCGGTCATAACCCAGAGCTCATGACCATAGGTGAGTATTGGGGCGTAGATCGACCGGTAAATTGAGAGCCTTGCTTTCTGGCTTAGCTCTCTCTTCACCACGACGGACCGGTACAGCGACCGCATGACGGTGGACGCAGCACCAATCCGTCTGTCGATCTCACGCTCCGATTTTCCCTCACTCGTGAACAAGACCCCAAGATACTTAAACTCCTCCACCTGGGGAAGGAGCACTCCACCCACCCAAAGAGGGCAAACCACCTTTCTCCGGTCGAGAACCATGGCCTCAGACTTAGCGGTGCTGACCCTCATCCCAGCCGCTTCACACTTGGCTGCAAACCGTTCCAATGCATGCTGGAGGTCCTGGCTTGATGAAGCCAACAGGACAACATCATCTGCAAAGAGCAGAGAGGAAATCCTGTGGTTCCCAAACCAGACCCCCTCCGGACCCTGGCTGCACCTAGAAATTCTGTCCATAAAGACTATGAACAGAACCGGTGATAAAGGGCAGCCCTGCCGGAGTCCAACATGCACCGGGAACAGGTCTGACTTAGTGCCAGCTATGCGGACCAAGCTCCTGCTCTGGTCATACAGAGACCGGACAGCCTTGAGTAAGGCTCCCCGGATCCCATACTCCCAAAGAACCCTCCACAGGACACCTCGGGGCACACGGTCGAACGCCTTCTCCAAATCCACAAAACACATATGGACAGGATGAGCGAACTCCCACGAACCCTCCAGTACCCTAGACAGGGTGTAGAGCTGATCCACAGTTCCACGGCCAGGACGGAAACCGCATTGCTGTTCTTGGATCTGAGGTTCGACTATTGGCCGGACTCTCCTCTCCAGTACCCTGGCATAGACTTTCCCAGGGAGGCTGAGGAGTGTGATTCCCCGGTAATTGGAACACACCCTCCGGTCCCCCTTCTTGAAGAGGGGGGCCACCACCCCTGTCTGCCAGTCCAGTGGTACTGTTCCCGACTGCCACGCAGTGCTGCAGAGACGTGTCAGCCAAGACACTCCCACAGCATCCAGAGACTTGAGGTACTCAGGGCGGACCTCGTCCACCCCCGGTGCCTTGCCACCGAGGAGCTTGTTAACTACCTCAGTGACTTCAGCTTGGGTAATGGACAGCCCCACCCCAAAGTTCTCAGCCTCTGCTTCCTCAACAGAAGGCGTGTCAGCAGGATTGAGGAGATCCTCGAAGTATTCCTTCCACCGCCCGACAATGTCCCCAGTTGAAGTCAGCAGCTCCCCACCTGCACTGAAAATGGTGCCTGCAGAAAACTGCTTACCCCTCCTGAGGCGCCGGACGGTTTGCCAGAACCTCTTCGAGGCCAACCGATAGTCCTTCTCCATGGCCTCACCGAACTCCTCCCAGGACCGAGTTTTTGCCTCTACTACAGCCTGAGCCGCAGCTCGCTTAGACTGCCGATACCTGTCAGCTGCCTCTGGAGTCCCACAAGCCAGCCAGACCTGATACGACTCCTTCTTCAGCTTGACGGCATCCCTTACTTCCGGTGTCCACCAACGGGTTCGGGGGTTGCCGCCACGACAGGCACCAGAGACCTTGCGACCACAGCTCCGAACAGCAGCAGAGACAATGGAGGTGGAAAACATGGTCCATTCAGACTCAATGTTACCAGCCTCCCTCGGTACCTGTTTGAAGCTCTCCCGGATGTGGGAGTTAAAGACTTCCCTGACGGAGGGCTCAGCCAAACGTTCCCAGCAGACCCTCACGGTACGTTTGGGTCTACCAAGTCTTTCCGGCCTCCTTCCCCGCCAACGAATCCAACTCACCACCAGGTAGTGATCAGTGGACAGCTCTGCCCCTCTCTTTACCCGAGTGTCCAAAACACACGGCCGGAGGTCGCCTGAAACGACTACAAAGTCGATCATTGATCTCCTGCCGAGGGTGTCCTGATGCCACGTGTATTGATGGACACCCTTGTGCTGGAACATGGTGTTTGTTATGGATAAACTATGACTAGCACAGAAGTCCAACAACAAAACACCGCTCGGGTTCAGATCAGGCAAGCCGTTCCTACCAATCACGCCCCTCCAGGTGCTACTGTCATTGCCCACGTGGGCATTGAAGTCACCCAGGAGGACAATGGAGTCCCCCGTCGGGGCGCTTTCCAGTACCCCTCCGAGAGACACCAAGAAAGCTGGGTACTCCTCCATGAACCGCCACCTTATCGTGGTGGAGGGGTTTGAGTGCTCGGAGGATCCCAGGAGCTATGCTGTCTGGTGCTTCGGCTCCTGGTAGGGTCTCTCATGGCAGACAGGTCCTGGGTGACGAGCCAGACAAAGAGCGGTTCACAAACTCCTTTATGAGAAGGCACATCAAAGATCGAGTTACGTCGCCCGGATTGGCTTTACCGGGGCCTCACCCTGGAGCCAGGCCTGGGGTTGGGGCTCGCAGGCGAGCGCCTGGTGGCCGGGGCTCCTCCCACGGGCCCCGGTCGGGTAAAACCCGAACGGTTGACGTGGGATCACTCCCCAGTGGGCCCACCACCTGCAGGAGAGCTCAGAAGGGGCCGGTACAATGTGGTTTGGGTGGCAGTCGAGGGCGAGTGCCTTGGCGGCCTAAACCCCGGTCATGGAATTTGGCTTTTGGGACATGGAACGTCACCTCTCTGGGAGGGAAGGAGCCTGAGCTTGTGCGAGAGGTTGAGAGGTACCAACTAGACATAGTTGGGCTCACCTCTACGCACAGCCTGGGCTCTGAAACTCAGTCACTCGAGAGGGGTTGGACTCTCTACCATTCTGGAGTTGCACATGGTGAGAGGCGGCGGGCTGGTGTGGGCTTACTCGTGAGCCCCAAGCTTAGCCGCCAAGTGTTGGAGTTCACCCCGGTGGACGAGAGAGTTGCTTCCCTCCGCCTTCGGGTGGGGGCAGGTCTCTGACTGTGGTTTCAGCTTACGGGCCGAACAACAGACTTAAACATTTTGAAGGATTTTTTTTAAAGCAGCTTTGGAGTTAAAAGACAACAGACTGCCAACACTAACTACAGGAGGAAACAAGTGTTTAGTCTCTTACTGATATTGTAAGTTTGTCCCTTTAAAAAGAAATTGACCATCTGTCGCCTGATGGTAGATTCACGTGTACAGTGAGAAATAGAAAAACCTTTAAGCGTAGAGATCAGAGGATTCTTGTAGTTGATGAGCAGGTTTCTCCACATATCAGGAGGAATGTTGGTCTTCTTTGCAAAGGATTTCTAAATCATTCAGATTTGGTGGCTATCACTTGGTAACTCTGAGCTTCAGCTCTCTCCATAGGTAGGTTTTCTATAGGATTGAGTTCCAGAGATTGACGGGACCACCTTGATATGCTGCTGCTTCTTCCCCCATTCCTTGGTTGTCTTGGCTGCATGTTTTGAGTCATTATCCGGTCGGAACACCCATGCACGAGGTATGAGGCTCCGCCCATCCTCTCATCCAAACAGTGAAGCAGCCCTGCACAGAAGAACATCTCTAAAGCATGTTTCCACCTACATGCTTGCAATGGGACGGTGTTCTGGGGGTCATAAGCAACATTTGTCTTCCTCCAAACACGACGGATTGGGTTGATGCCAAAGAGCTTCATTTTGGTCTCGTGACCACAGCACCTTCTGTGGTCCCACCAGTCACTGTGGGAGGAATCCCAGTCACCAGGTGCTCACCTTCAAGGCTTGGGTATGGGGTGGGCTCCCAGTAACGCCAATCTGGCCAGCAAAATCTGTGATTTTTCTTCACATTAAGGGGGTTCTGAGCTAATCTTTGTCTAGCTCGCTACCCAGGACCTGGATGCCATGGGAGCCCCCACCAGTGGCTGAAGCCCAAGGCAGCATAGCTCCACAGAGTCATTCAAAATGTAGCTACAAATGTAAAAGATAATAAAGCTAAGTGGGTTTGATTCTGAAATTCTGAAAAAAACCCAAACTAGCTCAAATGTAAGAAATTTAAAGGAAGCTTAAAAAGTTCCCTAAATAATGAGAAACGTGCTCAGGTAAAAACCTTGTTGCTTACTAAACTCCTAAATCTGCTAAATTGTGAAATATCTAAAGTGTTAAAAGTAAAAATAAGTCTTAAAATATTTACTTTTTTGAAGAATTTTGAAAAAAAAGGCTGAAAGTTCATGATTCAAAGCCATTTCAATTTGCTACACCAGATACTTTTATTTTGTCATTGCTAAATTAGCTAGACGATGTGTAGCACGTTGGCGCGTCCTCATGTCTGTCCACTCTTGAACCAGGATTTTGCAGACATCGTGTCCCAGCCCACTCTGGAAGGTCCGGGAGATTCTGGGCTGGAAGAAGGTGAAGCCCAGCAGGAGCCCTGTGAGGCGGGGGTCATTTCTCCGTCAGTGATGAACGAAGTCATCGCAGTGCATCAGCGCCTATGTTTGGGATACGCCCGATCGCTGTGGTACCACAACCCGACACCAGTTAATCACAACAAACATCACATCCAAGCCCTGGTGTCTTCATATCAGATTGCATCACCTATGTTGTTACGCTTCTACTATTTGATTGGTTGGTACCTGTGCAGGTCTAATTTTTAACAGTTTAGGTCTGTGGTACCAAAGCAGGAAGTGGACTCAGCTTCTTCACTTCCTCTTCAGACTCAGAGGTGGACCAACAGCTTACTGGCAGCGGACTCATGCTCTCAGCCCTTCTCCAGAACACTGCGCTGAGCACAGGAGATCTCTGTGGTCTGGGGGTCACCTCAGAAGGACCATACGACTTCTACCAGCAGCCCAACATGAGCGAGGCCCGTCTTTGCCTCCCAGTTCTGGAACAGCTGAGCCAGGCAGTGAGGCAGAGGCTTGAGGACTGGCCGGAACACCCAGCTCTTGTACAGGTCCGTTAATCTGTAGACAGTCAGTACCAAGGCTGACTTGACAAAATCTCCCTTTTTATGTACATGCAACCTTTTTTTGGCTTCTTTGTTTCAGTAGAGGTAGATTGCACTAAAAGGATTTATGCAGTATCTTTTTGTGTCAAGAACTTCAAAAGCTGTCATATTGGCTTTTCCAAACGTGCGTTTGTTTTAATGCTTTACAGCTGACAGTGGTGATGGAGAGGATTCTGGCCTTCAGTCTGGACAGCCCTCTGGCAAAGTTCTTAAACGGTTTGGAGATCCTTCTCTCCAAAGCACAGGTGAGCTCTTTCACTTGCTCTATCAAGCTGTAGTGTGTATATTTTTATTATAGTTTCTAGAAGATACTGTTCTGAATCCTAAAAACAAAGATGAAGGGAACAAAACTGCATCTGAAAAAAAATCACAAACCATCTGGAATATTGTCCACATGAGAGTCAGCTGGGGATATCTGCTCTTAGAACTACTAGCAACTGTCAAGCACAGGGGTGTGTTAGAGCTTTGTCTGAAAACCCAAGACAATGTTAATAACGAGACAGGAGTCAGAGTGCAATTTTCTCCGGAAGAGCGGCTGTGACCGGAGAAAAATTCAGTCCATTTGCCAAAGTAACTCTGAGCATCGCCTGCAAAGACACTCTTTTAATCAGTTTAAAAGAAAGCCCTCAAATATACAAATGGAGAGAGTGAAGCTAAGGTTTATACAGATATGTGGTTAGTATATATGTTATTCTTAGCCTGAGCTGTAGCTAAGCAAAGCCAACATTGGGTCACTAAAGCTCTTCACTAATCAGTTCTCACTGAGTGACTGCAGCACTACAAATGTTTCCTGTTCTTTTCCTTTCCCAGGACAGTGCAGGAGGAGCTTTGTGTGCATGAAAGGGGGGTTTCTTCAGACTCAGTATATATGTAAAACACAGTATTTTACAGTGTCCAACTACTACACAGTAGCAGTCAGAATACTAATAAAGTGTATAATTTCTTCCACAGGGTGAAGGTTAATGCATTAACAAACTAGATCTTATGTCAGTCTTTTCCTCTCTGCTGCCCTCTTCAGGACTGGGAGAACAATGCCAGCCGTGCTGTGTCTCTGCGGAAGGAACTGGAAGCCGTCACCCAACTCATTATCCAGTGGCGCAAACTCGAACTAAAGTAAGAAGAAGAAAAAGAGGGTTTTGGAATCCTTTAAGACTTTCTTAAAACTCTTCATCAAAGCACAATTGTGTTGCTTGCTTCTAACAAAACTGGGAAAACAAGTCAACTTTGTCTCAGTCGCGATAATTTTGTCTTTTGTTTCTATAAGCAGCCTTGAAGAAAGATGTATTTGTTGTGATTGAAATAGGCCTGTTCACAGTTACAGCAGTGTGTAATAAATTCTGGGAGAGGTCAAAGGTGAAGGCCTCATAAAATCTCATTTTGAGGACATTGCTGTGTTTTTTAATGCAGCAACAGCTTCTAGAATGAATGGAAAATAATTTATACTAATGTCCAAAAGGTGATCCTTTTTGCAGATATTTGCAATAGAATAGCACCAAAATAACAATTATTAGAAAAGAACAGTCTGTTTCCTGATATCATTAGTATTGACATTTACCATCAGTCAAGTTTCAATGACTTTAAACTAGTTTTGTACATTTCTAGCAGTGTGGATGAATTCTAACTTTGTACATAATAGTATACTAACTGGGATCAGATGGATATGTCCTTAATCATGGTGGGCGGCTAAAGCTTTATATCAATCAATCTAACCCAAGTGTATTTTAAATCTGCGTGAGGATTTGGTATTTGTTTTCCAACAATGCAGAAAAGTTTCCCGTAGCATTTTGCAATTTAGCATTTACTAAAGTAACTGAATAATATTGAATGCCTGTAATTAATGAATGAGTCAAGTCAAAGATTGTCCATATGGCATTTTTAGCCTTCCACTATTGGTGTTGACCTGCAATATATTAAAGTAATGTATCATGTAGGTCTAATATGGAAGCAAACAATGACCATCTAGTTAAAATCCTGACCCACCAACAGGGTAACCGTGTTTCTGCAGGTGGTCCTGTAATTTTAACTTTAAATATGGCAACGTTTTGTCTTAGTAGTCGGCATGTTTGTCATCCATTGAGTCCTCGACCTTTGACCCTATGCATTCCACAGTCATATCTGTGAGCTAGTCCATTGTTTTTAGGAGTGTAACAATTCTTTTCAACAACAATTTGGTTAAAAATTCCTTGACTTTAAACATGCACAACTGTTTGCAGGTGAAGAAGCTAAAGCTGTAGCTCAGTTGATGATGTTTTGTTTTTAGTTGTTGGTCAAACAGTTTAGACAACGCGATGATCCGACACTCGCAGAAATCCCGAAACCATTGGTTCTCCATCTACCAGCTGGTGGAAAGATATCTAGAGGATCAGAGGATGGAGAACAGTGCAGGTAAATATCAGAACTCCCAGAAACGGTTGATGCTGAAATCTTACTGTGACGTGAAGGGCTTCCTCTTCTTCTTCGTCCAGGTGAGGAGGTTGAGCGCTTGTCTCTGTCCTCAGCGGCCTCCACACTCCAGGCCTTCATTGAAGGCTCCTCTCTGGGCGAGTTCCACACGCGCCTCAGGATGCTGCTGAGCTTCCACTGCCACCTCCTGCTGGTGCCGAACCAAACCGGACGAGGTAGCACCTCTTTGTGCTCCTCACTTGCGCAGTTTTGAAACAGTGGTGAAAACTTGTCTGAAATTTATTTTTGCATTAAATATTTTGATGAAAAATACAGGAAATATCGAAACTGCTTCCAAATATTGAATTATTACATAACGGGCGTTTGGAGGCAGTGGGAGACATTTTTCCTGCTCGTAATGTTAATATCAAGTCCAACATCTGTTTCTGCCTCAGAGATGATACCAGCTTTTCTGTGTCTGCAGAGTCTTTGTCAGCTCTCCTGTGGAACCTCCACAGATACTACAGTCAGTTCTCTGAGAGCATCCAGGCCAGAATCACTCAGCTCAGACAGCCCATCGAGAAGGAGCTCAGGGTACGCAGAGATACTAAACCGTGCATGAATCTTCCCAGGTTCGCTGAGCTCTGCTGTGATGACAAACTCCTTCTTTTCAGGACTTTGTGAAGATCTCCAGGTGGAACGACGTCAGCTTTTGGTCTATCAAGCAGTCTGTGGAGAAGACTCACCGGTATGATGGACACATCCTCCTGAACTTTAACACTGAAGATGAAACTCCCTAACAGCTCCTTTCTCCTCCTTTTTCAGCACACTCTTTAAGTTTGTTAAAAAGTTTGAAGAAGCTCTGAACAGTCCCAGCGTTCCATCTCTGGTGGAGCAAGGAAGCAGCTTAAACCCAGATGATGTGGACTGCAACCTGGAGGAGACCCCCCTTCATCGCGTCCATCAGGCGCTGAGGAACACCCCACCTGGAAAGGGCAAAGATCTGCATGTGGAGGTCTCATAACGTCCATTCATTTCAAAGTTCTTCCAATGAAGAAGCTGTTCTCCACCCAGCTGCTTTTGGTGTTTCAGAGTGAAGGTCCAGAAGGAGAAGCCGACTCTTTGCAGGCACGTCTGCCTGCTCTGTTCAGGAAGATGAAGAAGATGTGTGTTCGGCTGCTGAAGAAGAGCCCAGTGCCTGAGCTGACAGAAGATCTCGACTGCTTCACCGGTACCACGTCATTTACCCAAAACGTTCTTCCACTTCACAACTGGAGTCAAAGCTATGAGTTCAGAACTCTTTGGCTGCAGGAGCTTTGTCTTCCTGCTCTCTATTTTGTGTCTGGAGGAAAATACAAGCTTCCTTTGTGGCCTTTTTCCAGGCGAGGTCATCTCTAACATGCGTGAGCTGCAGAGCCTCAATATCGACCTGACTGCGGATAAGGAGAAGCAGAAGGCTGAGGTGAAGCACATCCTGCAGCAGAAGCAGAGGGCTCTGTCCGATCTGTTCAAGATGCTCGCTGCCATAGGTCAGCCTCACCCCTTGAGACCTCAGTCTCTTCCTTTCAGCACTTCAGATCTTCAACCTTTTCCTGGTCTTTTCAGGCCTGTCATACCGCAAAGGCCTGACGTGGAGCAGAACTGCAGACTCTGAGCAAACCCTTGGCATGCAGCCGCTGGAGATGAAGACAGCGATGTTGACTGGGAGGAGCCAGAACCCCGCTGAGAACATGTAACTCTCCAACCCAACAGACTTTGGTTATTCTGCCAAGAGTTTCACTGCTTTACTTTAACCTCTAATGAACATCGGTTAACATGTTCTGTTTTGAACCTCAATAAAAGACAAGCTCAGTAGAAAAACAAAGAGTTGGAGGATTCAGGAAAACTTTATAAGGCAGCTGTAGAAAGGCCTCACCAACAGAACACGACTCGATGTGGGACAAAGGGGAAGTGGGAGCCAGAGATTGGTGACATGAAAAAGGGAAACTCTAGGTTGAAATAACCAGTCTGATCATCTTTTGATCTGTTTTCCTTCCCAGTGATCTTTTCCTTATGATTCATGTCTTGAGCCAAAAAAAGAAACTTTGCGTTTCTAGGATATCATTTCTGAAGAGTAGCAGGAGTTCATTCAAAATTCACTTCTGAGTTGTGGGCTGGACTGTTGCCGCAGAACAACCCTGGCCCCCCTTCCAAGCAAACATTAAAGATGCAACAAAAATGGCAAGAAACATCAGAGCTATCCATTCATACAGCTTAGAGCCAGATTCTAGGTCAGACGATGAAACAAAGACGTACATGGATCTGTTTGTCTGCAAGTGGAAACATTAGAATGGAGCGGAGCAGGGAGCTTGTGGTCTGCCCAGCGTATTTTCTACATCACAAATAGGATCTTTTTCAAACAGCAATTTTTCCATCTCAGAAATCTAATTTTAATCAGATTTTTTTTTAATGAAAGTCCTTTCATCATCAGAAAATTGCCATAAGAACATGTTAAAAACACTATTTTCCTCGGCGTGGGCAGTAGAGCAGAATCCGCATACAAACCTAGGTCCAAAAACTATAGCAGAGATCATAACAAAAATCCATTCAACGAGGCGATAATCACATCCATAATCCAAAGAAACGAGAAGATCAGAAACTGTTCAGGTTTAAACAGATTATGAAATTAGACTGGTAACTAGGATCAGAGTTTAAAGGTGCTTACACAACAAACGCGATTCTCAAGGCTGAGGCAGCCATTGTCAATGTAAAGTCAGAGGTTTAGACACGAATTGAGGTTCTGCGGTGCGAATTGATCGGCTGGAGTCTGGAAACAGCACAAGTTAAGCGGCCAGAGTTAGAGGAAAGTCTGAACTCTGGGGACATGACTGCGTCTCCTCAACCAATCAGGGACTCAACTTTGGGCACGTGACGTTTTCAGTAACAGCGGAGAGAAAACATCCAACATGGTGGATCCATCCATAGTTCTCCTGAATTTCCATTCATTTTCTCAACCCACTGTATCCGTTTCTGGGCAGCGAGGTTTCCAGAACCCGTCCCGGTTACTGTTGGGCAAAGGCGGGTTCACGCTAGAGAGTCTGTCGCAGAACCTATGGAGCTGTAGTGGACACGCTCACTATGCCGGCTCCCGAGAGAGGAGCTGCTGGATGGGAAAGCTCAGGCCTCCTGAACTTTGTTTTCTTATCTTCACTGAGACAATTAAAAAAAAAAGTCCCCTCATTTTATTCTTGTTTTCATTTTTGCCCTCGTGGGTTAATGTGTGATGGTAAGCATTTGAACTGAGACTGAATGAATGCAGGCTGACCATAAAAAAGCGTTTCCCAGGTGACAGTAAAAACTTAAACCAGAACAAGCTGATGCAGAGGAGCAGACTGAACCCCATCATATGACAGTTTAGTTTCCAAATAATTCTGGAGATGACATTTTAACCACATAAAAAAAAACCACAAACTTGAGAGAAAAAAAATCTTTGTTTTGTTCTTAAACTTCTGGAATTGAAACTGGAAGTCTGTTTTAGTCTGTTTTAGATTATATAAACTTTGGTGCAAATGTGGCCTTTGACCTTTGTGAAGGTCACCCCCTCGAGTTCAAATCTGGAGTCGCACCAAAGGTGCTTTTAATCATCCCTGAAGTTGCAAACTCCTCCCTGAAGGTTAAACTCACTGACTTCCGTTTCATTTAGCTTAATGTAAAGATTAAACATTTTCGATTTTTTCTCTGTGTTTGTGTTTGTAAAACAGGTTTCCATCAAAATAACCATGAAATGTTTAGGTAAGAGGCTCATACAGACTTTAAAGCAGGTTAAAGCTTCACTGTCATGTAGTCTCTTGAAACAGTGTGGGAGGGGCATATGTAAGCAGTGGTTGCTAAGGAAAAATTGAAAACTCACTTTAGCACAAAGACTTGAAAATGACTGTGGATACTTTTCAACCTCAGAGATGTAAAGAAATGTATGGTTGCTATGGACTAGTTGGAAATAGTATTTTTCTGCTCCACAAATCAAATGTTTAATGTTGCAGGTTGCTGACGGAGCTGCTGACGGCGTGGGACGGGTGTCAGAAATACTTCTACCGTTCGTGGGCCCGTAGAACAGCTCTGCAGACAGCTCTGCAGCACGCGGCAAAGGTGAGAAAGCAAAGTGGCGGCAGGCGTTCACCGATGAGCGTCTGCTTCACACAGCTGTGTTTCTGCGTGGTTGAAGGAGCTGGGTGTGGGGAACATAGACCGCTGTCGAGGCTTTTCGTCCCACCTGTTCAAGCTGCTGCTCGGACAGAGGCGTCGGCTGGTCCGGATTACCGAGCGCTGGGTTTGCCTGCGGTGAGCCACTTTAATTACCTTTTAAAGTCAAAACATGTTTGGCTCAGATTTACAATCCCATGATTCAATATATTAAGCTCAATAGACATTGACATTTTAATAAAAAGTAGTTTATTTCCTGAAGAACAAGTTCTTATATTACTAAAGATTTAAAGTAGTGCTGTCAATCAATTAAAAAAAAAAAATCCCACTTTTGGATTGTGATTAATCCTTTTCCTTTGCCACTGCAGTCACATTGTCATGACTGCGCTTCTTACATGTGATTAATTTGCGTTAAAGAATATTAACGCCTTAATGTTTTTTTAAAATGAACCGTTACCGCATTAACTATGACGGCCCCAATTTAAAGCCAACATTAAAAGTTTCTTCTCTTCCAGAAAGTTGACCAACAGCATCAAGACTATTGAAGCTCAACCCCAGACCCCTCCTGAGGACTTGGGGTGCATCCTCCCTCCCCAGGACCCCCTCCAGGACTGGGTGACGAGGGGTCGGGTGCTGGCCGCTCAGTGTTCTGCTCTCCTGCAGCAGCTGTCCTCCCTTCTGCATTGCTGTCCTGAAGATGGCCAGCAGAGGGAGCAAGTGTGCAGCCAACCCCCTCTGAGCTGTGTGTCTCCAGTGGCGGCCCTGCGCCAGCCCCCAGGCTGCCTCATGAGGAGGGGGGATGCTGTGTGGACGGAGCTGCAGCAGCTTGTGGTGGAGATGCTGAAGATTACCCAGAACCTGCAGCAGGACCTGGGTTCTGTGGATCAGGGGGGCTCAGTTCTGCTCACATGGTAAAAGCTGATTTGACAATCTGAGGTGACAGAAAGAAAAACCAGTTTGGATCATGGCAAATTTGTCTGCAGGAGCAACTTTGACACGTGCTGCTCTGCCGTGGAGCAGCTGGGAGGCGTGGCTGCTCAGATGTCCTACGTGGAGAAGTTCTTCTCATTATCCGCGTCTGTGGGGAGTCCTGTTTGTCAGCCGGCTGTGACCCAGAGCCTGCAGTTCATCCGAGCACAGGCGGAGGCTTTCAGCGCAGACTTCACAGCCTGGAGGACACAGCTGCTCTGCCTGGGGCCTCAGCACTCAGGTGAATGCAGGAACAATGGATGACAGCAGACTACAGGCTACTTTGACCTGAACTCTGACAGTCGTTCTGCTTTTTTTAGATGATCCATCTGGTTTCTCTTCTGAGTTCTCCGCTGAGCTGGAGGCAAACATCAACACGGTGCTGTGCGCCGTTCAGACTCTTGTTAAGAGAAGCAACAGAGATCAGGAGAAAAAAGAGAAAGGTGAGTCCAGCTGAGATCTGAGCATGAGGGCTCATTATAGCCTGACCTGCTTCTGCAGCAGAACCAGGAGGAAGAACTTTAATGTAAAAGACATCTCAGAGACATTAACCTCTAAGAAAGATGCTGTCATCAGTCAAAATCTGAACTTTCAGTTTGAAACTGGTTTCTGCTTGTTTTGTTTTGAAATGACTTGAGTTCCATTGATCTTTTGTAGAGATTAAGATCTAAATGTTAGAAAAAAGGAAAAATTTACACTCAAAACAGAAAAATGTACCCAGAAACAGTCCGAATAAAAGATATAATATGCATTCGATACGCCCCAAATACCACGTCCTCCAACCTCAAAAACTTTTTTCAATAAATGCGAATTTTTTTCACATTAGTGGTGTTTCCAAATCAAGCAAGTTTATCATCGCAAATCCAATTTGCACAATTTTATAGTTAATTGAAATGAAAGTACAGTCTTTTTCAATGCAATTTTGCAATTTTCTTTGCAGCTCAATGCGTTCTGTGTCCTGATTGGCTGTAGACCTTGTCAATCTCTTCCATGCTATGACTTCTATATATTTGGCTTGACAAATAAACATAAATCTTCAATCACCAGCAGATCTTTGTTTTCGTTCTATAATAATGGAATTAGTCCGTTTTCTATAAAGGTTTACATTTTGGAGCCTAAAGAAGAGTGATAAGTGTGAAAATGTTCATGTGTCTGAAAAAAATGTTAAAAGTTTTCAGTAAGGAGTTTTTCAGCTCTTTAAAGTTTGTACTAACAGCATGACTGACCACCTTCTGGACATTTGTTGAGTCAGCAGTCTTCATAAATATGTGGCTTCTAACGCATTTGAAGACTCAGGACATGTTTGAGTTAATTCACTGGTTAGAATTTAACTCCATGAGTTTCCAAACTGATTTTTTCTGACAAAAATCTGAAATACAGAATTTTGGTTTTCCTGTAAACTATAATCATCAAATTAGGGATTGTTTTGATCTATGTGATACTTCCACTATTTGTCTGACAAATGAAAAATATTTTTGGAGATGTTCATCACCATCACAAAGATTTGTTTTCTGTTCTCAGATGATGCTGAGGAGGAGGAGGAGGAGGAAGCATCTGTGGACCTGCTGAAGCCGGGTCACCTGACTCGCCT
Source organism: Oryzias celebensis (assembly GCA_014656515.1). NCBI lineage: Eukaryota > Metazoa > Chordata > Actinopteri > Beloniformes > Adrianichthyidae > Oryzias > Oryzias celebensis. The sequence continues at coordinate 20,448,278 of BNCR01000018.1, read as the reverse complement.
CCTGGAGGAGGAGCTGGAGGCTGAACTGGAGGCACTCTCTGCGGGAGATATTTGCATCCGATTGGAGAAACTTCTGCACACGTTGAGGAGGCGCAGGGACTCGTGTTCTCCTCAGCAGCTTCAGGTGCAGATGGCAGGGAGAGTCTGAGTGTGCTCAGACTCCTCTGGGTGTTAATCTGTCTGCTGCTTCACTCTCAGGAGGTCAATGACGCCTGCAGGAGGCTGCTGCGTCTGCATCCGCTGCTGGAGATTTACTGCGACATGCTGCGTTACTATCTGACTGTGTCGGTCGGAGTCCATCGGAGCACCGGGAAGCTGCTGTCCGTCCTCGCCAGCATCTTCACAGAGCTCGCTCAGAAGGTTCTAACCACTGAAATGAGCGGTCAGTCAGAGGACACGACTCGGCAGAACTAACCACGCTGGTGGTGTTTTCTCAGGGCTTCTGCCTGCCTCAGGAACTCATTCCAGGAGGAGATGGAGAGGGCGCCACAGAGTTCCACGACTACGAAGGGGGTGGGATTGGTGAGGGCGAAGGGACCAAAGATGTCAGTGACAAGATTGAGAACGAAGATCAGGTGATGAATGCAACCGTACAGACACACATGTACACACACCATTGGCTGTGTAAGAGAACTGGAGCAAGTTAGTGGGATTCAGTTTCACTAAATCAAAAACAGTTGAATTTAGAATTCAGGGAAACTGCAGCTTCTTTTTCTCTGTTTTCAGGGTTTTCTGATGTCTCCCTTGATCCCAACCTGCTCTTCTTTTTCCAGGTGGAGGACACCTCACAGGAAGGTCAGGAAAAGGAGGAGCAGCAGGAGAACGGAAACATCAAGTCAGAGGAGAACGCCATAGAAATGTCAGAGGACTTTGATGGCCAGATGCATGATGGAGATGAGAATGATGAAGGTAGGTCAGATCTGGAGAGGATGTGGAGGGGAAGGGTTTTCTGATATGAAGGATCCAGAAACGTTTCTGAACTGATGTTTTCTCCAGATAAAGATGATGAGTCAGACAAAGAGGATGATGAGGAGCTTGACAAGAAGATGGGAGATCTAGGAGAAGGTCAGACGGACACCTTGGATGAGAGGATGTGGGGGGGCGATGAAGATGAAGATGAGGATGGAAGTGACAAAGAGGAGGAGTCTGGACAGGGCATGGATCAGGTTTGTTCACGTCTCTGAGGACAACGTGACCTCCTGGACCTCCATCTGTGGATGTTTGTGTTCTATTTTCTTCTCTTGTGCTGAACTTCAGGGAGAGTCAGAACTTGTGGCCAAAGATGAAAACCTGGACTCTGCAGAACCAAACAAGGAAAAGAAGAACGAAGAAGAGCAAACTCATGAGGATGACAGAGAGCAGATCAATGAGCAAGGAGATCAGGTAGAAACACCAACAAGTTCACCAAAACCCAGGCTGAAGAGTCTGAAACATAATCTTTTTTTAAAAAAATATCACTTCGGATCAGCTAATTAAGTCGTTTTAATTATATAGATTTACAAGTTTCAATTTTGCCACAAAGATGAATTCAAAAGCAAAACCTGGAAATTAATGTATTTAATTATTTGAAACAAATGACGCACAACACCTGGAAATGAAGTTTGACACAAGCATGAATTGATTTTGATTTCTGCCTTTTTGTTTAATTTATATTTAAAGTTATCATCTTTTTTTATTTAGTATAAACAAATTTAATCATTCATGTCTTCAATATAGATTTTACAGCTTATCTGGTAAATGAAGCTAAGAAAAAATGTTTTTGACATTTTTGAATACATAATATTACATATAAGTTAGTTTGGTAAGAAAAAAAACAATATATATATATATATATATATATATATATATATATATATATTTTAAAGTTAAAAAATATATACATACAAGTCAAATTGTTATTACATTCATTCATTCATCCATCTTCTAAACCATTTTGTCCCTTTTTGGGGTCCCGGGGCTGCTGGAGCCTAACCCGGCCACTTATAGGTAAAGGCAGGGGACACCCCTGGACAGGTCGCCAGTCTGTCACAGGCGCCATAATCACAGAGCCATACACACTCGTATTCACACCTAAGGACAATTTAGAGTGACCAATTGACCTATGAGGCATGTTTTTGGCTAGTGGGAGGAAGCCGGAGTCCCTGGAGAAAACCCACACATGCACGGGGAGAACATGCAAACTCCACACAGAAAGGTCCCCCATTGACTGTTTCAAGTCCCCCAGCCGGTGAGGCAAGAACGCTAACCACTGCCCCACCGTGCAGCTTGTTATTACATAATAATTAGAATAATAGTTATTAAAATTAAAATGATTCTCTTCTTTCTCCAGAATAGAAAACAAAATCTTTCTAACTTTCATTATTCAGCTGCTGACCCCTTCAAAATAAAAGTCCGTCAAATATATATGTTTGAACCAATTTCCCAGACGAGAGAATTACGTGAAGAAAAGAGATTGGGTTTTTGAATGAAGCCCTGAGGTATTTTCTTTAAACACATTTAACATTATTTGGGATTTTGAAAAAAATAGAAACAGTTTCATGAAGAATCCAAAGTTTGAATGTGCATTAGAAATGCCTCTGAGATCTGCCTTGTCCGTTCCAGAGGGACTTTGACGAGAATGAAGTGGATCCGTATCACGGACAGCAGGACAAGGCGGCTGAGCCAGAGCCCATGGAGTTGCCTGAAAACCTTGCCCTGGGTGACGATGAGGAGGGAGGCGACGAAGAAGACGGTGAGTGTAAGGGTTCTCCTTCCACACAGAAATGTTGATGGAATACAACAGAACATCTGTGCTTTGCTTTTTCTTCTTGATGCAAACAAAGATTTTCTCCTTTGCCTGAAGTGTCCTGTTTAAATGTTGGCTCCAACTCTTTAGGGGAGAATCCCTTTGACCTCGATGATAAAGTCATGGACCAGGAGGTGAAGGAGGAAGAACCTGAAGACGGAGGGGAGGGGATGGAGGAGAACCATCCTGAAGAGGCACAGGATCAAGAACCCAAAGCCGAGGAGGAGGAGAACAAAGAGGAAGGAGGTGATGGGGCACAGTTGAAGGAGGAGGAAGAAGAGAAGGAACCAGGTGAAGAAAAAGAAGAGGAGAAAGGAGAGAGAGATGGTGATGCAGGGAATAAGGAGGAGACGGCGGTTCCTGTGGACAAAGGAGCTGACCCAAAGGTTTGGATGGAGATCCAGAGATGAAAATGAAAATGATGTAAACTCAGAAACTGCTCTCACAAAAAAATCATATACATATAAATATCTTTTTTTTATTTCTGGGACCCACAGGATGAGGAAGAAGGTGAGGATGAGGAGCACCCTGACTCAGATGAGAGGAAGGAGCACAGCGCAGACGGTCAGACCGGAGAAGATAACCTTCAGAGCGATGCAGCAGTGGAGGTGGCAGGGGAGGCATCGCAGAGAGACCAGGCCAAAGAGGTAACCCTCATAACAGCATACAAAAGGACTTTTTACCCATGAGCCTTTGGCTTTGCCTCAAAGGGCAAGGGGGGATTTAGGTCTGTCTGATCACTGCTGTGTTTTCTTTGAAAGCATAATTCCAGGACACTCAAATGTTTTGAGGAAGGAGATCCCGAAACGGTATATAACTGAAAATACTAGCAAGATGTTCAATCAGATTCTTTTTCTAACACATCAGTCAATGAACTTGTCAATAGTTTTAATGCCAATATATTAAGTATCATGGATAGTATTGCTCCCAATAAGATGAAGGTGATCTATGGCAGGAAAAAATCTCCAATAGAGAAATTTTATACTCGTAAAAAATGGAAAAAGAGAATGTCACAAATCAGAACGCAGATGTAAAAAGACTAAACTGCAGGTTGATTCTGACATCTGTTAGACTCCACTAAAGCTTGTAATGACTTTGCTAAATTCTTTACAGAGAAAATTAAAAACTTTAGACAAACAATTGTTTCAACCCCAAGTATGAACTTTATCCACCGGAAACCAATATAAACCCCATGGCTCAGTTTCAACCCATAAACAGTAAAGACCTGGAGGACATTCTAACAATCACAATCGGGAGTCGGTCCTGCTCCAGTTTGTGAACTTGTGGTTTTAACATCTGGTGTTTTCCCAGAACCACTGAAAACAGCTGTAATCAAACCCCTCCTAAAAAAGGACAGTTTGGATAAAACACAAAAGAGCAACTACAGACTGATATAAAACCTGCCATTTTTAGGTAAGATAATTGAAAACACTATTTTTCATCAGTTAAATGAATTCTTAATAAAAAAAAACACCTGCTGTGATGTCTTCCAGTCAGGTTTCAGACAGCACCACTGCACTGAGACGGCTCTGACTTAAGTGACTAATGACATACGATAGAATCCAGACAGTGGAAATATAGTGGGCACAGAAAGTAGTCAGACCCCTAAATTATTCACTATTATTCATTATAATAGTGAATAATAATAAATATTAATAATAATTAATAATTATTATTATTCCCCTAAATTATTATATTTGTTATATTGCAGCCTTTTGCTAAAATCATTTAAGTTCATTTTTTTCCTCATTAATGTACACACAGCACTAAATGAGTCCCCAGAGAAAACCCACACATGCACGGGGAGAGCATGCAAACTCCACACAGAAAGCTCCGCCATTGGTGACACCGTTTTAGTTTCCCCACCCGAGACTTGAACCAGGAGCCTTCTTGCTGTGAATCAAGAGCTCTAACCACTCTAACCAACTACTTAAAAAAGTAAAACGTTCATTTGTGACATCCATAGTAAGAGGGAAACAGAATTGTGAAGCACAGATGTGGGAGTATAATAGGTTGAGGGTTTACAGTTTTAAAAATTGTTGAAAATTTTCTTTTGACGGCACCTTCAGAGTGCAGAGTTAAATCATACTTTTATGTATTCAAAGCGTTCCCAGTGGTCTTTTAATTATGATTATGCAGTTTTTAGCCCACATCAAAAGTCCTGTGTTGTTTTCTAGGAATTTGTTTTTGCAGTAGTGAGCCAGTGTGTTTTCTGCGTAACAAATAAAATCTTTTTTTAAATGACATTTTTTCGTCTGCTCCTGATTCAGGACAATTTTAATAAAGAAATAATCAGAAATGCAATTCTAATCTTAATTTTCTTTATATGTGCCAACAAAGGCAACAAGAACATGTCAAAAACACAATTTTTTTCCTGAATGGGTTTTTAAAAATGTGTTTCATGGTCTGATAGGAGCATGGCAGCGGAGCAGCGGACGCCAGCCAATCAGAGGGTCATGAGTCCAAGATGACAGCCAGAATGGCCTCTCAGTCGCAGACGCAGAAGAAGACCCAAGTCAGGCTGTTGGCTTGTTTTTGCTTCATCTCCTCCTCTGATTGTCTTTAGTTTCATTCATTTTGAGTGTCTCCCTGCAGAGCTTCAAAAGGAAGCCGGGCCAAGCGGATGAGGAGCGGTCCACCGGGCACTACGACGAGCGCATCAACAAGCGGCTGCGGATGGTGGCCAGCAGTGAGGAGCGCTCAGAGGGGAACAAGCCGAGCGACAGGCAGCAGGAGTCAGACCTCCATGAGCACGTCAGAGAGGGGGAGATGGACTATGATGCTCAGACTTATGGTAAGGAGGACAGACTTTTTGCTGTTCATCTGCTCTCTGTATAAACATGTCTTCCTGATGGGGGACTACTCTTTCTGCTTCAGATGTTGCCAGTCTGGAGCAGCAGAAAGCGATGGGGCAGCAGAAGAATCCAAATGAAGATCAGGAGGATGAGGATGTAGCCATGGAAACAGAGCAGCTGGAGGAGGAGCTCAAAGCTGCTGAGGTCCAGGAGTTAAAACCAGAGCAGCTGGACTCCTCCAGATCCTCCCAGAAAGGTTTCAGCATCTTCTCCTCTTCTGCCTGACTCCAGACCTGCTGCAGTTGAGTCACTGATGTTCTCTTCATCACCTGGATTCTCAGGCACAGACAGTGGGGAGATGGAGGTTCAGAGGCAGAGGGACGAAGAGGAGGACGAGAGGCGGAAGGACCGACAACAAGCTGAAGACGAAGAGCAAGCTGAAAGGAGCTCTGAGTCCACCATTCACACTGTTCCAGAGCTGCTGATGGAGGCCACACAGGTTCACAACTACTGCTGAGGCTCACTCCTTTACTGGAGCTTTTAGAAAAGGAGGAATGTTGTTGATTTGATGTCATCAAAACTAACAAATATGAAGACGGATTAAAAATGACCTTAACTTGATTTATACACATTTTTTGCACATTTCAAGTGTTTTTTATTGACTTTTTAGTTATGAAGAAGAGGAAACAAAAATTGACTCGTGAAAGATTGCAAATTTACGGCTCAAATATGTTTATTTTTTAACTAAAAAAGAGATTTCTGCTTGAAAAGATACTTGTTTCTGCTTAAAAAAGACGACACCTTTTTTATCCTTTTTTATCCTTTTTTATCCTTTTTTAAAATATAAGCTCAATTTTCCCCAGAGGAGTTTTTTTTATATAATTTTCTGCTTTAAAATAGTTTTAACATTGGTCATTAGAAGTTTACTACAGTTTTGCATGTTTTTAAATATTTTAATAAAATGTAGTAATGAAAAATGGAAAATTAACATGAACTGTGTCTAAATGTTTAAATGTTTACACATTTTTTATAATAAACAAACTACAGAAATGTTAAAGGTACAATAGTAATTTGCTCATAATATACACACAAACTAGATTACTAAAATATTTAAAATGCAGGTGTTATAAAACGCACCTTAAAGGCAGCAAGTGAAGGATTCCAGGAGTTTCATCATGACCACTGAGTTTTTTAACTTATTTTAATTTAAAACCTTTGATTTTTGTCCTCAAGAACAGAAAACTCACTTATATATTTTAGTCCTGCGCGAAGATGAAACTTCGTGACGTTTTTGATGCTTCGGGCCGGACCCCCACCCCACCCTCCACCTGTTTCATTTGCACCTTCTTTTCTGCAGAGAGAAGAGAGAGACCCAGAGGAGCTGAGGAAGGAGATGGAGCTGCAGCTGGAGGCCTGGAGCAGACTGGGACCAGGGACGCAGGAGGAGGTGAGGCATAGCAGGAAGCTTGCTCCTCTCAGGCCCTTTCTGTCTTTAAATCCTCTCCATATTTCTGTTCTGAAAGGAAACTGAAACAAATATTCAGACGGTCTTTGAGTCGTGACTCCAGACTAAAGCCACAGAAAAAAAAAAAGCTTTAGGATTCAAGAACTAAGCAGATTAGGATCCTTTGACTTCAGATCTTTTGGACTAATGCGGTCGAGATGAAAAAAACCAGAGAAGTATGGAGGTGGTAGTGTGATCATGTGGGGATACAGAAGAATCAAAACTGATGCAAACAGGCAAATGTAAATATTGTAAAGTTGGGTTCCTGAACTTTTGCATGATGGAAGCTTTCAGGCATCCATGACAGAGCAGATGTTTGTTATTGGCTTTGAAAGGAGTTGGTTCTGAAGGTTTGATCTCAAACTGGTTCTCAAAAAGTTTACATGAGTTTCTGTCATTTCTGCTCCAGAGACAAAAGTCTGCAGAAACTTTTATGTTCTGGATCTGCTTGCGTTGCAGGAGAGCGAAGCAGCTTGCATGTGGCACAGGTACCAGAACCTGACGGCGGCTCTGTCGCAGCAGCTGTGTGAGCAACTCCGCCTCATCTTGGAACCCACGCAGGCCGCAAAGCTCCGGTCAGTGCAGCTGTCCGGGTCCTTTCATCTATTTCGATGTTGTTCGAGCATGAATGTGACGCTTGTGATGCTGCCCGCTCCACAGGGGAGACTACCGCACAGGCAAGCGTCTGAACATGAGGAAGGTCATCCCTTACATCGCCAGCCAGTTCCGTAAAGACAAGATCTGGCTGAGGAGGACCAAACCCAGCAAGAGGGAGTACCAGATCTGCCTGGCTGTGGATGACTCGTCCAGTATGGTGGACAACCACTCCAAGCAGGTGAGAGCCTGCAGAGGTTCTCCAGGAAGTCCTCAGAACTTTTTATGAAGCTGAAATGATTCAAAGTGTTGCTGTGTTCCAGCTGGCCTTCGAGTCACTATCGGTCATCATCAACGCTCTGACGCTGCTGGAGGTCGGACAGGTGTCTGTGTGCAGGTGACAACAGCACATGCTTTGTTTTATTCAAACAGAGAGCAGAGGAGAAATGATCCCTCTTTGGGTCAATTACTGACATGAAAAAAATATTTTTTGAATCGTTTTGAAAACATATTTTTAGTAAAACACATTTAAAGTACTTTAAAAAACAAACGCACATATATTACTTATTAGGCCTATTTAAAAAAAACAAAACACTAATAAAATTCTTGATCTCATGAAATTCATATTTAAAAAAATACAAAATATGTTCATATAAACAAAAGTGTATCATTGGGAACTGCATCCTTAATTTAAATTGGATGGATGGATGGATGAATTTACAACTTTAAATTCTGGAGTGTCCCCTGCTGCCCTCCGTCCCTTCCCTCGCTTAGCGCACGCAGCAGCCGGGTTTCTTCTACAGGACGGAGACATTTACCATCCATCCACCCATCCATTTTCTTCCGCTCATCCGGGACCGGGTCATGGGGGCAGCAGTCTAAGTAAAGATGCCCTGACTTCCCGCTCCCCGGCGACTTCCTCCTGCTCCTCTGGGGGGACCCCGGGGCCTCTGCCCAGTGGGACAGAGACATTCACACACCAGGAAAATCTTGGATGGCCTCAAAAACTTGGACATGGAAACGTGTTGCCAATATTATTTGTAGAAACCTGTAGAAACCTGATCTCTCATGATCCGGGTTCATCCTTATGATCCTTATGAGTTAAACTCCTCCCACACGCGGCGGGAGTGTCCAATCTTTTAGAAGTACTTTCGAACAAGCATCAGGCAGGAACTTACATAAATTATAGACGGGGGATGCAAATTTGATGCACAAATTGTTTTAAATCTGGTGCGCCAGGGGGTGGGGGGTATGGGGATCCGCAGTACACCAGTGTGCCGAACCGTGGCGAGTGATCCGATTTGTTGAACCCCTGAACCACCTGCTTTTCTTTGCCATAACCACATCATCATCTGAGGTGCTGTTCTCAGCTATTGCAAGTCTTGTTCAGTCTCATATCAGGGAAAAAAGTATAGGCGGATCCAGCATTAAAGGGCTCCATTGATTGGTCAAATGCTCCATACCGTTGGTTTTATTTTCATTTGTTACTTTGAACTACAAAGAGAAAGTTTAACGTGTGCAACCAGAGACCACTTATCCCCACTTATGCCTCCTTTTGCGGTATGAATAGCGCACTGGCCTGAAATCGCGATGACGATGAATTTTCAGTGTCATGCAGACCTTAAGAAAAAGAATGAAGCCAACATCTCTTATGGTGCTCAAAAAAATAAACAAATTCAGAGCAAAACAAAAACACAGGTGTCTGGGATATTAAAGTAAGTTTTGAAGTTAATATGAGATGCCACAAGGCCGGTAGCTCGGCGGCCATTTTGTAGCAAAGTGTGAGATTTAGCGATTTTCCCAAAATTCTTTATGAAATCTCATACATTTGCTGCCAGCTTGAGCCTATAGCCACAAATGAAATTTCATTGACCTTTGACATCGAGAAGAGCCCACCATCTTAATTTATACAAAAAACAAATCACTTTTAGTAGAAGCTACAACTTGAAACTCGTTCGTATTTCGTTCTGTTACCTCCTAACTCCTCAAGCATAGTTGGTAGACTACTTTTGAAAAAATGTTTGTTTTAAAAAGAGCAGATTTTGAATGGCGTTAGCATAGCAAGCTAAAAAAAACTGGCGTTTACCTTTTCCTCGCATATTTTGTACCTGAATATTTAAAAAAAAGTATTGCATGAATCCCTGGCTCATGCTGAACAAAACAATAAGACATATCATATGAAGATAATAGGAATGTGGGCACGGTAAATAAAAAATCCCTGTCGTCATGGAAATTAAAAAAAATTACTTTTGCAGATTCTTTTTTAAAATACATCGATATGTTTGTCACCCACAGGCGACCAAAACACAAAATGGTCGCTATGGAATTAAAACCAACAGAAAATTCCCAGTTTAAAAAAATGTTTTAATGAATTTTACCACATGCATCTCTGATCAGGCTGGCAGGGGCGATGGGAAAAATGAGGGACGTTCAGTAGCAGCTCAGCCGGTGAGGGCAGGTCGAAAGGCAGTGGTAGGATGGTAGCACCTCTGAACCATACAACGCCGCTCACAGCTTTAAGATAAGAAGGGATTTCTTTGATAAAGTTCATATTTAACTGAGGATACATTTCAATATTTTGTTGGTGTGATTTAGATTCAGAAAGAGATTCTTAAATCTCTAAAAATATGAGGTTATCTAGATAAGGATGAGGTAAAGAAACCTTAAAAACTGTGAAAGCACAAGGCAGATATAAAGAGAAAGACTTATTAAAGTATAAGAGGAAACATTAACATGAATCCCTGAATTAGACTAAACTGAAGCTGTTTGAGCATCAGTTTTGTCAATTACACTTTGAAGCATGATGGTGGGAGTATCATGTAGCTTCAGATGCAGGAACGTTGCTGACTATTGTGGAATGAACATCAAGGTCCTGCAATCAGAATTTAGGTGAATTTACACAAATAAAAATCAGGAAGTCTCTCTAAGAGCGTGGTGACGTCACAGGCACATTTTGTTTGGTTTTTTTTCAGCTTTGGTGAGCAGACGCAGCTGCTGCATCCCCTCCAGCAGCAGTTCAACGACGAATCGGGAGCTCGCATCCTACGACTCTGTCAGTTCCAGCAGAAAAAGACCAGAATCGCTCAGGTAGGAAGCAGCTGCAGCTTTCAGACACCAAACAGTGGTCATGATACTTTCTTCTTTTCTACTGATGTCCTTCTAACCTCTGTCCACGTCTTTACTCTGCAGTTCTTAGAGACTTCCACCAAAATGTTCCTCTCAGCCCGTCAGCAGATTCCTGGATCCTTCAGCTCTGGTAAAACTTTATCAGCCTGCATCTTCAGTGGTTATAAGACTCCACCTTTTGTAGTATAAAGAACATTTGAAATGCTGCTCTGTCTTTGCTTAAATTAAACCATCAAAAAGAGTTCAAAAGGTGAAGAAATCTCTGTATGCCAGATACACACTCGCAGCTCAGAGTTTTGGTTTGTGACTCTGATGTTCCTCCTCAGAGACGGCTCAGCTGCTGCTCATCGTGTCTGACGGCAGAGGCCTCTTCCTGGAGGGGAAGGAGCGTGTGACTGTGGCGGTGCGAGCTGCACACAACGCCAACATCTTTGTGATCTTTGTGGTTCTGGACAACCCCAACTCACGGGTAAGAGGCACCGATGCAGTCCCGTTTCTGGACCTGAACCTCCTGCTAAACTCCAGCTCTGTGCTGCAGGACTCCATCCTGGACATCAAGGTTCCCATATTTAAAGGTCCGGGAGAACTTCCGGAGATCCGCTCCTACATGGATGAGTTTCCCTTCCCGTTCTACGTCATCCTGCGGGACGTCAACGCGCTGCCGGAGACTCTGAGCGACGCACTCAGGCAGTGGTTTGAGCTAGTAACAGCGGCAGATCCCTGACTTGCTGCTCATGCTCTGAGGTGACTGCAGATTTCACTGATGAGATCTTCAGCCAGCAGAGGTGGAGGAGAACAGAGGCTGTTCCTGCCAGAGATCTCTGATCTGCTGTTCAGCAGGTCTGAGCTCCATGAAAATCTATGTTTTTACCTGTGATGGAAGTAACTCCATACCTGAAGCTCAAACGCATCTCAAGCACTTTGGAGCAGAAGCTGCTTCTGTCAGGAACCAGAACCTGAACATGTTTGACTGCTGCTGAACCAGAGCCTGATCATTCACACTTTCACAACAAAAAAAAAGTGAGAACATCCAGATGATCTAAAAAAATGTGAAATCAGTCATAAACTTGAAGGAATAAACTGCTGACAAAAAGAAACGGGGATCAGCAGATGTATGTAATCCAAAAGTCACACTGAGCAAGAAGCCATAAAGTTTTTCAAGAAATAAAAGTATTTTCAGTCCTTTATCAAACAGGTGTGTTTACTATTTTATTACTGAGGGAAAAGAGTAAAAAGGAGCTTGTGATTTGTTGATCTGCTGTCAACAATGAAAGACAGTGAAAAATGTGTTTCTGCAATTGCAGAAACGTAGTTTTTTAAATTCTGAAAAGTTACTTTTGAACTGTTTTGATTGCAGGACAACTCACTGAAGCTGCACATTCAGGTTTCGATGTAGAGCTCATTTGTTTAAGACGGAACAAAAAATGTACATTGAAATAGATGTTGCATAAAATCAACAGGAATCTTAACTCATTTAGAGGTCTTTTCAAAATAAGACCTAATGATATTGTCTTCATATTAAAATATGCTACGTCCAATTAGTTGCATTTTGGGGGGAAAGTAATAAATAATTAAAACAAACATGCCCTTGGTACTCTTCCTTCCTAAACATTTTTAAGATTATATGAAATGTTGCCTTTTTCCTCAACAAAATCATTTACTAAAAAGGAATCTGTTTCCTCTTTTTGTTTTGTCAGCAGAGATAAAGTGTTAATATTAGTCTCTGAACCATTAAAAGAGAGGGAAAAAAAACCCTTAAATGTCAGCCTGGTTAGATTTTTGTTTAAATCTGAAGTTAATGTGATTTTTCTTTTTCATTCATTTTTTATACTCGTTAACGGGTAAAACGAGTTATTTATTTATTTTTATGTTGATGTAAATGTACCACTCCAGTCATCTGCTCTGTTGTAAAAGCATTCCCAGTGCTCTTTTAATGATGATGATGCCGTTTTTAGGCAAAATCATAAACCTGTGATATTTTCTAGTAAATAGTTGTGGACAGGACTGTTGGAGCAGACCAACCCTGTCACCCCTAACCGAGAGTTGTCTGTTTACACTTTCCTGTGGTCTTGCCCCTCACAACTCCAAGCTAAATTTACTGGGGCAGCATAAATAGTAATATCAGAGCTATCCAGCTGTACAGTTTTGATCCAGATTCCAGCTCAGATATGGAAAACAAAAACGTTCATGGATCTATTCATCTGCAAGTGGATGCATCAGAATGACGCGGAGCAGGAAACTTGTAGCAGCTGGGTCACAAATACAGAAACAGCATTTCTTCATCTGCTCCTGATTCACAACGATTTGAATGAAGAAATACTCATAAATGTAGTTTTAACCTTAATTTTTTAAAATATGTCCTCCGTCATAAAACTACAAATCACGTTAAAAACACAGAAAATGATTTTTCATTGGAGTTAGATTTATTTTGCGGTCCTCCCGGCCACTAGAGGGAGACAAACGCTCAGCCGGCGGGTTTCCGTCTGACCCCCTGTAAACGGGCGCTGGTTCTGTTCGGCATGTCCGCATCAAAGTTACCTCCGGCGGCTCTTTCTCTAAAGCAGGTAAATGCAGACTTATATGAGTGGACCGGAACTCTCTGCCGGCACCGCCACAGGATCTAACCGGGTTTGTGTCAGTTCCTGCAGAGGCAGAAGGTCCTGCAGATCTACAGGAACATGCTGAGGACAATCCGACAGGTGCCGGACGAGGCAGACAGGAGGTACCTGAGGGACTGGGCCCGGGAGGAGTTCAGGAGGAACAAGGAGGCCACGAACCAAGTGAGCAGAACCAGGACGGGTCCGGTTCTTACCGTGCCTTCAGTCAGAGGTTTTCCCATCAGAGATTTGAACTACAATGGGATTTATTTGTATCCTTAGAGCGCCATTTGTTCTTTCAGTTTGTTTATTTTGATTTTACTTAAGTTTATTTAAACGCATCATTTTAATAACAAATGTAGTACACCTACTGACCAGCAGGCGGCGGTAAATCCATTCACTCTTGATGCACAGGATTTTTTAAAACTATATTTTAAAAAATGGTAATACTAACGTAGACTTAACTTTGTTTTATGAAAGCAGGATCAGATGTGGTTTTAAATGAGGACCCTCATATACATAAAGTGGATAAAAGAAAAAAAAAAGGTTTCATTCAGGATCCAATAATGTAGAGATTAATGCAAAGTCAATACAAACATTAAAAACTACAACTTTTTCTTTGTAATATTTTAACCCTGACATCATTAAATACAGCTTTTTATTAAGTTCATAAATTATATTTAAATGCAAAGGAAACCAATCTAGTCGTGACCTCTGACCTTCACCCTCATTTGAGGTCAGCTTCAGAGCAAACGTGTCTAGAACTGTCAGTTTACTCTAGAGGCCAGGATTCAAACATGATTAAAAACTGGAACCCAGAAGAACACTTCCTCATTAATCCGGGCCACAAAACTCTCATTTCTGTCAATGCTAAGAAGAACTGACTTGAAAGATGGAAAGGGGGAAACTGATGCTGATCATTTAAAAAGATTTAGAATCAAAATGAGGCTTCAGTCACTTGTCTGCCGTTAGCAACCAAAGCCTCATTTAGGATTAGATTCTTCTAGAAGTCATGAACTCACTGAAGGTTTCCCCTTCAAACACACCTGGAACCAACCAAGAACTGAACGTGACAGATTCTCTTCTCCTTCACTCAGGACGCGATCCGCATGATGATGACTCAAGCCAGGAACCACCTGGAGGAGCTGCAGAAGTCTCTGGCGCTGGCTCGAAGTTGACATCTGAGGAACGTTCTGGATCGTTTCCGTTTGAGGAGACCTGACGAGGTCAAAGTGGATTGTCTGAACAGAGAAGCTCCCTGGTGGGCAGTCTAAAGGCTTCATCGTTTGGACTGTTGAAAGAACTCCTCTCTGAAAGCCTTGAAGTCAAACCACAGACACTGCAGAGGCAATTCTTTAATAGAAAACATGCTTCCTGGAGAGGAAGAGTGCATCAAGATCCAAAACAAACAGGTTCTAAAACAGTAATACTGCAGCACTACTCAGCTTTCATGTCTGTGATGGAAAACCGCTCCTTCACCTTCCATCCCTCCGCTCTATGATCTCTGCAGCTCACATTAGCTTTCTCTGCTGCAGTAGATTCAAGAAAAAAAACTCTGAAACATTTTCATTTTTCTGTAATCTTTAGTTTGACTGAAAGTTATTTTAAAATCTTTCCAAAGAATAAAATTCCTTCAAAAAGGAAAATGAAATTTGATTAGCTTTATGTATCATTTGCTTCAGAACATTGATTTAAAATACAAACAAAGTCAGCTTTAGAAATGAAGCTTATCTGTGGTTCTGTCATATGGATTTTAGCTTCAAATTTCTGGAAAATGGGGCCAAAAGGGAACAGCTGATCCAGGATTTCCATCAGATCCAGGCAGCTGTTGCTCAGCTGATCCGGGCCTGTTGTCTGTTTTAGCTGCTCAAACAGCAGCAGCTTAATTGGCATCACGGCTGTGAAAACAGCAGAACTGGTTTAATTTTCTTCTGTGTTAAGCAGAATTTCTCTTCAGCTTTTATCTGAGTTTTAGAAGTCTTCTACTCCTCCTGAGTGAGGAGCAGCTATCAGCAGAAATTCCTCAGAGTAGGCGGGACTCCTGCGTGACGTCCTGCTGTTTACTTCAGGACCTTCACATCTTCAGAAAATCTGCTGGTTCCTTCAGGAACCGGCGTGGATCGGACGCTCCCGCTCTGAAGACCTCAGCAACCTTCGTGGCAGTTGGTCCTCAATGTGCGCAGCTCGTCCTCCAGACAGGCGATCCTGTCGATCAGTTCTGCCCTGTCAGCTTGCGCTCGCTGGTCGGCGTGCTGCCGCGCCTCCTGCACCTTCCGCTCGTACCAGCGTTCCATCTGCGTGGACACAGCCTCAAAGAAGTACTGCGTGACCTCCATAGCATGCATGTTGTCCCTCTCTTGAGCAAAGGACGGCTCTCGCGGCGCCTCTCCAAACACTTCCAGAGTTCTGACCCCCCCTGACCCCCTGGACTTAGTCCTTCCATGGGAGTGTTTGCGGTGGTGTTTCCCGTGACCGCACCGGCGCTCCGCCATGGGAGACGCCTCTTCTGCTGCTTCCAGGTCCTGGGGCTTTCTGTGTGCCTCGGCTGCTCTCTCCTTTGGGCGAACTACTGGTATTGAGGAGGCGGGGCTCTTGGCTGGCTCCGGTTTGTGAGCTTTTTCACCGTCTGAAATGGAAAGATCAGTTAAGCTGTGCTGTGATTGGTTGAGACCTGCAGCACTCTGACATCACCTGGAGAGTTCTCTGCGTGAACAACAAAGTAGTGGTTAGAAGCTCCGCCCTCTGCCGCGCCAGGCTCGCCTTCACTGGGCTTCGGGCTGGCGCGCTCGCTCTTTTCGACTTCATTCAAACCCTCAGAGACTGACAGACAGCGCCGCAGCGTGGTGGCGCTGGGCTCGCCGCTGAGCCGGACCTCCAGGTTCTGCAGTTTGGACATACACCAGCTCTTCAGCTCGCTGACTAGAGATGCCTGCGCAGAGGACACGACAGCATCAGGACACGACAGCATCAGGACACCGCTCTGGTCTGGGTGCTGCGCCGCCGCATGCATCACCTGTCTGCTCTGGGCCTCCAGACGCTCCTGCTGCGTCCACTGCTCCATCCTCTGCAGACATGCGCTCCTCTCCGCTGAAACCCGCTCCAGCGTCAGCTTATCCAGAGCCCCCATCTGTGAGGATCAGAAGGGTCAACAGCTGTCCTTCAATCCGAGTGGCAGTCCCACATCCAAACAAAAACTGCTGATGGAGATCCGTACATGATCCATATCCTCCTGTGAATTCTGGCTCGCTATAGCAGTGTTTGTGTAAACTTCTGGTTGACTGAAGAGACATTATCGAAGAACGTCTGCTGCCCGAGTCACAAAACGGGTCTTTACTTAGCGGCTAAACAGTCAGATTATCAGGACAATGTGAACAGATTTAATATGCAGAGCAGCAGGGAAATGGTTACTGAGCAGCATCACCTGGTGTTTGTTCTTGCGGTCCATCTGGCCCATCTTGCTGTTCACCAGGTCCTGGACGGTGTGGATCTCGGTCTTCATCTCCTCCTTAGTTGCCTCCAGCTGGTTTTCCAGTTTGCTGATGAGCGGCTCGCAGCGACAGCCATTCAGCGGCGCCTGCAGCAACAGCAGACTGAGCCCTGCTGGGTTTCCTCTGAAGGCCTGACGGCTGACGGGCACCCACCTGCATGATCTTCCCGTCCTTTCCTCGGTACAGGGTGTAGAGCTGATAGGCTTTGAAGCTGTGAGGGGGGACAGGGCCATGGGGGAAGGCCCCCTGCAGATTGGCTGTCCTTCTGTGAACGCCCTCGTTGGCCTTTGTCTCTTGGCGGTGCAGAGGTTCTGAAAAAGATGGCTGCAACAAAGTCAGCTGTTCTCATACTGAGGAA
This sequence comes from Oryzias celebensis, assembly GCA_014656515.1. Taxonomy (NCBI): domain Eukaryota; kingdom Metazoa; phylum Chordata; class Actinopteri; order Beloniformes; family Adrianichthyidae; genus Oryzias; species Oryzias celebensis. The sequence continues at coordinate 20,431,031 of BNCR01000018.1, read as the reverse complement.
GACCAGAGCTCTACTTCCTCCTCCTCCCTCTGCAGGGTTTACCTTCTGCTTCTTGCTCCTGCCCCTCCAGGGGCGTGATTCGGCTGGATCGGTATGTCTGCAGGGGGCGCGCTCGCTGCTCTGCGTGTCCTCTGCAGCAGATGCACTGTCCTGCAGAAAACAGGGAGGGCGACACTTCAGTCTCCTGAATGAATTAAAAAAATATGTTTTCACTAATTTGCCATCAGACATTTAAGGTCAAAAGGACAAAAACTTAAATCATCAGCTGTATCATCAGAGTAAAAACTGACTGGTGAAAAAAACAGTTTCAAGTGCATGAAATTTAACTTTAAAACTATCTGAAAGATTTAAAAATTCTTTAGTGATTCAATAAATCAACCTCCTATTGACTGAGAAACATGCAAACCTGACCGTTTTATCTGAATAGAAACAGTTCTGTGTTGAGCTGAAGCTGCTTTTCTTCCTTCTCTGAGGTTGTTGTTCTTAAATGTTTATATTAACAGAAGTTCAATGATTTTAAGCCGACCCCGAAAGAAGACATGTTGTAGTTCCTCAAATGACCAGCAGAGGCTGGTTTCAGTCTAATATAAAAATATTTTAAAATATGTTTGTTTTTGTTTTTTATTTGATTCAAGACAACTTTGAATTTTAGCTTTTCTAGCTCAAAGTTGGAAATAATTGGGGTATGTTCACCCATTTTTTGGGACTTTGTTGAGGTGGGGAGAGCAAACTTTAGTCATATCCTACTTGCAGCTTGAACTTTAAATGCCGTTCATAATTTTCAGATTATCGTTTCAGTATACGTTTCTGTTTAAAAGTACAAAAAAAAAACCTTTTTTGTCTTGTCTGACTCTAAAAGAACACAGTTTCAAAAAGAGATCCTGGAATCAATTATAAACCAAAAAAAGGCAAACTTTTCATTCATTACCCATCTTTTAGAGAAATAAAAGTGGATCAGTCCCGGTTGTCTCTCTATAGTAGAAATAAAAACGTCTTGAAAAATCTCCTGCAGAACAAATGTTTGCTTCTTGTTGGTGCTTCTTTTTTATCCAGTTCCTCCTGAAGCAGCTCAATGAAGCTCAAGTCTGAAAACTCTCCTGACCACTCCATGAATCCAAGGTGACCATCTTCGTTTGTCCTTTGGTAGTTCCGGCAGAGCTTGGGTTCAAGTCGATCTTGTAGAATGAACTCTTGACAGACTAGGCTCGTTCCAGAAGGAATAGCCAGGGGCGTGCAGACTGATGTAGTGTTACTCAGGCTGCTTCTCACTGTTTCTGTCTCCAATCAAAGACCCTGAATCCAGCAAAACAGTCCCATACCATCAACCTTCGCCTTCCCTGCTTGACAGTGTGTTGATGTCCCACACTGTGGCGCCATCTTTTTATAGATCTGACAGTGTATAAAGGTTTCTGTACAATGAATCAGAGTCCGTCCTGGGTCCTCAACTGAGCTTCAAATCATCTCTTTACACTTAAAATGATCATCACAGGATCACAGTGAAGCTGTTGGTCCATGGGCGTCCCATCATGTAGAAAGAAGTTCACTCACAGAAACTTTTCAGATTCAAGTATGATTCAGGTAAGACCTCATCCTGTCAGAGTTTCAGTTTCTAAGTCCCTTCTGACGCTAGAACCAAAAGCTTTGAGTTGCTTTGTAATGTCTCTAAGAAAAATCTCCATTCTTCAGTGTTATGATGGTCTGTATCCTCTATTATTACCTGTTTTTTTATGCTATTTTTGAAACAACTCACACCTTTCATCTGAAAATATGGTTCACCTGAAGCTCTGGAGGGTATTTTTGTGTAATGTGTTTACCTTACAGGGCAGCATCTGCTCTCTGGGCACCGACTGAGCCCTCCCCTCTGACTTCAGCTTGTCCCTCCTCTTCCTCACGCTCCTGCCTCTCAGAAAGCTCTGAATCCAAACACAAACGGGCAGTTTAGACGTTTTCTTGCTTCAGAGCTGTTCATGCTCAACTGCAAACTCACCTGTGGAGCTTTGGTCAGAAGGAATGCCACCTCTGGGTTGTTGTGGTCTCTGGCCTGATCCAGAGCCGTCTGACCCGCCTGCACAAACAGAACCAGAAGGTCTTCCTTCTAACTGCCGCAGGACTTGTAAAGAAGCAGCTACTGTCACATTGCGATTCATTAGAGAACTTTTATAAAGATGGCCGGTCTAGCTGTGACAGTTTTCTGTTTTACTGAGGAAAACCCTCAAAGTTCCATCAATCACAGGCCCATCTAGGATCTTTCAAAGCTTCCTGGTCTGTCATCATGTGATGCTGTAGACTGCAGCCTCTCACTTTGTTGCAGATGTGACTGTCAGCTCCGGCCTCCAGCAGCAGACGAACCGTTTTCTTATGATTCAGAGCGGCGGCCACATGTAGAGGAGTGTCTCCAACCTGCAGGACAAATGAAGACATCTGATTTTCACGAGCACTTCATGTCTGAAACGGCACCACTGCTGTTGAAGGTGTTGCTCTGACATCACCCCTGATGGAGACATGACAGCTGAACAAATGCCCAGGGATAAGCCGAGCTCCTCCCACAGCTCTTTAAGAAGCATTTTGAAAAGAATTATACAATCTTTTTTCATCTCTAGCTCTACATGTAGCCTCTTAAAGCCATTTCTTCAATAGTAAATGTGGTAAAAGACCTGATAGCAAATACCTAAAACAAGAGCTGTAGGTCCTTCCAGCTGAAGCTTGGAAACATGTTTTTTCCTGTCCCTGTTTCAGATAATATATGCTCTTTAACATAATATAATTTAGTGTTTTTTTTCCAGCAGAAATGTCAGTTTCTATGGGAATAATGAACTTGTGCACAGGCCAGATCAAACAGATGGTGTCTTTTTACATTTTATAAGGTAAAACATTCTAAAAGTCTTTTAGGACAGAAATGCTGCAAAAGGCAGAAGACTAAAACCTTAGTTACATAGACTCATACGGGTCAACCCCCGTACGGGTGCTGGAGGGTTTTGGGTTGTCCAGGTCTGTAGAAGGTTGTAGAGAGGAGTGGCTGCATCTTAAGAGGAGTGCAGGTTTGTCTTACATTTTTCTTGTTGCTCTTACGACCACCGTAAGAGACGTCATGAAACTGGAACGTACCGTTGTCGTGTGTGGTATGCGTATCGTAACGTATCCTTAGGGCTAATCTAAGTTACATGCACTAATGACGTACGGGTGACGCTGTTGCACGGTGCCCTCATGGAGCACTCTAATCATTGGTAAGATGCAAATACTGTGTGCAGATGCTGCATGCATGGCGTGTGCACGTGATACCTGAGTGCCATAAGATGTCCACACAAACTACGCATGATTGTTTAATTTCCTGATTCCTAACAGTTAGACTGTGTGGAAAGAGCACACACTTACAATAATAAAAGCACAAACAAGCTCCTTACACAGTTCGCAGGTTTTGGGAGATTTAAAAGAAGTGAATAATCTGTACAACACACCTACTTATCCTTACTTAGCTTTTTGAGTTGTATACTTATTCACTAGGACCTTCCCTTGCAGCATACAGCTAGAAAATGTATGTGCATGAATGTGCATACTTTCAATCTACAAGTTCACAGAGCAGTCTATGACTTTGACATACACTTACCAGGTTCTTCTCCGACACGGAGCAGAAGGCTCCAAGTAAGATGCGGATCATGGCCACATGGTTGTACCGAGCAGCAACATGCAGACACGTGTCTCCTGCCTGCAAAGACATTCAAGTGCAGTTTGAAAGACACACCTGAGAGGATCACATGCAGAGCAGTTCTTCATTATTCCCACACTTCAGAAACTGGGATCATCAAAAACATCTTAGGAAGATTTTGAGTTAATCAGAATTAAAGATGGAAAAATCATTGCAATGATTAACCAGCAGGTTCTCAAGCTGCAGATGGACTCCCTCCCTTTAGGACCTGTTATAGAAAATGCATGAGGCTCCTACAGCTGAGGACACTCAGCTGGTGACAAATACTGACAGCTTTCAGTCTGAAGAGAGTCACAGAGATATTTCTGAAACTTTGAAACTCCACAGAACAACAATGGAAACCTTTTTCTACCAGTAGTAAAATGATGGAACAGCGGAGAATCAGGAATGAATCAAAAGGGCCGGAACAAAATAGTTCCAACAACACTATCAGGACTCAATAGAAGCTGAACAATCTGGAAGGAAGAACATGTCCAGTTCATGATGCAGCAGTCAGAGAGACAGCAAGACAAAACTCATATTTCACAAAAACACCTGGATTTCCTTAAAGACTGTTGAATGAATGTTCTAAAGATGAGCAACTTTCTGGTCCATTTCCATCCAGAACCAAACAAATGAGGGTGGTGTGGAGTCCATTCAGCTTCCATCAGATAGTTGAAGCTTTGCATGCTGCGTCTGCATCCATGCTGGCAGATGAATGTCGCTCCAGCTGGAGGAGAAACTGGAAACCTGCAAGAGACTTACTGTGTTTTTGCTGTCGGGCCTGCAGCCTCCAAGAAGCAGAACCTTGGAGCTCTGAGCATGACCATTTTGACATGCAAGGTGGAGAGCTGTGTTTCCTGCCTGGACGCAAGGAAAAAGGACAAATCGTCTGCATTATTTGGTGGAACTTCATGAGATCGTTTCATTGGTCTGCAGAAACCTCTGCATTTGTCTGTGACATCAGAGTAATGTCCAGGTGTAGGAGCACCTTGTTCTTGGCGTGAACGTTGGCCCCAGCCTTCACCAGCAGCTTCACAGACTGACTGAAGCCATGCCAGGCCACCTCATGCAGAGCTGTGTTTCCATCCTGACAACATGAAACAGTAGCTGCAGACATTTTCAAACTACATTTTTCATTTACTGAGGAATTTAAAACAGACAGGCCTTGAAGTAGATGAGATACATGAGTCAAAAAAGTATTTGTCAGTCACAGACTCTACAAGTTGTTCTACTGAAAAAGCTGAGTTTGGTCTGTTATGTTCATCATAGAAACATTTCAACAGTGAGTCATTAACAAAAGTTCCCCTTAATACTTTGCGATGTAACCCAGGTCTCAATGGAAGAGGTCACATGTTTCTTATAGGTATTCTGCAGATGTTCAAATTGTAGGAGATTTTTGGGTCCATTCTTAAATGCAGATCTTCTCAAGAGCTGGAATGTCTTGAGGCTGTTGCTGGAAAACACGGACTTTCAACTCCCATCACAGATTCTCTCTTGGATTGAAGTCCAGAGACTTGCTATAGACTAGCTTTTTAAGTAGCCACTCCTTTGTTGCCCGGGTGATGGAAGATTCAGACATGTTTCATATCTAATGGTTTTTACCAAAAACCACACCATTTATGGACCCACCCATCTTATCCTCACTAAAGATTAGTTGTCTCTTTGTAGAAAGCAGCCCGGAGCATGATGTTTCCACCCCCATGCTTCACAGTAATCTTGTTTAACTTCCTTTTTTTTTTTTTTTTAAATTGCACTAACAGTTCATCTATTCTCTTCAAGCTACTTGCTTCCTTTCAGGTCTACAAACCTGCCCCTAGTGTCCTTCGACAGCTCTTAGGTCCTGGTCATGGTGGAGAGTTTGCAGTTCAACTGTTTACGGGTGTGGACAGGTGTCTTGTAAACAGATAACCAGTTCTAGCAGGTGACATTGATACAGGTAACCAGTGGAGGACAGAGGAGCGTCTTAAAAAAGTTACAGGTCTGTAAGGAACAGAATCTTGCTTGTTTGAGGGAGATAAATATTTATTTTCTGCTCCAGGATTTCTTTCCTGGATTATTTTTTCACATTCTGTCTCTCAAAGTGTTTTTGTCATGACCATTACAGACCAAACTTAGCTTTTTAAGTGTCAGTCACTGGCAAAGACTAAATTACCCCAAAGTACATAACCTGTAAGTATTTTGTCCAATAAAATTAGCATGTCGAATTTTAGCAAACGTACTGTATATCAAAAAGTCTGCAAAGGGTTTACACGATAAACACTTCTACAGATGTTTTATCCACAGGTACCTAAGAAACCAACCCAACACATGCATGGTCACACACTCACAGCAAAGCTGCTATGCTGTTACTTCCATATGACTGGTCATGGGACTGGTAAGTCATAATGAAGCTTAACTTCTATTTGCTTTAAAGCTCACTCACCTCTATGTTTTCCTGACCTGCATCCCTTTTTTGGATTAAATTTGTGGGTTCAGATGTTGCAGCAAGTTAAAAAAATAGAGTAACTGCTTCATAGTGTGCAGCAGTGAAGAGAAAAAAAAAAGCTGAATTTAATCCACTCTGGTGTTACTGGAAAGATTATAAAGCCCAGTCACTAATACACTATTAACCATCGTCCTTAATACACTTTAAATGTAGAACATTTCAGCACCAGAGTATAATACCATGAAGAGAATGAAGCAGATTTGTCTTTGATTCTTAGTTGATCAAAGTTAAGCAGATTAGAGCTTTCATTATCATGTGGACTAACTAATGGTCCAGGAAACACTTTGATGTACATGATGTAAGCTTAGATCTTCATCATCGTTTTTTCCACAAAGTTTTAAACCAAATCCCTCAATCATTAGGACTCGACCACGCTCAATCATTCTAGACCCACTTTTTTTTTGGTACATTTTTGACCCGCACCTTATCCTGCCGGTCCAGAGCACACCCTTCCTGGATGAGAGCTCCGATGACGTCAGTGTTTCCCACCACAGCAGCTCGGTGTAACGCCGTCTGCTCACCCTATCAACAATACACAGACACACCACAGGTTCAGCACTCCTAGTAAGACACAGAGGTTTCTTTGTCGACTTCCTTTAAACAACAACTGACAGCAGAGTAGATGCAGCCTTGTTTTTTCCCTGCAGTAAATGCAAATGCTGCATCAGCTTCTGGAACAGGAGGCGAGGAGATGCTGGCTAAATTTCTGATGGAAAAGGTATTTGTCAATCAACAACGTGCCACTGTCTCACATAATTTTTATGCTAAATTCAAAATAAAACAACTTGCTAAACACAAACAGCTGATGGGAATGCTGCGTTCTGTGCTGCCGTCATGGATAACCAACCACAGAAGAAAGACGCTTGTTTTTTTCTTTAAAGCTGCAGTGTTTTTGGCCTCAATAGGGGGTCACTTGCTTGGGTAACATCATGCCACCTAGTGGTTACTTGATGAACTGAGTTATTATTATTATATTGTCTCTAAAAAGGCTTCATCCTGGAAGTCTAAACCTCGTTGCCAGTAACATTAACATTGTTTTCATAATTCCATCACTGAAAGAGCACAAAATCTATCTGTGTAGCTTTAGACAAAACAGAATATTTGTTCTCAGATGAAGACACACTGATCACACTGTCTAACAGAAATCCACTTTAGTTTGGAGATGTTCAATATGCCCATTTTTATGGACAAATATCTTTACCATGGAAAATGAGAAATTCAGAGAAAAATCAGAATAAAATGTTTTAAGGAAACAGCAACACTAACTTTTTGACTTGATCTTATACAGTGCAGTGTAAAAAGGTCTTCATTTTTTTCACACACTGTGGTTAAAAACATTTTCTCATAATGGTAAGCTGAAGAAGCAAGCAAAAGACATATTTAATCTTAGTCAACATGAGGTTATTTTATTTATTTTTACCCAATAATTCTATTTTTCCTCAATTTTTTCCTCAGTGAACTTCTAATGGGCTTAAAGTGACTCAGAAGAATGAATCCTCAGGTCTGGTCTGAAGCCACGAACAAACTCTAAGACTGAGTGGAATTGTTGTCTGCATCTGAATGCTGGAACGCCTTATGTTTATGATGCCAGAAACAATGGCACTGAATTCAGATACCAGAACAGAAACACTGGGGGGATCGAGCTTTTTCTGTTGCCAGCACTCACTTATAGTATATTCCTCCTGAAGTGCGCATGATTTCAGACTTAAACAGCTTTTAACTTACCTTTTTAGAATAGCTTTTATTACTCAGTCTGATGGCTTCATATTTTCTTTTTACTCATTTTATTTCACTATCTGTCTATTATATATTTTCTTGCCTGTTTTCATTTTTGTTTTTTTCATATTCTTCTTAATTTGCTTGATTTTAAATTCTCTTTTTTATTGTAAAGCCCTTTTGACACCCTAATGGCGAGAAACAAAGATTTATTCAACTTTCTGGCAGGACTTTTGATACATTTCAAAAATTTCTGCTTCATTATTTACTCCCCAAAAACTCTCTTTTGTTTTTCTGAAAGGTCAGTTTGCTTTACAAACTCCTGACAGAAATAAGCTGTAAATCTGTTATGGTGTATAAACAGTTTCTACTGTTTTTAGTAAAACCTTTTCAGTTCATTTCTTCAGAAGAGCTGCTCTCTAGACTCCAAGCATTTTACAAGAACTCAGATTATCAGTGACTCAAGCAGACGACAAGTTACTTCGATGGAATTAGAGGATATCTGAGGTTCATGAGCACAGTGTGACCACACATTCCCAGGAAAAGGCAGAGCTTGGAGCAGATTAACAGAAGAGCGACGTTCTGCAGACCAGATCTGCCATGGGAGCTCTGGAAGAAAGAGCAACGTGCCAGATATATCCAGGAGAAAAGAGGAGAAGCAGCGGGGGAAAGCAAAGAAGCCAGAGAAGAACCAAAGCTAAGCGCAACAAGAGCGATGGAGGACTGACATCTCAAAAGGAAAGGAAGGATGGGGGGGTCAAAACTCCACCGGCTCAGTAGATGAAGGTTAGGCTAACCTCCTTCACTCCCTCAGATCCTCCAGGCCTTTCCCCAGCCTTTCTCCTCTGTCCTCCTCCCTCCTTCTCAGCCTGTCTTAGTCTCCAGCTTCCCAAAGTCCCGGAGGATGTGGAGCAGTTTGTTGCAGGGCTCAGAGACCACAGAGACTGAACTCGGCAGTGCCGGAGACCTGGACTCTCCCTCTCTGAGAGGAAGAGGGGCTCAAATCCTGCAGGGAGACCCACAAGCGGGCAGTCCAACGGGTCCCATTCAAGGCCACTGGAGGCCATCACAATGCAGTGATTTACGGGACGAGAAACAATCTACAGTTTTAAGGTTATTCCAAACAAAAAGGATCTGAAAGCAAAGGGAGAGGCAGCCAGTGGTGACCAGGATTCTGGAGTGGAAACCGTGCAGCTGGAGGACAGATCCACTCACATCATCCTGGATGTCCAGGTCACAGCCAGCTTTCAGCAGGACGCGCACCACCTCCAGGTGGCCTTTGTGGGCGGCCAAGTGCAGGGGGCTTCTGCCATACTGTGAACAAAAAACACACAACGCAACACAGTGAACAAAACAGCAGAAACCCGCCTCACAAACCCCAACAGAACCAACAGGAAAAATCTGCATCAACCTCTGAGAAAAAGCTCCAAAGGAAGTGAAGACGGTCTGTCACAGAGGACAATCCACACAGATAATGACTGAAAACAAACAGATCCCTAATCCAAGCCCAAAGAGAACAGAGAGCAATCTGCACAGCTATCCATGTCACGGGATAAAACCTCTTCAGTGCATCCTGTCCCAACACGGAGCCGGAAACAGCAGGAAAGAGCTGCACTGCAACAAACCACACAATGAGCCGCTTCACAGCCTGTCCACTCTGCTGTTATCTACAGAACTGTTTTTCCAGCCAGCAGTACAGAGCTGTGCACCAGCGGAACCTCTGTGGGGGCAGAAACCAACAAGGTGTTTCTACAGCATTGTGTGCACACCAACAATGTTTAGTTTCTTTTTCTAACTTTGCACCACAAAAACTATCACAAATTCTGCCAATGTGGTAAGAATAATGGATCTAATTCTAAGAACAAAATTCTGGTCACAAAGACATGTTTTCTCAAACTAAGATTATTTTGCAATTGAAAAACTTTCCTGATAAGATTAGATAAGATTAAACATTTTTACTCTAAAGATTTTGTTTTTGCAGTATAAAATGAAGCGCTGTCGCGATCACTTCACTTAAAAAATACAAACTAATTTCCTTTTTTGAAGGATGCAAACATCCCAACTCACCAAAATAAAAAAAGAGAAGAAAATCCAAAACAATCCGTTTCCGGGCCGACTCCATCAGTTTACTGATTCATTCTGTTCATTTTCTGAACAGTAAGTTCAGCCAAACGACACTAATGGACCTGGAAACGGCTTGTTTTATGTTGTGTCGAGTTTTATGAGAGGAACCATGAAATGCAAAAGCACATTTCTGTTCATCTGTCAGTTTCTCTCTTCCATAAATCTTTCATTCCTGATTAATGTGACAAAAAAAGATGAATTCAACTGATGAATGAATGACATCGACTGGAAGGATTAGCTTTAACAGAAGATCAGCTTTATCAAACAAAGATGAATGAAGGAGCCGGATGTTGGCCTGAAGGCGGAGACTCAGACCTCAAAGAGCTCCAGGTAATCCAGGTGATCTCAGTTAATCTGGAATAAACACACTTGGATAACAGATGTGAGCAACTTCCCACACAGCAGTGGTTACAGCAGTATGTGGAGGGTTTGGGTGGAGCTCAGCTCTGCTTTGAGATCTAGGTGTCTGCTCTTTTAAGAACCTAGTTTCTTTAAAGCAACAAAAGAAAAACAACATCAATAAAACATAAACACTGACTAATGTTAGGTCTTCAAGACATTTTTTTCAGAATTGTACATCTTAAAGTTTGCATGAGTAAACAGAACATGTTTCAATTTTTAAATATGATTTAAAAAGCCTTTCAGAAGGATGGAGAGTGGAGGGGGCAGTCCCCATTTCAGAATTTTGATTTATGCCCTTGACTTTATATGAGAAATGGAGCGAATGAGTGTGGTGTCATTTATAGCAAAGGGTTACTTCTGGTTCCAACCAAATGAAATCCATACAGCCGCCATTTTTTCATGATACGTTTGAACCAGAAAGTGTAAGTATTGAGTGATTGGCCCCAGCCAGTCTGAGTCAATGTTTCCATAGCAACTAATCAGGACTGAGGTAGTTGGAAGGCCACCTACCCTACCACTTGAAAGCACGTTTGCAAGAATCTGTCAAGTGTTTTCAACTTTGGACATTGGGAGCAGGCACCCTCCATTTTTATCGTGGCATCTGATCGGTCAATTTCTAACTTCAATAACTTGTGCTACAGAAAGAATATGAAAGAAATGATGATTTTCAAGAACATATTTAAAAAATTGTATCAGAGCAAGAATGGTTATTCTGGCCAATAGAATGACTGAGCAATAGCTGTTTATTTCTCTATAGAAGTTTATAGGATTTTGGCTTCCTGGGACCAGCAGGAATTTCCAGGAAGGAGGGGTCTCTCAGCCCAGTTCTCATACAGTCAATGGTTTGCCCCTCCATTGGTCCCTGAAAATGGGGGGACTGACACAACAGGAGGATTGAAGCACATCCAGTTCTTCATCCACTTCTTCATCTCTGGTCCTGAAACACGTCGGTGCTGGCTGCTGTTGTGGATTCATGAAAACAGATGCTCTGTGACACCACCTCCATCACTGAATACCAGAACACATTTTTTAAGCACAGGAAGAATAATTCATGGGGGGGCCATGACCTTCCTAATCTTGACATGGTTGCTTTGGTCCACATGTGAAACAAACATTCAAGGTGGACAATCAGTTTCCACACATATGTAGACAGGAATGTTTATTATTTTATTCTGAAATATTTTCTTCCTTCCCTTCATCCATTAGTCAGAACCCATTCATCATGTCAGTCATTTCTAGATTCCTTTTGCAAAGCAGAGGAATGTTTATGGAACTCTGCCCCCCTTAATCCCAGATTAAGCTCTCATGATGGCTTCCTGCCAAAATGGCTAAAAACAGCAGGTCAAACTACAATCATCAGTGTTCACTCTAATACTGTTGTATTTCCCATTTGAACAGCATGTGTTCATGTTCCCATGAAAACACAGAGCTTCATCCTTATCCCCTGGAGGCTAGAACTGGAGTTGCACGGTTCTGACCCGCTTCAAACCTCAGAATCACTAGAACGTCAATCTGCATGGATTCATTGCTTTAGATGTGAGACTGAAAGCAGCTAAAAGCAGCAAAACAAATGTTCTGCGAATGTTCTGCTTTGTCAATTGTGCAGCTGATGGGTTAACAAGAGGAAGAGAGTCAAAGCGAGTGTTGTTTTCTCAAATCTAATGTGCCTCAAATAGGTTTTAAAAATGTTGAAGTTGTGACAAAAACAAAGACCTGGAGCAGCAGTATATGGCCCGCAGGCGCTAACCGCTTCCACCATCGCTGCCTCCCCCCCAAACAATTATTTCTGTTGGTTTCATCTCCATAGCAAACATTTTATGTTGTGGTCACCTGGCGGTGATAAGCAGGTCATTTTTAGAAGAACTGGCAAAAGTAAGTTTTTGGATTTTCTTAGCAACACAGGTTTTTTGTTAACCACGCCCACATTCCCAATACAATCATTTCGTATGTTATATCATTTTGTGCAGCTTGAGCCAAGGATTCATGTATTGCATTTTCACAATATTCCAGAACAAGCACGCTAGAAACATGGGAACGCCACTTATGCGAGCTTGCCATGCTAACGCTGTTCAAACTCTACAAACATCTACTTTCACCATCTTTTCACTAGTAGCTTCCTAATGACTTGAGGTGTTAGGAGGCGACAGACTGAAATCTCTAGGAGGATTTTAAATTAGTTAGCTGCTTCTAAAGGTGCTTTTTCAGGGTTAGGGGGTTTGAGGATTGTGGCCACTTTTAGAAGTCAAAGGTCAACAAAACTTCAGTTAATCTTGTAGAGTTAAACTGGCGGCGTGTGTGGGAAATGTCATGAAGATCGCTCAAACAGAAGGTTTTTTTTCCCTATATTGTCTGAAAATGTGAAAGCTCACCAATTTCCACACTTTGCCACACAATGGCCACCAAGCCGTAGGTCCTGTGACTATCCCATTATAATTTCAAAACTTCTTTTCAAAATCCCAGGAGAGATTTTGTCCCCATTCATTTTTTTGATGGTTTCTCCCGCCGTGAAGGCATCATTTTTTTTTGGTGAAGTAGACCTCTCTTCAGGTTATCAGATGCTTTTCTTTGACTTTTGTTTTCAGGTAAACTAGAGTGTCTCCTCACCTTGGTGAGCACTACCTTTGCTCCCTTGTTGATGAGCTGGACCACATTGTCGGCTTGGCCCTTGTGTGACGCTATGAGGAGGCGCTCGGAAAGTGCGAGGACCTCAGCCTCATCTTGCTGGCTCATGAAGCAGGGCGAGTGTTGCAACGTTGCAGGGGAATGCCGCCTCTCTCTACCTCATGGCTCTGCTGTGGGGTGTCAAGCGGGAGCTGCCGGGACGCCTCCTCGTCATCCTCATCTGAAGGGAAGAAGCACAGAGTGAACAGTTTGGATTGTAGAACCTTTACTTCTCCAGAACTTTGACCCGGCTAGAGATCTCCTGGTTCTTGTCCAGACTTTGTGCTGCTGCAGAAGCAGGGGGCCGTTCATAAGAGTCACGTGAAGAAATCCTCATTCAGTCTCAACAAATCAGAGCATAATGGAGCTCCTATCAGCTCGGGTGAGGTTCTGAACAATGTGAAACTATACAGCAGTTATTTAACAAACTTGAACGTGTTTGGACTTTAACCCTCAAGAAACATCTGAGTAATACAGGAGGAGATGAAGAAAAAAGAGAAAAATTTTTTTTTTTTGTATTTTTATGTATGCTGCACTTGAAGCCCCAGCAGGAGAACTGGAGTGACAGAAGGACATGCAGATAAGCAGCAGCTTTTCATGTTTCCTCCAATTTCATAATTAAAGTAGACGAGCCGACAGACACTTCTGTCTCTGCTCGCAAATGCTCTGCAGCCTGATGAAACTTTGATTTAACGTGCTGACATTTAAGAGCACATAAGTACTTTCATTGACAAGGTAAATCATATGTCATTCATCATTTTTAATCAGTATGAAACTGTGTAGGTTAGACCGCAAATGAATCTCACCAGGAAAAAAAGCAGCGTGAGGATCACACCAACTTTCTGACTGCATGTGGAGCTGCAGAGCATCCTGTCTGCTGCATATGAAGCATGTTGAAGATTGTTTTCATAATTCTGCTTTCATATTGCACCCGCCACACACTCAAAAAAGCTCAAAAGCTGCTGAAAATGAATGTTGGACATAGAAAAATAAATATTTCAAAATCCACAAACAAAACCAAAACACACGTGTCAGGGATATCCAAAGAAAGTTTTCAAATTATTATGGGATGGCCACACGACCTATAGCTTGGTGGCCATTTTGAGATTTTATTTTGGCAATCTAATCTCAGTCTATCACATCCTAATTCCTCAAGCATCATTGACAAATCGTTTGGGAAATAAAAGGTCAAATTAGAAGTTGTAGATTTTAAAAGGCGAGATTGCAAAAGTGGCATTTTCTTATTACTTGCACATTTCTTCCTAGAATATTGTGAAAATTGAATTTATGAATTCCTGGCTCAAGCTAAACAAGACCATAATACATACGATATAAGAATATTAGGAATCCGGACATAGTTACAAAAAGCCTCTGTTGCCAAGCAAATCCAAAAATCTGCTTTTGCCAATTCTTTAAAAAATTACACCACCTCTGCAAACAAATAATAAAATGGTTGCTATGGAGATATGACTAATATAAAAGCCCCCATTTTGAAATAGATGAATTCTTCATGAATTCGTCCCGTGCAGCTTGGATCAGGGTGGCAGAGGTATAGGGGGAGTTTGAAAGGCCTGAAGCAGCCACTCAGCCTGTGAGGGTGGGCAAAAAGAGAACATGTGGGGGGGTGCACGTTGCACCTGTGAGCCATGCAACTTTATTCCTAAATTATACTTTTTATATGCAGACAAACAGAAAGCAGAGGGTTATCAAGATAAAAAATATATCATTTTAGCAGAGATTGCATAAATGTCCAATCTGCATAAATGCTGCAGGAATGTTGCTACACAAACATGTTCTCTCAGACCTGCATTAATCCTTCACTCCCTGAAGCCTTTCTTCAGGGACATGATCCAGAGGTGGACGCTTCCAGAAGTTCACAACCCTTGTCACATGCTGCAGCAGGCGGTCATGCTGCTCCTCTGCTTCAAAACTTTTTACTGCATCCAAAAACTAACGTGATAACAGCCATGAGTGCAGCAGCATTCAGTGGAAAACTCAATAAGCACTTCGTTTTTCCTTTAGTTCCACAGTAACACACCTAGGAGTGCTTCAGCTTGAGATCATGAATCAATTTCCACGCTCCCTCAGTCACTCATGGTTGTGAAACCCAGATTTCACCAGATAAAGATCTATGGAGATCCCAGTACGAGCCTGCATGTCGGAATTTATTCCACTTTTAATCTAAATCAACAGAAGACACAACAGCTTTTTTTATCCCTCATCTTGGAACTATTACAAATATTTCCCGTTTGCACAACTTTTATTGCGGTTATCAATCTGGAGTCATGGAGCGAGCAGGTCGTAATGCCGTTGGAAGCAGATGCTTGCGGCATGTCCCGGCACGAGGGCCTTGATGAATGCTGTTTGTGCTGTCAGAGCTCTCACTCATGCACGTTTCCTTCATCTGTAAACGACTGTTCAACCAAAGCCGCAACAGGGATAATGCAGGCTCATTAAGTCTGCAAAAGTTGATGCAGAGGAAGAGGAGTAACTCCTCTTCTGTTGCTTCTGACAAAGGAGGTTTCAAAAGCTGAAAAAAAGTAAAAACAAAAAGAAAACAAACAGAATTTATGATGCTGCTCACGTGGGATAGTCAAAAACAAGATCTCACCAGGAAGCAAGAAAAAAGCACACAACAAAAGTAGGATTTCTCTGGAAACTCTGGGTTTTCTCACACAATCCAAAAACATGCTTTATATGTTAATAGATGATTCTAAATTGTCCCTTAGACATACACTTGGGTGTGTGGCCTTGCTGGATTATGTCCAGGATGGATGTCACTCTTTCAACTGTGCGTCTTCACCTCCTTGCTCCTTTTTGTGAATCCTTGTTTTTGGATTTGAGCGTTTTGTTTCTACTTTTAATCCAATCTAAGATCAATACAATGGTTCTGCTACAGGGAGTTGTACTCGAAACTGTCGCCCATTGTTTACTCCATAATCCATACCCATAAAGAAAGCGATCTGTTGGTCTCTTATGTAAACCATTACATTTTATTGAGACAACCTGGACTAATGGGAATAATTTAGATTGAATCTGATAAAAATGATCTGGGGAAGCCGGAGCTCCTGAAGAAAACCCACATGAGTGACGGGAACATGCAAATTCCATACAGAAATCTGCCAAAGAAAAACTCAAATCAATTCTGATCCAGTGAAGCTCTAACCCATTTAGTCTATAAACCCAAACTGGATTTCAGAACATAATTCAGTTTTTTTTTTACATAGCAGCAGGGATGACTCTATTCACCAAACTACAAAAGTTCCTCTTTTTAGCCTGAAGTCGGTCAACCTTTAACCCTTTACCTCGTCTTCACCTTATTGTCAGAACAAATCTTTAAACTCTCAAAATTCAAACCTTCATAGAACCTTCATAAAAAGGGTCCAATATTAGAAAATGAAAACAAAGATCTGATTGTGATGAAGATTTATGCAACTCTGACTGGCTGAACGTGCAGCATCTTTGTAGGAGACGTGGCAGGGAGAAGATTGATTGGCATGCTCAGCCTGTTTCTCATTGCCAATCTCCATCAGTTAGGGGGTAGGAGGACTGAAAGGGGTGGGGGTTGTGTACAGATCTGAGGGAGGGGACTTTATGTTAATTTATGCTCATTTTTATATTATTATTTGTTTTTATTTGCTTATTTAGTATCATTATTTTGTTTTATTTATTTTTATTTTGTGTAAAGCACTTTGTGTTATGTTTTATAGGAAAAGTGCTATACAAATAAAGATTGATTGATTGATTGATTGGCAAAATCAACAGCCACTCAAGACGCAGAACACATTGCACTGTAGAGAGAGAGAAAAAATAGCATCTGTGCAAAATCTGTGAAAACAGCGAAAAGTAAACTGCAATATAGCGAGGGAACATGGTAAACTAAGAATGTCTGTATCATCCTGGTGCAAGCATGTAACCTGAGTCCAAGACGGGATGTGAGGAATGCTGAAAACTCAACAGTGATTGTTCGGCTCTGATCTGCAGAAGAAGAGGCTTTTCCCATCTGATCCTGGCAGTCTAATCTGTGATGACAGGCCTTCTACTAATGTAATTTATTTCTGAGACAGCAGAAAAAAGCAGCAGAAGAAGACAGCACCAACCCAACCTCACCAACTGAACAGATTCACAAGAATGCAGGCCTGAATGCAAAATCATGACTGCATACACAACCTCCATGAGCTGCACAACCCAAGTTCATGTGAATTCAGTCACAAAATACAACTGTGAAAAACTTTCTAACGATCACATCTAACAAAAAAAATCTTGCTTGCCTTAAATTAATCCAACAATTTACAAAAATACGAAGTAGTCTCAGTGATAAACATCTCCATAGCACCTCAGGAGAAGTTCACAAATATCCCAAAAACGCTGCAAAAAAACATAAGAAACCCTTCGCCATTCCGTCCTCTGAAACCCTCAAGGAACATTTGGAACATAAATCTTTTTCTAATTGCTGCAAACACTTTATAGCTTATATGATATGTCAGTAAAAATACAACGTTTTTTAGGTTCAGGCTCATTTCAGAACTTTAAAAAAGAATGTGAATAAAGACACACAGCAAAGATCAGGAATAATTTACTTCCTTAGCATTGCTTCGTTTCCACAGTAACCGAAAGTCTGACAGCTTCACTGCTATACGGGCCCACTCTTGGCTCAGCACCAAGCAACTGAACAAACACAGAACCCCTTATCAGCTTTTTAAAACGACAGCACAAATTCTTACTGTAAAAAAGCTGATTTTCCCCACAGATTAACAAGAGAAAAACAGTGCATGAGGTTCAACATTGTCATGAACCATGAGAAGCATCCATCTGTTTTCTTATCAGGATGCGAATTTGACTTATACCTTTACAATGACCACTTGAGTCATTGTTGCTCTTATCAAGTCTACTTGATTGTTCAAATTAAATGAAAGCTTCTATTGATCAACTTTTGCTTTTGGACAGCAAAAAGTGAAAATAAATGTGTGGAAATGACTCAAATGTAAGGCTAACAGAGAAAAGCTGGAGCTCCATTGAGATGCTTGAATGTGTCCCTCCTGCCAGCAGAAAGCTGAAGGAGATCAGCCAAAAAGGGGGATTCTTTGCCTGGCTGCATTCCTGATGATCCTGCAGCAGATCCCGCTCAGTCACAGAGCCAGGCGAACAAAGCGGGCCGGCCTTCTCAGGCGCAGCCAGGCAACGCAGCTTTTGTGCTCCTGCTCAGGAACTCAAAAGAAATGCCAAAGTCCTGCCTTTCAAACCACTCAGTGAGGAGGCCATGGAGAGCAGCAAACCCTCCCCCACCAAGCACCTAATATGTGAAGCAAGACTGCATCTTACATGGAAACAAAAACATTTGGCCATATGATCTGGAGAAAAAGCTTCAAAATAAGTTTTTGTGAATCGACTAAAGACAACAACAGCTTCAGTCTTCTGTAAAGCAGCCAGCAGTTTCAGATTCTCCTGATGGGTCACAGTCAGGTCAACGGCTCCCTTCTGACCTGAAGGAGAACTTTGATTATCTTTCCAGCAAACTTCTCTTTATCCAGGGTTTCTGGAATCCTTTAGCAACATGTGCAGATGTCATGTCATCAACTTGACCCAGAGCTCATGACCATACGTGAGTATTGGAATGAAGATCGACCAGTAAATTGAGAGCTTTGCTTTCTGGCTCAGCTCTCTCTTCACCACAACGAACCAGTGCACCAAACGCATAACAGTGGATGCTGCACCAATTCACCTGTCGATCTCATGCTCAGGTCTTCCCTCACTCGTGAACAAGACCCCAAGATACCTAAACTCCTCCACTTAGGAAAGGAGCACTTAACCTACCCAGAGAGGGCAAACCACCTTTCTCCAGTTAAGAACCATGGCCTCAGACTTAGCTGTGCTGACCATCATCCCAGCCGCTTCACACTCGGCTGCAAACCGTTCCAATGCATGCTGGAGGTTCTGGCTCAATGAAGCCAACAGGACAACATCATCTGCTAAGAGCAGAGAGAAAATCCTGTGGTTCCTAAACCAGACCCCTCCGGACCCTGGCTGTGCCTAGAAATTCTGTCCATAAAGACTATGAACAGAACTGATGATAAACGGCAGCCCTGCCGGAGCCCAACATGCACCAGGAACAGGTCTGACTCACTGCCGGCTATGCAGACAAACCCCCTGCTCTGCTCATACAGAGATGGGACAGCCCTGAGTAAGGCTCCCCGGGACCCCAAACTCCTAGAGCATCCTCCACAGGACACCACAGGAACGCGGTCGAATGCTGAGGAGTGTGATCCTCGGTAGTTAGATCACACCCTTCGGTTCCCCTTCTTGAAAATGGGAACCACCACCCCTGTCTGCCAGTTCAGTGGTACAGTTCCCGACTCCCACGCGATGCTGCAGAGACGTGTCAGTCAAGACACTCCAACAGCATCCAGAGACATGAGGTACTCGGGACAGACTTCATCCACTCCCGGTGCCATGCCACCAATTTGATTTTATTTGAAGTGCACTAACCGGTAAGTGGTGAGTAAATTTGGACAATTAGAGCGCAGCATATGACCTAAAATTTAAAGGTGTGAACATTCAAAAAGAACATTCATTCCCCCAACAACTGGCATGCAGAAAAACATTATCGCTGTTATCACCCAAAGGCAGACTACTATTTTGAATCCCACTAAAAATATATTTATTTTATTAAAAAAAGGTGATTCAAGATTAAACTACATTAAACTACTGTAGTTTTCTGTATTGCGTGGATGTGTCACATTAGCTGAACATACAGCCGTGATAATGAGAGCTGTTGCCCGACTGAGGCAGCAGCTGAACACGGAGCCATGAGATAATTGGTCATGATGCGTGTCCTGTTCTCAGATGTTTGGGCGGCAAAGTTCAACCAGGCAAGCAAGAGCAATGACCAGAAACATGAAAACAAGGATAAACAGAGTGGAAGAAACTGCTCCCCATCTTTAAAACACAAAGTATGTGTTTTATGCAGAAACAAAATCAGCTTCATCAGCCTAAGACAAGAACCCCACAGTAACTATGACGAACGGGAGGGTTCTGATTTTAATACAGCTGCATGATCAGTAATGAAATAAATACAATATGATTCCCAATTCATTAAATAATTACAAGTGAAAAAACTGCTGACTAGCAAATAAAAATATATAGTTTCAAACTTTAGTAACTGTTAGATATTATTAATCCATTTTCTGCTTTTACCATTCCAAGTTCAAACTTAGTTTTCTCTTTTCCGACTTCTTTTACCTTAGTGTGACCTGTATGGTTCTGGTTCCATTGTTGATGACCAGATCTAAGAAGATAATAAAGCCGAGAAGTTTTCTCAGAACATCCTGAAAAAGTGTTTGCGTCACTGAAACAACCAAACACCATTTCACATGTGTAGAAGAGTGCATTATCGCTGAAAGAGTTGCATTGATTCTCTACAGTCACACAATTTGAACATCCCTGTAAACAACAGTTATTTAACTTCAAGATCCATTAAATTAAAGTTTTTTTTTAACTCCTACCACTCGCGCAGAAAATTATTTCTTACTTAACTGCAGAGAAAGCTTGTGCATTCAGAGATCTCACTTTCAAGACCCACTCTGAAATAAATGGTGTTTTTGGTGTTTTTAACTTGTTCTCATGGCATTTTTCTGATGATGGAGGACATATATAAAGAAAATTCAGGCTAAAACTGTATTTCCGAGTATTTACTCAAATTGTTGTCAGGAACAGACAAAAAATAATGCTGTTTGAAAAAACAACTTATTTATAACGAAAAAATAAGGCAGGCCACAAGCTCCCTGCTCTGAGCTCTCAGCAACACTCTACAGAAACGTTGCCACAGCTCAGAGGTGAATTTCCAATGATCTCCTGCCACTCTACAGAAACTATGTCCTAAAAAAACAAATCATTTTTGATTTGGGCTAAAAAAACATAACTAAAAGTATTCACTGGGAACACTTTGACAATAGATCAAAAAAGATTATTAGGGTTATCTTACTTCATTTGCTGGATATTCAAATGAAAATGTACAATTCAATTATCTGAGAACCACAGACGAACTCTATTTAAAAGATTTTTCCTTTTGTTGTCACCTGAATGTTCACTGACACTCCTTTCCTCACAAACTTTCCGCACATGTGTGTTCATAACTATGATAGCGTGCTACTCCATTCCAGGACAAGGCATTAAAACCAAACAGTTATTACATTTGTGCACTGAGGCACAGGCCAAATGCACTAAAATTAACCTCAGCGCTGCGAGCTAACTCCTGCACATCTCCTGTAATGTGGGTCAGATGTTGTCTCTCTGTCTGAGGTCTGCCAAAGAGCCCCTCGTACCACATCAGACCGCCAACATTTTACCACGGAAGGAGACAAAAACCAGGCCCAATCATAGCCTGGAGAAGAAAAAACTGAGCATCTGACTGGAGGTGACCAACATTAAAGCCTTAAAAACAAACATTGTTGTGTTTTTTCAGGAAAAAAATTAAAGTTTTGAATCTGAGACACACTGAAGATTTAAGCTGATGGGAATGAAAGCACAGAGACAGCTGTGTGAAACTGCTCGGAGAGAGATGCTTCTCAAGGAGACACAAGAATTGAAGATAAAACACAGTTTATGGGCAGTATATGAAATTACATAAAGCAGAGAATCAAACTAAATTCTAAAAAATATTTAATTTGCAAAAACACGAATTAAGTTTTATTTCCTACTTTTTGTAACTTTTTTTGATTTTTTTAAAAATTGGTGGTAAAATTAGAACAGAAAAAGTGACTTTTCAAGACTTACTCCAAAGAAAATGTTGTTTTTAACATGTTCTTGTGGCATTTTTCTTCTAATAAAAGACATGTACCAGTATATATAAAATTGAGATTAAAACTGCACTTCTGAGTATTACTTTAACCAAAGTGTTGTGAATGAGGAGTAGACAAAAAAAATTATGTTTGAAAAAACATCCTATTTGTGACGAAAAAATATGTTTCCTGCTCCGTTTCATTCGGATGCATCCACTTCCAGACAAATAGATCTATGTAATTTTTGTTTTCTTCATCTGAGCTGGAATATGACTTGGAAGCAGCTTCATGAAACCTGAGGTGACTTTGTAATGTTACCAGATCGTGTAATTTATGAGTGACTGATCATAATAGAAAATGTAGTAGCAACTTGTATTCTTAAATTCAGAATCCCTAAAGCCCGAGCCCACGCTGACCCAACCATCTGTGTTTTCTGCAGCAGCCAGAGAGCCAAAGCCAGATTAAAACAATACTTTGACCCACTCACTAATCTCATGATCTGTTTCAGCGCAGCAGCAGAAATGCAGCAGAAATACAGCGCAGCCCGAAGAAAGCATGAGAGGCATCAGTTCCAGAGAGGCATGCAGGTGGGATCATGGAGGGAAGCTGTGGAGTCGATCTACATCAGTTGTGCAGAGGTTCATGCAGACAAGAGACTGCTGAAAACAAAGCATCTCTACATCACCACAACAATCAGAAAAAGTCTCAACAAACTGATAACGTTGAACTCCAACTCTAAACAAATCTTCCTTCCTGTGGGAACCAGGTTATTAAGGATCAGGGTGAAAATGAGAGCAGTCTGAAGAACGATTCTCCTAGCTGTTGTTAAAGAAGATAAAATCATTTCGAAGTTGCATCAAAAAGTGAGAGACTAGCTTCTGTTTTTCTGCAGAAACACAGGACAGGATTGCAGCGGTGACGCTTTGTGATGAAAAGAAACTGCAGAGACCCAGTGAAAAAACATCTTCCATCTGCATCCAAATGGACGTGTTTAGATGTTTGACTGTTGTGATGCACTAAAAGGTTTTGCATTAAAATGATAGACTTTTGTTTATGATGTAACGTTTGTCTGATATGTTACGGTTAGGTTGGAAATTTTGCAATAACATTTAACTTTGAAACCTAGATCGTTGTTACATTGATGTCTGTTGAACAATTTGCTGATCTGTACTGAAGGCATACAAATGATGGCAGCCATGAATAACTGCATTTGTTCAAACAATCAAAACCCAAAGCTGCAATGGATTCTGGGATTGGGTCATGGTTGGGGGTTTAAGCAGGTTTTCTTCAGCTGTTAATGCCATGCTTTTAAGTTGACAGGTAGGCTTCAATGAAGCTTTTGTTTCAAAGGGTTAAAGGGGAAGTGCTTCTTCCCTTTGGCAGTGGTTCAAGCTTGAGTTTTTTTTGTTTGTTTTATATTACTTCTGTAGAGTCATAAAGATCCATGTGCTACCCAATCTGTTGGATTCATAGACAAAATATTTCTGGGAAGTCCTACAATCCTAGAAATTATTATTAGCATTGTTTTGGGTGATTGTGCTCTGAGCCACTCAGAGGTTTTACTCAATCAAACTTTATTTTTAAAAAGGCGCTTCTCATACTTGCGCAACTCGAAGAGCTTTACAATTAAACACAAAAACAGGCAGTACATTTGAAAAATCAATAAAAAGATAGAAACCCAATTCATCCTTTATCCATCCCCTCCATCCAATAACACACACGAGCAATGAGTACTTAAATAAATAAATACTAAAAGAAACTTAAGGCTTGGCTCTGCTGTGAGGAAACAGTATATTGGGAATCTCTTTTAAGAAGGAGCCAGCTCAGCCACAAGAACATCGCCATAGTGCCCACCCAGATCTGGACAGTAGTGGGGTCTACTAAATGGCCGTGAGGTCAGATGGCCCCACAAAGGGCGACAACCGTGGCAAAAACCC
Organism: Oryzias celebensis; assembly: GCA_014656515.1. NCBI lineage: Eukaryota > Metazoa > Chordata > Actinopteri > Beloniformes > Adrianichthyidae > Oryzias > Oryzias celebensis. The sequence goes on along the minus strand of BNCR01000018.1, from coordinate 20,407,244 downwards.
CAGACAGAAACGGCAACCCCTGGCACAAAGGATCCCCAAAGAGAAACACTGGGTCATAAAACCCTAAAGGAGGATGTTAAAATGTAATACATAATATGTATGTTAAAAATATTAATGACAGCAAAACATTAAATGCAAAAAAATAAAAATTAAATACTGAGAATAATATATAAACACAACATAATAAATAATTCATAAATAAGTATTTAAGATTATCTCAAATCCATGTTAAAAAGCTGAGGCTTGAGCCTCTTCGAAAGAACCTCTACAGTCTCTGTGACCCTGAGGTTCTCCGGGAGGCTGTTCCACAGGCGAGGACCGTAGTGGCAGAACAAAGTCTCACCATAGGTTTTGGTCCTCACCTTAGGGACAAACTAAATATTCAGCAGCAGAGGACCTCAGGGTTCGCGAGAGTTCATACTTTAAAAGGAGATCACATAAATGAGAAGGCTCAAAACCATTAAAACATTTATAAACCATTAAAAGAACATTAAAATCAATCCTGAAACGCACAGGGAGCCAATGCAGCCATTTTAAAATGGGTGTAATGTGTTCCTGCCCCCTGGTCCTCGTCAGAACTTCTTCCGCTGAGTTCTTTAGTAGTTGTAGGTTTGAAAGAGACTTTTTGGGTAATCCAGAGAGCAGGACATTACAATAATCTAACCGACTAAAAATAAAAGCATCAGCACCTCTGTGCTGACAAGACAGAGGAATGGACAGACTCTGGCAATGTTTTAAGATGATAAAATCCTGTCTTTTTCATTTTTCATATGAGGGGTAAAATTCAGTTCAGAGTCAAAAAGAACCCCAAAAAACCTTCTCACACAGTGAGAAGGTTTACAATGATTGAGCTTAGGTAAAATCTTCTCTCTCTAGTATTCAGGACAGATGACTAAAACTTCTGTTTTGTCCTGTTTGAGCTGTAAGAAGTTAAAATACAGTTTAAAAGAGTGTTTTAAAAGAGTTTTTACAGGTTCAAGGTCATCAAGGGATACGGTGATGTAAAGCTGTGTATCATCAGCGTATCTGTGAAAGCCAACCCCGTATCTCCTGATGTAATCCTCAAGAGGCAACATGTATAAATGAAAAAGAATAGAACCTAAAATCGACCCCACAACTTTTTTTATGGATTCTTGAAGAGCATGTATCCATTCAAATGTCGATCTGTAAGGTAGGAATAAAACCACTTAAGAACATTTTCTCACTAGACTCTTAAGGCTCTCTAATAAAATCTAGTGATCTACTGTATCAAAAGCAGCACTGAGATCCAGCAGCACCAGAACAGAAAGATCATTAACGATTCTTAAAAGAGGTGTCTCTGTACTGTGGTTCATCCTAAAATCAGATTGATATTTTTCTAAAATGTTTTGGTTATTTATTTTATTACTGTACTGGATGTGACCTGCAAAGTGGCATGTGAGCAACTGTTCGAATGCATACATGAATAATCAAACTTTGGTCTCTTTGAGGTCTTACCATCAAAGTTTCCTTCATCTAACCTGCAACCCACCAGTGTCCACTGTGCTCCGGTCATTTAAAGATGGATGGGTCCACTTGAAGCTCTCATTTACAGACAGCCTTCAATATTTATAAGAACAGCTGACAGGAAACAAACCAACAGCTGCTATGAGTGGACTCACACATTCAAATGTCACTCAATCAACAAAACTGGATGCAAATTAAAGGAAAACAAAGAAGTCGTGTTAGTTTTTTTTAATTAGGAACATGTTTAAGTAGGTCATGCTCCCGTGCCTGCTGTTAGTCTGAGGTAAAGTCTGTTTTCACAGATAATCTGCTTCAGGTGTAAACGCTCACTGTAACACCCAACCCATCGGCTGAACCCTGGTTCAGCTGAAGAATATGTTTCATTAGTCAGCTCACTGAAGTGCGTCAGTTACAAATGAGAGAAAACACAAGTCACAGTGCAAATCAAAAGCGCAAAAAGGTACAAAATATCTTGTTTGTGAATATCAACAGGTTTCAATCATGGATGTTGTTAAAGCTCATTTCAGGCAGTTTCTCCCTAAAATCCTGCTGTTTTGACAGAAAACTTTTTCAGGTGGTTTGATCCGCTTCAGTGTTTGGTTTTCACGCCACACTGCCATGTGTGAAAGCAAACCAAACAAAAGGGTCAAAGGTTTTGATGTGGAAACTGCAGGACTGTCCTGGTGAGAAACAGCCCCAACACAGCAGCTTCCTTTTTCGTGTGGCGTTCCCCGTGATTTGATTGGGTCCAGTGTATTACAACATATACTAATTTCTGCTAAAGTAACATTAACTTTAAAGTACAATCATCAGAGCTGGGGTCAAGGCCACCTTTTGTGTTTAACACTCCCATTCTTTTAGATTCTAATCGACTCCACACACCTGACCCAGGTGATCCGACTTCCTCAAGATGTGAGGAACAAAGAAGTTCCTGAATTTTACTCAGACCTCCTTAAGGAAATACAAAATAAATCTGATGTCTGAAGCCGTAACCAAATCCAGCTTTCATTGTTTTTACCTTAAACAATAAAAACAAATGCAGATATTGCTTGGGCTTGAAAAAGTAGCATCATTTTTAAAAATAAACTGCATTGGCAAAAAAAACTGCATATCCACCAGATGTCTTCCAGTTTTATGAACAAAATTCCTTGTGAAACCCAGCAAGTTTTTTGTATCTCCATGTTGCCTTAAAGAAATTCTCCCAAAGTACCACTCACAGTAATCTGTAGAGCTGCATGTGAGCAAGAGGAGTTAAGATTTAATGTTTTCGCCCTTTGCAGAAAAAATGACAATCGTGTTCAAAGTAGTCTTAGAAAATCCAGAGGTGTTTAATCCCAGCCCTCATGGATCCATATCCTGATGTTTTTGTAGGTCCCCTGGTCCACACACATAACCTGAATCAGGTGATTTCCATCAAGCAGAAAGGGGAGGAGTAGAAGAAAAGTAGAAGAGCAGCCATCCAAGGCTTCCCTGATAATGTTTGTGACCATAGTCTGAAGGGAAGCAGCTGCACAGCAAAACTCCTCCCAACAGGGAGTTGAAAGACCCTCCCAGTCTGTGGCAAAATCACCTGTCAGGTTCTCCTTCAGCGTGCATGTGCTCTGTGTGGAACCAAACACCTGCTTTTTTCTAATAGAGGCCTTTGATGTTGTATTTGTGATGCAGAATTATTTGTTTATTTTTTGTCTGCTCTACCTGCTGCTTACACGGGTCAGGTGTGTTAGGTCAGTTGGAAGAGCAGAACAACATGAAAGAAGTCAGTAAGAGCAGCAGGAAAGAGAGTCGGCTGTTCACTGCACTGGCGCCGGGGGTCCCGGCGGTCCCCACCTCCCCAGCTGACCCAACTGACTTAACCAAAAGATTTAATTTATCATTTTATCTTTACTGTTGTCATAGAAATGAAACAGTAAGGATAGCTTTTCTCTCACTGGGCTAAAGCTACACATTTTCTTCTTCAGCATCAGTTTGAAATTTAACTTCATGTTGTTTGCACAACTGCTTCAGATTAGTAACATGTTCTGTGTGTTGACACCAAGAAAGACTTAGAAGGGTTATAATAATTCTTCTCATGGGAAAACCTATTAAAATCTTCAAGATGCTGAACAGAGTAACAGGAGAAATGTGAAACAGGAGTGTTGCATAAGAAATGTAGGACTGGAGTAATGTGAAACAGGAGTATTTTGGAGCAGAAGTAATGTGAAGCAGGAATAATGTGGAACAGAAGTGATGTGAAACATAAGTGATGTGGAGCAGCAGTAATGTGGAGCAGGAGTGAAGTGAAACAGGAGTGAAGTGAAGCAGGAGTATTGTGGAGCAGAAGCATTGTGAAGCAGGGGTATTGTGGAGCAAGAGTATGGTCAAATAGAAGTAATGTGGAGCAGGAGTGATGTGAAACAGGAGTGATGTGAAAAAGGAGTGATGTGAAGAATGAGTAATGTGAAACAGGAGTGTTGTGGAGCAGAAGTATAGTGGAGCAGGAGTGATGTGAAACAGGAATAATGTGAAAAAGGAGTGATGTGAAGAATGAGTAATGTGAAACAGGAGTGTTGTGGAGCAGAAGTATAGTGGAGCAGGAGTGATGTGAAACAGGAATAATGTGAAAAAGGAGTGATGTGGAGCAGAAGAAATGTAGGGCTGGAGTAATGTGAAACAGGATTATTGTGGAGAATGAGTAATGTGAAACAGGAGTGATGTGACTTGTTACTGAGGGGAGAATAGGGTGGATATAGGCTGTCTGTGGGTGAAAAATGGTTAAGCTTGTGCGAAAACACAGGTGGACATCACAAAATATCAAAGTCATAGACCACTCAGGGAACCTGTAAAACAAAAATGTTCATGTGCATGTGTTCTTCACGAGCAACAGGTTGTAGTGAACACTTACTGACACATAAGGATAAGTAAGGGTGAAGTAGAAGAGATGCAGACACATCATATAGATTATTTTTCTTCAATTTAACCTGAAAAATCCTGCGAACTGTTCATGCAGTTGTTAGTGCTGTTCCCAGGATAAATGTTCGCTCTTTACGTGTGGCCTGACTGTTAGAAAACAGGGAAACTAGACAATCAGAGTGTGTTTTCATGTCAGTTTTCAAGCTCACTGATTTCAGGTCTTAAGGTCTCGCCACGTGGAGTATGACTTTTTCCACCATTGCGGTTGGTGTGGAAGAGCTGCTGTGTTTGGTTTCGTTCTGAGCCTTAATGGTTTCATTCTACACCTGTGCTTGGCATTCCTATGCAAGCCGCCTCTTGTGCAATTTGCTTAGTTTTGTGCAATTTAGAAGTAAAAACGACATTAAACCAAAATGAAATTATGAGGAATCCCCGAAGCAGTTTTTATGGATCAGAGGTGAAACACCTCCAGGCTGGTAATCATTCTGAATTTTTAGATGTCAATGCTAACCAACACTCTGAATTCACAACAGAACCCTGAACCGTACATTTATCAATACAGACTTTAACAAACATGTTTCAAATGATTGCAAACATTTTCTCTTATCTGTCACACAAATAAGCAAAAAAATGCAAAAAGGACCAAATGTTATTAACCCAACAAATCAGTGCACAAAGGTTTAATGACGTTTGTGCAGCAGCTGATCATTAAGTAAATGTGAGGCTCAGTGACTGAACATCTCCCAAAGCTTTCTGCCTTTACAAGCCCATGATGATGATGATGATCAAAACGATCTTCTTTCCGCATCCAGCCCTATCCGAACCAGGCTATACGTTTATGTCTGGGAATCAGTTTCTATTGGTTTATACATAGAATATACATATATACATTTTATATATAAAAGCTTGTGTAAATACCCACCTAGTGGCCACTTGGTGAATGACCTGGCTCCAGACATTTTTGTTTTGAACTCAAAGAGAAAGTTGGATCGAACGACGTCAAACATCAACTCTCCAACCCGGAGATGAAAGCTCTTCACCCCATGAATGTAAAGACGAGCCGGCAGGCGTCCACTCCACCCTCTGACACACTAATCAGACCACAGCCTCTAATGCGGCGTGACATTTCCAGCCTGTGAGCTTCCCCCCTCCACCATCAGCCCATTAGGCCCCATCCTGAGGCCATTATACACCTGGTGACCTCTGACCTCGTCACCACTGTGCCGCTCTAATCAGCTCCCCCAGGGAGGGGAGCAGATGGGCAGATGGAAGTGTCTGAGCATTCATAATGTGGGATTATTTAATTTGATGTAATCTGTTCCTTTAACTGGCCAGATACAGGATCTGGAGGCCAGTTCACATCCTGGTGAATGGGGGGATGTCTTCTCCTTCACATTGAGATCTTCTGAAATGACTGAAGATGAGCATAAGATGGTCAGAAAACGGCACTAATCATCTCATGGTGTCAACGCAACTTCTCCAGACCAGAGCAGATGAAGGAAGACAGGTTTCCTTTCAGATCCCTGGTTCCTAAAGGTGCTCAGTGAAAAGAAACTTTGGCTCACGTTAAGTTTACCCTCAACCCTGCTGGAGGGGGTGGGGTCATTATTCCTGCTAAATCTGTGTTTTTCTTGATTTTTTTTAAATAGGAGCTGAATTTGGATCAGACAGTGGAACATCTAAATGTTTCATTTGTCCTCGTTTGGTTTAAAACTTAAAAAATTCTTGATAACATCAAGATTTAAATGCTTTTGAAAAGAAGTATATCGTATTAAATGAGTTTCAAGATAGATTAAGCAGAGGATGAGGGTTTGGGTCCACGGGTGGTTCTGTTGTTGCGCGTAATCGGACTTTTCATCCATAAACGCGGTTGTGGTTCGGAGCAGCTGCGCAGTGCGCACGCGTCCTTTCAGTTCTGCTCGGTAAACAGAAGCGAAAACCGTGCCTGCGCTGCGGAAACGAGCGCGCCAAACTCTCCCAAATCACGCAGAGGAGGTTCGAGAGCTGGACGGTCCGAAGCGTCGCTGAAATGTCCCGGAAACCTGCGACGATCCGGAGACAAGACAACCGAAACTGAGCAGCAGTTCGAGAAAATGACCCACCTTAGCGGAGGGACGGGGCCTCGACGTTCCGATCCCGGTCTGAGGGTCCGAACAAGGTCCAGAGGAGCGTCCCGCTCGGGAAACAAGACGCCAAATGTCTGTGGCCGCGTCGCCACCGCTCCTGTCGCTTTTACGCGTCCTCCTGCTGCTCCTGTCGCTTTTACGCGTCCTCCTGCTGCTCCTGCCGCTTTTACGCGTCCTCCTGCTGCTCCTGCCGCTTTTACGCGTCCTCCTGCTGCTCCTGCCTGCTTTTACGCGTCCTCCTGCTGCTCCTGCCGCTTTTACGCGTCCTCCTGCTGCTCCTGCCGCCTCCTCCCTCTGATTTCCATATGAGGAGCTGCGGACGAACCGCGACCTCCGCTGAGACTTCTCAGAACTGGAGCTCTTCTTCAGTCTAAGGAGAGAAAGTTTTGATATTCACAGTAGAACAGAAAGAATCATTTGTTTGGAAAAGAAAATAATTCAAGAAAATATATTAATGGATCATGGAGGATTGCAAACTCCTGTAGGGGGATTCCAGTTTCCTTATAAAAAACATTCAACGAAAATCAAACAGTGGAAATAAAATAATCTGAGACTTTGTTACATGAGATCATACAAATGATTGAAAAGATACATTTAGAGAAATAAAACAAGAATCATCAGAGAAGCACAAACTCTGGGGGACTTTATAGAGACCCAGATCAAAATTGTGTTTTTAAGCAAACATTTACTACCTGCATTGGTAAATAATGATCAAACTGGGTCTGCTGAAGGCCATAAGAAGCACAATAATATGCTCCTGTGATTAAATACAATTCAGCACTTTCACCTTGCTGTCTCTAGATGCGGAGAAAGCATTTGACTATGTAGAATTATATCTGTTTTATGTTTGAGACAAATTTGGCTTTGGAGCAAACCTCACGGGTTGCGTTAAACTATTACATACGGATACTCTTTCAGCAGTGCTTAGGTTTGAGATCTCCACATTTTGCTATATTTAGAATTACTAGACAAGGATGTCCTTTGTCTCCCCTTCTGTTCACACTGGGATGGAACCCTTCTATGAAGCTATCAGAGCAAACAAGGACATATTTGGTCTCAAGACAGGGGGAAAAGAACAGAAGATCACGCTTTATGCTGATGATGTCCTGATTCAAGAAACAAGACTAGAAATATCAACTCCCTGTATAATTCAGACAATTGATGTTTTTAGTAAAATCTCTGCTTATAAAATACATTTTATGAAATCAGAAGCCATGCCTCTGGGTATTTTGAAACAAGTGCCTGTACAGCCTTTTCCTTTTAAATGGTGACCAGGGGTATTTGTTTATTTAGATATTAATATAACACCTACTTTTGATCACATTCGGCTAGACTTGGAGAGATGGAACACTCTTCCAATTTTCTGGATGGGCTGAGCTCCCTTATTAAAAATGAACATTTTTCCTAAGTTGCTCTACCCTTTATGAATAGTACCTGTTATCTTACCTCACAAGACCATCAAATAACTGAAAAGCTGGTTCAGCTCCTTTATATGGTCCAAAAGAAAGTTGGTGACAAACTGTCCTCACTATTTTGCTCATCATTAGAGGAAGGGCTTGACCTCCTAACAATTAGCTACTACCCATGTGTGATAGAAGAACAGGTGTCCAATAATCCAACTTCACTTTGGACTGACATAGAATTTTGAATGTCTAAATGTTCTTTAACAACTTTACTTTTTCTTAAAAAAGCTAAATGCCTAAAATCTTCCTACATCAAAGTTACCACAATTGCAACTGTTACAGCATGGCGAGCATTAAAACTGGAGGGCAGGTCTCAAATAACTACACTTACTCCATTATATACTAGTCCAGATTTTATGCCAGAAAGGATGGATAATCAAGTTCATATTTAGACATGTAAGGGATTGTCTAAATTGCAAGATTTGGTAGAAAGACACTTTTGATGTCATTTGATAAGTTGATTTTAAAAACAGAATATTTCCAGAATAGACTTTTAACAATATTTACAGGTAAGAGATTTTGTTAACAAAAATGTTTCACATCCAGTATCTCAGGACATATCAGAACCTGAAAGATAGCTTTTTCTGACCACATCAACATATTATCTTAGCAAATTCTACAATATTCTTAAAAGACACAATGCAAGCACATTACATTTGAAGGAAGTGGGGGAGAGGGAACTTGGTTTTGAAATGACTGATGAAGACTGGGAAAATTCTTGGAGAAATGTGCAAAATACTGAGTGTTTGTAACAGAGTCAAAGCAAGTCAGCTGTTGATTCTGCACAGAGCTCACATTTCTCCCTATCAACGCCAACAATTCAAACGTGCCTCTTCTGCATTGTGTTTCAAATGCAGGACCCAGATCAGTGCTCTGATACACTGTTTTTGGTCATTCAAAAGTTCAGCATTTTTGGAACACCACTGGTCAGGAAATGAATACAGTCTTCTCTGTTGTCTTAAGTAATAATCCTCTGTATCTATCATTAGGTCTGGTTGATGCTGTTATTTATGGTAAACACAACAGGCAACTTTATAGAATGCTGACTTTCTGTGCTGGAAAGTGTCTCCTTCTGAACTGGATCTCTGAGGACATGCCTTCCCAGTCACAATGGCAGAAAGTCGTGCTGAACTGTATCTCGCTTGACTATCTGACCTATCGACTGCACCACAAAGAGTAGGCTTTTATAACACCATTGGATCCTTTCTTAACATATATTGGACAGGATATTTGTCACAATTATTAAAAGAGCATTTGTTTTTTAGTTCCAAATAAATTGTACTGTTTGAAGACAACTCCTTTCACAAAAAAATAATCTTTGTAAACATGGACCAACTGTTTTATTTTGCTTTGTTAACGTGTTTGAAAAAATCAATAAAAATTAATAAATATAAAATTTTAAAAATTGTGTCTTTAACACTTTTTTATAATGATGAAGGACATAAAGAAAATAATTGTGAAGCAGGAGACAATGCTATTTGAAAAAGAGAATATTTGTGACGTAAAAAATACGTTGGATGGTTACAAACTCCCTGCTCCGCACCACAAAGGGGAGAGGAAGTGGAGGCGGGGTTGCTTCACACCAACAGTCCCATAACTCTGAGGTGAACTGCTAACTCCTGTTTTTTTGGCTAAAAACAGCACCATCATAATCAAAAGGCCACTGGGAACGATTGGAAAAGGGATCAAAAGATGATTGGTGTGGGACTTGTGTGGGCACTGTAATGAAGACACTGAGGCGTTTGGATCAAAATGCAGCAGGTTTTAATGGCGAGAATATACAGACAAGGGCAAAGCAGGACATAGTCAAAAACCAGGCAAGAGTCAAAAACATGGAGCGAGACAGAGAGTCGAGGAACAGGCAACGGCTAAAGTACGGAGAAGCAAACAATGAATGAATCCTCAGAAATGTCTGCAGTGCAAAACAAAACTTCACGTGGAACAGAGTTCAGAGTGTGTGTATATATATGATTGTAAGGTGATGATGATGAGGAGCAGCTGTTGAGGCTTTGAGTCATGGAGCAGAGACGGTCAGTACTCTGGTAAGAGCTCCCTCTGGTGGTTGGAGGTGGGGTTGGACAGTTGAAGTGTTGATGGAAACCTTCATAAATTGAAATCGCCATAGAAACTGGCACCAAACATCAAGGATCCATTTGGACGGAACTTAGGATCACGATTATTTAAGTCTTTCGGGATGAACAAAGAAACAACAGGTATAGATGAATGAAAATGAATAGATGAGAGATCAAAATGGTTTAAAATGCAGTTTTTACTGCTCAGAAAGCAGATTAAGGTAACTTCATTGTATTATCTGTGATTAATTCAAACAGGGTGAACTCTGAGGGACTCATGTTTCTGTACAACCTTTGAAACTGATCTCTAACTTCAGAAAAGTCTGCATTTCTTTTAAATGCATCGGGAAAGTGTGTAATTTTTTAAGATTTTTTTTTTTTAAAACCAAATGAAGATTTTTTTTCAAAAGTTTTTAAAGAAAAACAGGTTTTTATTTCCGGTTTGTTTTTATTTTTGCCTGGTATTCATTCTTATCACGCTCTGGCTGGAGGAGCAGATGTTTCCAACATCTCGTGTCCTTCAAATCGTTTCTCCAAAGATTTTCTCAGCAAAAGTTTTTCTCATGTCAGGAACACAAACACGCTTAAGGTCAACAACAAAGCCCATGAGCAGCGAGCACACAGCTGTCTCAGACAATAACGCTGTGACGTAATAGAAAACAGATGCCTGCAGATGCTGCACCAACAAACACAACTGCCTCACGATGAATCTGGGTTACTTTGCTTCTAGAAGAACAGTTTCTTCACAGGAAAGTCCTAAAGTGGCAGCAGACGTCATCTCAGGTGGACCTGCGTGAGGCCCCGCCCCTGGCATGGGTGTGTTCCATCTCTTTTCTCTGTCCTCACCTGCTGTCAGAAGATCACAATGGTTTCCCGACAAATGGAACCAGATATGAGAGCCGTACTGTCACTTCTGTGAGCTCTCCTCAGCTAAACAAGTCATTGTTCTGTTGGGTTAGTCAGAGGAGCGGGCCCTGATCCAGAGTGTGAGGCGCTGACCTGAGGGCTGGATCTGATACACCCATGCTGCAGCGAGTCATAGCTCATGAGGCTTTGAACCAGTTACATGCTTGGTGATCAGGCCGTGAGTGTGAATGCCTCAGAAACTCAAATAGAGGAGAAATGTAAACATGATGGATCATCACACATGTTTCCAGGGAATTTAACACAACAAAACTTTACTACTGTGGAGCAAAGACTCCAGAGGATGAAGATTATACTTTTACTTTACACTTTTTACTACCAGATTTTACAGGCTCGTAAAGTAATACATATTTTGCTTCATCTGTTTGTGAATTAGTTTTAAGTTGATTTTTTGTAAATTTCTTCTTCAGCTGGAGAGCCACAAAGGAAACACAAAAGAGTTGGCTCTGAAATCTCAGATTGCAGAAACGGAACTAGAGAAAGTCATGCAGGCCCACACCATTACACCACCTCCAATGCTTTTCACAGATGATTTTCACAAAATCCATTTTTCATTTTCAAGTTTGAGATGAAAATTATTCAGGTTTTCTCAAACTTTTTGGATTTAAAAAGGCCCAAGTCAAGCTAATAAAAGATTAGAAAGAACTGTAATGTTAACATATCTATTAACTAATCTTAATAAATAGTGAACAGCAAAGGTTTCATTTTCAGATTTTTAACCAAAATTCTGAATTCTGTTGTTTCCGGCTTGAAAGGCTGTTACAGCCTTTTTGGGACATGGTGGCCATCCACCCACTACTCCATCCGTGTGGACAATCCAGGGCTGAGTAGCACTCATCAGTGAACAAATCTTCATTAGCAACAATTTGTGTGTGCTCTGAATCAGCCACAAATTTCTTAAAAGAATGATGATCACACTTTCGTTTTCATGAAATATTCCAGGTTTTCATACCCTGTCCAAGGCATTCAACTATTTCACGCTTTCAGCAGCAGATAGATCATTTTTCTTTCCCATATTGCTTTAAAATGTTGGTCTGCTTAAAAATGTGAAACATCCTTCTTTAGTAGTTTTTCCCTTAACTGAACTCACCTGGAAAACTAATAATCACAGGTGTCTGAGATTGAGTTCAGTGATCCAAAGAGCCCAGAGACTCAATATCATCGTTGAGTTTAATTGAAAAACAAAGAATTTGATGTTTTTGACACTTAAATACAATTTGCATCATAATTTGGATTGCAGTGTAAATGAAGGAAAGTTTGAACATGAGGACATTCATTCATTCTGGCCCTAAACAGGAATTTCTTCAAGAAGAGCATGAAGTACAGGAATGTGATTTACTTGGACTTAGAGTGAAGAACAGAGAAAGCTGATGATTAGCTGATGGTTGATTTATCACAGCTGCAGGTGGATCACAGAGGCTCCTCTGACCTTTGGAGTTCAGCAGAAACTTGCTCTCTGCTCTCACATTTCAGACAACCAGAGTTTCTCCACAGAAGAAGCTCTTTTCTCTGATTTTCTGCCATTGTGTGTAAACAATGTCCATCTCTAAAGGAATGTGACACACTATGCTGCAGCACATCTTCCTGTCTGACCAGTTTGAGACATGAGAGTGAATAAGGGTTTGGGGGGGGTCAGCGCATGGCCTGGTTTCAGTTTTTACTACAGCATTTGATTGTCGAGGTTTTCTACTCAGTACGTGAGAACTGGACAGTTGTTCCTTGTAGTTTTTAAGGATTTTAATCTGCTCAATAATTTCATCACAGAATTTACAGTTTTAGGATTTTTTTGACAAAAAAAGTTAGTTGTTTATATTGTTTATTGAACTAGACGGCAAAAAACAGACAGACTGGTTCTTTTTTCCAAGAATTAAGCAAAATAAAACAACAAAACTCTTCTCAAAATGAACAAAGTTCCTCCTGTTCTCCAAAATATTAGAATTCCACTCTGATCTTTTGATCTGTTGCTCAAGTGTTCCCAGTGGTCTTTTAATTATGATTATGTTGCTATTAGCCGAAATTTTGAATACTTGATGTTTTCTAGGACACAGTTTCTGCAAAGCAGCAGGAGTTCATTAGAAATTCATACATTTTCTTCAAACAGTGAGGTAAATAAGTATTTGAACACACTGTGATTTTGCAAGTTCTTCCTCTTAGAAATCATGGAGGAGTCTGAAATGTTCCTCTTAGGTGCATGTCCACTGTGAGAGACATGCGGTAATCTAAAAATCTAGAAATGACGTGTGATTTTTAAAAGTAATTTATTTGTAAGTGACTGCTGCAAATAAGTATTTGAACGCCTGAGTAATTCAATGTTAATAATTGGTACAGTAGCCTTTGTTTGTGTTTACACAGGTCAAATGTTTCCTCTAGTTTTTCACCAGGTTTGCGCAAACTGCAGGAGGGATTTTGGCCCACACAAATCTTCCGATCTGTCAGGTTTCTGCGCCATTGCTAAAAAACACAGACTTTGAGCTCCCTACAAAGATCTTCTATTGGGTTTAGATCTGGAGACAGACTAGGCCACTCCAGAACCTTGATATGCCTCTAATGGAACCACTCATTGGTTCTCCTGGCTGTGTGGTTTGGGTCATTGTCATGTTGGATGACCCAGACACGACCCATCATCAGTGCTCTAACTGAGGAAAGGAGATTGTTCCCCAAAATCTCGCAAAACATGGCCCAGGTCATCCTTTCCTTAATACAGTGCAGTGGTGCATGATGCTACCACCCCCATGCTTTACAGTAGGGATGATACTCATCATTTTTCTACCATTAAATATGGTGAGTGGAATCAAGAACAAAAAGGTCTATTTTGGTCTCATCTGAACACATGGCTTTTTTCCAAGACCACTCTGGGTCATCCAAATGATCATAGGGAAACTTAAGATGGAACTTCGTCCCACCATTAAAAAATATGTTTTATAGATTAATTGGTCACTCTAAATTGTGGCGTGGTTGCTAGCGTGCATAGGTGTGTGGTTGTGGCCCCTTTGACAGACTGGTGACCTGTCAATCCCCTGCCTTCACCAATGAATGGTTGGGTTAGGCCCCGGAGACCTGTGAAACCAAAAAGGACAAAACGGGTATAGAAAATGAATGAATTAATAATTACATCTGTAAAATATACATTTATAGAATAATAATGATTTTTATTTTTCCATGTTGGAGAAAAAACATTAAATAAAGCAGATAACAAGGAGCTGGATATACATTTAACAGAAATTACAAACACATTTCAGCATGTCAGCTTTGGCAAAAACCTCAAACTTTCTTTGATAAATTAAAGCAAAAAGCAACATAAAGCTTGATTAAAGAGCCCAGTGTCAGCCTACTGTGCCTGATAACGGGACTCAGAAACTGTAATGAGGAGTCAGAGGCGGTCAGGTCCAACTGGAATGTAAGGGGGTGTCAGACAGGCAGTGATCAGACAAGCAAAGGTCAGAGATGGCATGGGTTTGTCAGAGGCTGGAGCAGACAGAGGTCAAGGGCAGCCAGCTGACAGAAGAGCAGAATCAGGTCAAGGATGAGTGGCAAGGAAGCACACATAGAATTGTCAGTAGGAAACCAATACTTCACACTGAACAGCACTGGAAGCGCTGACTAAATACAGCGGAGGGTGATGAGTAACAGCTCAGGGACTTCTGGGAGTGGCTGCAGAGGATGCTGGGTAGTGTAGTGAACAGGAAGCAGTCAGTACTCTGGAGACTGTGTGCAGGCCACCAGAGGGGGAGACAGGTCCTTTGACTGGATTATAGGTGAGACATTATGGTCAACATTAGTGTCAGATTTCAGCTGTTCTCTTTGACACATGGTAGTAGAGGCCTATAGTGCAGCTGTGGGTTTGAGCATCATTATCTCAAGATAACAAGTTTATTAAATTACCAGCAGCAAACAGAGCTCACACTGTCACCAAGTCATTATTCATGTCATCATCCAAAGAATTTCTTGTTTTGTTCATGTGGGACTGAGGTCATTTTGGACACTCCTGTTTTTTTTTAATCACTTGTTTCTGTCTTGGCTGTTTACTCTGGACTCCAACTGCAGCAAAAACACGATGACATGGCAGTACAAATTCAGCAAAAAAAAGTGCTTCGAAAGGGCAGCAAAAAGGTCCCAAAAGTGCCATTTGAAAGCTGCATAAGTGCAGTGAAAGTGCACCAAAATTGCTGCAAAAGTGCATTAAAGATGCCACAAAACAGCAGTAAAAGTGCAGCAAAATGCAGAAAAAGGTGCAACAAAAGTGTAGTAAAAGTGCTTCAATGAGTGCAGCAATAGTGCTGTAAAAATGCAAAAAAAAAACCCTGCAAAACTGCAGATCATTTGCAGTGTTGCAAGAGTGCAAAAAAGATGCAAGAAAAATCCAGCAATATTATTGCAAAAATCAAACAAAGGTGCAGCAAAAGTGTTTTAAAAGTGGACAAAAAGTGCTGCGAATGCATTAAAGTGCAGCAAACGTGTTTTAAAAGTAGACAAAAAGTGCTGCAAATGCATTAAAGTGTAAAACAAGTACACCAAAGTGCAGTAAAAGTGCAAATAAAGTGTAGGAAAAGTTCAGATAATTTCCAGCAAAAGTGCAGAAAAATTTCTGCAAATGTGCAGTTTAAGTGCAGTAATCTGCTAAAAAGTGCAGTCAAGGTGCAGCAAAAGTGCAGCAACCCTGCTGCAAAGGTGCAACTTCAGTGCAACAAAGGTACAGCAAAAGTACATCAAAAGAGTAGTAAAACTGCATCAAAAGTGCTGAGGTTAAGGTTACGAATAATGCAGCAAGAATGCAGCAGAGGTGCAGCAAAATTGCAGAGAAACAAAAACAGCAGCCTTATTCCACAAAGAGACTGCTTTTTTTCATAACAGAGTAGACCTTTGTCTGCAGCTGGAGATTATTGTAATCATAGTTGACCTTCTGAAGCTACAATCTAAGTAAAACTGGAAAAGTGGAACATTAGTAAAAGATGAGACTAGAGTTTCTTCACCTAAATTGCTGAAGTGTGTTTTAGCATTAAACTAAACTCAATATAATATTTTCCTAAACCCAAAAGTTACTTGTTGAGATGATAACTACAAAAACAGTCACATTTATTTATTATTGCTATAATGGCCAAAAAATGTTGGAAAGTAAATTAGTAAACAAGATATAAATTTGTAAAAATTAAAAAAAAAAGAAACACACTTTCTTTTTTTAAAATCTAAAGCAGGTCTAAAATCCACATAAAGTATAAATTGTGAACATATAGAAAAAGGGTGAAAATTTTTATTTAAGTGAAACTCTTCTAGCTGAAAATATTCTGCAGTTCTTAGCCTTAACAAAAATAAAAATCTTCAGAATCTTCTAGAAAAGCAGAATGTTTTTGATACCATCGTGGTACAAACGGCTGAAACAAAAGAACCAGAAAAGGTTCTCAAGAGTGACTGTTCCTCCGCAGCCACACATTAAATCAAAGCGCCCTCAGAAAGAAAGTTTCTCTTGATTGGTGGTTGTCTCCTGCCTGCAGCCACATGCATGTTTAGACCGTCAGAGGGCATATGCTGTCAGTGGTAAGCATCAATCACCTGAACAGATGCTGCATTCAGAGGAAGTCCAGGCTGCAGGCTTCCTTCATGATGAGGACATTACAACCTCTTGTGTCATGAAAGTTATTTCAAGTCTGGATTTCATCTGAATAGGAGTTTCTGTGATGTGACTGTGAAACCAGCCAGGTCAGATTTAGATATCTTTAGTAGAAAAACTGAAAACAACAAATAACTTTTGCAACCAGTACTTCAGAAAGACCAGCAGGGGGCGGCAAAGTGTTGATCTGAAGCTGAAGCTTAAGCAGAAACCTGTAGAACTTTTTTTCTGGAAAAAACAAAAAAACGCTTTTTCTGCCCGATCTCCAGAATTTGACCTCCTATTACTGTTTCACCTGTGGGTTAAACAGTAACCTGTAGGTTACAACTTGTAGTTTGAGGCCAGAAAGTTTCCAAATGAAGCCTGTGAAATGTTTTCTGAAACATCTGTGTTGTTTGCTCTGGTTTTAATGGAAAATCCACTACAAATTTTATTTTTTAAGGTTAAATAAATCTGAAATCAAAGTAATTTACAAGAGGTATTTAATCCAACTCAAATTTCAGTTTTTCCTGAAGTTTGGTTGCAGATGAGCTGATCTAGTTGAAACATTTCACATACTTTGGGTAAAAATGTCAACAGCAATTTGTCATAACAAAGACAATCAAATTTGATTCCAATTAAAGATCTTCCACACATAATCCAGCGTTCCTGGATCGCCTTGCTCATGGAGGTTTAAAGTGAAGTGTGCTACAGGGACACCACTCAGATTTGGTCAGTTCATCGCTAAGGCTGAGGTTCATAAAGAAAAATGATCAGAACAAGCTAAACTGAAATCCTCTCATCTCTCAGTTCTGTCCAAATCATTCCAATGAGCCATTTTGTTTAAAGTTTATATTAATGATGTATTATATAAGTGACCAGCAGATTACTTCCCAGAGTTTTCAGTGTAAATCCCCACACTGAGCTGTGCAGAGAAAATCCCTCTAAATAAAAGAAGAAACCTCCAGCAGAACCAGACTCACTGCAGACCTGCAGAGGTGGAGACCTGCTCTCTGTGAGATGAACTTCAAATACTTCAAGATGTTTCTGAATGAAGAGCATCTCCTGTTTGAAACCCTAACCTCTGCCACACAGCTGTTTACTCAGAACATGCTTCAGCTGTCTCCATGTGACTCATTTAAGGCAGAGGAGGTTCCAGCCAAAGCTTCTCTCTTTTGGTTCAGACCAGCAGTGACTATCATGCATCATTTTCAAATGAAACCCTGCAAGCTAGACCTTTTCAATTAAACTCCCCTTTAAAATGAATTCAAGGAGTTGAACATGAGGAAAACTGACGGCTAGGTCTGTTTTTGGTCTATTCTTCATTTCTGAAAGTGTGATTTTGATGGTTTTAATATTGTCAAGATCTACTGTAACCATGGCAACTGTTGCAGATGCTGTGAGAGAAACTTATGGCTTCTTCAGCTTGCAGGTCAAGTCCCTTTTTTCAAGTGGAAACTTGTTGTAAAAGTACGTTAATGGTTGTTTTTAGGTATTGTAACTGATCTGAATTCAAATCTTTAAATGTTTATTTGCAGTCAAAGTGATTTCAGAGGAACTTGTAGAGAAAGCTGCTCATCAGATGACTAACACCAAGCCGTTGATGGGACTGTACCAGGAATCAGCTTTGAGCTCCTTTACTGAAGCTACGTTCACACTTTGCATGTGATGTGCGTTCAAGCACAGACTACTCTTTTCTCCTGTTTACCAGCGCATGTTCATCACCTACAGTTGGAAGAGGCTTGGTGCGAAATATTGAAGCGGTGGAAATCTTGCAATATATGAATGACTTGGTGTTATTATTCTGTTCGGGCACAAACCGCAAGTATTAATTTCTCCTTCATGATCAATTTTCAATCGGTTGGTACTTCCGTGAAATGATCAAATCTGAGTCAAAGTTTGACCTGGTTAAACTTGCAAAGCATGTTCAGTCACCACACGCTTTGTACATAAAGCCCAATAAGGGTCGTAGAAACCTGCGTAGACATTTGAAAGCGAAAGTTTTGAACGTGCCTTTACATAGACTTTTCAGGAGTAGATAGCTTGAACAAGGGTGGTGTGAGTGTAGCTTCAAAAAATGAGGTTAGACAGGAATCTCTGTGAATCATGATGAGAGGAATTGAAGAAGATTGGTGAAGTTAGAGGGAGTAGAGGTGGAGGACTTAAAGAACTTAGAACTTTCAGCTTCCTTTTCCCGTCGTATCTCCTGAACCACCAGTTTGCGCCTCTCGGCTGGGTTGGCTTTTCCCCAGGTAGGTGTGCTAGTAGAGAGACCAAGACCACTCCTCCCCTCCTGCACATTATCCATAATGTCTTTGTGTCTGAGTCCTGCCTTTGCCTGTTCAGTTGCTGTCATCGAAGTCCACTTCCTCCCAGTGGCCAAAATGGGTGCTGCTTGGGCAACAAATGGGTCACAGGAATCTTGCAGTGTCATCTCCAACCTGACCTTGGCGCACTTATACTCCTCTACCAAACTAGAGAGGAGTACTTCTAAAATCCCCCTGGCGTAGAGCCTGATACAGTTAAGGCACAGTGGAAGGCCAAGCCATTTCCTGGCACAGGCATTGATCAGCCTCTCCAGTTTTTCTACATTTGACAGGGGCACTTCATAGAGGGTTAGTGGCCAGAGGAGACGGGGGAGTAGTCTTTGCTGTACGCACCAAAGCTTAAGTTTGCCAGGAAGAAGGGTTCTGTCGATGTTCTCCAGGCTGCTGGCTATATCCTCTCTGAGCTCCTCTACCTGCTTTTTACCTTTGAGGGAAGCATCATACCAGCAGCCTAAGCTCTCCACAGGTTTCTCAAAGACCGTCGGAACAGGTTCCTCACTAATGTGGAGTGGTGCACGGTGCTGCACGGTGGAGCAGTGGTTAGTGCTCTTGCCTCACAGCAAGAAGGTTCCTGGTTCAAGTTCCGGCTAGGAGACTTGGAACAGTATTAAGGGGGACCTTTCTGTGTGGAGTTTGCGTGCATGCATGTTTTTTCTCTGGGGACTCTGGCTTCCTCCCACTGTCCAAAAACATGCTTCATAGGTTAATTGGTTACTCTAAATTGTCCCTAGGTGTGGATGTGAGTGTTCATGGGTGTGTGGTTGTGGCCCCTGCAACAGACTGGCGACCTGTCCAGGGGTGTCCTCTGCCTTCGCCCATGAGTTACCAGGTTAGGCTCCGGCAGCCCCGTGACCCCAAAAGGGATAAAACAGTTTAGAAAATGAATGACTAATGTGAAGCGGTGGTCAGACAGCTTCCCCTTGACAATGAAAATACTTCTGGATTTGCCCGGCTCGATCTTCATGTGAGCCAACTCGGTATTCTTCTGAAGCTTTCTCAACAGCCGCACTGTGCAAGCCTTGGTCATAGTCGATGTCGTGATGTCATCCGTATAGGCCCTGACTGGTGGAAGCCTCAGTCCAGGTCTTATTCGCTGACTGCCAACCACCTATCGAGAGGCTTATATAATGATCTCTAAATGAGTGAAAAAAGAAAAAACCATGAACTTAATCTGAGAATACAAACTTTATCCAAACAACACGGAACCACAGATCATGAAGGTTTAATTCCACTCTGATTTTCTGTGATCTGCATTGTGATCTTCAGTGTCGTGTGATTGTTGGAGACATGACAGGAAAATCAATCATTGTTTTGAGCAAGAGGTCATTTATGCAAAAAATGTCTCTGTAATCTGATTTTCAATATGTTAGAGTCTAAAATAAAAATGCATTGCACTTTTAAAAGCACTTTTTAAAGTTTTAATCCTGGCAAAAACAGCCTAAAGTTGACCTGAAAAATGTGACGAAACACAAATGAAATCTGACAGTCATGAAGACATTTTCACTCAAAGGGAAAAGTAGAGTTTTTATTCTGCGCTTCACATTTTTTCTGTCTCGGTATCAATAAAAACGCTTAGTAGTGAAAGCTGCAGGGTTTATCTTTGACTACAACGTCCCAAACCGTCTGTATCAGAGGAGAAGATGCAGAGTGACCTTCGAACCAGCGGTTCAACTCTCAAGTTACCTCACTGAGCTGCTAATCCTGCTCTGGAGAACAAACCCCAGGAAGCCCAACCCGCCAAGCTGCAGTGTGGAATGAGAATGTTTGCATTCTTCATTTTCAGCAGGAGAGGAGCTCAAACAGCAGCAGCTGATCTGCAGGGTTTAAATTACAATGAAGATAAAGGAGAAAAACCTGCCTCTGTTTTTATGAAAGATCACATTTATGATTATCTCATATTTGGTCTGGGGTTCAGAGAATGAAGCATGAAGAGAAAATATTCCAGATAGTCAAAACTTTTTTTATTGCGTTGTGAACTTGAATGTGTACGAGACCTGGAGTAACAACGACCGCCAACTTTGAGGAGTTCATGAATGAAGAAATGAGAGAAAGGTTTTGGAGATAAAGTCAGAGAGGCCAGACGGAGATGGTTTGGTTATGTCCAGAGGAGAAACAGTAAATATATTGGTAGAAGGATGCTGAGTCTAGAGCTGTCAGACAAGAGGTCAAGAGGAAGACCAAAGAGGAGGTTTATGGATGCAGTGAATGATGCAGTGAATGAAGACATGAAGGTAGCTGGTGTTAGAGTAGAGGATGCAGAAGACAGGGTTAGATGAAGGAAGGTGCTTCACTGTGGTGACCCCTGAAGGGAAAAGTCCAAAGGAAAAGAAGAAGATTTTTAAAAATGAATAACAATAGATGAGTTGCTCTCATCCTAAAGTTTTGAAAATTAGCAAAACTTTTCCTGTCAAAAGAGTTTTTGAGATTTCATGAAAGCAGCCATGTTGAATAGGAACAGGAAAAGCCCTTGTGCTGCCTCTTGTGGAATGATGATGAACAGGACAGAGAACATGGACCAAGTCACATATTTAGGGATTTCAAGGAAAGTTTTGGTAATGCTAATGAAATACTACATTTAAAGTTAGAAGTTTACTCAGAAATGTGTGTTTCAAATATGATACAAACGATTTTATGGGATCAAAGTTTCAAGTCAGACCTAATCACAAAGTTTAAATTTGCTGTAAGTGTTTTTATAATAATCTGGCCGTTAAATTCATCCATAGAACTGTGGTGGATGATAAAACACAAATGTAAAACATAAAAAGCCTTTCTTTGAAAGTTTGTGTGCATTTCATTTTTTTAACATTGTGACTATAAAGAATTGTGGGGATTCATGTATTTCAGGAGGATGGTCTGATGTTTCCTCTGCGGAAGAAAAGGAAGTTCTGGACCTCCTTCACTTCTTCAAATGTCCTTTTCAAAGGAGAAGCACTCAGAGAGAATCCTTCTTTTTTCCAGATTAAAAGTTACAAACATTTTGCGTTTGTGCATCCCTTCACCCTCAAACATATAACTTCCAATAGTAAGGTAGATTATTTTGTTTGCTTGAACACATAAACTATTAAGTCAAGGTGGGTTTTTCAGTGATAACTCACAGAACTCTATCAGAAACTTCAAAAAGAAGTGAAACAGTTTGGCTTTTCTGCTTGAGAAGAGAAGTAAAGATAAAAAAAAACTTAAACACTTCCAGAGAAGACAGAGCCACGAGTCCACAAACGTACAATAAAGCAGGTCCTTCACCATTTTAGGAGTTTCACCTGAAGGTGTGCAGGATTGATCTGTATGCTCAGAACAGGCTGTCGGTGCACACACGAAGAGAATCCTGAACAGAATCAAAGTCATGAGGCCACAGGAGGAATCAGCAGAGGAGAGCAGCAGGAGGTCTCCATTCGCTCACCGTCTTCAAAGCTGCTCGCTCCAAGTTCTGGCAGTTTGTATCTCGCTCACACAAACTCCAGCTGCGAGCCGGGCCAACGCTGCTGGATCTGGCACATAAGTGAAGTGTCGTTCTCTTAAGTAAATTCACACTTCTTCCCAGTGAGCTCCATTAGCCTCATCATTTGTCAGCACGTCTAAAAAGATCTGACCCCATCAACTGGAGAGGCTGGAGCTTGCCAGCCAGGTTCCACTGGAGCTTCCTCTGAAGTCTTCCTCAGGTTCAGGTTTGTAATTCCTTATTGATCAAATGCACAGGAAACTTTCTGAAAGATGAAGAGATTTGCATCAGTTTGTCAGAATCTAAGCTTTGAAGGGCAAACCAGATCAGGGAGCAGATGAGTGAAGAGGCAGCAAAGCCCACTTTATTTCAATCTACAAACCAAAAAAAGTTATTGTTTTTGCAACGTGTTGTTACAAACTGTAATGCTTTGTAATGGCTTGATGGTACAGGGTCACATCTTTATTTCACTGTGTGCATTCATTTGTGGACTCTTTAATCATTTATGCATCAGAGGGTCTTTCCGCTCACATATCCTCCCATTTTGTTAACTGATATTGTTTAAAAACTTGACCAAAAATACATTTAAATTCAACATAAAATATAAAATGACAAGAATATTTTCATGGAAAGAATTACTGTTGAGATGCACAAAAAAACCAGACTAAAATAGCTTTACAGCCCCCTTTTTAAAGAATAATAAAAAGACATAAAAAGTGCAAACTTGGATATTTTTGAAAATTTAAATAGAAGAATGAGCCAAATAAAAAAGAACACGTCAATGTTTACAACAGATCAGACAACAACTGTAAGTACAAACACGGTAAAATCAGAACAAAAGAGAAGTTATTTAGGAAATGCAGTTCATTGTGGTGAGAGCACCAGTTTGTTCTGTTCAATGTTTTCATCACAACAGCAGGAACGTTTTCAGGGTAGAAATGTGGTGATTGTAATTATGAGACTTAGAAAAGGCAAAACAACCTGTCATCAATACATGAAAGCTGAATTTTGAATGAACTCCTGCAGCTGTACAGAAACGATGTCCTTGAAAACGACACAAGTTTTTATTTATTTTATTTTATCTAAAGGCATAGCCATTATTAAAAGACCACTGGGAACACTTTGACAATAGATCAAAAGATGATCGAAGTTGGACTTTGAAAAAAAAGTGCTTACGTTCACCATTGCTGTAAAGTGCTCTGGAAGAAAAGCTGAATGCCATCTTCAGCATGTTTCCTGATTGCAACATTTTCAGCAAGTGCTGCATCAAATGTTGATGCTGTGAAAAAGGAATACAAACGAATAAAAAAGTCAACATTTTGGTTTCCTTCACTGGATGTTTTTTAATGTACTGTACAGTGATGAGAGTAGACCTAAAGAGGTCACTGTTCTTCCCTTCAGGCATGCTTCCAAAAACTGTGACACTTGTAGCTTCACGGGAGAGCAGAAAACAGGAGAACGTGGAAGCTTCAGATGCTCTTAATGTTTCAAGAGCTGGATCAACATATGGCTTTGACTGCTGCAGTGATGTCAGGGTTCAGCAGCTTAACAGCTGCAACCTCATTTGACTCCAAAGCACTCTGACTTCAGCTGCTGCCTCCGGCTTTTCCACGCAGGGTAATTTGTTAGGAGCTTCACCGCTGGATTCCCGGCATGGTTTTGACTTTTGTCAGCCAGAAGAAACGACACAAACAGACCACATAACCTCCCTTTAACCCGGAGAACCCCAAAGCACACAACCCATGAACTGAACTCATCCATCAACATTCAGAACTCAGAAAACAACATATACAGACTGAACCAAAATTTACATCAAAATGTTTTTTCATTTCATTTAAACTTTAGATTTTCTATTTACAACTAAAAACATTCCAAACTTTATCATTCAGAGTTCTTTAGGTCTTCCTGTTTCTCTTGTTCTCTCTAAATATTAAAAAATATATTCAACCATCAAGTTTCTTCTGCTCATCTAGAATCCAAAGACGGCCAGACTTTCCCTCCTTGGTCACTTCTTTCAGCTCCTCTGGGGGGAGCTTGACGCGTCCCCAGGCCAGTTGAGAGGTGTAGTGAAAATATGTTTTTCCTCCAATACGGACCTCTTCAGTTACTAGAAATGTATTTTTTTATGCCTCCTGTTGACTTGGCCTCACTACTTTTAACAGCTGTAAATGTGCATTGGAGTTTTCCCCAGGCACATATTAAGTTGAAAAAAACTTCTCAACTTTGAGAGGGTCCTGGTTGCAGACAAGATGGTGCCCAAACACAATATTAATCTCATCAGAAGCCAGAAGTGGAAATTTCTCAACTGTAGCCGGAAACTGAATTTGTGTATCTATAATAGAAGATTCCTAACTGTAACCCTAAACCGATTCCATTGTTTTTCTAGGGGAAGAGTGTGAACTTTGCTCAAACTTTAGTTGAGGGCTTCCGGCTAAGAGGTGCTTGTATGACCCTCGGAACAGCAAGACACACCTGCGGTCCTCTGAAGATACGATAGTGGACGTTCCACAGGCCCGGACAACCCACATTCTCACTACACCCATATGGGTGAACCCTGGTACAGTTGCATGTGACTAAGGCTTAAGGTAAAAACTGGTTTATCCCTGAGAAACCTGTGGAAATGTTGGAAAATTCTTTGACTCTCATTTTTCAGTTTTACTTTAAAATCTCATTTTTATGTTTTTACTTAATATGAATCTGAAACCTTTACTATTCTGAACATTATCTTGGAATAAAAATTCTTTGGATTTGACAAACAAGAGACATAGGAAAACCACTGAAAAAGCCCATAGGAATCATGAAAAAAAGTGTTATAAATAACAAAACTTTTCAAGCTGCAACAGCATAGATACATATAAAAAATAGACCAATTACTGCAACAACATTTATTTTGAGAGTCTGTAAAAAAGGAAAAATGTTCCTCCTGTCTTTGTCTGTTTTGGATGATCCTTCAACAGTTGTCTTCTTTTTTCCCACAGTGCACCACGCTGACGCATAGCTTTTTCTGTTGCATGTTTCAGTGTTTGTGAAGCTGCCTTATTATATTTTTCTGCTTCAGGTTCACAACAAACTGCAATTCTGACACCTAAGAAAACCCTGAAGCGTTGTGAGCCCGCATAACTGGAGTCACTCGTACATTTATTTCCCTCTAATTTCTCTACATAAATATGAGTTTCTTTGAAAAGAGGGGCTAGTTTTTCAACTGTTGGAATTGTTGCTGAGAGCAAACAGTGGATCTGTCTGTTTTATAAAGATAAAGGCTGAAGGGATCTGGTGGATTTGAGACATCTAGAGCCATACAGGTCAGAGAAATCACAGACAACTTTTTCTGGATAGTTCTAGGCCATTGTCTTATCGTTGCAAAATCATAACATCACAAATGACAACATGAAGCATGTTTAGTTGCTCTGCTGTAATAGTTTGTACATGTGATACGTATTCGCTCGTAGGATGTCCACACTAACTACACTCTGATTGTCTAATTTCCTCATTTGTAATTATCAGTCTTTACAAAAGTAACAGACAGTAACAACATTGTTGTGTAAGTGTTCACTATGACCTGACGCTTGCAGCATGCCCATGGAATAATATCCAGATGAACATTTTCATTCTATGTTTTCACTGAGCTGTCTAAACTGTGATGCTTCAGGCAGGTTTACACATTTTTCAGACATCCACCTGTAAGGGCAATTGGGACTAAGACTTGGGCTGTCTTCACAACACAATAAAAAGTTTCAACACAGGTTTATTTCCTGTTTGTTGGAATCAAACCAATCACAGACCCATAAAAAAAGTGCTGGCCCTCCTGTAGTTAGTTCCTAATTGAATCCCTGGTTTCTTCAGTGCTGGGACCAGAGCAGACCAACCTGCAGCTGCTCGCCTGCAGAGCTCTGGGCTCTTTTGTTTACTCTCTTTCAAAAGAACCAAGTCCCTTCTTGCTCAGTAGTTTTTGTTTATTAGGAAAAAAACCCAAGAGATTCTCTGAATGAGAATCATCTAACTGGGTTTCCCTGAATTAGGAGCCCATCCTTTTCCATCACAAAGGAGATGCCCTCTTGACCTTTTTTCCATTCAGAACAGATCCTTACTGTTTTTCATTGTTCCTTTGGCTGCCTGGAACAAGCCATTGGTAGAATGAGCAGTCGGATTGGTGCTTGTGAAGCGATGGCTCTTATATGAATGTGGATCGAAAGGGCTGGTCATCCAAAAACTTTAAAAAATGATCAGGTATTGAAGTCCTTGTTCAAACTTGGACTTCCAAGTAAGCAGCAAAGGATGCACTCAGATCCCAGAGCAGGAGTTCTTTTCCTGATGTGGAAGTTTTAAAATACTGTCCCGCGGGTTTGACATATGAAGACATTTCAGAGTACAATAGAAGTTATGCTAGATATTACAATTCTGACACATTAGTTATGTAACTTTACTTTCAAACAACCTATAATATGTAATGGCTTACAGTTTGAAAACAACTTAACTGTTCACTGGACTAAACAGCAAAAAAACAAACAAATAATGCAAGCAGAGAAAATGAAGAGTAAACAAACAACAGCCCACAAACAAAACACCGTCCAACCATTTATCTGCCATTCAGCCAGCCATGTTTTACACTCAATAGTCTGGCTTTTTTTTAACCCGTGCTGTCTAACTGCTGAAAAGACAGATAAAAGCTGAAGGCTTCTTTTTTTTGGACATACTTTACTGTCTATGTAACTATGTAATTTTACTGTCTTTTGTAATGGAGGCTAAGTTTTATTTATATTATATTTATATATTTTATATATATTTATATTAATTATGTTGATATCCTTATTTTTTTGTTGGACCGGACGGAGAAGAAGAAGGGGGAAGAAGAGAGAGGGATGTTAGAGGTGGTGGTAGTAAGGGCACAAAAGAAAGGGGGAAAAAGTGGGTTGAGGGAGTTGGAGGATGATTACAGATGTGTGGGGGTGGAGGGTCAGATCGTGAAGCAAAAAGTTGCCAGAAGTTAATCATCATTACTGTCAGGTTTAAATGTCAGTCTAAAGGGCGGGGTCTGTCCAAACACACTCAAATGTTAAGAGCTTTCCTGTTGGCTCCAAAAATCCTACGAACATGTCAACACACACACACAATACAACTGTAGCTCACATGCAAATACTCACATACACACCAACACATGTGAGGCGTTTCCTTCTGTCACAAATACTGTTTCTACAAAGGTGAGCTGACAGCTGAGTGTTTATGTTCTACTGAGGTGGATGAAGGAATGTAAAAAGAGGGAGAGTGTCCGGTAACCCCCCCACATCAAGACCCTCGCCAAACCAGCAGTGGCAGCAAGAGCCCCCGACACTGGCGCGGGATAGCAAATAGAGGATATCTGCCCACCAGGCCAGATCATCAACCACCCAGAGCAGGACTGCCACAGGGGTCCCTATTGCCAGAGAGCAAGGGGGGCACACGAGTGCAAACTCCAGCCCAGCCAGAGGAACGTACCCCCAGGCCCCCCAGGGGGCCCACCTCATCCCCAGACGAGCAGCCCACCACCACCCGGGAGTTCTGGGCATCCCCCGACCTCAAACCCAGGCACGAGCCCCCCAAGGGAGACCCACTCCATGGCCCAGGAAATCCACCCACCTCAAGGGAGGTCCAGGATAGAGCAAGACAGGACCTCCCTTGCTCTATCCTGGACCTCCCAGAAAAATGTGGACACTTTCACATGGATGCTACGGAAAAAATTGTTTCTGCAGACGTTTAGAGAAAAAAAAAAAACCTTCAAAGCTCTGCTTGGTTCTGATGAGATCCCTGCATTTCTGTTCAGAACTGTCCAAGCAGTCTTAACCTACTGAATCTTACCTACACCAGGATTTGTAAAACTATTCATAACATTCTTTCTTTCTGGCAGTGGGTTACCTCAAACTCAAACTTTATATATTTGTAAAGTGCCTTTCATTCGGCTGAAACACACAGCGCTTTTCATAAAAGCAAATAAAAACCCAGTGTTCTAAAAACAAAAACACACAGAGAAAGCAAAAAAATAAATAAATAAACACCTTTCCCTCCCCCAATTTCCCCCTCCATCCACCCAGTACCCCAATTTAAACCTTAAAGGGTGAAGCAGCACTGAGGAACCACACAGATGACGTCGGGATTTGGTGATTTACTGCATCGCTGTGCTGGATGTGGGAGTACTCATGTTTTTTCTTTAATTTGTGGATTAAATGTTGCATGAGTGCTCTTAAAAATCCGGATTAAAGATTGAAATGTGTCGCACAGAGAAAGCATTTGATGCTTCGCGTGTGGAAGAGAGGCTTTTCCTCAGACTCTGGAACTCAGCAGGGCACTGAAACTGGTCTTACTGGCTTTTCTGTCCATAAGGCTCTTGGTTTTTGTGCATAAATAATCTCATTTTGATATGTTTTGTTCAAGTTTCTGCTTTTTGTTTAAGTCATGTCGAAGTTTGTTTATTGCTGATATTTTCTCTGTGTTTTAGCAGCTGTAACCAATGATAATATGATTTTGAAACAATATGGGATTTAAAAAGAAAAAAACGGTTTTGCAGCTGATTTATGATGCAGTAATGCAACTGAAGAATTTCTGTACTGTAGAACTTTTCTTTTGATCTCTACTCTATTTCTATTTGTAGCTTTTCATTGTGATAGATGGAATAGAAAATACAAATTTTACAACAATGTTTTTCAAAAAGTGTAATTAGTTTCTTAAATATTTACCACATCTACTGTGAACTACTGTGCTGCTTCTTTTTCAAACACCTACTCCAACTTCAGAAGCTCCTCATCAGCAAAAAACAGATGTGTAACCCTGAAGTCATGTGACCCATCAGTATTTATTGGGCTCATCTAAAGATGGTTTTTCAGCTTTGTAGTTTGGTTCAATATCAAGTCTCTGAACAACAACGACCTTTCCAAACAGATGAGGTACTAATCTACTTGACTTAATTGTCTTAGTTTTGTACAGGTTTGAACCAAATAAGCATAACTTTCAGAATAATTATCTTGAAAATAAAATGTAACTATGATGGTCAAAGAAAGGTTTGAAGCCAAAGTTCAGATCTTTGTTTATATTAAAATGAACAGAAACTGTCTAGTCTGACTGACTATGTTAGTTCACTGACATTCTCCACAGAACTGAGCTGGTCCCTGATAGTTTGCGTTGCCTCATGGCAGTACTGATTCCAAATACTGGATGAGTAGTTTTCCTGGATTTGGACGTTTCTATGAGACCCCTGAATCACCTGCAGTGAGTTTCTGCAGAGAGTTTAGTGAATTCATGTGTGCTTCTGTGACACCATCGCGTGTTTAAATGATAGTTTATGAGGGTTTGATCCCTGCTGAACGTTCTTCAATCAACTGTTGGGCTAATGAAAGGTTTTAGAACAACAACAACCCCAAAAAAGGAAAAACAAAACAACTTTTCAGAAGTTTTATGTGAAAAGTTTAACTCTCTTTGGTGAGAACTAAAAAAATGTCATTCATTTGATGGGTTTCCACGACCAAACATGAGATCTGTTACTAACCACGGTGTGTTTCCTGGAATTTGCAGTGGTAGAAGCATGTTCTGTCATACAGGGCAGGTCCATGGCTGTATCTGGGTTCCTATGATAGTGGGAAGCATGTTGGTGTGGGGCTGATTTTAAGAATTACGATCTTTCAAATAAGATGTAGGTATCTAAACACTAAGTATGGATAGACCAGAGCTGAAGATTCATCTGACATCAGAATCTAAACTTGTCAATTCTCTAAAAGATAATTATGCACAAATTGACCCTCCTAAGAGAGGGGAGGAATCTCATACAGAGGTCTTTTTATTGAAATACATTGTCTCCAACTCTTTCATCCATGTCTGATGATTTTATGAGAATACTGAACCTTAGGCAGCATGTGGTGTCAAGAATTTCAGTGTTTTGACTCAAAAGTACTGTAACTTTCTCCAAAAATATTATGGAGCCAGTTATTGTTGCTTATACCTAAAGAAAAGATCTTGTGCTCCTCACCCGCTCTTCTTTGATCAGCTTCAAAAATATCAAGCTCAACAAAACAAGTGCTGCTGCTGATGATGCTTCTCCAGATGACTGACTGCGAAGCAGCAAAAAGAAACGCCACTCTCTTTTGATTTCTGAGAATAAGCTGATGAAAGTGCTGCCTCCTTTCAAACAGAAACACTATCAACCAAACTCAAAAGGAAAGGAAGAGACATCAGATACTCAGCTGCTTTCTGGCATTTAGATTAAATGCTAATTAAACCACATTATCATAATTGGGTATAAGTGAACTGTTTTCTCCACCTTTTCCATTTTATCTTTGCACAAATTCTTGTTTTCATTAAAGGATGAGCTGATTTGAGAACTTTTAAAGCTGTAGCTGTAAAGCTGTAATAGTTTCTGGTCAAGAGTTTACATGAAGCCAAATGAAACACAAATAATATAATATTTCACATCCAGATAGAACTGAAACACTGGGAATACAAAACCAGCCCCATTTTAAGCAGAATTGTGCACAAAAAAATGTTATTCTGAAAAGCCTTCTGATACATCAGGCTTTTCATCTCTATAAAAAACGAAACAAAAAAAACTCAAATATGCTCAGTACTCTAGTCAGAGTTGGTGGTATTTATTTGACCTGATAGTACTCGCTGATAGTACTAGATTCTTGATCCACATCATGACTGAAAGGAGCAGATGGCTGCAAAACAAAGTCAGCTGCTGTACCTGGAAAAAAGGTTTGGTTTCGAGCAAAAAGGAAAAATCTTTCCACTTTGGTCAGATTGCCAAACTAAAGCTGTGGAGTCAGGAATCAGGTCATCACTGCAGTGGAGATCTAAAACATTCACAAATCTCTTTCCATTTTCATGCTCAGCATTACCTGTATTGCTATAAATGGTGTCATGATTTGGTTAGGATCCCATTTTTCTGCCCGAGCAATAGTTACATCTGGTTTTAGAGGTCAAAAACAGCATGTCAGAACCATTGACTGTATATGAGAACTGGACTCAGTGATCCCCTCCTCCCTGGTGCTCTAAACAGGAAGTACCCACTGGTCCCAAGAAGCCAAAATCCCTTAGACTTCTATAGAGAAATCAACAGCTATTATTCAGTCATTCTGTTTGTCAGAAGAACCATTCTTACTTCAATACCTTTTATCATGTACTTGCTAATCTTATTTTTTCACGATAATTTTTTTCTGTATTTCAATTTAATAAAGCCACAAACTGACCATAGATGCCTCAATAAAAGTGGGTGGTGGCTGCTGGCCCCCACATACAACGTTCAAAACGTAGATTCTCCTAACTACTCTATCAAGTAGTATGGACTTCCAACAAGCTCACTCCTGATTGCTGAGAGCAGTTGCCATAGAAATGATGCTTCAGACCGACTCTTATCCATCACTGCTCAATGACAATTTCCATCTGGTTCCAACATGGAAGCTACATATTGAAAGAAATGGTGACTGAATTGACCTCCTTAGGATGGAACCCGAAAAAAAAAAAAATCATTTTTTATATGTGGCATCACTCTTACTCAGTCCAGTTCTCAGACACAGTCAATGGTTGGAACAAAGGTCACAGAGTTTTTGGGCAATGCACACCATGTGGTCAGATTCAAATGGCTTGTTCTCAATGGTAACAAATGCAAACGCGAAAGGTGTCTGATTATTATCACTACAAATGAAACATGCTCTACTTTTGGACTAAACAATATATTGCTTAAACATGCTTTGAATGCCAGGCTGACAAGATGTGTTTTAACAGTTTTGATACAATACAATCTGGATGTGAATGCAGTAAAAAAACTAAAAATATTAATCAGTTGTTGCTCTTTAAACTCCTGTTAATATTGTATGAATGGTTCAAAATCAGTAAATGCATTTTTAGAATCAGCTGATATCTGTGTGAATTACTTATACCAAGAAAAAAAAAATGGGCACATCTAAAACAATTTAAAAATCAAAGATGTTCTTGTCCTTAAATCTCGCCTGCAAGCTTTTTTTCTCGTTGACTAATTAAAGGATTTACAAACTAAAAATGAAAGAAAGCCGATTTTTCTTAAAACAAGTTTAACAAGCTTGCACATATGGTTGTTTATTTGTGTAAATATACAAAATCAAGATCAAAAAGATTTTTAAACTAGATTGATCAAATTTGCAGTGTAAGATCTTGATGTTTCATAGCACACGTCTGCAGGACAGAAGAATGAACAAACTCCACAGATCTGACCATAAATCATAACCATCTTACAGATTGAATTACTTTAAGATGCTTATGATC
Source organism: Oryzias celebensis (assembly GCA_014656515.1). Classification (NCBI taxonomy): domain Eukaryota; kingdom Metazoa; phylum Chordata; class Actinopteri; order Beloniformes; family Adrianichthyidae; genus Oryzias; species Oryzias celebensis. Next base: position 20,374,678 of record BNCR01000018.1, on the reverse strand, counting down.
TCTGGTCAGATCTAAAATGTCTTGACACTGTTGGATTTCTGAATATTGTTCACTTTTTTTGTGATTCTAAACGTATTCTTTTTAGATGTGTGTTGACATCATTGATAACAAATACACAGCAGAGTACAGGCTGTGGGGTTGCTTTAAATCCTTGCATGGCAACAACCAGCCAGAATGGAGCCAACATCAGTCCTTGACTCACATTATGCAGCAGCATTTACTGCCACTTTAATTGAGATGACAGTATAGTCAAACTGCTGCTCAAGAAAGAAGCCTGCTAATGGGCTCACTTAATGCTTCATTAGACAGGTGATTGACTCAAACATTTACGTGTCTCACTCAAATCCCAAGGTTGCAGAGACAAGAGCAGCCGCACCATGCTGCTGGCTTATTATTTTTGGCAGGTCTTGTCACAAGCAGGAACAACAGTGGAGACAGTGATGTGGAGACACAGGCGGTGGGTGGATGCCCATAAGACTAAATCTCAGGCCATAAAGATCCACCGAAGATCCATATCTCAAAGCTTGAACTTTATTTACATCTCCTGCAGCAGCCTTGTGGTTACCATATAGAAAATATCCGTTTTGCTTGTTGGGAATCACTTTATTCAGAATATTATCACCTCTGACATAAAGGCATGTTAGCTTGCTACATGTGCATGTTTTTGGTTTAAATCCAGGTCACGGCTTGTGTTGTAGCTAGCCCACTCCTGATTGGTGAGAGTGGTTTCCATAAAAACAATTACTCTGACTGACGTGGACCAATCACTGCTTACTGACGACGCCTTGTTCCAACATGGTGGCATCTGCATCTCAAAAAAATGGCAACAGAATTGACTTCATTTCATTGAAACTGGAAGCAAACGGTTTTCTATGGATGACTTTGCACTTATTTAGTCAAGTTCTCAGATACAGTCAGTGATTTAACCATGGGCCTAAAATATGGCTTAAATTCAAGCTTTCTGCTTCCATAGGGGATGTGGAGAGTGATGACTTGTATCGACTGTGCAAACCTGTGTTACACAAGTAGTCATTAGTGGGCCATTCAATAATGTTTAGCATTTTTCTTTTTATGTGTGGTTTCCATTTAAAGTGTAGAGATTGACAAGAAGTAACAAAAAATTAGCTTCACATAATGTTCTATTTTTGCCTTTTCCCATGAACAAACCACAATCATTACAAATCACGCAAAACTTGAACGGAATAATGCAATTCTTGAGGTCTGATGGTTCAGAAAATGTCAGCCAAACACACTTCTGTTTCACTGTAACCTCAGTAAAGGTTTAATGATTTTTGTTTTAATATTTGCTCAAAAACATCTGAAGATTGTAAATAGACTTTATTATTCATTTATTTAATTCAGAAAACAGGAGCAAAGTGAACTTCTCACACTTCATGTAAATGCACCAACCTTTCAATACTATAATGGCAGACATTTGTCATGAAAGAAAATATCAGGAACTCATTAAAGTGTGCCAATGGCTCAGTCAGTCTGTTTCTGAGCTCATTAAAGCTGACTTGGTGCCAGTATGAGCGATGAGAAAGCCCTAGAGCTACCTCACCTGAATGGAACAAGATTTTTCAAGAGCATTCCCAAATGATCTCTTCTTTAAAAAATATACATCTGTGCTCTAAGAAGAACAGACGTTAAGCTTTAATGCACCAGTTATATCTTTAGCTAAAGTTGAGGGAGGTAACCTTTTGCTGTATCTTTGTGGAAGATGTTAAAACAGAAAACACATGAGCAATAACATCTCCACATCAGGTTGGTAATTAACATTTGGTGATACCACCTTCAGCAGGGTCAGCTCTTCACTGGAAAATGTTTTGCAAAATGTTCTAAGTTGGCAATAGAACAAGAGAACTCAAAAGACATGGGTGGGGGGACGGCAACATTGTTATATGAGAGAACATTTTTCAAAGGGATCTAGTCCAACAGGTGATGAAGACTGGATTGTTTCCCAGGTACCCTGCCCTCAACAGGCTGGGAACAACTTCTCCAAACTTACAGAAAACTTTATGATTCATGCGTACATTAACAGTACACACACCAGTAGATCAGGTTAAACAGGATGTAGGAGCCTGGGAAGATCATGCGAGAGTAAGTGTCAATGGTGTGGGTGTTCTCGATGATCCTGAAGCTGCGGATGCCCTTCCTCTTTGTCCCGGTGGATTCATTGTCCAAGGCAAGGTGCACCACCATCTGCTCCTGTTTGTCTGAAGCATCCTCGGCTGGCATGGACGCTCTGGTGTACCCCGCCAGGCTGTTTGCGTCCGCCTCGCTGTAGGTCCCATCCAGCATCATGGTCTTTGTGTGGGGTATGCCACAAGTACAGGGAAGTGTTTGAGACTGCATGAAGAAGAGACAGGGAAGTAACAGCAAGCAATAACCTTTCCATCTACAATAAGAACATTTCTGAAACTGGCTGTACCTGTTCTCTCACTTTCTCTCTGAGCTTGCGTTCTTTTCCGTCCCTCACTGTTGTCAGGTAGTTGACAGCAGCATACTCAAGCACCGAGAGGAAGACGAAGACGAAGCTGACCCAGAGGTAAATGTCCACAGCTTTGATGTAGGACACCCTGGGCATAGAGGCGTTGACTCCGGTGATGATGGTGGACATAGTGAGCACAGTGGTTATACCTGAAGCACACAGACACAATGAGAGCTTGTGCGTTTGCACAATGGACATGTGTAAGGGATTAAAACAACACAGCATGCGTGTTAAAGACCCTCTCCAATTAAAACTGGGTTTATGGTGTTCTTAACATGTTCTTGTCGCATTTTCTTTTCATAATAAAGAACATTTATAAATAAATGTAAGAAATTTACAACTGCATTTCTGAGTATTTCTTTTTTAAAAATTGTGTTGAATCAGGAGCAGATGAAAACTGGATGTTTGAAAAAGTTTGGCTTTGTGATGCAGCAACTACTATGGGTTGCCGGTCTGCGTATATATAGATACATCAATGCTTTTATTTTCCTCGTCTGAGCTGCCATCTGGCTCAAAATTATACCTCAGCTCCAATATTACACGCCAGTATTATTATAATTTTTATTTTTTTTGCTGTGTTAATGTTAGCTTTGGCTGGTGACGTGCTATTAGCTAGTGAGTGTAAACAAAGTGCTAATGGATTCTTAGCACTGACTTCCGCACCGACAGTTCCACCCACAACCCAAATAAGCATTTCTGATCAATCCTTTCAGCGCTGCAGAAACTACGTCTTAAAAAACAGCACAGTTTTTTTTGTGGCTAAAATCTACATAATCATAATCAAAAGACCACTGGGAACACTTTTACAATAAAAGGTCAGTTCTGTGGACTCCTGAGCTTGGCCCCTGTGAAAGACCAATCAGTATTTCCAGGATTTATGAGAGATTTAAGGTGCGGTCACATTTTCTTTCCCATTTGGCCCTACTTTTAAATGAGAGGGAAATTACTGTTTTACTCTACAGTTTTGATTTCATACTGTCAGCAGAAATATTTTTCTCGTTTTGCTTCCAGTTTTTGTCTTGTTCACTTTTTTTTAAAGTGTTTAGACTCCTGATTTTGTAATTACTGTTGTTTTTTGCTTTTGCCTTACATGCTAAAAATATAATAAATTGAAGTGCGTGCATTTTTGCTTTTCAGACTGAAAGAAACATTTTAAAAAGTCTGTATGCTTGAGGAAAAACAGGCACTCCGTCCTGGGCACACCTGATCTTGTCTGATTTCAAAAACTAAACAGGGTTAGTCCTTGGATGGTGCTGCGGGTCACTGCACCACAGAGGGGACTTTTCAGTATTTTGGTGAGCTAGGTTTGAGTCCAGAAAGATGCTGAGTGTTAGGTCTGGAAGGGTGGCAATTCTATAGCAATCTGAAATGGGACAGAAGCCTGGTCCACGACTTGCTGACCCCACCCTAAAGTCCCTCTCCGCTCATCTTTTGATTTACTTTCAAAGTGTTCCCAGTTGTCTTCTCATGTCAGTTATGCATTTTTAACCAGAATCCTGCAAAACGGTGTCATTTTCTAGAACACAAATTCCACAGAGCGGCAGGAGTTCATCAGAAATTCTCTTGAGTTGATGTGGACCATTGACGTTGAGCTACCCCCCCCCGTTGCTCAGAGTTTGGAGTTTTTTTTGGAATTTTCTCCTGATTCACAGCGATTTCAATTATGAAATGCTTAGAAATAAAATTTTTATGTTAATTTTCTTCAAAAATGTCCTCCATCATCCGAAAAATAAAACAAGAAAACATTAAAACACAGTTTTCAGAGAGAGAGTTTATAAAGGAGCAGTTATTCAGAGAGAAATCCGCTAGTGTTTTTAAGGTATACCTCTCAGATTACAGTGAATAGACTTTTGATGAACACTATCAAGCCCCCATAAAAGCCTGGGGATGAACACGTCTGGTCGGAATTTTCAGAACTAAACTACCAGGAACATCAGACTTAAAAACACAGACAAAACTGTTACCATTGAAAGAGAATTTCATTATTATAGCTGTTTGTTAAAATCCGTGTCTTTCTGAGCCAGTCTGTTATAGATTTTAAGGTTAATAATTCAGAGGGTTCAAGGTGATTTTAATTTGGTTAAAAATAACTGTGGTAAAGGTAACAAAAAGTAAGCAGCCTTCATTTAAAGCATGATAAGAACTGACCATAATTTAAACACATCCATTGTTGCTTTTGGGATCCTTTTGCGTGAACTGGCCTGCAGTTTTGGGTCAGTAAACAGATTGAGCTTCATCCTTGTGCTCTCCCTTATGGATCAATAAAGTTTGGAGTTGGATCATACCTAACGAGACTCTGGCTGGGACGGCCCGGCGGTCGATCCAGAAGGACACCCAGGACAGCATGACCATGAGGGTGGCAGGGAAGTACGTCTGCAGCAGGAAGAAGAAGATGTGCCGCCGCAGAGTGAAGTTGATGTACAGACGGTTGTACCAGCCTGGAGAAAACAAAAAAAAAAGGAACAAATAAAACTAACTTCATTCTAACGATATGCCTGGGTTTTAATTTCCAGGAGCTTTCCGGTCGCATTGAAAATCAAATCAATGAAAAAATAAAGACAGAAAAATATTTAGTTTTTTCTTGAGATGCATCAACAAAAACAGATGAAGCCAATGAATGGTCATGGGGGGTGAAATAAACTGAAATTGTCTTGTGGCTTGTTCCAGTTTGAGAGCAGCAGCCTTTCTCTGAGGAGGAGGAGGAACAACAAAATGGATCTGCTGAATGAAATTGTTTCTGTCAGAGTGAACAGCACGTTTTCTTCCACTGCTGTGTCATGTGTCCCAGAAAATCTTCACACCAACGTCAGTCACTGGGCCAGAAGAGCTGGCAGACATGTTTGCTTTTAGGAAAAACAACCAAAATCATCCAAGAAAAGAGGAGACGGAAGCTTTAACCTCTTTCTGACAACTCCCCCCGGGACTCTGTTTAGAAGAAAATTCAAACCGTCAAACCAGGAGGATCACAGATAAAACAAACCCAAAAGATCTGGACTGATGTACCAAAGACACGGAAGCTCAAGAAATAAACAAGGAACTTGTGGACCTGCCGAGTCTCAGGAACAAACATGATCCTTGAGCACGTTCAGGTGAAACACGACGGACTGAAATCTTCTGTAAAAACTCATTTGGGGGTTTCTTTTAATGATTCACACAGTAGAGATAAAATAACTGTGCTGTGCTAATGACAAACCTGGTAGAGTTTAACACTGAAAACTGTCTTTGCTCTGAACTCTGATAAATGATTAAATCATCAAAAAGTTGTTTCCTCTTCAGGGATTAGACTTTTGTTAATGCGCAGAGCCTTTGAAAACCTTTCTAAGTCAGCCTCGGTTTGTGCTTAAGGTGTCAGTGGACGTGTTTAATAATGTTGGCAGTTTGAATAATTAAGATATTTTCTAAACTGCTGAAGCCGACAGGGTTTCAGGTTGCTTCTCTTTTGAGATTTGAGGCTATAATTTGGATCTTTGGACTTGTTGTTTGGAAGAATTCCCTGCAGTTTATGACTCCAGCTTGTTTATTTCATGCTGTTTGCTCTTTTTTTTTGTAACTTCTATAACTGTAATAATTATGTAACCAAAAAAACTCTGGGGTCTCAAGTGGTTTTTTTGTTTTTGTGTTTGTGGAAGTTTCGTGTGACTTTGCATGGATTAAAGTGTTCAAGCATCCACTTTCTAAATCTGCTTCACACCAATGCAGGTTTTGAGACAATTTAAAAATGTCTAAAGACCTACTCCGATTATTATTTTGAAAGTGTTTTTTAATTTTGATGATGACGTTTTTAGCCAAGATTAAAAAAAAAAAAAAAAAAAGTGTCATTTTCTATGACATAGTTTCTGCAGAGCAGCAGGAGTTCATTAAGAATTCACCTCTGAGTTCTTGGCAAAGAACAGCCCGGTCTCCCCTTCTTGTCACCAATAGATGAGAGCTCTCTGTTTCCAATCTCCAGCTCGGTTTCAGCCTCTCAAACCCCCATTCTAACATTATCGGTGCAGCAATCTTGAAGATATCCAGCTGCACAGTTTTTATTCTAGCTCAGATGAGGAAAAAAAAAAGACGTACATGGCTCCATTAATCTGCAAGTAGATGCATCAGAATGGAGTGGAACAGGAAGCTTGTGGCCCGCCGAAAACACTTTCTATGTCACAAAGACGATCTTTTTCAAACAGCATTTTTTTTGTCTGCTCCTTTTGCAACAATTTGAATGAAGAAATACTCAGAAATGCAGTTTTATATTTACATCCTCCATCCTCCAAAAACTTGTTAAAAACACCAAAAGCACTATTTAGTATAGGTCTTTAACTTAAGGAACCAGACACAAGTTACAGGACCTGGAGGACATTCAAGCTTAAGTTTCAATGTAGTGAATTAAAAAGTTTTACAAGCACAAATTTACAGGGAAAATTTGTCTTTGGAGGGATTTGTTTTTCTTCAGTCTAATCTATTTTATGCACTTACTACAAACTTTGTTAAGAAAAAACTGTATAAAAGCATAAAATGTTCCACTGAGAGATGTCCCTGATGTGGTTTTAGTTTAATGGCATTTATACTTCTGTTTTATTTCAATATTTTATGACTGCTCTAGACAAAAGAAAAAGCTCACAGTGATTTTAACCAGCAAATATTTTTCAATTAAAGTTTGAGAAACTGGAAAATGCATCTGTGATGCTGTGCAGGTGTGACATTTGCTTCTGAAACACATTAAAACAAGAGAAGAAGCAGAAGCGCAGGAGTTGACAGAACAGAAATTGTGATAAATCATCCGACCGCCCGTCTAACCTGAGCTGTTGCACCTGTGAGGATCAGCATGCTCTCATGTCTCCTTACTGCCAACAAAACAACAATCCCATTTGGTTAAGGTCATGAAAAGGATTAATATTAGCCACGAGCCTCTGTGCTGAGATAATACCCAATGAATAAAGTATATTAATTTTACATAATTCTGCTGGAGCTCTGCGACAGCTGGACTGAGCTGCTCCAGGTTGGCTCACAGCAAACCCGTGGGATCATTCCCACGTGACAGGAGTCCGCTGTGACGAATAGCAAGGAGCCCTCACACCTCAGGTTAGACTATTAATGGCGGGAATATCTTGTCGACTCAGGTTGACATTTCTCATAAATTGGGAGCTTCAAAATAATATTTTTTTAGAGTAGACCTGGCTGCAAACTTTTAAAGTTTATACTGTTTTTATTGATAGGCCTGCTTGATTGATTCTTTTCTCAAAGCATTGTTTTTGTTAGCAAACAGATATTTAGGAATTGGTCCCTTTTCTTTTTCCTAAGTTTTACATTTAATTTTTTTTGTACAAATCCTTTTGTTTAGGACTTATTATTTTCCAGACCATTGCTTTGACATTCTAAATGAAACTCTCTTCAAACTTGCACCTGATGATTGCAATATCACTTTATTAAATAAATATACAGGTGTTTCTTTAAAGTCCCACTCTGATCATCTTTGGATCTATTGTAAAAGTGTTCCCAGGGATCTTTTAACAAAGGTTATGTTGTTTTTAGCTCAAATCAAAAACCTGTGTTGTTTTCTTTGACATAGTTTCTGCAGAGCGGCAGGAGTTCATTAGAAATTCATGTCTTGAGTTGTGGGTGGAACCATTGGCGTGAGAGCTCCGAGCAGGGAGCTTGTGACCTCCCCAGTGAATTTTATTTTGTCAAAAATAAGATCGTTTTAAATCAGCTTTTTTTTTTGTCTGTTCCAGATTCACCATGATTTATGTACAGAAATACTAAGAAATGTAGTTTTAATCTTAATTCTCTTCAAATATTACCACCATCATAAAAAAAGCTACAAAAAACATGTTAAAATAGCCTAAAACACTATATTCATTGGAGAGAGTCTTTAACCCTGGAATACTTAAGCCAATAAATAATTAACGGAAAATTGAAATACTTTGAATTTGGAGCCTTTATATGTCCTTCTGAACAAACAAACCAAAATATATATTTACATGTAAATGATCTTTGAACTGTGTGGCCTTGTGTATTAAATATGATACAAATTGAAACATATACAAAAATATTTATATATATACATAAAAATACTGAATTTAATAAAAGAACCAAATGGGAAAAATTCTGACTAAAATGGGAGTTAGTATGTCAAATATTTGACATTTTTATTGGCATACAAAAGACCATATATATTCCTATATTGATCATCTGCAGGAGCAGCAGCCTGCTTTATCTAGAAGAGACAAAAAATAGAATTACTGATGGAAATCTTTTCACATCTTTAGCACTGTGGTTCATTTTTAAACCAATAATGACCTAATTATTTACTGGTTTCATTTCAAAAGCAGATGTATTTTGCCTTCCAATATTTTCCCGATTTTATGTCAGTTTCTGGGAAAACCAGATTGTTCTTCTCTGCGATTATTCTAAAAACCACTCAAACCAGATTTTTTTGGGAGTTGGCTAAGATGGAAACTTAGATAGATTGGCAGGAGACCCCAACCATTCATCTATAGACCAAGGGCAGGAATGGATGCTGATAACAGAATTACTTCATGTTTCCCAACATATGGGATGTTCTGATGGACACACATGATCTAGGTAATCAACAGTCCAGTAATACCTGAAAAATATGCAGACACACCGGCCCTGGAAGCCACCTTTGGCGGTGAAAGAGAATGAAAGTTATGTATTCAGTTAGCACTCCCTAGAGGGAACTGTCTTGGACGCCCACTGCTGATCCAAGAAACAGCTGCAGTTTTTTGGGGGAAATTCCCCTCTCTGGAGTTTTCCCCAACATTCAAAAGAGAGAACTTTGCAGAAAATCACAGCAAATGTGTTAGAAATAAAAATCTAAAAAAAAAAAAAAAATCAGTTTTCCAAACTTCAGCGACTTGAACCAAAAACAAACAGTTTAAAAAGGAAGCAAACCAGAGAAATGTCTTTGCACGGAATGGGATTGGGATGTGTTTTCTTGAGTTCAGCATGATACATTTGAATTATCAGAGCTTTATTATTCTACCAACAGACCCAGCTAGCCCAATTTCATATCCTCTGTTCATCAATATTCAGACCACCAGCAATTCACACAATCACTCAAGCATTATTGGTATTATGAAACCATGACATTGCCTTTTTTTACACAGACTCAGACCAAAGGATTTTTTCAGTAGCGGGTAACTAATACACAGTAACCCTGGAATCTGCAAATGCTTGAATGTTCACGCAAACTCTGACATGTGTGTGTGTACCTGTGCTGCTGTAGAATGCCAGTCTGGAGGTGGTGTGAAACTTCTGGATCAGGAACTGAGACAGGGAGATCCTGTCGTCTGTGCTCAGGGACTCATCCCCGCTTTTCCAGTACAGCATCAGGTCCTCGTCTGTGTAGGCATCTGAGGGACACAAATCCAAATGAACAGGAGTGAACTCATCTGCACTTCATCCTCAGAGGAACTAACAAAAACTTACATCATTAAAGTTCAGCCACAGTTACGTACAACCAAATACATCTGCTTTTGAAATGAAACCAGAACATAATTAGATAATTCTTTATTTATCCATGAGCCACAGTGCTAAAGGTGTGAAAAGATTCCCATCAGTTCTTCTATTTTATGTCTCCTCAAGATAAATCAGGCTGCTGATGATGATCAAATGGGCTTCTTTTGACCAAATGTGTACATTTCTTCTAAAAAAAATGTCCTAATATTTATAATAACAGAGTCTGATATAACAAAAAGTAAGTTGATTCAAAGGTTCAAAAAATTAAAAGAAGTTTAAAATGTAAAACATAAACTACACCACAGGCTGTAGGAGCTTCAGTTCACATTTGGTTTGAAAGATACCCTGAAAATGTTGGATAAAAACCAGACACAGCTAAGTTTTACAAATCTTCATCAGTAACCTGCTTATTTGAGCAGACTAGAAGGGTGGAAGAACAGAAAAAAGAACAGGTTTCAGGTTTGGACTGAACAGTAGAGGAGAAAACCAAATAATGTAAAACACAATGATTTTAAAGAAAATATAACAAAAATGGCTCAACGTCATTAAACACACTGACGAGAACAATTGAAAATGCACTTAAGGAACCAAATAACAAAAACAGAAGCAGCTGTGAGCACAAACAATAACCACCTTCACAAATGAATACAATACAGCAATTTCTCCAGCCTGACTACACTTCAGTCTGCAGGATTTTGTTCCTAAAAACTTGAATGAGAGGCAGAGCCTTCAGCCATCTCTGTCTGCTCTTTCTAAGCAGTGACTGTACACGTCATTAATTCAGTCAATAACTCATTTTTGTTTGTCCTTCAACAGAAGTCTTTGTGTTTGGTGTATGTTTGTCATTTTGTGCCGTGTGGTCCAAAAAAAGCACAGTAGTTCTACTTTCACTTAGTTACATGTTCTGTATGGTCAGGTTTCTAGCTCCTAAATGTTGTTTTTGTTCTTCCTGTGTTCCTGTCCAATGCTTGTGTTCATGTACAACTCAATGTTCTCTCCATGTCCACCAAGTCGTAGTAGTTGTTGATTTGCACATTTCAGTCTGTTGCTGCTTTCTGTGGACACTTACGTCAGATCACGGAGTACAGGCTATTCTAAATGTGAGGCATATTGCCCTTCTAGGTTTCCATTATCAGACATTGATAAATGATGCAGAAGCATGACTAGTCTGACGCAAAACAGAAATTCATTCATTTTTCCAAGCTCCCTGTAGCCAAGATGATTGAAGAAATCCTCTTCCAATTTGTTATTAGGTTTCATTTCAGAAAAGAATCTACTTAGATCATGGACCCACCCGGTGTTGTTGTGGTTTTTTGTGTGCTGTCATTTATTCACTTTACCCTGTTTTACTCCACAAAAACTCAGAGTTCTTAAATCTGGCCTAAATATTCAACTGAACTGCTCTGATCTGTAGTATCAATGAAACCTTTGGACATATATTCTGTGGACTGATAGGAAACAGGAATGTTGTGAAAAGTTTAAACCTTTTCAGTACAAGTATACTAACAGCATTTAACAATGAGAACTTCAGAGAAACAGACAAGCATGGTGGGGGTAGTGTCATAGTGTTACGCTCCTTTGCAACTTCATGTCTTAAACAGTTTTTTGTAACTAATCAAATCAGAAACGTCATGTTTGTCATATATACTTAAAGGAGAATGCTCAAGTTTCTTATCTCTGCAGCAGAAAAATGACCAATTTTACAAAGAAATTCAATTGAATTCATGCTGTGCTGCTAAGAAAAGCTAAACTCAATTCCTGCACAGAAAAACACCTGTTTGGATTAGGAGGAAGTGACTTTAACTCAGAGGGTCAGACAGCTCTTCTCCAAACGACATCATGATTTAAAAACAGCATCATACTGCTATTATTTTTGTGTAATAGTTACATTTGTTTGAATATTTGACAGTTTTTAATGTAACAAATCTCTTTTGTGCTCACTCTCTTGTTTTATAATTAAACAACGTTTTGCTTCTCTTAAAAAAAAGAAATTTCTTGCAGATACATTTTGTGAAATCGTTCTTGTAAATAAACCTTTGCAGACGTGGAAGATGGTGGCAAGAATCTTGAAAGTCACTGAGTGTCCGGCAGTTTGATCTCACTATTTCTAAAGACTCTCAGAATAAGAGATAAGGGTATAAATACTGGAATCATGTCAGATATTCTTGAGGTTTGATTCAATGCAGCAGCTCAGATGAGACCGAACTGGTGTGAACTTGAGGCAAACGAAGAAATAAAATTGTTTTGATCAGAGAAGAAACACTCAAGATGACATTTTGTCATTACTGCTCAACTTTGTGAAGCAGCAGGCTGTCAAAAATCCTTAAATATTTAAAAAACAAAAAGCAAATGATTTTTCAATGATCTCTCTTGGAAAGCAGGAGCATGTTAAAGTACATAAAAACGTACAGCTTTCCAGCTCCAGGGTGCACGTCTGTGAGTCCAGCGGGAATCGGCTGAAGTCCATGTTGCAGGCTGCAGTGACTGTGACCCTGGGAGGGGGTAAAAGAGGGTAAATATCTCATATTACTGAAAACCCACCAGACCTGACCTGCTTTTTGTCCTCACCTGAGGCTGTACAGAACGTGCCCGTCTGGGAAGACCCGCAGCATGATGTTGTCTGTGGTGGTGTCGTGGATGAAGGACCGCTTGGAATGGACAAAGAACACGTCGGGAACCCATATTTTCTTCACCAGGCGCCCATCAAAGGTCATGCTCTTGTTGGTGGCGCTCGGGAAGGCCAGCCTCTCGTCCTTCCAGTAGTGCCTCAGATACAAAGTCATGGTGAAGTCCTGAAGAGCCCAGGGAGGAAAAAAAGAGGAGAACAGAGGAGCAGCCTATGGATTAAGTGACACCATGAAGACTCGTCTCCTCTGGTTTACTGAATTCCCTGAGGATTACATCACTGCGACCTGAGCCAGTGGATTATTCCAACAGTTTATGACTAAAATGCCCACAGAACATATGTTAACTAAACAAAATCTGCTCTTTCCACTGGTCCTGGATTTCCTTGGTCACTCCGGTACCTCAGTAGTGCCTGTTGCCATGCAGGCAGGGGGTGTCCCGCTGGTCCATGTCACGGATCATCCTCTGCCCTTTTCTCCTCCTCACAGCATTACATAAGAGCAGATCACTTTGGAATAATGGCCGCAGTAACACATTGTACTCTTGGCAAACGCCATAAAGTGTCTTTGGTTGCATAAGAAGAGTTGAGGGACATTTCCGAATCCTGCGGATGAGTAATAGCTGTGTTCACAAAAGAAAGATGATTTAAAGTTGAGTGCTAAAATCCTATTTCATGATGGACGCTTTCTTAAGTCCCTGCTCTGCATTCCCTCCGTGAGTTTAATGGAGTCGAGTGGTTTCAGTCAGGATTCCAGGGGACACAGCTTTTATCTGTTCAAAGGCTAGTAGCCCCCTCGTTTAATCCCATTTCTGTCTAAAGAAATGGGATCTTATACTGACTTTTTGTAATATGGAAAAACAACCATAAGATGGTGGATAGTGTTGCCAGCAAAAAGCCTTAAGGAGGCAATTTTCCTGTTGAAACCTTCTGAAGAGCCAAGAGGTTCAATTTTTTCTGAATTATAAATACTCCACAATCCACATTAAGGTTTTGTGACTTCATTTCTTTTTGCAAAAACAGAGGGAGGAAATAAAAGGGTTAACTTTGTGTGAATTCATGAATCTGATTAACAAAGGGCAGAAAAGGTGACGGCAAAGAAAACGGATAGACAAAGTAGTGTGAAAATAGCAAAAAATTAGCGGTCAACAAAAATAAACACCCTCGGATCTCATCTTCTCCACAATACCGAGTGCAGGTGAGCGGCCGCGTATGAAGGCTTTCATCCAGGAGTTTATTAAAAAAAAATAAAAACGTGAAATATACAAAACTACAACGTACACCAGAAAATGTGCAAAGACAATGCATTTTGACTCTTACTTGCCTCTGACACAAAATAACACGGAGACACAAAACATCAACTCTAGCCTGTTCTGCTGGCTGCTGGGCGACAGTCCCACTCCCGCACAGACTCACCCATGCATACCTCCGGACAATTTCACGTAACAAATTAAGCTTTATGTTAAAACACTTGTGCGTGAAATGTCTTAAGAATCTCTGATGTTGTCTTCTACTGTTTCCACTTCAGCATCAGTGAGACAGAGGTCATAAAATAAACATACAGCTCACACGAAATTAGAATCGGAAAAAGAAAAAAAAATATTGCTAACAATTTTTTTTTTGTTTAATTAAACTAAGGATGAATTTTACCTGATTATCACACATGTTCTCATTACTGTCACACAATTAGAACACTTCTGTCTCCATTCAGCAGCAAAATAGATTCATAGTTAGCGTTCAAAAAGTTTTTTACTTTCATTCAACCGCCTTTAAAACACACTGAATCACTTTGGGGATTTGTGGGGTTGCCGGAGCCTATCCCAGCTACTGTTGGGTGAAGGTGGGGTTCACCCTGAACAGGTCACTGGTCTGATGCAGGGCTACACAATCCCACCCAAATCTAGGCACAATTTAGAATTACCAATTAACCCATGAAGTATGTTTGTGGAGACCTCTTACTTTTTGAAAACTAAATTCTGAATTGTTAAAAACAAGTTGGAGCCACCTCTGACATTTAAAAAAAACTGAGAATTAAGCACCAGTAGCACAGAGGGCTCCTTTTTCTTAGACTCATTCTTCATCTCCAAAAAGAAAAAAGAGACAATCTCTCCAACAAGTCTGCAAAGTTATGCTTCCTAAAAGCAGGATTATTCCGTAAAGATTGCTTAGATTCCTTAGATTTAGTCTTTCAATATTTTTCTGATTTTTTAAAAAACAGAATCTCCCAGCAAACTCAGCTTATCTTCTTTATGCCTGTCTGTCTTGTGTCCTCACACATCCCCATCCAAAGGGGTAATTTCTACAGACACAAAGGGACAACCACTTGAGAAATCCAACAACTTAACTTAATCAATTTTTCACAGTAAAAGAGGTTGGTTCACATTCTGGATAACCCAAAGAAAACCTAAAAAAGGCTTTTTTGCAGACCCTAAAAACAAATAATTTGCTGATTTTTAGGTTTTAGTGACTTTTTGACTCAAAGATCAGCACCAGACTCCCTCCATTTTTACTTATCTTTGTTCCAGTGTCATTAAACACTCGTGTTTGGGATCCAAATTAAATGTAATCCCATTTGTCCTTGAAACAGGAGCTTATGCAACATCAGAATGACAATTTTGGATCCAGTTTGTGGTTCCTAGAACAGAAGGTTGGTTTAATTATGTCACATGGTATCAAATTTAGTCTGACCTCCAGGCAAACCAACGGTTCCTGCCAACAAGCTTTCGTAATCTAGTTCTGATTACAATGCTGCAAACATTAGTCAGCGTCTGCAGAGAAGAACTCATGACTTTACGGAGAGCAGCGTCCCCAAACATCAACAGAAACCATTTCTGTCTTTCCCTTTCTATGCTGTTTCTACTGTTTCCATGTCTCTTCACAGACTTTAGAGACTAAGCAGGAGCTGTGGAGGCTTCAAATTTATGATGTAGCTTCAGTTTTGAAGTCATCTTCACACCTGGTCACACATGTCTTTTTTCCCTCCTAGTCACCTTCTGGAACAGCTGGTTCCAAAAACACAACAACATAAGTTATGTTCTGTTACAAGCTACTCACCATATCTACTTCCGAGATGCTGTCCAAACTTTCCACCTGAACGTCCACTCCAACTGGGACTGCCGGACCTGCAGGGGGCATTGGCAGAACTAGATTCATTTCTTATTTGATTTTGATTGGAAATGGTTTATTTCAAGCAATCAGGCAAGAATAACATATATGTAACACAATGAACAGAGGTTTACATCCATACAAACATGTCAAATATAGGATAACCAGCATTCAAATGATAGATTGCTTGAAAAGGAGTGGGAGGAAGCGAACTTATATAATCCCACCCCGACTCGACCGCACCATTTACTTTACATGAGTTATCAACATCCGGTCCGTAACTTATGAGTTGTTTGTCAGATATTAATACTGTACCAACATTGATTTTGGTCATTAATCATCCTTGAGTAACAATGAATCACATTGCTATGTATGTAGATATAATACTATTTTAAACATGTTCATTGCGTATGCAGAAAAAAAGAATCAGTGATATAAAACAAGTTTCAAACATCCACTAATGTATATCATTTATCAGGAGAAAAACTCAGCAATCCAAAGCAAGTTTCAAACATCTGAAAAAGTCATTTACATAAAATGTACAATAAGATAATGATTTTTTAATGAACAAGGGTTTTTTATGTTTAATTAAGTCTTATAATGAACCCAACATCCAAAAAATAACAGAATTTTCACTGCAAGTAATCAGATGATGACATCCAAACACTCGTGGTACAATCTCTCATCCTGAGTGTGAATGTAGCAACAGAAACAAACCGAGTACGTAAAGGCATCTACCTTTAGAGAAGACAAACAAAACCACCAAAAAATATAAGAAAATCCGTTATAGAACAAAGACCTTTTTGTAAAGACAACACATGAAAAGTAGAGAGAAAAATACCAACAAGTCCTAAAACCACGACAGATTCAGTCCTGCTTTACAGACAGAGATGGTTTCTGCCTCCTAAAGTACAGACTGAGTTCTAGACAGGAGGAGAATGATGGCTGGAGGTTCTGCCCCTCATTCCACTTCTTAGGGAACGAAGGTTTTGTAACAAACTGGTGGAAATTACTGTATTCCAATCAAGAAAAAACAAGTCTGTCCATAACTTTCTTTCTTTATTAATTGGATTGATGGATGGATGGATGGATGGATGGATGGATGGATGGATGGATGGATGGATGGATGGATGAACTGCTTCCTGAAGTTCTATTGTGCCAGTGAAAGTTTTGTGGCTAAACTGTGTTGAGGGCCTGATGAGCATTCCACAAAAACTCCAAAGCTTTGATCTGCTGCAATGTGTTTATTGTTTTCATCTGAAGGTTTTCAATCCATAGAGTCCAAACGAAGAACAAAAACGATCACTCCAACTGTAACAGACCTCCTACACCAAAAATTAAGGCAGTCAAATGATATGACTACCATGGAGATCACCCCACTTCCTCATCCATTCATTTAACCAACCAGTGAGTTAGTGAGGACCTTTCAAACTTTGTGATACATGTGCTGACAGTGACACACCCACCACTTGGCTGATGCCACTGTGCTGGACCTGTGTCACCTCCGTTGTGGCTCCTACAGAGAGGATGACTGTTGTTCCCAGTGATAGATGTAGTTATTATTCCCTCTTCAGAGAGTGAATACCAGAACCCAGTTGTGATCCCACCTTCTTGACGACCCTGCTTGACCTGTTCAGACTTGGGGACACCTCTTTCTAGCAGCGGCAGTCTCAGATGACCACAAATGTGGCTTTAATGATCTTAACCTTGTTTGAGTTGTCAGGGATGGAGGTCTGAGGAGGACCAACACACAGGAAACATGACCCAATAGCATCCATCTTCCAAACTTGGTCAGGGTCATGGGTGTGCTGGAGCCTGTCCAATGATTGTTTATGAAAAATGGGTTGAGTGACCCCTCCCCAAAACATTCCAAACAGGAAACATCCGCTGGTTCCAAGAAGCCAAAATCCCTTTGACTTCTATAGAGAAATAAACAGAATGACAATTCTTGCTCTGATATTATTATAAACTGACCAATTAGATGCCTCAATAAAAGTATGTGGTCCAACTTCTAAAACATTTGACAGATTCTCCTGAGCTCGCTTTAAAGTCGTGGCGTTGTGGACTTTCAACAAGCTTACTCCTGATTGGTGAGAGTGGTTTCTATGGAAACGTTGACTCAGATGAACTAGAATCAATCACCTGCTTATTGACAACATCTGACTTCAACATGGCAGCGTCTGTATACGAAAAATGGTGACTGAAATTCCTTTATTTTGTTGGAGCCGGACGTAAACCATTTTCTATGGATGGTGTCACACTCATTCGGTCCTGTTATTTCAATCAATAAGTCCATCCCAGCTTCTCTTGAGCAAAGGTAGAGTGTGTCCTGGATGGTTCTCCATTCAATCAAAGAGATAGACAGATAATTGCACCTTAGCAACACTGTTTATAATGATCAATTAACCTATGAAAACTGTTTTTGGACTGTGGGAGGAGACCGGATTACCTGGAGAAAATCCACAGAAGCAAATCCCCACATAAATGTCCCAGACAGGATTTGAACCAGGGTGGACAGACGAGAGTGCTAACCACTGTGCAGCTCTTGAGTTTAAAAACATTAAGTACATTAAATAAAACTTAACCAAAACTGGAACAAATGCATGAAAAACTTGCTCACTTGGAACAAACACAACCTGGATGTGGATAGTTGTGGAATAGTGAGGCGTAGACTGCAGTGTTACCACTCCTACCATTGCAGTGAAAAAGCCTTTATGGGGCCCATAATGGCTAGGTCTTTTTCTTTTCTTCACCATCTTGCCACGCTACACTTTGGCTTTTCTTAAACTTTTTATCATGTTTTATGATTATTATTATTGGTTTTTTTTTATCTCGTGAGTTTCTGCTGCCTCCTCCAACAACCTTCATCCCTGACAGCTGTATCATCATTCTCAGGCTCTGTAACAGAGTATTATGACCAGCTGAGGGTCTTAATAGAAGATTTTCTCTGGAAGCAGCAGCCCCAAACAGCTGAATGAATGCTGATGCTGCAAAGGTAACATTTGATGTAGAACGAGCCAGCCTCATGGTTTGCATCCATGTCATCAAGTCATCGTTTCCAACACACTTTCCTAAAAATAACTAGACAGGGGATCCTGCTAAGCCAAGACTAATGACTCGAATCATTTCACATGAGATCTTTCATTAAACAGATCTCTGTGTTCTCCTGGTTGTTCATGTCAGCTGATTGAGAGGATTATATCCAGTTTGGGATTTGCGGGGACATGGAGGAGCATCCTGGTAGTCTTATTATCACCAGCACAACAAACTCACACGCCCTTCTGTCATTTGTGTGTGGGAGTCACATTGGCTGCTGTAGTAATAGTAATTTTAATCTGTAGCAGTGAGGCGCTTGTTCTTATGTAACTGGGGAGTAAAGCTCCTACCTGGAACAGAGGATATTAACTCCTCCCCATATGCCGTACATCACGTGCAGGACGGGTAAATCTAAATTTCTGGCCCCAAAGTGATTTAGAAAAAGAGACACCTGCTGGAGGGAACCTCATCCGCCTGTGGCCACGCTCACCTTCTGGATCTGCTTGTTAGCAGAGCTGCAAAAAAGCTCAAACAAGCTGCTCCTCCGCACCTCTGACTGAAACCTCAGCACCCAACCCGCCTCATGCTTGCTTCTAGGAGATATGAAGATTTTCTGCATCAGTAAATTGCTGACAGATTCCCTGATCCCAGATGAGACCCATTAGTGACTCGCAGCAGCAGGAAAGCAGCAGGCAGTGACTCCTCATGACCTAAAACTTGCTTTTCCACGAACAGAGCTGGGCATCATCACCAAAGCATAAAGAGTCACGTTAAAAAACACATTTATGCTTTCATAGTCCTGATCTACAAAAACCTTTAATAAAAATGGTGTTTTAGGTATTTTTAGCTTGTTTTTGTAGCATATTTCTCATGATAGATGATACATATAAAGAAAAGCTCAAAATTGCATTTCTGAGTATTTCTTCATTCAAATTGTTGCAAATCAGGAGCAAACAAAAAAAAATGCAGTTTGAAAAGATCGGATTTGTGATGTAAAAAATAGGCTTGGCGAACCAAAGTCTCCCTGCTCCGTTCGATTCTGATGCATCCACTTACAGACAAACAGATCCATGTGCGTCGTCGTTTTCCTCATCTGAGCTGGAATCTAGATCAGAACTGTACAGCTGGATATCTCCAACACTGCTCACCATTTCTGTTACACTGTTATGTTAGGTTGGGGTTGTGAGGGGCTGTAAGCTAATGGGAGAGAGTGTAAACACATGGGTGACGGGAAGTGGGGACGGGCTTGCTCTATGGCAACAGTCTCACCCACAACTCAGAGGTGAATTTCTAATGAACTCCTGTCGCTCTGCAGAAACTGTCTCCCAGAAAGCATTTTGATTTTGTCTAAAAACATGATAATTAGAATTAAAAGGCCACAGGGAACACTTTGAAAATAGATCAAAAGACGATCGGAGTGGCACTTTAAAGTTTTAGTTTTAAACAATAAGTTGTTTTTTGGAATTTGTACCCTAAACACTTCTATTAACCTGAAAGTTGCAGGTTCGGTTCCTGCTCTCCTTGAACACGACCCTGAAGCCCACATTACTCCGAGCAGCCTTATTAATGTGACTGCACTTTGGACCTTTAAGAAGCTAGAAATGAACAACAAAAGTAAACTTAAGTTACCACTTATTTAGAAAATGTACCAACAATTTTTGCATCCATAAATCCATATTTTTCCACTCATCCGGTACTGGATAACTTTGGCAGCAGTCTGAGCAAAGTACCCAGAATTCCCTCTCCCAGGCCACTTCCTGAATCTTTGGGGGACCCCAAGGCATTCCTAGACCAACCAAGAGACACGTTTGTCTGTCTACCACCAAACAAAAATCTGTAACTTATCAGAAGCATGAAAGCACTCAACAAACTTTGATTTTTAATTTTTTCTACGACTGATTAAGGAAATTCCTCTTCTTTACAAAAAAAAATGACCCTTCCTCCCCCAAATCAAACATTAAACAGAAATATATAAAAAAAAAAACAATAATCCATGTGGAGTTATGATTTGACCTAAAATAAAAATGTCACCAAGATTGACCAGATTTAACAGGTGAAGAGTTTTGTTGGTTTCATCAGTTGTCTTGAATCTCGAATATTAAACATAAATCGAACAAAGTTATCCCTACTATGGGCCCGGAGCAGGCTGAAGCAGCAGTAGAAATGAAGGCATCTATAGAAACCTCTGTAACTTTAGACTGCTTCACTGCTGTAGATCAAGTGGAAACATCAGTTATTACATCCTCCAAAACCTCAACTAACCACTAAGCTTTTTAAAGAAACCTTCTACAATAACTATAATAAATACATCTTTAGAAACAGGTTATGTGCCACAGTCTTTTAAATATTCAGCTGTTAAGCCTCTTCTGAAAAAGCCCAGTTTAGATCCTAGCATTCTTGATCCCCTTTGTTTCAAAAATCCTGGAAAGAGATGTAGTTAAGCAGCTATACCACCACCTACAGGATAATAGCTGCTTTGAAGATTTTCAGTCAGGGTTCAAACCTCAACATAGCACTGAATCTGCACTAGTTAAAGTCACAAATGACTTCTTATTGGCCTCATAAAAAGGACTAATCTCTGTTCTGGTTAAGTTAGACCTCAGGGCAGCATTTGACACATCATCTTACTCCAGAGACTAGAGCATGAGATTAGAGGATCAGCCCTTTAGTGGTTTGAATCTTAATTATCTGATAGGTACCAGTTTGCCAACATAAATGGACATTTGTCTCATTGCCCTTGAGCTAGCTACAGAGTTCCACAGGGCTCAGTTCTAGGACCCATCTTGTTTATGCTTTACATCCTGCTCTTTCAGAAACATAATCAGGAAACACAGTATTAATTTTCACTGTTATGCAGATGATAGACAGTTGTATTTATCCATCAAATCTGACCAGAATGACCACAAAGAGAAACTTAATGCCTACATTAGAGAAATCAAGACTTGGATGAAAATTAATGACTTCCTCCTAAACCCAGAAAAAAACTGAGGTCATTATGGTAGGTCTTGAATTCCAGAGAGATACCCTAGCTGATCAGATAGTCTCCCTGGATGACATGAATATAGCCTCCAATTCCACAGTTAGGAACCATGGGGTTTTATGTGACCAGGATTTATCATTTAACGCTCACATATCACAGGCTTGTAAAACTGCATTTTTCACCTACGCAATATTTCTAGGACCAGAAATATATTATTGAGAAGTGACTCATCCATGCATTTGTTACATCTAGACTTATTACTGCAACTCTTTGCTAGCAGCGTGTGCTAAAAGTTCTCTAAAAAGTCTTCTTGTTCAAACTGCAGCAGCTAGATTGTTAAATGGTAAATTGTAAATGCTGTATACTTACATGGCATTTTTCTGCCTTCATTGAAGGCCCACTATTCACTACTTTTTTTGTTTTTCCTCACAGAGAAGGAGGTGTCTAAGGGCAGGGATGCTGGTTTAGCTTAGTTTGTTTAGTTTAGCAACAACTGACATTATGTTCTTTGCATGAATACCAGTGTGAAGCCCATTGAGACGGCCATGGTTGTGATATTGGGCTATATAAATAATATACAATTGAATTGAACTGAATTGAAATGAGTCATGGAGTAAATAAACCATCTGTCTTTCTAAAATCAAGACAATTATTACTTTTGAGAAAAAAAGAGTAATTCAACCTTCTCATTATTCAAAGCATTCAATTAATGATCACATGCAAAAAATAGTTTACAATAAAACTTCATGTTACTAACTGATTCAACGCAGAAAAAGACACATTAAAATACATCTTAATCAGAATAAACTCTGGCCTTCATTCTGATCTCTTAATGATTACAACATTAATTAATAGAAATAGAGCTTTTTAAAGCACTTACAATATGAGGTCATGTGACCAGTAGAGCATCCCTCAGCAAAGCAGATCTTGTAGAGAAAGGATATGGACTCTGTCTGCAGAACAGTGAGAATTCTGTGGAGGCTGTGGGCTCTGGCTTCCATATCTGCAGCTTTTTTAGCACTTTGGGGTTGACTCTCACTGAACTTCAAATGCCTTAACACAATGCAATGTTTGCAAAAAGTCTCAAAATACATTGAAATAATAGCTGGCATCCTCAATTTCATCCCATAAGTCAGCTCCATTATATTTAGATGCACTTCATTAATGAATGTTCCTCAAACATATTTTTTTTCAACCTAATTTAATTTAAACATTTCATTTTTCTTTCTTTATTTTTATTTTTGTCTCTTTGAAGTGTTTCCCTTTTAAGTGTCTGCTGGAAGTCTTTTGTTGCTGCTGAGGGTTTTTGGGAATCATCTTTTTTTTCTCCCCAAAATGTGTCAAAACTGAAAAAGAATCTTGAGATCACGTGCAGATCTGAAGCCTGTGGCTGTCCATGTTTGTCTTTTATTGATAACTGGTGATCAGAAATGGTCTTTTGGGCTCGTCTGCTTCTGCAGTCAAAGACCTTTTGTGAAGAGTGGGTCAGAAGGGATGAACAAAGAGCTTCGTCAGTCTGACTGCTGCAGCATCACAGGTGAAGGTGAAGGTGCTTCTCTGTCTGCAGATGCATGCACAGGAGGGGTCTAAAGGAACTTCTGGCAGATGCTGAAAGACCTCTACATCATCAGGAAATCATGAATGTCACAGGTCCAGGCTGCTGCTCATCTCCATGCTCAGGTATTCATGCATCTGGACCATCTCCACCTTTGATTAGCACCAGCTACCGATTGGGTTTGGTCCTCAGGGAGTCCTGCGCCATGTCTTGGTGTTAATCTGGAGATGTCCCTTATGCTGGTGTCTATGAAGCAGAGGGATCTCATATCCATAGACCTCAGATGTCATTAGCTGAACGAATGGTGACAGTTCCTCATTTAAACCCATCAGCATCTGGTTTGGGCTAGTAAAGGTTGGACAGACTTTGTAAGTCCATTCAAACATCAGCTCTTCGAACGCCTCCTGCAGAAGACTCGTCAGGGCTGTTTGTGTTAAGCTTTCTCAGAGCAGATTGTCCTCGTGTCATTTCCACCAACAGTCTGAGGTCTCTCCTCTGCCAACTCGCTGTAGCAATGCTGCTGGATTAGCAGCTGTAAATCCTCTGCTGGTTGACCATGTTAGATTAGACAGCTAGGCCTCTGCATTACAGACACTAAGTCCGGAGGGAAATCCCAGTGATGGGATGCATTTGGAGGAGAACTCTTTAATGCAAACATGACTAATGCGTGACAGGTCTGTCCAACCCTCTCCATGTTTTTTTCAAGGCTCTGCCGACAGAGAGGAGGTGCACTATAAATAGACATATTCACAGAACCAGAAGTTCAGCTGTTGGTCCATCTTTGATTTGCCTGATCAAAAGGGGGCGCTCTCTCAGGAACACAATCTGCACACAGCATGCTCTTTGAAGGTTTTTCGAGGAACCTAAAGTTCTCTCTTTGTTTTCTTGAAGCTGCAATTGTTTTCTCAGATGGCGCGAAGCTCAGTGTTTATGATTATTACCAGCACTTAAACAAAAGAGCTCCTTCTTAGAGTTGTTTGCTCGACATGCAGGAGGCATAAGAGGCTTTCAATGGCACAAGCACAGCTGCTGCACACTTGTCTTCCTCAGCCAAAAGACTGTTCCAAAGTCTCCCAAGCAGCACCGGGAACTCACACAACTCAGCTTGTGACAATGTTGCAATGACACGGTAACTATCCTCTTTATTCCACAGCATCAAGCAAACAAACGCTGACAAAACACATCTGAACTCCCTCTGTGAACCTAAAGATCCAAAAACCTCCTTCCTGAGCTTTTGAATGCTTAACACCAGAAATCTTTAGTTCAAGTAGTATTTTCCTGACATTAAATGATGTTCACTAATTCCTCATTTCTTCTTCTGCCAATGGCTAAAGACCAAAGCTAATGTTACGATTGAAATGACATCACCAAAGGTTGCCGTGACACATTTTAAATAGAAATGACAGCCCGCACATCCGTCGCTGCTCTGATAAGCTGTAGACTTGAACGTGAAAGCCAGTTTCTGTTTCTGCATTTAAACTCAAAAGATTTAGCATTTCCCTTAGTAATAAAAAATCATGGTTGCTGTGGCAACATTATGCAACACCTTAGCTTATGACTAACATCATGACCTTCACATCTGTCTGCAGATATTAGTGAATTTTGATGAGATTTGATGTTGGAACATGTTATTATTCAAGTTTAATGTCATTTTGATGCCACATTTCATAGGTTGCCACAGTGACCATAGTATTAACGTTAAAGGTCTTGATAACTTCAAATGTCATGAGTCTGTGAATTATTGAAAAGATTAGTGGTTTTTTGAATGTTATGCTATAAATCAAGGAGAACACTAACAAACATTTGAGGGAATTTCTGAATAAGTTTGACTTTAAATTTCAAATAGCCAATTCAATAAAGGTCAGAGTCCATAGCAACCATACACTTTTTGGCTTGTCACAGTCTAATTAACAAATGTGGTCATTTTCACATCAGCACATGAAAGAAAATTTGTATATGATCCATAGCAACAATGGTTTTTCCTATCAAACCCACAATGCAGCGTTGGTAACATTAAACATAATGTAGAGGGTACTATATTAGGGAGTGCTTTATCAGGTGTGAAGCAGATGACATGAGTGAGGTCATCTTTTGTAAGGTTTAGTGTCTCATGTTGATCTTTTTGTTCTCCATACTGGAATAATGTAATGGATGGGGTCATGCATTTTCTGATGAAAGTCCAAAGGGAATGTTTTGCTGTGTATAAAATCATCAGCCTTTTGATTGCTTATAGATTTGAATATTTACAAAATATTAACAGATCAGACTACTACCTTAAAGATAAGAAACCCTAAAGGATAGGATTGTTTACAGCAGGTGTTCCAGTTTGGAAACACTGCAGGCTGATTCCAAGCACACTATCTGTTTTCATCCCTGCAGCTCAGAGGAGGTGACAGTTTGGAAAAATAAAATTGCTTTCGAGTGAGTTTAAAAAAAAGGAGCCTTGTGGGTGTTGTCAGGAAACAGACCTCCACTCTTTTCAGAGTGGATGCAGGCCGCCAGCATCTGAAGGGACTCACCTGCAAAAGCAGGCCTCATGGTGAAGTCGTGCTCATCAACCCGCAGGAGGTGGGTGGTCTTTTGCTTTCTGGTCTTAGTGCCATCAGCGACCTTCTTTGCAAGAGGGCTGAAAACAGAAAGGAGTTCGTTATCATCCCCATCATCATCGTCATACGGCAGTTGAATACTTCAGTCTTCAATTAAAAAAAGATTCCCAGTTTGTCTTTATAAAAGCTGAATTTATGATCACATCCTAATAAAAACCTGCCTCATCACTTCTCTCACCCAGACCACAACATATAGATTTTTATATATTTAACTTTAATTGTTTGTTATTGAAATCTTTTTTTTTTAGCATTGTATCTAAAAATGTTAAGAATCAGGAAATATAAAATCATAACCTTCTGAAGATATGAGGAGCTGACATGTGGACATATTCCTGATTCCATCAGAACAGCATCTGTCCAGCACATCTTCACACTGACACATTTCATTTTCTGTTTTTTTTCCATTTCAGCAACAAATTCAGCAAAAAATAAACATGAGTGTGACCAAATAAGCAAACTATTTATAAGGTAGGTCAATTAAAAGTGTAAGATATACATACATGATGAGATAAGTTTGCAAATACTAATATGAAAGAATTCAGGATTCAGTGGTACAAAAATATTAAATTTGCTCAATGTTTATTATTGCTGTACTGCTGCAGAAAACATCAACTTTACTACACACGCAGTTTAAACTGTAGTGTTCCTGGACTTGGTTCTACACAACTGCAATGGTTAGAACAGGACTTGAAATCAGTCCTTTAGTATCTGTCTCTTGTATTTTGGTATGGGCCGATGGAGTTGTTTCCTTTGGTGTGTCCACTGAGATGGCAAATATATTTCTCAAGAGGGGTTTCAGCCTCCGTGGGCTCAACGTTCTAAAAATGTTCCTACCAAAAAACACCAAAATCATAGCTGGATGATGGGAATTTGGAGCTGGAACTGCAGCCAGTACAAAAAGAAACCAAACTGCAACTAAAGAACAGCTTTTTTAAAAACTGCTGTCTTTGCAAACACCTTTGCTTGGCATTGCTGCCAAATGATGTCTAAATGGTGGTCAAAGGTCAACAATAATCAGGAGATTCCTTTTTAAAATGTCGAACGTGTCAAATCTGACAAATATTTAGAAGACTAACAGAGGTGGAAAATAAAACATTGTAGAAGCAAACAATTGACACTGTTGTGATGTCATTATTGTGTGGACAGAGAGATTATTTTTTTAAATATTGTTAAACAAATGTTCACCTGGATAAGTGTAGAAATGTTAGTGACTTTTCTCACAAGTTCTGGGGCTGAATTTGTCTGTTAAACAAGAGGGGATAAGAATAAGAATTCTAGCAAAAACAATAATTTCCTTCATTCCATGTACTGCTAAACGCGCTACAATTTAGCATAAAAACCGTCACCCTCAAGCCCTTATTTAATCATTTTTCATGTAGGTACTTGTTTACCCTTTACTAATTCCATGAAAACCCACTTTTTACTTATGCCTAATTAATAGGAGTGTAATGATTCATTTTAACAATGATTCAATTCATATCATAATTTGTGGTTGCTAATATGATTCATAGTGGATCTTGGTTCCGTTTGAACAGTCCAATTCACTGACCTAAAATGGATCCAGACTATCTTTATCCAAAACTTCACCAGTGTGACTCAGAGATAAATACCTGGTACTGAACAGTGCAGGTGAAGTTTTCCAGATTCCTTGTGTTTCTTACAGATGATCAAGTGTAAAATAAATATGTGAACAAAAAAACATGTAAAAACAAGAATCAATGTTAAATCCATTCACATTTTAATTTGCTAAAGTTTATCTCACTGTTTTTAGAACATTCTACCGCACTGTACGATCACACGTCTTCGCTAAATTCAAAGTGTTTCCACACATCGGACTGGAATGATGGTTGATCCGTTTTTGCTGCATCACGTGTGTTGTCTGCTGTCATGGGACTTGATCGTTTTCATGTTACAGTAAAATAAAACTACTGTACCTCAATCTAAATTGTATTTTCCAAGAATAATATCATTGATTCATTTCATTTTGAAAAAAAATATATATTGTTATAGGTCAGTTTGATTTGATTTACAACTTGCCTCAGACAGACTGATATGATTGAATCGTAGCAATAGAAATCGATTAATCAATATCTCTCCCCCCCTAATATTTTAGAAGAAGGCCTCTTTTACTTGAACACACTTGGTCACTTTGGCTATATCTATGCTTAATAAGATAAGATGGAAAAAAAGGAACAGGACACAAACGTCACTGACAGTAAGTGAAAGGATTCATCCCCCTTTTTTTAAAGTTCATGATTTCTGACATGCTGATCTGAGGTCTGACCTGAAATTCTGAAGGTGACTTCCTGGATTGTTTCTGCAGATTGCCAGGAATGCTGCATCGCTGATGTGACTGACAGTCATAAACCCCACTAGCAGTCAGATGTGACAGAGTGACAGGAAGGAGGACCTGACTTTCAAAAACTGAGTTTGACAAAAAGATGAAGATCCAGACCTCCAGAGTGTCAGTGTGGGGTGAAGTGATTCGCTCTCCTGCGCTTGTGGGTTGTGTTTCTCATCAGAACTCTGACAGGAACAGATGAGGTGAGACTAAACCAGGTGACCTGTGCAGCAGAGCCATGTCCCTGCCGTGTGACGGCCCGTGAAAATGAACAATTTCCCTTCATCTCTGCAGAAGGTCCAGAGTTTGTGATCAGAATGTAAACCACCAGAGCAGCAGCTCAGCAGCAGGATGCATATCCTACGAAAAACATCATCAATGCACCATTATGGTGAAAATCACTATTTTAGAGAGGATTTAATGCACTTCTGCTGATTTTGAGAGGATTTTTGTAAACAGGATGTTATGTGCGAGAGGAACGAAAAGGCAGAGCTTATTCTTCTTTGGTGAAGCTGCAGGTGGGAGACTCACTGATGAAACACACCTAAAATGTTCACCTGAGCAAAGCCAGGAAGGAAGTCGTTTTTTTTTTTTTCTTTTTCACACTTTATCATTCTAAAATGATAAATCCTCTTAAGGTGCATGTCAGTGGAATCAGTCTGAGAAATTCTCCAGTTCTTATCTGGATGTCTTGTTGCTTTCTTGCCCCCATCTGCCCCGTGCTGCTGCGGGAGGCGTGGAGCCTGTGCAGCAGCGCTGCATGCGCGCTGGTTGCTTTTTACGCACGATTTGGTTCGTGGAACTGGATCCTCAAAATAGCAGCGAGCGTGAAAAGGGATTTGAGGGAAGGAGAAACGCGAAGACAAGTGATTTTAGAGCAACCTTTTTTTTAAGAATGTGTTTTTATAAAGACACGCAAAGAAGCAAACGCGTCTGTTCCACCAAACACGCAACTTTGATTCCTGAGTGGTAGCGTGCTTGAGTTTCCTGTGATGAAAGGTAAACATTCCATCCCAGCTGGGGGACACTCACCTCCCGGGTTTTGGGGTCTCCGCCGGTGCAGACCAGCGCTTTTTCCTGCTCCTGTGTTTCCGGCATTCCCCGATCAGAAGCAAACACAGAAGCACAAGCAGGAGCCTGAGGTACCCCGGCATGACTGCTTCAGAGGTCCCGCAGCGAGGCGATCCGTGACAGCCCGGGTCCCCGTGGAGGATGCTGGGAGCGCCGCAGCATCTTCTCCGCGAACGCAGGAGGAGGAATGAGTCTGAGCACTGAGGGGAACAAGTGCTTTGCAAAGAGGGATGGGACGACTGTGGGAGTCAGACGCTCTGATTGGTGCTCAGTCTTTGGAGAGCGCGCAGCATCAGCACCACGCGCGCAAGAGGACAAGAGGGCTCATCAACGACACAAATGTACAATCTGCCGCCATTCCTCATTATTTCAGTCTGATACAAAATCTTTTCAAATTGTTAAAACAATGAAGAAACTCAAAAATGCAATCAAAACGTCAGCCCTTCTGCTTTAACTGTTCCTGTATTGGCAGCTTTTTATTTTTTGAACTTTGTGATTCAGGAAAATGTGGTTTTAATCTTACTTTTGAGATTACAGCTTCAGTTTTTCTTTTCGGAAGAACGAGGAACATCCTGTTCTCCGTATTTCTATATTCACCAGCTAAAACCCATTATATTTGACAGTCATTCTGAAGGATTAGATGCCAGAGTTGAAATATTTTCCATTTTTAAAAGAGGCTGTGAACTTAGTTCCTCCCGGATCAGTAATAAAAATATAACAATTTATTACTAAAAATTAGTTTTACTCATAAAACAGGTAAACACACAACAAATTGTGTCTTTTAATTCCTCTGTAACTACTACTGACAGGTTTTTACATCGCTCTGGCTCATTTCTTGAATTAGAATATGCATGATTATAACCACTGTCATGAACATCCACTCCTGAATAAGAATAAGAAGACATTACTGTTGACAACCCGATTGTCATTCAACATCAGCTGTGTTTTTTGAATGAATCTTGGGTAAAACTAGATCCGGACTAACAAGAAAGCTGAGACCCCCCCCCCCCCCCCACACACACACACACACACACACACACACACATACACCCTGGTGTTTGAACTTAGGTTCAATCTGGCCAAAAGACGTAGACGTGACAAAAATGTTGTTGGCAAGTGGGCCATGGTTAATGTCCCAGGAACATCATGGGGCAAAATGTGTGTGTGGCAGTTCTGTGTGGCAATGCTGAGAAGCTCCTGATGTTCTTGGATTGTCTCACAGTCAGATCTCATTTCTAACAATGAGCTCTTACCAAAAGTTGTCATTGTGTGGGATAATGTGAACTTTTTCCGTGGCCCTGTATCAGAGACCAGTTCTTCAGACATCCTAAAACACTGTGTTTCTGGAGTTTATTTCAGCTTGGAGGTGGAAGGTCTTTGTGTTTCAGACTCAGGATCAAAGAACCTTCATCCAAGCAATGGATGCTGCTCACAGCAGAGTAGTGCAGTAGTTGCTTGCAGCATGATTGCCGTTTCCTCACATTAAATGTCAATGAGAATCTGTGGCCAGACAGATGGTAGCAGGACAGGGCATAAAAAATGCCAGCGTTACTTTCATTTACCAAAACGTTCTACTTTTGAGTTTTACAAATGTTTGACTGTTCAAGTTGTCTGACTTTATTTTTTGCTCTGAGACATTTACTTTACAATAAAGGCATGAATAAATATCAGGTACACCAGCAATCTCCACTGTAAGTTTCTTATGTGTTTTTCTTCTTGTCTAGTTTCATTTTCGGTTTGATTCACTTTTTTATTCTGTCAGTCCAACATGAGGGATCAGCAGTGACATGCTGATGTCCCTCAGTGACAAAAAATCTGAACATCTTGATCTGCAGGACCAAGAGAACGCTAAAGGGACGATGTATTTTGACTCTTTGAATGATCCAAGAACTTAGTTTTGGAGCTTATAGTGGGGATTGAAAGTTTGGGCACCCCAGGTAGAATGTTATATTATTGTGCATAAAGAACTTACAAATGAGACATTCTTTTAATATGTCAAAAGTAGGATGTTAAAGCAAGATCTGGAAGACCAAGAAAAATCTCAGACAGAGCAGCCTGCAGGACTGTGAGGAAAGCAAGTTAAATCAAATCAAACTTTATTTATAAAAATTAAAGTGCTTCTCATACTTGCGGAACGTAAAGAGCTTTACAATTAAAAACAAAAACAGATTAATTTAGTTAAAAAGAGAAAATTAGTTAAAAGATAGAAACCCAAAACACCATTCATTCACACACCCCCTCCGTTAACACACATAAGCAATGACCCCACAAACAATAAGAACTGAAATAGAAATAAATTCTAACAAAAACTTCAGGCTTGGCTCTGCTGTGAGGAAACAGTATATTGAGAATCTCTTCATACCGAAGGCCAGCTCAGCCACAGGAACATCGCCACAATGCCCACCCATTCAATGCACAAAACAAAAGCAAGTCATTTATTATTAAGGTAAATTATGTAGATAAAGCCTATTTTTTTTTTTTTTACATATTAAAAGAATGTTTCATCTGTAATTTGATGCCTTCAGTAGATGTTTTTAATCCATTGGGTTCTTTATGAACAATAATAAAACATTTTACCTGGGGTGCTCAAACTTTCAATTCCCACTGTAGATGAAGTGTTTTTGGAGAGAAATTAGCTTTTGCTGCTTGTCTATGCAGTTGTGCAGCAAGAGGCAGGTTAGTGCATTTAAAGGAATAACCAAATAGTTTAGAGAATGTTCTTCCTGATAAAAGAAATGAACCAAAGTCATGGAGAATGAACGAGTCAATTTGGTGGCTGTCTATTTGAATGAAACAAAAGTTAACTGTATGTAACGTATGATAATGTCCTTTCTGTTTCAAACATGAGCTGAAGCGATGGAGAAAAATCTCCCAGTGCACAACACCAGTGTTTGTACAAAATGCAGGAAAGTCTGGTTATGATGTTTATTCTTTTGCCATGCTCCGCTGTACATGCCATAGAATCTGCAGTTTTGACAAGACAAGATTTTAAGGATTGCTGATGCTTTAAAACAACAAGTCTACATTCACATTTTAACTGTTCAATGATAATCAGCTAAACTGCTTGTTAGCACAAGTCATTGATGACATCAGCATCGTTGCTAGCAATGAGGGCCGTTTACTGCAAACAACTTTTTTAACCTCATTGTGCGTAGAGATTTTAAAATGTAGCTTTCAAATAGTGCAGTTCTGCTGGAACACACATTCATGTAAATTTTAATATTAAACTTTAAAAAAATTAATGAAAAAACCCCTCACCAAGCTAATTTAAAAAAATCAAGATGGCTGCTGCTAGCATGAGCACATGTTAACATTTGTAAACAGTTGTGGACTACCTCTGAATTTCCTTATTACTGCCAAACCCCTAAAAGACTATGAACAAATGCACACTTTTTTTAGCACTAAATATAATGTAATTCACTTGCAGAAGTAAAACCCATATGAACACTTCAGCAAGACTCTTTAGGAGCCCTCATGATGATTTATAAAAATACATTTAATACATAAAAAAACTCAATGCATTGTGGTCTTTATTCATCAATCAAGTGAGCATTGATACAGAATTGTTTCTTGGAAAGGCTTCTTGGAAATTTCTACAGCACTGGAGTTTAGATTTTTAGATTTGAAAAGCCCCCAAAAAATGTCAAACGCATCATATAGTGCAATAATTTAGTGATTAGTGAAGGAATTTGGACACAACCCTTGTTTTTTTTTTTTTTTTTAGTCAAAACGGCTGCACATAAGTAAAAATAAGTCAAATGTTTTGAATTTAGTTTTAAATTAGCATAGTAACAATGGCTGCAGCAACAGTTCTGACTTTGATTGCTTCATCTCACCATTTGGCTTTGATATTAGTTTGGTGGTTTTATGTCAGAAATCTCATCCAGGAAAATTGCCATCAAAAAATTCTGTCTCCTGCCGTTGTTATGGGAACAATTGATTTAAAAAAGTAGAAGGAAAAATAGCTTTCTTCCGACAGAGCTTTGTGTGTGGATTTCACAGGTAGACAGGTTCACATCAACAGGTCGACTGCTGCGACTGAAACATCCTGCCAATTTGAAGCTGTCAGTGCAGCGCTGTAAAGAATGAATTTAAATCAGCTGCTTGTTCCTCCGAGTCTCATCAGACTGATAAAGCCCTGC
Source organism: Oryzias celebensis (assembly GCA_014656515.1). Lineage (NCBI taxonomy): Eukaryota > Metazoa > Chordata > Actinopteri > Beloniformes > Adrianichthyidae > Oryzias > Oryzias celebensis. Next base: position 20,341,264 of record BNCR01000018.1, on the reverse strand, counting down.
TGCAAGTATATCAAAGAGCGTAAACGCTTGACTGTGCTCGGGTCTATTTATACAAGCAGGAGAGGGAAAAGCCTGTTTGAAGGCAGCTTCAGACGATGCAAACCAAACAAGAGATTAATGCTGAGGGAAACGGTGAGAACACCATGAAGAAGGAGGAGACAAATTAACATGATTACAGTGTCCATGAAAAAACCGCTTCCTCCTGAAAAACAAAGAAAACCTACAGCAGACACATGCAGCTGTAGGTTTGTCAGGCAATGCTCAAAGAACATTTTCAGTGACTCCATCAGGGCTGATGCAGGAAAAATATACAGTTCTAACAAGTTAATCACAAGTGGACGAGAGGGATCGGTCCAACACGCAAACCCTGCTTTACGATTTTATTCAAGACGTATAATGAGAATGGACAGGGCCGAGCTCAGAGGAAAAAGTGACGTCAATGAGAGCAGAAAAAGGATAAAAACAAGAATTACCCAAAAAAGACTTGACACAGAAAACATAGAAGAACTTTAATGATCCACGAAATAAATCCTATAAATCCAAGATGGATGGATGGATGGTTAGATGGATGGATGGATGGATGGATGGATGGATGGACGGACGGATGGATGGATGGATGGATGGATGGATGGATGGATGGATGGATAGATAGAACCAACATGTTTCTCAGTGTTATTTCAATTTGTATTAATTTTTTGCTGAATAGGATAAAGTTGCTTTGCTGTCATAAACTTCAAACCAAGCATGTTATGAACCTTTGCTCAGCAAATGTAGCGTTGAAGTCACTACTTTATTTTCAGTTATCTTTATTTCTGCTTCACACACATTCTTTAGCCATTGCACCATTACTGTAAATCTTTGGAACACTACATTTTCCTAAAATTGTGGTTATATTCTTTAATATTTATCAGCATGGTGAAATGTATTAGACACATTTCATGTTTTTGGTGTGAATATTGGAATATTTTAAATTATTTTTGCAGCTGCTTTATAATCTTTGACCCAGCTGAGGCAGATACAATCTTTCAGCTTTCATGTTCATTTCTGCAGCTGAAACTATCAAAACGTTGTTTGTGATGATGAAACTCATCTTATCTGCAACTTCTGATGATTTCTATTTGAATGATTGCATTTATTTATGTGAATAAAACGAAATATTCTTCCTCCTGTGATTCTCACATCAGTGTTGTTCAGCTTAAAAAAATCTTCATGCATCCTATTGTTTTTTGTTTCTAAACCTTTTTCTCATTTAGGAGATTCTCTCTCTGTATTATGATTAAGAGAAATCATAATGGCATCTGTAACATGTCTTTGTGGATATGTATAGTAAGTAAATTAATGTGTGTATCTCTCTTACTTTCACCTTTACATTATCCAATCAAATAATAGTTTTTTTTAATTTGTATTTATTTATTTATTGTGTAAATCAGACAAAGAACTAGTTTGCTAATGAAGCAACTCATAAATAATCACACAAGTTTTATTTTTGTTGATTTTAACCTTTTTTATTTGTGTCATTTTGTTTACATTTGGTCTGTTTCAGAGATTGTACATATTTTTTTGCTTGATTTTATTTTTCACCACAGACACTTCTCAAGTCTTGTTCATTAATAGACAAACTTTTAATTATATAATTTCACTGATGAATACACTTACGAAGTTTAGCCGTAATTCCAGTGTTTTCTTTTGTAGCATTTGTAGCATTTCTACAAACATATTCTTTAGTCAGGTGGATCTCTGTCATTTCCTCAGCAGTGATCAGTGTTTTTTGCAATCAATTCAATTGAATGACTTGTTATTCAAACATGTCTTTGTGGAGTTATATAAGCTCTATCTAGAGTTCGATAAGCTCACATCGCCTGTCCTTCCTGGGAGAGGATCCCTTCTTCATGTGGACAGCCCTGAGATTTCATTTTTATTTCCCCAAGATGGGGTTTTGGTTTTTCCTCATTGAGAACGAGGGTCTAAAGGCAGGAATGCCAGTTTAGCTTTGTCTGTTTAGTTTAGCAGCTATTGTTTATATTTTATGACTGACTTTATGTCCCATGCATAAATAGCAATGTAAATTGCAGTGCCCATTGAGTGATATTGAGGTATATAAATAAAATTGAATTGAATCAATAAACGTTCTTAAACGATTTCAACTGTTAAATTTCTGTCACTAATTGAGCAGTAGGAAAAGACCTTGAACCATAATTTCAACCCGAGTCCAGCAAATTTGGAGACTCTGCGCCTACAGTGTCAACACTTTGGGAGAAAATGCAAATTTCCAGGTTTGATTTTCTTCCAACATGCTGGGACTTCGATTGAAATTAGTATAAATAAATAGTTGCAAAAAAGAGACAAAAACAGACACATTTAAAACTTTAAATGATTTTATTAAACAGTAAGACCCAATTATGAATTTCGGCAAACTCTGAAAGGAAGGATTTACAGATGATTCTGTTTGACCTGTTGACCTGCAGCTCAGCACGGGCTGCAGAGTCCACCATCAGGGGCGAAGCCCCAAAGGCAACATAAGTAAAACCTCAGAGCTGCGTTCATGTCAACCTGGAACTCTGATGTAGAAAATGTGAAGTCTCTTCCGTCATGTCAGCTTCAAGGGGGCGCTATATTTTATTAAATGAAGGGCGAGAACTGCTGCTGCTGCTGCTGCTGCTGCTGCTGCTGATGAAGCACCACTAAAAATTGAAAGAATGTTATATTTCACTTTCGGCGCATGAAATGGTCCAGAAATTGCAATCTGGGAGTTTCTGCTGCTCGCTGGTTTACAGCGTGAACCCCCCCCCCTGTGGTGACACCCCTGCACGCTAACACGATCACAGAGGCAGGCGGGCGCAGCAGCGAGGCGCTCCGGCAGTGAGGAAGAGCTGCTGCTCGCTCCGTTTAGGAGCCGCCCCGCTGATTTAAAAGCTTCAACCATTTAAAACGAATGCATTTATTCTGAACCCCCCCCCCTCAAAAGAAAGTAAAACCAATGAAACATGTTCACTCCAGGTGATCGGTGTAAAACACTCAAACCGCTTCTGCCGTTTGTTGGCCCCATTAAAACCAAACAGGAGTTTGACTCGTGGCCTTTGGAGGATTCTCCGGTTGTGTCTGAGGAAATTTCCCATAATTCCATGTTCCTGACATATTCCAGTTGTAATTAAATAATGGGAACGAGTGCAGCCGTGGGGTGGACCACAGTGACATGTGGGAGAGGCTGAGTTGAATCACAAACAACAAAGCCTCCTGTTGTGGGGGGTGGGGTTAAAATTCACACTGATTAAAAGACACCCTAGAGGTGTTATGATGTGCAGTGCCCCCCCCTGCAGGAAGTTCCCTGTAGGCTGAGCAGCGAGGGCAAAAAGTCAGTTGCTGCCTCAGCTCTGCTTTCACTTCAGCTGATCTCGGAGTCTGAAAGGAGGAGGAGGAGGGGGTCACGGTCACAACTCGTAATTGAACTTGTACTCGTTTGCTAGGTAGATCCTGCGGAAGATGAGGGCCGCTAGAGCCAGCGTGAGCACCAGGATGAGGACGGCAGATCCGGCGTGGCTTTGGTCCGGAGCCTGTCGGTGCGCTGGGACAGATGGCGCCCTGCCAGCTGCCGCCTGAATGCCGTCTCTCGAGCCGGGCTGCTGCTGCGGGTCGCGGCGCTGCCGGATAGAGTCGATAGAGCCCATGGGGGTGGGGGGCTGGGCTTCCTCTGGTTCTTCTGCCTGAAAAGACGACAAACAGAATCCACTGACATCCACCAATCATGTTGGAGATGATCTGTTGTAACAATGACATGTTTATCAGTCTGGATCAGTTAGTGATGCTTTTCCACATGAGTTTCCAAACAGGAAGGCAGGGATGGGTGTTCCCGGTAAAAACATTAGCGAACATCTTTGACGTTTCAGTCCTCAGTAGTTACAAACTGACACCAGAATCAATAACTCTGAGCAGTTTACATAATTAATCGTCTTTAATGTTTTTCTGATCTTCCAGCCATTTGTAAATACACTAGACTAACTATTGCCCCTATTGGTCACTTGTTATTACACTTTTGTTGCTAGAATGTACAACTCCTCATTTACTGACAGCCCTGAATACTAAAGACTTCTGTAAAACTTCCCCAACTGATTAAGTTGCTTTTAGTCTTTTGTTCAATTTGTTTGTTTTTCAAATTTATTTTTATTTTATTAAGTCTTGTTTCTGGACTGCTTTTCTTCAAAGTACAGAATATTTGGGACAGGATTATAGAACAGGGCAAATAGCATAGAAAAATATTCACACATTTTGACAACATACAGTTTTGATTTTTAGCTTTTTTAAATTCCAAATTAACTACAAATCAAACTTACGCACAAATCTAAAGTTACGCACACACAAATCGGAGTGATACTTATTTCTTTCCATAATTTTTGGAATATTTTGAAGGATCTTCAGACAACCTGCGGTAATGTCTCTGAATCAGTCTTGCTAAAGAGTTTTGCAGTGATGAGTGAAGGCCCTGAAGACATTAGGCATCCGATAAACATCTTTATCCCTGATGCACAGAGATTCCTTCCATTCCTCTGTGTCTTCTGATGATACTCTGCTCTGTAGATGATGACATTTGCAAAAGTCTGCAAAGTTTAACATTGTGGAACTTTCCAGAGTTTTTATTTACACTTATTCTAGTAAGCAAATAAAAGAAAATGTAACTTTAATTTAATGTATTTATATCCAAGTTAATCTAAAAATCAGTAAGGAACTCTGGGTAAAGAGCGGACCGCCAAGTTTCCAGACTCCTCCTCCTTGCTCCAGCAGCAGATGGTTGCTCCTATTTTGGCCTCTTCAGTTGATCTAAACGCAGTAATCTAAGTTGACCCTCATCTCTGCTGCTTCGGTCTCTGTGTGAACAGCATCTGGCACCAAAATCAATCCTCTTAGGCAACGGAGCTCACACATGCTGGAGGAGCCGCTGATGAGGGGAAAAACTCACTTCAAACCTCTAAATTACATCTGCTGTTAAAGACAGACCTGATGTCCGACTGGTTGATTAAACTCATGGACTAAAGCTGACAAAGCAGATGAAATAATTGCCTTTGGCAACTCTAGGTTTGTTCCTCTTGCAACAGAAGTCAGTATTCTACCAAAGTAAAAGCTGCAGCCTTGAGCGGCATCGGCAGCAGTCGAACACTCACCTGTTCAGCCTGCGGCATCTCAGTGGCTTCCTGGCCTGCAGGTGAGGATGTGTCCTGCTGGGGGAGTGCTGACAGCTCCTCGCTGCCTGCAGGTCCGCTCGCACTCGCCTGAGGAGGCGAGCTGGATTCAGCCTGTAACCGGGCACACATTCATCATTACCTCAGGAACATGGATGCAGTGGGGTGTAAAATGATGAGCTGCCTGTCAAGCGACGTCAAATTGAACCTTGAAGTTGATTTGCTGAGCCAGCTCTTGGGCCTTGTGGTCCTCTGCGCTGGGGTTGCTGTTGGCTGTCAGCGGGAGCAGGGCGGTGCGCATGGAGCAGCTGCAGCTTTCACAGCAGAAGTCCTGGGATCTGGCAGAGAACAGGTTGGTCACAGTGAGCTCTTCCTCCCACAGTCCCCTGCATGATGACTTCAACCTTTTAAGATCTTTCCAGGTTCAAACATTTGGATTAATACCAAACAACAAAAGGTCGGTACAGTGTTCCCTCACTGTAAAGCCTTTCACCTTTCATGCTCTTTCTGTTTCCCTTATTTTTTTCAGTGCAATTTTAAAGGCTTTTTTTAACAGTGCACTGTATTCTGCATTCTGATTTGCTGTTAATCTTCCTTGCAGAGGAAATTGATTGAGGAGTTTTACAGCCTCAAACATCCATCCATCCATTTTCTAAACTCGTTTTATCCCTTACAGGGTCACGGAGCTGCCAGAGCCTAACCCGGCTACTGTTGGGCGAAAGCAGGGACAGGTTTCCAGTCTGTTGCAGGCCATAAACATCTGTAATCCTACTTCATGGATTTCACTTATCTATTGCAGTACATTTTTAGAACATACGGTTATAATAATGAACAACGATAAACAAGGGAACGCTGTAACTTTGAACAGCATCCAGTCAGAAAACATCATTTTCCTTAGTCCATCTAAAAAGCAGTCTTCATGTTTCTGTCCACTTCTACTTCCAGGTCATTTGTTCAGTTAAAGTATCAACACAGACTGTGACAGCCACACCCTCGGGTTCATCACTAAAGTACCAACACTGGTGGAGTGGAAAAACACTGCTGACCCCTGGGGGGTTTGAGGGCTGAAGGCCTTCTGCAATACTGTCAGGAGATTATTCAAAGCAGACAGACCCATGAGGTTCCAGAACCATCAAAGAACAGTCTGACCGTCACAGTGCAGGTTTCTGTTCTAACGGGCCTCTGATTTTCCAGAGCTTCATGAGGCTTCAGTGGATTTAGTCTGGTACAATTAGTAAATTTTGCATCATTGTTGTCACAAACTTGTTTTTGTCTTTGTGTGTCAATATTTTTATTCAAAAATCCTGTTAGTGAGTAATTAATTATTTGTTATATTCTTTTCTTTTAATTATTTGCTCTTAGACAACAAACATTTAAATATTACAAAAATTTCATAAAGTGAAACTTTCTGTTTATATAGAACCAAAACACATACTGAACAAGTATTTTCTTCTTGTAAATGTGATTATTTAGACTTACAAGTAATAAAATCCAGAGATCAGTGTCTCAGAAAATTAAAATGTTAGACACAGATAATCGTTTTCATGCCATTAGTGCATTAAAGCAATAATTGAGGCCCAACCAAGTTTTGAATACTGGTACATAGGAACAAAAATAGTTTTAAGAAATCTGACATTTGTGCAGAAAACAATCTTTTTTGGTTAATTTTCTAAATTTTTGATCCTAGAGGTTTTTATTATTTATAGGCTGTAATATTCAAAACGAAATTATTCAATTTATGCGTAATGATTCTGTTTGAAAATAGTTTCACTTTTTAAATTTAATTTACAAGAAATATTGAACTATTTTCTTACAACACTTTAATTAATAGCTCTTTGATAAAACGGTAAAAACTCACAATATAATGAGTATTTCCACAGAAAGATTTCTGCCATGCCAGATTTAAGAACATTAACATTACTTAAACATGTTTTGCAGGGGTAACTAGCTATCAGAAGTATTACAAAACATACCTATGGAAGTGTAATGTCTTCAATAAAAAATGTGTTTTCTGTTCTAAGTTTTGGGGTCTTTTGTGCCATTTTTCTCTTGTATTTTATGCTATTCTTTTTAAGAATTACAAAAGCAAAGAAACTGCAATCCATAGATCCACAGACTGCTGAATACTGAACCAATAATCTTTGACAACATTTATAGGATTTTGAGCTACAAAGAACTCAAAAAACTCAAGAGACTTCAGCAATTCCCAAAAATCCTTTTGTATTTTGCTGATAAGCAAGTAACAATAAACAAAAACTTTTCAATTGGTTTGTATATACCAAGCGTGGTGAAATGTATGAAAGAAAATGTAAACATATTGAATTTAGCACAACACACGTTTGACACTTTCATCAGAACTGTATGACAATGTTTACAGTGTGGATTCAATGATACACTTTCCCCACGAATTAGTGCAATGGTGTAACAGACAGTTTGGTTTTAAATTGAACTGTCATTTTTTGTAAGGTCTTTACCATTTTTAATGGTTTATTTTATTTGGTATTTTACAAGGGTCAAATGAGAAACTGTTTTAACAGAAAGACTTAGTAAAACAACTAATGTAGTTAAAAAACAAAAAAGACTTTTCAAAGAAATTCAGAAATCTGTGGCCCAAAATAAAAGCATCTCCACTGTCAGCTTCAAGGTATGGACTCCTGAAAAAAAAAAAAAAACTTTTTTTTATTCACCTTTAAGAGCTCCAAACAGACCAGCCGAATCTATGAAACAGACTTTCTAACTAGATTATCAGTAATTCAGGATAAGAGCTGACCTAGTTACAGAGGAAATGCTTTTAATAAAGAGATAAGTGGCTATGTGTGAATAGCATGTCTGCATGTGTTAATAAAACAGTGAGCAGATCAAGTCCCTCATTTCATCTGATAATAGAATGGAGCTCTTTTCATCTCCAATGTGGTGTGAAATGAAAATCAGCAAGCCCGCTCATGAAGCTCGGGGGCCAGGAGCCAGGCGCATACCTCCCTCCTTGTTCGGAGGCGACGTGTCCATCAGGACTCAGGTGTTGATGACAAACACATTCAGAGGTGCAGCAGGACTACAGTAATCAGCATCATCACTTAAATTCCAGCAATTTCTCGTTTGGGATGAGAAAATGATGACAGACAGATGGCAACTTCTCCACACTTGTGTCAGTATCAGAACATGCACAACACGAGAAAATCTTGAGAAATCAAATCTTACTTTTTGGCAAGAGCCTTTCTTTCTTCTGGAGTATAATCAAGAGATCCTATTGCCCCCTCTCCTTTGGTTGGCATGAATCCGATTATTGCTATTAGGGCGGTCCGGACTGGAAGACAAAAACAACACAAAAGGAGAAATATAAGAACCTGAGTAAGACAGGGAAGGGCAAAACGAATCGCACATGTTTGATACCCATGTTACATAACGTTTTGTTTTCTAAACCCTCATGAGGACATCCACAACGCATCTGTACTCACAAAGTCACCAGCTGGCACAAGACGCACCACACAATATGGTCGTGGTGTGCTGTTTGTGTGGGGCGGTCGTGTTTGGTCTGAGCTCCAGTTAATCCTGCAGAACCCAACTGTGTTATGTGACTGTAGCTGATTCATATGCATACTCTAAAGCTTAAGTCATTAAAGAAGACAATCTGGACAATCACTGCTGACCATTTTCTCCTCATGTGCAGTCAGATCAGACTCTAATGGGTTGGTCCTTCAGGGCAACATGAACCAAAGTGAAAAAAACAAACAGTGGTCTGGTCTGGTTTGGTTGTGATGTGTGGTAAGAAGCAACAAAGAACAGGTAAAATCAAAACCATAAAGTACTGAGTTTTTGGGAACATTTTAAATCTGCGTGACTAAAGAAAAAAACCTCTTCTACATGCCTTGATTTTAAAGCATAGCACATGTATCACATGAATAACTCAGGTAAAAGTATCAATGTTGTGGATTTTACAGTACAAATGTATTATTTGGGAGCAGAGGTGTGGACTTCATGTCACGAAACTTGGGAGTTGAGTCAGACTCATGAGTTTGATGGTTTAGACAATTCACTGTACCATGGGGATTGAAAGTTTGGGCACCCCAGGTAAAATGTTATATTATTGTGCATGAAGAGCCCAAGGGAAGATTAAAAAAATATCCTAAAGGCATCAGTTTACAGACGAGACATTCTTTTACCAGGTCAAAAAAATTAGGCTTTATTTACATCAAATACCTTTTCAAAATAACAGAAAAACCAAATAATGGAGTGTGAAAATGTTTGTGCACCCTGCAGACTTAGTACCTTGTACTGCCCACCTTGACAAGTATCACAGCTTGTAAACACTTTTTGTATCCAGCCAAGAGTCTCTCAATTCTTGTTTGAGGTTTCTTCATCCATTCTTCTTTCCAAAAGTCTTCCAGTTCTTTGAGATTTCTGGGATGTCTGTTCCACACTGCTCTTTTCAGGTCTATGCATAGATTTTCAATGATCTTGAGGTCAGGTGATTCGGAAGGTCACTGCAAAACCTTCATTTTATGCTTCTTAATGTAAGACAGTGTGGATTTTGAGGTGTGTTTAGGATCATTATCCATTTGTAGAAGTTATCCTCTCTTCAACTTCAACTTTTTCACAGATGGCATCAAGTTAGTGTCTAAAATTTGCTAAAATTTTGTGGAATTCATTCTTCCTTCTACTCATGAAATGTTTCCTGTGCTGCTGGCTGCAATACAAGCCCAAAGCATGATTGATCCACCCCCATGCTTAACAGTTGGACAGAGGTTCTTTTCTTAAACTCTGGACGCTTTCTTCTCCAAATCTTCCTTTGCTCATTGCTGACAAAAAGTTTCATTTTAACCTCGTCAGTCCACAGAACTTGTTTCCAAAATGCACCAGTCTTGTTTATGTCGTATATCTTCCAATAATGGCTGGTCTCTAATAGACGCTGGTCTCCAATAAAAGCCGAGTCTAACAGGTTTTAGATATAATAGACGCTGGTCCCTAATAGTGGCCGGGCTCCTTTAAGGGATGAGCGAAAACCATTTGTCAAGGTGCCAGTTTCTGTTCGCAAAAATGACTCCAAATATTACCGTAGAGGCAACTTTCTGTTGAAGTCTCTTGAGGAGTTGATGAGTTCAGTTTGTCCCAATTCAAATTGTTCCCCTACACCTTCTCCCTTCACCTACATTCAGCCCTCCAAACGGAGAGTTATGGAAAAAATAGTGTCTCAGATTTCAGACATCAGTACCACTCGATGACATCATCAATTGTTGCTGGTTAGCTACGTTAGCACAGAGCTTCCAGCGCTTGAATATACATAACAACGGCGGTGTCATAACTTTAAAAAGGTCATGCTAAAACAAAAAGTCAATCCTTCATATTAAATGTAAACTTCTGTGCTTTAGAGCAAACCCACGTGAAGAAAAGCGCTTCTCCTAGCTTGCGCTTCTCATAGCGCGACGCGGAACACCCTCGCTACGGAGGGTTTTGTATCCCTCCGCCTCGAGGGCAGCCCTTAAAAAACTATTTTCAGACACTTTCACTGCAAACGCCCCTACAAATGGAGTGGTAGTGAGAAGTGGTAGGGCGAAGGGAAGAATTCGGATTAGGCCTATGTGAGTACGCTTCCGCCTTAAAAAACACGCTGCAGTCCATTCCGCTGTTTTGCGTGTTTATTTATATTAGAGTTACTGTTGCCGTTCTATGAGCTGGAACCAGTCTGGCCCTTCTTATCTGACCTCTGGCATCAACAAGGCATTTCCACCCACAGAATTGCTGCTCACTGGATATTTTCTCTTTGTTGGACCATTCTCTGTAACCCGGGAGATGGTTGGTGGTGAAAATCCCTGTAGATCAGTAGAAATACTCAGACCGTACCAGCCCTTTTGGACCAATAACCATGCCGCTACAGTAGTTGACCATGTTTACTTGCCTAAATGCACCAAGTTGCTGCAACGTCATTCACTGATTAGTTTTTTTTTTTTTTTTTTTTTTTTTTAACAAGCAGTTGGACAGGTGTGGCTAATAAAATGGCATGTGAGTGTAATTACTCTGCTGTTAAAAGGGTTTAAAACTTTAAATGGCTGGACATGAACTTGACTTAAGACTTGCCTGCTTTGACTCAGGACTTGAGGACAAAGACCTGAGACCTGTGACTTGCAGAACAATGACTTGGTCTCATCTCTGTTAGGAAGTTATAGATTTTGCACAAACATTAAGATTCCTCTAAAATCTCATGTAACCAGAATGAACTGAACATCAATGTTCTGTTTATTAAGGAGTTTGGATCTTAAAGTAAACCGAGAAAAAAGAAAATTATTCAGAGGTGGAACTTGATGACAGTAATATTTATCAAGCAAAATGTGACAGGGCCACAGGTTAGTGAATGATGAGACAAAAGGAAAGAAGTGACACCTGATTTTAGAGAAGACATGCTGGAATCCAGGTTGGTTTCCTTCATTTCTGTGGTTGTTTGACGTGAGCTTTATTTTTTATTTTGCTTAAATGATGCTCCAAATGTTCTTGACTGGAGAAAGATCTGAACTTTAAGTAGACCAAGCATGATGAAGCTGTCCATATTTAAGCTCTTCCAAAATCATCACAGATGCTGCTTTGATATGAACACTAAAAACATTCGAAGATCTGTTTCCTCTTCAGCCTATACAACATGGCGTCCATGTTCACATACAACTGGGACATGTGAACTTGTCTCACTTTGAGTCCATTTTGAGACTATTTAGAATAAGTCTCAGTCCAAAAAACTCAACGGTTCCTAAGAGAATTTTCAGAACTAGATTATTTTGTTTTTACATAAACGTCCCATTCCCATACATTCACACAATGATGGCTGCTCTGCTGCTGAACACTGGCGCCAACCTTCCATCAGAGAAAATGTGGGGTTCAGTGTCTTGCTCAATGACACTTTGACACAAGGGTGGGCAATCAAACCTGCCATCTTCCGATTAACCAACCTATTGCTGCACCACGGCCACCCATGGTGGTTATGAAAACCACAAGTGTTCTTTTAAGATCTTTTTCTCGTTTGTATAGAGCTGAGTCTCTTTCCCCGAGTCTCTTGACCTTCTGCAGATGGTGACATTTACAAAGCCATTAAAATCTGATGTTGAGGAAGTTTTTTTAAATGAAGTTAATCGCTGCAGAATTCTTTTATAGTTCACGGCTTCTTCATCTTTTGTAAACCTGCAGCAAACAGCAGAATTCAACAATTTTGTGCTTAAAAATGCATAATTTGTTATTTATTCACTTGAATTCTATGAATAATGGTTCTTTTTTATTTGAAAATTATTTCAGTTTCTTAGCTTTTTAAGATTTCCGGAATTTAATGATTGGAATTTTTATGAGCCAGAAAGCAGTTATTGCAATCATGCAGCAAACGTAGAGGATAAAATCTAAATGAATAAAAAATGATATTTTTCTGCTCCAAATGTTTGGAGATTTAGTTGCAAAAATTACTGAAGAAAACTCTGCTCCATTCATGTTGATATGAAAGTGAGAGCCAAGCAGAAGCACTTTGAGGAAAGTATGTGTATCTGAGTAAACAAAGCTAAATAACCAGAAACGTGTCGGACATAAAAGAGTCAATCTGACATCAGAGAGAATGCTTAAACTAGTTAAGCACTTTTTATTAAACATGCAGGCGAAACGTGCAAGGAACGGCGGCCCACGGGGCGAACGTAACCCGGGAATCGGCGCGGCCGCCCTGCCTGTGCAGTAATTGCACGTTGTGCCTCCTGTGGTCACTCCAAACAAGATCAGACACGACTTGAGCGTAGCGCACAATGAAAAAGCAAATCTCCGAGGAGAAAGCAAATCTCCGAGGCACGGCCAGCCATGTGACCGCTGCTGTGTTGGTACGAAAGAGGTTTGAAGCAACCTTTGTCTTTGATTTGCTTCTGTTATTGATTTAAACCTGTTTTGGGTGATGATGAGCGAACCAAAGAGGAAAACTGCTTTGAGGAAGATGCACCGTCTCCCACTGAGCTCGCTTTGATTCCAGTCCCATGCTGAGAAGTAACATGAAAGCAGAACTCAGAAAAAGTACAGAATGTCATTGAAAAACCAAAATGAGTTCTTGGTTAAAATAATCCATCAGTTTTGACTCTGTCAGGACTGGATTCTTGAGAAAAAACTAATTAAATCAAGGCACAGTTCATGTGGTTCCTGAAAAACACCACCAATGACTATCAATATTTCCTGTAGAAAAATCTCACATCAAAGCATCAGTGCAGCTCAAAGGAACGTCTGTCTTTCTGGAAGTTAAAAATGTATAAGAACTACAAAAAAATAACTGAACAAATAACTTCTTTCAAGAGATTTCTGCCATATTTGGTTTACCCACATCTGAAGGATTTTACTGACATTGTTTTAACATACAAACTAATAACTTTATGAACATTCACAAAAGAAAACTGAACCAGACTGATGCTGGAAGCAGGATTTTCATGCTTGGAGTGGAGTTATGCCTGTTCAGGGCCGTGTCTGTAAGGGTAACTGAAAGCGGTCATGGCCACGCCCAGAAAAGTAAGTTCATACAGGAAGTTCTCAGAATGGAGCTGCTACTTCTTTTTTACAATGAAAAGATCCAGTTCAGAGGGTTTCAAATTTGTTAAGAAAGACAAGCACATCCCTCATCTGTGAGACGTCGTAATTGTGTGCAACCAGAGGGAACCAGGATGAGAGAAAGATTATGGAGGAATTTCCCAGAACCACTGAAGCAATTCAAATTTTTACGGCCTCATTTCGCCCTGTAGGAAGACGGATCCCAACAAAATGTCTACTTTTTAATAAAGTCTCAGACACGTTTAGGCCAATTCAAAAGGCTCACCTTGGAGGTTTTTCTTTTTTTGCTTTAATAATTTAAACTTACTGGAACAAACTGACATGTTAGGTCAAGATATTTTCATTCAGAAGAACATTAGTTATTATAATTGTGTCTTTTACTGTGTTTAACTTTGCTTTTACCTTTACTTTTGTCTGTGACATGTGTAAGATGACTGGTTGTTACTTTATGTGTTTTTACTATTGTGATTTTTATCTGAAAATGCTTCATGAATTAAAAACGAAGTGCTATACAACTAAATGTTTATTTTGACTTTACTTTAAAGGATGTGTCTTTTGCTATAGTTTATAAGAACTGGAAACGGTATCAATTAGGGCAGGGGTGTCAGAATGTAGGCCTCGAGGGCCGGTGTCCTACAACCAACCTCTAATTGAAGCTCCTTATTGGCTTAATACACATGATCCAGGTAATCATCAGCAGATGAGACAGGATTTCTGGAAAATCAGCAGGACCGGAGTAAGTCTTTAAGGTCATCAATTAACCAATAAAGCTTGTTTTTGGACTGTGGGAGGAAGCCGAAGAGCCCGTAGAAAATCCACTCAGAAAACTCCTAGCTGGGCTTTGAACCATTCAACCACAATCTAATAATCTTTATGCTGCATAGAAGCTCCCATCAGGTATCAATGTAATTGCAGAAAGCAGTCCAGTGTATGGTCAGTGCAGAACCAACTTCTGGTGGATGGAAAATAGCAACCTAAAAACCTTCAGTGAAGTTATGGAAAATCTACTCTGGAGGTCAGAGCCTGCAAGACCTCATCAAACATGGTGTTTAATGTTCTGGAAGGACTGAACCCAATCAATCAAATACAAGTCCAATAATGGAAACCACCTGAAGAATGGAGTGACCATTAGAGTGAAGTGATGTCCCCATCAAGCCCAGAGACTAATGTACAAGCGTGCAAGGTTCCTGCAGTTGGTCAAGTCAATATTCTGCAGAATTTCAGACCAATTCATGAACTTCATCAACTGACTTCACTGTGGCAAAAGCCACAGGTGCATCTCATATATTTTTGTTAGTCAATTATAAAAAATAAACTCATATTAAACACATACACACTTACACAAATCTCCATTAATGATAAATTGAAGTTTTTCACTGTTTTCTTTTTATTGATGCTTTGCTTATATTGTTGTGTAGACACCTGTTTAGTTTCATTGAACATGAAACCAACCAGTTTTTTCACTTTGACTCAGATAATCAAATGTTTTCAAACTAAACCTGACAAGAACAGTTTCCTTTTAGACTGTTACTTACTGCTCCATGAAGGCTGCCACGTCTCAGGATGGTGGCCAGAAATGCTCAGACAAATCTTCTTTCCAACCTCAAATCTTCCATTTGGCTGAAAGGAGGAAGAAGACAGAGCAGCTGCTGATGATGGTTTCAGCACAGAGGAATGACTGAAATATCAAAAGTTACTGCAAGCAGAGCAGTTCAGAAAACTTAAAGAAAAGTAGCAAAATTAAAATAATCAAGCAGCACAAATGAAGGAGAGAAGCGGCCGTACTGTAAGGAGGATAATGCTGGGAGGCTTCATGGGATACTCTGGAGGGAGGACGATCCTGCCATGGTAAACCCCCCCATCAAAGTCTGAATCCGGGGGCCCGCGTACAGAAAAGTGCCATTCAAACAGGTTATCCTGCAGACAGAGGGATTGTGATATGTGCAGGCGAGCGACAGAACAAATTTCAGTGATGTGACAGCAAAGGCAGCGGAACCTTGTTGTTGCTGTGTTTATGAGCAGCTGCTCCAGCTGCAAAACCTCCCCATAAAAGAAAACACACAAATACATTGTTTTTGTTTTCTATATTATTCTGTCCATATTTCAGATGAGTTCAGAACTGTCTCCTTGTGGCTTCAAACCTCCCACTCTTTACAGTCTCACAAACTTGCAAGGCTGCTGAAAGGTAAGAATCACCACCCGAACTAATGCAAAACATGAACCGTCTGTATGATTTTAGAGTAAAAATAATGTCAGAATCTGAATTCTTCCCCTTCCACTTCTCCCTTCCTCTACATTTAGCCCTCCAAACGGAGCGCTATGGAAAAATAGTGTCTTTGAATTCGGATGTCACTCTCACTTGATGACATCATCAAAAGCCACCGGTCAGCTAGGTTAGCGCCTCCAGCTCTTGGAAATACATAACAACAGCTGATTTTTAACTTTAAAAAGGTCATGCTAAAACAATAAGTCATTACTTACATTTACATGTAAACGTCTGTGCTTCAGAGCGCACCCACGTGAAGAAAAGCGCTTCTCCTCTGTGGCACAGTGCGCGGCGGAGGGATAAAGAGCCCTCTGCCGCCAGGGTTGCCCCTTAAAAGACTATTTTGGTCAGCCTTACCACTACAAATACCCTTACAATTAGAGGGGCAGGGGTAGAATTCGGATTTGCCCAATGTTTTGATATATTGCAAAATATACAAAAATAAAACTAATGACATTTAGGTACAATTACATTGTCAAAGTAATTCATAATTTTTCAGCAAAGTTTCCCGTAAGAAAAAACAAACCAAAACATGTTGATTATGGTACATCTAAATAAAATTATAAAGGTTTCTATCTGAATTTATCTCCATCCTGAACAGATTAAAACAAGTTTATATCGATTTTCTTTTTATTTGATACATAAAATAATTGAATTGTAAGTACATGTGACTCCTTAAATGTCCTGACTGTTGGGTAGAAAGCCAAGTTTGAATCTCTAAAAAGCTCATCTACCTTACATAACATAACAACAAATAAATAAGAATCTCCTCTATATATATAAAAAGAAATAGAGTTATAAGAAATTACAAAAAAACCAAAAAACAAGTTCATCCCCTACCAGTTTTCATAATTAACAAACACACAAAAATAAATACTATACATCTCCTTGAAACCAGACAATAAATGTTTATTTTGGTGAAAACTTTTATTATTTCCATGTGAGTCAATGGGAAATTGTTTATATCTGCAACCTGAACCCAGTGGTTTCTGGTGGATAGGATCGGGATAGGATCAAAAAAATACTGGACTGGTTCTAATTTTATTTTCCTTTTTATATGGACTTTTAATAACACATAACATTTTTTAAAGTGTGAAAAATTCCTCCTCTTACACTTGATTTTTTTCCTATGTTACTTTATTAACTTGAACTTTTCTCTTTTCAGCTTGGATTTATTTGTTTCACCACCTTAACTCTACAGATGTGATAACAAAGAATACTGGAATGAATTTGCAAAGGTTTAATCCCAAAAGTTTCTACACTTCCAGGTGAAATTTGTGGAGACGAAGGAATAAGATGACCTCACCTCCAGAGGTTGGGCGTGGTAGTGCTCTGTCGGGTCCCTTAGCTCGGCCGCCTCCTTCATCAGCCTCTTCACTGCTGCTCAAGAAAAACAGACATGGGAAGCAACAAAGTTCACCAAACTGTCAACACAAAGGAGAACTGAGATTACAGGAACAAAGACTTTATCAAATCCCTCGTAACCTGAGGAAACGTGTCGTTTTCAAGGACATTGTTGCTGCAGAGCGAAAATAGTTCATCAGAAATTCTCCTCCGAGTTGTGGGCGGGACTGTTAGCATCTGTTTACATGCTCTCCCACTAGCTTACAGCCCCCCAAAACTCCAAGCTAACATTAGCAGTGCAACAAAAATAGCAAGCAAATATCCAAGCGAACAGTTTTGATGAAGATACCAGCCCAGATGAGAAAAACAAAGACATACATGGATCTATTTGTCTGAAAGTGGATGGATCAGAAAAGGAGAGGAGCAGCGAGCCTGTACCCAGGGTATTTTCTACGTCACAAATAAGCTCTTTTTCAAACAGCATTTTTTTTCTGTTCCTAATTCACAACAATCTGAATAAATTCTCACATGCAGTTTTTAATCTTAATTTCTTTTATACATCCTTCATCATCAGAAAAATTCTACCATGACCTTAAGGGACACAGTTTCCCAGAAATCCCTGGCCTCCTTCCTACCCATTACCTGTATTAGGTGTGTTCTGCCGATTAGAAGCAGCAGAGCAGCAGTCCCCACAGCCTGAAAACTGAGACCCCCATTTGAAAGGAAACTAAATGGTCATCAAACACTACAGGAACTGCAGCAGCGCAGAGCCTTTTCAGCTGATTCTTTCTAAAGCTCCATTCAGTCATCAGTGAACATCAGTGATAACTGAACAAACTAGACGTGCCCTGCTTGACACAATACATGATGGTCTGACTAATGCTGGAAACCAGACAGCTTGTTTTTTATTCTAAACTGAAATAATTTCACTCTTTATTCCAAAATCTATTTATCTAAATATTATTGGTTAATTTTTATTTTGAGGCTCTTAACTTCAACTTGTTCTGCTTCTCTGAAGTCCTTAACTCACTGAGTTCTTGGAGCTCCAGTACTTGCAGAGGAGTAATGCTGGTAATCATATGTGGAAGTGACCTGGCTCCAGGTCTTCACACCAAACGTTTGGTTTTTCAACCTTAACAAAGATGAATTACTTTAAATGTACTTTTGATTACATCAATGCAAGCAAATTCAGATTTGACTCTTTTCGTTTTGTCTGGATAATTCTTCTTTTCTCTGAACGTTTGTGGGTTTTTCTACTACTGTTCTCTCATTTTGCTGTTCCTGCAGAAACTCATTAGTGAGACAGGAAATGACCATCTTCTGCTGCCAGTCTTAATGTGAAGACAAAGATGGTTTCAAGTTAGAGTCTCCACCGGTTTGAGGGTTCCTGCTGGTCTCGGCCTCCAGCTCACTCATGTCTGCTGCCTTCATCTAAAAAAAGGCTCCTCTTCACGCTGAGATGGTTCTATAAGTCCAGCCAGTTATGATGGCTAGTGAGCGGGGGGGCTCACAGCCTGGATAAAGACAACAGGACACCCTCTCAATGTTGTGATGATTCAGCAGCGGCAGCCAGTCAGTCCGCATAAGAGTCTGCGGAGGATGGCGCTCGGGGTTAAACGGTCCATCATCCCTACCAAGAGGTCATGAGTCATACCCACGGGTGCTGATGTCATCACCTCTCTGCTCATCTGGTTCAATAGAGTCACAAGCAGCTTTCCATTAAAACTCAGCTGCTTGGAGCGGAGGTTTTTGCAAACGCTGATTTAAAGTGTGCGCAGAATTGTGCAGTGATGAGCTAGAAGTAGTAAATGCACCTCCCCAGGTGGGAACAGAAATAAGGCAGTCCAGGACATATACAGAGGTCCACTCAGCATCTTCCAAACTCCTGAAGATCTTCTAATGAGCTCTAGAGAGAAGCGAGGACACACCTGTCCCCTTTAGATTCTTACATCATCACACATTTATGACAGAATTTGATTAACCAATATTATGAAGCAGCCCCCCCCCCAAACTGGGGTCTTTTCTAGCACATGTATGAATGAATGCACAAGGTGATGCATGAAGACTCTTCTGGAACATTACATTTGCAGCGCTGTGACATACACATCCTCTGCATGTTGAATGGGGTTTTTGTTTAAACAGATAAGAAGTTAAAGTAGAAAAAAGAAGCAGCAGAGCTTGATTTGCTTTTTAAAGCTAATTTTCCTTAAATTATTAATTCATCATAAACCAATTACTACATATAAATGTTTTCTTTTTTCGAGGACTGACTAATGCACTGTTAAGTAGCTGCAAATTATCCAGCTGTATTTATTTATTTTTTTACTTTTTTAAAGTCCCACTCCAATCATCTTGTGATCTTTTGTAAAAGTATTGGAGCTATCCATTCGTACAGGTTGAGCCAGATGTCAGCCCAGATAAGGAAAACCTAGAAATGCATGGATCTAGTCATCTGCAAGGATGGAGCGGCGCAGGGAGCTTGTGGCTCTCCCAGAGTATTTTCTTCGTCAAAAATAAGCTTTTTTTTTCCAACAGCAACTTTCCAAAGGCTCCTGATTCACCACAATTTGAAAAAAGAAATAGTCTGAAACGCAATTCATATTTTTTTTGTCTTCCATGATGAGAAAAATGCCACAAATACATGTTAAAAACACCAAATTCATTGGAGTGGATCTTTAAAGAACGATGCACTGGTCAAAGAGCACTTTTAAATGTTTTTATACAGGTGAGAATGACAATTAGAATGATCTAATTATGAATATTATTTTTCTATCAAAATAATTTTATATGGTAATGTGTCTCCTTTGATCAAAATATCTTGTGTTTTAACAGTCTGAGGCTGAGAATTCTGCAGAATATCATTTGAAAGCCTCCATAATTGGATGGATTTTAGCTCTAAACCATCCAGCTGATTAAACCGAGTCTCTTTAGGAATGTTGAGCAGAGAAATGTGTTCTAAACATACCACCACACACATAAAAACAGTCTCTTCATTTACTTCTTTGTGAAGGCGTCCTGGTCCAGGTTGCATTGGTGCAGTGAGCTGTGGAGTTTACTTGCAGCCTCCTTTTTAGTGAAATGAGCTCAAAGAGGTTGAGGAAAAGCACCCCCCACCCAACACATACACACAGACACACACACACACGTGCCTGCAGCTTGTGCTGAGACGCATAGGTCAGGTGACCGACCCCCAGGCGATGGGGTTATAATCCCAAAACGCCAAATCATCTTACGTAACACATTCTGAGTGTCTGCCACAGGGAATGATTCACAGCAGGTCCAGAGGGGGGAGCAGATACTATTGTGTAATAGTGGGTGAGTAGTGAGTGTGTCTGTGTGGGTGGGGGTCTGGAATCTGACCACTTTGAACTATCTTCCTCTTTCGACAGCTTTGATGGTGAAATAAGAATAACCAGCGGGGATATGTTCACTTCATTACAAATAAAAACACAAAGGCTAAAGAACAACAGATTCGGACCGAGAACTCCCAGAACTCGCGAGAACGGCGTCAGGGAAGACACTTCAACAGAACATGCGGAACAACAGAGCACAGGGCGCTACATTTCCTATTCAGCAGTGACCTCTGCTGTTTTTCTCATCCTTTAAACATAAAAGCCTGAAGGTCTGAAGCTCTTCTTTTATTCCTTTACAGGAGACACATCTATCCAGCTGCAAAACTCTTCTGACACGCCAGCATCAAAGTCTCGTCTTCCTGTCTCAATGCTGAAGTAAGAAGAAACTTTGAGGTTGACAGAAATCTCATTTGAGTTTCAACTTTGTGCAAATATCTTTTTTATCTTCTGTTGTACATTAATCAATGTACTGATCAATTCAAGTTTTTTTTTTTAAGTTTTTTCTTCAGTCAAATGTAATATAAATCATTTTAGCTAAAGGAAATCTAAATTACACATGTGGATGATTCTATCATAAATGAATTGTAAGTAGTTTATAACATTTGTTGAAATTAAATAAATTAATCACCTAAAAATGTAGGTTGATAGTTTAAATTATATGTGATGGTGGAGGTTTGCTCTGGAAATTAATGAAGGTCAGCTGGAGCAAAACAGAATCTGTGTGTAAATGAGAGAAAAAGAAAAAGTGAGGCTACAGGGAGCAGAGCTGGAGAAGTTGGAGGACTTTAAGCTCTTACTGTCAACACTTCAGAACGACAGAGTTTGGGGAAAAGGGGGTGGTTGGGATGGGTGAAGGAAGGTGTGATGTGTGACCAAAGAATGAAAGTTAAAGTTCAGACTGTGGTGAGAGCAGCCATGTTGTTCTTTTAGAGACTGATGCAGAAACAGGAGGCAGAGCTGGAGGTAACAGAGATGAAGATGTTGAGGTTCCCTTTAGGAGTAACCAGAATAATAGGATCCGGAGCGAATCCATCAGAGGAGCAGATGTTATGGAGATACATGCAGGGATGGAGATGAAGCTGATTTGGACACGTTGACAGGAGGAACAGTGAGGATGTTGGTGAAATGATTCTGAGGTTGGTGCTAGAGCAAAGAGGTCTAGAGGAAGACCAAAAAGGAGGTTTATAGATGTAGAGAAGGAGGACAATAAGGTAGTTGGAATAAGTTAGGAGGATGGAAAGGAGATGGTTAGATAGAGGCAGAAGATTCCCTGTTGCGCCACCTAAAGGTACAGGTCAAAAAAAGTAAAAGAAAAAAAATAGTGTTCCCTAGTTATATTGCAGTTCATCTTTTGTGGTCACTGAGTTTTTTTGTCTGCGCAATTTTGCATACTTGCATCAGACTTGGTTGCTGATGTTGTCAATCAATCTCCTCTGTGCCGTGTTTCCTGTGCAGAATGCGTTCAGTTTGCCAAATGTACACACATCTTCAATCACAGTCAATCTTTGTTTTCTTTCTGTAATGCTGAACTTATTTTTCACTGAATTTCTTTTATTTTGGGAGTTTGAACAAAAGAGACAGGTGTGAAAATACGTACGTCTACTAAACATCTGTAATCCACTTCACAGATATCACCTATTGCACATTATTTATGGAAACCTGCGATAAAAGAGGGAAAACCGGAAAAAAAAAAATCTTTAATGAATGTATTAATAACAATGTATAACAATGTTAAAGTGCCGCTTTTCTTTTACTTAAATAAAGGTCTTTGATTTAAAGACCTCTTTTGAAAGAAATTGGGAAAATGTCTAATTTTTCAGATAAATTATTAAATTGATGTTAAAATTGGTTTATAAACAGGTAATTAAGTACATTTATTTGTAGAGTATTCAACAAATTTTCCTTAAAAAAAACAGGAGAAATAAAGTATAGATGTTTTAACTTTTATGAATGTCTATTGAACTTTGGGGAATAGTTTTATTAGCAAGGTTTTGAGGTAAATATTCATACCATGTGAACATCATATGTTCATTACACCATGTGTAGTTTTTTTGATCTGCTTGATGCGATATTTTAATTGCGTGGCTTAACTAGCAAGTTTGATCATCCAGAGATTGTCAGATCCTGATACAGAAGCTGTGAAACCTGCACTGTGCACCTTCACACATCGCTGCAACCAGACACCATCAGGACTTCCTGCATGCAACTGAAAGTGAGATTACCAGAGACGCAGAACAAACGCCACGTATTATCACCACAGTGTTTGTCCTGCTGCTTGTTGCCTGAAGGCCAGATGGAAACATAAACTCCCACAGGAGCAAAAACATTTGACTAGAGCTGCTAAAGTGAAAAGAAAAAAAACTGATCTGAAACTCAGGTTTCTACCTACAGTTTAAAATGAACGAATGAACAACTCATTAATTCAATTAATATATTGTAAGTATAAAAAGTAGCAACACATGGATTCATAATAGTGGAATGTTATGTTTGGGAACATAGACGCACTTATGTCACTGTCAGAATTGTTTATGTAAATATAAACATGTCTATCTTGAATAATATACATATTTTTTTCTTTGTTTGTTTGTTCGTTTTAGAACTTATCAGTTCACATGGTTAAAGGACAGTTTTTATTCATATCTATTACTGATCCAGAGGCGTTCATACATGAATGAGAAAACAGAGCCTCAAAGAAAAGCAGCAAATTGAAATAAATCAGATAAAACGTATGAATGCTTTTTTCTGAGTTTGTAAACATCAACAACTATTCAGACTGAGACAAGCCCGCTACTAGGAGAAAATAAACGTTAATGACATCCTAATTAAGTGTAGATTTCCTAAATCAGTGCTCGACGCTGGCGTGAGCTCGTTTGAATCTGCCAGCGGTCCGCAAGCCTTCTATTTTAGCAAGTCTGCGCGGTGTAATTTAGGAGCAACCATGTTAGTTTGTGGCGAACGTCATTTAAAAGCCAAAACTTACCGGGGCTCTTCAGGTTGTATTTGTTCTCCATGTCGGCTTGTCAGAAAACCCCTTGAAGTCTTGCAGCTAAGCCGTCAGCTAGCTCAGCAGTAGCAGCAGAGCTTCGCTTAGCTAGTCTCTTCTGAGCCACAACGCGGCTATAATAGTGTGAACCGAGCTTCCCCCGGAGCTTCAGCCTGCAGCGGACAGGCAGGAAATTCGGTTCTGGCCGTCACGGGAACGTGGTTGGAATTTTCACTGAAGTTATTTGAGGTTTCGCTTTCCAAACACTCTCTGGTCGGTATTAGTGTGACGTCAGTTACGGAACGTAAACAGGAAGTCACACGATCAAGCGCAGAAAAGGCGGAGCTTGTAAGCTTTACTGTAATTGGTCAACTATCAACGTGTTTAACTGCGCATGCGTCAATCGATGATGATGATGATGATGATAATAATAATAATAATAATAATAATAATAATAATAATAATAATAATAATAATAATAATAATAATAATAATACAAAGAAGAAGATTTTCTTGTTTTAATCTTCAAAATGTTAGTTTAATCAGGGATCACATAACTAGAAGACAAACAGTCACATAGAATAGCAGCAAGACATGGTTCACCATCAGAGATAAAAGAGTTGGAAGCAACAGCACCATGTAAGATCCGCCATTGAAGGTCTCCAGTTCTCTTCCTTGTGGGAGCTTTGTAAAGAAGTCTCCAATGCGGTCCCCCTCTCCTCCACTCAATTTTTCAGTCCACACGCTGGGAAGGCGGTTCTGCAGCATAGTCCTGTTCAAAACCTTGAAGGGACCAAGCAGATGTCCAGCAAGATCATGCAGATCAGGACTCAACCACCCTTCCAGACAGAGTCCATCACTGACCGAAGAGCCTCTTTTCTCTCGCATCCAACCTGTCTATCCAGCGGTCTAGGAGACGACGTGCCATCCTGGCAGACTGGAGACTCAGTGAAGCACACAGAGATGGGACATTCGACAGATCAGGTCCTGTTGCAGTCACCAGCTGTTCTAGAGTCAAAACTTCAGACCGGAGGGTCAACCGTAGTCCAGGGATGTTGTCATCACAAATGTCCAATCGTGCCCCAAGGATCAAAGGCTCCTTCAAGAGCCAAAACAGAAGGGGAGAGGTTTTTTTTTGTTTCACGACATTAAAAAAGTGACAAGACTTAAAAACACCCTGGTAAAACTGAGGATATCCATGTAAATTTAAAAGCTTAGTGTTCAACTTAAATAGAGCATCATTCAGCCTCAGACTATTCACACGCTTTAAGATGCAGCCAGTCAGCCCCCGTCCACATCAAATCAGTTGGGTCAATCAAAAACCTCTGCAGGAACTGAATCCTGAAGGTGGCAGTTCTGCTGGCCAGGTCCACTAGACCCTGTCCTTCCTCCTTCCTTGGAAGAAACAACACTCCCAGTGTAGACTGTCCCAAAAAAAGTTAACAAGCCTGGACTGGAGCTGAGAGAGTAATCCGGATGGGGGGTCCAAACACATCAGCCGGTGCCAAAGCAGGGAAGCAACAGGATTATTATGAACCAAAACCAAACCAAAACCCTCCCCCAAATGCCACTTTGTCATCTTCCCCTCCAGCTTGTTGACAACATCCTCCCAGTTCTTTTTGACCATGGCAGGACCACCAAGAAAAACTCCCAGGTACTTCAAACCGTCATTCTTCCACGCCACATTCGAGGGGAGAATCGGGAAACCGTTCTGCCACCTTCCCACAGCAAGGGTGTCAGTCTTGCATCAGTTAACTCTGGCAGAGGCCAACTTGGAAAAAGCACAAAGTACGTCCACTGAAACATCCACATCGGCCAGAGGTTTGATAAAAACAATAACATCATCAGCATAGGCTGATAAAACAATGTTTCTACTGAAACCAGGCTAACACAAACCCTCAAGACTTCCATGGATCTTATGGAAGAGGGGCTTCAGGGAGAGAGCATAGAGCATGCCAGACAGAGCACAGCCCTGCCATAGGCCTCGACCCACTCTAAAAGCAGCACACAGACTGCTGTTCACCTTCAGCACACTCTCAACCTCGCTGTAAAAAACTTTGATTCTAGCAATGAAACCGGCACTGAACCCAAACTTCTCCATGACTTTCCAAAGAAAGTTGTGTTCATCCTGGTCAAAAGCCTTTTCCTGATCTAGAGAAAACTGACTAGATTGCACACCTAAAAGCTCAGAGACTTCCAAAACATCTCGAATTAAAAAAACATTATCAACGATGAGCCTGCCATGAGACACAGTAGGTCTGGTCCCAGTAGATGACCTGCTCCACAGCATCCCTCAGCCTATTAGATAAGGTCCTAGACAAAATATTGTAGTCCACACAAAGCAGTGAGACAGACCTCCAGTTCTTAATATCTTGGAGATTTCCTTTTTTTGGGCAAGAAGGCAACAGCCCCTCTGTGACAGGATGTCGCAGAGCTTAATTTCACTCTTACCATGGTCCCTCCATTGCCTAAGTGAACTAAAATAATTTTTTCTTTGTCTAAAATGAGTCAAAAAATTAAGAACATCCTTAAAACCAGCATCAAATGTATATATATATATATATATATATATATATATATATATATATATATATATATATATCAAAGGTATAAAATCCTTCACATAGAAAACACAAACCATAGGAGAATGATCAGTAAAAGCGACATGAAAGATATTGCAGGATTCAATAATAATAAAATGGTGCTTAAAACAATAAAAACTATCAAGACGGGCGAGAGACGACCTGCTGTTATAAATGCTAGACCAAGTGTATTGTCGGCAGCCTGCAATCATCCTTCTCCACACATCCACCAGGCCATGAGAACGGACCCCCTGCCTCAACACGTGCTGTGAGGCTCTGCATGGTCTAAGAACTCAGTCTCTGTACAATTAAAATCTCCCCCCAAGAATAAAAAATCCTCCAAACTACAGCTATTCAGTTTAACACTCACTTGTGCAAAAAAACTCTTCCTCTCAGAACCAGCAGTTGGAGCATATGCGTTCACTGACAGCACAGAAAAGCGCTCAAACACAGCTCTGAGCAGAAAAACCCTTCCTGCAATAAAATGTTCTACCTCCATAGAAACAGGAGCAATGCATCTGGTTCTTTAGTCTGTAAACTGCCTGATCAGTCAGATCAGACTCAGCCTTTTGTTTGATGAGGAGCTTAGCAGATATAAAAAGCTTTCATGTCAGGGAAATATGAGGGAATGTTCAGCGTCTTAAAGCCTTTGGCTTGTTGCGGAAGAAGAAGAAAAAGATCCATACCTGTTTAATTTATGTAACTCAACTTCGAATATTCTTTCTATTATAGAGAAATTGAAAGAAGGTTCAACCTTTGGCTCTTACATGGTTCACTTAGCACACTGTCAGTGAAGCTTGCCTCTCTGTGACACCATCTGACTGCATTTCTTAAGACCGACATCCCAATGTCAGTACTGTAGGTCCTGGTGGAATGGATCAGGGACTTAATGTCGTGCTCGCTCTTAGCGTATTGATGTCATCCATGCAGAGAGGGGGTCCCCTAACTTTTTCCTGCGAGGTCCACATAACTATTTTCTTTTCTGACGAGGGTAACAATCACAGGGTGTGCCTAAATGTAAACCTGTATGTTTTTCCAGAAAGCCACACATAACCACAGTTTTAAAATCCCTTTCTGCAATGTTCACAAAAACAATAAAACTAAAAAAATTCAAAATAAAAACCAATAAACAGGCTGTCCTCTCCCGTCATCGTCCCTTTGAGATTTTGGAGGGCTGTAGCTCCTCACACAGTTTGTGCACAACAGTTTGTGCAAACTTCACTATAGTGATAGGAACTCTGGCTCTTCTTTGTGCACAAAAGGAATAATGTAAAAAAAATTCTTTTATTTTTCCTTCCAAATAAAATGTACAAAATAAATGATGAAAATTAGAATTAGTTCTTTACTTTTCAACTTTTAAAACGAAACAACACAAAATACTGCAACAATAACTCAAAATACTCATTAAAACGTGATAAACAAAAAAAAAAAAAAAAAGGCTTGTAATCATAGTAAAAGTTGGTATTTAGAAATAGCAAATATCTCAGCTGATCTGGTTTCTTCTGTCAGTATTGATGTGTCCTGTTCTCCAGAGCAGGAGAAACTCTGTGCTTGCAAACTCAATTCTGCCTTCATAGTATCATAAACAGTAAAAGGTTCTGATTTTTCTTCTTTTTCCAGTCTCACTCATTTCTTGACGTTTCGTGTTGATGTCGTTTGTCGTTGTTGCGTCTCTTTTTCTGCGTTGTGTGAATATCCTTCACGTGCGCGCGGAACGGTAACGACGCTCCTCGCGCGCGCCCGCGATATCCTCACTTTGACTGTATGATGGCTCTGCGCAGACTTGTATTGATCACCCATGTGCGGCTTGAAGAGAAAAGAAGAGAACAAAAGCAAGAAAGGATTTGCGACACTACTAAATAAATAAAAACTAGCAGCTGCGCTTTTTTCTCAACTAATGGAAGGAAAAAAACTTCTGCTGCAGCTGGACATATATCCATTACTTTTAAACTAGTGCAGTGTTTCCTCGTTTTTGTGGGAGTTACTTTACGCTATTACGTTCCAAAAATTACTTGTAAAAGTGAAATCTGTGAATTAGGATTACAGATGTTTAACTCTTCACAACACACTTTCTCCTCTTTTTTCAGACAGACATGAACATTTTCACACTTTGCTTAAACTCTCAAAGTTCAAACCTTTGTAGAAAAAAAAACATGATTATAGAATAAAATTATTATAGAATAAAAGCAAAGATCTGATCAAAGATTTATGGAGATATTGAGACATGCGCGTTTCTGCACAGGAGACACAGCAGGAGGAGATTGATTGACAAGGTCTCCAGCCAATCAGGATACAGAACAGGTGCGCTGCTTAAAGACCGAGAAAGGTGAACTGCGGTGTGGAAAGAGAGCACTGTATTCTGTTCTAGTTGTCTGGGATTTGGGGGATGTTCAGATAGGGGCAAATACTGCAGAGGGGTGGAATAAAAAGGCACGTTCTGTGTGATCCTTGATCATGCGGCCAGATTGAAAAAAAAAAAAATAGGTCAAGGGGACTGGCCAAATGTAGAGGCGGGCCGAATTCGGCCCGCGGGCCGCAATTTTGGGACACCGGTGTATGTGACTGGTGGTTGTCCCATTCTTGAGTCGGTATCCATAGCCAGTCTTGTTGATTATTTGGCTGAGGGGGTTCAGACCTATGCAGGACAGCAGCGGGGACAGAGCGTCTCCTTGGTATATGCAACATTTGATGGGCACTTATGCAATTGGCTTCCCATTGGCTTCAATGGTGGCTTTACACTACTTCATCAAGTTTCCCATGAAGGCTCTTAGGGTGCTGTTGATGCTGCACAGCTCCAAGCATTCAGTGATCTACATATGTGGCATTGAGTTATAGGCTTTTTTGTAATCAATCCAGGCTGTGCACAGGTTGGTGAGTCGTGAGATGCAGTCTTGAGCGACTGTTGTGTCAACCAGGAGTTGGTGTTTGACTCATCTGGTATCTCTACCAACAAATGTAATTAGCTTTGCTCTGAATAAACTATGTAAAGACTGTGTAAAAATGACTTATGACTGTTAATGAAAGTCTGTTTTTTTCAGCAGAAAGTGGAAGTAACAGTTGGTATTGAGGTAATTGAAGGATTTTATTCATCTGAATGCTTGGTGTCCCAAACGGATGCAGAGCACTAAAACAAGAGAAATTCAAGAAGGAAATAAATAATCAGAAGAGATCCGGATTTTCTTCTAAGGTGTAAAATGTTAATTTCCTTCTGTCTGGCACAAAGCCTCATAGTTAATTATTCTAATTAAAATGTGACAGAATTAGGAGCTTTATTAGCACTTTTAGCCCTTGTGCTGTGGGGTCCAGATGACCCACCCACTGATATGTTATTCCTCCCATGACAGAGGTGAACAGGATTTAATGTCAGCGCTAACATGTTTAGGGTGTCACAAAGGTTAGAAAAGAAATAGAAATGAAAAATAGAACTTTTAGTTATGTATTTTATCATTTGATCAGTCAACAATAGTTTATTTTTTGCATTTATATTCCAAAGACATTCTTCACCTGACAACATATCCCGTCAGGAAATGCAACAAATCAGCTTTCACTGATTTGCACAGGTTCAAAAGATAAACCTTTTTTTCCCCATCAGTGATTGTGTCTGCAGCTCTGATGCTAACATTAAAAAACTATATTTAGTTAGCCTATTGTTAAATAAAAAATACATGTAAAAACATGCAGTAGTGTTTATTTGAATTATGAAATTATGTTGTGTCTTTGTCTTGAAAAAGGTGAAAAACAAAAGTTCTTTATTTTGGAGTCTTGAATCCTCTGCAGCCTCATAAAAAGTTGAACAACCAGCAGGAGTCGTATGCCGACCAATTGGAGCCCTGACCTCTGCTACTACTGTATCAGCATTCTTGCACATTTGAACCTGAAAATCCAGTAAAATCCATAATATAAATTAACTGATTCTCTTTCCTTAAAATCAGTATATGATAAAAAGTTGTTCAAAGAAACAGTGTGGGAAGAAATGTATTCAGTGTATTCAATTCTTGTATTTGTTGATTTCATTGATGAATTTGAATTTGTTGTTTTAGACAATTTATTTTTGGGGAAATTGAGATTTTATTTTCCTAGCTCTATGCTTTCTTGGGCTTCCGTTTTTTGGAGTAAAGTCAGCCCATCTCTCGCAAGGAGCAGAAGTGCAAGCGGCAGCAAGCACAGGAGTTTTTTATTAACCTGTCCTGTCCAACAGCTGAGCAAACAGATATGAGATAAGAGCCTCTTGTGTTGGACAGATTTTACTGTTACAATATCAGGTTATGAATCTTCCTACACACGAAGTGTATATTTGTATAAAACCCCTTTTGTATTTGAGGCTAAACTTAACACTAACACTCAAACACTCCAAAAACACACTGGGTCCATAAGTGTCAGTGACCAGTAGCCTGAAGCCCACATTGCTCCCAGCGGCCTGTTTAGTGCTCTGTATGTCAGTCCGGTTTTGTGGTTGAGTGAATAGATAAAATGGTCTGTAAAGCGCTTTGAGACTCAAGGAAGATATAAACAGCTTCATAAGCACACAACCTCTTTAGCATTTATGCACAATCCAGTCCACAACCACAAAACTGGATCCAGTTCAAGACTGAAAGAAAGACATTTATAGACTTAAAACCTGTACAGTGGGGCTCTCCAATCGTAATGGACTGACCAACTAACCATTGTGAACTTGCCTTCGCCTTACAAAAGCTAGACAGCTCCAACATCTTGGGCAGAAAAAAAACATTGATAGAAACAATGGTGGACATTAACCATGCAGGATTTAAAGGAATTCCCTGGACATTTCTGAACATCTAGGAGGTGCTGCTCAGAGAATGTGGTCATCCAATGCAATTGTGGTAAAGAGAACAATGAAAAACACAAGTCTATGCATGCAAAAGTGAATTAAGTGGTATGAGAGTTTAATTAAAAATAAAAATGTATTTTGCGCAAGAACAAAACGAATTCATTAACATTTGCTTCCCTCTGGTGGTCAAAACACTGAATTGCAAATGTACAAAAAATTTGTGCAACTTTTTTATTAACAACTTTTAACATGACACACATTGCTTCTCACTGTTTTCCCAACAATCTATATGTCATAAACACTTATCATCCTACCTTCATACCTGATGTCTCTGCAGTACTGAAGCTGCTAATATCCTCTGAGTTAAAGCACACACAGCACGTCTTCTTGCCAGTAATCATCTCGCAGCATCACTCTGCTGTTTCAAAATAACAAGTAAATGTTGTTGTTCCTGATGTTCAAAACTGGTAATCAAAATACATCAATGTATCAAAATAGAAAGTTTTGATAGGTTGACCATCCTGAACAGGAATTTAAAGTGATACTTCTCCGACCAACTTCCTGTCTTTTGACCCGCCTCGTAGTTCCTGGCCAACGCCTGAAGCAATCTTTAGTCCGAAACAAATAAGTGGACTTGGACTGAACCAAACAATTTTGTCAGTCTGAATACACCCTAAAGGTGCTTACACACCGAATGCAATTCGCGCGACAGAGGCGGCCAGTTTCAATGTAAAGTCAATGGTTCAGACGTGAATTGAGTGAATTCAGATGGAATTCTGTGGCACAAATTGAGTTGCCGGTGAGGCGCGAAAGTCTGGAAGCAGAGCCAATTGAGTGGCCACCGCGGCTGGCCAATGTGATGGATCAATCTATAGATCTCCTGAACTTCCATTCATTTTCTTAACCCGCTATATCCCTTTCTGGGCAGTGGGGTTTCCAGAGCCCGTCCCGGTTACTGTTGGGTGAAGGTGGGTACACTCTAGAGAGTCTGTCACAGGACCTATGGAGCTGTAGTGGACGCGCTCAGTATGCCGGCTCCTGGGGGAGGCACTCGCAGCCAGACGGGGGGCCACTGCTGGATGAGAAAGCAGTCTGCCCAGGCTTCCTGAACTTTATGATGTTTTTCTTATTTTCACTGAAACAATAATAAAAAAAGTTCCTTGCATTTTATTCTTGTTTTTATTTTTGCCCTCTAGGGTTAATGCAATAGTTACAGTAGTCACGTCGACTAAAGATGAAACCATGAACTAGTTTTTCCAGGTCCTGCTTAGACATCTCTAGGTTAAACTTCTCACTAATTTTCCGTTGTGATCTCCTTTCAATAAGGAGAGAACTTGGAAATGAGATTGAGTTATTCAATTGAAACATGTAACTGACGTGAGAACAGTCATTTCTTTGGCGGTTGGAGACGTCTTTCATGTCAGTGAAGATCGTAGACCAGATGAAGAGACCCCCAGAGCCCAGACGCTGATGGTGGTTAAGATGGAACCGAAGAGCCAGGAGGAGAACGGGGTGGAGGTGGGCCGGCGTAACGTCTGGAATGCAGACAAACAAAACTTCAATGAATTAAAAGGCTGGGATTTGATTGTGATTGACTATGAAGAGAATACGCACTACAGCTATTGGCTCAGAGTGAAGACGTAAGGAATGAAAATTAAACAGCCATCTGCATGTGATGAGGTAGATCTTCCTTATTGAAATTGCGCCAAAGCTTTAACTTTCAAAACATTTCTGTGTACTGACATTGTTTTCTCAAAGAAAACACAAAAGTGATCAGACAGACCTGAATCACATACAGTAATCTTAGAAATGTTCAGACCTTTGGAAATCAATAAATCAAGAATTTGACTTTTGTAGTGTATGTGCTCTGTAACATGTTGAGTCAACCCAAAATTGTCTGCAGTGTTATTCAGATCCAAGCTGTTCAGATTACAGAAAATAATACATCTTCACCACAAACAGAGTATTTAATACTGCTGTAAGAAAATAGCTAAAAAATTCTTGCTATGTGCGCTCCTTTAAGCCCTTCTTCTAGATACTGAACAGTCTGATACGTTCCTCCCATTTTTGGGTAATTTTTTGTTCACATTTGTTTACCAGGTGTGTTTTTTCGATTAGGCTAGAGTTGTCCACTACATTAATTGACAGATACTTCCATCACCCACCGCCATAGAACTCAGACACTGACCTCAGCAAAGTGACTTTGCACAAACCGAATGCGAGATGGAATGATATGCTTGTTTTTGTGCGTGAACTGTAGTTGTATTGTGTATATGTTGTGTTGAGATGTTTGTGTGTGAATATATTTGGTGCCAACAGATATGTTTGTAGTATTTGAGTGTGTCTTTAGACAGGCCCCATCCTTTTAAGTAACATCTACACCTGACACCTAACATCCTACTTTCTTCTTCTGTCTTCTGTTTTTTGTCCGGTCTAACAAGGAATATAAGCAAACATAATCAATTCAATTCAATTTTATTTATATAGCATTATATCCTCCTCCATGAACCGCCACCTTATCGTGGTGGAGGGGTTTGAGTGCTCGGAGGATCCCAGGAGCTATGCTGTCTGGTGCTTCGGCTCCTGGTAGGGTCTCTCATGGCAGACAGGTCCTGGGTGACGAGCCAGACAAAGAGCGGTTCACAAACTCCTTTATGAGAAGGCACATCAAAGATCTAGTTACGTCGCCCGGATTGGCGTTACCGGGGCCTCACCCTGGAGCCAGGCCTGGGGTTGGGGCTCGCAGGCGAGCGCCTGGTGGCCGGGGCTCCTCCCACGGGCCCCGGTCGGGTAAAACCCGAACGGTTGACGTGGGATCACTCCCCAGTGGGCCCACCACCTGCAGGAGAGCTCAGAAGGGGCCGGTGCAATGTGGTTTGGGTGGCAGTCGAGGGCGAGTGCCTTGGCGGCCTAAACCCCGGTCATGGAATTTGGCTTTTGGGACATGGAACGTCACCTCTCTGGGAGGGAAGGAGCCTGAGCTTGTGCGAGAGGTTGAGAGGTACCAACTAGACATAGTTGGGCTCACCTCTACGCACAGCCTGGGCTCTGAAACTCAGTCACTCGAGAGGGGTTGGACTCTCTACCATTCTGGAGTTGCACATGGTGAGAGGCGGCGGGCTGGTGTGGGCTTACTCGTGAGCCCCAAGCTTAGCCGCCAAGTGTTGGAGTTCACCCCGGTGGACGAGAGAGTTGCTTCCTCCGCCTTCGGGTGGGGGCAGGTCTCTGACTGTGGTTTCAGCTTACGGGCCGAACAACAGTTCGGAGTACCCAGCTTTCTTGGTGTCTCTCGGAGGGGTGCTGGAAAGCGCCCCGACGGGGGACTCCATTGTCCTCCTGGGTGACTTCAATGCCCACGTGGGCAATGACAGTATCACCTGGAGGGGCGTGATTGGTAGGAACGGCTTGCCTGATCTGAACCCGAGCGGTGTTTTGTTGTTGGACTTCTGTGCTAGTCATAGTTTATCCATAACAAACACCATGTTCCAGCACAAGGGTGTCCATCAATACACGTGGCATCAGGACACCCTCGGCAGGAGATCAATGATCGACTTTGTAGTCATTTCAGGCGACCTCCGGCCGTGTGTTTTGGACACTCGGGTAAAGAGAGGGGCAGAGCTGTCCACTGATCACTACCTGGTGGTGAGTTGGATTCGTTGGCGGGGAAGGAGGCCGGAAAGACTTGGTAGACCCAAACGTACCGTGAGGGTCTGCTGGGAACGTTTGGCTGAGCCCTCCGTCAGGGAAGTCTTTAACTCCCACATCCGGGAGAGCTTCAAACAGGTACCGAGGGAGGCTGGTAACATTGAGTCTGAATGGACCATGTTTTCCACCTCCATTGTCTCTGCTGCTGTTCGGAGCTGTGGTCGCAAGGTCTCTGGTGCCTGTCGTGGCGGCAACCCCCGAACCCGTTGGTGGACACCGGAAGTAAGGGATGCCGTCAAGCTGAAGAAGGAGTCGTATCAGGTCTGGCTGGCTTGTGGGACTCCAGAGGCAGCTGACAGGTATCGGCAGTCTAAGCGAGCTGCGGCTCAGGCTGTAGTAGAGGCAAAAACTCGGTCCTGGGAGGAGTTCGGTGAGGCCATGGAGAAGGACTATCGGTTGGCCTCGAAGAGGTTCTGGCAAACCGTCCGGCGCCTCAGGAGGGGTAAGCAGTTCTCTGCAGGCACCGTTTTCAGTGCAGGTGGGGAGCTGCTGACTTCAACTGGGGACATTGTCGGGCGGTGGAAGGAATACTTCGAGGATCTCCTCAATCCTGCTGACACGCCTTCTGTTGAGGAAGCAGAGGCTGAGAACTTTGGGGTGGGGCTGTCCATTACCCAAGCTGAAGTCACCGAGGTAGTTAAAAAGCTCCTCGGTGGCAAGGCACCGGGGGTGGACGAGGTCCGCCCTGAGTACCTCAAGTCTCTGGATGCTGTGGGAGTGTCTTGGCTGACACGTCTCTGCAGCACTGCGTGGCAGTCGGGAACAGTACCACTGGACTGGCAGACAGGGGTGGTGGCCCCCCTCTTCAAGAAGGGGGACCGGAGGGTGTGTTCCAATTACCGGGGAATCACACTCCTCAGCCTCCCTGGGAAAGTCTATGCCAGGGTACTGGAGAGGAGAGTCCGGCCAATAGTCGAACCTCAGATTCAAGAACAGCAATGCGGTTTCCGTCCTGGCCGTGGAACTGTGGATCAGCTCTACACCCTGTCTAGGGTACTGGAGGGTTCGTGGGAGTTCGCTCATCCTGTCCATATGTGTTTTGTGGATTTGGAGAAGGCGTTCGACCGTGTGCCCCGAGGTGTCCTGTGGAGGGTTCTTTGGGAGTATGGGATCCGGGGAGCCTTACTCAAGGCTGTCCGGTCTCTGTATGACCAGAGCAGGAGCTTGGTCCGCATAGCTGGCACTAAGTCAGACCTGTTCCCGGTGCATGTTGGACTCCGGCAGGGCTGCCCTTTGTCACCGGTTCTGTTCATAGTCTTTATGGACAGAATTTCTAGGTGCAGCCAGGGTCCGGAGGGGGTCTGGTTTGGGAACCACAGGATTTCCTCTCTGCTCTTTGCAGATGATGTTGTCCTGTTGGCTTCATCAAGCCAGGACCTCCAGCATGCATTGGAACGGTTTGCAGCCAAGTGTGAAGCGGCTGGGATGAGGGTCAGCACCGCTAAGTCTGAGGCCATGGTTCTCGACCGGAGAAAGGTGGTTTGCCCTCTTTGGGTGGGTGGAGTGCTCCTTCCCCAGGTGGAGGAGTTTAAGTATCTTGGGGTCTTGTTCACGAGTGAGGGAAAATCGGAGCGTGAGATCGACAGACGGATTGGTGCTGCGTCCACCGTCATGCGGTCGCTGTACCGGTCCGTCGTGGTGAAGAGAGAGCTAAGCCAGAAAGCAAAGCTCTCAATTTACCGGTCGATCTACGCCCCAATACTCACCTATGGTCATGAGCTCTGGGTTATGACCGAAAGAACAAGGTCCCGGATCCAAGCGGCTGAAATGAGCTTCCTCCGTGGGGTGGCTGGGCGCTCACTCAGAGATAGGGTGAGAAGCTCGGTCACCCGGGAGGAGCTCGGAGTAGAGCCGCTTCTCCTCCACATCGAGAGGAGCCAGTTGAGGTGGCTTGGGCATCTGGTTCGGATGCCCCTGGACGCCTCCCTAGGGAGGTGTTCCAGGCATGTCCCACTGGGAAGAGGCCCCGGGGAAGACCCAGGACACGCTGGAGAGACTACGTCTCTCGGCTGGCCTGGGAACGACTCGGGGTCCCCCCAGAGGAGCTGGAGGAAGTGGCCGGGGAGCGGGAAGTCTGGGCATCTCTGCTTAGACTGCTGCCCCCGCGACCCGGTCCCGGATAAGCGGAAGAAGATGGATGGATGGATGGATGGATAGCATTATATCCCAATCATATCTGTCTCAATAGGCTTCACACCTGCATTAATACAAAAGAACATAAAGTCAGTCGTGAAATATGAAAAACAAATGGTTACTTAAATAAACTAAACAGACTAACGCCTGGTTTTCACTGGGAAGCGGTGGGAGGCGGAGGACAGGCAGAGTGTGCGCTGGATCTGCTTGTTTCCAGTTTACACCAGACAGGTATTTTTACGTGACGAGTGTAGCCGATGGGCTTCATCTAGATGAAACTGTAGGACAGCTGGGGGTGCGAGACAAGCCAGAGGCGAGGTTCACAGACAAAATTCTAGTGGGAAAGAGGGATAACATATGATTTGCACTACACCAAACAGAGGCATGATGAACTAAATAAACAAACAGTACTGGGTAAATGATAAACAAGAAAGGAGAGAAGTAATAGAGGACAGAAGCCCAGTGCACCATACTTTCCCCAGCTTCTAACATCTAGTAGCCTACTAGTAACTATTTGGTATTGAAATTTAATTCAAAAATGTTAAAAGTAAGTTAGTGGATGGTAATAATAATAGCAATAATAGAGAATCTAGCATGTCAATATTAATATAACATATTTTAAATCTAATCTAAGATCACTGAGCAGGAGGAATAGGCCGCCATGGCTCGGTTTAGCAAACCATCTTTCAATCATCATCAATCATTATCAAACCACGTTTAGTAAATGTTATGAGAATTATAATTTTTACCCCAAACTTTATTACAGTAGGTGAGGTAGGGAAGCAGTATATTAAATATTTTCTGATTTCTAGCCAGTCTGGTAATAAGCCTGTCTAAAGAAGAATGTTTTAAGCCTAACTTTGAATGTAGAAACGGTGTCAGCCTCTCTTACATGAACTGGGAGCTTATACCATAAAACAGGAGCTCGGTTGATAAAGGTTCTTCCTCCAACTGTGATTTTAGAAATTCTAGTAACCATGAGCAGTCCTGCATTTTGTGAGCAAAGTGTTGGTAAGTCACTATGAGATCTTTAGTATAGGATGGGGTCATACCATTCAAGGCTTTATAGGTTAGCAGGAGGATTTTGAACTTGATTCTAGATTCAACTGGGAGCCAGTGAAGTGATGCTAATACAGGAGTAATGTGTTCTCTTCTGCTGGTTCCTGCTAACAATCTAGCTGCTGAATAATATAAATGAAGTTCAGTCTCAGATACAAATTCACACCTCGTGTGTCAGAAGATTCGTACCCTTCTATTTTAAGAGTAAAATCTATCCAAAACGTCTCCACTCAGCTCTTTTCAGTCTGCACAGCTATTGGACAGGACACATTTAAAAAAAAAAAAAAAAGAAAAAGAAAAAGTTCTGTAATTCTGCCAGCAGATGGCATCAAGTCATTCTACCTGTATAGTTTCACCTGGCACAGTTCAGCACAGTTTGGATATAATGTCCCAAACGCTTCTCTTTAGATTGAAACAAATGTGCATATATTATTTTACAACAGTTCTATTCATCATATAATTAGTCAATTATAGGTTCCATTTGAACAATCCGATTCACTGACCTAAAATGGATCCAGGACATCTTTAGCCATAAATTCAACCGGTGTGACTCAGAGATAAATACCTGGTAGTGAACAGAGCAGGTGAAGTTTTCCAGATTCCTTGTATTTCTTACAAGATAATCAAGTGTGAATTATAAATGTGAACAACAAACAAGTTTCACCTTTCACCTTTCACCTTTCAGCAAATCCAGTCAAGGGGCCACCACAGCGAATCAGCTTTCACCGATCCGCACATATGGAGAGTTTTATGCCAGATCCCCTTCCTGACAAAACCCTGTATTTTATCTTGGCTGGGGACCAGCACAGGGAGACCCAGACCTGGGCCCCCCAGTGGCGACACAGATAAGCAGTAGCGTGAAGGGTCTTACCCAGGGACCCACAATGACGTAAGCTCATCTCGCCCTCTAGAAAATGAACCCTGTTTTCCCATCGCCAGTCCTGCATTCAGCCAACAGAGCAAAGAATGAATGTCATCCATTCACAGTTTGAAAAAGTTCAGCTCACTGCTTTTCCACATCAAACTAATCCAAAGGGGACTTTATTAGAACATTCTAGAACACTGTATGGTCACATGTCTTTGCTAAATTCATAGTGTTTCCACACATTGGACTGGAATGATGGTTGATCAGTTTTTGCTCCATCACATGTGTGTTGTCCGCTGTGATGGAGCTTTGTTGTTTTTAGCTTATAGTAAATAGACGTTTCTCAATGCAAATGGTATTTTCAAAGTTAACTATCATCAGTTTATTTCATTTTGAAACTATTTTAATTAACAATTCCATTCCAATTAACAGTTCCATTCTAGTTCGACTGTAGGATCAAGTCGAATAATCATGATCATCCCGATATGTGTGTGTACGTGAGTTGTGATTTGTACAGTGTGTAGTTGTCACATATTTCATTTCTTCAACAAGAAGAAATACAAAATAAAAGATCAAAATCCACTAAATATACAAATGATTTCTGAGGTCTGCCCTGTGTCTGAATAGCAAAAAGGGGAAAACTGTGAACTGAGAATAAACTTTTAAATCTCGTACCTTTGAAGGCACAGTTGCGTCACTCCTGCGCGTGGGGGTGCGGGGGGGAAGCCGGACCCCCGCAGAGCCAGCAGAGGGAGAAGGATGGTGCTGGAGAGTTTAACCCTGCTGACACTCCTGCTCTGCATGCAGCTCCATCACTGAGCCTGGATTACGGTTACATAACTTCCTATAGAGCCCATAGTGGTGATTGACATCACCGTTTTCACATCAACATCTGGATTTTAAAGATCGTCACCATCGTGAGTTCTGCTTCTCTAAACCAACCTGATAAAGTCAGTTCCTCTCTGGAGCTTCTGTGTTGTGAGGTTCTCCTCACCTCCACCTGCGCACTGGGAAGGAGCGCGTTTCTAATGATTCCAGCAAATCCGTGCCATCTGACATGCGTGGGGGGGAGGGGGGGGCTGCCTTCCCCTCCTCCACGAGACCAAATGCAATCCAACAATGTATGCATTCTCAGTGTGCTGAGCGCGCAGTGCGTGTGCGGGATGCGCCTCCTGTGCGCACACGGCGTTAGGAGCCAACTGCACCTGTGAGGCTCTGGGACCGGACTCCGGACACCATGCACACGGACGTGGTGCTGCTCGCCGCGCTGCTGGGGGTGCTCGGCGCGTCCTGCGCCCACAAGCCGTCCAGGGGGCAGAGGCTGCAACCGCAAAGACACGTCAGGTCAGTGGGGAGGGGGGGCTGGGGTCGCAGGACCACCCCAAAGGGAAAGGTTCAGTCT
Organism: Oryzias celebensis; assembly: GCA_014656515.1. Classification (NCBI taxonomy): domain Eukaryota; kingdom Metazoa; phylum Chordata; class Actinopteri; order Beloniformes; family Adrianichthyidae; genus Oryzias; species Oryzias celebensis. The sequence goes on along the minus strand of BNCR01000018.1, from coordinate 20,301,071 downwards.
GAACTCCACTTTGACTGGAGCTGGGCTGGTTTTGGATCCAGATTGAAAAACAGACTAAAAGCTCTTTGTTCTATTCTAAACCTGTTTGAACTGTAATCCATCAAACTCATGTATTAAAGTGATTTTATCATTCTGCTACAATAATCTTTTTCTGAAATTAGCATGACTGCATCTGGTCGCAAGAAAAAGGATTTATTTTCTTTATCTGCAGCTTCTGTTGATGATGCAATGATATTACATCTATTTGTGTTTAGAGGGTTTGTTTTGTTTCAACAGAAGATCAACATTTCATAACCCACAACAGTGCTAGATATATGGGATAAAAAATTAAATACGATTTCCGACAAAATCAAAAGCATAGACTGCAGAAACAGCAAAACATCACTTTGTTTTTAAAAGAACAAAATGTTTTTTGTGCAGTTATAAAGACTGGAAGCTGCAGCTCCTCACTCAACCTCAAGCAGAACTTCAATTAAACTGAAATTTTTTTTCACTTTTGCATCCCTGATTCCTGCATTAGTCTTGGTTTGCGATAATTACCTTTGGACCATCCATGCATGCAGGGATGGTTAGCAGCCCGTCTGAGCTGAAACGGGCAGGTTTCATGCAGGTAATGAATGAGCTGTCGTCTGAGGAGTGAAAAGTTTCCGTTTGTTTCGTTCCGACAGAGAAGCATTTGGTTCATTCATGGCTCTGTGCAGAGCTCATTTTTTCTGGCTGCTGTGTCATTACTTTTCACTCAAATCTTTTCAGGGGCGCTGCTGGACTGTTTGAGGGCCTCAGGGAACCATTTGCGTGGCCCCCTCCAACCAGCATTTTTTTCATGATTGATAATCAAGCAAGCAGGACTTTATTTATGTAAACAAAATGTGACTTTGTCTTGGAAACTAACATTAACTTTAGATGAGAATTGAGAGACTTTGCCTGAGAGGGGAGCTTCTGCTTCAGGAGGAATGCTCCGGTTTTGGTTAGATCGATGGATTGGCTCTACAGCTCACACAGAAGGATTGAAGGGAGTGGGAGTTCACCCATCCAATGTGGATTTGCAGAAAGCCATTGATCTTGTGTTTTGTGGGAGGTGTTCTCCCCCATCAAAGTCCACATGGTTTGAAAAGACGCTGATCTTTTTTTGCACGTCCCGATCAACAATACTTCTGTTTAAACACCCACTCCTTTGGTAAAACTGGCAAAACAGAAAAAAAAATGCAGTTTTCAGAGGTGACCAAAGGTGGATTTGGACCTTAGCCCCTCCCTCTCTGTTTCCTCCGGCTTCAGTTGGAAACGTGCAGTCACTCACGTGCACGTTTGGACCTTGCTGCTGACAGATGTTCAGTTAAAGGACAAAAAAGGAGGCAATGGCCCAGATCAGGGAGCGATGACACAGTTGTTAAAACTCAGATTTTTAGAGGTCAAAGCAGAGATTGAAATTCAGAAAAAAACGTTTGAAAGCATTTAAGTGAGTCTGCAATTATAAAGCAAATAGTATTTTATACTATAGCTCTTAAAAAACATTTCCTGAGAAAGTAGTCCGATTTTTACTGACCCGCTGATGTTTCATTCACAACATTCCTCATGGATTTTGCAGAGGTGCGTCCAAAAATAAGATTTCCTAAAGTAATGCTTTGGCAAGAATGAATTAACTGGAAAAGAGTAACTCAACTATAGTTAAAAAGTAGCTTGTTGAAGGAGAAAAACAGTAGATACGCCTTATTCTAAAGAAGCAGCAGTTAGGGAAAATCATTAAAAGTAGAACGTATACATTAGACGTTAGAATAAAACAAAAGCATGGTATTTTCTTAAGAACTATTCAGTCCCTTTATGGTGTTTCTTGACCAAGCTGCTGTTCAGCAGGTTGTCTCTACCCTGTTGGAATAGGTTTATTTCAAAACTTCAAGAAAGAGCAATGCAAATTATTCATAAAGTAAGTTACTTTGATCACACAAGCAACTTGTTTATACAGTCTAAATAACCCATGCTTTATGATTTGGCAGAATACTGCACAGCTCACATAATATTTAAAGCAGAAAACACTTTATTAACAATAAATGTACACAGTTATTCACTAAAAGAGAGGAAAAATATAATGTCAGGGGAAAAGGTACATTTATATGGAAGAAGATCAGCGCCATGGAGAAAGGGGAAAAAAAAGGCCAGGGGAAATTCTGACTTGAATCTCAGAATGCTGACTTTAATTCTCAATAATGAACTACAGGCATATGTGAGCCACGTCTTTCAGTAAACCCAGTGGAGTGTACATGTTGGAGTGAAACTAACAATAATGTCCCCTTTAAGTGTCTTTTTGCTGCTTGAGGCTGTACCAGAATACATTTCATTAATTGAAGATCAGAAGGTAAGGGAAAAAAAGTCTTTTTATTTAGACTTTGAAAATTGAAGGGGTGCAGATTTTTGCAACTTCTATCAGATTTTAAACGTATTTTAAAAACCTGTGTAGCCAGCATGCTCAGTCTCACTGAGTTTGCAATTGTACTTTATTAATCTGTATGACACATGTTTCATTGCCTCTGATAATACCACTTGATTTGTTTCTACGTAACAAGTTCTCGTGTTTTTGAAATTTGCATGACTGTGTAACAGCTGAGCTTTATTTATTTATTACAGACTTCCTGTCATGTGACACATTCCATTTTATTATTATCTAATCGGCCAACCAACACTCAGCATACGACCGTTTCCCGTTAAATTAGAGTGATCAGTTTTCAAAACACTTAATGCAACATCACACGTGCTGAGGAGGCTTAAGTCATGTGACATGTTGGAAAAGACTGAGGACACACTTCACTCAAAAAAATAATTTGTTGGGTGAACATAATATAATTGTGGAAAAAAACATGGCAAGGCAGAGCAATGAACCAAAGAAAACCAGACACTTAAATTCACTGAGGTTGATTAACTATAGTTAATAGTTGGTAAATAATAATTGCATTTAGATCTCCCAACACACATGTTTATTGCTATATAAACACATTTGATTTATGTGGAAAATCTTTCCTCAATTATATCATATTCACCCAACAAATTATTTTTTTGAGTGTTCAAAGACTTAATTCCAAGACAAAGATGATCCAATTATTTTTCCAATATGCATTTTTAATTGTGACATTAAATAAAACTCATTTAACTAATATTTTACAATCATTTGATGCATCAGTTATGCAAACAAAGAAAAGTGAAATAAACCAACTAAATGTTAAAAAAATCTGTTCCTTTTTTACATATTTATTTAAATTTTACGACAGAAAAATTCAAATGAAAAGCTTGTTTTGGTTATCTGCAGGCAATTTCAATTGTGTAAAATTTAGCATCATAATTCTGAGATTAAACTCATTTTCCCATTGCCCTTTTTTCCTTTTTCCATGGCCTTAATCCTCTTCCATACATTTATTATACAGAAGGCACAAACAAACAAAAACTGATTTGGTGTGTCCAACTGTGGAGCGAGACTCTGGAACAGAACCAGTTTATACGTAAAATAATGTCCAAACATAAAGGAATTTATGAATTTAGGAACAAATGTAGAAACAGGATTATTAATAAATATGAATATATATATACAAAACACACTCATTGTAATATCTTTAAAATGTATGAATAATATGAATTTAATTGTATGTATGTTATGTGGGTGGGCTTCTGTGTATGCTTATCTATATGTGAAATTGTATGTGTGAAGATGTGTGTATGTGAAACTGAATAAGTACACATTAGAGACAGAAAAAGGCCTATAATACATCATCGGTGCAGTGGGTGTGGCAATAAATTTGGGATAAGGCTTGACTTTTTCTCTCTCCCTATCGGATATTTGCTGTATTTTTTTAACCTATCTAGTGAAACATTTTACCCAACAAACAAGAAAAATCCCAATCAATTATCCCTGTGTAATTTTTTTGAGTCTTCTGTGGAAAAAAAACAAATAAATAACTTAAGCTGAAAAGTTCCACTTCCTGCAAGCTCTGTATATAAGGAACCACTCCAATTAAAATGGTGTTCTAATAGCATTTTCTCATAATGGAGAAGGAATATAAATTATTTTAATTTTGTTATTTAAAACAAAAACATTTGGAATTGCATTTCAGAGTAGTCCTTTATTCGGATTGTTGTGAATCAGGAGCAGACAAAAAAAATGCAAAACTGTATGGCTGGATATCTATGATATTGCTCGCCATTTTTTGTTGCACCTTTAATGTTCGCTTGGGGTTTTGAGGGGCTGTAACCTAAAAGTGTCAACAAAAGAATGTTGAGATCTCAGCTGAGGCTTACTTTTGTGCCATCAGAAGGGAATTTCTAATGAACTGCTGCTCTGCGAATTACATCCTAAAAAATGACACAGATTTTTTTATTTTGGCCCAAAACAGCATATTCATAGTTAAGAGACTACTGGGAATGAATTTACAATGGATCAAAAGATGATTGGAGTGGGATTTTAAAAAAAGTTGCTTTATTTTGTGTCTCAGTTTGTCATTTATACAAAAGGTTTGCCATCAGAAGCTGCGCCAGGAAAGCTCAGCTGACAGAGCAGGTTTGAGCTCCCTGCTGCAAACTTGCTTGTTTTAGCTCACAGCGGTGAAACGGGGCGTGTCTGCTTTGAAAAATCACTTACTCTGATTATGTAACCTTTAATCGGAGTTTTAATGGGCCTCCTGAATTATTGCTATTGTTGTGCCTGTGGCAGAGGTCAGTCAGGCGGAAGTAAGGGCTAGCAATTTATCATCCTCTCCAGTCCGCCTGGAACGTAAAACATCTTTAGATAGTTTTAGTCAAACCCACTTTGCCTCCCTGCTGTCAGCTTTCAAAGGATTTTGGATGTGAGCACATCAGCTGGCCTCACTGGTCTCTACTGGAAAGTCAGTGAAGCAACAGCTTGATAGCAGATGCTCGGTTCCAAAAGGCAGGAGCTCACGTCAGCTGAGACATTTGAACACACACAGTGAGCATAAATATGGCCAGCAGATTCCTCCATCCACACATTAATAAACAGTAACTTAACAGAAAAAAAATCAAGCAGAAACCAGAAAGAAAAAAAAATCTTGAAATCTGACTCATCTGTCATTGATCACCAATTTCATTCTGAGAATTATAGGATTGTTTGAAAATATAAATGGCAGGATTTTGTGAAAAATGTAATTATATGACCATGAATATAAGGGGGCGCTATAATGACTGTCTTTTGATTTTACCTAAAAGATGTTCCTTCTTGACTTGAATCCTTGAAATCAACCTTTAACCACATCCATCAATGCCTGAAAGGTCTCTTCTGACCTGTTTCTCCAAAGTTTCAGGTGAATACGGTCTGATACATTGTACATCCTCTCTAGATCAAGGTTTATAGGATCATTTCTCAGATTATTCATTTTTCACTTTTTTGAAATGTGTTTGCATCACAAACATCTTTCACCTCACCATTCAGAAATTCCTGTCAAATGTCACATTTTGTAGCAGATTCCACTCTTCTGTGACACGTTCTCTCCAGGAGGCGTTTTAAGCCAAAGGTCTCAGAGTCTTCAGACTTTCTGAAATATGAAACTGGTACAAGATCAACACCTGACTGAAGTTCTTATGGCACCTGGTAAACTTTCTGTTTGGGTGATTGTAGTAAAAGTAGTCATATGGATCTTTCAGACATAAAGACTCAATCTGTTGAAAATTGTGTTTTTAACATGCTCTTGAAGCATTTTTTCATGATGAGGACATAAATAAAATATTTTAAGATTGGAATTAAATTTCTGAGTACTTCTTTATTCATATTGTTGTTAATAAAGAGCAGACAAAAAATGCATTTTAAAAAAAGACTATATTTGTGATGTAGAAAATACGCTGAGCAGGTCACAAGCTCCCTGCTCCGCTCCATTCTGATGGATCCACTTGCAGACAAATAGATCCATGAACGTCTTTGTTTTCCTCGTCTGAGCTGGTATCAGGATCAAAACTGTGCGGCTTGATATCTCAGTTATTACTCGTCTGTTTTGTTGAACTGCGAATGTTAGGCTGGAGATGTGAGGGGCTGTAAGGTAGCAGGAGAGAATATAAACAGAGAGCCCTGTAATGCGTAAAGGGATAAGGGAGTGGGGTTGCCCCATGCCGAAGGTCCCGCCCACAACTCAGAGGAGAATTTCGAATGAACTTCTGCTGCTCTGCACAGGTTTTCTTTATTTTTTCTAACAACTGCATAATTATAATTAAAAGACCTCTGGGTACGATTCTACAATAGATTAAAACATGATCAGAGGGAGTTTTTAAGTCTTTGGCAGATGGTCTTGTCCAGGGTCTACTGGGTCTCCTTCCCTGAGTTATGTCACTAATAGAAATCTTTGCTTTAGCTGGTTTATGTTTTGTCAGCATAACTTACCTTTAAGCACATAAAATCAGGTAGTGTGGATGATCTTTTTAGTGGTTTACAGGAACGTCAGATGATGTGAAACTTTGATCACTATTCTGCAGAAAAACATTCTCTGTTGTTTAAACTTTACTCTCAGCTGCCCTTACGGGTGGATATACAGTAGGCTGTCTGCAGGTGAAAGATGTGACAACCTGTACAGGACCCCCAGGAAATATTAAAGTTGTAAATGGCCCTAAGAGCTGATAGACGCAGCAAGTGACAATCCATTTTCATGACCTCCCTTGAGTTTGCCGTATGAGCCTCAAGGGGATTGCAAGACACACCTGAATTCCCCTTAAGATGCAGCTGGTCCTCTGTATGACCCGCCACAGATTCGGACCACCCAAAAACCTGCAGCATCTGTACAGGTCTACCCCTTGTACAGGTTCATGTGACTAATGCTTTAGGTGTTTCATGTCCATATCAAGTAGTCTAAGTACCTTCAGTGTTTCCATCTGTGTGAGGGCAGAAGAGGGCATTTTTGTCTGTCGTTCTGAAGCCGGTTCTCATCTAGGTCAAGAATCTTAGGAACCAAACTTCTGCTAATGGATCATGAGATGTTACACATCAAGGCTTCCATATGTGCCAAACTAACTCTAGAGGGCTGGTGTCCTGTTTTTACTGTATTCTTTCACAACCTACTTCTTTCTACCTGGAGTAGGTGTTTTTTTCCCAGTAAGATGAACAATCAGTCAAAAAACAAGCAGATACTGACCCTCTGGGACTGCTGTGGATGACAATTACAGATTTTCACTTTTTTACACCTTTGTACGGCATGTATAGAAGATAATGGATGTTTGTAGAGTTCACTTCATCAAAGTTTTGTATGTTTTCCAATATTCCAAAAATTAACCAGATTTATATCACTATTGATAACTTATGTCCGGTAAAAGACTGTTTTTCTTTTTCAGATCAAAACGTGAATTGTCTTTGGCGGAAGGATTCAGCAATGACAGGATTGGCAGGTAGGCTTTTCTTTTTTTTGTTTTCTTTCATACTTTGTGTCATTTTAAGTCGAACTATAACTGATTTTAGTCCTGAGAATCTTTTGGCAGAGGTTAAACATGTAAGACAGGAATGAAGGCACAGTGTCAATCTTTTAATCACACCATTGTCACAGAGCCTGAAGAGGGTGGCCTACTTCCTTATCTCTTACTAAGACCTTGCTAATCCTGTCTTATCCTTTAGAGTAAGAAGGTTCATAAGATTATTACCTATGATGTGCAGATTAACCAGTTTTAAATCAAGCTATGGTGATCAAAATCACAGAGCGAGGAAGTTATTACAAATAATACACAATTAGAGACAGGATTGTCATTTGTCCTAAGGAAAGAACACGTGCTAATTTAATTTAAATCTTTGAATCTTCTTGTAAATTGCCATTAACACTGGTCTAACAAACAAGTATGGCACTTAATATATTTTATACCAAATCTCAGTCATATTTTTGTTTTTTTGTTTTTTGAGATTTTACCAATGAGTTTCACTAAACCAAAAAAGAATTTAAGAAGATGCTAATGATCCAGACTAGGTGACATGCACCTGTCATGGTATCTGGAGGAAAATTCCTGATTCTTCGGAGGGAAGATAAGCAGAAGCATCACGGTGTTTGAAATCTTTGTTTCAGAAAAATAACCAGTACAGGAAAAAGAAATCACAAGTAGCAGATGTTGGATTTTAATATCAGCTCCATGTTATCTTAGCTTCAACTACAACAAATTAACTTAAAGTGTCATCTACAGTGTTGCTGTGTTGTCACAGACATATGCAAACAATGGGCAAAATATATGATGCAGGCAGAATTATAAACCACTTTTCATAGTGGAATTCCAAATAGATGCTAACATACGCATGCCAACATGCACATATTGACGATGAATAAGAACTGGACCCAGTGACCCCTTCCCCTGGCATTCCAAACAGGAAGTACCCACTGGTCCCAAAAAGCCAAAATACCATAGAGTTATGTAGAGAAATAAGCAACTATTACTCAGTCATTCTATTTGTATTTCTTCTTAATAATTCTAATTTTTACAAAAACAAAAAACAAAAGCAGATGTTGGTGCAAAAAAATGTGTGACGGTTATCCTCAGCCACGTTGTTGGTTCAAATGTTTCATTTGTCAAAAGTTTTAATGGATTGTGGAAAGCATGCAGCCTTTTAAAGGCAATTTTCCTGCAGGTGAGTTTGACTGAACAGTGAACTGGTGTTTGTTTTTACCAAGAACAGCATTAGAACTCTCCTTATTCAAGATCTGTGGAAAAACATGACCATTTGTGGACATGACTGCACCAGCTTATCTGTTCTCATGTAAGAAAAATTATAAAAGAAGCTTACCGTAAGATATTAACATTCAAATTGTTGTTTTCTAGCAGCGCCATTGTCAAGAGAAGCCCAGACGTCACTAAAGTGTGGGGCAGAAAGTCAGAGCAGCTGCTGAGGATAGATGACCATGACTTCACAATGCGACCGGGATTTGGAGGTAAGAGCTTCATCTTTCTGGAACCAGGCAAAGCTTACGCTCATAGTGCTGCCAGATGGTAGACTGTGAACTCTTTTCTTCGAATTTGAAGTCAAGACAAGCCATTAGCTATGTCAAGCATTCCTTAAGACTCTCCTCTAAATCTCAGTCCACACCAACCAATCTATATTCATGTGTAAACAGGAGGTTGAGACTGTCCAGTGCCTGGCTTGTAGAGATGACATAACGTAGTAGGATTATGTTGAGCCACGCTGCCGTGGACCAGTGATTACAGCAGCCCTGGTCTGAAGCTTTTGGTTCAATAACTCCTGTCTTAATCTGCCACATGAGCAGGACTTAAAGTGTGAATAACTGCGCATTTACAACTTCACACTTACATTTCCCTCGGACGTTTAAAACCTCTTTTGGATTCTTGGAAAGCCTTTGATTGCAGAGCCGCTGCAGAAATCTTGAGCTGTTGTGTGAAAACCATTCATTTTTGATGGCACAGAAGCAAATGCTAATGACTTCTACTTGATCTGGTTTCACAGTCTGTTAACATGACCACAGCGAAACCAGACATGCCTTCAGTCAGAGACAGTCAACATCAAGCTCAAACCAAGTCTTTGTTACTGGTTCAGTAAAATACAAATTGAAATTATTGTGCCCCCACCTCACAGTGAGAAGGCCCTGATTCCAAACCCTGGCTGGGACCTTTCTGTGTGGAGTTTGCATGTTCTCCCTGCATAGGTTTTCTCCAGGCACTGCGGCTTCTCCCACTCTCCAAAAACTTCATAGATTGATTGGCTACTCAAAAGTGTTCCTAGGTGTGCATGTGTGAGTATGTGTGAGATGATTGTGTGCCCTGAAACAGACTGGCGACCCGTCCAGGGTGAACCCCTCGTTTGCCCAACGGTAGCTGGGACAGGCTCCAGCAACTCCCTGACTCAGAAATGGATAATAAGAAAATAGGTAGATAGATCATTCAGCTCAGAGATGGAGTTTGGATGAAATCCATTTCAGTCTTATGGTGTGTGGAAACATAACCAGGAGGACGTTTGAGCGTAGTAGATACGCTGTGCAAATTTGGCTTCTTTAACAGTAAGAAGGTATTTAGAGGTTTTTTTGGTTTGTTTGATATTGATCCAATAAGTCCTTGTTGCAGTTTGGTCTATCATTTGACAATCATCCTCTGTCTTTTTAAAGTTGATTATCCAACCATCCATCCATCCATCCATCCATCCATCCATCCATCCATCCATCCATGAATCCATCCATCCATCCATCCAACCATCCATGAATCCATCCATCCATCCATCCATGAATCCATCCATCCATCCATCCATGAATCCATCCATCCATCCATCCTTCCATCCATGAATCCATCCATCCATCCATCCATCCATCCATCCATCCATCCATGAATCCATCCATCCATGAATCCATCCATCCAAGAACCCATCCATCCATCCATCCATCCATCCATCCATGAATCCATCCATCCATCCATCCATGAATCCATCCATGAATCCATCCATGAATCCATCCATCCATCCATCCATCCATCCATCCATCCATCCATCCATGAATCCATCCATCCATCATCCATCCATCCATAAATCCATCCATAAATCCATCCATCCATCCATGAATCCATCCATGAATCCATCCATGAATCCATCCATCCATCCATCCGTGAATCCATCCATCCATCCATCCATGAATCCATCCATCCATGAATCCATCCATCCATCCATCCATCCATGAATCCATGAATCCATCCATCCATGAATCCATCCATCCATCCATCCATCCATCCATCCATCCATCCATCCATCCATCCATCCATCCATCCATCCATCCATCCATCCATCCATCCATCCATGAATCCATCCATCCATAAATCCATCCATCCATCCATGAATCCATCCACGAATCCATCCATGAATCCATCCATCCATGAATCCATCCATCCATGAATCCATCCATGAATCCATCCATCCATCCATCCATCCATCCATCCATCCATCCATCCATCCATTTCCTGAATCTGCTGGGTCACAGGGGATCTAGAGCCAACCCAGCTACTGTTGAGTGAAAGCAGAAGCAGGTTGCCAGTCTGTTCCTATGTTGATCATCCTCAGTACATATTAGTGTCTGGGTGTTAGTTGTCTTTTAAGTTCATCTGTTGACCTTGAACAGTCATCTGTTCTGTTCTTGTGAGGTCAGTTGTTGCCAGTTTTTTGAGTTCCCCTTTTGTTCATAATTTTTTTACATTTTGATTTTATTTTCTGTCCTCTAACACTGATTTTAACAGAAATGGCTTAGTTTAGAAACTTAAAGGCCAAATCCAGATTCCTCCCCTGCCCCTGTGGCTTTTCCCTTACTCCTACATTTAGTCCTCTAAAGGGAGAGTTATGGAAAAATTGTGTCTTGCACTTGGACATTACTAATCCTCGATGATGTTGTCAATAGTCACCGGTCATAGCACAAAGCTGCCAGTGCTCGCAAAAAAACATCAGTTTTATAACATTAAGAAGTCATGCTAAAGCAAAAAGTTATTACTTACACTTCAATGTAAACTTCTGTGCATCAGAGCACACCCACGTGAAGAAATGCATTTCTCATTCGTGGCACAGCGCGACGCAAATCACCCTACCAGTGGAGGGATACACAGCCCAAGTCCCTACGCCTTCCCCCTAAATAGAACATTTCTGACACCACTACAGCTCCAAATGCCCCTTCAATTTAATGGAAGCATTTAAAGAACACAGCGAGTTGCATCCAAAGAACACCATGCCTAGTGTAAAGTATGGTGGTGGAAACATCATGCTTTGGGGCTGTCTTTCAGCAGAAAGACCAGGACGACTGATCCGTGTAAGACAGGGATCCCCAAACTGTTTCGATTGAGGGCTACATAACTTTTTCCCTCTGTGACGTGGGGCTGGGGTGAGTTTGCACGCTAACAGAAAAAGTGTAACAATTGCAGGGTGTGTCTGAATGTAAACATTTATGGTTTTCCAGAAAGCCACACATAACCAAATTTTAATAACCCCTTCTGGGAACTACAAAGAAAAAAAGTCAGAAAATAAATAATAATCCTTTTTGTTAAATAAACAACACTATTTATGACATAAAATAACCAAAGAACTCTCTGTGTGATCTTTAAATAAAAAAGGCTGGAATATTATTACTTATAAATTTGAAAAACATAACTAACAAATGGGCTATCCCATCCCTTCATAGTCTCTTTGAGACTTTGGAGAGCCGCCAGTCAATTGCACATTTCACAGTTTGCACCAACTTCATACAGTGATGAGAATTCTGGCACTTTTGGATCATCTCACTAAAAAAAACAGTCTCTTTCAGCTACTAAACAGCTCTAGGTTGTTTTGTTGCCTTATCTAATTTATTATGAACAAATAAAAAAAAAAATGCAAAAAAAGAATGCAGAAAATAATGTTCTCCTCAGTGTGTGATATGTATATGCTATTATTCCTTCCAGATAAAATCTTTAATATAAATGATAAAAACAAAAAACAGCTATCCACGATTAAACTTTTAACTACCGGAATATCAAATTGTAGCTTTTTCAATTTAAACAAATTTGAAGCAAACAAAACAAAACACTGCAACAACAACACAATATACAAATTAAATATACAAAGCCAAAAAAAAAAAAAAAAACAACACTTTTAATTCACAGTAAAGGTTGGTGTTTAAAAATACCAAGTGTCTTATCTTTGAGAAGCTGATTTGATTTCCTCTATCAGTAATGATCTGCCCTATTCTGGAGAACGTTCTCCCAGTTCTCAGGTGCAGGTTGGTTGTGTATTAGAGATGGGGTTTATGGCTCTTTTTAGGAGCGGGATCTTTTGGATCACTTCATCTCAAAGAGCCGTTCAAAAGACTACCTCATTTGGCTCTTTTTATATTTATTCACTTTTAAGAAGCCAACCTGAAGGTTATTCATTTAATCCTGGAAATAATCACAGGGAGGACTGATGGGCTGAGATTTGGATCCGAATATTTCAAATCCAGATTTCCCACCAAACACTGAGTTTAAATTATTTCTAAAGATAAGTTGTAGCTTCATTTGACATCTGTGGACATGGTAAAGTTTGATTTGGATCCATTTTAAATACTCCACTGCCAGTATGCACAGCGTTTATATGTAAAAAAAAAAGTGTGTATGTGTTCTTAAAATTCTGTTTTTATTGCAACATCTGAACCAGGGCTCTGCTGCCTCTAAAGCAGGGGTGTCCAAATCCCGGCCTTCGGGTTCTGAGCTGCTGCTGGTTTTTCCAGAAACCCTGTCTTATTTGCTGTTGATTACCTGGATCAGGTCTGTTTGGCCAACAAGGAGTTTGAATGGCAGGTTGGTTGGAAAACGTGTAGAATACGTGCCCTTGAGGCCTGGTTTTGGACACCCGTGCTTTAGAGAAACGGTGCCCAAATCCAGGCCTCGAGAGCAGGAGTCCGTATTTTACAACCAACCTGCCATTAAAGCTCCTTACTGGTTAAACACACCTGATCCAGGTAATTAACAGCAAACAAGGATTTAGACACCCCTGCTCTAAAAGAACCATTTGGTCCAGTTTCTTACTGACAAAACCAAGCGAGAGCCATAAAATCTCACTTCACTTTTTGTTCCTTTGTTTTCTTCCTGTGGCCATTATGCTATTTATTTCTAACATGTAGATTTGAATTTTTTTCTATAATTAAACTGTAACGGTTCTTTCTGCACTTTTCTCGGACAGAGATGAAAATTCCTACACTTTTCTCTGATGTTTAAACTCTCAAAGTTCAAACTTTCATAGAAAAATCAGGCCATGATTATTGAATGAAAACAAAGATCTCATCACAATCAAACATTTATCTGGAGAGATGCACATATCTGTACAGGAGGCACAGCACAGAGGAGATTGATTGACAAGGTCTCCAGCCAATCAGGACACAGAACAGGGTGTACTGTTTAAAAAGAAAAGCAGCATGCATGATAGCACTAAAAGAATCAGAACTGCGATGTAGGAAGAGAACACTGTATTCTGTTCTATTTGACAGGATTTATTTTTTTGGGAGGGGGTTCAGGTAGGGGCATAGACTGTAGAAGGGTGGAATAAAATGTTATGTTCTGTGTGGGTCTCGATTGCAGCACCAGGATGATTTTCTTTTTTTATTATGCATCTCTGATATTGTTCAGGGGGCTGGGAAAAATGTGGGGGCAGGTTGTATCCAATCTGTGGGCCGTAGTTTGGGGACTCCTGGTGTAAAGGAATGGATGTATGTGCCATGTAGCTTCAGATTTTGAGCGAAAACCTCCTTCCATCAGCAAGGGCATTGAAGATGAAACATGGCTGGGTCCTTAAACATGACAGCGATCCCAAAGACATTGCCCACATAGCAAAGGAGTGGCTTCCGAATGTGGCAACACTGGGTTTTAGAAAAAAAGGGTGAACCAACAACGCCACCTGGGGCTGCTCGGCCCCAGGAATTAAACACAAACCAAGGCACGTATAAGTATTACTTTAACAGAGGCAGAGGCTGTAACTAGTTTAAAAAAATAATTTATTACAATGAAATAAAAGATCAAAGGACTGGTTAAAACAAGCAGTTCAGGCGACTGAGCTTACCGAGGTGGCTAGCGCTGCAAACAAAAACACCCAAAGTGTGATGCACTGCACACGTGGAGGGGAGAACCACACGGCACGCCGGAACCCACCACCAAACAGCAATACCTACCTCGGGCTCCAATCTCCTGAAACAAACCGGGATAAAAGAATAAAAAAAACCCAAAAGATAAAAATGAATTTCCTAAAAACACAATAAAACACCACAATGAAGTTGGCCCCCTCAGGCGCCGCTGGCATCAATGAAGTTTTTAGAGTCGAGTCCACAGTTAGCGCGAGGCCGTGGCGACATGCAGTCTCCTCCGTACGGCGGGGCGCGTCCGTCCGACTCTGGGCCAAACGCGGAGGGAGGCAGGGGGGCAACCCGTATGTGTTACAAGAATAAAACAGGTAAGGCAAAGCAGCAGCTTCAATCCCCTATTTGTGGGGAGGAAAGCACAGCGTGCAGCAGAGAGTCTGAAAAAAAACAAAATATTAAAATGCCAGAGGCTTGTTAAAAAAACACAAGCGTGCAGGAGATGCTTCATATAGTACGCACCGGCACATTGAGGGAGTGGATCTGGGTGAAACAGTCCGTCGCGATGATAGCTACTGTCATCACCTATGCACGCCCAACATCAGCTGACAGGCCATATACAGTTAACTGTGGATGAGTCTACTTGTGAGTTCCCCATACACCTGGAATCTGTGCCTGCACCAGACCTGGCTTACCTGCCCGCGCACCCACTCACGTCCTGGTGGCTTGTCTATGGCAATCAAAGTGGCTCATGCCAAAAGGCAAAGGAGGAGAGCTTTTAAAGCACCACTTCCTAATGGAATAGGCGTGTCCTTGCCCAATTTACAAATCAGCCACCTGGCCTGCTTACCACAATCTACCCCTTGTTTTTTTTTCATCGTCCCGATGATCCCAAGGTCTAAACCAAGCAGTAACTAAATTAGCAAATGGTTGCAGATTGCCTTGGTTTTCTGCAGCAACCCCGGTTACGGACCTGGGTAGATTATGAGGATTATGATGTTGACCAGCAGTGGACCGGTTTGACCTGCGAACCACATGTTCTGGTACAGCAGAACGGACTGGTGAGGTAATGGGTGGCACAATTTGATCAGCAGTGGTACCGTATGGGGCAGTCGCAGACCCATCAACAGTTGCGTCGGACAACAAAGACGATGCTGGCCCCGAGATCCCAGAGACCACCACTGATGAATCTGGCAGGTCAACGGAAGGTGGTAAGCGGGGCTCTCTCAGGATCACCAAGTCAATTTCATTGCCTGGTTCTTCCTCTGAAAGAGACTGGTCAGGGGTAGCCGGTTCACCAGAACAGTCCTTCTCCAATGTCTCACCTAACCATGCCTTCAAAAGTGAACGGTGGACTTGCTTGGTTTGAGTCAGGTCACTTACTGGGGCAATTGTGTACACAGACCCACCTGCACGTGGTGCTTTTAAAACCTGGTGTATCACAGACTTCCACAAATCCTGAATCTTGTGGCGGGCCCTGACGCTAAAGTCCCGGACCAGAACTTGTTGACCTTCTACCAGTGGGGAGTCGTTGACATTCTGGTCATGAGCACACTTCCTCCGGGATGCAGTGGCTTTCAGGCGCTCCTGAGCTCCCTGATAAGCAACCTGCAGCCGCGCCTGGTGTTCTTGAACCCACTCATGAACAGCTCCTCCACCAAAATCCTTTACCCTCCCTAAAAGGAAATCAACAGGAAGCCTTGGCTCCTGACCAAACATGAGGAAAAAGGGGGATTCCCCTGTCGACTGATGTGGAGTAGTATTGTAGTAATACAACACCTGGGGCAAACAAGCATGCCAATCCCTCTTCCTAGACACAGGTAGAGTATGCAGTAGATTGTGCAGCTTCCTGTTAAACCGTTCTACCTGACCATTACCAGCAGGGTGATATGGGGTGGTCCGAGACTTTTGTATCCCATAAAGGTCACACAACTGAGCCATGAGTGAGTTCTCAAAACTGCGACCTTGGTCAGAGTGGATGCGAGCTGGCACACCAAACTTGGAAAACCACTCCTGCACCAGCACTTGAGCAACTGTGGAAGCCCGCTGGTCTCTGGTTGGGATTGCTAGGGTGTATTTACTGAATACGTCAGTCATAACCAAGACATTTTCAATGCCATTCCTTGCTGGTTCCAGGAGAGTGTAATCAATGGCCAAAATCTCATTAGGCCGTGACGCCATTACGTGTCCCATTAGACGGAGAGCAGGCTGGGGGGCTTCCTTTCCCATTTGACATCTCTCACATGTCTGACACCACTGGGTGACTTCTGATGCCATCCCTGGCCAGTAACACCGTGACCGTAAGAGAGACAAGGTTCTCTCAATCCCCTGGTGGCCATGCGCCTGATGAACCTGAGTCAAAACTTCAGTCTTCAGGGAGCTTGGCAAAACCAACTGCATAACTGGTTCATTTCCCTCTGGGCGAAACACCTGGCGGTATAGAACCCAATTAACTTCATTGAACCGATCCCACTGCTTAAGCAGGGACAAGGCAGAGGGGGACAACAGCTTCCGCTCCCCTGCATCGGGACGTCTCTTCTGTCTCCACAAACCCAGAACCACCTTAATTGTTGGGTCAGCTTGTTGGAGCTGGCCCAGCTCTACAGGCGTTTGCTCAACAAAAGCAGCAACTGGAGCATGAGCAGCGTCAACAGAGAATGGCCTCAAAGCATGCTGCAAAACCGGTGGAACCGAGGTGCCTGGAGTCACAGCGTCAACATCCAAACTGTGGCTCTGCGGTTTGGCGGGCGCTAGTTTTCTTGAAGCCGGAGGTTTAACCTTACCCGACTGGGAGGAGGGTTGCGAAATCCGAACTCCATCGCATTCCCTCGCGAAATGCCCGGGCTGCCCGCAGCGCCTACACACAACTTGCCGGTTGCGTGGTTCTCAGCTCTGCTGGCATGATTTCTGCAAAAGACCTACACTTTTTGTCAGCTCACTCAACTGCTCTTGCTGGCACCTAATTAGTTCTTTTAGCTCGCAGATTTCAGACATTGGACGAGTATGAGCTACATGCTGAGAGCCACCCTGCACTCCATACTGCATGCCGACTAGGGAAGGCACGGAGTTACTCCAGCCTCTAGTGCCACCCTGCGAACCTTCCAATTCCCATCTGATGGCTTCTCTCCTAACTTCTAGTAATGTAGAATCTGGGTGGCCCCGAACCCACTTTTTCAACTCACGGCGCAGGAGACTATCCAGCACATGTTCCGTAAACTGGTCCCGTAACAGCGATTCTGTATTGGTCATCATGCATGGCGACTGCTGCTTCACCTTCTCCATCAAACTCATCAGTGCCAGTGAAAACTCCTGCAAACTCTCTCCATCCTGCTGCTTTCTAGAAAAAAAAGCTTCTTGCAATGAGACATAGGATTGTGAGCAACCATACAATTCTCGCAATACTGCAGTTATCCTCACAGGGTCACATCTGTCTGCAGCAGGCCGAAACTTTATTTCTGCACGTGCTTCCCCTTCCAGGTGATCGAACATAAAAAAGGCCTGTTCAGAGACAGACAAATGTCTGGCCCTACTACAGGCTTGTACCTCTTCCAACCAATCCTCAATAGAAAGGTTGGACATCCCACTAAACGTGGGGTACCTACGATCCCTGGGTACAAAAATGAGTCTCTCGGTTACTGGTCTTGAAGCGACGGGAGGGGAGTCCGTCATTACCCTACTGCTTGGACCTGCAGTAGGTTCAGGCTGTTCCTGATGCAATCTCTCATTGTCAGCTTTTAGCTGAGTACCCAGATTCCTCAGCTCTCGGAGTTCCTCCTCCATTTTGTGCACCTGTAGGATATTGTAGACCCCGAGGACTCAAAAGAAAAATAAGTGCTGCTGCTTTGCCTTAATAAAAAAAACAATAAAAAACAACATTTAAAAAAACATAAAATAGCTTTAAAAAAATACCAGCCTCTGCCTACAATGTTTAAAGGTCCTGCCAACAACGGCAGAATGTGGCAACACTGGGTTTTAGAAAAAAAGGGTGAACCAACAACGCCACCTGGGGCTGCTCGGCCCCAGGAATTAAACACAAACCAAGGCACGTATAAGTATTACTTTAACAGAGGCAGAGGCTGTAATTAGTTTTAAAAAATAATTTATTACAATGAAATAAAAGATCAAAGGACTGGTTAAAACAAGCAGTTCAGGAGACGGAGCTTACCGAGGTGGCTAGCGCCGCAAACAAAAACACCCAAAGTGTGATGCACTGCACACGTGGAGGGGAGAACTACACGGCACGCCGGAACCCACCACCAAACAGCAATCCCTACCTCGGGCTCCAATCTCCTGGAACAAACCGGGATAAAAGAATAAAAAAAACCCAAAAGATAAAAATGAATATGGCAATCAAAGTGGCTCATGGCAAAAGGCAAAGGAGCAGAGCTTTTAAAGCACCACCTCCTAATGGAATAGGCGTGTCCTTGCCCAATTTACTAATCAGCCACCTGGCCTGCTTACCACACTAAGAAGCATTTCAAGGTCCTAGAGTGGTCTAGCCAGTCTCCAGATCTAATTCCCATAGGAAATCTTTGAAAAGGAGTTAAAAGTCTGTGTTGCCCAGTAACAGCCCCAAAACGTCACTGCTCTAGAGGAGATCTGCATGGAGGAATGGACCAAAATACCAGCAAATTTGTGAAAAGCTTGTGAAGACCTACAGAAAATATTTGACTGCTGTCATTGCCAACAACAGGTATATAACAAAGTACTGAGTTGAACCTTTGTTGTTGACCAAATATTTTTTTTCCACCATAATGTTAATTCTATAAACATCAGACAATGTCATTTTTCTGGATTTTTTTCTCATTTTTTTCTCTCATAGTTGAGGTACAGTGTCTTGCAAAGGTATTCATCCCTTGAACTTCTCCACATTTTCTACAATTGGTGGCTGACTAAATACTTTTCTTAGTGGGGAGCAACAGTTTTACCTCCACAAGTAAAATCATCACCACCACCCCCACACACACCACCATCACCCCCGGCAGAGACATCTTTGTTGCCAAACTTGCCAAAAAACTGTTTGAAAGCATTTTTGCCGCTTTTTTTATCCCTGAAAACACATCAGAAATGCCTCAACAAGCTGAGCACGGCTGGATAGATGTGATGGGGACAGCCAATGATCCAACTGTCAGTCGCAGCTGCCAAACATAAACAGCTACACAGAACAAACCAAAGCCTTGTGTAAGCTCTTAAATCTAATTAACAGAAAAGTAAATCCCCAAAATGCAGAACAAACTCTTTTCACAGCATCCAGATTTAATTTCATTTGTTTTTTTGTTTTTTTTGTTTATTATTTTTTAAAAAGCTTACGAAAAGAACAGATTTTGCAGAGAGATTTGCTTTGAATTAAATCGTTCTTACTAAGAACCCATGACTGCAGGAAGAAAAATTACCTACAATGAGACAAAATAGATAGAATAGAAATTTAAAAAAAGAATAAAAAAACTGGAATATCCACTGTGAGAGCAATAAAACAATTTTGGAAATTATAATACTGATAAGAATAAACATGAAGAGTTAACAAAGTAAGGAAATATCTAAACTAAGAAAAGATGACATATTGATGATGGGATAACCATCAGCTCAGGCCATTCTGAACTATTTCTTAAATTGAAGTTTTTAAAAAGTTTTTTGTCTAATCCTTAAAGGTCCTCTGATAAAAATTGTGTTTTTTGTTTTTTTTTAAAGATGTTCTTGTGGCATTTTTCTGATGATGGAGGACATATATAAAGAAAAGTAGATTAAAATGTAATATCTGCATCTATCTGGATTCAAAATTGTGATTCAGTAGCAGACAGAAAAAAATAAGTTTTAAAAAAAGCTTATTTGTGACGTAGAAAATACACTGAGTGAACCACAAGCTCCCTGCTTGGAGGCTCCAAGCTTGGAGCAGCGGAAGGGAAGGGGGGTGGGGTTGCTCTGTGCCAATGGGTCCACCTACAACTGAGAGGTGAGTTTCAGATGACCTACTGCCGCCCTGCAGAAACTATTTCCTAGAAAACGGCAAAGGTCTTTGGCCAAAAACTGCATACTCATAATTAAAAGACATCTGGGAATGCATGAAAAAAGATCCAAAGTTGATGGGAGTGGGTCTAAAAGTAAAGTGGATGTCTACCACCAAGAAGAAATCACAGCTGCTAGGCATCAGGAGAGGAGCCTAGTAGCTGAATGTTCTGCCTAACATTTTGCTTTTGGAAGTTCCAGGAAAAATCAATTACTCTGCAGGATAGAGGCACTTACGCTGGCAGCATGACAACTCCAAAGCTAATCTCTGTCCTATTTTTCTATATTGATGGGTGCCTAACTCGCATTTGCTTTTTTTTAAGCATTCCAGTTGCTGCATCCCCATCATCCCCCAACATGTTCTGCTTCAACAACAACAGAAGCATAGAGAATTTGTCCTAAAAAGCAGAAATTCAGTTTTCAACAAAAATGTTGTGAAGTTTTCCTGAAGACGTCAATTTACAGACAAGACATTCTTTTAACATGTAAAAAAATAGGCTTTACATCCATCATTTACCCTTACAAAATAACAGAAAACAAAATAAGGGTGTGCACAAAAGTTTGGGCACCCTGCAGAATTTATAAGATGCACCGTACTCTTTGGAAAAGCTAAGACCTGACAGTCATGGATTGCAGAGACCAGATGATTTCAATCTCAAAGATTTGAAATAATCGTAGTCATCTGACCAATCCCCAACAATCAGCATCATGGGTTCTGCCAAGCAGTTGTCAAGAACAATGAAACTGAAAATACTTGATGCTCACAAAGCAGGAGAAGGTTATAAGAAGATAGCAAAGTGTTTTTAAATGCCAATATCCTCTGATTGGAATGTCATTAGGAAAGGTCAACACGAAGAGTGGAAGTTAAAGCGAGATCTGTAAAATCTCAGACAGAGCAGCTCAAAGGATTAGGAGAAAAGCAAATACTTGAACTAATATGGTCATCAGAAGAAAACCTCTTCTACGTCCTCACCACTAAATTCAACATAAATGAACGTCTAAACAAGCCTGATGCATTTTGGAAACAAGTTCTGTGGACCGATGAGGTTAAAATTAGTAAAGGTACATTAGGAGAAGAAAGGGAACAGAGTTTAATGAAAAGAACCTCTGTCCAACTGTTAAGCATGGGGGTGGATCAATCATGCTTTGGGCTTGTATTGCAACCAGCGGCATAGGAGGTATTTCACAAGTAAACAAGAATGAATTACACAAAATTTCAGTAAATTTTGGAAACTAACTTGTTGTCATCTGTGAAAAAGTTGAAGTTGAAGAGAGGATAACTTCTACAAATGGATAATGATCCTAAACACACCTCAAAATCCACACTGTCTTACATTAAGACACATAAACTGAAGGTTTTGCAGTGGCCTTCCCAATCATCTGACCTCAAGATCATTGGAAATCTATGGATAGACCTGAAAAGATCTGTGTGGAACAGACATCCCAGAAATCTTAAAGAACTGGAAGACTTTTGTAAAGAAGGATGGATGAAGAAACCTCAAACAAGAGTTGAGAGACTCTTGGCTGGATGAAAAAAAGTGTTTATAAGCTGTGATACTTGTCAAGGGGGACAGTACAAGATACTAACAATGCAGGGTGCCCAAACTTTAGCACACACCATTATTTTGTTTTCTGTTATTTTGAAAAGGTAAGTGATGAAAAGGAAGCCTATTTTTTTACATGTTAAAAGAATGTCTCATCTGTAAACTGATGCCTTCAGAAGATTTTTCAATCTTTCCTTGGATTCTTTATGCACAATAATAAAACATTTTACCAGAGGTGCCCAAACTTTTGATCCCCACTCTATACAGCTGCACAACATTTAGAACATTTTAGAAAAGTCTGATGAGGAATCAAGATCTCAAAGTAGTTGAATGGGCCAGTTTCTCTTCAGTAGCAGCTTGTATATTCATGTCTCTATAAAGATGTTGACACAATTGCTATGACGTTCATCATAGCAACCACGAGTCTGATCTGATCTGAGGTTAGTAGAAGAAAATGAGGATCCACACAGGCCTTTTTAACATCAAAGATATTCTTGTAGTCTGGTAAGATAATTGAGTTCACCTTCAATAGAAAGTTCAGTATCATCAGCATAGCAAATAGACTACTATATTTCCCCATTTTGCTACTAAACCCCTTTAACACAGAAGCTATCCGTGGAAACAGAAAATAATGCATGCTCTTTGAACTACCTTAACTTTTGGATTGTCTATGGAATTAATGTAATTCCAACAGATTTGGAACTTGACAAACGTGCTGATTTGCACACTGTTGCAAATCAGCACAAACAGTTTTTCCTTGTATCAGAATCTGCTGATTTACATTAATTCCATGAGCACTTTAAAAAGTGTTCCAAGTCAGCACAAAGCCAATTTAGTCAACATCAGAATTACATTAATTGCATAAACGGAAGAGTTACAGTAATTCAAAAAATGTCAACTCTTGAGCTGAAGCTACACTGTTAAAGGGTTAACGAATGCTTGTGTGAAAAGTTGTGGACCAAGCCCAGAACCTTGAGGTTTACCAAAATAAATTATATGAATTTTGCAAGATTACTATGATTGATATGTTTTAAGAAAAACTGGTAAAGATTCCACCAGATTGCAGCACAAGAAGCCCTTAAATATGGACAAAAAAAGTTTAAAAACATTTCAAAATTTTTTTATTTTATTTTTTTTTATCATCAGTTAGATTTTACTTTTTGAGAATGCAACAGAAAGCTTCATGGAGTCTTTAGTTGTACTTTCAGAAATGTTAACAATAGCTACATACTCATGGTTACTATTAGTTAGGATTAGGGTACTCACTCCACTGACTCTGTGCTGCTTCAAAGAAATGTCCATGCATTAGCTTTTATGTGGATTTGATGAAAGAGAGCAGAAGTCAGTTTTTGACTCAGAGCAGTCAGCTTTAAAAGGAGTCATGACCCTAACAAGAAATCCTAATCCTGCAGCTCTAACGAGGCTCCTGGTTTACATGTGTCTGCTTTATGTTCAGATGCAGCTCCAGTCTGCACGTCATAGATGACTTGAATGATGTTAGTGCACATGAACAGCTGTATGTGTTTTTCAGGACCAGCTGTTCCTGTTGGAGTGGATGTTCAGGTTGAAAGCCTGGATGCGATTTCAGAGGTTGACATGGTATGTGTAACGAGCTGCAGAACATTTTGATCTTTGGCACAACACTAAAGACATGCTTTGTTTTTCAAGGACTTCACAATGACTCTGTACTTGAGGCA
Organism: Oryzias celebensis; assembly: GCA_014656515.1. Taxonomy (NCBI): domain Eukaryota; kingdom Metazoa; phylum Chordata; class Actinopteri; order Beloniformes; family Adrianichthyidae; genus Oryzias; species Oryzias celebensis. The sequence continues at coordinate 20,277,326 of BNCR01000018.1, read as the reverse complement.
CTACTGGAAAGATGAGCGCCTGTCTTTTAAAAGCAACACCAACCAGAGTATGACTTTTGACGGCCGCCTGGTGAAAAAGATTTGGGTTCCCGACATGTTCTTTGTCCACTCTAAGAAGTCCTTCACACATGACACCACGAAGGACAACGTCATGCTGAGAGTGTATCCTGATGGCAAAGTTCTCTACAGTCTCAGGTATGGTTGAATCTGGAAACAGTTTATTTTTTGTTGGGCTCAGTCTCTTAAAAAACAGTCACAACACATGATATAAACGTGGAATCAAAGCAGGGCCTTGTTTCATGCGGCAGTTCAGTCATCAAATGTGTGTCACTGATTAATTTCACCAAGTCAATACTGCCCCCTGGGACAAAAACGATCTGATGTTTACCAGCTCAAAGGTCACCGGCTCCATCTTTAGTGGAAAGCAATTGTAGTCAAAGGAATAAAAATATATGGATATCTTAAAAAGAAAATAAAAATAAAAATAATCACATAAAAACAAAGATGGTTTAAAAAATATTTTAGAGTTACATTGGAAATACACTGTGTGAAAATAATGCATGTTGTTACTGAGAGGGAAAAACACGTCAACATAAGCTTGAGTGATCACAAGTACAATGCTAGAAATAGCTCTGAGTTTATGTATTCAAATGAATGCTTCATGGGTGTTCCTAAATTTAAAAATGTATCTGCTTTATTTAGTTAAATTGATTTGGTTTAACATAAAACAATACTTGAACATTTCTACTTTAACAATGGATTTGAAGACAACAGTCCAAAAGAATGTTCAATATGGAAAAAATATCAGTTAATGAATAGGCTACATCTGTCTTAATGATGCCATGCAGGGGCGTTGAGGCTTTTGAATGATTTTTTATGCTTGTATTTGTCTATACTTTGTCACTAGTAATTTATTGAATTGTATGAGTGCTAGATTTGTGCATTTTCAGGTGTGTTGAAGCAAATGTATTAGCATCTTCTTTACCACGTGGGATACATTTAATCCAAAAATAACATGTAGGGATTTTTTCTAATTCAATTAAAACTACTATTGACCCTCAAGGTAAATTCTACATGTACATGCAGGTAAAGTGATCAGATCATCATAAACTCGTTTTTGAATTCTTACGTCAACAAATAAAAATGTTGCCAAAAAGGTGCAACAGTCATTTTATTCCACACAGTATACCACACAGCTTATTTTTACAAAAAAAAGTTCACAATTAAAGCAACTTTTATGGTAAAACAGACCCACCTTTGTAGATTATACTTAAAATTGACAGTAAGAAGAAGAACCTCAGCATCCATTTACCAACAAATGGAACAAATGGAAAAAACAGCTTTTAATAATAGAAGTGAAATAAGACACTCTAATTACCCATAATGGTGTTTAGAAAGAACCCCCCAACCAAAAAAAAAAGTGAGGAAAAATGAAAAAAGCTACTTGACATGAAAGTGACCCAGTAATCTTGGTGAGCGATAGGAAGCCTGAGCCAAGATAGCTGATTCTCTAATCCTCATTGGCAGAGTAACAGCTGGCCATCATCCCTGTGACCACTCAGGCGTAGTGCTGACTTCCTGACAGATGGGAGCAATCCAAATTCAAACAATGACATCAGTTCTGTCCACGTTTCAAACGCGCTCACCAGAATCCCAAATTAATTTACTTTTCAAACTTTGGACACCAGAACAATAAGATGCTGCGGCAGAGCCGGATTTCCCTGCAATCAGAACTTTGAGTGCTTGTGATGAAGGTATATGCATCACATGACCCGCTTTAATCTGCTGGAGCTGCTGGGAGAGTTTCCAGACTAAGGCAGATTGGAGAGTGAGGGGAACAGTTTGTTGACAAACCATATAGCTCCATGCCGTCAGATGGATTATGTATTTTCATTTCGAATCTGAGTGCAGGAAATCAAATCTGTGCTGAATCTGTGGTCCCTGTCATCATTTCCGTGACGATAGGGAGCAGGTAATGCCAAAAGTAGCTTGTGCAAACACAATCATCGACAAAAACTTTCACTTTCAATATCTTTAATGCCACTTTGATGAAGCGACTCAATGACTGGAACTGCAGGTTGAAGGCTGAACTCTGAGACTGAGGGTTCAGCTGCTTGAAGCTAACTGCAGGAATGAGAGGAAAAGCTAATGTTTTCTGTCAGGTTTTTGTATTGACATGGTTGAACTTTCGTTTTTTGTTTTAGCTCAGTAAAGCTCACACAGCTTTATGCAGAGCTTCCATCAGGATGGGGCCTGGACGTTGAGTCCTTTTCATTTACAAACCCTCTGTTGTGGATTTGCTGCTGTGCTCAGATCATTGTCCTGTTCTATGACCCAGTTTCAGACAAGCTTCATTATTAGTCCTTTATAAACCCAGTCCGTGTACATCAAGTCCTTTAAAAAAGACAAAAAGGAGGATTCAATTGTGACTATTAGTTGAAAAATATGCCTTTATGCCTATCAACTCTAAAATAGGACAATGTGATTTTGATTTTAAAAATATGAATTAAACATCCCTTGTAAAAAAATATTTAACATCAGTGTTAGATTTAGATTTTACTATTTCATATTTTTCACTCAATTTCATAAACATTCTTGTTTTTACTGACTATTTATTAGATTCCTTTTATTATTTTTATATTATCAAGCTTACAACTCTTTATTTTGATATAAATGTCTTTATTGAGTATTAAAACATACATTTTTGGTTCCTCCTTGTAAGTCACAACTCTAATGAATTTTAGTTTTAAATTAAGATGTAAAACCAGTTTGTAAAGATATGTTTAAGCAATATCAAAAATGTGAAAATATAGACTTATACATTTACAGTGTGTGCGGAAAGTATTCAGATCCCCTTAAATTTTTCACTCTTTGTTATATTGCAGCCATTTTCTAAAATCATTTAAGTTCATTTTTTTCCTCATTAATGTACACACAGCAGCCCGTATTGACAAATACAAACCCCACCCCACCCCCCCAAAATAAGTTTTTATTTTAACAAATCAAAACAAATTATCCTAAACTAATTTCTTTATCCTGTAGTGATCCCCGTGAGTCCACCTAATTCTGGCACCTTCTTCCCTGATTCTTGCACTTTTTTTTAATCTGCTGTGTTTTTCTTTGTATGGATCTGTATTTACTGCCCAAATCAAAGGAAACTGTCTCTGAATTTCATTATTGCGTGTAGAATGACAATATAAGCTTTTTAATCAATGTGTGAATGTTTGTGTGAATGGGTGAATGGGACTGTGACTAAAGCGCATTGGGCCTTCAAGGTCAAGGAAAGTAGCACAGCTTTACACAAGTAAACAACATTTGCATTCTATTCTATTCTATTCTATTCTATTCTATTCTATTCTATTCTATTCTATTCTATTCTATTCTTAGTGACAAATCTAACTTAAATAAGAATTTTTTTACCTTTTTCCAGCGGACCTGTTTTTGAGTGTGGGTGGGGTGGGGTGGGGGGCTGTCATTGGAGCGGATGAGTCACCAAAATATTGTTTTGGATATATATATATTGCTACTTTGCATCTTATTCATATTTCATGTAATGTTTTATTGTGTTGTGCGCATGGAGATTGGGAGTTGTGGGCTTTGAGTGTGTTTTAATATGTGCGTGTGCGTGTGTGTGTGTGTATGTGTAAAGGTCTTTGTTTTTGCTTTTAGTTTTTGAATTGTAAAATTAAATTACTATGTAAAGCACTTTGTGTCGCATATGTTTGGTGAGTGCTTTGCAAATAAAGTTTTATTTAAATTGAGTAAATGTGTCAGTGTTTCATGGCTCTTCCTTCCAGCATTTCCATGTGTGATGATGGACTGTTCACTGTTTCTCTCAGAGTAACTGTCACTGCCATGTGCAGCATGGACCTCAGCCGTTTTCCACTCGACACCCAGACATGCTCTCTGGAGATTGAAAGCTGTGAGTAGCTGCTGTTAGGCTTTCACTTTCATGAACTTTCTGTCTGAGCAGTTCTGAGTTTGTTCCTGTGGAGGAGGTTTGTAGATGGGTTCTAATCATGGCACGTTTATATCTTCTGTGTCCACAGATGCATACACAGATGATGATTTAATGTTGTACTGGAAGGAAGGGAACAGGTCCTTAAACACAGATGATAGAATTTCTCTCTCCCAGTTTCTCATTCAGGAATTTCACACAACCACAAAGCTTGCCTTCTACAGCAGCACAGGTACTGATGGAAAACTGCATCATGCGCTCAATCTGAGGCCTTCAGCTTCACCTCTGCTCTTCCTCCTGTCCAGGCTGGTACAACCGTCTGTACATCAACTTCACTCTGCGGCGGCACATCTTCTTCTTCCTGCTGCAGACGTACTTCCCTGCCACCCTGATGGTCATGCTGTCCTGGGTGTCCTTCTGGATCGACCGCCGGGCCGTCCCAGCCAGAGTCCCACTCGGTGAAAACTCTCGACCTTTTGACTCCTGTCTAAATGCTCAATCAGATTTAACAAGACACATCTTGGAGCCAGGAAGAGAAAAGATATGACCCAGGACATTTTCTTACTTAACAAAACACTAAATGCAGCTTTTATTTGACTGTCCCACTGCTGAGTACATCATCTGTTGCACAAAAGATTTCCTTACCAGACATTTGGGGGATTTTGTTCTGCAGTTTTGTTTGGTTATTGTCTTTGCACTGTTTTGTGGAAAATTCCCTTTGTCTTTCAAGAGTTCCTTAATAAAAAGTCCAAATCATGTGTTGCAGTTTAAGCTGTAACTTTAAGTAAAGTCTGAAGGACTTAAACTTAGATTTTTTTATCTCCACACCTGCAAAAACAGGCCTTTGACTGATTGTCTTTAAATAAGAAAATCTCCCAACAGGATCAGAAAAAGGTTCTTATCAACAATTAATATTTCTATTTAAAAAAAATCAAGACACTAAAACACGTTTTCTCAAACCAAGACTCCTTTGCAATTGAAAAACTTTCCAAATAAAATGTTTTTTCTTGTCAGACAGAAAATAAGCTTTTCTTAAAACAAAGGTCTGTTTACTTTTTTAAGATTCGATGCACAAATTACCATTAAACTCTTTTGAACAACCTATTGTAAACTGAGATTTTATTTTTAGACCTGAAAGAAATATTCTAAAACATAAAAATAAGACCTCTGTTCACATGTCCCAAACCTCACGTCTGAAGACCTTGACTTTGAAGTTGCAAGTCTGCATGTAAAACTGATTTATCAAGTCTGAGTATCAAGTTCAAGTCCTCACTTCTGCCACTAGCTGTTCCTCAAAACTCCCTTTTGTTCAAACTGCACAGTAACGGTCTTGTGTTCTGCATGGAACGAAACACCACTGTGTGGTACATTTTACATGTACAACTAACAGTGCAAAGTCTTTTCAAATTAAAAGTCCGAAAGATTCTCTCCAGCTTTAACTTACAGCCTAAAACATAACTGATAAAAATACCAGAGGCTATGGCTCATTTTATATTTATATTTGCATTTTTACCCTTTTTACAATGTTGGTATATACTTCTTATTCTCATTTAGAATTATAATGTAGTTTTATTTTTAATTTCACATTGTTATAAGGAGACAAATTTGTCACCTGTTCTGGAACAGACGAATAATAGTCTTCTGGCTAACTCGGGTGCATTTTCAGAGATGCTATCTATTGAGTGATGTCCCTGTCAAATAAACTAACAAATAACATAAAATAAATAAGTGAATGTAAATGTCTTTAGCTTCAGGAAAGTGGCGTGCTCCAAATCATTGTTGAATCAGACAAACGGAAAAGATCTAATGTAAATGTGTTTGCAGAGTTCAGACAATCACAACTGCAGTAACTTCATGATATTGCCAGGATGACACCATTGACCAGTCCCAGCAAATTAAAATCTGATGAAAAATAACATTATAGAAACACAAAGATAAACGTGTGTCTTTGTTATCCATAGGTATAACCACGGTGCTCACCATGTCTACCATCATCACCGGAGTTAACGCCTCCATGCCCAGAGTGTCCTACATCAAAGCTGTGGACATTTACCTCTGGGTCAGCTTCGTCTTCGTCTTCCTCTCGGTGATAGAGTACGCAGCTGTCAACTACCTGTCCACTCTGCAGGAGCGGAAAGAGAGGAAACTGCGAGAGAAGGTTGTTTTTTTGCGTTGCTTGTTTGGACCAAACATCTGCTTTTGACAGCCCTGTTTAGTCAGTCTCTGCATTCACATGCATCCCAACACATTCATTAGAACATGAGCAATCTCACATCTTTTGGGAAGAAAATAGACTCACTGGATTTGTGTTTATGCTTAATTTTTGATGTGTAACTCATGGAAGACTTTTTGTGCGTAACACTGTGTTCTTGCAATTGTGTACACATGTATATAAAAAACGTACAAATACGAAATGCAACTTATGCACGCACAACTTGAAATTACAGCAACTTGAAACTAACTACAAATTCAAAATAGCTCTTATTCATGCAAATCTTAAATGCAGTGGTACGCACCAATCACCTCATACACACAGATGAAACTACATTTACGCACAGATCAAAATCACAAGTGCACAAGGGAATCACAAGGGATAAGTCACAAGGGAATGTGAGACTCTGAACGTCTCCATATTTGTATGTAGATGATGCATTTAAATGCTGGTAGAATGCTGGGTCATCAGAGTTTTCTTATCAGCTGCTTTGAACTTCCGAACTTGACATTTTTCCACTTTCTTAATCAGTTTTAAGTTGTATGTACTTATTTTTTTTTTTTTTTTTGTATTTTGTAAGTTTTATATTCAAGTGTACTTGTGAACACAGTTGCAGGAACACAGTTACGTACAAAATGCATTGTATAAGTTACAAATCAAGATTTACGCATATCCTTGGTGTGAAGGTGCTTGGACATCACTGCCAGCAAGCAGGAGATGTCCTCTCGCTGCCCTACTTACCAATTTTAGCTGCACCCTTTATTACACACACCCTTTACACCTCAACAAAGACACCCCAATACACACACGCATATATTACAGAAGGAAGGTGGGGCCTCTGATCTTCTGTCCCCTACCCCATTCCTGGCAGAGGGAACAAGGTCCTCAGCAACGACGGCCTTGCCTCTTGGGTGCTGGCCTCCTGTGCCCGGCAGCCCCCTCTCCACACGGGGAGAGGGATCCCTTAGCTCTCTGGCAAGACCATGAGCGGGGGATCATATCCTATCTGAGCCTGAGGGTGTCCATGTCTCTATGGTGCAGGTTCTGTTCCTTGCCCTCGGGCGCTGGGCCTCTACAAAATTTCAACATTTGGTGAGCCTGGTCGGGCCATGTTTAGAACATTTTTCGGGGACCCCGACTTCTCTTAATCGTCCCTCTCCTAGGTGGGGGTAGCTGGCCCCTGCCATGCTCACTCCTGGATCTCCCACGGGGTGGGTGGGCGGTTGCCTGGAGCTTGGGGATGGGTCTCCCTTGGGAGGCCCTGGCTCGTACCTGGGGCTGGGGTGATGCTAAGAACTCCTGAGTGGTAGTGGGCAGCTTGTCTGGGGTGGGGGGGGCTCTTGGGGGATGGGGTGCCGCATTGGGCCATCTGGCGTGGTGGGAGGGCTGCTCTTCTGGCTGGGCTGGTTCCCGCTGCTGCCTTGGTGGAGGTCTTGGTGTGGGGATGGCCTGGTACTCTCCCTCCTTTTTTCTTTTTCTAACATTCCATCATCCACCTCAGCAAAAAAGAAACACTCATCTGAACACAGGTGTCAGCTCACGTTTGCAAAAACAGCATATGTGTCAGAATGAAATGCTCTACATGTGTTGGTTTGAATGCAGAAGTGTGTGTGTGAACTGTAGTTGTATTGTGTACATGCTAACAAGTTTGTGGAGCCAACAGGTATGCTTGTAACATCTGAGTGTGTGGACAGGCCCCGCCCACTTTAGACAAACATTCACACCTGACTGTAATGATTATAAACTTTCAGCATCTTGTTGCCTGTTGTTTTATAATCCTACCCCCCTCACTTGTAATCATCCTCCAATTTCTTTGTGCCATTACTACCCCCCCCCCAAAAAAAAATAAAGTTTAGACTAAAATTAAAAAGGGGTTTATACAAATATACACCTTGTGTGTCCGATGATTTATAATCCCTGATTGTAACAGTATCATCTGTCTTAACACAAGAGGCTCTCAGCTCATATCTGTTTGCTCAGCTGTTGAACAACACAAGTTAAGAAAGATACACACATAGATCCAGTGAGTCTATTTTCTCTCCATAACATCTTAACTCTTTAACACTGGAGATGATGCCAGTGACACATAAATAACACACGACGGCACACAACCCCTTATGTAGTCAACACAACACAACTGATTCTGATGCAGAGAAAAGAAGCTTTCCATATCAGCCTTGCACTGATATGAAATACATTACTAACATAAAGTGTTATATATCAATGCAAAGCTGCTTTTCTCCGCTTCAGAATTCACTGGAATTAAACTACGGTTGAAGAGTTATGTAGTCTAAAGAACAGAAACACTCTGGAGCTAAAACGCTGTTGTTAAAGGGTTAAAAGAGTTGCTGTCGGCTTGTATCATCATACATCATGTTTTTCTTACTTCATGTTACGGTGGGAAGCCATTTTTAAGCCTACAATACTAAAACATTATCGTATTTGTAATAAAAAAATGAACTAAAATGAACTTTTCAGAAACAGCATTTCTTTGTCACTAACCATTGTCTGTGGGACCTCTGGGTTTCCTCTCAGCTGCCGTGTACCTGTGGAATGTCCCACCCTGGAATGATGTCCACCAGCTATAGCGAGGTGGACGCCAACACGACAGGAAATTACGGCATGCCAGAAGAGAATGGCGTCAGACGGGAAAGGATTCTGGCTGAGCTGGTCATGGAAAACGACCAGGTGACCGGCCATGTCGGCTCCAGAGCCTACAGCAGTGTCTGGATCGACACACATGCCATAGACAAGTACTCGCGGGTCATCTTCCCGGGATCTTACATCCTCTTTAACATCATCTACTGGACCATCTACTCCTAATGGAGAGGAGACGACAACAAATCAAACTTTCTTTCTGACATAAAAGGATCTGATACAGGATTTGGTGAGAAGGCTGATGTGAAGCAGATATTTTTACACAAACCTGATCTCAACAGGAACAATGGAACTCCTTCATTCACAAAAACCTGCACAATAACAGAAACTAACAAAACCAAAGGAATCTGGACTGAAAACTGAGTTGTTTTCCATGGCGTCCTCTTGTCATCTGCCCGTTTCATTTGGGACTCTCACATAAGATTCATTTTGCATTTAAAATTCTAAAGTTTTACTCAGGTTTTCTTTGACAAAAAGTTTAACTGGGGATTGTCAAATGTCACCAGAAACCTTTGCTAATAGCAGCATCTGTGATAGAAAGTCTGACTTTTCCTGGTACACAGGTCAAAGACACAGACATTTAAAGACCCACTCCGATGAAAACAGTGTTTTGGGTGGTTTTTCTGACAATGGAGGACATACTGTATATAAAGAAAACTAGTATTAAAATTTAATTTCTGAGTATTTCTTTATTCAACTCTTTGTGAATCAGGAGCAAACAAAAAAATGCCCTTTGAAAAACTGAAAAACCCTGAGCTCCCTGCTCCGCTCCATTCTGATGCATCCATTTGCAAACAAACAGATCAAGCTATGTCTTTGCTCACCTCGTCTGAGCTGGAATCTGGCTTGAAAATGTACGACTGAATACCTCCAATGTTGCTCGCCATTTTTGTTGCTGCGCTAATGTTAGGTTGGTGGTGTGAGGTGCTGTAAGCTAGAGTGACGGCATGTAAACAGAAAGCTTTTAGCAACATAGATGAGAAGGGAGGACAGGGTTGCTCTATGCCAATAGTCCAGCCCACAACTCAGAGGTGAATTTCAAATGAACTCCTGCCACCCTTCAGAAACTGTGTCCTGGAAAACAACAGGTTTTTAGATTTTGTCCTAAAAACGGCATAATCATAATTAAAAGTCCACTGGGAACACTGAAAATTGATCAAAGGATGATCGGAGTGGGACTTTAAATAAAATGCATTAGTTGCTAAATTAATATGACCAGGGGAATGAACTGAAACTGATGATTTATAACATCAATTTTTTTTCTCAATAGTTCTCCACAGAGATCCCCCCCACCCCCACCCCACCCCAGTTGTATTTATGTTCATGTGTGTATGTAAAAAGTCCTGGAAAGAAAGCATACTAGCTTATTTACCTCAACAGCACTTTGTGTAATGCTGTGAAACTAGACACCAAAAACGGCAAACACTGTCTCAGATCTTTGCTGACTTGTTCACCTATAATGTAAAAAAAACTTGTGGTTTTGTTTGGAAGGGTGGAAGGGAAAACCCTGTTCTATTTGAAGACTAAGGGGTTGTGGAACATTTCTCTTTTGACAAATTGAACTTAAAAATGTATAATGAAACTCTCTGTGAAGCACAGTGGTGGGAGGCTAATGATGTGGGCTGGTTTGGCAGTCTCAGGACGCCTTGCAATCATAGCGCATATCAACAATTCTCAATTGGATGTAGATTCAAAAATTATTCAATCAAAACTAAAGAAGTAAAGTCCAAACCAGAACTTTTTTTGTTTTTGTATGAAACTTAGCTTTCCATGCTCAATTAAATGAAGCAACTTGGAATGAAAAAATGGGCTCAAAGAAAATAAATGATAGGCAGAAAACAGGACCCACAAGTTATTTATTCATTGTTGTGTCACTCACATTTAAAACACAACCCAGTACAGATACAGGATGTTTTTAATCCTCTAATTTAAAAAAAGTAGTATAAAAGACGCTTTGTACAACTGCATGACCCTAGTTCCAAAAAGAGTCGGAATCTTCAGTAAACTGTGAATAATGAACACATTTACAACACAAACCATCAATACCATGTATTGAAAAACACAATTTAGAATTTGATGCATGCCATTAAGATGAAGGTGGTATATATATATATATATATATATATATATATATATATAAACACCAAACACACCACTGTGGAAAAAAGGAAATGATGAGCCAATATACTGTTATTTTTTGTGAATCCCCCAAAACGTCACCTTTGAAATTTGCATGAAGACACACCATATTGTACAAATGTTTTTATTTTCTTTGCAACTGTGGATCACATCAATGAAGAAATCCAGGCAACTCATGCAGAATAACTACATTTTTACTTTCCATAAACTTTTGCATATTTGCAAACAGATGGATGGTTCTGTATGATTTATAGAAGTTTTTGAATTACGCAGCTTATTAATACATAATATCTTTTAAAAAGTCAGACAGAAGTCTGACAGTGAGAAGCCTGCACATGTTGAGTCTAACGCAGGAGGAAGGTCTGTCCCCAGATGAACACACGCTTATGTCAACAGATGCATTAATGCTTACCGATGCTGCTTTGGAACATGTGATGGAAACTTGCAGTCCTCTGAAGTGTAGACATAATCACTGTCTCACCTTTCATCTGCTCTTTAGGTGACATAAACTGAGTGGGTGCTAGAGATCATTTCAATGGAAACTACCGTTCTAAGTCAAACTTTGGCTGTCGTCCCAACATCAGCAGGAAATGAGGCTGTAAATAAAATGAGAAAATCCGTGATTAAACCATTTCTAGAAAGTTCTCAGATGCCAGAGAACTAACATCCTCTTTTTCCTGGACAAAAGTTTGTGATTGTATCAGTTGTGTTGATTTTAGTGATACCAACTCAACCATGCAATAAAAAATGCACCATTTTCATTGAAATGGGTCTGTAAGCAGGATTCTGCACTAGAGGTGATACTGAACAGGTCACACATAAATTCAACCACATCCCTGAAATGACTGAAGTGATGATTTATGTTTATGTTACCGGGATCTTATCCACCATCGTCATTTCCTGAAGAAGAGCTCGTCTCTGTTTCTCTCAGTGAGTCTCCTTCCTCTTATCAACAGGATTTGAATACAAAAGAGTCGCTTTAGCTGGCATTTAGCTCACTTACATTTTGACTTTTGTTTTGAATGAAATGTTATTTTCTTTTTATTTGACAGCTTAAACCTTTTTTTAGTTTGACAAAAACCTTACTTGATAGATCCAAAGAATTTAAAGACACAAAAATGCAATCAGGTCTGTTTTTGTCTATCATGTCATTCAGTGGTTCTAAAACAGACTGATGACCTGTCCAAGGTGTATCCAGCTTTCCCCCAGTAATATTTGGGATTGGCTCCAGCAACCCTGTGACCTCAATGGGTTTAAAAAAAAGGATGAATGGAAGGATGGATGTCATTCAGTGTGTAAACATTTCAGTCAACCTTTAGGGCATCTTCACAGCTTGGTTAACAGATTTTCAGAAGAATTACCCTGTAAAAATCCAACATTTCAAATATAAATGTGAAATACTTGCATGGCGTTTTTCAATCTTTCTTGAAGGCCCAAGTTGCTTTACAGTCACACATTCACACACTGATGATGAACACTGACGCCAACCTTCCACTAGAGGTCAAATGGGTTCAGCGTCTTGCCTAAGAACACTTTGACACATGGGCAGGCAAGGGGGGAATCAAACCCGGAATCTTCCGATCAGAGGGCAACCGCCCTACCGCTGCACCACTGCCACCCAAAAGCTGTGATGGTTTAAGATGAATCCTGATCTTTGCTGGATATGCATCACTGGAACACAAAGACTCTGAAACAGAGACACATCCTCAGACTGATGTAAAAACATAGACCATACTTCCTGCTTTTAAACACATACATTTGGAGGATCTTTGAAGTTCTCAATGTTACTGTAGATTCAAAGAAACCTCCATGTTAGTGTCAAATTATGTCATTCATTATGTTATTGGACTACATCAAATAATTAACAAAATTACACCAAGTGTGAAAAAAAAGATTTTTTTTTACTTCCATCAGGAAAAAAGTTGATGGGATGAACATACATTTTGATTGGTTTCATCACTTTTTTGCCAAATCTGTCTAGTTGGTTTGAGGAGAAAGACAATTAGATTTAAGAACAGGAGTGTGCCCTGCAGGAGGAACGTTTCTTAGCTCCTCTAGTTTGTTGGATTCTCATTCAGTGTCTATCAAGATGGGAGCTGATTCATTTGTGGCTCTTTTTGTTTTGGCTGTTTCCCTTGGCAAAGGTATTATATTAATTAACATTAATGACAAAGAAAACTAAGTTTGATGAAACTGAATGGCTGAGGTCATGAGAAATGCAATGGAAGTTTCTAGTCAGTTGCACTAAAATGTCTTTGTTTTTAGTTTGAAGTTTAACATTTGAAAAAGAGAATCAAAACTCAGAACACACACAGCTTGGAAGGAAAAATGGGAAAAACAGAATCCATTAGTTAAAATATATACAGGAAGCTGGCATGAAAAATTGTTTCCTTGGTTTCTCCTAGAGTTTACTTTGACAAACAAAAAAACAGAGGGACTTTCAACATTATTGAAGTCTAATCTGGACAAGTTTCTTTTGCTTTACAAATACTTGACTCACAGGACAAATAGACTTCCAGCTGGATGGCTACAACATCATTCAATTGGACAGAGATGCTGTCAAAAGTCAGAAGTTAATTGGGTGCAGAGTTTGCATGGTTGTAAACAAATCCTGGGCTACAAATTGTACAGTGAGAGAGGCTGAATGCTGCAAAGACTATGTAATGATGACTGTATCATTCAGACCACTTTACCTCCCCAGAGAATTTTCACAAATACAACAGTGATATTGGTGTATGTTCCTGGCCCGAACTTCAATACAGCCACTGAGTACATTAAACAGAGTTACAACAGAGCTGTCACTCAAACAGGGAATCAGCCAGTATTCATACTTGGCGACTTTAACAGGTGTGACGAATTGGATCAAACAATTTGTGACCACAGGGTCAAGCGGACGGAACATACTGGATTTGAGTTTTGGGAACATCTCTGGAGCTTAAGTCTCTAAACCACGCCCACCACTTGGACGGTCAGACCACAATGTGATCTTACTGTTACCAAAGTATAGGTCACAACGTCACAACTAAAAACTGAGGAGACTGTGATAAACAAAAAACCCCATCAAGGTCTGGAATGAGGACACATCAGCAACACTTCAGGGCTGTTTTAAACTAACCAATTAGGATCTGGTTTTCAATGACTGTGGGAATGATCTGGACAAACTTCCTGAAGTCCTCAACACTGACATCATGTTTTCTAATGAACATGTAACACTAAAAAACAAGTAATGATCTACACAAACAATAAACAGTGGGTTACTAAAGAGATGAAAAAGTGTCTAACAGAGAAGGAAAGAGCTTTTCTCCAGGGTGACAAAGTAAGAGTGAGAGAACTCCAAAAAGAATTCAGAAGGCAGGCTGCACTGGCAAAAAGCAGACAATACATCTGGGAATCTCCAGGAGGCATTGCAAGCTCTGAACTTAATGATGGGCCGAAAGACCAAACTCCCAACCTTGAACTGTTCAGATAATCAGATAATCCGTATAAATACTACATTTCAGTAAAAGAAAGCTAAGCAAAAGTTGTTAAAAGTAGTTATGTGATGTTTCATGTCAAGGCTTCAAGGCTTCATGTGTCGCGTAGAGAGGCTTACTACATCTAGGGGAGGAGCCGAAAACAATGACGTCTGAAGCTTCGTTGCCTGACTGATCAACACGTCCTCATCAAGTGGTTCTGATTGTGCAGCGGGTTTGACAGCTGCATGAATTCCTCGGGCTCTGTTCATAACATGGGTGTTGGATGAAGAATTACAGTCAGTGAGAGTTTGGACAGAGATAGAGATAGTTTGGAGATAGAGTGGAGATTTAGAGGAATTATTATTATTGAATAAAACAAATAATGTGTCCCTTAAACACACAGGTCTGATCTCAGTGTCAGAAAAGCAGGATCATTGTCATTGGGGATGAGTGCTGAAACTTGGTGCTAAGTCGGTACCGATGCTTTGTTTCAGACGTGTCAATCACTTGTTTTTCTCTTTTGCTGTACAATTCTAACAAATCGTTTTACCTTTCACATGGTTGTGGGTGGGCTCATATGAATGGCTGTGGTCATGAGGGTGCACTGAGCTTCAGTTCAAAAAAGAGAAGCAAAGGAAACTGAGTAAAGACAGAGATGCAGGGCTGCAGTGACTGTCAGAAAGAATGAAATAAAACATCTTCAGCACATGCATGTGCTCTCCTTCACTCTGTGATACTGCTTTGTCACATTTATAGGCTTTTGGAAAAACTGGCTCTTTATTTTATTTTTCATTTTTGAAGCACCTGTTCCACCCTTTAGAGACCAGAGGAGTTTTAGTCAATCATAAATCTTCATTTATACAGCACTTTTTATACTATATTTCAAATAAGTGTTAATTACACAAAGAAAAATATTATTTAACAAGTAAATGAGTTTATAGATAGGGTCATTTCATTTCATTTCATAAACGTTATATGGTTTTATGTTTACTTTTAATATTTGATAATTCTGCAGTAGATTTCATGTTAGAGACTCTAACTAGTCCAATATGAAGAAAATGACGTAATTTGACACAAACACGGAGGTTTCCTTGAATCAACACTAAGGACTTCAAAGATCCTCTGAATCTATTAGTGTTTAAAAACAGGAAGTATGGTCTATGTTTTTTTTGTCAATCACATGATTCAAACAGACGTGTCTCTGTTTCAGAGTCTTTGTGTTCCAGTGATGCATATCCAGCAAAGATCAGAGGAAGAGCAGAACTGCAGTCAAAGACAGTCAAAAGACAAAACTGTCTTTTCGAACTCCTTTGTCCTCAGACACAAACACTACTGATCAAACTGGGATTTATCTCAAACCAACACAGTTTATATAGATAGCACATGTTCAATATTATGTTCCATTGGAAATATTTTATTTACTTATTTAAACTTTAACTGTGAGCACCCTCTTCTTGATCTTTAGAGTAATTACACACAGACCTTTTTTTTACATTTCACCATGACATGGAAACTCACATAAATTAGAACTTCCCTAAATTTGTTTACAAAGGTCGTTTGTTTCTTTTAAATTTAAAACAGTTCAAAATATCAAGAAAATGAAAAAAAAAAGTGTAATTTTTTAGCAGGTGTTGTGTTTCTGTGAGTGTAAATCCTGTCCATGAGAGGGAGGATCACTGAGAGGAAGACGTGAAGACAGTGAGTTACTGCAGGGACATATGAAGGAACTGATGCAGCTCAGGAAAAACGTCTCCAGATTGGAGGATATTGTCATTTTCAGAGACGTTATAGAATTTCTGACCTTCACCTTCAGTCTAGGGGTGGATTTCTTTTCTGGGTGTCCTGGACTGTCTTTTCAACATGAACTGTTTGATATCAGAATGCTGGTGACATGGAGGCTGCTCTCCGTGGTGCTGAAAGCTTTGGCTTCTCTTTGACAACTGTCAAACTGGACTATGGAGAAAATCTGAACATAAAACAAGACTAAATTGATGTATATATTTAGAAGCGTACTTCAGCATTTTACTTTTGTTTTCCACCTTAACCCTTGCCCGCTATTTGGCCTCACAGCAAACTGAGCCTCTTTGAGCAGCACTACTTCAACCAAGACAACAAGATCTCGTAATAGCCAGCTTGTGTTAAATGTTCAGTCCATAAGCCTCGCAGTTTTTGTTGTTATGAGACATGTACTACTTAGTTTTTACTTGGTATTAGTACCGAACTGAAACTCTGAAACTCGTGGCGATGAGTGGGGAAATCCGTGTTTACTTCTGCATGGGAGAAAACGGAGCTGCAGTGCAGACTGTTGTGTACATAAAGCATCTTAGCCACATTCAAGCACTCTCCATCCAGTAATGCTACGTCATCATCCTGAAATGTTCCTGGAAAGAATTGGCTTTTTTTTACTCTTTGATTTTAATCTCCGTTAAGGCTCCTCAACCGCTTAAATGCTATGAGCAATGCTGAAAAGAAAAACACTATTTCCTCTGTCATACATTTATAAGTCTATTGGCTAAGTCACATACATTCAATTTTTTATACTGTAAAATATTTTATTGTGGAAACCAGACAATTTTTGACTTTTCCCTTGAAAAACAACTTGACAGGCCTTAACATTTCCTGTTCTTCACTGCCCTCTCCTGCTTCTGTTTGGTAGTATTTTCCCTTTTGGTTCTGTTGTTCCCCTCTCCGTATCTTTCCTCCACAGGTGTCCAGAATGAGAATGGGCATCTTGGCACACCTACAACCCATCACACCAGCAGACCGTTTCCTCCAGCTTTTCCCTGCCAGTCCGTCTGCTTATCTCAAGTGGAATTGAGCCCATGTTTGAGTCTGCTTCCCTGGCCTGTTACTCTTAACAGCACATGAACCGACCATGAAGGGGGTTACACATGGGCTGCATCATTTAAGCGACCACTTTCAATGAAAAGTCAATGAAAATGTGCATAGACATCCGAAATTCTGCTCTACCCTTTGCGTGCTTGTTTGAATTTGCTTATTTACTGGAATTGCTTGTACACTGGGTGAACCTGGTTGGACTATGTTCTCAACACCCTTCGGGGACCCCCACATCTCTTGCTCGTCCCTCCTCTAGGTAGGGGTGGCTGGCTTCTGCCGTTCTCTCTCCTTGATCTGTGGCGGTTGCCTGGAGCTTAGGGTTGGGCCTCCATTGGTGGGGGCATGGTGGGCAGATGCTCAGAACTCATGGGTGGTGGTGGGCGGCTTGTCTGGTGATGGGGGTCCCGCCCTGGGCCACCTTGCGCAGTGGGAGGGCTGTTCTTCTAGCTGGGCCTGGTCCTGCGGGCTCTGGTCTGGCTACTAGACCGGACTGCCCGGCAGGCAGATCTCCTCTGTCGGCCCTACAATACAAGTGGTAGTGGGGCCTGGTCACCGCTGCTGCTTCGGCAGGGGTCTTGATGTGGGATGATCGAGAACTCTCCCTCTTTTTAATTTTTTTAAATTCCATGACCCACCTTAGCTTAATATAAACATTCACCTGAGCACGGGTGTCAGCTTACCTGACCAGCTTATAGTATAGGTGACAGAATCAAATGCTTTACATGTGTTGGCCTGTACACACGTGGACAAAATTGTTGGTACCCCTCAGTTTAAGAAGGAAAAACCCACAATTCTCACTGAAATCACTTGAAACTTACAAAAGTAACAATAAATAAAAATTTATTGAAAATTAAATAATCAAAATCAGCTATCACTTTTGAATTGCTGATTAACATAATTATTTAAAAAAACAAACGAATGAAACAGGCCTGGACAAAAATGATGGTAACCATAACTTAATATTTTGTTGCACAACCTTTTGAGGCAATCACTGCAATGAAGCGATTTCTGTATTTGTCAATGAGCGTTCTGCAGCTGTCAACAGGTATTTTGGCCCACTCCTCATGAGCAAACTGCTCCAGTTGTCTCAGGTTTGATGGGGGTCTTCTCCAAATGGCATGTTTCAGCTCCTTCCACAGATGTTCAATGGGATTCAGATCTGGGCTCATGGACGGCCACTTTAGAATAGTCCAACGCTTTTCTCTCAGCCATTCTTGGGTGTTTTTGGCTGTGTGTTTTGGATCGTTGTCCTGTTGGAAGACCCATGACCTGCGACTGAGACCAAGCTTTCTGACACAAGGCAGCACATTTCTCTCCAGAATGCGTTGATAGTCTACAGATTTCATTGTACCTTGCACACATTCAAGACACCCTGTGCCAGATGCAGCAAAGCAGCCCCAAAACATGACTAAGCCTCCTCCATGTTTCACCGTAGGGACAGTGTTCTTTTCTTCGTATGCTTGGTTTTTGAGTCTATGAACATAGAGTTGATGTGCCTTACCAAAAAGCTCCAGTTTGGTCTCATCTGTCCAAAGGACATTCTCCCAGAAGCTTTGGGGCTTGTCAACATGCATTTTTGCAAATTCCAGTCTGGCTTTTTTAGGATTGTTTTTCAGCAGTGGTGTCCTCCTTGGTCGTCTCCCATGAAGTCCATTTTGGCTCAAACAACGACGAATGGTGCGATCTGACACTGATGTACCTTGGCCTTGGAGTTCACCTTTAATTTCTTTGGAGGTTGTTCTGGACTGTTTGGATACAATTCGAGCGATCAGTCTCTTCAATTTGTCATCAATTTTCCTCTTGTGGCCACGTCCAGAGAGGTTGGCTACTGTCCCGTGGGTCTTGAACTTCTGAATAATATGAGCCACTGTTGTCACAGGAAGTTCAAGCTGTTTAGAGATGGTCTTATAGCCTTTACCTTTAAGATGTTTATCTATCATTTTTTTTCGGATGTCCTGGGACAATTCTCTCCTTGGCTTTCTGTTGTCCATGTTCAGTGTGGTACACACCTTTTCACCAAACAGCAGAGTGACTACTTGTCTCCCTTTAAATAGGCAGACTGACGATTATGAGTTTGGTAACACCTGTGATGTCAATTAAAGGACACACCTGAGTTAATCATGTCAGTCTGGTCAAATAGTTTTCAATCTTTTATAGAGGTACCATCATTTTTGTCCAGGCCTGTTTCATTAGTTTTTTTTTTTAATAATTGTGTTAATCAGCAATTCAAAAGTGATGGCTGATTTTGATTATTTAATTTTCAATAAATTTTTATTTATTGTTACTTTTGTAAGTTTCAAGTGATTTCAGTGAGAATTGTGGGTTTTTCCTTCTTTAACTGAGGGGTATCAACAATTTTGCCCACGTGTGTATGCATTGTGTGTGTGAGGTGTGGTTGTGTTGTCAGCAAGTTGATAGGTTTGTATGTGAAGACTCTTTGGAGCCAACAGGTATTTTTGTAGCATCTGAGTGTGTGGACAGGCCCTGCCCATTTTAGACAAATATTCACACCTGATTGTAACAATTTTAAACTCTCAGCATCTTGTTGCCTGGTGTTTTGTGATTCCACCCCAAACCCCCATCATCCCTCTCTCTTCTTTCCTCTTCTTTTTTCCGTCTGGTTCAACAAAAAAACAATACAGACATACATACTAACATAAAAAAGGGGTTTATACAAATATACCCCGATTGCAATGGTACAATCTGTCTAACACAAGAGGCTCTCAGCTCATATCTGATAGCTCAGCTGTTGGACAAGACAAGTAAAAAATAAATAAAGAAAAAAAATGTCTGATTTTGTTTTTATAATTCACTTTGTGCATTTAATCTGGAATTAATTAATAACAACATACATAATACACACTTATATGAATTTAAAACACATTTTTTACATTAGTTATTCTCTGCATAATATCATATTGTTTATAATAAATTAAATAAAGCAACAAAAAACAGGGAAACAAAAACCTGAAGAACAGTCTGGGTGCTGACAGAGGCTCTTTTTAGTGAGCCTGGGTAACCTGCTCAGAAAAGCCGCACCTATTCTGTTCAAATCGCAGGTTAAACACCCCGACCCTTGAGACTGTCAATTTGCTCAACAAGTGATGTAATGTAACAAGGCCTCGTTTCTATCGGTCACGTGATTTGCAGTCTACTTTAATCATTACTGAGCGACACTTGTGGTTAAAAACAACCGATGCCGTGTCAGGAAGGAGCTGTTGAGCTGGACATCTCTACTTGCCTGGACCTCTTCCCCCACCCGGACAGCAACGTCTCCTTCAATAAATCTTTTGTTTACAATTACCCATCAACCTCTTTTCATTTGGCTATGACACAAATATTTCTTAATTTATCAAAAGTAAAGCACTATTTAATTTTTTTTTTTTTTTTTTTTTTTGGTGAAAGCAACTTGGATATGTGACAGTTGCAGTGCTAAGTGTTTTTATCATTAAATAAAATAAATGTCACCATTTTATTACATTGAAAGTAAAAAATTGCTCTGGTACAGTCTTCTACCAGATATATCGCAATATGTATCGTATCGTGAGACACATATCAGGATACGTATCGTATCGCCAGATTCTTCCCAATACACACTCCTAGTAATAGCTATTTATTTTGCTTCTTGGAGCCAGTGGGTACTTCCTGTTGGGAATTCAAGGAGGGAGTGATAGTTCATTCTCTTAGTCAATGGACTGGAAGCAGCTCCCCAATCCTTCCATTTAGCATTCTCTAAAAAGTCTTGTCCTTGTAGGGGAGGGATAGGGAAATTGTTTGCAATTCATTTTGGGGGTTTGTCTCCTTGGCAATTGTACGGTTTCCTTTGGTTCCTGCATGGTTCTGTTCCCTCTCCCTAAGTTTTAATCACACTATAGATAAAGGGTTCTTTGATGATTGGGTTTGAGTACTACTTAGTGAGCAATGCCTCAAAAAAGAGGAAAATCTGTACTTGGGTTTGTATTTTGTACAAACAACCAAAAAGAAAAACTACTTTGGTATTGACATGTGGATGATGTGGTTAGCAGGTCTAGTCAAAAACCAACCTAGAGGAGAAGCTTACTGTTGCCGTTTGTGCTTGTCCGGAGGTTTGTAAAATTGTGTCATATACTTTATTATTCATATATTTAAGAGGTTTCTTTTTTCCTTCTACTAGCTGTCCCAGGTCCTGGCTAAGACCAAGAATCCAAGAGACCACATAGCAGCACTATTGGAGAGCACCATTTTTACTCGTTTGAACTTTTGGAGTCTGGGTTTAGAACAGGATGTTAACGGAATGGTAGGCATGGTGCTGTGGTGTGATAAGTAATCTGAAGAAATGTTTTAGGGTTTTAAAATACAAACCTTGTTTCTGTACTCTACTAGATCCTCAACAGTTATCTCAAGGTAATCAAAAAGATAGAGCTGCTCTTTTAAGAATTCAAATCATTATTATTCATTTTGACATTGAAATAATCCCACTTTCTCTATCACAGAGAGTGGGGCATGATTTTTCTGCAAACCGCCATGTCACTGCCACTGGGTTCCCATTTAATAGTGAATGTTCAATGTTCTGAATTCATCTCTGTACGTACTTTTGAAGGTAGAGTTGTTGGACACATTCATTCATCTTTGATACCATTTTGTATCCGGAGTCTACCAGCCACTCATGGGTGAAGGCAGGAGACACCCCTGGTCACGTCGCCAGTCTGTCCAGTCAATCACATGCACACCTGGGGACATTTTAGAGTAACCAATTAACCTATAAAGCATGTTTTTGGACAGTAGGAGGAAGCCAGAGTCCCTGGAGAAAACCCACACATGCACGGAGAGAACATGCAAACTCCACACAGGAAGGTCCCTCAAGCCGGGAATTGAACCAGGGGCCTTCTTGCTGTGAGGCAAGAGCGCTAACCACTGTGCCACTGTGCAACTTGTACACACATAAAAATAAAATGTTTTTCCTTGCATACTGTAAAATCCCCTACAATTGGAGGAATAGGGAGAAGCCAGAGGGGTAGGTCTGTTTTCTCAACCGGTTTTTTTGTGATATCAAGATAATGATGTGGTTTTTTTGACTCTCTCTCCCTTTCCTGCACTGAGACGCCGAGACTTGATCTGATTGAAGTTCTTTTATTTTGGGTCATAACCAACACCTTACAGTTTACAACTCACAACAGCAGCAAAAGAAACACTCTTTTTATTCATTTTTTTATTTATTAGTGGAGCTCCTTCAGCGCCTTCATTCCGTCTCATGCACCAGCCCCTCCCTTTAATTCCTTAAAAATCTGCAGACCCTCCAGGGCCTTTGTGAAACGTCCATCAGGAGCTGTGTTGTTTGGATTGAAGGTACAACAAGAGTCTCCAAACATGCTGCATACTCGACCTCTCGGCGAGAAGCATGTCCAATGTGATTCTATTCTGGACTATTCTTTTTTTTTTTTTTTCTTGGGAGAAATAAGATTATTACAAGATGAGTATTCACACTCCACATTTACTCCTGCTTTGATTAGATCAGCAATCACTGGTCAAATACCTTCTTTTCATACTTCTTGTCTGATCTGTAATTATTTCTCCTCTCAGACATTATCTTCTCACCAATTAAACGCCAATTTACCAAAAACGCAATTCACACACAGAACCACAGCTGGTTTGTTAAAAAAAACCGAGAGAAAAACAGGATAAATCAGACAATAACTTTCAACAGTTCTCTCAAAACTAAACAAAAGCACAAAATACACCACGCAACAAACACTAAACCAAATAAACCATTTCACTAAAATTAATCCTTTAATATATAACTATTACAGTTTACTTTCATGTTTTTCTTTTCTTCCCGTCTCTCTGTATCTCTCTCACACACATACTCGGTCGACGCGCCTCCTGCGCCAGCAGAGTTGTGCGCAGACGCGCAGCTACTGCGTCAATTCACTCACACTCTGTGCTATTTCTTTGCACTCTTTACAAAGGAACATTACAAAACAAAACAACATTTCTATTCTAATTTTGAGATAGTCAGAAATTTAAAACATATATTTAATTATTATTATATTTTTCAGCCATTTAACCGCTTCTAATGTTCAGTATTTTTATTTTTCCTTTTTGAAGTCACTTATTGATTTTTTTTCTTTTTATTCCCAACATTTGGAAAGAATTCATTTGCCATTGAATCTAAATGTCGTCCATCGTTTGAGCATTTGGGCAAATAGGCGGATAACCCAAGATGTTTACTTCCCATATATTTAAAATCGTTTGTTTTAGGTGAATCCTCTTTTGATTCAGTGTTTCCCAATTTTGATCAGTTGTTGAAAAGTTCTTTGACATGTTAAAACAAGTCAAGAATCCTAAAATACAAAGAAAAAAAAAGTGTTTTTTGATCGGTGTGGGTCTTTATAGGAAAAGAAAAGTACAGGACAATCTGCATTTTTCCTCAGCAGAGGGCGCTAAAGAGCCTCATAAATTTATTCTCTCATTTTTATATATATATTTTCCTTTTTCCATTTTTATTTTGTATTCATTGATATATCTATGTATTTCTTTTTATTTAAACAGCAACACCGTTTTAGAATAAATAAAATGTTGAAGTTGTTATTGATTGTCATTGTTTATAACATTTAATTATGAATCTAATTGAAATAATCTGTCAGGACATTATTGGTCAATTGTTGTTTTGTTTTTTTTCTTTAGAGCTGTTGCGTGTTTTTTCTTTCTTTTTTCCTTTTTTTTTTCCAGGGTGGTAGTGCTTACGCAAACTGCGTAGCTTGTCCTCGTTTCGGACTCACGAATACGACGGTCACACAGTTCGGTGCTCCGCCGGCGCCGCAGTCGGAGCCGACCAGCCGCCCGCTCCCTGACCGGCGCAGAATGAGCGGACCCGGCGCACACTGAGCGGCTGTCAGGGCTGGACCATGTCGGTTCCTTTTCCCAGAACCGACACGTCCGGGAGGACAACTGCTGTGTTTTGGGTTTGGCGGAGCCGCGCGCCGCTGCTCCCTTTCCCCAGCAGATTAAGCGACAAACCGGATGATGGGAATGACAAAACCATGGTGGAATTAATACCGAACTGAGAACGGCTTAATCCCTGACAGACACCAAAAAACACCGCTTACTAGAGGTAAGGAGCCGGCATAATGCAGCGGAGCTGCGGATGCACCGCGCGGATGGAGGTGTTATCCGGCAGGATGTCATATGGATCAGATGATGAGATCCTTCCTCCGCCCTGAAGCTCTCATCCCAGCGCAGAGGCGCAGAGGTGCAGGTGCAGTTCTGACTGAGCAGAGCCTGAAAATGAGGCTGACTCAGAGTTTCAAAGACATGAAGAGTGGGGACCCTTCTCCCTGATATCTGCCTGCACAGGCCGCCCGTTCCTGCAGACTAAAGCTCATTCTGCTCGAACAGCCTTTATATTGTCTTCTCTAGCGAAGACAGGCTTTAAGACTCAATTATGGACCTCATTAAGCAAAAGTAATATTTTGGCATTTTTGCCTTTTCTTAAGTTCACCATATTCAAATATTTTGTAGCTTTTTATAATGCTGTTTGGCATTTAACTGTGTAACAAATGGGTTTCCTCCGTTATTTTTACTGTAAGAGTCTAAATGCAGTCAACATGCAAACACAGAGTTTTATAGTTTGTTATGTTATTACAGTGTTTTAGTATTTTTGCTGTTTGGCCTCTTTTTTATAAAATAAATAAGTAAAAAAAACTATAGCTGTTTAACAAAACAGAAACACGCACATGTGTTTTACTGCACTGTCTCAAAGCTGAAGTGTAGTATTTAGGTTTGCATTGTTTTAAATATTCCTCCATACATACTTTTTAGCTTTAGTATGTTCAATTCATTATTGTTTTTTGTTTATCCACCTTACGCTGTCCTCTAACCATGATGTTCAGCAAATAGTTCGACATTTTTTGCATTTGTATAATTTTTTTTGTATTTTTTTTGTATTTTCCTGTGCTTTCAGTTGTTTTTACTTCGCCTTGTGAAGTGGATCTAATGCTGGCATTGCTGTCATAAAATGCATAAAACACATAAAATGCTGGCACAAAATATTGAATTGATTTAATATTGCTTATGAATATCATACGTAGTTGTACTATTTGTTGGTAGTTATCTATTTTGCTGTTTGAAAAGGTCATATTGTGAGAAAGAAGAGAACATGGAGAACATGTAAACAGAGAGCTCTCAGTAAACGGTGGCGGGGTCATTCCACACCAACAGTCCCACCCACAACACAGAGGTGGATTTCTAGATGTTGGCTAAAAACAGCATAATCATAATTGAAAGACCACTGGGAACAAACAGACCAGACACATTTTTTAGCTACCGATCAGTTGCATTTACTTTTACATAAGTATTGTTCAAGATTTTTCTGTCACTATCAGCCTGTATAGCAGTTTGATGATGTGAAGTATTTAGGTGTGTCGTGAGCAAGTTATCAGTATATATTAGTGCAAATAGTGAAATGTGTGGTAAGAGTTTTAAACAATTTCCCCTGAAAAAAAGTTTGTGTAGTACTATGTAAAACAGCCTAATGCAAATTAAATTTAGAATTATCATATCATGTCATTATGTAGCAGTGTAAGGCAATACTGCTGAAGTTTAAGTAATATTCTAATTATTTAATACATACATGACTTACTGACACACATTTCCTATCAGCCTTTATAGACATAAACAAGTTTGCTTCTTATGTATTCTTATAAAGAGCGCTTTGTGCTTATGCAGAGCCAGTATGTGTCTTCTCTGTTCTAGTAGGCTTAGTGCAGTCTTTTTAACCTACTTTTGTTTGGCAGCACTTTTTGTTTTAGCTTCTCTGAAGCACACAGGCCTCAGGTTCTCTGTTTGTTCTCAGGTCTCTCTTTTTTTCTAGGTAGATGGCCTAAATTTGTATTTTTATGGACTAAACTATATATAGTTATGTGTATATTCTCTAATTAATGTGAAATACTATTTTTGACATTTTGTCATGTACATTGTTATGTGTACTTCTGCAGAAAGAGTATTTCACCGCAAGTTTCATCACGGTTTTTCTGTTCAGATGTTGTGTAATGCATAAAAATTCACTAATGAGAAGTCTGGAAGATGTTTACTGTCCTGCAAAGGATTTGCATGTTCAGTCAAGCAGTGAACATTCAGGTGAAGTAGAGCGCAAACAGAGACTTTAATCCTCACAGATTTCACTCACGTTCCTGTTGGAGGTGCTTCCTGTTCTGCCTGTGGGATGGGACGAAAGGGATATTAATTCTCTCCATAGTGCATCACTGATTCTCAGGCTGGGCGGCACAGTGAAACTACTAATCCCTCCGTAATCATGGCTTAATTTTGCCAGAGCTATGATTTGTTTTACCTTGCTTTTGCACCGTGGTGACAGGCAGTTTAAACAGGAAGCTGCAGTCACGTGAAAGTTAAGACTTGCTCAAAAATCCTCTGATTATGGCAGATTTTAGTGTTAAGTGAGTTCAGCTTTCAGTGAACGACAGCGAATAATCTTTTAGTTTTGATTATTTTTATTTAAAAAAACAACTCCATCAAATCCAGAAGATTTAAAAACGGAAAGCGGTCGTTTGACACATTGGTTAATATTAAGCAGATAGGAAGACAATTTATCAGCTTCGCGGTCAGCGCCATCTTGGCTGTGAATGACATCATCAAACGATGGACTCTCTGACAAGTGTGGGAGAAGAACTGGAGCATGAGGAGGTTAAAAATATGACATATTTATAGAAAATCCAGACATGATGGTTTTATAAATGTTAGTACTTTTTGTTACCTTGGATGTTTTGAATCCAGTCTTCCCAGCATCTTTCTATTCATTTCTGTCATTTTCAAAGGAACTGAAAAGGTGTTTTCAGAGCTCTGAATAGACTTGATCTAATACATGGACAGGAACACATTTTCAGTTGAATGGAGCTCCCAGGTCACATGACCAAACCGCACCCACTAGTCAAAGTAGAGTGACTCATAGTGTCTTTAGAACACTAATCGAAAACATGTCATTTAGAGATTAGTATGATGGATATTTGAAAAAGAAATGTTTATTTTCCTCTTTTGTTCATGCAAGTCTCTGCATGGATAGAAGAGTTCAGTTAAAACCAGTATTTCTGCATTTTAGAACGGGCATAACATGTGGCTCCATCGCAATAGAACAGAATCAACCTGTGAAACTTGTATCATTTATAAGTAATTAATGCTTCATGTCAACACATCATGAATCATAACTTTAGTAATGGGTTCTAGTTTAGAGTGTTAAAAAACGAATCAAATGAATCACGCTTTTGAATTGTGATTAGTCACGATTAATCATAAGTTGTTACCAAGTACATTTTATACAAATATATGCGGCATTTGAACCAAAAAACGACCAGAGAGATCAACGCCCATATAGCTCAAATGTTCCATGTTACCCAGGCTTCTTTAAAATAAACCTTTTCCTTCATCTTCTACACAAAAGCAGTAAGAGGTGAACTTTCTCTCTGAACAGATGCTTTCTTGAACCTATCGTGACAATCAGCATGTATATATATATAAATGTATCCTCTCCTTTGCTGCAGCAGTCATGGTCTGCACTCATTCTCGTGTTATTGTGACAACGGGCCACCAATCAAGTTGTCTACTTTTTGTAAGAAAGCAATCTAAGCGGAACAAAATACAAGAATAAAGTATTTAAAAATGGATTGACTATTTGTTTCTTTGTATGCGACCATGGTATAAGTGAGAAAATTATGGAGAGAAAATCGTATCACCCCGATAATTGTTGATTTGCCGCCACGTTTTCCCGCCGCGTTCCCCACGCTTCTTAAGGAGACCAGACCAGACCAGAGCGGCAAACCCCCCACCCCACCACCCAGGCACTTATACAGTCAATGAACGGAGCTCTGGTCGGCAAATAGCAGATCCTGCTTTTGTCATGGTCACATACCACATACAAAAATGAAATATAATAGTAATACTTTATTCTTGTTTTTTTTTTTTACTTTTAAATCATTTTTTATAAGAAATTGGTTTGATATGTGGTTTGATCTGTGGTGTGGCACGTTATGACCACAGAGTCTGCACTGACCTCACTCTGCTGCAGCTGATGTATGAAGACTAACTAGCGGAAGAAAGTGGCACACCTGTTAAATGTCTTATGATCGAAAGATCATTTCAGAGGGGAAGTTCATCTCTATTCCGCTTGTTTTTGTCCAGACAATGAAGCTAACGTTTGTTCCTGAGACACAAAGTCCACAAATAGTTTCACTGTTATCGGAAGAAATATCCACCATTAACTCTGATCACTAAATATTTATTTCAGTAATTAATCATAAAACAATTCATTAACAAGTATTCACTCTGGATCAAGCAATAATGCAAGTAAGACAGCGAACAAAGGATTTCAAATCCAAGTCAGCATTGGTGTTGATAGTAAAATGTGACAGAGATCCTGGCATGTCCATCAGAGAGACTTAAAGGACAGAGATCTTTTCCACTGTCTTGATGCTTTAATAAACAGTAGAATAATGTAAGTCCACCTATGTTCCAAGTTTCTGTTGTTCTGGTTACCAACTATTATTGCGCTGGCCTCAATCAAATCTTCAGGTACTTCTTCTTTAGGTGTCCATTATCATTTTTTGATGGACACCCTCCATCAGAATCGAGTACTTTACCAAATATAAGTTTAAATAGTAAGAAAATTCACTGACCAGCTACAATGAAGTTAATTTTACACCTATTGTCCCTACAAATTAAAAGCTCATCCTGCTGCTTTTGGTGTTTTGTGAAGTTAAGACTATAATAAACAACTGATAAGATAGATATTGTAATGGAAAAATACTGTTTCTTGTTACAGCCAGTTTTACAAAGTGAACCTGTCGATAGTTTAACAACCATCCAACTCTTGATGGTGATCGTCAAGCAGGAAAGCATTGTGTCCCACTTTCAGAGTCTGACCTGACTGAGGATTCAAACTCATAATCTTCTGGTCTCTGTAAATAGTAGAAGCACAGTAAAGAGCATCACCAGACGGCAGCCCTGCTGTGACGCTGATGTTCACAGATACAGGTTTTACATTAGCTTATGGGACTCCTTTCTGCTCTGGATTTAATCTTCTAAAGGGATGGATCTGTTACCAAAATGTAAAGATTTGTTTGTTTGAAAAGAATCTTTGAAAATACCTTCTCAACTCTGCTCCCTTCTGCTGCAGAATTTTATAAAATACATGTTCTAATAATCTGTGTTTAGTCCTCCAATATCATTACCTAGAATGCTAGTTTTTCATGCTAATCATTGCTCTTTTAGCAAAAATTATTGCATTCTTTTAAAGTCTGTTTTAAATTTTGGTTAAAAAATGCTTTGCTGTCTGTAATTCTTCTCATCACTTCATCTCTTCAGAATAGATTTTTTGTCATTGGGGGTTTGGTTATTGCTGTTGCTAAATGCTGTAAGCTTCATGATGGGCAGGTTGGCCTCTCGAGTAATACCTTCTCTAAGGCATCTCAGCGGATCTGCAGTCTATAAATAAAGCCACGTGTCGCGGTGCTCTAACATAACCCAGCCTAAGCCTCATCTTGAGATCTATGGGAATCGACACAGAACTTGTTGTAAGTCTTGGACAAAAGCATTAGTAGCTTGTTGGTGGGCTGGGTTTGATGCTGTTCCCATCAGACATCTCTCAGACCAGAGACAAGTCTTTGAGTCATCAGCTCATAGCACCTCTTACCTGCATGTTCATGAATCACCCTGACACATTTTGCTCGCCATATAGACTCCAAAGGATCATCTAATTACTCATCCATCCTTTCATGAGTGGCTGACCGTTTGAAGGTTTGCTGTGGCTGCTGCAAAGATTCATTAGGTTTGTTGTTTGACATGGAAAGCAGAGATCGATGGAGAATTGTCTGTGCCAAAACACACTTAAGGAATTGTAAATTCATGTTTCATTGGCATCTAATTACTTGAATTTACACCTTGTGCTGTAAATCATTACAGCTTCAGAACATTCAGCTTGTTTAGAATATTCCTAGTGTGATTCCTTATTGCTATTAGGATATATTCTAAGTGGTTTTATACAAATGTATCTAAAAAAAAGACCCACCTTAGAAATATTCAGGATTTATGACTTTCTTAATTGTTCTCTTTTATTAATATTATTATTTAGAGCTATCAAATGACACTATTAACTTCTGGGTCTGTAGTATTTTTCAGAGATATTTAACTTGAACAGACAATGTGACCATTTCAGGATGTAATTGAGTTGTTTTAAGCAGGTTGTTCAAACATTTTTCAGAGTATTTTCAGATGTTGTTCAATTTAAATTTTCAGTTTAACATGAAGGAATATTTGGACACATTTTCTTTATTCAAACATTTTTTTCAAATTAATTTAGCATGTACTTGTTGTATTTATTATTACTCAGTGTTATTCCCTTTTGTGACTTTCAGACTCTTGGCTTATTAAGGATCTAAGGTTTATATCAGGATTTTAAAACTGTTATGCCTTCATTGGAATCTTGTTAACACTTTCTTGGTGACTCCTAATTGACCATTTTCAGTAGTGTTTGATTTTTTTTTTTTACCTCCTTTATCTGGTTTTTATATTAAAAATAAACATTATTTAGCTTGAGCTAAGATATTAAGAGCCATAATATATTCAAATGTTTTATATTTCGATTTTTCTGCACCTATTTAGCATATGAATTAGCATATATGGTACTGTCTAGCAGGTGTTAGTTTGTATTATTTTCGGCTCATTCAATGTTTAAATTACATTTAAAATGCTCAGAGTTAAATAGAATCTATTCAGATGGATTTTTTTAATCTTTCTAAGGCTAACCAGCTAACAAACCCTTCATCAAAATATTGTAGATTGTTTTACAAAGTCAGTCCAATTTGCAAGTTTTCGTTTTTTTTAACAGTTGTACAATTTTCTCCAATAATTTCGAAGATAGCATAATGTTGTATCTTTCAACATTTGGTATTTAGCAGTATTTTTTGCTTTTATATTGACCATTCCTTAAATAAAGAGTTTAGAGTTTATATAATGCAATATCCTAAGATAAAACAATTCCTTTTTTTTCTTTTTTTTTTTAACTCTGCAACTAAATATCTAGCATGCAATTAGCAGTTTAAGCATGCCAGACTGTGTTTTTTTTGTGTTTCTCAGCTGCTGTTTAAAGCTAGATTTTTTAACCATACTCTGCATTGTTGAGCTTTTTTCCTGTTTTGTGAGTTTCAAGACAATGAATCAAAGATTTTTGAAGAATTTTAGGATGAAATGGTTTTAGCAAGCCACATTTCAGTAAATACTTAGCCTGTCATTTTTATGTCTTTAGCCTTTCATTAGCTCTCTTACAATTTTTCCCTCACGCTCATGCTTTTTAACTTATAATATTTTCTTTATCATTCCGCATATTGCACCATTGCTGTTTATCCCATGGTTGTGTTTTCTTTTTTTTCATTTAGCATTTTAATGCGACTACAACGATTTATTTAAAATAAAACCTAACAAAAACCTTTTCAATTTTCTGTCACGTGGCTTTTTTTTTGGTTTTTTTCAAATGTATTTCTTCAGATATATATCTTCAGCCATTGTTACTTTATCCATTAATGTGTTTAGAAAGTGAAGAAGTGTTTTAAAAAAGGTTAGGAGTGTTGCAGAGTGATAGTGAGTGTTGCATGTTTGCATAAACACATGCTTTTACCCTAACATGCGACACCGAACCAGAGAATTGTAATTCACTGGTTGTGAAATATCATTGTCTTACATTTTTTTTTGTGTTTTGTTTTTATTTTTACAGGGATGGCATTGGACTTTTTTCTAAAGCAGTTTCCTGGAAACCAAATCTCGACTGTTTGCAGGTGAGTCATAAATGCCAGAGATGAAATAATTCAGTTTTAACACAAACAGAACTCAACTAACTTATACCTTGTTAAATTTATCTAATGTAACAAATAATATGTGACATTTTTATTCTGTAAGTGGTAGAAGTCAAGATTTGGGGGGGAAAGCATTCTAAAAAAACCACGATCGTATGTGGTCCACAAAAACTTAGTGAAGGCACAAAAAGTAAAATAATTTAATTTGAGTTTTGGGAAACTGTTTGACTCCAATAATCATTTGTGTGTGCTTTGTCCAAAAATGCAATTATTTAAGTTTAAAATATCAGTTATAGCTCCAAAGGATCAACAGCAGTTTTTTGTGCTTTGTTGTAGACATGCTGTGAACTCTACAAATTTGCACATTTTTTTTTTTTTTTTTTTTTAATATTTGCTTTGCTACATATCTGGAGCGTCATTAATCATTTTTTTACATTCACAAGAAAACAATGATTTGTGTAGTTTTGTTGAAATTGTACATTTGCGAGAGTTTACATATTTTGATTTTTGACTGAGAAAGTCACTATGCAAAATGCTTTAAGCAACTTTAAATGGGCCAGGAGTCCAGATGATGCTGAGTCAAGTACAACTCTGGAAAGGAAATCCTCTGGAAAGGGTTCAATTTAAGGTTTACCGCAGATTAGTTTTCAAAAATAAATCTTTGGGATTAGATCATAATTTTAGACACATATATGAGCAATGTAAGAAATGATTTTTGTGATTCCACCATTGTAAAAACTGTAATGGGTGGTCCTCCTCTCTCATGTTTCAAACAGGAAGTGCTCGCTTGTTCCAAGAGTCCCATAGACTTCCATGGAGATATAAACGGTTATTACTCAGACATTCTGTTAATCAGAATAAACATTCTTGCTCTTATTAATTTTTAACATACATGTTTTTTCATGATATTTTTTCTGTAGTTCAAGTTATTCATGTAATGACTGGCCAATCAGATGCCAATTAAAGTATGAGGTCCCACGCCAATGTTAGAACGTTAGAAAAGTTCGATTTTGTGTAGTCTGCTTTCAATGGCAGAGGTGTGAACTTCCAATTAGCTCACTCCTGACTGGTAAAAGTGGTTGCCATAGAAACAATGACTCAGACCAATTTGGACCAATCACTTCTTACTGATGTCATCTGGCTCCAACATGGCAGCATCCGTACTGGGAAAAAATGGCGACTAAATTGACTTCATTTGGTTGGAGCCCAAATGAAACAATTTTCTGTGGATGAAATCACATTCATTCGCTCCAGTAACAGTTAATGGACTCCACACATTTTGGATTTGTCATTTAAATTGATGGAGGTGTTTTTCATGGCAGCAACTCATATCTCTTATTTCCTCTTAGTAATTGTTTTGCAGGGCTTCGTGTGTCCTAAGGCTTTTGGTTAAAAAAAAAGTCAGAAATTTCAAAGAGATTAGAATGTTTTACTTTCGTTGGAATTTTTCTGCTAAATCATTTTTGTTGACTAAATGTCTCAAGGCTCCAACTACTCATTTTTCCTTACTGTCATCTGTTGACTTTTTTGTATTTTCTTTCCCTTCTCTTTTTGACAGGGCTCAGAAGCTGTTGGACTTGTCCTCTTGGTGTTATGTGTTTACTTTGCTCAATTAGGCCTTTTAAATTCAAAAATATGAACTCGCACACAAAAGGTTTTTCTTATTAGCACCAGGGAAGCTGAAACCATATTGTGTTGTCCTTTAAAAAAAAAACGGGTTTCTCTGTTACAGCTGCGTTTACTCAGAAAAGTACATTAAGATTTTAAAAGCCCCAGGAACACATTTTCAAGATGATCTCATGCATTTTGTAGTACAAAAGCTAAATTCCGATCACATTATAAAACTTGGATGTCTGCTCTCGGCTTTTGAAAAAAATAAAAACTCATTTTCAACAGTTGTGCCGAATCTGTTAATTTGCTGCAACAGACTCTGGAAAAGTGAAACACTTTGGTTCAGTCATGATTCATCAATGCTGTCCAGGCTATTACAACCAGAATTCATCCAAGCTATAATCCAGTTGTTCCAGACAATGCTGTTGAAAAAGATTGTGATGTAGTAAATATTCTGGGCGGCCACAAGCTTCCTGCTTCACTCCATTCTGATGCATCCACTTGCAGACAAATAGATCCATCCTTTGTTTCCTCATCAGAGCTGGAATCTGGATCAGAACTGTACGGCTGGATAACTCTGATATTGTTGATACCATTTTTGTTGAACCTATAATGTTATGTTGGGGTGTGAGGGGGTGTAAGCTAGCAGGAGAGACTGTAAACAAAGAACTCTCAACAACGTGGAGGGAAAGGGGTCAGGGTTGCTGCTCACCTATGGTCCCGCCCACAACTCAGGTGAATTTCTAATGAATTCTTGCCGCTCTGTGTCATTTTGACATTGAAAATGACAGTTTTTTGGGGTTTTTGCAAAAATACCCTAATCATTATTAAAAGACCACTGGAAATTATTTGAAAATTGGTCAAAAAATGGTGGGACTTTAAAGACACACTCAGTTCTGAATCTATATGGCACACATTTGTACTTTGCTTTCCAAATTACCCTGAATGCACACATGCTTTCTTTACTCCTATAACTCATGTACATTGGTCCATAAAATCCATGGAATGAGACATGAATAAACAAACGTGTAAAACGCGTCTTGAAAATGTGAGGAGACGAGAGCGGAGAAGAGAGTTCGCTTCGGGAAGTGTTGGGCAAAGAGCTTCCCACAAAGGAACGATGTCACACAGACCTCAGCACACATTTGTGGCAGCAGTTAATATTGTATGTTGTACTGTGAGAATGAAAATCTGGCTTGAAAGAGAAGCAAAGGGGAGAATGCATTCATGTGGAATAGAAACTGACTGCAGGCTGAAACGTCTTTCACAGGTGGATCAGGAATAGCAGAGATGTTCTGTCGTCTGAAGTCAAGTGAGACAAAGGAACACCGTTCTGTTTACATCAGGAATGTGGAGGGTTTTATTGTAGCAATATGGTAGTTATTAACATACGATAAACAATAGGAGATCAACCATAGCAATGCTGAATGGAAATGTGACTGCTAATAGGGATAATTGTGTAGACATGTCTTCTCTGCAGTTCCTGCTCTCAAGTCTCTTCTATGCATCAAAGTTAGTAAAACAGAATCATCTGTCCTGGTTCTGTGTGACTTGTAGTGCTAACCTGGGAAGAACAGCTCAAGCAGGTGATTACTGGAATTAGAGGAGCCCTTGATGGTGTGTTGCAGTGAGAGCTGACCATGCCCTCCAGGCAGAGAGCAACCTCAGATCCTTTGGGCTGTGTTCATAAGTCTCTGCAATGCTCTGCTGTCCTCTGCTGACCTCTCGCTCTTCTTGCTCTGATGATGCAGTACGTCAGGAGGCTCCCTGTGGTGGCTCCATAGAACGTCATCAGCAGATCCTTCTTCAGGTTGTTCTTCTTGATCACCCTCAGGAAGTGTAGAGCCAATGGGTTTTGTGGTGTTGAGTGGGAGATCGTTCTCTGCTGTCTCTGTAGTCACACTGATCCTCCCTGACATGAACCTGAGCATGGTAGTGATGATGATGTATGAGAGATGGGTCTGAGTCCAGTGATGTCTGAACCGCTGCTTAGCACAAGGGAACACTGGGGCTGAGATTGACAGATTGCAGACATTCAGTCAAGAAGTTCCTAAACCTCTGGCAGGTGAAGGGAGTCTCACATGTAGAAGTTTCTCTCAGGAATTCTGGGGCTGAAATGTCACTGATTCATGTGTGTCCTGTAAAGATTCATAGCAGTGAAAAAGATTTAAAAAGAAGTGCTGTTTTCCACATATGTACATTAGAAAATGCATACAAATTTGCATGTAGACATTTTTGCCATGCTTCTCCATATTTGAAATGTGCCCCAGTCTTTAAAAAGGCTCTGGGCCTCGTTCTAAAAGAAGCTTTACATACAATAAGGTTACAGAATGCAGCTGTTAATGTGCCACTTCAGAAGACCATAAACAGGAGCCATAAAACAATGGTTCAAGTAGCAGGAAAATCAGTTTAGAGCACTGGGTTTGTGCTTAGAGCTTTTAATTTGTAAAGGATCACAATGCCTTCTATTGCGTGAGGCTTGAAAAATATTTTTGATTAAATGCTAAAATATGGTGTGGATGTTTTCCCTGCATTCAAATAAAGGTAAATGTTGCTCAGGTGTCTTCTGGTGCATTGACAACATTTGAACTTCATTAAGGTCCCTTCTGACCTCGTCTTGTGTGACCAATTCACAAGTATGGGTGGAAGTACATCATCTTTAAACTGTCTTGTCTTTTTTTTCCCATGCAGATTAATGCCCGTGTCTCCACCATGGACCACATCATCTGCTGCCTGCTCGTCGTGGTAGCGACAGTGATGGTTGTCCATGCATGTCCCAAGTACTGTGTCTGCCAGAACCTCTCAGAGTCCCTGGGAACTCTGTGTCCCTCCAAAGGCCTTCTTTTCGTTCCTTCAGACATTGACCGGAGCACGGTGGAGCTCAGACTGGGAGGCAACTTCATCCTTCACGTCACACAGCAGGACTTTGCAAACATGAGCGACCTGGTGGACCTGACCCTGTCCCGGAACACCATCAGCTACATCCAGCCCTTTGCCTTTAGTGACCTGGAAACTCTGCGCTCACTCCATCTTGACAACAACCGCTTAACAAAGATAGGTCCTGATGATTTTCGAGGCTTGGTGAATCTACAGCATCTTGTCCTGAACAACAACCAGCTGGGGCGAATCCATGACAAGGCTTTTGAAGACCCAATGGGTGCTTTGGAGGATTTAGATCTTTCCTACAACAATCTGGTCTCTCTTCCTTGGAACTCGGTCAGACAGATGGTCAACCTGCACCAAATAAGTGTAGACCACAATCTACTAGAATTTATTCCAGAAGGAACCTTTGCTGACTTGGAAATGCTGGAGAGAGTGGACCTCGCTTCAAACCGTTTGCAAAAGCTTCCCCCTGATCCCATCTTTGCTCGGGCACAGGAATTACCGACCCTGAGTACACCGGACACTGCCCAGCTGTCTTTAAGCCTGGGTGGGAACCCTCTGCACTGTAACTGTGAATTGCTTTGGCTACGAAGGCTCGACAGGGAGAACGACCTGGAGACCTGCGCCTCCCCGCCGCCCTTGAAGGGTCGTCACTTTTGGGATGTAAAAGAGGAGGAGTTTGTTTGTCGGCCACCACTTTTTATCCAGCACACTCACAAGGTGGTTGTTTTGGAGGGCCAGACAGCAACTTTGAGGTGTGAAGCAACAGGAGACCCCTCTCCTGCTATCCATTGGATCTCACCCGATGATCTGCTGCTTGGAAACTCCTCCAGAACCAAAGTGTATAGGAATGGAACAATGAGTATCACCATCACCTCCTCCAAGGATCATGGCATTTTTACCTGCATTGCTGCTAATGTGGCTGGAGAAACCACCACCTCAGTGGAGGTGTCCATTAGGCAGATCCCATTCCTGAGTAATGATACAGGGCCATTAGTCCAACCAAACTCTAAGCTTTCTGACATCACAGGAACTACAAAGATGAAAGGGACTCCTCAAAATCAGCCAGAGAGAACACTGTCTGTCTCAGATGTAACAGCTGTTTCTGCTCTGGTCCAATGGACAGTTGGCAAAGCCGCCCCCAAGGTAAAGATGTACCAACTCCAGTATAACTGCTCGGAGGATGAGGTTGCCACTTACAGGTGAGTTGAGGAAACATCTGCATATTTCTGCAGAGAACATTAACAAGGTCATCACAGTAAAGGAAGCTCAGGGTTTAGTTTGATGAATTCCACTTGTCTTCTGGCGTCTGGTGTTTCAGATTGAGGGTGAACATAGGAATGCGTCTCTACAAAGGTTTTAGGTTAGATCTTGTTTTTTTTTCTCAGAAAAAAACAAACAACAAAAAAAGCTTTTCTGGCAGGAAGTCTTATAATTTTTTATAAATTTTTTTATGGCTAGCTTTTTTGGCTATTTAGTAAAAGCTGATGATTTAAAAGTAGACTTGAT
Organism: Oryzias celebensis; assembly: GCA_014656515.1. Lineage (NCBI taxonomy): Eukaryota > Metazoa > Chordata > Actinopteri > Beloniformes > Adrianichthyidae > Oryzias > Oryzias celebensis. The sequence continues at coordinate 20,239,232 of BNCR01000018.1, read as the reverse complement.
TAATTCCTTTTCCAGCATGTTAACCAGTCAATCAGCATTTAAGCTTTAAATTAAGTATTTTTGACATTTGTTTTACCAACAGTCTTTTTTCATTTTTTAGTTGTTTATCTCCCTAGTTTAGCATATTAAGGACAGCCTAGTGTTATCCCAAATGTTCAGCTGTGCAACATAATTATTTAATTCATTTCCATTCTACTTTTTTGCATGATTTACCTTTTTTCTTTTGTTTCTTTGGAATAATTAAGCTAATTTAGTCTTTCTCATAATTTAGGTATTATAAATGTTAATTATTTTTAGTTTAAAACATTTTATTTGTGTTAAACAATGAGCAGTTAAGTACACCAGAATTTAAATTTTGAATTTTTAGAAAAACATTTGGTCATCATTAAGCACATTTTGTATCTTCTGCAGCTGTTTTTTTTTTTCTGAAAAGGTATCATTTAAAATGCATGTTAGCAATACTTTTCATCCTTTTCAGTAGTATTTCTTTAGTGAAGTCATTTCATTTTCCCAAAAATCAACAGTGCATCTCATGTCTAAATTCCACATATTCTGTGGTTCACAGCACTCAAAAATCTGCCCTAATGTTTTAGTACCATGTTGGTAAATTATAAAGTAGCTTGATAGATTGTTGGAGCATTATGGGTACTGTAGGCAGGACCCTGGTTGAGTACTGTACTTCAACATAAAGAAGTGAAAAAGTGAGAGTATTGGTTTGTATTTTATTTATTTTATATGTTACAAATGTTAGTTATTATTGTCAATAAAGTTTGACTTATCTGTCATGCTGGTCTCTGTGAAAAGGCTGATCATTGCAGAGTAAATAGGAGAACATGAAGAACAAGAAAAACTTCCTATTAACCTCTCTGGCTAATCTCCTGGCTCTTAGCCTCTCTAGGCATTCTGGGTAGTGTAGTTGTGTCACATTTTCTGTTTTTTTCTCAACACCCATTGTTTCATGATCCAATGCAAATTATAATCCAAAAGACGATACTATTTTGATTTTAAGTAATCTACACTCATTGGCCACTTTATTAGTTACACCTTGCTACTACGGCGTTGGACCCTCTTTTCCCTTCACTCTTCCCTTAATGTTTGGTGGCAGAGATTCAACAAGGTACTGGAATGAAGTCTAAGAGAGTTTGGTTTATATTAACATGACAGCATCACACAGTTGCTGAAGATTTGTCAGCTGCACATCCATGAAGTCAATCTCCCGTTTCACCCCATCCCAAGTTCCCAAAAGGTGTTCTATTGGGTGATCCAATAGAATGAGTCACCTCTGGTGACTGTGGAAGTCATTTGAGTCTAATGATCTCACTGTCATGTTCAAGAAACTAGTCTGAGATGATTCCAGCTTTATGAGATGGCGCCTTTGAAATCAGTGTTTCTATTTTCTGTTTCATTGTTAATAATTTAACTTCCTGATGGTCGTGGTTAGTGTGGTAGAGTGGTTGTCTAGTGGCAGGTTTGGTCTTGCACATTTAACACTGTACCTTTGAGCAAGTCACAGAATCGTACATTTAAACATTTTAAAGATCACAATTAAAAAAGATAAATAATATTACATTAACATTACAAAACAAAAATTCCGGAAACCAAAGCACAATTCCAAAAAAATGTAAGGCAAAAAAATGAAATGTTTTGCAAAACAAAAGTAATTTTAGAAATCAAAATGAAATGTAAAAGAATCGAAGCACAATAAGAAATTGGAAAAGTGAGGTACAATGGAACATTGCTGATTGGTTGATCATATCCAGTATCGCTTCATGTTAAATGACCCTATTGAAATGATGGACAAATGTCATCATCCAATCAGCGATGTCCCGTCGTAAATACCTTTTTACAATATATTTTGATTTCCGAAAAACTACTTTTGTTTTACAAAATGTTTTTTTCTTTTTGATGGAAAATTGAAAAGATATTTACTGATTGAAATTTGCTGATTAGAAAATGACATTTGTCCTGGATGTTTTTTGGCATGACGCAAAATTGCATATGCTCTGTAGAAATCATAAAACTTTTATTAGTCTGCGCACAATGAAGATGCATTTGGCAAACTCAAACATCAAAACTTAAACGCCATCATCCGATCGGCGATGTCCCATAGTACCTACCTTTTTCATGTTTTACTCTGTTTTGTTTTTGAGCATTTCATATCGGTTAATGAAAATTACTTTTGTTTTGCAAAACATTAAAAATAAAATGGAGATCAAAGGTCAACCAAAGAAAATTGCTGCTGTCTGATAGAAAAGGAAATAAGAGCTAGTTATTTCAGTTGATTTATTCTGTTCGGACTAAAATTTTAAAGTATGAACAATTATGATGATTGAAGTTGAGAGTCTTTCTTGTTGTTTTTGTGTTTTCAGAATGATTGCACCCTCAAGAACCTCTTTCACCATGAACAATCTAGTGTCAGGAACCCGCTATGACGTGTGTGTTCTGGCCGCCTGGGACGACGCTGCCAGCACCCTCACTGCCACCAGTGTGGTGGGCTGCACACATTTTCTCACCCACGTCGACTATTCTCAGTGCCGATCTGCACGCAGCCAGCTGCTGGGAGGCACCATGATCCTGGTGGTGGGGGGGATCATCGTGACCACCCTGCTGGTGTTCATCGTCTTCCTCATGATGCGCTACAAAGCTGCAGATCCTCAGTTTCCTGCTGCAAAACTTCCCAGCTTCTATGACTCGCACACTCAGACCACCACCAGTGTGCTGGTTATGTCGCAGCCGCAGAACCAGACAGAGCCTCAGGTCAAAGGAACTCTTCCGGATGAGAGGGTGGAGTTTAAATGCGGCTCCCTTCAAAGCAGCCTCACCTCCTCCTCTTCCTCTTCCTCAGGCTCCACAGCCAGGGGCACCTACAGCCCCAACAGCACTCTTGCCAACATTTTACGGTCAGCTCCTGTTAAACCCCGGTCAAACCTGGATAATCTCCTTGGGACAATCACCTCACTGGAGCTGTGGGGAGGACAAGGCCGGGAGCCAGGAGTCTCCAGCGGCAGCACCATGACAAGACGTTACAGAGACAGAGTGCCGCTGCTGGATGGAGCACTGGACTCCCGGCTCAGCCGGCTCCTCATGCTGGATTCCAGGCCAAAGAAGAGCCAGTCATTTGACACAGAGGAGACATCGGACAGCGGAGGTCCCCAGCTTCAGAGGAAACCTCGCCGAATCAGCGGGATCTGGACTAAGAGGAGCATCTCTGTGAACGGCATGGAGACGTTAGAGGGGCTGAGTGGGAGATGGAAAGTACTGTTTAGGAAAGGAGCAGTGGCGCTGCCAAATACTAATACCAAGACAATGGACTCTCTATCTTTCATTAGGCTTACCCAGACTTAAGGGAGACTTGACATCTGGATTATTTTGCCTCACAATTTTCACAGAGATGGATTAACATGCCATCAGTCAAAAAGGGAAATGACTTCATGTCAAAACCGTCTCAAAGCCCACAAACTATTACAATGTGAAATGTCTTTTTATAAATATATCATTTTATTTTGTTCTATAAATCTAAATGGAATAATACTGAACCTTGCCTTAGTGTATATAGTGTACATAGAGTGTGGGTGTACACCACGGCTGGCCAACCCTGGTCCTGAAGAGCCTTAACCCTGCCTGATTTTCAGCTCTTCCTGGACTGCTTGATGCTAACTACCTAAACCAGGTGTGTTCAGTCAGTCAGGATGTAGAATCACTCTACTCAGCCAATCAGCAGAAAGATGGTCAAGGAGACCTGGAATCCTGGCAGGATTTGGCTCTTCAGGACCAAAGTTGGCCTGCACTGGTGTAGACATATATGCATATAAACTGGAGAGGAACTCATTTTAAGAATCCTATAGTGTGAGGAAGACTGTTTCTTTTAAAATGCCAAACTTTCGGAAAGAGAAAGACCATCCAAGGTTGTCATACCCGTCAGTCCTGTGGAGTTAACTAGTCTGAGTAGTATTTGAGCGTCTTGCAATGAGATATATTTGAATTCTTTAGTGTTGTTAATTTTTTTTAATCACAGCTTTAATTGCCTCTAAATAAAATAAATTAATGTTTCATGTGTCACATAAAGCAACATTCAGCTTAAAAAGGAGGATCAGCACCATCATTTTCTATTCTGTCATTTATAATTCATTTGCCTGATTGATTCTCAAAGAGTAGACCTGCTGACATCAGACTGGAGAGTAAAACAGATCATTCTAACACTGATTTACATTATTGCCAATTAGAAAGAGACATTCCAAGTTCCTTCAAACATTATTTTTTGTTTTTTGGCTGGCGTATTCACGTTTGACTTCATTTTCCTTCAAGCCTGATGTGGACTTACCAGTCAAGGTGAATTGAAACCTTTTTTTTGGCATTCATCTTATTTCTGAGACCAAACTGAATTGAGCAAAAGGGAAAAGCCAGAAATTATCCGTGATACTGTTCCCACAGTAAAACATGGTGGTGGAAGTTTAATCATGTGGGGTCCTTTGGGTATTTCTGACAAAGATTAAATAACTTGGCCGGAAAGAGTAATTAAAAACAAAAATGATGTTGAAACTCTTGGGAATTAATATAAAGATTGCTACTAGAAAAGCTTGAGGCCCCTGTTTGATTATAAGATCTATCAAAGCTGAAATCCCACACAATTTGCAAAAACTGGAACAATGTGCTATAACTTCCTAAGATCCTTCTAAAAAAAAGAGGAATAAGATTAAGAGGTCAATTCCAGCTGCATTTTCAGAAAAACCAAGCAGTTGATCTTTACTTAAAATCCATTCTTCTATTTTCTAAACATGCTAAAACACTTTTGGGGTCACTGAGTTGCTGGAGCCCATCCAACCTACTGTTGGGGGAAGCTGGGGTACACCCTGAACAGTTTGCCAGTCCACTTCAGGGCCCTTAAATTAACCATAATCTTAATTTGTATTTCTATATTTCATAATTTTATCTCAAAAACTCATCTGATTGAATTTTCGATTTTTTGTTTTGTTTTGTGTGTGTGTTTTTTTTTTTATGAAGAAGGGATTCATTCTCATATCATTATATTGTGTTGATATATCAAGGTACATTAAAGGTTGCTGGAAAAACTCAATGATTTCATCAGATTTGAAAATGTCCATGTTGTTATGACCTGTTGGTATATTTGTATATTTGCACCATAAAAATTCACCATCTGAGTCACTTTCTTTCACTGGTTCAACACCACCAAGAGCTCACCTGCAGCACCAACATCTGCTTACAATCTCAGAGTTAGGGAGAGCTTTGAGCGGTCTTGTCAGCGTTTCACTGGGACTGGACACTAAAAGCCCGAGGTACAAAAAAAATGTATTGATCTCAAGTGCTTTTTTTCTTTTCTTTCCTTAGATTAAGTTGAACTCAAGTAAACATGGAGCCTTGTTTGGGATTCAGTTTTTTTTTTTTTTTTAAATCTACAGTAACTTGTTTTACCAAAACAGTGTTTGTTTTTTGGCAATTCCCAAAAAATGTAGGATTTTTGTTGGTTAATTTGACTTAAAAACTACGTTTTATGTATTAATTATTGTTAATAGCCAACACGTGTCTTAAATTTCGGTCAATAGGATGGTGGCAAAAGATCCAAATTTGTTCATGTCTATCATGAAGTAGGACTAAAATCTTTTTCTGTGCTTCATGCTAAGATTTTGAAGCATGATTATAAGAAAGCCCAAGTAGGCAACAATGCTTTCGACAACGTACCAAAAGATTTCACAGTACTTGCTCCTAAAGCCACCTGCAGTAAAAACCACGTTAATCACATTGAAGCAGTAAAATCACATGCCAAAGCAAACCCTACAAAATGCATCAACTTCACTGACCTTACTTCAGCCATGTCTCCAAAAACTGAATCTATGGGGAAAACAACACTGAAATAGACAATTTCTTCAAGTTAAATTCAGCATTTTCATGTTTTTTTTTCTTTTTTTGGTAAATGTTTATTCAAAAGGTAATCAAAACCTATGTTTCGTAATACTGTGGACAAAACGTGCTTTTGGGGGGGGGGAGACACACCCTGTAATGAAAGCAAAGTTGTTTTATTCAATTTGTAAACGCCATAAACACTTTTGTGACTAATTTTTATGCTGCCGGACTGCAAACGGAAATATCAAGGCGTATTCCCAGTGATGTTACAATTTTGCCCCAACACGGCATCCTCCCTGTAGCTAGAATCTAGTTTCTGTATTGAATGTTTTATCTCTTGATATAAATAATGCATAGCAAGTTTGAAATTGTTGAGTAGTCTTCTTTATGTTTTTGCTGGTCAAGAGGCCCAGAATGTGCATGGCTGCAACATTACACAAGAGGTGGAGCAATGGATCCCCCAATAATTGTAATACTGGTACGAAGTGTGAAACAACAAACATTTTTACAAGTTTACGTGCTGCTTTGTCATACGTTTTTACGTTTACAGAGGAAAATAATAAAATGTGTTGTCCTAGACTGTACAAAAATGAATATGTATTTGATTTTTTTCATGAAGACAGCCCTCCCTTAAGTCCCTACCAACCATTTAACGTGTTTTTTTTTTTTTTGTGAGGATGGTAATTATTATTTTTATTTTATTTTTTATCATGTCTCTACATCAAAGCCTGTTTGTATTACTTAAAATATGTTTTGCTTGTTACACAGATTCACATTAAATGACGGGCATATTTATAGGTTAGGACAGGTACCGTGCAAAAAAAAAAATCAAGTATTGCTATTTTAAATGACCTTTTTGAAATCATAAAGTCCTTCATTGTCTCCCTGGTTGGTGTCCTTTGGCAGAAACTTTGCAGCACCTCATGCAGTAAAGGTATTTGTCATTCTGACGAGCATATAGAGAGAAAATGATGGATAAAATGAAGAATGGAGTTGCCTATCCCTGTCAAAGAGAAACCAAAATGGATACAAAAAATAATCAAAGAGATAGAAAAAAAATGTATCTAAAGAATAAAACATTTTGCTGAAACACAGGCCTAAAGCCAGCTTATGACATCAGGGTCACATCTGTCCTGTACAGCAAAAACTATAATCCAAGTTTGGCCCAGTTGATGACCTTTGCATGTCTGGCCTGGATGACACATGACACTACAGTGACTAAGCCAGAAGTACTGAAAGTAGCCTGCAGTAAATCCAAGGAGCCACTGATTCAGGGGTAACAGGAGCTTTGTGAAGATCAAAGCGGAACTCACATGTAGGAGCAAACACCTTATTTTTCTCAGTCTAGCATAGCATTTTTCTCTGTTATGCTTTTATCTGCTTAAATATAAATGAAAACATGAAAAAGGTTACATGCAAATTTGCTGAAGAGTGTAAAAACAGCTACTAAGGAGTGTAATGAAAATGCTACATTTTATGCTAAATTGGAAGTTAAAACAACCCTAACAAAGCTGATGAACTCTAAAAGATAAATAAATGCTAATAAAATATCAAACTGTCAACTTAATAAATTCTAGACAGGAGATTACATTTTTCTTCCAACAGTTTGTCACGCAGAGGTAAATGTTGTATACTTGTAAAGCGCTTTTCTACCTTCCTTGAAGGCTCAAAGCGCTTTGCAGTCACAGTCCCATTCACACTCTGATGGCGGCTCCGCTGCCGAACACTGGCGCCACCCTCCCACCAGAAGCAATGTGGGGTTCCCAAGGACACTTCGACACAGGGGCGGGCAAGGCGGGAATCACACCTGCAAACTTTTGATTGGAGGTCAACCGCCCTGCCGCTCCACCTTACACGCCCCTACAAGGGTACCATCTCTTGCTATGTCTGAAGTCCCTCCCTGACAGCTAAAAAACTGTAAAGTGCAGGACTACCTTGTGCCCTGGATTTTAAAGCAAATCATACACCATGCTTACTGCTTTTTTTTAAAGAGCAAATATGATGTCACCAATTTAACAAAGTAAAACCCTAGTTAAAAAAAGGAGCATTTAATGAAGACTATTTATGAATCAACTGTGTTCTGATGATGAAAACATAAAAAAAGAAAAGAAATTAAAATACTTTTTTCTATCAAAGAAATTGTTCAAACTAAAAATAACATTAACTTTATTATTTAATGTATTTTAAGGTATTTAATGTTGATGTTTGATGTAGATTATATTGTATAAACTTAAGGTATAAGTAGGATTAAAAAAGTTTGAACTTCTTTACGACCAATATATTGATTTCATTTTTTTTTTTGTCATATCGTCTTGTTGTTTTATTTTTTATTTCTCTCAATGGATTGTTCAAAACAAAAATATTGAAATGAAAACACAATGCTTTGTGGTCTATACTAACCAGTATAGTGAGCACTGATGCACAGTGGTTTTTTTGCATAGACTTCTAAGAAATTTCTAGGACACTCATTTTTCAACTGTAGACTTGGACAGCACTTCAAAATGGCGAACGCACTATATAATGCGCTTTATAGAGAGTAGTGAAGGAATTTGGACACAACCTTTGAGAATGTACCCTCTTTGACAAAAAAAACCTACTTCTGCTGGCCAAGGTTTCCAATTACCTTTGGTATTTTTATTTTATGCCATAAAATGACTTTTCTCTTTATTCCTTCCAAACAAAGTCTATTCTCTGAGTGTCCTGACATAAACATCCATATTTTACTCTCTAGCCAAAGCTTGGGGGGTCTGAGATAAATGCGGCAACACGTAACAATGACAGCTGCTGTCAAAGAGGTAGGATCATTAGTAGCCACAGCAACTTCGAAGCAGAAAGAAGATACTTAGCTTTGCCCACATATTTTGGATTTAGTTGAAAAAATATAGACATTTCTTGATGTTTTTTAGACCTATATCACCTTGCTAGTGCCGGTTTGGATCCCCTTTTCCCTTCAGAACTACCTTAATCCTTGTTGGTATATACTCACCAAGGTACTAGAAACATTCCTCAGAGAGTTTGGTCCATATTAACCTGACAGCATCACAAGGTTGCTACAGATTTGTCAGCTGCACATCCATGATGCTGATCTCCCATTCCACCACATCCCAAAGGTGATCTATTAGGTTGAGATCTGGTGACTGTAGAGATCATTAGAGTCCAGTGAACTCATTGTCATGTTCAAGAAACCAGTCTGAGATGATTCCATCTTTATGACATGGAGCTTTATCCTGCTGGAAGTAACATCAGAAGATGATAAACTGTGGTCATAAAGGGATGGTTAGAACTATGCTCAATAGCTACTAAGGGATAATTTGTGCCAAGAAAGTATCCCCCACACCATTACACCACCACCAGCCTGAACTTTTGATAAAAGGCAGGATGGATCTATGTTTTTATGTTTTTAAATTCTGACCCTACCATCTGAATGTTGCAGCAGAAATGGAGACTCATCAGACCAGACAGCGTTTTTCCAATCTTCTGTTGTCCAGTTATGTTGATCCTGTGTGAATTGTAGCCTCAGTTTCCTGAACTGCTGCTCACTGGATATTTTCTCTTTTTCTGACCATTCTCTGTAAACCCTAGATATGGTTGTGGGTGAAAATCGCAGCAGATAATCAGTTTCTGAAACACTCAGACCAGCCCATCTGGCACCAACAACTATGCCACGTTCAAAGTCACTTCAATCTCCTTTCTTCCCCATTCTGATGCTCGGTTTGAACTGCAGTCTGCATGTAGAAAGTTAAAGAAAGTAAGTTTGTGAGAGTAAAAGAAAAGAAACTGGTTTATTTAGATTTTCTTTTAATGAAAAAAAACAGTATTGTTGTTAGTGATCTATAAGATCACTTCAGTGCATTTTAATGTCATTATGCAAACTCATCTCTCACATCTGATTGCAATCACTGAGACCTGAACTTCAGCTCCTTCGCAATGCCCCTTCGTTTCCCCCAGCATGCATGGTGTCTTGGTTCTGGTTCTGGTTCTGCTACAGCAGCCTCCGCCCCCCCTGGTGCCTCAGGGGCAGACCCGGCGGCTTCATGGAGGAGGGGATGGGGAGCTCATGCAGGCTGTCCGGGAAGCTTTGTGGGCTCAGCTGCCTGACGATCGTCTGCATCGTGATGAGGACCAGCGGAGCCGGACTGCGTCCTGTCAGGTACCGGTACGTCTCCTCCCCCAGATCCTGGCTCCAGTTCTGCGGCTCCTGCTCCAGAGCCGCCCGCATCTGAAAGTCAAGTTTTGGCGAGAACATCAGGAGGTTGTCCAAGCAGCGCCTCTTCTCCCTGCCGTTCCTCCCGGAGGATTCCTGCATTTTCTCCAGAGTGACATCCAGCGGGGTCAGGCCGCTGCGGTCCCGGGCGTGAGGGGACGCTCCGCTCCCCAGCAGCATGAGCGCCGCCTCGGGCCGCAGCAGCTCGCAGGCTAAATGTAACGGAGTCCTGCCGTCCTCGAAGTGGAGGCAGCCGCCTCCCTCTGCGGGAACGGAGGCGCTCGGCTCTCTGCGGCTCTGCTGTAGAATGAGGCCGAGGATGGAGCGCCGGTCGTAGCGGACCGCCATGGCCGTGTGGGGCGAGGAGGACGGGCAGCAGCAGAAGCGCTCCCCGGGCTTGGCCAGCGCCTCGTCCGGGTATCGGCTGAGGAGGTATTGCGCGTACGCCTGGTGGTCGTGAACGATGGCGTACAACAGCGCCTCCGACGGAGTGTAGATCCTCTGACTGGCGTGCTCCTCCTCGTAGAAGGTCTCCATGGTTCGCATGTCCTCCAGCATCCAGACCGGCTTCAGGTCCCGCACGGCCCGGTAGAAGAGCAGCGAGAAGGACTTTCGATGCCTGTCGACACCCCGAGCCGCCGGGCTCACGGTCACAGAGGCCATGACGATGAGCTACGTCCCGGGCGGCTTCATTACTGTGAACCAGAACCGGCAGGTTCCTGGACCGAACCCGGAAGAGCCGGAGAAGCTCGAAATCAAGTCGAAGACAAGGGTCGTTGACGGTTTGTTACTGAGTCATGACAGGCGAAACTTCACGCGCCGAATTCCCTGACAGGCTCACGAGCCGCAGCAGAAAGCCACTGCGCATGCGTCAAAGGTGACAAGTCCTCCCACCCCCACCCCCACCTGAAACTTTATTGACAACAACGGCTTTACACGTGTTTCTTCTTATTATTGACAACTTTTCTTTTCATTGAATATGGGTACTGAACTGTGCAGGTGAAGTTTTCCAGATTCTGTGTATTTCTTCAAGATAATCAAGAGTATATAATTAAATATTTGAACAAACAAACAGGTAAACAGGAATGGTTGTCAAATACATTCACATTTTAGTTTGATAAAGTTCAGCCCACAGTTGTTTTTCCACATCAAAATAATCAAAGGGGAACATTATTACAACATTCTATTACCACAGTGTATGGTCAGTTGTTGGAACAATTTATCGATTGATTCATCATTACTCTCTTCGTGGCGCCCTTCCTGGCGGCCCAGGCGAAGACGCATTTTTGAGTTGTGCTTTGTTGTTATACTGTACTTTTACCTTGTATTTTTGTATTGAATTTCCCCATTTTTAATGGCAAGTCTTTATTACATTTAAAGGAGGACTATTACCATCCAACAAAAAAATTCCCATTAAACATTAACTAGTACTAGCTAAGAAAATGCCATTATTTTGTCAATTCATTCATGACATTTGCTATACAAGAATAATTTTGAATTTCCCGTGACAACCGTGGAAGCTGCAATTTTTCTGTAATTTTGCCAAATGAGACATTCAGCACCTCTAGCAACAGAAATTGGAGTTGCCGATGACGCAGTACACATACATCATTCGGGGACAGCAGCCGGGACTCTTCATGCTTTACTGTGTACGATCAACAAGGATTGCTACCATTTGTGTTGGACTAGAAAGGTAATTGTTTATTTTAGAGTATTGTCAACCCTTTTTGACATCAAATATGATTTAATAGTGTTCCCAGGAAGTATACCAAGCTGCTGTGGTAAGAACAATATTATATTTTGAGCTTGTTTATGACGGTCCAAAGAAGGTCCAAGACGACGTGCTGATTGTAACACATTTAAAGAGATAGCATTAACAACTAATAATTGAGATTGCTGTGCATTCTAAGTAAACTGCAACAGTTTGTCTGAATTCTTGCTTTTGTATTTTTCTTTTGGTTGGTGATGGATGCTATGAAGATTCTTACCCCTGTTTTGTCTTTTTTCTTCTAAAACATCCAACTCTCAGCAACAATGGCTCTTGCGACCGGTCGGCATTGGTCCACACATTTGTATGCATGTATTTGCATTGTATTTGCACGAGCACCATTCAGTCTGTCCGATCCTCCAGGCATCCTCACTTTGATCATCACTTTCACTTTCTTCTCCCTTTGAATATTCCGGTTCAATATCATCGAAAAACTCCTTTTCTTCTTTGGAAAATTGACTCCTCTCTCCTTCTGTGGCAGCCATTGTTGCTGATGCTTTGTTCCAGAGTGACATAACGCATCAATGACACAAATTTGCGCACTCTGACTGCTAGGTACACTGAGTGCGAACATGGCGGCCTCCACGAGTGTTGCCGGAAATTCTAAATTATTTTTATATAGCAAATATCATGAATGAATCGACAAAATAATGGCATGATCTTAGCTAGTTCTAGTCAATGTTTAATGGGAATGTTTTTGTTGGATGATGATAGTCCTTTAAGCATGCAAGTCTCCCAAAAAGCCGAACAACAGCATTTTTTCCTCATTTAAATGTATTTTTTTCCTACTGACTTCTAGACACTTAGTTACATTGAAACTGTGTCAGTATAAACCATTGACTGTACATGAGAACTGAATGACTGATGCCTCACTTTTGGTGTTCCAAGCAGAATGTATCTGCTGGCTTTAAGAAGCCAAAATCCCATAGATTTAATGGAGAAATAAACAGTTACTACTAAGTCACTATATTTTTCAAAAAAAACATTCATGCTCTGCTACATTTTTTAAAATGTTGTAGCTAATACAATTTCTTTGTCAGGATATCTTTTCTTTAGTTTAAGTTATTTAAGTTATTGTGCCCAGTGGGGATCCGGTTCAGGGGTGTGTGCGGTACATATGGGGAACAAGTGTGTGTGTGTGTGTGCGTTTGCTGTGCGTTGTGCGGCTGCTGTTTATGGTATGTGTTTTCACCTTCCCATTTATTGTGCTTGGTGTTTCGCCTGATTTCTTACAATACGCTTGTATTTTTGTGTATGTTATCTTCTCTTGGTTGCAGTACAGCTGCTTTGGTTTGGCTGTGCAAATAAAAGGACGTGAACTTCACTTCAATCAATCAATCAATCAATCTTTATTTGTATAGCACTTTTCATATAAAACATAACACAAAGTGCTTTACACAAAATAAAAATAAATAAAACAAAATAATGATACTAAATAAGCAAATAAAAACAAACAATAATATAAAAATAAGTATAAATTAACATAAAGTCCCCTCCCTCAGATCTGTACACAACCCCCACCCCTTTCAGTCCTCCTACCCCCTAACTGATGGAGATTGGCAATGAGAAACAGGCTGAGCATGACAGTTTGTTTTTAGAAACGCAAATAGTTGGGACCTCTCTCTCTGTGAGTAGTGGCACAGCCAACCAAATGCAGCGACACAAGCAGGGACCCGCCTCACCACAGCTAGGAAGCAATGCAGTTCCCCATCCAGAGCCGCCGCGGCTGAACGGCAGCCGACCCATAGAGAGAGAGAACCCAACTGAGGAAGCACTGGAAACAAAATAAAATTAAATTAAAAACTAAACATTGCTAAAAGCTAAAAAACCAACAATAAAACATTATAATGAGTAATTTAAAATAAATTAATAGTTTATTGTAAATTGATAAAACATTATAAAATAGATAATAGATAAATAGGTAAAAAGTTACAAAGTAAAAATGATGTTGTGCCTCCTGATGACATTCCCTAGAGGAAGCATATAGATGTTAAAAAGTAAGGGGCCAAGTATGGAGCCTTGAGGCACACCACATTTAATTTTGTGGATCCTAGAAAAGTAAGTGTCCATATTTACCATAAAGTATCTCTCCGTGAGATAGGATTTGAACCATTTGAGAACCGTCCCTGATATGCCAAGACTTTTGAGTCTGTTCAACAGGATCAGGTGATCAACAGTATCAAAAGCAGCACTTAGATCTAGTAGGACTAATACTGAGATCTGACCTGAATCCAAGGCACACCTGATGTCATTAACTATCTTTAACAGGGCTGTCTCAGTGCTGTGGTTTGTTCTAAATCCAGACTGGTTTGTCTCAAAGATGTTGTTTTGTATGAGAAACTCATTCAGTTGAATAAAAACAAGTTTTTCTAAAACCTTCCTTAAAAATGGTAAGTTAGACACTGGTCTGTAGTTATTAAAAACTGAGGGGTCTAAGTTATTTTTCTTAAGTTGTGGTTTTACAACGGCAGTTTTAAAGGCAGCTGGGAAAATTCCCGTCTGAAGAGAGTAGTTCATTATATCTAAAATCTCACTCTCAAAAGACCCATAAAATGTTTTAAAAAGGGATGTGGGGATGGGATCTAGAAAGCAGGTTGTTGGGTTAACTTGGGAGAAAACTCGACCAAGTGTTGCTACTTCAACCAGGTCAAAACTGTCCAGTGCTTCCCCGTGTAATATCAAGCCATCATTTTCAATAAAAAGGCTTTTTTGTTCATTTAAGATACTGGATCTGACAGAATCTATTTTGCTCCTGAAGTGGTCAACAAACTCTTCACACAATGACATGGTAGCTGGCATTGTGTTTGTATTTAGGTCAGGGTTGATCAAAGATTCAATTGTGGAGAAGAGGACTCTGGGATTGTTTTTATTCTCAGAGATGATCTTTGTAAAGTATGCGTTCCTGGTTTGTTTCACGGATTGATTATATAGTTTCAGTTGATTTTGGTATAATTGGTAGTTTATTTCAAGTTTCTGTTTTCTCCAACGTCTTTCAGCGGATCTACATTGTCTCTTCAATTGTTTCATTCCTTCAGTTCTCCATGGGGGTGTGGGTTTAATTCTTATCTTTTTAGGCTTAAGTGGAGCAACTGAATCAAGACTGGATTTTAATTTGCTGTTAAAACTTTCTACGATTAAGTCACAGGGGGCTGGTAAGACGAGTGGAGCGTTAATACAAACAGTTGAAATAAATTTTTCGCCCACTTCAGGAGTTAAGTAGCGCTTCTTCACCGTTCTCACAGAGGTCTGTTGTTTGATAAAACCAGTGATGTTAAAAAGCACACAGTACTGATCAGATACAGCCAGATCCACAACAGTGGACACACTTGTTGACAAACCATGACTGATGACCAGGTCAAGAGTGTGCCCCCTGTTGTGAGTTGGCTGCATGACATGTTGTTGAAAATCCAGAGAAGCAAGTAATTCCATAAACTGAGTAGCGCAATGGTCCGACTCCTTGTCTACATGCAGGTTAAAATCACCAGTTATTAAAATCATGTTAAAGGAAATGTGGACAGACGCAAGGAACTCAGAAAACTCCTCAATAAAACCAGTGTTTGGTTTTGGTGGTATATATACTGTGATGCATAAAACTGGAGGGCTGTTAAAAACAAGGGCATGGTGTTCAAAGCTGGGGTACTGATCTAAAGTAATTTGCTTTACTGCAAAGGAGTTGGATATAATGGATGCAGTACCACCACCCTTTTTTCCCTCCCTGGTTGAAAAAACAAAACAAAAATTTGGTGGGGAGGCCTCTGTGAGAACAGTGGATGCGTCTGTGCTCAGCCATGTTTCAGTTAAAAAGAGAGCATCAATGTCATAATCTAAAATAAAATCATTCATAATAAAAGTCTTGTTGGACAAGGACCGAGCATTAAAAAGTGCCATGTTAAAAGATGGTGTGGATCACTTGTCCCTCCCGTTTCTGCCATCTTGGCACACGCCTGCAAAGGGACTTCTACATTATAAACTGGCCAATCAGATACTTTAATAAAAGGAGGTGGTGCCTGCTGCTGCCCATTTTCAACGTTCGAAATGTTTGACAGAATTTGTGTGGCTTCCTCTCAAATATTGCCTGGGAGGTTAACTATCAGGAACTGGTGGTGAAGGGCCCAAAATGCAGGAGACTGGACTTGGTGACAGAAACTACAACATTTAACAAATCAAGCAGAACATGACAAAAAACATAAAGAAATAAAAAGGGTGCAAAGCAGAGCAGATGACCTGACAAGGTGAAACTGAAAAACAGACACTTAAATACACTGAGGGTAATTGACAGAAATGAAAACAGCTGGTGACTGATAGGAGAACAACTTAAAATATGACCAAAACCAAGAACACAACAGAAAAACTAAACTAAAGCATAGAATTTTCACATAAACAAAGAGGGATGTGACCTTCCAACAAGCTCACACTTGATTGGTGCCCAACTCCCAAGGTGTCCTGCAGATTGAGCGCCCCCTTGACATCCTAATGAGCTGTCATGTGAGGAAGGAGGGTAGTTCAGGGACAGCTTCCTGACTGATCCCTGATTAATTGAAACCCTCAACCCCCCAAATATTGGGCCCAGCGTCTCCCCAGCCCAGGGGCCCTCAGCCATTTAGCATTCACCTTCATCGCAGAGGACCCTTTTACCTTCTGCACCACTGATTTATGTTCCTGCCATCAGGAGCAGGAACCCTGATGGCAGGATAAACGAGGATAAGAAATCTATAAATCCCTCTGATACCTGTCGTAAAATGAACACATTAAATATGTCTTCTATGTTTGTTTTAATCTGGTCTTACTTATTTGTTTCTAAGTGTTTCTGAAAGTTGAGCCTCTAAACATGCACGTTTACCTGTTTAGACATAAAGCTAATTTGAAAAAGACTCATATTAAGTCCCACTCTGATCATCTTTTGATCTACATAATCAAAAAATGATCATAACATAAATAGTTACATCGCCGTTTGTGGTAAGATTTGCCTCACACATTGATTTGCTGCAGTGCTCTTTGCTTTTTTGTTTTTCAGGAAAGAAAAAAAAAACATTTGTTACTTTAAGCTCCTGTTTAGGCAGCACACAGTTCAGTCCCCAGGTTTTAGGGGCTCTTTAGTTTTAATAGGCTAGTGATGTTGCCAGCACTGGGAATGATTTATTTATTGCTTTCCACTCTTGCTCTGTCAAAGTGTGTCCCACCTCCTAAACACTGACAGCTGGTAATGGCTCTACACTCCATACAAACCCCAAGAAACTCAGAATGTACATTGAATTCTTTCCCCAGGTTTCTGAGTGCTGCTTACTTGTTTTGGATAAGACTTAAGTTAACAACAGAATGAACATGGAGACACCAGTGATTGTTTTTGAAGCATTTTCATCATTGCTGGTGGAAACCATAAGAGTTAGATTTCTAATATGAGATCAGGCAGGTCCAAAGATTGAAATGCCAACTTTTGTCCTCTGAAAGATAAAAACAACAGTATTCAGCCAATAGTCCTGCCCAAAAGAGTTTCTAGTGTTAGCCTTAGATGATTGATTCCCTACTGTTAGGCAGAGATAAAGGCTTGCAAACAGCAAAAGAAGAATAGCAAAGTAGTGTATTAAGTGTATTAAGATCATTTTTGGGAAATCAAGCCTCAGAAAGAGTGAAACATCTGCTGCAGAAATAGCTCTGACAGGGACCAACCATCCATGATGAAAAAATATCAGTATAAGGCAGCAGCCATGCAGACAGAAGGGAGCATTAAGCTGCAGCTGTTATCAGCATGTGCCGGTGCTGCTCTGGGTTTGCTGATGTGCTCACACAATATCTCACTGATTCAGCAGAGGGAGGACTCAGAAAATGCTGACAGTTTTTGTAGTTCACATGCATCCCTTCCCTTTACATTCTTACAATTATCTCACTCTTTGTTTTAAATGCTTAAAATAATTAAATTAGCTACAAAACATTGGAGATAGAAAGTTTGCTTCTAGAGAGAAAAATAGCTTCTTATGATTCTGATCAAGAAAATAGAAAACGTGCTTTACTTCCCTCTTCTGAAAGTTGTAAGAGCAGAAATGGTAAATTTGAAAAGCAATAATGCAGTTTTTAAAGATCCACTCCAATAAAAATTGTGTTTTAATGCTTTTCAACATGTTCTTGTGGCATTGAATTTCTGAGTATTTCTGTATTTGAATCATTGTAAATCAGTAACAGACAAATAAAATGCCATTTAAAAACATTTGTAGCAGTGACGTAGGAGAAAACAAGCTCCCTGTTCTGCTCCATTCTAAAGTATCCCCTTGCAGACAAACAGATTCATGTACATCTTTGTGTTCCTCGCCTGAGCTGGAATCTGGATCAAAAGTGTACAACTGGATAGCTCTCTAGTATTGCTCACAAATTTTGTGTCACTGCTAATGTTAGGTTGGGGTGTGAGGGGGCTGTAAGATAGAGAGAGAGCCTGTGAACAGAGAGCTCTCAGCAATGGGGAGGGGAAGGGAGGGTGGGGTTGCTCTGCGCCAACGGTCTCACCTGTCATTGCATAATAGAACACCAACAATTGATTTTGCATCCACACACAGAGCTGGCTTTGTCTGACACTTTGGCCTTTTAGAGACTCCCCATTGAAGATGTGAATCATGGGTTAGCTGCACAGAATCATCTGTCTAAAGCACAACTGCCCCTATGAGTGGATGTGGGCTGTCTGTGGATGAAAAACGAGCAAACCTGTACGAGGTATGCAAGTGGTTCACACCGGATAGACAGATCGATCGATAGATAAAATATCATAATTAATTGCGACGTGAATTATCCTCACAGTTATTTCATGACACTCTTACCACAGGCATGACAATGGTATACTGTTGGTTCCATACCACGATAATGGTTCCATTTTCTTGACCTCCCTGGAGGTGACAGCACAAGCCTCAAGGGAACTACATGACACACCTGCGCTCCATACGGGCCAACCCCCATACGAGTGTGTGTGACTAAGGGTTTAGTACAGATAGAAACCGCATCCATTTTTTCACTTAACTGTGCCAGGTGTGTGTATTCAGTCATGTAGTGCTGTAGAACGATGCAGTGCAACAGCTGGTTTTGGTCATGTGACAGCTGGGGTCTGTTATGTGGTCAAATGCAGCAGATTACAGGACTCAAAGTAAGGAGGGTCATTGCATTGGTGTTCTTTGTAGTTCAGTAGCAGCTGCTTCACATAAACACCTCACTGTCCTGACTGACGGTTTCTGCAGCTCAGAGCTCAGTCTGGGATTACAATGGATCTTCCTCCTCAGAGGCGATGAGGCTCCTCCACACACCACTTGGTGGTAGCCTTTGGCTGCTGTTTAGCCTCTTTTAGCTCCCACGCTCACATTTGTGCTGCAAACAGAGACTGTTTCAAAAGAAGAAATGAATGATAATACAGTGCTCCCTGAAATTATTCATACCCAGTATTTTAAAAGTTTCCTCAAATTAATTTAACCAAAATGACACAGATCATTCATCACACATGATAATCTGAGTACAGTAAATGCAGTTTTAAAAATTAACACTATGTTATAAAAAAAAAGGTATTTAAAAACAACTGTCTCTGTTTTATAGTTTTATAACTTTTACAAAGTCGTGTAAGTACAAAAACTTATTTAGGTGTCACATGGATAATAAAATACTTACATTTAAATATAAATGTATGTGCTTCAGAGCAAACCTACGTAAAGAAATGTTTTCTTTTTCACATCACCGGCTGAGGGATAGCCAGCCAGAAGTCCCTACAGGTCCTCCTTAAAAAACACTTTCAGACACCACTTCAGCTTTAAACACTCAATTGGAGCAATGTGGAGGAGTCGTATAGGGTAGGGAAGCAATTCAAATTCAGCCTTGGTGTCATATTACCCCTGCAATGATCAGTTTCTCATGATCATAATCATTTTTCATATGGTTAGAATATCCATGAATTCAAAAAGACTCCATCCATATGTTACTACCATCCTTGTCCCTGACAAGTCAAAGTTCAACTGGTTTGATCAGGGACGTGCGTTGCTGAAGGCAGTGTGAATGTAGCATAAGAAATGCCTGAGCTCGCTTTAAGACCATCTCTACGACCCTCCACAGGCCCAGAAAACCCAAAAACCTGCAAAACCCATATGGTTGCATGTGACAGACTTGACTGTTTTTTGCCCAGGTCTTGTTCTTGAACTTGTTTTACTCGTTGGAGGTATTTGGCTGTTGCGACTTTCCTTTTTGCCTGTTCCAGGTAGCCATTTGCCTGTGGAATTCCAAGGTACTTGTAACTGTCCTCAATGTCTGCTATTGTTCCTCCTGGGAGTGAGACCCTATCTGTGTTGACTACCATTCCAGTTTTTATCACCATCTGACTGCATTTCTCAAGCCTGAATGGCATCCCAATGTCACTACAGGAGATTTTGTGGATTAGGGAGTCTGTACTGACAAGAATTGAGAAAAAGCTTAAAATCCGGAACTACTGAAGACCAAAATTCCCCAATTTTCCCTAAACATGTGTTCAATAATCAAGGCCTTGGAAACAGATATAGTTCTCCATTTAATGCTTGCAGGTAGTCAAGGGCAAGACAAAGGCAACATCAAGGAACAGGCCAGGGTCAGAGAGTGGAGCAAGACGGGAGGCGATAAAACTGGTTGAGGTCAAACACAAGGTGGGAAAAGAACACCCACTTAGCCTGTACAACCAGGAAGAAAGTACAAGACTACACTTATAGAATGACCTAATTGGCTATATGGTTAGCAGCTGTGGAAACAGGAACCGGATGCAGTGCATGCATGCAGGAAGTCGAGAAGAGGAATGGAGTTGTCAGCATTCTGGAGAAGACTCCCTCTGGTGGCCGGAGATGGAGATGGGTGACTTGAGACCTGAAAGTTCTTATCTGATTATGTGATTGCCCCTTCATACCTTTAGGATCCCCTGCAAGTTTTCATTTCCACTCACTGCTTAAGATCCTCAGCTTACTCCCAGCTGGCAGTTCCTACCACTCGCCTAATCACCATGGGGGGCAGAGCATTCAGTCATTTGCCTCCCAGTATTGGAACTCTCGTCCCCTGACATCCGGAACACTAACTTACTTTCAAGCTTAACAGGAAAACTCAAATCCTATCTCTTTACAAAAGCTTACTCCTCGTTCCATCACCTACTCTGTCTTTCAAAATGTATTTCAATTGTTTTTATTTATTTTAATTTTTAAGAAACACTTTTTTAGACAACCTTGAGTATCCAGAAAGTCGCCTAATTAAATAAAATGTTTGTTTTTTTAAATTATTATTATTGTTATTATTATTAAAACCAACCTAAATATATTGAATCTCCAACAAGATGCGCAGACACAACAAAAGCATCAGAGAGCACATTCCCAAACCCAGCAGACCTCATATGAACTCCATGTGGAGCTTCAGGGCTTTTTCCATTCTCTTGTCATGTTAGCCTGAAAGAAAAAGCTGCCTGCAAATGAGCCTAGGACAGCACAGAGCAGTACTCTGAGACTGTTACACAAGTGTCAGCAACACAGTACTAATCCACTTTGAGACACAGAGTTGTAGCTACTTCTCCTGCAAAAACAAAATGACGGAGCCAGAGAACACATCTATGCTCATTTATGTTAAAGTTTCTCCTTATAACAACACAGATTCATTTATATATGATCAAAAAAGACTAAATCAGATGACATTTTTTCTGAAGAAAACAAAATCCAGAGAAGTTTTTTTTTTTTTTTTTAAACTGTGAGATTCTTCTATTTTGTGTGTGTTTCTTTCAAAAACCTATGTTGTTTTCTAGGTAGAAGTAGTTTCTGCAGAGCGGCAGGAGTTCATTAGAAATTTGCCTTTGAGTTGTGGGCGGAGTAAGTCTGTCCACTTCCCACCATCCATCTGTTTTCATGCTATTCTGCTAGTTTACAGCCACCTACAACTTAACATTAGCAGTGCAACAAAAAGAGCAAACAATATTTGGAGCTATCCAGCTGTTCAGCTTTGATCCAGATTCCATTTCAGACGAGGAAAACAAAGACACACATGGCTCTATTGGTCTGCAAGTAGATCCATTGAAATGGAGCAGAGCAGGGAGCTTGTGGCTTGCCGTAGTAGCTTTTATGTCAACTTGCAAACTTTTTCAAACAGCATTTTTTTTTGTCTGCTCCTGATTCACAATGACTTCAATAGATAAATACTCAGAAATGCAATTTTTGGATTAATTTTCTTTATACATGCCCTCCATCATCAGAAAAATGCCACAAGAACATTCTAAAAACAACAAAAACATTATTTTTATCAGAGTTGGTCTTTAAATCTCTCAATGTAGGACAGTTGTATTTAGAATGAGCAACAGCGAAAGTATAGTCCTGAGTAATCTTGTTTGGTTCGGACGTTTTAGCCTTTAATTAGTCTCATTTGTGGAGCTGTTTATTTGTTGTGAGTCAATTCCAAGAGGACCAGAAATACAGACCACCCAGGAAATAACTAAAATAAAACTGAACCTACTGACTCGCAATGGTTACATTACATTTGTGTTTCTAAAAATTATAAGATAATCAATGGGTGGAGTTTAAAAAATATTGAATATTTTCATATTTCATTTAAACTGTGTCAAACAGAAGATAGTTTCAGTATCAGGAAAATTTGATTTGTTTGGGAAAAAGTTGACTCTCTCGGGGTGAACAGATGTAAAAAACCAGTGAGAAAACACAATGTGGCAAAAGAGCAACATTTTACCTTGTTACCTGTGGGAAGGAGGGATTTTAGATTTGAACATGAAAGATTACTACACGAGAAAGGTGCCTGAAGGTGAGTGTTTTCACAAAACTTGTTTACAAATCCAGCTGAGTCTCAACTCATGAGGCAGATGGCTGGCCTCCAACGCCTTAAGCTCATTCTGCTGATGGTCAGGTCGCCCAATTCCTCTAATGGCGGCTCACCTGAGTGCAGGTGGCACAGATTGGTGACATGCTGTGTAGCCAGCTAAGAGAGGGTTTTATGGAAAGCAGGTGCTGTCACCACCTGCTGCTTAAGAAAAACCTCAAAAACAAACAGCTTTTGCGTCACATGGTATAACTGTTTGGGGTTTCATACTTTAAGTTTCAGTTGATTAATAATCCTAATATTTAGATTGTTTCAAAAAACCTTTTCATACTACATCCTGATACATGGCCTGATATCTAGTAGTTTTACAAACGCAGTGACTTTGTCTTTCCATTTTGCAAGTTTCTATTTTGAACCTGTCTAATGACACACAATGCTCAGTGAAGGTAAAGTCACTGTCAGAGAGTGGCAGAGACATAGGAAAAGACAATTCAACCTTTTTTTGTTGCAGTTTTAACAAACGTTGGATAAGAAAATCTATGATACATATCACGTTTAACCTAAAGATGAAAAATTAAAAGCGTTGCATTAGTATGGGTCCTTAGATTTTTATGTAGACTTCACGAAAGATGCTATATCATCTATAACAGTACTATTGGTTAAATAGCCAAACACTTCTAGGTTAAACTAATAAACATCATTTCCTATAATTTCCTATAACTTTCCAACTTTTTTGCTACATCCCAACATAATGTCACAGGAGAAATCCAGACTCATCAGACCAGACAACGTTTTTCTAATCTTCTATTGTTCTGTTTTTGTGAGTCTGTGTAAATTGTATCCTCAGTTTCCTGTTCTAAGCTGACAGGAGTGGTACCCGCTCTGATGTTCTGCTGCTGTAGCCCATCTGCTTTCAAGCCCCCGTCAAACAGCGCTTTACGGCTTAATCGAGGCCAAAACCCGACAAAAAAGTGGTCTCCCTTGAAGCAGATGATGTTGTTCGTGGTGATGTCGAGTTTATGGCAAGCTACAGTCGATTTATAGATGTGGCAGGACGCAGGGAAAAACAGGAAGGGCGTGGGACACTGCAAAAAGTTTTGAATTGTTCAAAACTTTAGCCCGCGGACAACCATGGCCGACACACTTGGTAAAGACGTGCAATACACAGACTTGGGGAGACGCGAAAGTTTAGCAGCCTGTCACGGGCAGAGAATGGTCATCAGACAAGTGTTACATGTCCCAAACAAGATCTGAATTGATTACTGTCGTTTCACTTCTGTATCACTTCTGATATGCGGCATAAAAATACCGCAATTTTCTGAGACCTCGGAACTTGCAGTCTAGATGACGCCGTAATATCTTCATCTTCATGCTCCAGCTACCAACAAAGCCAACTGATGCAGGCCAAACATATCCTTGCTGAGAGACGAAGAAGAAGAAGAAAAAGACGAGGAAAAATAGAAGAAGAAGAAGGACGATGGGGGGGGGGGGGGGGGGGGGGGGGGGTGTTGTGGAACATCTGGAACAACTGACACTTAGACTAACATGAGGCTTGACGTGGTCGGCAGTGTTTAAGCAGTGCTTCGGCAGTGGAACAGCCGCCAACGGCAATACCCCGTACAAAGCACAGCCAAGCCATTTTTTGGCCGTGATTAAGCCATGCAGTGCTGTCTGACTGGGGCTTAAGGTTGGTAGTTTTCTGCGTTTAGTGATGCACTTCTGCAGACCTCCATTGTAACCAGTGGTTATTTGAGTTACTGTTGCCTTTCTATCAGCTGGAACCAGTCTGGTCATTCTCCGGTGACTTCTGGCATCGACAAAGCACTTCTGTCCACAGAACTTCCGCTCATCGAATATTTTCTCTTTTTCTGACATTCTCTGTAAACCCTAGAGATGGTTGTGGGTGAAATGCCCTAATGCACTGTGTTGCTGCCATGTGATTGGCTGATTAGAAATTTCCATTAACAAGAAGTATGACAGGCGTGTCTAATGAAGTGGCCAGTCAGTGTAGCAGATTGGAAAAATGTTGTCTGGTCTGATGAATCTCCATTTCTGCTGCAACATTTAGATGGTAGGGTCAGAATTGGAGACTCATCAACAACATGAACGGATGGGTCCATCCTGCCTTGTATCAACATTTCAGGCTGGTGGTGGTGTAATGGTATGGGGGATACTTTCTTGACTCACTTTGGGTCCCTTAGGACTAATAGGACATGGTCACAACACCACAGCCTACCTGAGTATTGTTGCTGACCAAGCCCATATCTTCATGACCACAGTTTACCATCTTCTGATGTTACTTCCAGCAGGATAAAGCTCCATGTCATAAAGCTGGAATCATCTCAGACTGGTTTCTGGAACATGACAATGAGTTCACTGGACTCTAATGATCTCTACAGTCACCAGATCTCAACCTAATAGATCACCTTTGGGATGTGGCGGAACGGGAGATCAGCTGGTACTGGTACTAGCAAGGAGGACCTAATAAAGTGGACCGTGACTAAGTGTTTTGTATAAACTTACAGTCCAGCACACAAGCACTCCAAATTGTGAACATCCATTTAGTTAAGTTCAGGTATGTTTGAATTTTGTTTAGACCAGTTCAAGTTTATCTAGTTCAGTTCAATTCAGTTCAATTCTTGTTTGCAGCTTCTCTGTGGGATTTTGTCGGCTGATTGTAATGAATACAGAGCTAAAATCAATGACATATCTGTTCTATTGTTCTACGTCAGCCTAACATGTAATACAATGGAGACAGACCCTTCAGCTCCAGTATTATATTTTTTAACTGAATATTTATCCCCAAATGTTGTCAGTGGTTCTGGATCCTGATCTCCAGACGAGCCTGACAAGGGTTCAGGTTGACATCCTGAATATAGGCTGCTCACACCTGGGAGACCTGCTGCCACTCTGGACCAGTTCCAGCACAGACGACCTAGCATTTACGGTGCCATCTTCAGCTGTTTTTGTTATCCTGCTTCGGGCAGGATAATTAGGTCAGGTCTCTGAGGCACGATTTGTGCAAAAAAAGATTCCATATAAAAACTCTGCTCTTCACACTTTATGAAAATCCACTGGATCCATAAACATCCAGATTCATTCGGAAATTTCTAATTCAAAACTGGTTTTTATTTCTTTAATAAATTATTTTTCAAAGACAAATAGAAAGTGTTTCTGTTAATATGATAAAAGTGGAAACACGATAACGTAAAACAAGTTAAGATTTCCAAGTTGTATTTTAAGTATCTCCCCGGGGCACAACTTGAAGGTCCAACAAGAGAAAGGATTTCTCCTAGTGTAAAATCAGCTCAATGTTCACACATTTGCCTAACAAAAAATGTAAACACGTAACTTGATTTTAAAAAATCCACCAGTTTCCAGTAAAGTTGAGCAGCACAGAGGATGCTGCTATAAACAGCACCTAACAAACTTGTCTCTGATTAACCTGATGAGCTTAAAGTCTTAGATATAAATGCCCCTGTGTGCTTGTGACTGTGTTAATGCACTTAATGTAACCATCTGGCACTGCCTCCCACGCACCGACCCGTCTTATCCACTGCACTCCTTCACAACGCTGTCAGTTGTTGTGCTCCGCGGGTCTTTTGATTTTCTGCTGAACTACTGAGTGCTATCTGGATGAAAAAGAACTAAATCTGAGCTGGAAGTCGTGCATGGAGACTGGACTGCAGACACAGCATTGGAGGATTACAGGGGGGAGTTTTAGCACTCCAACTTTCCCTATTTTTTAAAACACATTTTAAAGAACTTTCAAGGTGGAAACATGGGCTGCTCTCCATCAAAAGGCAAGTTATTTTCAAAAACAGATGGGCAGGGACACCAGAAAGATCTGCCAAATGATGCGCCAGAGGATCTGTTGGAATCTAAGCCTGCACAGGAACAGGAACCTTGTTTAATAAAGACTGAAGAGACAGAAAAGGAACTTCCAGTTCTTGATGAAGATGATCACACTCAAGAGATGACCTCTATCACAGCCGTGGAAAACACAGGGGATGTTACTGAAGCACAGGTGGAGCTAAAGCCTCAGGAAATCCCAGATGAGGTCATACAGACCAATAACACCAGGAACATTGAGAAACAAAAGAAGAACAAACACAAAAGATTTTCTGAGAAGCAAAGGAAGTCTTCTGCAATCCACAGAAAGGTGGACTTCCCGTCACACATGGTGAGAGCTCACCAGGCTGCTTACTCTTTTCTAAACCCTAACATCTCCAAGTATGAAACTCTTCTTGGCCTGTTAGACCAAGCTGCCCAGACACAACTGTCACTGCAGCCCATGATGTCTGCCTTGGTGTTAAGCTTTGAGGAGATAAACCAGGCCCTGGAGGAGATGGCTGAAGAAGGGGAGCTGATGATAAAAGAGCATGGAGACTGCATGGCATTGCCCTCTGGGATGAAGGGCCAAGCTGTAAGTTTAGCTGGCTTTGACTCAACAATACCCATTGATTCACATCCAGATCTTTTACAACAAATGCTCCACCAGTCGGCAGAAAAGATGAGACTGGTTGGTGGCTCCGTCCAGGCACTGGGTGACACAACACTGGAGGAGGCTGTTGAGTATTTTTCTACCCTCTCCAAACTACTACTTCAAAAGCTGTTGGCCAAGCAAGCAGCAGAGCGTAGGTTGGCTCTAGTACTTGCACGAGTGGAAGGGGCTGCAATGAGAAAGTCCAACCCAGAAGATTGTGCCCTGCAAAGCGAGGACAGTGGGATTGGGGGAGAAAATGAGAGCTTGACTGGGTCAGAAAGGCACCGCCGCCACCGTGGAAGCGCTGGATCTGGAAGTTGTGGATCTGGAGGCAACATTCGGAGTGCCCTTGACAATATCTCATGCAGCTTATCCAACCAAGTGGGCAACATTGATGATGAAGATGAGGATGACGAAGATGAGTTTGAAGATGATGAAAATGATAGGCCTGAGAGAAAAAGATCAAATTCCTCCCACCAGATCCCTGTCAAGCTCTTTACTACGTGTACGCCAACTCCATGAGAGATCTTCCGCCTGCAAGTAAAAGTTCTCTGACTGCAGTCAAGTTTGAACAGTCTTCATCCATCAACTCTGAAAATGCTACACCAGAGCTGAAGACAAGACTGGGAGACTTGGATGAAAACCTAATAGAAACATCTGAAACAAAAGGGAGGAAAAGCTCAGCAGGACCTTCCTGTAACTTGTTTAGATCTGGATTTAGACGACATTCCATAAATGGACCAGGTGGAAAAAGCCCAGTGAAAAGCTCACATTGCTCCTTACCGGTACTGGGAACCCAACCTCCAAGGCGCCAATGTGTCCGAAGACTAATAAACACTTTTAGTCAAGGGGTTGATGGGAGACCAGGACAGTGTTTGGCTAACATTCCCCCTCACATAAGAAGACCCAATAAAAGTCGCATTCTTCTGTTGTCTGATGCAGTTAACAGTAACGAGAGTGGTGTAAACACCAACGGCAGCAGCTGGCCTGACAGCAGAGATGATCTAGACATGGACAACCTTCCACCACCTCCCCCAGAGGTCCTTATGGATAACTCCTTCCAGAGCACCACGAACAGACTGAGAAATGAGCAGTCACAAGAAAGTTCAGTGCGGATTCTACCGATAATAAACCAGAAGTCTGGAACATCCCAACGCCTGAAGATACAAATGCAAAATGTCGAAGTGTTGCCAAACAAAGTAAATGTCAAGTCAGAATCAGCCTGTAACTCACCTGGCCAGCTTTTTGATCAGGGGGCGGATCGTGGAAAAGAACCTGGAAGTCCGAAGAGTGTGTGTGATACACCGGAGACTCTTAAAATGGTAGCTCAACCAAACTGCATGGAGCCTTCGCCTCCTCGGGCTCGGATGAACCAGAATTGTGAAAGCAACGAATCCACAGAGTTTGAGCCGTCTTCTTCTAATTTGCCTGTGAGAGCACCCCCAGTCTCCAGAGTTCGCCTACCCCCATCATGTCCTTCAGTGCAACATAGGTTTCCAAGTCCACCTGTATTTAGATCGCAGTCCAGCTCCAGGGCTTCATCTCGCCCTGCTTCCCCACGAACAGTAATCCGGGCCGTTGATAAAACCACTGAGGATATCATTCCTTCAGTATCCTTTCGAGATGCTCGCTCAGTTTTCTGCCGAAACGAGCAGCAGAACTCACAGCCATGCATCCCATTTGGGAGTTCTGTTCTTCCCAGACAATGGGGGGAGTCCTCTCGAGGCAGAATACCTATCAGAGGGACACCAGACACTCCAACCCGTCGCACTCAGTCAGAACAGCGCCCAAGATGGTAGTTTGATCTCAAGAGGAGTGAGCCTGTTGTCACAAGTTCAGGGTGGGTATATACACAATAAACATTATGTGAAGGTTCATCATGAAAAACTTTCTGATCTTCCAGCCACACTGAAAAGAGGAGGACAAAATTTGAGGACAAAATTCTTATAAGAAAAGCTTGTGTTGTCCAAACAAGGGTCAGCAGAATATGTAAACCCCCCCCCAAAAAAGTAAGTCAGTCTCAAAAAAAGTCTGCAGATTAATCTTTTAGAACATTCTGATTTATTTTGACAGGATATGATTCTTTTGCTCTAACTTTGTTTTGGGGTATAGCTCTACAAGATTTCTAAAACATAACCTCTAAAAATTCATTCGAGATCACCATTTCACTGAGTGTTTCAAGAGGTGGTACACACCTCAAGCCAACAATCCTATTAGGCCATAGTCAGTGACTCCACCCCTCAAATGTAGCTACCAGAAAATTTGGGTTGACTAAAAATAATTCTTAGTAAAGTGAAGGACCATTTGAAAGAAATGCGTTAGCTTAAAGACCCACTCCAGTCATCTTTTGATCTATTGTAAAGATTTCCCAATTGCCTTTAAACTATGATTATGCAGTTTCTGGGCAAAATAAAAAAAAACCTGTGTCGTTTTCTAGGAAAATTATGCAGGAAATTTACATCTGAGTTGTGGGTGAAACTTTTGGCACTGTGCATCTCTACTCCCCTTCCCCTTCTCGTTGCTGAGGACTCGAAAAAGGGAGCTTGTGACCTGCCCAGTGTATTTTCTATTGTCACAAATACAATATTTTTCAAACTGCATTTTTTTATCTGTTCCTCAAAGAACTACTTGGTAATTCCATTTAAAGCTAAATGTCATTCACGTCTTCCATCGTGAGAAACATTCCACAAGAGCATGTTAAAAATGCAAAAAAAACACTGTTTTCATCAAAGCGGGTCTTAAGGATAACCAGTTATGCCTTGTGTTCACTGATGGGGTCTTTTTAGGTTTTTCTTATTTTTTTTTACTTTTTTGCCCCAGGAGCAATCACACCATGTGATATTTTCCAATGATCACAGAGTTCTGTTCCATTCAATAGTGCCTTATTTAATTAAAGTGCATAATTTTCTGTTGTTCTCCCTCATTTTTGTCACATGAAAAGTCACAAGCTTCTGCCATCAATCCTTCAGCCTTTTGTTTGGGTCCTCTTGAGTCCACCTCTTGACTCTTGGTAGCCAACCTCCATTGGCTACCAAGAAAAATGTACTCATTGTTTTTGACGTGAAGTTACTCGCAATGTTTGTCAGCCACAGGAACAGCATCTGCTGTTGCTCTGCTGTGAACACTTAAAGGCTGATGATTGGAAATAATACTCAATTTCTTACGCTTTTTTAACTTGTATCCAACACCTTTTGTCATAATTGCATCATGTAGTATTTGGTTTAGACAGGTTGTGGTGCAGTACAGTGGTCTTGAAGTGTAAATCACATTAACAAATCAATAAATACTTAAACATAACAAGTAGGGGTGTGTATATTGGCAAGAGTCTGGCAATATAATATGTATCATGATACTCATGTCACAATACAATATCCTGATATATTCCAAGTCTACCAAAAACAATTCAATTCAATTTTATTTATGTAGCACAAAATCACAACCATGAAAAAAACAGCTTTTTGAGTTCTCCTCTTTGGGTGATTTATAGATAAGACGATGTTTTCAAATGAATTATGAATAGTGTTAGGAAGTAAGCTAAATTGTGGTATTAACCCACCTCCTTTCCCTGAAATCCTGGACTTCTGATTGTTAACAAGAGGGGGTCGCTTCATTCAGCCTAACATAGTCATCCTAACATAGTCATCCTGTTGTAGCCAAGTTTCTGGTAGGACTAGTAGGCTAAGTTTAATTAACTCATTGACAAAGAGGGACTTGGAGGAAATGAATCTAATGTTTAGTAAACCACATGTAATTACACCATAATTTTGCTTGTTTTTATTTAGACTGTTAGTAACTATTACTATTAAGTTTTTGTGTCTCATTCCTTTCACTTGACTTTCACCACACAACCTAAAGCTAAAACTAGGAGCTGCTCGAATACCTCTGTATGGGGTTAGCACCAGAGCTAAAAAAGAGCACAGAGGAGAGTTGTAAACTGCAGCTCTGTGCCTGGATCCCATTTCTAAACATGAAACATGTTTCTAGGAAGAAGAGCAGCACCGTCCACAGAGGTATGCATGCCATCTCTCCGCATAAGATCAGGCTATCCCCAAAAACAAACTCCAATCATCTACAAAGCCAACGCCTCTTTCTGGGCAATCTTTCTTGCCAATTTCCTTGACAATCTGTAGTGCAGCGCTGAAATAAACATTAATTTCACTGCTCATCGTCTTTTTTCAGAACGTTGTACTTCCATCAGGTCCATGGATGATCCATCAGGTCACTGAATTAGAATCTTTTGCTGTGAAGTACAGCTGAACTGTGGCCTGCTTCGCCGTCAGCATTTTGACCGAAGTTCCGCTCTCAACACACTGCACACCTGTACGGTCTCATCTGTTCTTATATGAGCCCGCCACAAAGCAACCAAATCCATGTTTCTGTAGTTCTCTTTGCAGTGGTATGGGTACCAAATTGGCATAGAGTTTAGGTTCCCATCCCAAATGAAAACTGAGTTTAATATGTGTCTACGCGCTCTACCAGGTGATCATCTAACACAGTGTGGTGTTCTGCCAACGAATGGACAGTGGTTTGAGTGGAAAACAAAAGTAAGACGCTGAACAACATGTTTACTTGTAAATTATTAATTAAATATGATCATGGCAGCATTTTAAATCAATACAAAATGTACACATTTCAAATCGATAACTCACCAAATTAAATATCCCAGTAGTTCACAAAATCATTTTTTTTCTTAAACCTCTTATAAAGATTACAAAACATTTTTAAAAATTTGAACCTATTTAAAAAAACATTATATTTTAAAAATTAAAACAACATTCCAGAAACCAAAACGCAATTTAAAAAAAAAAAAAAAAAAGGAACGAAATAAAAAGGAAATATTTCGGCGGAAAAAAATTAATTTCCAGAAATCAAAGTGAAAAGTTCAAAAAATTAAATTGGAAATGGTAGTCATAATTCGACATATTTGTTTACCTTTTCAACAGAAAGATTTTTGGCATGTCAAGATCTTTCAATATTTCTTTAAGCTTCTGACCACAATCACTGCAAAAATAGTGTGATTGTCTTTAACACACTTCAGGCAAAAACCTTCTGCTTTCCCTCTTCTTTTAAACTCAAACTGAGCACAAACCACAATTCTAAATTTCTCCTCCATGATCAAATTTTTAAAATTTTTGAATTTCACATTTTTTTGGTACTTCTGTGAACTAAAAAAGACGCTACTGATACGTCACTACCAAATCTGAGCCCCTGAGAGGTCAACGTTCAACTGCTTTTTGTGCATTTTGTAGTTAGAACCCCAAAACAAACTTAGGAAGTTACGTGTGAATGTTTTGAACGCGGAAGCCCCGAAAAGCACATTTACACAGTTTAACTAGACTTTTCATTGGAAGTGGTTGCGTTGAACGCGGTGAACGCACGTTGGAGAGGCCGGTGTGAACGTGGCATCAGAAGTGTTTCGCTTCTACAAAGTTATGTTTGAACATCTGCAGTAGAAATATTTCTACCACAGAGTTTAAATAAGGCCTCCATATCAGCTTCAGAAAGCCACCTACTTTAATCCAGAGTGGATTAGACCTCCTGCCCCAATCCTCACCCTTGCTTCTCAGATTGCTGCCCCACATAATCTGTACAAACCCCCACCCCCCTTCCTCTCCTCTGCTGCTCTCTCATAGGACAGGCGGCCCTCTGACAGCAGAATGAAGCATCCAGTTGGATGGAAGTTCTGCTGTAAGGACATCCATGGGACTGTTATTGGCTGTTGCCAAAAGAGAAGCCTGTGGCGGTAAAGGAGTAAGAAAGAGGATTAGAGGTTTATCCACTTTCTCCCTCATGATAAAGTCTTTCATCCAATGCTGTGTGTCTTAGAGTGTTTTTGTCAAGATAATTCAGTAAAATGAATGAATGTGATTTAATTTGTATTAACTGTTGTGGTTATAATCTGTTTAAACTTTGATGAAAGCTAACAAATCATCTAATGTCTTGTAAAATGAATGTTAAATGCAAAGAGCTGGGAATGTCTTCTGCTGCTGAGTGAAATATTAAAATAGTAACTTACATTTATGCTTGTGAGTCTTTTTTTGCTTTGCTTTGAATGCCTGTATTATAACGTACTTTCTAGTTTTCATCCCACTATGGAAATAAATGAAAAGAGGAAAATTGCACCAACCATCTAACATGTTTTTATTTTTATTGAATATATGTGTTCCTAATGAATACAGTAACAATCTTTTAAATAATAGCAAGTAAAGGTTTTTAAACCACCATAAATGATTTATACAAAGTGTCTCCTGTTGATCAAATGTAGATAAATGTAGCATATTTTCAGACATCACAGATACAACTCTTTTTTGGACTGTGGTTTTCTAATATTTTAAAATAATTTTGCGTGTGTACATTTTTATTTGTAATAAACTTGGCAATCATCTATTAACAAAAAAATATTGTGAACAAGAAAAAAAATCTTGGAAAATTATTAGCATAGTTTTAATGTATAAATGCATTTAGAATACATAGTCATTTTAGGATAGTTTACATCTGCATTGACCACTTAAAAAATAGCTGAAATTATAATGAATAATATTTAAAATTATTATTAAAATTATTCCAGTAATATGTGTTTTTAGGTGTATATTTTTATACCCATGTAAAAAAATATGTGGTCAGGTTTTTTAAATCAGTGGCGGATTTTGTTGGATTCTAACTTATTTGTTTCAACATACTCAGAAAGTCAGTTTTGAAAGTAATGCATACCAAAATTGGTGTTTTCATGAAAAACAATACTTTTAATTGTAGCAAAGATTTTGCAAATTATTTTTCATTATTTAACTCAGTACACATTCAGTGACTTATTTTTTGTAACAGATTTACAGCCTAAAATGTAAATTAATTGTTGTGAGACAATGAGCTTTCAGAAAAAAACAAAAAAAAAACAGAAATGCAGTTTCTTTTGTTTAAATTCCACTCCAATCATCTTTTGATCTATTGTAAAAGTGTTTCCAGTGTTTTTTTTATCCTCATTATGGCGTTTTTAGACCAAAAACAAATTGTGTTTTTTCCTAGAACATACAACATACAAGTGGATGCATAAGGATGGAGCAGGGACATTTTGGTTTCCACAGACAACTGAAGGCTTTGATAAATGCCTTTTTTTTTCATCTGCTCCAGATTCAATATGATTTGAATAAAGAAATGTTGAATTTCTTCATATATGTTCTCCATCATAAGAAAAATTCTACAAGAACATGTAAAAAAAAAAACACACCATTTTTATTAAAGTGGGTCTTTAAACACAAATCTCTCCATATGCCTGTGTAAGTCTGTCCCCTGCTGGTAAGAGTATGTTTACAACGTCTCGCGAAAAAATCTCTCGAGTATTCATTCTTCTTGGCTGCTCATAACCAGCACTGAAGAACAAACTGGCCAACGTAAAACCCAGAACACAAGTGGAGTGAAAATCACACATTAAACATAATTTGCCACTTTTGAAATTTGCTTGACTGAATTGGTGTCTGACTCTAAGATTATGATTTAACAGATTATGACAATAAATCTCAGTGTTTGGTGGACTCACAAACCGGGTGGTGGTCGCTGGAAGTTAGGGACGCAGTCAAGCTGAAGTAGGAGTCCAATGAAGTCTGACTGGCTTGACCCTTAAGACAGCTGACCGGTATCAGCGGTCTATGAGCCGTGCAGTGTGGGCAGCTGCAGAGGTAAAAACTTGAGAGGTGGAAATTGTTTTTTGTTTCTGATTATCTTCCAAATGCCAGATTCCTCTCTTCTGAGGAAGCAGAGGTTGAAATATAACGCAGGAGTGGGCTAGTTCATCACCCAAGCTGAACTCTCACAGAGCAAGCAAAAGTGTTTTCATTCAGTGACAAGTTTTGTAACTTTATTTTTTTGGTCGAACCTGGTTTTTGTGAGCTGCACTTGAGATTTCTTACAGATTAGATCTCAGTGATCAATTTCATCATTTGATGTTCGGTCATTGTGTCGGTGGGATTAAGATGGTCCTCAAAGTCTTCCTTTGACCTTTTACCAGTGTCTTCAGTTGAGGTCAACAGCTCACCACCTGCAGTGTTGAAAGTGTTTGCAGAGAACTGTTTCCCCATCCTGAGGCGTTTTCCAGAATTTTCCAGAATTGCCACAGAGCCAACCAATACTAATTTTCCTTGGCAATCAAGAACCAGTTTTTTGCATCTGCATCTGCCCACGCTGAATACCGCATGGACTGCCAATACTTTATAGCACTCCTTCTTCAGTTTGACAGCATCCCCTGCTTTTGGCAAACCACCCTGATTTGTAGAGTGCTGCATTGACAACCACCATAGACCTTAGCCATAGCTTAAAACAGCTGCATTAACAACAGAGGTAGATAACACGGTCCATTACCACTCAATGTCTCCTTGAGGCTTAAGGTTTGCGGGAGTTGAAGACCCTTCTGATGGACGTTATCAACACACTGACATCCAGAACAAACCTCGCTCTGTCAACAGTTGTTGACTAAACAGACATCTATTGAGCCTTTGTCATGTTATGGTTGTTCATGGGCTGCTTGCGGACTAAAAATGGATAAACCTGTATGGGTCACAAAGGTGGCCTGCACAAAAGGCTGAAGTTGCAGTCTGCTCAGTGAGCCCATAGAGCAAAAATGTTCTTGCAGATTTTTTTCTACGAGCTTGGTGTGCATGATAGGATGTAGCAAACACTCGTATGACATGAAGGGACTTTTTAATATCAGCCATTTTATTTATGGTATGGCGGTACGTCCCAAGCAGGGGCTGTCCTCCAGCACTGCATCCTCTGCTCTCCATTGCCTGTGGCATTTACTGAACACATTGTCAGTTGGTATGGAGATCCAGACGAGACAATATCAATAAATATATTCACCATTAAATCATTAAATAAAAGTGTCATTAATTATTTAAAATTGGCATTAAATAAATAAAATTGGAAATCAATAACTATTTTTTATATATATGTGGCATTAAAATATTAAAATTGCCTTTAAAAAGCTCATTTAAATATTTAATGACATTTGCAATTATTTCATGGTCCCAGTGTGAGATGGAAGAGACAAATTGAAATATAGATATTTAATACGAAATATTTAAATAAATTTGTCAATAAATATTTTTGGTGAGGAGTTTTCATGTCTAAAAATTGGTGGTTTCCTTTGGCTATCTTATTATTTTTGCAGGGGTCTGATGACTGGCACCGTGCAAAGCCACAAGGCTTATTTACACTAGTCCATCTGCAATGTGTCTCTGTTACATTGATGCAAAAAATGGAATGTCCATTAGTTAGTTGGAATGTTTGTACTGCCTCTATATCGTCTGTCTCTGACATCAGTCCCTCCGCAAAGCAACCAAAGCTTTACACAGTCCTATTTTCAATCCATCAAAAAACATGTCCGGGTTTCAAAACTTACATTGTACTTCTATATAATCTTTTACATTTTATTTTCATTTTAAGGTGATGTGCCTACGCAATTAAACATGTTAACACCACACACAACACCAGCACCCATTTTTGCCATGGATGATGCAAATTTAGCTTTGGAGTACAATAAAATAAGTTATGACACAAAACATACATTTTACAAGGTCTTGGTGAGAAAAGAGAGGGCATAGGGCCCAATTTATGCATGGTGATGACACAGGGGTGGCAGGACAAAGTAAGTGCTAACAACTTCTAACAGTCTTACAAGTAGTTTACAATATACTCACTGCAAGCAGTGATAATTTTTTATTCCATTATCAAAGAGTCTCAAGGGAACTGCATGACACCCCTTAAGAGGTGGCTGCTCCTCTCTACCACCATCCATGGACCCAGAGAAACCAAAAGCCCGCACTGCCCGTAAAGGTACCCTGTTCATACACGGTGCACGTGACTGGGACATTCCTTGCCTTAAATGAAAACAGTTCATTTAAATTTCGAGTTTTTGAAATTTAAATAACAACATGAAATAAATCTGAAGAACTCTTCTTTTCTCTTAAAATTATCTTTCAAACATTTTTGAAATTATCTGTATAATGTTCCTTTAGCAAAAGAAATTGAAGGTGGAGGCAATGTTTTTATTTTTCGGTTTTTTGTTTTTTTTTACTTCATAAACATGAGAAAAGTGACATTATTTGATTTGAGGTGTCAAAAGGATGCTACAGCCAAGCATGTAGTGCCTCACGCGACGTGTACGTCATCACGTACCGTGGGGGCTGGTGCTGTAGGCTGTACGTCGTAGTCCTACGCGCCGGAGCTGGGTGTGAAGATGGCGGACGAAGAGGCCGAGCAGGACCGCAGTACTGCGGACGGAATGACTGAAACGATCGCGGAACTCAGACAGCGGCTGGAAAAAGTTCAAGAACTTCTGGCTGGAGGAAGCACAGAGTCCCAGGTGCATTCCTCATCTGAGTATTGTCAGGAGTTCTGTCGGGTGAGTTGTTTTTCTAACACACATGCAGCAAACAAGCTAGCAGTGGTGCTGCTACTAGCTGCCGTAATGTAGTTAAAAGGTTGTTTTTTCACAAGTTAAATTTAAACTGGTTAGACTTGTGATTGTTTAACAGTTTGTGTTTTAAAATATAAATAATTATGCTCTCTCTCTTGTCTTCATATTTGAGGAAAGATAGGAATAAGTCACAATCATTCTGCTAGCACTTGCTAACCAAATGTTATCTAGGCATGGGGCAATTCATTGTTTTTCTTCAGAACTTTTGATTTTAGCACGTCGTTTACCAGGGAGAAATTCACACTAAACCTTAAAGTATAAGTTTTGTGCACGTAGTGCGGTTTATGATGACCTACCATTTGTTATCGGTCTGCACAACAGCGTGTTGGTACGTAGCCTAGCATGGTGCGGGTCCACATCAGTTGGCTTTTTGTTGGCGTCGTTTCGGGCTGTCTGTCGCTTTCTGCTGTGTTCGCTGTTCCTGTCACCCGTATTTCACTCACCACCTAACTGGAGAGTTGAGCATTTTTACAAGGGAGGTGGTGGCCATCGGCAGCTTTTGGGGGCAGCGTGTTTTCGGTGTGTACGTGCCGAATGAAACGTACGTGCCCATCGCAGCCGCATCCTGACTGACGGGGCCGCATCAGTTCTCCTTTCTGCGGCGTGTCCTGTATGCCGCCCGTCTGGAGGCATCTGTTTATATTAACGAACGAAATCAATGTGTGTGATGAGTCAGAAGACGGATCTATACCTGACATACCGAAGAAGTACGTGAACATCAAAAACGCCTCCATCCTAACTAACGGATTTTACCTTTACTCAGAAATTCGATTAATTGTAAAGTAAAAATGTATCAATAGCACAGACAGAACAAAGCAATTCGAGTGATTTTTTTTAATGTAGCAACATTGAATGTAACTGTTTTTTAAGTAATTTCCCCCCCTAACATCTTTTTTTTTATTTAGAAAAATCCCCTTATAAATATTCCTGTTTATTTGACCACAAAAAAACTAAAAACGAATCAAATAAATTTAACTGCAATAATCAGATCAGATGTATTTGTACACACTTCAGAACTAAAAACCAGAGAAGTCAGTTTCTATGATTTGCTGAGTTTGATAAGAACAAATCGGATAAAGTTAAGATCTTCGGCATGTGTATGAATGAGCTCAATCATTTTCAACAAGTGAAAGGTTTCCACGCCTCATAAAAAGAAGCCTCTAAGTAAACTACTTAATAATTTATTTCTCCAGTTTTACTCTTAGTTTTCAATCTGATTAGCTTTTATCCTTTTCATTGTCATTAGTTAGTTTTCAATTACACCAAATACATGATGTGGTTGGTCCATATGGACCAGTATAATAAATGCTTTAATGGTGGGTTTCATTCCAATATTCAGTCTGTTTTTATCTTAAAACAAGCTTAAGATAAATAAGTGAGCCACGTTTGTACATTTGTTGACAAATATTTTGTCTGCAAGGAGAAATGTGTGATTACATGAAGCCAAAGGGGCGTGTCTTGCTCTTAAATAGTTTTTGTTGAAAGTGGCTCATCAGAGAAAAGGTCGTCGCTTTCCTCTCCTTCGTGGTAGAAGAACTTCTGGTCATTTCTGGTGAAATTGGTGAGGAAAAGGAGGTCTTGTTGAAAACAACCACTTGCATACATACATATACAGGGCTGTAGACTAAATTTTTGCACTGGTTGCACCGGTGCGCCCCTTTTTCTTTTTCTTTGGTGCACCAGCACTAAAGTTTGGTAGTTCATTAATCTAATACATATAAAAACAAAAAAGAAGAGGATGTGTATAAAAGAAACACTAACTACTGTTGCTAAAAGTCAGCAAAAAAGAAAAAGATTACAAACATGAAGAAACTGCTGTGTTTTCTGTCGAGTCGAACTTACATTTCCCACAAGAGAAAAAGAGAAAAGGCAGTTGTCTTAACCAATTGGCCACAGGAGTCAACTGAAATCCAAAACAGGCTTTAGCTGTATTATGCACGCATAACGACGGTTCAACTCATATATGTGACGCAACAAAACGCCGCTTTCGACATACGGTT
This sequence comes from Oryzias celebensis, assembly GCA_014656515.1. NCBI lineage: Eukaryota > Metazoa > Chordata > Actinopteri > Beloniformes > Adrianichthyidae > Oryzias > Oryzias celebensis. The sequence goes on along the minus strand of BNCR01000018.1, from coordinate 20,199,668 downwards.
TTTAAGGCCCTAGAAATAGAACTGTACTTTTTACCCGCGGTTTGTATGCGATAAAACGCCTCTTTTGACACCCGTTTTGGGACAATACAAAACTGCGTAATTTATGTGCTACTTTTAAAACGTGCATAAAAAGTGGTGATTTTCATTGCCATTACACTGTTTTTTACGGCGCTTTTCCTGGCAATTATTGACCCTTTTCGTTTGCCATATGATTCCACAATTTCTGACGTGCAAAAAAATTATCTTTTCTTTCTAGTTTTGCGTTGAGATACAGCACATTAGAGTACTGTGGTGCAAAGCCGCTTTTCTACACAACCGAATCTGCTGATAAACGTTAATGACTTAACACTTCACAATTGCACAGCGCTGCATATCAGCGCGAGGCTGCTTTTCTCCACTACAGACTTTGCGTTAATTGCGTTAAGGGTTGTAAAGTTACGGTAGACTGTAAACAGTGGAGATACAGCCCTCATTTTGATTCTCCTTAACAAAAACTATCATTCTTATTTGAGATGTGTTACACCTGCACACACACAGGAATGACACTTTTAAAGTTGCTTAAATTCTGTTTTCTTTTTTTCTCACAAGGGTTGGGACCGTGGTTGCGCGACCGTGGATTTTTTTAGGCGCACCATTGAAAAATCCAGTCGCTTGTGCGACCTGATAAATGCTGATACATCACAATTTTTATGGACTGTCGACTGTCAAGCTAAATATTTTACTAGTGTACAATTATCCTCTAGTGTTTATGACAGTTCTTGTTTGTTTGAGTTCAAACTCAGCAGCATTGAGTCCATTAAGAGACACACACCTCTATCAGTCTCCTATTGTTGTATTTGAAACGTAATTGTAATTATCTTCATGTAGTTTGGAAGGACAAGACTTAAACAGTTAATTTCTTGCACTCACAAAGTTGATGTAAAAAACAAAAGAAAAACATTTAATTCTTTTTAAAGCAAAGTTTCATCTATAAACCCTTCAGGTCTACTAAAGCAAAATAAATATTTACTCGTCTGTTACCCACTGCTGTTGTTACTGTTTTTATCAGGTTTGTCTGAAGCCGGCCATTAAAGGGCCTGTATAATGTTATTCTTAAGCCTTTCTCTAGTAGCCATGAACAGTAGCCATGAATATGATCATATATTACCTTTGGCACACTAAAAAACACATAATTTATGACATTTTAGTTTTTTTTTTTTTGGCACTTTTCACAGCCGGAAGTAAAACGACTTGATTTCTTAGGCACCGCCTTTCACTCCTTGTGGGTGACTCCCAAATCCTGACGTCAATGTAGAGCCGGGCTCAGCAGCGTGTCTCCACGCATCTGCTCATGAAAACAAACAATACTGAACTTTTTTTAAGATGGATGTGCATGTTGTGGAGCCTTACACTCTTGAGCCACAGTCCGATCCGAAATTTCTATGCACGCGGTTGCACCATGTATGGAAATGCAGCATTAGCTCGTGCGTTTTAAGCTTATGCTGCGTAATTTCAGCCAGTTGTATGATTTACTTCTGGCATCTTCATCAGGTTTGATTGTAGGAATGGCTCCAGCTCTGAGGATCAGTCTCCTGGACAATCCACTTTGATACAGGCTAAGTTTACAAAACAATCTTCTGTGAAGTGGCGGTCACTGACAAAAAGGTGACGGCTGGTGTGTCGCGCGCTCCCAAAGATAAACTCCAACCATTTCTGATGAGCTGGCTCTTCTTTGGGAAAGCTGATCAAACACCACAATCTCTTGCAGCCAAAAAACGTTTTCTCCACTTAAAAGACATTACATTGCAAAATAAGTTAGCCGTTGTTTTCTCAGTAGATCTAGAGGAACTACGTCTTTTATGAATCATTTTGCTGATCACTGCTAGCCCCGCAGGGAAAGTGAGTGTGTGTGTTAGCCTGGAGGCGGGGCTTGCAGCACAGACTTTTCCTGGTGGGGGGTGTTCTCACTGGTCTACGTCACACGGTGAGGACCCGCTGGTTTTTGTGGGTATGGGAGGGGCTGCGGCTCAGAGAAATGGCTTTTGGAGGATTACTCAAAAATAAGTGAATGAATCAAAATACATCTTTGGGGTTCTTTAAAGTGAGGAATGAACATTATAATACACTTAAAAGCTCAAAAGTTGATACACACGTGGACAAAATTGTTGGTACTCCTCAGTTAAAGAAGGAAAAACCCACAATTCTCCCTGAAATCACTTGAAACTTACAAAAGTAACAATAAATAAAAATTTATTGAAAATTAAATAATCAAAATCAGCCATCACTTTTGAATTGCTGATTAACATAATTATTTAAAAAAAAAAACTAATGAAACAGGCCTGGACAAAAATGATGGTACCTCTATAAAAGATTGAAAACTATTTGACCAGACTAACATGATTAACTCAGGTGTGTCCTTTAATTGACATCACAGGTGTTACCAAACTCATAATCAGTCAGTCTGCCTATTTAAAGGGAGACAAGTAGTCACTCTGCTGTTTGGTGAAAAGGTGTGTACCACACTGAACATGGACAACAGAAAGCCAAGGAGAGAATTGTCCCAGGACATCCGAAAAAAAATGATAGATAAACATCTTAAAGGTAAAGGCTATAAGACCATCTCTAAACAGCTTGAACTTCCTGTGACAACAGTGGCTCATATTATTCAGAAGTTCAAGACCCACGGGACAGTAGCCAACCTCTCTGGACTTGGCCGCAAGAGGAAAATTGATGACAGATTGAAGAGACGGATCGTTGGAATTGTATCCAAAGAGCCCAGAACAACCTCCAAAGAAATTAAAGGTGAACTCCAAGGCCAAGGTACATCAGTGTCACATCGCACCATTCGTCGTTGTTTGAGCCAAAGTGGACTTCATGAGAGACGACCAAGGAGGACACCACTGCTGAAAAACAATCCTAAAAAAGCCAGACTGGAATTTGCAAAAATGCATGTTGACAAGCCCCAAAGCTTCTGGGAGAATGTCCTTTGGACAGATGAGACCAAACTGGAGCTTTTTGGTAAGGCACATCAACTCTATGTTCATAGACTCAAAAACCAAGCATACGAAGAAAAGAACACTGTCCCTACAGTGAAACATGGAGGAGGCTCAGTCATGTTTTGGGGCTACTTTGCTGCATCTGGCACAGGGTGTCTTGAATGTGTGCACAGTACAATGAAATCTGTAGACTATCAAGGCATTCTGGAGAGAAATGTGCTGCCTTGTGTCAGAAAGCTTGGTCTCAGTCGCAGGTCATGGGTCTTCCAACAGGACAACGATCCAAAACACACAGCCAAAAACACCCAAGAATGGCTGAGAGAAAAGCGTTGGACTATTCTAAAGTGGCCTTCCATGAGCCCAGATCTGAATCCCATTGAACATCTGTGGAAGGAGCTGAAACATGCCATTTGGAGAAGACACCCATCAAACCTGAGACAACTGGAGCAGTTTGCTCATGAGGAGTGGGCCAAAATACCTGTTGACAGCTGCAGAACGCTCATTGACAAATACAGAAATCGCTTCATTGCAGTGATTGCCTCAAAAGGTTGTGCAACAAAATATTAAGTTATGGGTACCATCATTTTTGTCCAGGCCTGTTTCATTAGTTTTTCTTTTTAATAATTATGTTAATCAGCAATTCAAAAGTGATGGCTGATTTTGATTATTTAATTTTCAATAATTTTTTATTTATTGTTACTTTTGTAAGTTTCAAGTGATTTCAGTGAGAATTGTGGGTTTTTCCTTCTTTAACTGAGGGGTACCAACAATTTTGTCCACGTGTGTATTTCATGGTATAGGTCCTTTAAGGTGTTTGTGTGGGAGGTTATACTGATATTTGACAGTTTTCGTTGTTGTCGTGGAGGAAAGAAGCTCAGTGTGAGAACACTTGTTGTTATGGTTAAGGAGCATCTCACTTGCTGCTCCTTCAGGTCATCTCCTGTGAGGCTGGTCATCTCTCATGCTGTGGTGAATCATAAAAGGCTGTCAATGGCTTTTGTACACATTTAGAGCCTTGTTGTTTCTTAGTGTCAAATTCAATGGCCAAAGATTTTACACAATTATTATTTGGTTATCGTCTGTTACAGTGGAGTTTTATTTGTGGACTGGTTCCTCCGTTGGGGTGTATCCAGCCGTGGCCCTCTGATAGTTGGGATAGGCTTCATTGACCTCTGTGACCTGCTGGATTGTTGCAGTGTCATTTTCCAGAAAAATCGCTGCAGAAGCTGCTTGCAGTGGGTCACTCCCTTCGCTGTGCTTGCTTTGATTTTGTTCATTTTTCCAACAAAGCTCCACACCTGTTTTGGGGGGTTATCAGAACCTAATCAGGTCTGTTGGATCACAAAAACATGTCGACGAGGACATGTGAAACTAAAAGTAACTGTTAGAGTGTAGTGTGGAAAATGAAAAGTAGATTTTACTCTTTTCCTAGACTTTTGTTTCAGAAACGTTCAGAAAATGTTTATTTTTTTGTCTTTGCTGTTAAGATTCCTAAAATAAATGACCAATAAAATAAACTTAAAAGTCCTGTTTGAAGAATAGCCTCATTGTTTCTGGGTTTCACTTGACGTCTTGTTAACAAAACTTTGGTGTCATGCTTAATAAGATAAAGCCTACAAGAGTGAATGCCTCCCGGCTACTGTATTTATATTGCATTGCAAAATGTATTGATGGAGTTAAAAAATATTCTTGATGTCATAGTTATAAATGGTAAAAACACAGGAGAAAAGGCAGTAAATTAGAGCCAATGATCTGGACAGTTTGTTCATCAGTTGATCTGAACTTGGTTCGCTTGCAGATCAACTCCGGTGTGATTCACTGTATTGTGGATACACAGGGAACCTAAAAGAATCTAATTGTAGTTTATGAAGCAAGCACTGGCCCAGGACATGAGGCTGAAGTTAACTCCTCTGACCTTAAAGGAATACAGTTTTTTTAATGAAGCTGTTGCCTCCATCATCAGTCTGCTTTTATGAAGATCTGGAGACACCTGTCTTTACTGGTTTTTGACCTCAGCTCTTCAACCGTTTCCAGATGTTGCTGTTGTGTTCCAGGGAACACACAAAGAAAATCAGGAGAAACTCAAATTACTTTTTAATTGTAAAATATGATGTGAGTCTGAGAGGTTTATAAGTTTATAAGTGACCAAATGTTCAGTGAATGACTGACCATCTCCAAATCATTTGATTATTATTGTCCACCAAAATGTTAAATCTGATTCTAGTTTTATTATTCTCAGTTTATTTTAAAATAGCAGTTGTTAGATTCATGGGGTTCATTTCTGTGCCTTCCTGACAGACACTGCTGGAGTTTGCTGGACGATGGAAGATAGAGGAGGAGCCCCTTCCTCTGCTGCAGGTGTACATGGTGGGCCTGCTGAGTTATGCCCAGGCATCCCCCTTTCTGTGTCTGGATTGTGAAAATGTTCCTCTTGTGGTTGAGAGGCTCTCGCTGTAAGTAACATGTTAAAAAATTGGATCTCAGTTTTTGTTTCTGTGACATAGAGCTGACATTTGCTCGTCTGCAGGAGCTTCCTGGAGCTTCTGCTCTCGCTAAAGAACTTTCCAGATGACTTGTGGAAGCAAATAACTTCATGTGTTCAGGTAATTCTGTAATTCCCTTTTGAACAAAGATGTCAGTTTAAAGACCCACTCCAATCATCTTTCGAGCTACTATGGAAGCGTTTCCAGTGGTCACGTAACCTTTTAGCACCAGAGATGTCGCCAGTGACACTTAAATATCTCATTGTCTTTGACATACCGTAATTCTTTGGGCGATTACGCGATCAACGTGATCAACGTGAATCAGCTGATTCTGACACAGATAAATCTGGCTTTTCATATTGGCGTTGCGATGTTATGCAACACTTTACTTGTATGTAAAGCCGCTGAGTGGAGAAGATGAAGTCTGATATATTTTTCTGCAAGTGGATGCATCAAAATCCAGTGAAGCAGGGAACTTATAGCCCACCCAGGAGGCCGGAAAGACTTGGCAGTCAAACATATTTTTTACATCACGAATGCAATATTTTTCAAACTGTGTTTTGTCATCAGATCCCGATTCACTATATTTTAAATAAAGAAACAATCATAAATACAATTTTGATATTCATTTTCTTTATTTATGTCCTCCATCATGAGAAAAAAACAAAAAAATGTTTTCACTGGTGTGGGTCTCAGTTACTGAGGGAGAATTACAATTGGCGTTAATATTCATCAAAAGGTTTTGCAGTAAGCTTTTAATTTCTAGTATTTAACCTCCCAAGTAAATTGTAGTGGGTGTATAACTGTCTTCTGGTTGTGTCCAGTTTGCACACAGCCAGCTCCAGGAGAATGGGATCTCCCAGATGTCGCTGCTGTCCTCTGTGGGCCAGTATGACGGCGTTTGGGCACACAGTGTTCTGCAAGGCCTTCTGTCCAACCAGGTCCTGCAGAAAGACCAAGGTGACGTTTGTTCTCTCCCTTTGAGACTTTCTTTTTGGCACAGACAAATGTAAAAGTTTCAAAGCCAGAACAGGATGAAAATGAATACTGTTAAGACAAAATTTGAGACACGTTCACGGCCTTGAATGTTCAGTTATCTGGTTCAAAACTTTCCAGCAATCCACTGCAAAAAAACAAAGTTTATCAAAGCAGATAAGAGGTGAGGTAGGAGACAGAAGTGATCATAGGTATAGGACATCTGCAGAGAAGATCTGCAGGCTCTAAACTCTCTTGCTGAATAAGCCAGAATTCTCTCCTTGATCTGAACAACTAAGAACATTTGTGATCACTAGGCCTTTAACAAGTATTCGGATACTCACATATTTGCTATCTGTTCCCCAAAGTAGAGTATGAATATTCATGATATTCAAGATTTGCCGTCCTTATAAATCTGGTATTGTGTATTAAAAGAACACTACAGGCAATGTAATGTAATAATAATGTAATAAAGTTTGATTTAAGTACATAAAGTAAACATCAGCTTCAAATGTGTCATGTTCTTGTTTCAGTGGAGGAGTTTCTTCTTAAGGAGGGATCAGTTCTGCTGCAGATGAGGGTGAAGCAGCTGATGAAGGACAAGGAGCTGGCAAAGGCGGGGCAGCTGGCAAAGACCTGCTCCGAGTCATCAGTCCTTCAGGGGAAAACTGTTTTTAAGCAGATGTATCTGGTCTGCCTGTGTGGCACCGCAGAGCAAAGTCAGCTCATGGAGGAGGTAAGACTTCATCGTCTATCTGACGCTCTTTTAGGCTTAAAATGTTGGAGATTTAAGAAAAAAACGTACAAACGCTGACATTTTATTCATGATGAAATAATGGAGGCGTTGAAAGTGTTCATTCGACCTGCAGAAATTTTATGGGAGCATTTACAAACAACAAATAGTAAAACGTCTGAAATTTTTAAGTAAAGATCATTATTTTCTGCGTCTGTTTTAAAGTAAGTATTTTGTGTTTTCTTCATTCATTTCTATAGTAAAATATGTCTACTGTTTAAGTGAACCAGTGTTTAAGTAATGGATGTCTTAATTTCAAGGTTGAATAGATAACATGTTTTATTTTCAACAGCTTTCAAAGGAGGACTGTAGCGAAGCTTTAGAAATGATCTGCAACCTGGAGTCTGATGGCGACGACAGCGCAGCTTTCAGTTTATGTTCAGCCTTTCTGACGCGGCAGCTTCTGCAGGGAGACACCTACTGTGCTTGGTAAGATGAACGCATGAAAGATGTTTCTCATGAAAGAAATCCATTTCCTTAAAGACTCACTTTGTTTAAATTATACTTTTTTGGTGTTTTTAATAGGTTCTTGTGACTGTTGCAGTCTAATGTCTGCACTGTGTCCAACTTCAGTTTTTTTCAAATAACGTCTTCAAACTGTTTTATTGCTCCATTCATGTATATAATTTTTTTTCATCTGCTTTTTGGTTTCCAGTTTTTTTTTTGTTTACTTGGCTTGTGTCTTGAGAAATGCAGTCCTTATTAAAACACAATTGCTCGGTGGCTTTGTGGAAGAGTGTCTGCCCTGAGACTGGAAGGTTGTGGGTTCAAATCCTCTAAACATGCCTCCATGCTTGACCCTTAGCGTTAAAGTGGTTTGCATTGGGGTTTTAAACCATTAAATGGTTCTCGAGCCCGGCTGTGTCCGCAGCTCACTGTTCTCCCAGTGAATGGGTTAAATCGGGAGAACAAATTTTACTCACCTGGGTGCATGACAATTAAAGGAATTTTAATTTTTACTAAATTGCATTGATAATAATCGGTGAACCGATGAGACCACAAAATGTAACTCCAATATTACGAGGGAACTTTAGTTTCACTGTCATCACAACATATCACAACATGTATCAGTCAGAGTATTAAATTAGGGAAAAGAAAAAGATGAAGACAAGCCTTAAAACTTGTGAATTTTCAATTTTGTGCCTCATTATTTCAGTGCTTTTTTATTTTCCATTCCTCTTCTGAACTATTGGTAACTTCACAAAGGCTTTACCACTCTGATCCTGTTCACTTTTTTGGGATGAACGTTAATTCAGAAGATGTTCCTGTTGCTCAGATTGTGGTTAGCCTTTACAGAGTCTGTGTTCCTTTTGTGTTTTTCTGATTTGACTGAGTGAGGCGGTGAAAGCTGTTCGTAGAAGCGTACTAGTTTATGTCTCACAGGATGTTTCAGTGAAACCGGGAATGCATTTTTAAAGAGACCCATGAACTTCTTTTTTTAGGGAGCTCACTTTGTTTTGGAGCAAACTGCTGAAGCGTCTGGAGCCGTCAGATCAGGCCTTCCTGGACAGGTGTCGGCAGATGTCCCTCCTGTCCAAAACTGCTTACCACATCTTGTTCTTCATCAAGGTCATCCAGTCTGAGGTCAGCACTCAAAAGCATTGTGTCTAACTTTAATCTTTGGGTTCTTGTTTCACGTGCAGACAGTAGAGGAGGAGCGTTAAAGAACAAAGAAAATCACCAAAAGGAGGGTGAATAAACTGATTTGGTGCAAATATTTAGTTGCCATGTGGTGAAGGGCACTCTAACTTTCACTCCCCAGATGGAAAAAATTTAGCGCAATTGGCGAATTAGTGTTAATTTGTGAAAAGTTAATACAAGTCATTGGCTCAAGATGAATGAAATGAAATAACATACGATAGGAACATATTAGGAATGTTAACAGGTTAACAAAAAATTTGTTTCTGACGCCAAATTATAATTAAGATGATTTTTATTTTAAAAAATTATATAGACCTGTTCATACCAGTGGTTGCTATGGAGGTAAAACAAACAGAAAAGGCACCATGAATTTGTCCTGTGCAGCTCTGACCGAGGTGGCAGAAGCACAGGTGGAGAGTGGGGGGGCATGTAGCAGCAACTCAGCCAGTGGGGGTGGGTCAAAAGACCACACAATGCTGCTTGCAGCTTTCATTTTGTTCTTGAAGTTGTGATTACTGCTGAGAGGATTCAATCTAAAATAAAATTAGGAATAGAGTTTTTACATCAGTTTGCAACATTTTACTGTAAACGCTGTGTTTAAATGAAAACAAGAGTGTGAGTGTTTCCTTTCTTTCTCTTTCCTACAGATCGGCAGCTCTGGACTCTCTGCGTCTATTGAGTTGTGCATCAGAGCTTTGAGGATCAAATCAGAGGATGACAAATTGAAAGCAACCGTGTGCAAAACCATTTCCTGTTTGCTTTCCAATGACCTGGAAGCAAAGCGCGCCTGTCAGCTGACAGAGTTTCTCCTGGAGCCCACTGTGGACGCATACTATGCAGTGGAAACTCTTTACAATGAACCAGATCAGAAACTGGAAGAGGAGAGCATGCCCATCCCCAACTCTCTGCGCTGTGAGCTCCTGCTGGTTCTGAAAATCCAGTGGCCTTTTGACCCAGAGTTTTGGGACTGGAAAACACTGAAACGACATTGCCTGGCTCTAATGGGGGAGGAGGCTTCAATAGTGTCATCGATCGATTCTCTGAATGATCCAGAAGACACAGGAGAAGAAAAGCAGTTGAGTTTGATGGACTATAACAACATCCCAGACCAAGTAATGGGCGGGACGTACGAGCTTGAAAATATGGAAGATAAGAAGCAGAAAAACCGAGAAATAAAGAAGCTGAGGGACAAGGGCTTCATATCAGCCCGCTATAAGAACTGGCAGGTGTACATGCAGTACTGTGTGCTCTGTGACAAAGAGTTCCTTGGCCACAGGATTGTTCGACACGCTCAGACTCACCTGAACAACGGAATGTACACCTGCCCCATATGCGCTCAAACCTTATCCTCAAAAGACACTCTGATTCCGCACGTAACAATGCATGTCCAACAGTCATGCAAAGAGAGGCTGATGGCCATAAAAACCAACAAGAACCTGACCCAAACTAAGGTAGGGTTATCCTCCCTGTCAGCACTGAAGCCCAAAACTCAAAATAATCTCCACAAGAGCAGCAGTTCCTCTGTTAAAAGAGTTGTAGCGCAGAGCAATGAGTCAAGTACTGTTCGAAGGGACGTGGACATCAATGAGAGCAACATGTGCCCCGTGGGGAACTGCAGGAGGAGCTTTAAGTTCTTCAAGAACCTCATCTCCCACGTCAAAGGCCACGGCAACAATGAGGAAGCCAAGACCTTCTTGGAACTGCAGAGCAATAAGGTGGTTTGCCAGTACTGCCGTCGCCACTTCCTCAGCGTCAACCACCTGAGCGATCATTTGCAGGCGCATTGCGGCATCAACCCCTACATCTGCATTCAGTTGAACTGCAAAGCTAGCTTTGAGTCCTACTCTGAGCTCCTAGTTCACAGAAGAACACACACTGTTTTCAAGGCCAAGTGCATGTTTCCAACATGTGGCAAAATCTTCAACGCTGCCTTCCGGCTGTATGACCACGAGGCGTTGCATTACAAAACCTTCACGTGCAAATTTGTCGGCTGTGGCAAGGTGTTTCATTCTCAGCAGCAGCTGGACATCCACCTGGACAGACATACCACCCAAGTGGAAGAAGGTAAACATGAGCAGAGTCCACAAAGCGCCACTAAAGAGCCAGTGCTAGCCAAACCCAGTAGCCCCATTGACTTTGCCGTCAAAGAAGAACCTTCACGAAAGACCCTAAACACTAAAAGTGCTTTCAGTTCTAATCAGAGGAGCCTCTCAGCGTGTGAGGAGTCGTCACAGAAACCATCTCAAGAACTTGCAAAAGTCTGTAAACTTGAGTCTGAAACCACAGCTGTTTCAGTCTGTCAGCCGTCTGTTCTGAAGAGTTCTGTGATCCAGTCTATGCATTCCCGTTCATTAGAAGCAGACAGACACCGAAGTGATCTGAGCGCTCATTCCTTTGGCTGTGGGCCTCACCAGAGAAAGCTCCCGGTGGTTTCACTGGACAGCAATGCTGTAAGTCTCTTTCAAAAGCAGACCCAGGCATTACCCAGCAACGTCAACACTAAAGCAACTAGTTGCCCCTCCAAATCACCTTTACCTGTACAAAATAGACTACTGCCTGGTCCGAATCTCTCATCCATGTTGCTGCCTCAGATTACTGTAAAGCCGGCCATGTCTCAACCGCTACCACCGTCAGCAACCCTTCAGCAGGTGACTGCAAATGAACTAGAGAAACCTTCGTCTTCTTCAGAGAGCACAGCCCCCCCTCTGAGCCTTAAGGAGAGGTTTCACTGTTCGTTTGGAACATGCACGCGACACTACTGCTCCTACAGGAGCGTCGTCAAGCACATGAAGACCGCTCACCCCGATTTCTATGAACAGTGGAAAGTTACCAAGTCCAACATCAAGGTAACTTATGTTCCAGCCTCCAGTACGCCCTCTGCTGGGCATTCTGTTCCAGTCCCTCAACTGCAAAAAAAACAGATCAGCAACGTTGCAGCTCAGGGGGTCCAGAGGGAAAATGTTATCCAAGCACTGCCTTTCAACAACAAGAGCACCAACTTCATGAACTTGCTTGCCTCACTTTCCCACAACCAAAACAGTTCAGTGCTCATGGAAAATGTTTTGAATCCCATCGTTCTGTCTCAGTTAAATAACAAAAACACAGCCGAAAATCAGTCAGCTTCTCAGAACTGGACGGCTTCTGCAGGAAGTGAGCAAATTCGCAGCCCGTCCCAGCTTTTCTCATCAAATGTGCAAGAGGAGCCACAGGTCCCCTCTGCTGGAGCTGCTCCTCTGCCCTCTTCCCTGATGGGACAGCTAGGGAACAACCCCCAGGCCATAATCACTTCATACATTAATCATGTAAAGGAAGTCTCCCAACAAGCCAAAGGTCTTCCAGCATTTGCGACACAGGTGTCCAGCAGCATATGCCCCACTGCTAGCTCACCAGACACGATAAAGAGAAGGGAAAACCATAATCACCTCAACATTCTTCCCCGCAACAAAGCAGCCACCTCTACCAAAGTCAGCCTTCCTCAGAACGGTCGACTCATATCGGAAAACCGTCCAGTAAATGACAAGCAAGTCAGAAAGTCCAGATGGCCAGCCATAGTTAAGGATGGTAAATTTTTGTGCCGCCGATGCTTCAGACAATTCGATAGTCCTAAATCCCTTGGAGGCCATTTGTCAAAGCGTACATTGTGCGAACCTCATCCCGACTCCGAAGCACACCCAGACTATGTCAGTCGATCCAAATCGGAGCAAACCGTCAACCCGTCCTATAGTGGAAACGCAGTGAACCAGAAACCTTGCGAGACAATAACCCGCAGTCCTTCTGTGGCTAAAGATTTCTCTGTCCCTGAAAACAGGCCTGTAAACCCAAACCAAGTTTCCAGCGACTATATTCTTAAGCAAATTATGGCTGAGTCTAATTCGTCTCACCTTTTTGTGCCCACATCCTGTCATCAGCCGTTGATCCAAAACTCTTGTGCTGCATATGGAAGCAGTGAGCGTCCACAGGGTGGCTCAGTCATCCAGCATACAGAAAATGTTCAGCTGAAGCAGGAAAGTAACTTGTACAGTAAGGTGTTTTATCCTCAGCAAAGTGTTGGTCTGCTGCCTGAAACACGAACTACCAATCCACAGCTTTCACAAGTCATCTCAGAAAACCCCTCCGCTGCAGGAACAGGATGCCCCAAAAATGTGAGCATCAATGAAAGGTGTCGCCCTGAGACCAGCATACAGACACAGGAACCGGAAACTTCTGTCATTCAAACACTCACACCTGATGGTGGGATGGCTCAGGTGTTAAGTACTAATCAGACTGAAAAACCAATCCCTCCTGCTGAGAACGACATCAAAAAGAAGTTGCGTGACCAAATTTTAGCTGGTGAGTTTCAGCGCAGAAACAGCACATCTTATTTCAGCAGCACAGACCTGAAACCCCAGACCTACAGTCCTTCCAGTAACTTTGTGTTCCACCGCACATCCTTTGAGATGAGCAAAGACTTGAGTCATCGAGGGCCAATCCTGAAGGAAACCCCCAGAATTTTCCCTGGATCTGCTGTGGAGGTGGAGCAGCTCCTGAACAAACAAAGCTTCGCTCACTTCAGGGAGAGTAGTGCATCCAAGGTAGAACCATGGAGCCCAGGTGGCTTTTCTCCCATCGATCCAGATCCTGAACCCGGCGAGTTGTCGGCCAGTCAGCTGCAGTGTGTGAGCGAAATCCAGCACAAGTTTGAGAGACTCGACTTAGTCAAAGATATGTCAAATCAGATGGTGACTCAGAAGACCCAAAACTGTCCTTATCCCAGCAGCCAGACCTCATCCGCAAATGTGAAAACCCAGAGCTCGGCTCTGACCAAACCGTTCGCATGTGATGCTGGCAGCTGCGACTTCAGTTCACTGTCCAGTGAGGCTCTGTGGAAACACCTATCCAAAACACACAACTACACGTGCGAGATGGTCAACATGGTCAAGAAGAAGTATGGGAAGTACGCTCCGTTCAAGTGTCAGAAGTGCAGCAAGTCTTTCACCCGGAACTCAAACCTGCGTGCTCACTACCTGTCTGCTCACAAATTGTCAGTCAAAGAAATTTCCGACCTGGATGAGAAGCGGAGGCTTGCCAAAGCTGCGGAAGCTCTGGCTCTTCAGAACCAGATCCAAGCTCATCGGTCGACAGAAACGCCTCGCCTGCCCTTAAACAATCCGATTCCAGGACAAGCTGTTGTCCTGTGCAAGACTCCTGCCGCTACTAATCCAAACCACACACTCCAGGACCGCGGCCACTCTTCTGTTCTCTACCCAGCTGTTCTAATGCAGAGTAAAGGACCACCACCAGCTCAGAGCTCTGGAAGGCCAATACCATCAGGAACAACAGGAATGCCACAACTGCAAAGCACTTTGCTGAGGGTGCTGAGTCAGCAGGCAGCAAGTAAGCAAGCATGCAGCCCAGCAGCTCCTGTACACGGGAACATAGCTGCTGCTCCTCAGGCCAAACCAGCCAACGAGAAAGAATCTGCCAGTAAACCACCTGCAGACAAATCCAAGAAGTCCAAAGCCAGGAAACCAAAACAAGGAGACATGAATCCTTACAAACCATATTCCTGTGTCCACCAAGGCTGCACAGCTGCCTTCACAATCCAGCAGAACTTGATACTTCACTACAGAGCCGTGCACCACTCTGCACTCTCAGCTCTGGAGATCAACCAAGCCTTGGACAAGACTGATGAGACAGATGAAGTGACAGACATGGATGAGGAAGAGGCTGAGGCAGAGTTCCCTGAGATTTCTGAATTCAGGTGTCAGCTTAAAGACTGCTGTTGTGTTTTCCAAGAGGTCTCTACCCTCTTCCAGCATTACCTTCGGCTCCACAAGCTCAACCTAGGTAAAATCTGCAGCCTTCTGTCCGCCATCAAACTGGGCAGGTTTGTCTGCAGCCACCAAGGATGCACGGAGTCCTTCCCCACTTCCCAAAAGTTCATAGGTCACATTAAAGAGGTGCACAAAGACGTAAACCTCGGTAGAACAGAATACCTTAATGCGGCTTTCAAGTGTACGTTTGAAGGCTGTGATCGTGCATATGCCACAAAGTCAAATATGCTCAGACATGCCATGAAAAAGCACGGAAGGCTGCCCAGTCCTGAACCAAAACAAGTGCAGGTGAAAGGCAAACCAATTAAACCTAGCTCCAAAACTTCACGCTACCCAATCAGTAAGTTAAGCAATGGTAAGGAGAACATAGAGAGCAACAAAAAGGTTCTTCTGAGAACGCGTGACGCTAAAAGAAATGTCCAATCAAAGTCAAGCCATTGGACAAATTACGGAAAACCATCTTTAAAGACCAAAGTGGAGGCGGCGGCAATGTGCACCAAAAAGTTTCCCCTCCAGTATCCCTGCATGATCAAAGGTTGCGAGTTTGTCACCAAAGCTGAACGCAGCATTTTAAAGCATTACTTGGTTCACGGACTGTCGGAAAAGTACCTCGAGCTGCACAGGAGTCACTTCATCTTTTGCAAGAAGTTTCCCAAGTTAAGGAATCGTTTTATCAGAAGTGACGACTCCAAATCAGACAAAAACTCTGATCTTTCAGACAATGAGGTCACTGCAGAACCCATCCTGGAAGAAGGGGAGCACAATGACTCGAAGCCCATCCTACGCAGGAGGACTCCTGTAACAATTAATGTCCCTTTATTTGACAAGATGCCAACCAAGAGGAGATCAGAGGGCTCCCGCTTACTAAAACGCAAAAGAGGCCGCCCCCGGAAATACATGGAAAAGATGGTCAAACCCAAAAAGATTCTGCGTACAGCTAAAACCGAGCCGGTTTACAACCATCAAGAACCAACAGTGGTCCAGGAAAGGAGCGAGCAGAGCACTCCGCTGGCCTCCTTTACACCCATGGGCTTTGAGATGTCTTTCCTGAAGTTCCTGGAACAGTCTAACAAGTCTGAGCAGACAGAACAGCCCAAGAACCGAGCCAAAGACATTTCTGTGCGATTCAGCAACCCACAGAAGGTGAAGTCGCTGGGTAAAGTTCGAATCAGTCTGGATGCTGCCTTTTCAAGTATCACAGACCCCATGTTGATGCAGCTGCAGAACATGCGGCCTGCTGTTGTCCTAGAAAAATGTAACTGAAGTCTGAATATTTTTAGCAGAATCTCAGGACTATAGTGAGTGAACTGCTGCAGAACACTGTCCCACTCTAAACCTTAATGTCACTTCGGCTTTAAATTAAAAAATCAAACCATCTCTGGAGATCCTGCAGTGGTTCCAGGACGCATTTGTCTTCTTTTTTCTTTCTTCATAATAGACTGTAAAGCATGTTTTAAGTGATCATAATGGAAGAAGAGCTCATCCCTGTGGGACCTGAAGATTGACTGAAGCGTATTGTGTAGTTTGTGAAGGTCTTTGTGCATTGTGTATATATTTGAAAACATTCCACTGCCACCAGCAGTCGGATTCATTTTTGTTTTGTTGACTCCCGCGTTTTGTTTTGTTTTTTTTAAGAGAAAAATGACTTTGTTCAGGAATTTATTTTACAGTTAAAATGTGAAGCTGTTGCATGTTAAGTTTAGTTTTTTCTAAATTGATTTTAGAGTTCATGAATTACTGGAGCTGCCATTAAAAGTTCATTATTTTATAAATCTGAACTTTCTCTTGTGTTTTTGTGTGTAAGATTTTTCATCAGATCTTATTGTTGTCGCCAGAAGCTCAAAAGACCCACTCCGATTATCTTTTGATTTATTTTAAAAAGGTTCCCAGTGGTCTTTTAATTAGGATTATGCCATTTTTTTCCCAGATAAAAATAATCTGTGGCATTTTCTAGAACATAATTTCTGCAGAGCAGCAGGAGTTCATTAAGGATTTACCTCTGCATTGTGGATAGGACTGTAGGTGCATAGCAACCCCGCCCCCCTTTCCCTCCCTTAATTGCAGAGCAGGGAGCTTGTGGCCAGCCTGGTGTATTTTCTATGTCAAATATGCTTTTTTCCAACAGCAATTTTTTTCCTCTGCTACTGATTCAGGGCAATTTGAATAGAGAAATACTCAAAAATGCCATTTTAATCTTAATTTTCTTTACATATGTCCTCCATCAGAAACATGTCACAAGAACATGTTAAAAACACAGTTTTCCTCGGAGTGGGCCTTAAAGGTCAACACCCATCATGTTGTTCTTTGAGGGCTTGTCTAAAGTATCCAACTCTGATATGAACTTTAAAAATGTCTGTTCTCACATAAACCAAAAAGGAAGAAAAATGTTTCGGGTTGGATTCATTCATTTAGAGCTCATGCAATAGGATGAGAGAATTCCTACATGTTGGACAAATTGTAAAATAACTATTTTTGATAACAAACATTACAATTAAGTTATATCGTTTTTTATATAAAAAAAGCTATATTGCAGACCCTGACATATGTATAAAGATAGTAGTTTAAGAAACTCCAGTCTTTAAAGTACAGCATATGAGTACGGCAGACTACGTAGTTTGGCTGGTTTTTTTTTTTTCCTTACTCTAATTGAAATAAAGGCATCAAAAGTTTAGGGCCTTTTCTTTTTACCTTCTGAAGAACATTTTTAAAGAACGGGTGCGTGGACAGCATCTTACTTAAGTTTGACATTTCAAAAGTATGAAACGCTTATTCTTCCACTTGAAACATTGCATATATAGTTCATACTAGTTGATGAGATTGCCTTTTTTTTTCTTTTTATACACAATTTATTTGTAGAACATGCGATATTACATAAAGAAGAAATGGAAAAGGTAAAAGAACAAAAAAATTAAAGTCACCAGTCATCAATGTGGCATAAGAAATGCTAGCTTTAGGATGACAGCTCCTGGAAATACCCCAAACATGATTTAATCTGTCAAATCTTAACTTCGTTAGTTTAGACCAATAAATATGAAATTGTAAGAAGAATGAATTTATTAAAAAAAAAATTTTAAAAGCCAAAAGAATGGTCCCATTTTAGGGTGAATTCATCACAGACTTTGGTTTGGATAAAGCTTGTCCTGTTATTTAGAAAAAAACGCAGTTTCTACACAGAGGAGTAATTGTTTCAGAGTAAGAATTATAGAATTCAGATTTCACCTAATGGAGCGTCTGCTAAATTCAACAAAGGAGGAACCTGAGTGTTGAAAAGTTCAAGGGGGCCGAATACTTTCGCAAGGCACTGAGCATACAGTAAAGTATTCAGACCCCCTTAAATTTTTCACTCGGTCATGTTGCAGCCATTTGCTAAAATCATGTAAAATCATGTGCTATCTCCCTATGGAACATCTCATCAAGCTCTCTTAAATATTATATATATATTAAACAAAACTCAAGAATCATCCTGTTGCAACATTGATGTTAGCCTGTCTTTTGAGATCAAGTTTTCCTTATGACTCCATCATACATACAGCACTAAGAACTTGAGAAGAGCACCAGTTTAAAATAAAAAATATTTTTTGTAATGTACAAATTAATGTAAATCGAATAAAACCAGGTACAACAGCTATAACAAACAAGTAAAACTGAACAACATTTAACTGCTAGAAAAGAACAATAAAACAAAATGAAGTAAAAAAACAAATGCCGCTTTGAGCCAGGAGAATCTCCTCCTGCAGTCTTGTCTTTCCCTTTGTTTGATGGATGCTTATTGGATCTGAAAAAGAATGAAATGATTTAATCATACCTCGTGGCACTTCAAAGTATAAACTGCTTTGTTTTCTACATTCCAAGTGAAAACACAGCCGTTGACCAAAATAAACTTGCTTCTCCTCCACATTGAGAGGAGCCAGTTGAGGTGACTCAGGCATCTTGTTCGGATTCCTCCTGTTCGCCTCCCCGGGAGATGTTCTAGACATGTCCCACTGGGCGGAAGCCCCGGGAAAGATCCAGGAACGCTGGCCTGGGAACGCATCGGGGTTACTTTCTTAAACTTGAATGGTCAGAATATTTAAGTCAGTGAAACAGTAAAGACAAAAGTCAGCTTTAATTTGATATTAATTACCATAAATTATTAACGCTAACTTCATTTATAAAATATCTTTCAAAAACAGAATATCCTCTTTACCTTATAATATTTTTTTTTCACTCTGTGGTTCAGCAAAAAAACTGAACAGGTCAGCAGACAATAAAAAAAAAAACAATAAGGAGAAATCTCAGGAATGCAAGTAAAGATTTATTTTTATTACAAAAAAATTCTACCACATTTTTTGTCATGCTCTGAATAGCTTCATTGTGTTTTTAGGATTCATTTTTATGGTCAGAATGACCTTTAAAAAGAGTTCAGAATCAAAGTTTGGGACAAAGTTTGACCAGGCTGTAAGCCAATCTCAAGCTGCTGTTCAGCACATAGTCTCATTTTTCTTCTGCAGCTAGGTGTCTCTCATCATAATAGGGATAAAGGAAGTGACCTATGTGTGTATGGTTCATGCTTCATTCATTTCCATTCACACGTTTAAATGGAAACTAAGAGGATTGGTTCTTCTTTCTGTATCCCAAAATTGGGAAAGTATGTTGGACTAAAGACACCAAAACATCTGTCAGTTTTCCCAGTTGAAATGTTGGCAATTTCCTTTAGTTTGCACTGATTGGGAGAATATAGAATTGGGAATGCTGTTATTTGCTCAGACTCATTATCAGACTTGATGTCTTTGAAATCTTTTTCTTCTGATAGCAGTCCGGATCTATTGTACGAGATTTATAAGAGACTGTTAAGATTGGAGAAGTTGAAAACCGGATTCAGATGTATGTGGGTACCAGCTCATAGGGGGGTGGAGGGATATGTAATGGCTGATTTTCTGGCTAAGCGGGCGTTGACACGGGGGCTGGAAATAGAAATTCCGTTTGGAAGAACGAAAGTTCGGTCAATTATCAGGAGAAGTATTATGGAGGACTGGCAGAAGCAATGACAAAGGGAGAGGACAGGACGAGATCTTTTTGAATCTGATTACACACCAGGAATCAGGAGGTAATATCACAATTGAGGATGGGACATACGGTTTAAAAAGCACTCTATTTTGCAGGGGAAGCATCCTACTGGCATGTGTGTTTGCAGAGAAAGGGAGGAATCAGTGGAGCACGTTTTGTGTCACTGTGAGGTTTATAGAGATGAAAGATGGCAGCTGGAGGATGAATTACGGTTGCCTGAGGGAGTGTGGTAAGTTTGAGGAGACTTTTGGGAGGGAAGCAGAATTTCAATGGAGTTGGTATTGGTTTTTTAAAGAGATGTGGACTGTTGACGAGAATATAGTTGTTTGTTTTACTAGATAAGCAGTCCCTCCACTCTGACTCCTTCTCCTACACAGTAGGTGGCGGTAATGAGCCTTGACGTTGGTGGCACCCACTATTAAAACACAACGGGAAGAAGAAGAAGAAGAAGCCCAGCGTGTTATCGATTATGTTTCCGGTACAAATCGGGTAGCTTCGGCGACAGGCCGGCTTAGATTTGGGTGGAAATGTCGGATAAAGCGGCCGGTCAGGGACAAGAGAATCCCCGGGATAAAGGTTTCCGGACCCCGGGGCTTAGGGGCGCCCAGACCACCACGCTGTTCCGCGCTGTTAACCCTGAACTCTTCATAAAACCTGTGAGAAACTGCATGCTGCTTTGAGTTTCAGGGGGCGAGTAGAGAAGGAGAAAGAGGGTCACCGGTTTCAATAGATAAATACATTTAAACAAAGAACAGCAGCTTATTGTGGATAAATAGGGAAAGCTCAGTCTTGTAACAGAGAGCCAGACTCAAAACTCAGCTGTAACTAACGCTGTCACAAGTGAATACTTTAATTTACGAATGTCCCTGAACGTATCGTGACCGAGCTGGACAGGCCTGTGTTTTTGCATCATGGCCGCAGTTCAGACACTGAAATCACTGGTATCTAACGAATAATGGTACTTTAATCACTCAGAAAAACATTGAAACTCAATAAAACATTATAATATGCGTTATGACATTACATATTAGAACTTTCAATTTAGGTTTATATGAAAAGACAAGCATATTTCATTCTTGGGTAATAATTTGATCATTTTAGGAACAGTTTTTATTCATAAATGTTGTTTTTATGTTTTAATTTTTGACAATAATTAGAATATTTTCCTTTAAAAATGAGAAAGTAATACAACTATAAACCTCAAGATTTTTTTTTATCTGTTTACATAAACAAATGCCTTCTTTTGTACTTTTTTGAACGTATAGTTGCCTTATAGTTTTTGATTTGTATGTCCTTTGGAAATGTTAGCGTTAATTAATGGCTATTGTTTTATTTGTGGAGCAATTATCATTCTCGCAGCTACTAAACTAGAAGTTAAAATAATTGAGAGTGATCTGATCCCACTACTAGTGTTTTAATGCACAATAAGTAATATTCATACATCAAAATGATGTACTTTCTGGGCTCTGATAAAGCCTAAACTCAGACACTGCATGTTTGTGCTTACTTCATTCTGAATTACTTGATCTGTTTTTGTGCAAAAGATAAAATACAATTTCAAGACAAAAAAAAATAATACTCATGGTCACTGGATTAAGCTTCAAGGAGCATTTGTGCAACAAGATCAGGCAGAAAATCCTGGAAAATCCCCACCCCCTCTCAGATTGAACCTGATCCTGGCATAAAGCTCCACTCACACCTCTCTCCTGCTGCTGCTGTTGTTTACAGAACAAACCGGTGATGGTGTTTGGACTGGTGACCATAACTCTGTGTGTGGGTTACCTGGGCTACATGCACGCAACCAGAGAGAACGAGCAGCTCTACGAGGCCGTGGACAGCCAGGGAGAAAGATATATGAGGAGGAAGACCTCCAAGTGGGACTGATGGAGACTCTCCTGTTTCACCGACAGCTGGATGGAAATAAAGAATACACAACTAAGTCTGTACAGTTTCAACATTTCAGCTCATTTCAAGAAAAATAAAAGATCTGCTTTATAAATGAACAGATGAGGGGATTTAAGACCTTTAAATGAGAGATAACTCATTCTAAAAGCCCCACATTTTAGACCACAACCTGAACACATGTATGATCTGCTCTCCATCTATCTAAATATTTCCAATGATTACACAGAACATTGGAGGTCTACAGGACTCCCCTCACCACACACACATACTGACCTGTATCACACAGATTGGAAAGCACACCCACAAAATCACTGCCAACTCCAAGAACGACAAGTATCCGTCAGATCCCAGCTTATCAAAGCCATGTGAATGAAAACTTGCAGGACTGAGTCCAGGAAAGACAAGGAGCAACGGAGGACATTTTTTTTCCCTTATGCATCAGGGGTTTCTGCAAAGCTCAGAAGGATCTTCAGCACATGGGACAACCCAGACACTTTCAAACCCAACACTGAGGCAACGTTTGTTTTGATATTTGAATAAATCTTGTAAATCTAAAAACCAAAAGTTTCTCTAAGGGACTATCTTTACATAACATAGTTGTTCACAAGACCTTTTAATACTTTAGTTACCATGAAATATAGTGGAAACATCCAGAAAACCCTTTTCAATCATTCTTTTTCTTCGAGTTGGCCTAGTGAGCAGGTTTATACGGTCTTTGAACTTCATGAGTTTTAAAAGGCAACTTCAGACTGAACAGAACTATGGCTTCACTTAAGTCCGCAACTAGAAAAAGCTGCATTCCTTCTGCAATGCAGCTTTGCAAGTCCAGTTGCTGTGGTCTCCAGAGTCAAGTCAATATAAGAACGGAACTGGCTCTATTAAGGAGCCTTGAGGAATGCCAAATGTAATTTTGTTCAACAGAAATCCACACAAGCCCCTTTCAACAATTCCAAGTCTGTAGTCTTTGTGCTCAAGTTCAACTCTTTGGTGACAAACCCAAGTCAAGTTATAAATAAATATTTTGTTGTCATTGATCCACTTTCCAATCGCTCATAAAGACACAATAACAGCTGGTGTTTCTCTCAATGCAAAATGGAAACTGTTCACAGAACACCTGGCAGAGATGTCCAAACAAACAAGACCCAGATTTCATTTATCTTTATTAAAAAATAAACTGTATTTAAGGTTGCATGATGTCATTTGGTCTTCTCTTTCTGTAAAGAAGAAAAAAAACATTTTTTTTAAAAACAATATTATATTTGAGGACCAAAACACACAGGCCGACCGTCACCTTGACGACACCAGCCAGCTCCTGCAGTGTTTCTTCGTAACGTTCCTCCATGCTCTTCAGACTCTCTGCCTTCACTATCTGCTTCTGAAGTCCAGGACTTCCAGCCTCCAGCACCATGTGGAGAAACTTCTTCTCCTGAGAGAACAGGAAGAGAACTTAGCTTAATTCTCTTTCTTCAGAGCCTGTGCATCTTTTGTCTATGTCAGATACCTGCACTCCCAGCAGGAAAGTGAAGGCCAGCCCAGTTTTTCCTGCTCTCGCTGTTCTTCCCACCCTGAATACAAATGAAGTGTAGATGTTTAGGCGTGAAAACAGCAGGCGGCGGCGAAACGGGCAGAATATACCTGTGAATGTACATCCTGATGTACTGTGGAGCGTCGTAGTTCACCACACATTTGACCCCCGGGATGTCGATTCCTCTGGCTGCAGCATCTGTGCTGATCAGACTTTGAGAGGACAGAACATAGAGAACAGATTAAAATCTAAGAAGCTGACCTTTAACCTCAAACGCTCTTTCCTGTTAAAATGAATGCAGCTATTATTAAACATGTTTGTTGCTTCTTAGCTTTAGATTTCAACGTGAGTTAGACTTTTTAGTGAAACTATTTTTGAGTAATGTTTATTTTGATCTGTTAGAACTTAAGATGATTTATTATTCTTTCAGTTTGAAATAGGTGTTAAGAAGTCAGTCAAAGTTACACAAATGTTCAGTCAGGCTAATGAACTCCAAAAATCTTTAAAAGAAACCCCAAAAACAAGCAAACTTTCTTTGACTCAGGTTTTTCATCTCATCTCATCTAAACTTCACTTTCTCTATTTACAGCGCCACCCAGTGGGAACAGTAACTTTTGCCTGATATTAAGACATTCTTTAGGTTCATCTGGTTTTGGTTTGTTGCTAATACATTTAAGAAATTCTTAAGGAAAGGTGGCTTTTTCCTTGATTTGTTTGAAGTTTGGTTATCAGGCCTTCATTTAAACACATTTTGAATACAGAACAGGCCATCATCTTGAGGTCTTCTACACTGTGCTGGACAGTTCTTTGACAAGAGACCATTGGTGTTCTGTGGTTTTGAGACAATCACCTTGTTTATATTGTGTCTGAGAATTTAAAGATACATGGAAAAAAGGAGCCATTAAACCCGCAGATTATCGGAACAATGGGAATTACACACGTGAACAAAATTGTTGGTCCCCCTCAGTTAAAGAAGGAAAAACCCACAATTCTCACTGAAATCACTTGAAACTTACAAAAGTAACAAATAAATAAAAATTTATTGAAAATTAAATAATCAAAATCAGCCATCACTTTTGAATTGCTGATTAACATAATTATTTAAAAAAACAAACCAATGAAACAGGCCTGGACAAAAATGATGGTACCCATAACTTAATATTTTGTTGCACAACCTTTTGAGGCAATCACTGCAATGAAGCGATTTCTGTATTTGTCAATGAGCGTTCTGCAGCTGTCAACAGGTATTTTGGCCCACTCCTCATGAGCAAACTGCTGCAGTTGTCTCAGGTTTGATGGGTGTCTTCTCCAAATGGCATGTTTCAGCTCCTTCCACAGATGTTCAATGGGATTCAGATCTGGGCTCATGGAAGGCCACTTTAGAATAGTCCAACGCTTTTCTCTCAGCCATTCTTGGGTGTTTTTGGCTGTGTGTTTTGGATCGTTGTCCTGTTGGAAGACCCATGACCTGCGACTGAGACCAAGCTTTCTGACACAAGGCAGCACATTTCTCTCCAGAATGCCTTGATAGTCTACAGATTTCATTGGACCTTGCACACATTCAAGACACCCTGTGCCAGATGCAGCAAAGCAGCCCCAAAACATGACTGAGCCTCCTCCATGTTTCACCGTAGGGACAGTGTTCTTTTCTTCGTATGCTTGGTTTTTGAGTCTATGAACATAGAGTTGATGTGCCTTACCAAAAAGCTCCAGTTTGGTCTCATCTGTCCAAAGGACATTCTCCCAGAAGCTTTGGGGCTTGTCAACATGCATTTTTGCAAATTCCAGTCTGGCTTTTTCATGATTGTTTTTCAGCAGTGGTGTCCTCCTTGGTCCTCTGCCATTAAGTCCACTTTGGCTCAAACAACGACGAATGGTGCGATCTGACTCTGATGTACCTTGGCCTTGGAGTTCACCTTTAATTTCTTTGGAGGTTGTTCTGGGCTCTTTGGATACAATTCCAACGATCCGTCTCTTCAATTTGTCATCAATTTTCCTCTTGCGTCCACGTCCAGAGAGGCTGGCTACTGTCCCGTGGGTCTTGAACTTCTGAATAATATGAGCTACTGTTGTCACAGGAAGTTCAAGCTGTTTAGAGATGGTCTTATAGCCTTTACCTTTAAGATGTTTATCTATCATTTGTTTTCGGATGTCCTGGGACAATTCTCTCCTTGGCTTTCTGTTGTCCATGTTCAGTGTGGTACACACCTTTTCACCAAACAGCAGAGTGACTACTTGTCTCCCTTTAAATAGGCAGACTGACTGATTATGAGTTTGGTAACACCTGTGATGTCAATTAAAGGACACACCTGAGTTAATCATGTCAGTCTGGTCAAACAGTTTTCAATCTTTTATAGAGGTACCATCATTTTTGTCCAGGCCTGTTTCATTCGTTTGTTTTTTAAAATAATTATGTTAATCAGCAATTCAAAAGTGATGGCTGATTTTGATTATGTAATTTTCAATAAATTTTTATTTATTGTTACTCTTGTAAGTTTCAAGTGATTTCAGTGAGAATTGTGGGTTTTTCCTTCTTTAACTGAGGGGTACCAACAATTTTGTCCACGTGTGTAACACGTGGCTGTATCAAGTTTAGCTTCACCCTCAAGCAGGACTGTAAAAAGAAAACTGTCAAAGAAACCAGCAGTAAATACTCACAGCTGGATCTTTCCCTGTTCAAATTCCTTCAGCGTCTTCTTCCTCTCTTTTGGGGAGAGCCGGGAGGAGAACTCGGCTGCCTGAACTCCACCAAAGAGCTTTACCAACAGATAAAGCCTGAGGAGAACATAGACATGAAGAACAGCTGCAGGACCCTTCAGGAAAACCTCCATTTGAGCCTTCTCTGACCTGTGAGCGGTCTCTCTGGAGTTGGTGAAGCACAGGATGGGATGAAGCTTCATTCGCAGGATGAAGTGGAGGATGAGAAGTGGCTTCTTGCTGAGGGTGCAGGGCACATAATACTCCTAAAAGCAAAAGTCATCAGTGAAAAAAGGAGATCCAAGCTCCTGGCAGTCAAGTCTGATCTCACCGTGAGCCCCTGAGGGAAGTCAAAACCCTCTGGTCTGAGGGTGGCGGCGTCTGCTGGAGAGCAGTTGCTGTGGGCAGAGCTGAAGAGTCGCGGCTGATGGAGTCCCAGCTGCTGCAGCTTCTCTGGATTCTGAGTTAGCGTGGCGGAGAACAGCAGCTTCTGTAGCGGCATCTGAGGTGGAGAAAGACTGAGAGGAGAAGAATCTGATGTTTAATCTGGAATTAAATATGGGAAATGAACAAAAAGTACCAGAAGTGAAGGAGATCATACCGACAGTATACTGACAAACAAGCACATCTTACTATTTAACTTGTTTAAACTGATCAGGTTTAACTTTAGAAGACTGAGGTCTTTTCTGTTGATGTTTGTAGGAATTCTGAAAGCTCTGGGTTTATATATCTATTGAGAAGTTTTTAACACCTTCCTGCTTTTTATTGTGTAGACTACCCCTCCCCCCATGTTCCAAACAGGAAGTACCTGCTGCTTCCAGGAAGTCAAAATCCCAAACACTTCCATAGAGAAATAAAAAGTTACTAAATCTTTTTATTTGTCAAAATAACCATTCTTGCTCTGATAACCTTTTTACATGTTTTGATAATCCTCATTTTTTTTTAATATTCGTTTCTTTATTGCTAATAATAAACAGACTAATCAGATGCCTCAATAAAGCAGGTGATTTCATGTCAAACGTTCCAAAGATTTGATTGACAGATTCTCTTGAACCTGCTTTCAATTGGGAGAGGTGTGGCCTTCCAAAAGGTCACTAGTGGCTTCATAGGAATTATGACTCAGACTGACTCGGAGCAATCACTGCTTAATAATCTCATCTGGTTCCAACATGGCGGAGTCTGTATTGCAGAAAAATGGCAACTGAATTGACTTCATTTGGTTAGAGCTGGAAGTAAACCATTTTCTATGGGTGACGTGACACAGTCCAGTTGTCATACAGTCAATGGTTTGGATGGTCAGGTTCCTGTGATGTTGTGACTTACCTCGCTGCGGTGATACATGCCGGTTCTGTCCTCCCAAGCAGCTTGGTGGTTTCTGATCCAGCTCCTGGACCGTAGACGGCCTTCATTACCAGACAGAGCCAGGACTGGTGCATACTGTCAATCATCCTGTCCGCCTCGTCGATAATCTCACAGGGAAACCAGAAAAGTTTCATTTCATGCCCACAGAAACTCTGTATCTTCACCCACCAGAACTTACGAGAAACCTGAGCTGCTGCAGACACAGGCCGGAGTTTTTATTGATGTGATCGACCAGCCGACCCGGAGTGGCCACGATTATGTCTGCCGTGCTGCGCCGCACGCCGCCTCTGAAAGACGAGACACAGAAAAGATTTTCTTCTGTGGCCTTTTTCTCTGCAGATGAGTTCAGAGTTAACAGTAAGGAGTCCAGGTGCTGTAGCTGCATCATTAACCCTCCACCACCGTGCAGCAGTTGGTTCTGAGCAAAGAATTTGCTTTTGACAAAAACTGGTGAAGAAGAAATACATACAATGATAACAGAGCAATGGTAGATGCTTCCATATGTGAAGGGAACGTGTTTGTAGGGTGGCCAGCAGTTTGACCAGATCTTCTCACAAAACAGCTTATTGACTCATTTAGAGATTCTGGATGCTTCAGATAAAGGAATTGATGCAGGTAGTTGATTGAGAACAGTGTGAAGAGGCGGAGCCAGGCTTTTGCTGCTGCTGTGAGGCTGTTCCTTGAATACATTTACTTCAAGTTTCAAACATCAAACAAGCATCAATGGCAGCAAAATCAGTTTGGCCTCAGCAGAAAAAGAACTCTGTGACATTCCTGAACTATAGAGGAGGATTCCGTCACAGAGTTTAACCATCAAAGGTTCTGTGTCCTGACCTGATCTCAGAAAGGGACGCCTGCTCTGCCGCGAAGGACTTCTGTCCGGCCAGCATCAGCACTCTCAGAGGGGTTCCCTCAGCGTACGACACGAACACTTTGTAAACCTAAACACAACCCGGTTAGTTTAGCAGTGAACCTTCAGGTCTTTGTGGAGGGTTTCTGAGGCTCAGACCTGCTGGGCGAGCTCTTTGGTCGGCAACACGGCTAAAGCCCGGACTTCACACACCATGCGCGTCATCAGAACCTGACAGAAAACAAACACGAATCCATTTAAAGTCATTAATGGAAAATGTCAACTGTCAACAAACCATTACCAACCAACCTCTCTTTTATCTGTCTGGTTCAGAACAAAGTACCGGTAAATAAAATGTTTTTAAAGTCCCACTCTGATCATCTTTTAAACCAAAAGTGTTTCTAGTAGTCTTTTAATTATGATTAATCTGTTTTTAAAGCAAATCAATAAACCTGTGTTGTTCTCTAGAACATAGTGTCTGCAGAGCAGCAGGAGTTCATCGGAAATTCGTCTCTGACTTGTGGGTGGGGCTGTTGGTGCAGACTAAGCCAGCGCTCATTTCCCATCATCCCTTTGCTTACACTCTCTCTCTTGCTTACAGCCCCTCACAACCCCAACCTAACATTAGCGGTGCAATAGAAATGGTGAGCAGTATCTGAGCTGTCAAGCCGTTTAGTTTGATCCAGATTCCAGCTCAGACGAGGAAAACAAAGACGTACATGAATCTAGTCGCCTTTTTGTCTACTCAACGCAACACTTACAAATACTGAAGCAATATATCTAGATATGAGTTTTTATAGCCAATTCCAAGATTTTATTTGGCCTTAAAAGGTCAGGACATCACAACTTGTCTGAAGAAGTCTTAACCCAGACAAATTCTACAACCACGGGCAGAATTCTTTTCTTGACAAGGAAAAAGCATTTAGCATTTTTAACAAAAATAAAAATGTTGTTTTTGGTATTTTTAACACATACTTGTGGTGTTTTTCTCATGATGGAGGACTTGGATGAAGAAAATTAAAACTAAATTTCTAAGTATTTTTTAATTCAATCGCAGTGAACCAGGAGCAGACAAAAAATGTCATTTTAAAAATAGCTTCTTTGTGATGTAGAAAATAAATTGGGAGGGCACCAAGTTCCCTGTTACAGGAAGGCGAAGGGGGCGGGGTTAGTATGCATCAACAGTCCCACCCATAACTCTGAGGTGAGTGTCCGATGAACTCCTGCTGCAGAAACTATGTTCTAGAAAACGACACACGTTTATTTAATTTTGGCTAAAAACAGCATAAGCATGATCAAAAGATCACTAGGAACTCTTTCACATATGTATCAAACGATGATCGAAGTGGGACCATTGACGTATATTTAATTACTGGACAAAAAAAGGTGTTGATTTCATCTATAGGAAATACTTCTCTGGCCCTCGTGAAATCAGGCCAGAGCCTTCTCTGTCATTTCCTAGCCTGCCGCCATATTGCAACCCGTCAACAGTGATTGGTCCGAGTCGGTCTGAGTCACATTTTTAGAGAGACTACTGTCGTCAATCAGGAGTGAGCTTGTTCAAACTCCACACCCCTCCCACTTAAAGTGAGTTCGGGAGAAGCTGTCAATCAAATGTTTGAGGTGGGGCCAGCAGGCGCCACATGCTTTTACTGAGGCATCTGAGTGGTCAGTTAATAACTTGAATAACTTGCGATCAAGGAAACATCTTTAAAAATAATTGGGATTAGAAAGAATATGTTAAAAATAGGGTATCAGAGCAAGAATGGTTATTCTGACAGATACAATGACTGAGTAATAACTGTTTATTGTTCAATGGAAGTCTACGGGATTTTGGCTTCTTGCAACCAGCGGGTACTTCCTATTTTGAACACGAGAGGGGAGGGGTAGAGCTGTCCATTATTTTCTACGGATTATGAGTGAGACTTTAATAAAAGCAGAACTGAAAGTTGAGCGTTCTCTTGTTCACTTCAAGGTCAAACAGGTGAGCTAAACACACCTGCTAATGTTTATCTTTTCTCTGATTGTCTGATTTAGAAAAGAAGTTGCAGCTTAACTGTAAAAAGTGATTTGTTTTTCAGGGATTCTTTGCTGCAGAGAAACAGGACTCTGATTGATTAAATGTGGGGGGAAAACTGAGAATTTTGAAACTTTTTATAAGTTAGTAAAATGAAGGAGGAACCGGCAGCTCACCTGTATGACAGGTAGGACAAACGCCAGCGTTTTGCCGCTGCCTGTTGGCGCAGACACACAGATGTCTCTGGGCCTGAAGCCGCCTCTTCCCAGCAGGGGTCCATTCTGCGCACCCTCCAGGATGGCAGGGATCACCTCTGCCTGCACTGAATAAGAACCAGGAGTGATTGGGTAACCTGCTTTGACAGGATTCCGACTGGATCGGGTCAAAGACTAACCGTACCTGGAAAGAAGTGATGAACTCCATTATCCTGCAGCTTTTTCTGGAGTTGAGGACAGAGCGGTGACTCGTCACAAACAGGAAGTAAGTTGTTTTTAATGTCCCGGCAGATAACGTCAGGCTGGGCGAGCCACTGCGGCAGCACTCTGTGAACCTGTGAGCAGGAGGAGGGAGAGGAGTTAGAGGTGGAAGGAGCTCAGCGCCCCTGAATCCCCTGAAAGCTAAAACCTTTGAAGAAGGTTTGTTCTCAAAGTCTCCCAGAACAGTGAACCCAGTGTGGGGAGGAGACGACTCTTCTGGCTCTGCTGGCTTGTCCTCTGAGTCTGCAGCCTCTTCAGCAGGATCATCTAAAATGGAAAGTGAGAAATATTTGACTATTCAAATGTGTTCATGTTTCTGCTCTTTATGCAGTAAGGTGCAGGAGAAGCCATTATGGATGTTCTTGTTCACTTTCGTTGGTTGTTCTGCTTCAGTCAAAAACCTTTTGGTTTAAGATGCACCACAAACAACAGATTCTGAGCTTCAGGGAAGCCAGTCTGTTCTTGTTCTTATCTTTTGATCCAGTTCTGCTTCATATAGAGACATGAGGAGCAGAAGAATGTGAAGATAATTGGAGGAACCTCCCATTTTTTCCATAACATGTCTGGAACCTTTTACTGGGAAGAGTGCTGTGAAAACAAAGGGAAGCATACCTGAAACATCAGCTCTCTGTGTCCGCTTTCCTTCACCTTCCTTCCTCCTCAGTTGTACAGCCTCAGTGTGGTTTTCAGAATCATCTTCACTCAAACGAACATCCTTAGATTTCTTTTTCTTGCAGTGCTGATGCTTGTCTTGTTTTCTCTTTTGTAGCTTCTTCTGCTCTGTCTGGTCGTCACGTTTGTGTTCTGCTTGTTCCTTCAGAGTCTGCTTCTGCTTCCATTCTGCTTTCTGCTGCAGCTTCTGCAGCAAAGCCTCAGACTGAGAATTTGAGGTTGGACAGTCCTCCTCTTCTCCGAGGTACCTGAAAACAGCAGAACAGTCAAACTTCAAAGCAGGACGTGTTGACCTTCAAAGGTTAAAGCACAAGTTCAGATTTGTCATCATTAGAATCTAACCTAAATCAATGTCACAAAGTTTTCTTTGTGACATTGATTTTGTCTTTAAAAATATAATTACTGTCCTGTGTCAAGAAAAAGGAAGATGTGCCGAGTTATGGAAATTATAGAAAAGTAAAGCTGACAAATCTCAAAATAAGAAATAATGATAAAAAAATATTGCAGATTGGAGTTTAAATGAATGTTTCTAATAATATTAACTTAAAATTTCACAGTCTGCCTAGTGATGACACTACGCCATACAGGAGATGAGGGATGTTCTCCATCCTTTCTCCCACCTCCTGCAGTGAGTTAAGAGGCGTCTTCAAAGTAGAGCTGGCATTCCTGACCAACTAAAAAGTAATAACAATAATCAATTTTATTTGAAGCGCCTTTCAAAGCACCCAAGAACACTTTACAATAATAGAGCATTGAGAAACAATAAGAAGAATACATGCACATAAAAGCAAGGCACATTAAAATCAACAAAAAGAAAAATGGCTGGTGAGTCGAAGTGGGAAAGCACATTTAAACAGGTGGGTTTTGAGTCTGAATTTGAATAAGGGAAGAGAGTTGACATTACGGAGGTCAGGGGAGAGAGAGAGTTCCAGAGTTTGGTAGCCGAGCGGCTGAAGGCTTGGCTACCCGTGGTAGCTGAAATTATGTTTATAAATCATTTTCCAATTGAACAAAATGTGTTGGTGAAATCATGACAGTTTGTATGGGAGATTTTTAAAGTCATAATCACATCTAAGGAGAAATTCAATGCCACCTAATTTTAGAAATATTTCATTGGGAATGTGAAACCAAATTTGTTGTTGCCGTTTTAAAAATTGTCTTTGCCAATTAACGTTGATAGTACCATCAATACAATTAAAGTCTATTGCTTTAACTCCACCGTCCTCATATGTTTGGATTATTGAGCTTATTTTTTCATAATGTGCTTTACCTTTCCAGATGAAATTGAAGTTTGTTTGGTTTATTTTCCTGATCGCTTTTTGGGGAAATGGTAACGAGTGAGGAGGATAAATAAGCCGAGAAATACTCTTAATTTTGGGAGGTAATGTTCGCCCAACTATGGATAACTCTTTTTGTGACTATAGGTTAAGTTGGGTTTTACATTTCTCAAAATTTCCGCAAATGTTCAGGTTGTTTAACTCCTACGCGTTCTTTGTATAGTGTATACCCAAATATTTAACTGTTGTTTTACCAGGGATGGGATGCATGACTGCTAAATTACAATTAATTTAGGTAGAAGTTCGCATTTATTAGGGTTTAATCTCAGACCTGAAGCTTTGGAGAAAGTTTTTACTTTTTCAAGACTTTTAGGAAGTTGATCGCTGTTTTTCATAAATGTTGCTGCTTATTGTAAGTTGTTTCCCTAGTATGCCAGAC
Source organism: Oryzias celebensis (assembly GCA_014656515.1). Lineage (NCBI taxonomy): Eukaryota > Metazoa > Chordata > Actinopteri > Beloniformes > Adrianichthyidae > Oryzias > Oryzias celebensis. Next base: position 20,166,722 of record BNCR01000018.1, on the reverse strand, counting down.
TTTTAACATTTGAATTTTGAATGAGAATTGATAACATTTCTACTGCTAAGATAAATAATAATGGGGATATTGGACATCCCTGCTTTAGTGAAAAATCTTGGCAGTGTACCTTGTGATAATATAACTGCACTATTGGTATCTTTAAAAATTAGCTTTATCATATCCATACAATTTTTGCCAAATCCCAATAGCTCTAGTGTACGGAATATGCTCAACAGTATCAAATGCTTTGAAAAAAAAGTCGAGAAATGAAATGAAACTATTGTCTTCTATAAGGTAGTTATATTCAAGCAAATCAATTATAAGCCTTATGTTAATGTATCGAACATTACTTGATAAAACCAGATTGAGTTTCCGAAATGATGTCATGAATCCGTTTTAAGTCGATTAGCAAAAATATGTGTTAAAATTGTATAGTCATTATTAAGAAGGATTATGGATCTGAGATTGACAATTATCTTAGAGTCTTTACTGGGTTCGGGTAGTAGGGTGATGACTCCTTGTTTTATTGTATTTGGCAAAACAGATGTTTCGTATATTTATTAAGCATATTAAACAAAAGATCTTTTAGATTAGGCTAAAATGTTTATAGAAATTGCTTGTTAACAAAGATTTGTTAAAAATGTTTATGAATTTCTTTTACAATATCTATTTCCTTCTGTTGACTAGTTTTACTTTTTACTGGAAGAAATTGAGGTTTGGCGAATTTTACATTTTAAATATTCCCACTTAGCACTAATACTTGTGAATGATTCATCTTCAGCAATACCATTAATTAATTTCTTGACAAAAGAGGTTATTTTGCAGAAGGTTTGAGTTAAATTTCCAGTATCCTTTATTCCTTTGGTCCATATTTGCTGCTTTGAAATTAATTTTAACTAAAGAATGATCTGTAAGCGGTGCAGTTGAAATTGCAGAATTCATTTCAGATTCAGGCCTAATTTCTGAAACAAGCCAGTAATCAATGAAGTTTCTAGCATCAATCCAGAATTTATTCGCATAGATACAATTCACACACAAATGAGACTGTTTCTTCTAGTGATCCACAAAATGTAGATGAATGGTCCAAATTTTCAACAGGATATATATGATGTAGTATTTTATATAACACTTCTTTTATTTTGTTATGGGAACAGCATTCGTTTTCTATTAGCTCAAAGAGGAAATTAGCCGCCACGCGGAAAGTACATACCTATTAACGACGAAGAGAGACATCGATACTCAAGTCAGAAATCTCTGCGATATAAAACTATTCCTTTCTATTATTTGTCTTTCATTGACGTAATTTATTAGACAAGTCTTTACATGTAAATTTACACCCAAAAAGGGATTTTTAAAATGAGGTTTCATTTCCGTCGCACTTTGGCGTCACTTCCGGTCCTTGAATTATAATATTAATAAATAATACTATTCGTTTTGACTTTTTTAGGGGAACAAAATGTATGATTTCTTTCATGTATACAAAGGCTTAAAAAAAACGCCTTTGAATAATTGGCGTGTGAAAGTAGTTCGCCTCCAGACCACGTGGCGGCGGTAATGCAATCATTCTGTTGTTTGTCAACCGCCATATAAACACCTCCCGCTAAGAACGGCGACCAAAAAGTAGTGACCATGGTGTCCGAATTTTTAAACCTTTAAAGCTTTTAAATTCCAGGGCACTATATTTTTTCAGCACTATATAGTGCCACACTATATAGTTTTTTACTAGTTAGGGGTTAGGGCATGAATTCGGACACAGCAATTATGTGCAGAAACAGGACATTACTCCGTCTTCAGCCACCTGGGGGCGCTGCTGGAGTCCTGAAGGTTCTGGCTGCCAGACTTATATTGCTATTTCCCTTTTTTTCCACAGGCAACATTTAATAAATGTATTAAAAAAAAACAATGTTCTTAATTACTATAAAATAATGGCTTTCAACACCCCCCCCCCCCCCCCCCCCCCCCCCCCCCCCCCCCCCCCCAAAAAATAAATAAATAAATAAATACCAACTGTGTTTGCACATATTTGGATGCACCACATCACCCTGGGGGCATTGACTCTTTCTGGAAGGAGCTGTTTTTACTTTGTAAGGTCAGCTTGTCAGAACTCGCTGGAATAAACTAAAAAACTCCAAAAGTTTATTTTTTAATGTCTGATGTGGGATGCTATGACTCCCCTCGAGGTGAAGCAATGAAGCGTTGCTGTTTGCCACAAACTGGAGACAACCAAACACCCTCCCCAGATGTTCAAGGTGCTCCTTCCAGGTATTACTGAAGACGACAATATCATCCAAATAGGCTGCAGCAAACTCTGAAACTTCACACAGTACCTGATTCATGAGGCACTGAAAGGTTCGTTGGTGAGAGGGTGATTGGACATCCCTGTAAGCAATCAGGAGATGTCCCTAGTGCCCTGCTCGCCAATTTTAACTGCACCCTTTATTACACACACCCTTCAACCACAAGAAGCCCACCTCAACACACACACACACCCACACACACACACACACAAATACATTTCACAAGGAAGGTGGGACTACTGATCTTCTGTCCCCTACCCCATCCCCAGTGGAGGGAACAGGACCTTTGGCAGCGGCGGCCTTGTCTCTTGAGTGTCGGCCTCCTGGGCCCGGCAGCCCCCTCCCCACGGAGGGAGAGGGATCCCTCAGTCCTCTGGCAAGTCCATGAGCGGGGTATCATATTCAATCTGAGCCTGGAGGGTGTCTGTGTCTTTGTGGTGTGGGTCCTGGTACTTAGCCTCGGGTGCCGGGCCCCTTCTAAGTCACAACATAGGAGAGCCTGGTCAGGCTATGTACTCCTTCGGGGACCCCCACTTCTCTTGGCCCCGCGCTGGGCCGCCTGGCGCGGTGAGAGGGTTGCTCTCCTGGCTGGGCCTTGCGCTCTTCGCTCGGGTGTTGGGGGCCCATGTGATGGTCCTGCGGGCCTTGGTCTGGGTGCTTGGCCGGGCTGCCTGGAGGGCGGATCTTCTCCGTTGACCCCACAGTATGGGTGCGGGGGCGGGCCCTGGTCGGCGCTGCTGCCTTGGCGGGGATCTTGGTGTGGGTATGTCTGAGAGCTCTCCATCCTTTTTTTTTCTTTTAATTCCTTCATCAACTTCAGCTTAACATAACATTCACCTGAGCACAGGTGTCGGCTCACCTTTGCATCTTCAAATAGTGTGCGTGTCAGAATGTAAGGCTTTACATCTGTTGGTTGGTGTATACAAGTGTGCATGTGAACTGGATGTAGACAAGTTTGTGAACACTCTTGGAGCCAACAGGTATGTTTGTAACAGCTGAGTGTGTGGACAGGCCCTGCCCATTTTAGACCAACATTAACTTTTGTAATGGGTTTAACCTCCAGCATTTTGTTGCCTGTAGATTTGCAACTCTACCTTCCCTTTCCATTAGTCATCCTCTAAAATCTATAATCCCCCCCCCCCCCCCCCTTTTTTTTTTTTGCATCCGGTCCAACAAAAAGAACACAAACAAAATTAATATTACTGAAGTTTCGTTTAAATTACAAAAGGGGCTTATACCAACATAAATTTGGTATTCCCAATGATTTATAAACCCCGTACTATGTTGGATATGAAGCCCAAAGTAAGCGAGGTATCCTGACCCTAAAGTACCCAATTGAGCATGGTATCATCACCAACTGGGACGACATGGAAAAGGCAAGGACCTACATCAAAGTGATAAATGGGAACGTGTGAATTCGCTAACTGTTGGAATAACTGTTGGCTGAATTCCACATTACAGGCAGCTTTAAACACTAACATAGTTAGAGAGAAACTTCTTGCAATGCCAGGAGAAGACTTGATGAGTTTCTCTCAAATACCTCTATGTGCCGACATGTTCGTGAGAGGGCTTCACAATCCAGGTGAGGCTTTGACATGCCAGAAATACAGCAAGTTCTGTCAGAAATAAATCATTTTGTGCTAAATTTAACAGCAGGGGACCAGCACGATGCAGCTGACTTTCCAGAACTATTTCTGGAATGGCTGAATATTTGTGGGGTTAAAACAAATCTACAGGTACTGTGCAAAACCAAGTGTGGCAGATGCAAAGCGGCAGAAAAAACAGATTTTCAACCAAGACAATTTTTTCTTCATAACATAACATTCAGGTCAGAAGGTTTCCCTTAAATCTCTTTTTAATGAAGCTGTCTTAAGTGTTTGGAAATACAACATGTAATAATTGCTCAGCAAAGTTAAAAAGACGAGTACATTTTGGAGACTCTGATTTGATAACTTTGTATCTGCCCAGACAATTCTCAAGTGGGTCTGAAAAGAAGATGTGTGACACTGGCTGCTTTCATGAACATTCCTGTCGGAAAAGTAAAACAGAAATACCGCCTGGCCTCTTTAATTTGTCACAAAAATTGAACTCTCATTGTGCTCATTTCTACACATATATTAACAAAGATGGAGTCTTTATTGAGCCCAATGATGACATATCTATTGCAGACAAAAACAGTTTTGATGACATATTTGATGGCAGATTTTTTTTCTTCTATGAAAAGTGCGCACAAAGTTCCCATTAATTTGAAGAACCTCTAGACACACACGCTTGGCTACACATCTAAACTCATGCATTTGCTCATTGTTTATGAAGGAAATTTGTTTTATTTAGGAAATTTGTATTATGTAGGAAATTAGTTTTATGTAGGGAATATGTATTTGATTTGAATTTGATTTGAAAATGGTTTATTTCAAGCAGACCAAAAAATATATGACGTGTAACACAATCAACAACAACAAAGATTTGCATCAGTAATCATGTCAAACATAGGATAATTGGCCATCAGAAGATAGACTGCATTAAGTTTAGAAACCATGGATTTGTTTTGTCTAGTCGTTTAATCCTGTGACAGAAGACCTCTTTGGAACTAGGATGATGGTGGACAGTTTGAAGTAGGCAGGGACCACCCACACATCTCCAGGGAGCTGTTGAAAATCCGGGTGAAGATGGGAGCCAGCTGGTTAGCACAGCCTTTCAGGCAGGATGGAGACACTCCATCAGGTCCTGGAGCATTCCTAATCTTCTGCTTCTGAAATTGCTGACGAACATCTTGTTCACAGATCCTCAGTGCAGATGAGTGGTCAGGTGTGGGAGAGGTTGGGATTGCAGGTGGACCTTGAGGTCTTCAGCCAGGTGGGGGCTCTCTGCAGGGCGGGGGATGACCTCCTGTAGATGGTGAGCGTCTGCAGGCCTCTCCAAACAGAAGGAGTCGGCAGAAAACTGGTCCGTCAGCTTTGCAGTGTAGGTCCTCTTTTCTGCCCCGATCTCCTATGTCAGCTTGTTCCTGGCCTACTTGTAAAGGTCTCAATCCCCACTCCTGTAGGCCTCTTCCTTGTCCTGACGTAGTCGCCTCAGATTAGCAGTGAACCATGGTTTGTTGTTGTTGAATATTGTTGTGTGAAAAGGTTCAGGAGGGTCGGCGCACAGCAAAGATGACTTGGCACACAGATGTGATTGCTAGGATAAATGGGTCTTCTTATTCCCCGCAGATCACATAACCACAGATCACACAGATGTAATGCTAGAATAAATGGCTCTTTTTATTCCCTGCATAACACATCACCACAGCACACAGAGGGATGGCTAGATTAAATGTGTCTTTTTATTCCCCGCAAATCACATTGCCACAGCATCATTCTTCAATAGATTGAATACATTTTCCTCTTACCATGACACTGTACTGGAGAGCCAGCAGTCCGGGTAGAGGTGCTGCGATCAGCTGGGCGTTTGTACGCAACCCGCAGCAGACTCTACCTTTGAGGGGAAAACCCTCTCCTTTATACAGTCACATCGCGTGAGAAGAGAGGGGGCCAATCACTCCTCCCAGGTGACTGCTGTTTCCTGTCTGTGCCGGTTTTGAAAACATGTTTACGAAAACTGGATACTTTTGACTCTCCGAACATACACATGAATGGTGTTGAGGCGCAACCTTTCTTTCATCACAGCACAGAGCATGGTTATACAAGTAGTTATATGAATGACCCAGTTGGGGGTGAATCAGGATGCCATACAATCCCCATAACAACATGCAGAAAGTTTTGGTCTGCACACAATTAACATTGCAATGTTACTGTAATTAAATTACTTTTGTGAGTAATGGAGTAAGGTAACATATTTCAGTTTAAATTTTGGTAACTAAATTACAATGACTGAACTACTGAAACCCTCACTGCTTTATTCACATTTTAGTGCATTTAACCATCAGTGATTAATGAAACAAATTAACTTTTGTAAATTCTTGGCTTTGACATTGTCTCTTGGTTAAATGAAACAAAACAGATACAAATAAAAGAAAAAGTATAGTTAGTGATAAACGCGTGCTAATGCAGTGTTAGAGATTGGTTAAAGTAAGACGGAGAGTGTACATGTGGACGTGGGTGAATTAGTAGAGGCATTCTGCAACTGGAGATATTTAAATTATTTACATTAACATTATTTGTTTCTCCAAACTCTTCAACTGCCTGGTCTTCTCTCCCCATGGTGTGTGGATTATCCGATGGTCCGGGATCAAAACCCCAACTCCTGCACCCCTTGAAGCGGGCCGCTAGCAACAAGACTCGGGCTCCCGCCCCCCTGAGCATGGCGCTCTTCAACGCCCAATCCGTGGCTAACAGAT